>JALAZF010000162.1:0-1230000 GCA_022829125.1 Lathyrus tuberosus | reverse complement strand
AGAAATACAAGTTAAAAAATTATGTGAATCTGGGTTTCTTTAAAAGTGAATGCAAAATTGTAAAATACAATATGTAATTAGTTTTACAATAGTGTTAAAGTTGAAATCATCATTGGAATTAAATTAAGATATAAAGTAGCAATATGGGTGTTATTAGACCTTTTCAAAGTTCCGTTTATACAGAAAACCACACCAAACTAAACTGAATTGTTGATGGAGTTCACAAAATTGAATTGAACTGATTATGGTTGATCCCAAACTGAACCAAATTGCTCTATTTGTTTGGTGCACAGTGGTTTACCTTTTATTTTAAGGTAAACTGTGTTGAATTTCCATATAGGTATGACTGTGCACTAGTGACATCAGATTCTTAGTGTTTTCTTAGCTCTTGGTTCTATACTATGAAACACGGACGCGTCACTAACGTAAACGATATAGGACACTTTACATATCAGAGTCATCAATCACTATCTATAACTCTACTACATATATGATAATACCTAATCCTAGAGGTGTCTTACATGTATCATACAATTGTTGAAAACCTATGCGTAATGCGTTAATGCGACACAGTGCAACACACCTAGTCCTAAAAATGAAAAGAGGGTGTTGTCAGAAGGAAAAAGGGAAATGAGTTCCTTGTTCATTACCTTTTCCAGTTCATCCATTAAGACGCGGCACATTCCATGTCGACAATATTGAAATCTTGTACCAACAAGAGGAACTTCAGCTACCTTATCTCCTAAGACCCTAAAAAGTTAAAGCAGTAAATCAAGATTACCATAACACAAGCCATTAAAAAAACAGCAGCTCAAAAAGAAATATAATAATTCAGTCAAACAGAGCCTAGTTTTTTATGGAAGCAAATCTTATACTCACCTAATAGTTACCACACTGACCATAGCAGATGTAGTATCAGAGGACTACAATTGATAAATATATTACTATGAATATTAGGTCTCTACCAATATCAATAACACAAATATAAAAACACCATGAACATATTTTCATGGATATGAATCACTGACCATCAGATGAATATAACATCTTCCACCAGATCTCTTCCAGAGGAGGGTTCCTTTAGGGGATCAAAACATTCATGCTTAAGGTTTCTATTTGTTATGACAGAATAAAAATTAGTTTCTTGAAGGTTAAAACTAATTCAACGCTGTCAATGATGTCATTGTGAATACTGCTGTTTTAAATTTTAAGTTGGATAGTAATGAATGTATAAAGTCCATAATTGTTCAACTACAAAGAAAGAATACAAAATATGCATAATACATTCTCAAATCAAAGTCTAGAAATTGATGAAATCGTACAGAAGTAGTGTACCTTAGAAATTTATCAAGACAGTGATCAAGGTTCATTCTTTGCTTCCACCATGATATCCTATTCTACATTGTATATTCAAAACGAGTCGTTGATGATAAGTAATCCTCTTTCAAAATGGTTTCGAAGGCTGGTGCAATGTCATCAACCATTATAAAACCCCATTGACAATCCCAAGAGTAACTATATACCTTGTAATACAGAATCCAGATACAATAACATCACAACGGGTTCACTCTTAAAATTTAGTTGTGAAACCAACATCCATGCTTAAACACATGCAGGATAAGGCAACAACTCCTGAAGTAAACTAATACATTCAGGTTCTAGGAAACTTATACCGATGATAGCTGCGAGTGGAAGACCGATAAAAAACTTCACATATTCTGCAAGATATTTAGTGGAATCAGAAGTAACCCTACAACACGAAGAAACACGTACAATAGAGTATTGCTTCAGATTATGTTTAAATTGATTCACTGCCTTATTATGTGCAATAAGAACAATTGTTACCTGAGTGAGTCAAATGTGACTTCATTGATGCAAGATGGTCAAAATGTGTCTTTCTAGTTTTAAGAAAAGAGTTTAACATTAATTCTAACATTAAGGGACCTACCTCTATTTCTAATAATCCAGGTGTTAAATTTGGCTTATTTATTGATGATTATACTCAAGTAACTTAGATTACTTCATGAAGAATAATCATAAATACCATATCTTTTATTCAATTTTATCATATAGTACAGACACAATTCGAGAAACACTTTGAAAGATTACAGTCTAACAATGAAAAGAATATGTCAATCATATCAACCTTTAATAGTAAGCAAGGAATCACCCTTGAATTAACATGTTTTGATGCCCTACAACAGAATGATGTCCTATAGAAAAAAATGTCATTTACTTCAAGTTGCTAGAGCCCTTCTCATCCAAATGTCTGTCCTACATCCATATTGGGGAGAAATGGTACCGATTATCATCTATGTCATTAATTGGGTACTATTTTGTGTCATAGGTAATGTTACTCCTATTCAGTCACATTTTCCTTTATGATCCCATCATGCAATCCAGTGTCTTTTTTGGGTTTTCACTTAAGAAAAGTGTGTAAGGGGCTAGCATCCTCCCATTTATGGGTGTTTTGTCTCTATGATGCTACATTCCATGAATGTGTATCATTCGCTCACACTTGGATTCAAGAGGAGAATAGTAATAAATTGGAATTTGAGTTCAAGCTTCTAGTTTAGGGTCATTGTCTACTCACAGTGTATTATTCAAGCATGTTAGGTACAACATTGTCTATATAAGCAAGTTAGTGTTTGTACACTTGATACATTATTGATAAACATTAAGATATGTCTCAACATCAAGAGATTGTACCTTGCATCACCCAGTCAAATGTGACAGAAACTGGTAAGTACGATGAGTTTCAATTGAAGCCCGGTGGAAGTATGAAGACCAATAATTTTCATGGAAAACTTTGCTAAAAGATGGGATTGAAAATTATTCACTCAAGGAAGAAATAGTGTACTTCACAACAAGTAATTTAGACACCTGTTGCAGTATCATTACCAAAAATAAGATCATAAATCATGAAAGAGCTCAAGTGATAAAATAATAGAAAAACCAAGAGATCAAAATACTAAGAGTCGAGATTATTTAGCAACACGACATGGATTTTCATTAGTGGTAGAATGTGGTGTTGTGTGGTATGACCACAAAATTTCGGGCAAGTACTTGGCCCACATTGCTTCCTCCAGCTTATTTTTGATTTCACCTAAGATAACCTTGTTGGCGGCTTTTGCTTGGCCATTGGTTTATGGGTGTTCTACCAATGTGAACCTGTTCTGTATTCCACAATCCTTACAAAAGCCTATAACTGAAGTGCTTGTAAATTGAGCTCCATTGTCCGAGACTATGACTCCTAGGAAACCAAATCGGCATATGATGTTCCTCCAATAAAACTTACGAACCTTCTCGGTAGAGATACGAGCAACAACCTCGGCTTCCACCCATTTTGTAAAGTAATTGACAACAACAATTAGGAACTTGAGTTGTCCTGAAGCAAGTGGAAATGGCCCTAGGATATCGACTCCCCACTGATAGGATGACCATGGGGATGTAATCAGATGGAGCGACTCGGCTGGTAAATGTTTGAATGAAGCGAATACTTGGCACTTTTCAGACTTGCTTATGTATTCGATGCAATCTCGCATCATATGTGGCCAGTAGTACCCGGCTCTTAGGATCTTTCTGGACAGTGTTCTCCCACCAATGTGGCTACCACAAGCTCCTTCATGCACCTCTTTAATTACCAGTTCCATCTCAGACTCTGACATACATCTGAGCATAGGTGTCGACCTGCCCATCTTATACAACGTGTCCAAGATTATGATATACCGGGAAGCTGTCCTTTTAATCTTTCGGGCTTCATTGACGTCTTCGGGTAGTACTTCCTGAGTCAAGTAGCTGATAATGGGTCTCATCCACCATTGGACATTCTCTATGATTAATACTTCTTCTGATTGAATGCTAGGTGCTTCGAGAACTTCTTGAATTACGGACTTATTTATTCCTGAAATTTTTGAACTGGCTAGCCGGGTAAGGAGGTCGGCCCGAGCATTATCTTCTCTTGGGATGTGGACAACTTCAAATTCTGAGAATGCGTTGGATATTCTTGAAGCTTTCAGAAGGTACTTTATCAGGGTGGAATCCTTTGTCTGGTACTCGTTCTTCATTTGTCCGACCACGTTGGGAATCAGTTTTCACCAACAAGTGTGTTACTCCGACTTCTCTTGCCAATTTCATTTCGGAAATCAAGGCTTCATTCTCTGCTTGGTTGTTACTACCTGAAAATTGAAACATAAAGATTACTCTAATGTTAAATCTCTGGGTCTTTCCAAAATGATTCCGGATCCGCTTCCCTTGAGATTTGAAGATCCATCCACATAAAGGATCCATTGGTTTGAGATTTCTTCTCCAGCCGAGGCACTTAATTCACTCACAAAATCGGCCAGTGTCTGTGACTTAATATTGGTCCTGGGTAAAAAGTTGATGTCGTACTCGGAAAGCTCTATTGCCCACTTTTCCATCCGTCCTGCCAAGTCGGGCTTTCTCAATATTTGTTTGATTGGGTAATTCGTCTTTATTGTGATGGGGTGGCCTTGAAAATAATGTCTCAGTTTCCGGGCTGTGACGACCACTGCCAGCGCTAAATGTTCAATCTTCTGGTACCTTAGTTCTGCTCCTTTTAGAACTTTGCTGATAAAGTATACATGTTGATCTCTACCTTCTCCATCTTGTACCAAAACCGAGCTCAGGGCTTTATCCGTGACCGATAAGTATATGACTAGAGGTGTATTTTCTTTGGGCCTTACTAGGATAGGAGGCGAGGATATGAAACACTTTACTTCTTGGAAAGCTTCTTCACATGCCTCTGTCCATTCAAACTCCTCAGATTTCCTTATGGCTGTAAAGAAATGTATTGACTTGTCTCCTGCACATGATAGAAATTGTGACAATGCAGCTAACCTCCTTGTCAACTGCTGGACCTCCTTTTTCGTGGTTGTACTTCTCATATCTATTATCGTCTTCCCGCTTTGTACTCCAAAGGTACACTTATCAAAGTTCAGTCTCATATTGTAGATTCTAATGGACGTGAAGGTTTCAGTTAGATCCTTCATATATGACCAATTTTGACTCGTCTTGATCACCATGTCATCTACATAGACCTCCATATTCCTCCCTATCTGAGTAGTGAACACCTTGTCCATTAACCTCTGGTAACTAGCCCCAGCATTTTTGAGTCCGAAGGGCATAACCTCATAGTAGTAATTGCTCTAATGGGTCATGAAAATAGTTTTTGGTGTGTCTATTGGATTCATGCAGATCTGATTGTACCCGGAGTATGCATCCATGAAACTGAGTACACGGAAACCTGATATAGCATCTATTAGTCGGTCAATATTTGGCAGTGGATACAGATCTTTAGGACATGCTTTATTTAGGTCCGTAAAGTCCACACACATTCGCCATTTTCCAGATTTCATTTTTACCATCACTACGTTGGATAACTAGGTCGGATACTTGATCTCCTTGATGAACCCGGCCTGTAATAACTTCTCGACTTCTTCTGCAATTGCATTCATCTTTTCATCGCCACCCTTTCTCTTCCTTTGAGGAACCGACTTGATGTCTAGATCGATTGCCAAATGATGGCACATGAAATTGGGATCTATCCATGGCATATTTGAAGGCTTCCATGCAAAAAGGTCCACGTTGTCCTTTAGCGCCTGGACGATATCTTTCTCTTCTTCCGGGGACAAGTTGACTCCAATGTGTGTAACATGGGATGGTAGATGCCCAATTTAAACTTACTTTATTTCTTCGTTAGGCACTATATTATCTTCAACTGAATCATCACATGGGTCTATGTCGACCAAATAGACTTTGAGGGAATTCTTGGGATCTGCTTCTCCTACGTGCTCCTTTATTTTCAATTTCAAGCTGTCCTTATAACACTTTCTCTCCAGCCCCTGGTTGCCTTTGACAATTCCAACTCGGCCATCTCCAAGTGGGAATTTCATTATCAGATATAGAGTTGAAAGCGAAGCTTCCAAGGCATTGAATAATGGCTGACCTATAATGATGTTATAGGGTGAAGCAACGTTGACTATCAAGTACCTCACTCGAACAGTCTTCGCATTAGCCGTGTTACCAAAGGTAGTCGGCAATGCTAGATGTCTGAGCACCTGAACCTGTTCTCCCAAAAATCCTACTAAACTTCCTTTGAATGGTAGTAACTCAGTCACATCAAGCCCCATTCCTCTGAATGCATCCCAATACAATACGCCAGCTGAGCTTCCAAGGTCTATCAGTACCTTTTTCACACTCTAGTCTCTTATCTGTACTTTGATAACCATTGGGCATTCGTATGAGCCAAGACTCCTACGACATCTTGTTTGGATAATGTTACAACATCTAAGTTGCCTTTCGCTTTCTCTGGAGATTTATGGTCAATATGCATTACTGCTCTAGCATATCTCTTTCTGGCTGAACTTGTCTCTCCACCACCAGCAAATCCCCAGAAATAGTGTTTAGGGTGTGCCGGGTTGCCTTTGTCTCGTGACCCTCTTCAGCATCTGAACCTTTTTTCCAGGATGACTTTTCTGGTCCCTGATCATCTTGGCGAGGACTTTTGTTATTTTGTGGTCGAGAATCCTTCACGTATGCCAAGAGGTGTCCCCTCTGGAATAGAACTTTAATTTCCTTTTTCAGCTGCTGACAGTCCTCGGTGTGATGTTCCCGTACACGGTGGTAATTACACCAAGCCTCAGGTTGCCTTCCCATGATTGCGTTGGCTCTCTTGGGACAATGAGGCTCCGGTAACATATTCATGTGACCGACATCTTTAAGGATACCCCCTTGCTTTTATTTAGTGGGGTGAGGTCTCTGTCCGGCTCGTACAATTGTCTGTATGGTATAGGAGCATGTCGCTCGCGCGCAGCTCCTTGAGGATGCTCCTTCCTCCTATTTGATGCCTCTTATTTGTTCTTTATCTTTTCATTTATGTCCCGGGCTCTTTTCTCTTGGTTACTTTCTTCCCCTTTGATGTAACATTTAGTCCGGATAGTGATCTCGTCCATGCTGATAGTCGGCTTCTGAGCCAATGACTCATTGAATTGTCCGGCTCATAATCCATGATGAAAAGCCCCTACAAACAGCTCCTGATTTGGATGAGATACTTTGAGGGTTTCCTCATTGAATCGAGCCAGGTACTCATGTAGTGATTCCGCCTACTTCTGTCAAATACTGAACAATGCGGTCGTGGACATCTTCTGGCATTTTCTTACCGAGAAGTCTTGTACCAACTTCTTAGTTAGGTCCTGGTAGCTTATGATGGAGAGTCGAGGAAGGCTCATGTACCATCTTAAGGCTACATCCTTCAAGGTTCCGACCAAGAGTTTGCACTTCAGTGAGTCCGAAGGGGCAACTATGGCTATCTGATTGTTGATGGCAATGACATGCTCTTGAGGATCTGTCTTCCCATCATAAGAGGTTAATGATGGTGCTTTGAAGTTTTTTGGTACGTGGTCATCCCAAATCTCTTGAGAGAGAGGTTGAGGTTCGAGAACCTCCTCCTCACTATCACCGTCAGCTTGACTTTGCTGTGCAGCACTTGTATGTTGTCTTATAGCATTTCATTCAGTTTTCTCATGGTCTCCATCATAGCTAGTAGTTGAGCCATGTCTGGAGGATCTCCTTCAAAAGACATGTCGCTAGTGAGAGGTGTGGCCTGGGAAAGTTTTACCTAGGCTCTACAGTGGGCGCCAAATATTCTAGCAAAAAATGGTTAGACCACAAAAAGTGATAGTTCTCCTTACTCTAAACAAGGAGAGTTATGTTGTCTATACTATAGAGTATGTTTGGGGATTTGAGAGCTATACAGGTGTTGTATATTGTCTCAAGATGGATGTATCTTGCTAAACCCTCATGTGGGAGCCCCTTTTATAGCATTCTTCTACCTTCATTTAAGCCGTGCCATTAAGAGAAGTCTCTTGGCCTTCTGACGTTGCACGACCATCATTGTTGTAACTCTTCTTCATGAATGCATGCTTTGAATATGGGATAACGCCTACATTGATGCGCTGCTGCCGTTACAACTGTTGGAATGACGCTTGTTGAGCTCATGACCGGCATCAGTGCCGAGTTGGTGGGGTATAGTACCCCGGCCTTGTAAGAACTCAGCTGATGGGAGTTGGACTCTCTGACCGGGCCGGGTTGTGTATGATGCTTGTCTAGCTCCCTACATTGTACAATCTTTCTTGCTACCACAATCTAGTGCATGCTTACCCTTATCTGACTACTCAACTCGACATCAAATATATTTGGCATGTACATATGAAACCACATAAATTCAAACAATCATGAATAAATAAATTAAAACAAACTAGAGAGATGGAATAAGAATACATAAACTTATCTTCTGGACCATTTTCCTTAATATTCCTGGTAGACGAGCTGCAAACACCGAAAAGTTAAGTCGAAAAACCCCAAAATGTGGTCGAGCTGCCAACAGGGTGGTGTAGCGAGTGATTTTTATCGGTGATGCGACCACCTTACCGCAATGGTTGGAATTGGGTGCTACTTTCTGATTTTTTATTTATCCTATGAAGATGGAAAGGAAATGGAAGGTATCTAAAACAAACCTTGCACGCAAATGTTTTCTTTAACAAATGCTAAAAGATTGGGGAACGATGTCAGGTTATACAAAGGGAAGCTATTAACACCCAGTGTATATATGGTTATCCATAGACTTTTTATTACATGTTTCTCTGTTGATTCAAGTGCTTTCTGGTGTTTATCTGCTGTGGCTTGGGAAAGTTTCTCCTTTGGGAGGGTTGAGAGAATGTTTTTGTTGTTTTTGAGAAGGTACTGGACCTAAAGTTTTTGATTTGTGTGCTCGCTAAGATTTTGCAATCTTATGCCTACGTATTCCCGTAAAGATATCTAGGAAATCAGAGCAATCGTAGTTCATCCTATTCTATCAGAGGAAAGATGTTTGGTGTCTTGTTCAAATCCCAAGATTGAAGCTATCAGAATATTTGTGTCTTATTCAAAGTCCAAGATTGAAGCTAAAGGGTGACTGAGAGAGAATTTGTCATCTCTAAAGAGAGAATATCTCACCTATTCATCACAAGAGTTGAGTAATTGGTTATGAGGGAAATTACTTTAACTGGGATATATGAATCCAGCAATGCCATAATTTCCTTTATAAGGGTGATATCATCAAGGAGGAAAGCTTTAACTCAGTGTAGAGTAATGCCACTTTTTCCTTATGAATTTTTCATGGTAAGAGAAGGACACTGGCTTGGATGTAAATAATCCAGAGGCTTGCCACTTATAGCTGTTAGATGAAATATGTATTTTAGCCAGGATAAAGGAAGGGCTCCAACTTGGATTTTGAATCAACAAGTGTGCCACTTACAATAATTATCTGGGAAAAAGGTTTTGTTTATTTGTTTTGAGATGTGATGTATAGAGGAAATAGTCTCAAGCAGAGTAGACTCATGGTCTCATCTGAGGGGATGTTGATTTTTGTGTGCCTTGATCAAAGCCCAAGGTTGAAGCTAAAATGTTGACTCTACTAGGGGAGTTTTATGTCTGTCTTGTACAAAGCCCAAGGTTGAGGCTAAAAAGAGATTGACTCCACTGAGGAGGGTTTTACTTGTCTTGTACAAAGCCCAAGATTGAGGCTGACTGACTCTAATGAGGGGAGTTCTTATATGAAGCCTTAGAGGAGGCTATCTCAAGCTGAGGATTATTGAGAATCCAGTAGCAGATCCAGATTGTGTTGGGGAATCCAAAGGCTTTACTCTTTCTGGGAATTAGAGAAGAGTTGGAGTATCATATGCCATGAGGTTCTGATACTGTTGGGGATTTATTGATGGTAAATTGACCCCGTTTGGGGATTTTTAAGGTGAAGCTTAAAGATTGAGTTTGAAAACCTATGGAGGTTTTAACTCTGCTGAAGATTAGTGTATTGGGATAATGATCAGGGATTTTCCTGTGTTTTTAGGAAACTTGAGGGTCTCTGTGAGATCCAAGAGGAGATGAGACTTTCCAAGTATACTTGAATGAAGAGGTTGAGTCTTAGCTAGAGAATTATCTTTGTATGATGCCCAAGAGGAGGCTGAGACTGTTCAAGTATGCTCTTATGAAGCCCAGGAGGAGGTTGTGGGTTTAAGGGATGAAGATCAACCTTAAAGTGGTTTGATGTTTGGGAATTCTGACTCTCCTGAGGATTGAACTAGCAACGATGACTAATTTCTATCCTATACCTCTAGGAGGCCTTTGGGTCTTTGTACTAAGCCCAAAAGGAGGCTGAAAAACTTCTAAGAAGCCTGAGGGTCCTTGTACTAAGCCCAAGAGGAGGTTGGGGATGCTTTTAGGAAGCCTGTGGGTCCAAACCAAAGAAAAGTCCAAGAGAGGTTTCACCGGGAATTAATCTTTTCTTTGTTGAACAGTTATAGGGTTTGAAGAAATAAAAAAGAGGTTTCACCGGGAATTAATCCTCTCTGGGGAAATGCATTTCTTGTACACAATATAATTCTAAGTTTGACAGTCTTGAGAAAATTTTCACCGGGAATAATGCATTTCTCTGTTCCATATTGTATAAGCCCAAGAGGAGGAAAGACAGTATTGGGAATTTCCTATGGGGGAACTAGTTTTGACTATGTTGAAAGTAACCTCTGGTTTGATCTAAACCTAGACCTAACTGCTGGGGAAAACTCTAAGCAAATATGCACAAATATATATACAGACAATTATATTGACATATATATATATATATATATATATATATATATATATATATATATATATATATATAAACATTGAAACGGATATGGGGACTTACCTTACGAGAAGAAGCCCAAGCATATTGTGATCTGTAGTATTGACTACAATTGTATTCCCTCTTTTAGGGTTTCAAGAAATTGAAGAAAGTTTTGAAAACACATTGAATTTTAATTTGAATTAAAAGAAAGTTGTTAAAAAAGATTTGTTTGGGGATTATATCTCAAGGAGAGGCCCAGATGATTTATTTGATAACATTGATCGCACTGCGATACCGAAAGACATTGTGGGACTTATACTATAGCAGAGGCCCAAAAATTGTTTTTGTACAAAAGGAGTTAGGTCTTACACTCTAATAGAGGCCCAAAAGTGTTTGTGAAAAGAGAAAATGGGGCATATACTCAAGAAGAGGCCCAAAAGTTTTATTTGAAAAGGCGACGATCACACCGTGATTTTGAAAACCACAGAGGAACTTATACAATAACTGAGGCCCAAAACTTTTGTATTTACAAAGGGGATGGGTCTTAAACTCTATTAGAGGCCCAAAAATGTTTGAAAAGAATAATGATAGGGCTTACAACTCAAGGAGAGGCCCAAATGAAAATTGTTTTGAAAGTGGCGATCGCGCCGAGATTTTTAAAATCGTATCGGGACTTATACAATGACTGAGGCCCAAAATCAACTTCTTACAAAGGGATGAGACTTACACTCTACAAAGAGGCCCAAAATGATTTTGAAAATAAGTTTAAACAATTAAAACTAAGAAAAAAATCCCCAATTTTAATTAAAAATATAATTTTTCAAAGGAAATTAAATATAAAATATCAAATATATTTAAAAATAAGTGGTAAGCTTTGAAAAATATTTTGAAAAATCATGTTTAATTAAATGAAAGCTAGAAATCCAATTGGTTTTGAAAAATCAGGGTGAGAATTTCATTTAAAAATGTTAAAAACAATTAAAAAATGAAATTATTTACAAAAATTCAAAATATATTAAATAAATAATATAAATTTAATTTTTATGTAGAAATAAATAATTTAACATTTTTGTGACTTTTTAAAAAAAAGAACCAATAAAAAATGATAAAAAATGAGAGAGAAATTAATTTTTGAAATCATTTAATAAAATTATCAAATAATCAAAAGCGGTCCTTTAATTGTTCAAAAAGATCCACGTTAGTCCTTTCTGTCCATTTTGTTCAAACGACGTCAACTTTTGCTTGGGCGTCAACTTTTATACATTAATAATAACTTTTTTCCTCTTCTATAATAATTGAAATAAACTTAGTATTAATTTATGAATGATTGTGATAATGTTGGTGTATGTGCATATAGTATCACTATCGTTTTGACAACAACTGCCACCATATGTTTTATTATTATTATTATTTTTTAAAAATCTTATTTTATTTTATTTTTATTTTGATCTTTAATCACACAGTTTTAATGTTTAAATATTATTTTTAGTTTTTCTTTTTTAAAAGAGCAAAAATCAAAAGATTTTGACCAATTATGAGAACATATAAAATATTTAAAAGTAATTTTAAAATCTGAGTGATTTTATATGCAACTGTGTTAGTGTCTTTTAAAGTGATCATATTAAAAATCAAAATGTTTCAAAAAATAAATTTCTATTGGCAATATATCGTAAATTTATTATTTTATTTAAACATGTATTATTTTTGTTTATAAAAGCTTCATATTTTGAAGATATTATTTTGCATGTATAAAAGTGTACTTTTTATTATTAGTTTAAAAGTTTATATAAATTTTTTTTTCTATAGCAAGCAGGTGGTTTGGACCCTCAGGTAATTATTTCTAAGACTATTTCTTTGTTAGTTTGATATTTAATAAAACAAATTTTATGTTCAAATAAAACATTAAAAACATTTTGTATCAATTATGAGAAAATATAAACAAGTGAGAGTTGTTGAGTTTGTGACTAATCATCTGCCTCAAGGCAGTTATTTCTCACCTCCATATGATTTATATTTCAAAATTTATATAGAATATTTCTAAGATTTGTTTCATATATTCAACAAATGTTTGATTAAAATAAAAAAGAATTAGTCTTAGAAAACCATTACCTGAGGCTTTAACAAAATTGCTTGCGACAACTGAAAAAAAATACATAACTTATCATAAATTTTATATAAATTACCGTTACTATTTTATGCTTAATATTAATATATTAAAATGAGAGTGATAAACATTAATTGTGATGTGGTGTAATGGTAAGTTGTTATTGCTGGCAAGAAAAATGGTCTATGTTCGAATCCAATCTAAAGCAATAATTTTGGAATGTTTTTCCACAATTTTAATGATCTTGATGATAATGTGTGCCAAGTCACTTGCCACGCGTATGACCCAGTGCCACGTCAGATGCCATCCAAGCAAAAGTTGACGCCGTTTGAACAAAATGGACGAAAATGACTAAAGTGGATCTTTTTGAACAATTAAAGGACCACTTTGGAACTTTTTAAAAATAAGGGACCAGAATGAACCCCGAGGTAAACTTAACGGACCAAAAAGGGTATTTTGCCTAACTTGAAAACACATTTATGATGCATGAATTATAGAGTTTGAGAGTGTCAGGCTTACCTCTTACAAGAAGAATTCGAATTCTATGTTGTAAGTGTTACAAGTGTTGTGTAATGATTTGGACAGCTTCAATGGACCTAATACAAGGTGTTTGGAAGCTTGGAATGGATTGAATCAGCCTGGAACTTGTTGTGGCACCTCAACTGCAAATAGACCAAAAAGCTTGAGCAAATGGGGGGTGACTTTGTGATTCTGATGTTCCAGATGTGTTTTAAGGTTATGGATCACTCATATATGATGTATGTGAGGTGTTGGCATGATTGGTTTTGATTGAATTGCTCCCAAATTGAAAATTCGATAGTGACTTGAAAGAGAAGCAAAAATATGGTTTTTTTGAGAGTGATTGGAAGGAAAACATGAATTCATATGTTTTGGGGTGGTTTGATTCAGTCACACATGACCTCTATTTATAGTAGAGGAAGTTTGTTTTGGAAGCAATAATGTTTGGAGGCTGATCATGGTTGTAGCTTGTAGCCATTGACTTGGATAATCCAAAAGTGCCAAGTCAACTCTTCATATCTTGACTCCATTAATCTTTGCAGGTTTGAATGCTCAGAGTTTGGACTGGAATCTTGACTGGCTTGGAGTGTTGTGATCTAGTTCATGACACCTCAATGCATTGCATTGATGTTACCTTGCCAAAGTTGAATTTCAAACATCATGTAATGATGGCTTTCACATGCCAAATTGAATTCCTTGCCCCTTTCATCATGAACCAAGTGAGTCATCAGATATTTTGTGTTTTTGGAAGATGACAAATTTGGTAAAGTGATAAGATTTGAAGGGAAACATCGTGTGGCACAAGTTTGGTTTTCATGCTGTCTTGAAAAATCAGGTTTTTAGGCCATGTTTCAAGGCTTGTAACTCCCTACTCAAGTTGAGTTAGGATGCGTTATTGAACTTTTTGGAAAGCCTT
This sequence comes from Lathyrus tuberosus, assembly GCA_022829125.1. Taxonomy (NCBI): domain Eukaryota; kingdom Viridiplantae; phylum Streptophyta; class Magnoliopsida; order Fabales; family Fabaceae; genus Lathyrus; species Lathyrus tuberosus. Next base: position 1,215,795 of record JALAZF010000162.1, on the reverse strand, counting down.
AATAACATACTTTAACTTTGATGTCTAACTTTGATCTTGAATCAACTTGTATCGTAATGAAAAATGGCCTCAAAGTTGGTGAAAATTCAAGACAGATTCTGTCCTAAATTTTCACTAAGTGTTGGAAAAAGTGTCCATTTTCATGTTTTTGTGATTTTGATCAATCTATAACTCAAAATTCATGAGGATTTAGAATTTGATGTAGTTGACAATTTTGAAGTATGTAATAAGAGGTTTCTTTTGAGCATTGGATGGAAGAAAAAGGCCTTGTGGTTTAGAAGTTATGACCTTGCAAAGTTGGTATCAAATCACTTTTCTTCCATAACTTAAAAAATTTTAAGTTTCTTAAGGTTGCCCTTTTTGCAAGTAACCTCACTTTTCTTGATTTTTCTTGATGAATGATGATCCAAACCATGAATTAACATTGTTTTTGACTTAGGGAAGCCATGATTGTCAAGAAATTCAAAAAGTCAAACTTAGTTTTTAGGCACAGTTGACTTTTTGTCAGATGAATTTCAAACTGTATGATCCTCTATGAAATCAATTACTTGACCTAATTCAAACCTAATGGATGGATTCCATAGGTGTTATAGAGTGTCTTGAATCATGTCCCAAGGCTTGGGAATATGTCTTGGTCAAAAGTCAGAGATTCAGTTGACTTTTCATCAAGAAACCCTAATTGATCCAGATGACTTTGAATCCTTGTACAGCTTATGAACCAAGTTCTTTGAATCAATCCAATATTGTAAATGGATCAATATGATGTATTGGAGATCTTCAAAATACTTCTTGAGGTCTTGGCTCATGTCTTGCTTCAAAAGTCAACTTAGGGGTGAACTAGGTCAAGAAACCCTAATTCCTGATTTTTGATGAATGCATCCCTGAGGCTATTTTGACTTGATGATTAGACTTATAAGGTCCCTTTGAACATCTTGAATCATGTTTTTAAGTATTGGCTCATGCCTAGATGAAAACTTTCATCTGGAGGCCTTAGTTGACCAAAACCCTAATTTGGTGACACTGGCGATCTTGAGGCTTGATCCACTTGGAATGTTGCAACCTTATACTTGATTCTTGATGTGGGTGACCTCTTGATCCTTTATGGGTGTTTGAGATACTTGGAAAGTTAAGGATCATGTCCATTGTTGACTGATCCTTTATCTGAGTGCTCTGAGAGGGCTCAAAACCCTAATTCTTGGTTGTAGTGTATGTTTAACAATCCTTGAGAAGATTGATGAGGAATGATGGTACATCCATATTGTGGTGATGGTTTGTACAATGATGGGAAATCTTATGGTCAAAATTTGGGGTATGACAGATGCCCCTATTTAATATTCTTGGACCCGAAGGTGGGAATGGCGAAGATATTCGGACATTCAGGGTACAAGAGGATTAAATATCGGAATACCCAAAATTTTGGTTATGGTTGTGAATGGTAGTTAATTTGCTCGTCCATCTTCTTTTCCTAAGTAACGATACTTAGAAAAGGGTGAAACTTCCCCTCGATCCTGGTCTACAGCCACGGAACTGGTCTTAGTTTCTTGAAGAAATAAACTTCCCCTCGATCTTGGTCTTCAGCCACGGAAATGGTCTCAGTTTCTTCTTAAATAAACTTCCCCTCAATCCTGGTCTTCAACCATGGAACTGGTCTCAGTTTCTTCTTGTCGAGTTCCTTCCTCGATAAGGAACGTTATTTGTAGCGGTATTCATCAAACTTTTCGCCGAGTTTTTACTGAGAAGACACAATTTGATGGAGAAAGATTTGATGCCAGACTTGCTGGGGAAACCCATTTGTCTGAACTGCAGAGGTGTTCAAACTACTCTGTGGGAGATGCGATTTGTCGACCTACTAGGGGGAACGAGTCTCTTGAGAGACCACTTTTTGTTTGGTGAGGTTACGTCAGTATTTTATTCGATACCTTTTCGGAAAAATGCCATGTGATGTAATCCAATTTTGAGGTGCTGATGACTTCATTGACAGCAAACTTTTCGGGGAGAAACCGCCGAATTGCCAAGAGTCTTTTAGTGGAGAGGCTTTCTCTGGGGATTTTCTTTAATCTGGGAAAGCAAAAATATCATCTTCAATGGTGAAGAGTGATGTTCCAAAGGTGTCTATTGAATGTCTTCTTGCCTTTCAGAAGTCTAAGTTATCAAAGTGGTCGAGGACAGTCTCCAATCCAGAAATAAATTGGGGAGAGATTGCTCAGATAATACATTTCTGGACGAGGAAAGAACTGACAATTCTATCGGTGAGAGGACATTTATCACTTGGGGACGAAAATGACCAGAGTGATATTAATACAACATATGTATGAATATGAATCAATCATGCATGATGTATGTATGTTTATGCTGACAAAATAGACGCGACATATAGACTGGTGAATGAATACAATTGGATACTCGGCCACTCTGGGAGATGGGGGTATATTTGGATATTTTGAAGGTAGTACTTTTATCGGGAATAGGGATTCCTGCATTAGTTCTGATTTCGGGATGTACAAACCTGCTAGGGATAGAAATTCGTTCTTATTTTTCAGAGGTGGACCCTTCTGGGGAGAGAAACGAACAATTGGTTTTCAAAGGTAAGAACTCTGTCGGGGATGTCAGATGGGACATCCCATTTGAAGTAGTTGATCCTTCATGTGAGAGCAAGAATTGTCTCTATAAGTCAATCTATGTTTTGATGATAACAATAAGTATTTGTGAAAGAACCATTTTATGGTCTAACATGTGTTGTGTACAAATCATAAGAACTAAAGACATCAGAACCAACATACACCAGCTAGATGTACTATGATTGAATATATACATATGCGAAGTTACTATATGTGAATAAAGTCGCGAGAAGTAAGAACGCTTCTTTATCTAGTCATGATCAGCCAGATCCAAGGATGCCAAGATTGTTGTTGCAATGCTCTTGTGGATGCTCTCTGAAAGTGATTGAGATTCTGAAGATAGTGAAGCTTCTGAAGAAGTCCACTCTGAAAGAACCAAAGTACGGAAGACTCCTATGACTTGAAGTTCTGATAGCTGAAGGCGCTGAAGACCAAGTGCAGAAAGAATCTGAAGACTGATGAGTTCTGAAGATCAAGGTTTCAAATAAGAAGTTCTGACGACTCTGAAGACGGGCTCTGAAGATTCGGAAAACTTGAAGCAGAAAAGGATAACGTTCTTAAAGACCAAGTGTTGAAGTTCTGAAGACTAATTCCTAATGGACTTCTTCAATCTATGGAAGACTTGAAGCATCAGATATTCTGCTATGAAGACTCTACTCATGCTTCATCAAATTAACATCAGAAGCCACTGAAGTTTTGAAGTCTAAATATTACCGTTGTGAGTTAAATGTACACACTGCCCAAGAAAAGATGTCTGGTCACTTCTTCCTTTGCAAAAAGAAGATGTGTCAGTACAACTCATTATATCACAACGTCTCTTTTCCAAACAGCGAACAATATTCTCTAACGGCTATATTTCTACTGGCTATTTAATGGAAAGAGTTTTTGCTTCTGATGTGTTGATCACTTGTAGAATCACGAACTGAATGTTCATCTACAAAATTGACCAAGTCATTGTGAAGATAGCAACAATGATGAGTTCTCGTTGTAACACTTAACATATTCAGAGCTATCATTATTTCATTAATGGCGATTGTTGTTGAAACTCAAGAAGACAATCAACATAACAACAACAATCAAACAGAAGCTGTTGATGAAGAAGACAACATTGAAGATCTGTCAAGTCATCAACCTACCTTCTCGTCAGGACTACATTGAATATCTGAAGCAAGGAGTTGCTGCTCAAAGCTTGCTCAACCAGAAGACGAAGAAGAAGAAGATCTACAAGATGTCAACAATTGTAATATCTAAATACATCTTTGTAGTTTCTTAGGAAAGCAAAGAGCTGATTGCTCAAAACTTGCTTGAACACAAGTGTGTGTTCTTTGTACTTAAACTTAGGAGAAACTTGCTTATTAAGAAGCACAATTTGTAATCTCCAGTTTGCCAATTCAACTAAATGAATTGAGATTCCTCAAGTGAACGTTATATCCTGATGGGATCCCTGAACGGTTCAGCTGTGAGTTGAGGCCCTTGAGTAGATCACGTGGTGATCAGATACTTGAGATGACAATGGTTGGGTGTCATTGTGGAAAATCCTGAAATAGGGTCAGTAGCGTTATATTCATTAAGTTGAATCCCTGAACGTCTAGCTGCGAAAGCCTAGCAGTAGATCTTAAAGAGATTGGAACCTACAGGTCAATGTTCGTTATATTCATTAAGTTGAATCCCTGAACGGTTCATTGTGTTGTTAGTCACAGTGTGGCTGTGTAAGTTGTTAGTCACCGGCATGGCCCGTGCAAGTGTAATCATGATTTGATTATAGTGGATTAAGTCCTTGTGTTCAAGGCGAAATCACCTGAGGAGAGTGAACTGGATTAACCCGCGTGGTGAACCAGGATATATAGTGTGTCCTTTACTCTCTTGCTTAGTATCTCTATTTATGTTTCTGCATTGAATATCAGAACCTTATATTAAGCAAAGTCAGGACCTTGTAGCCTATCTCTGATAAGCTTCCGCACTGCAAGTTCTATGTATCGTATCCTATGATCAGAACCAATATGGTTCTCATGTTCCATAGTTAAGAGATCAGAATCTCTCAACGAAAATTGAAGGTTCTTGAGTGTCTCTTTAACAAGATGCGAAAAGTTACAAAAAGAGTAAATACACAATTCAAACCCCCATTTCTTGTGTCTTTCTCGCACCTTCAATTTCGCAAAGGATCAAGCGCTTACCACTAGGACAAAAGAAATTGCTGATAGTCAGGGCGCAACTATATTTCCTTATAGCGAACCCCAAGGGGCCTACTTAGCAGGGCGCTCATGGGTGGGATGTTAAGCCTATCGAATCCCTTAGGAAGACGCTGAATTAAATAATACAAATAATTTCCCCCCCAGTGTCAACTGGGGGGATTCGAACCCATGACCTTGGCTCTGATACCATGCAAAGGATCAAGCGTTTACCACTAGGCCAAAAGCAATTGCTGATAGTCAGGGCGCAACTATATTTCCTTATAGTGAACCACAAGGGGCCTACTTAGTAGGGTGCTCATGGGTGGTGAAATTCGGGTATCAGATATGAGATGTCGAAATAGATGTCACGACACTAATATTTGAACAATGATCAATATAAGAATGATATAAAAACAGTAAACAATAGCAAAGAGACACAAGCAATTGTTAACCCAGTTCGGTGCAATCACACCTACGTCTGGGGGCTACCAAGCCAGGAAGGAAATCCACTAAACGGAATTAGTTTGAAGACTCTCAGTAAACACACTCCAGTTTACAATCTTCTCACCTAATCTCTACCTGTGAGATTTCTATCTAAGACACTTAGACAAGAGACACCTCTCACTCCCCCTCAATCACATGCAGTGATAACTACAGAACAATACTAAAGAGAAGAACACACTTCAAATACAAATCTTGATCTTGCTTAAAAGCTTCAATCAAGAACAAAGCACTCGTACTTAAAAGCTTAGAGTGGACAAATTACAACTCAACTAATCAGTCCAATTCAAGCATCTAACACATGAATGAATGGCTCACAAAAACAATACAATGCTTAAACTCTAAAACTCGAATGCAGCTTTCAATAACTTATACTGTCTACACATCAGCTAGGGGTGAACATCTTTAAATAGTAATAGACTCCTTGGGCTTGGGCATTAGCAGATCTTTGATTCAATTAATAATTAAGGCTAATTAATCTCCAAATATTTTTGCAAGAAAATAACAACAACCTATTCTTCAAAAAATCACAGAAATTGCTTGCTTCAATTTAAAGATACTCCAAGATTTTCGCACGCAATTACTCAACAGATTTCAAAAAGAGCGCAGCAAATAAAACATAACATTCTCAACAGAATGTTCTGTTAACAGATGTTAGGACATCGTGTTTAACATCATGCACAAAGTCCTGCAATACTAAGAAACACCACCTGCAGAATGTTAGAAACAACATGTCAAGACATCAAGTAAAATATCTTGATGAACCACTTTGTTTTAGCAAAATTGCTGCCAATACAGAACTAACAAACTCCCCCTTTAGCAAATTTTGGCTAAAACACTATAGCACCAACAATGATCAAAGATCCCTGCAGCAGAAGCAACACACATACACATCTAACATTCCAAGCACATACACATCTAACATTCTAAGCACATACACATCTAACCAGAAACTCCCCCTCAAGCCAAGGAGCAGAGAAAACCAGCAAAGAATACCAAGAAAAGAAAACCAGCTGCACACACAGAACAAAACTACTAAGCTACTCCTTTCTCCCCCTTTTTAGCCATAATTAGATAAACATCAGACAGAAAATTCCATAACAAACAAAGCTAAAATTATCATAAAGAAGCTGTCACCATGAGCGCAGTACAAACATCTTCACAAGAGTGTGTAGCGAGCGATTTTGGACGCGGTTCTTAAGCGCTGGTCGCTCTCTGTGGTTGAGCTTAAACTACAGGTCGATTCATTTTTTATCCTATTGTGAGCTGAATAAGGAAGGGAAATAGATGTCTCCAATTAACCCTGCTTTGCATACTGAGTTTAAACAGCGGTCTGTTAGGTTACGGATGCTATCAATATGCCTTTGTACTGGTTATTTGTATTTTCGCCAATACTGGTTTTCTTTCTTTTTATCTGGGCAGAAGGTTTATGGCGGGGAACAAGGATTAGGATGTTAGGACTGATGCTTTTTGATAGGTATGTGAGAGTATGGGATTTTGGTTTTTTTGTTGATTGTGCTCGCTAAGATTATTCTTTCAATCTTATGCCTACGTATTCCCGTTTACCGAAACAGGGAAATCAGAGCGTTCGTAGTTCCTCCTATTCTATGGGAGGAAATGGGTGTTTTTGGTGTCTTGTTCAAAGCCCAAGACGTGAAGCGAAAGGTAGTTTGTATCTTGATCAAAGCCCAAGATGTGAAGCTGAAGAGTCTATTTGTATCTTGTTCAAAGCCCAAGATGTGAAGCTGAAGGTCCTGACTTTAGAGAGAATTTGTCATCTCTAAAGAGGGGGTTGTATGTCACAACTGTTTATAAAGGAGAATTACTTTAACCGGGATTTGTGAATCCGGCAATGCTATAATTTCCTTTATAGGGGAGTTCCAACCTGAAGGAGAAGACTTTAACTCAGTGTAGAGCAATGCTATCTTTCCTTAGGAATTTCTCATGCTAAAAGACGGACAGTGGCATGGATGTAGATGATCCAGAGGCTTGCCGCTTACAGCGATTAGATGAAGGGAAAAGAGTTGTTGATGTTTATGTACTGTGAACGAGGCACAACTTTGATGCTAAAAGGTTGATTTGATCAACCAGTGGTTTTCTTATACAAAGCCTAAGAGGAGGCTAATATGTGTCTCGTACAAAGCCCGAGAGAGAGGCTAAAAGGTTTTGACTCAACGAAGGAATCTTTTGGTATCTCGTATAAAGCCCGAGATGGAGGCGAAAGGGGTGATCGACTCAACGAGGGAGTCTCTTGTGTGTCTCGTACAAAGCCCGAGAGAGAGGCTAAATGTTGTTTGGCTCCACTGGGGAGAATTTTGGTATCTCGTACGAAGCCCGAGATGGAGGCTAAACGTTTGCTTCGCTGGGAAGAATCATTGTACAAAGCCCAAGAGGAGGCTAGCTTCACTGAAGAAGGATCATATTACAAAGCCTAAGAGGAGGCTATGGTTACTGTTTCAGTTGAGTGACAGGTCCAGTATGCTGATTTTTATAGAGAAAATCAGTTCTTATATGAGCAACACTGGACTCAAGGATTTGATTCAAGGATCCGGGTTATTCCTGTTCTTTAAGGAAGCGGGAAATCCGAAGGGTATTGAGATTGTCCGAGTCCACGGGTTTCCTTTCTATTTAACGAAGGGGTCACTTGAGAATGTCTTTGAGACTCAAGGAAATTAGACTGTCCAAGTCTAGAGTTTTATCTTTTGTACTATGCTTTGAGAAACAGTAGTAGACTCTATGAAAGGACTATCCTATGGAGATGACTAAGTTCTGTTCCTATACCTCTAGGAGGTCGTCGGGGCAATTTGTACGAAGCCCAAGAGGAGGCTAGAAACTTTTAAGAAGCCGATCGGTCCTTGTACTAAGCCCAAGAGAAGGCTATCATTCCCGGAGGAAGAGATCATTATACGAAGCCTAAGTGGAGGCTGTGAATACTTCTAAGAAGCCGTAGGGTCCTTGTACTAAGCCCAAGAGGAGGCGGGGTTGCTTTTAGGAAGCCTGTGGGTCCTTATACGATGCCCAAGAGGAGGTCGATGCTTTTAAGAAGCCCGTGGGTCCCCAAACCCCGAGAAATTCAAGGCAAGCTATTCACAAGGAATAGATCAAGTCAGGAAAGTTCGAGAATTTGGAAGAAACTCAAAGATACCATTCACGGAGAATACATTCATCTTTGGGAGTAGAGTTTCTTGACGATTCCTAATGAGGACAGCCGAAGAGAAGACTGTATCTGGTGATCCTATTGGGGATCTAGTTGTCTATTTCTACGAATAAACGAAACGACGTCACCTAGTTCTAGACGTAGTTGCCGGGGAAACTCTAAATATCTATACTATTATTACACAGTTGATATGAGTTTATGAAAGAAGACTTACAGCGAAACAGCCCCACAATACAGTTATATGTATATGAAAGCAGTAAATGAAAGCGATAACCACTTACTCAGTTGTAGAGCTTCCATGCTGTTTGGTTATTTGTTCAACAAAGAAAGATTGAAAACAACAGTATATTTCAAAATCAAAGGAGAAAGAGCTTTGAAAAAGAAAGATTTTGGGCTTACAGCTCAAGGAGAGGCCCAGGGTTTTATCAGTGAGCGCACTGTTGAATTTGAACAGAGGGACTTATATAAGTGACTGAGGCCCGAAATGTTTTCTGTACAAAGGGATGGGTCTTATACTCTCTCAAGAGGCCCAAAGGGTTTAAAGAAAAAGAGTGGGGCTTATAACACCAGGGTAGGCCCAGATTATTTTTCCGTTTAAAATGGCGATCGCGCCGAGGTTTTCTTTTAACGCAGAGGGACTTATACAATAAGTGAGGCCCAAAATAGTTTTGGTTAAAAGGGGGTTGGGTCTTACACTCTAATAGAGGCCCAAAAGTTTTTGAATGGGTCTTATAGCTCAAGGAGAGGCCCAATTGATTTTTTTGAAAAGGCAACGATCGCGCCGTTTATTTGAAAATGTACAGAGGGACTTATACAACGAATGAGGCCCAAAATATTTTTGTACAAGTGGGTTGGGTCTTACACTCTCTCAAGTGGCCCAAAGTAATTTGAAAATGATTTATGAGGGTTGAATTAATCAAAAAACCCTAATTTGTTTTCAAAAATGTATTTAATTGAATAAAAATTCAATTAAAAATGATCAAAATTGTTTAACATATGAAAAACAAATTGTGATTTTGGATTAATGCTTCAAAAATTAAGTATTGACCTACAAAATAATTAGAAAGCATTAAAAGTTGCAAAATCAATGTAGAAAAAATATTTAAAATGTCAAAAACAATTAAAATATTAATTCTTTGCATAAATATCAATTATATGAAATAAATAATATTTTTGGGATTTTTTGGGAAAATAAAATATTTTAACATTTTTATGAATTATTAAAAAAAGAATCAACTCAAAATCATTAAAACTCAGAGAGAAATTAATTTTTGAATCAATTAAATAAAAATCACAAAATTCAAATATTTGAATTTGAAAGAAATGGCGCCAAGAACAGCTGAAGAACACGCGCGTGTTCTGTGTTTGGCTGATTTGCATTTTCTATCCAATCTCCCTAAATACTTGATTATAACATGCAATCCACATATCATTATGCTCGTCTCAACCTCACGATCATGTCTATGTCCATTAATTTCATTTAAATTAAACATATAACAAGAAATCATGAAAAATCCTCAAGAACCCTAATTTTTGCATGAAGGCTAGGATTTTTGATACACGATTCAAACAATGCAATTAATTGAGGGAAAACATTCCATGCATGATTATGAACATATGGCCAAATTATTGTGCAGCAAAAATTGCATGGATCATAGAGTTAGAAGAGCTCATGCTTACTACTTGCAGCCGGTGATCGTGATTTGTGTTGGAGGTGTTACAGCTAGGTTCCAATGATGTGGATAGCTTCCCTAGGTGCCAAGTGATGCGTCTGAGTGCTTGGAATGGAATGAAATGGTTTGGAGTTGAAGATGGCACCTCAACTGTAAAACTGTCAAGAACTTGAGCAATTGGCTAGTGATTTTGTGAAATCAGTGTTCTAGATGTTAAGTGAGTGTTTGGATCACTTGTATATGATGCAGTTGAGGTGTGTGAGTGATTGGTTTGATTGGAAAAGCTCTCAAACTCAAAACCCGATAGCTACCTTGCTAAGAAAGGCATTTTTGCCAAGAGAAAGAGATTTTGAGGAAAGCATCTGTTAGATGGCTTTGGTGTACTAAAACTGATCACAATTGAGCTCTATTTATAGTAGAGCAAGTTTGTTTTGCAAGGAATAGTGAATGACAACTGGTAAGTAGGTTTGGCCAATGTTGTCCAATGGAAATCTAAGTCTCCTCTAGCCATTGACTAGAGGTTAGGGCACAGAGCTTTGGTTCCCTTGGTCTTGGATAAGTCTTGACTGATTTCAGATGAGAATGGCTCAGTCCATGCCACCTTGATGCTTCCATTTTGAATGCCTCATTCCAAATTTGAAGTCTTGTCCCTATTTTGGCCATTCTAGGTTCAACATGCTATTTCTTGTTCCATGGACTTTGGAGGCTTGGCTCAGTGATTGTCCCCTTTAGATTCAATCCCCTGAGGTGTCCAAGTGGATAAGAGCATTTGGATTTGGCTGATTTTGGCAAATCGAGCAAAGTTGCAAATTCTGCCTTGCCTTGGCAGATTTCAGCAAGGCAACTTTCCAATGTCATATCTCATGACTCAAATGGAATTTGGTAATGTTCTTGGCCATTTTGGAAAGCCCTTACATGATATAACAACTGTTTGAACATATTTGGTTTTGATCTCTTTTGAATCCAAGTGAAAAATCCCCCTACATTTGGCAAAAAGTGAAGACAGATTTGGACTTAGTGAAAATTTCACTAAGTGTTGGAAAAAGTGATATTTTCACTTTTCAGCCATTTTGATCACTCCATAACTCAAAATCCACAATGAATTGGAATTAGGTCTAGTTGAAGTTTTTGTAGAGGGAAATGAGATCTACAAATCAAGCCTTGGATGGGAGAAAATGGCTTTGTGGTTTAGGAGTTATGATCCTCCAAAGTTGGTACCCTTGTCACTTTATTTTTAACTTAGAAAATTTTCTAAGTTTTTATGGTTACCCCTTTTACAAGTTATCCCACTTTTCTTGATTTTTCTTGATGAATGATGATTCAAATCATACATTAACATCATTTTAGGGTTAAAAATCCATTTTGGTGAAAAATCTCAAAAAGTCAAAGTTGACTTTTGTGCACAATTGACTTTTTATCAGATGAATTCCAAACTGTGCAATTCTTCAGGAAATCATGTCCTTGACCTAAATTAAATTTGAAGTACATGTTCCATGGGTGTCATAGGGTATATTGAGGCATGTCTTAGGGTTTGGGAGCATGTCCTGGTCAAAAGTCAAAGTTACAGTTGACTTTTTCCTTAAAACCCTAATTGTGGTGCAGATGAAATTGAGACTTGTTGCTCAAGCTTCTTGGATTAATCCATTGTTCCAAATGGATTAATATAGTTCATTAGAGACCCTCAAACCCTCTCATGAGGTATTGGCTCATGATTTGCTCCAAAAGTCAACTTAGGGGTGAATTAGGTCAATAAACCCTAATTCCTGATTTTTGATGTATGCAACCCCTGAGGCAAAATTGACTTGATGATTGGGTCCATGAGGCTCCATGGAGTATATTAGGTCATGTTTTGGATCTTTGGCTTGTGTCCAGATGAAATTTTTCATCTGGAGGCCCTGGTCGACCAAAACCCTAATTTGGTGACACTGGCAATCTTGAGACTTGATCCACTTAGAAGGGAGCAGCCTTGTGCTTAATCCTTGAAGTGGGAGCCCTTTTGATCCATTGTGGATATTTGAGAGTGTAGACAAGTTGAAGATCATGTCATTCCTTGATTGATCCTTTGTCTAAGGCTCTGAGAGGGCTTAAAACCCTAATTTTGATTGTGGTGAATGCTCAACAATTCCTTGAGGAGATTGATGAGGCACAAAGGTACATCCATATTGTGATGATGATTTGTACAATGATGGGAAATCTCAGTGGTCAAAATTTGGGGTATGACAGATGCCCCTATTTAATTTTCTTGGACCCGAAGGTGTGAATGACGAAGGTATTCGGGCATTCGGGGTTCATGAGGATTAAATATCGGAATACCCAAAATTTTGATGGTGGTTATGAATGGCAGCTTGCGCCTTCATCTTCTTTTGCTAAGCAATGATGCTTAGAAAAGGTAAACTTCCCCTCGATCTTGGTTTTCAGCCAAGGAACTGGTCTTAGCTGCGGAAACAAACTTCCCCTCGATCCTGGTTTCCTACCAAGGAACTGGTCTCAGTTGCTGAAATAAACTTCCCCTCGATCCTGGTTTCCTACCAAGGAACTGGTCTCAGTTGCTTATGTAAACTTCCCCTCGATCCTACTTTCCTACCAAGGAACTGGTCTCAGTTGCTGAAATAAACTTCCCCTCGATCCTGGTTTCCTACCAAGGAACTGGTCTCAGTTGCTTATGTAAACTTCCCCTCGATCCTGGTTTCCTACCAAGGAACTGGTCTCAGTTGCTTATCAATAAATTTTATTGACAAGGGACGCTATGCGTAGCGGTTTTCCTCAAACTTCTCGCCGAATTTTCCTGGGGAGATGCCATCTGACGAAAAAAGTTTTGACGTCAGACCTGCTGGGGAACCCAATCGTCTGAATTGTAGAGGTACACAAACTTCTCTGTTGGAGACGCCATTTGTATCTACTGGGGGAAAGCGAGTCTCTTGAGAGACTGTTTCCACTTGGGATCGTACATCATACTTTTCTCGGGATCTTCCCGGAGAAATGCCATACGATGGGGTCCAATTTTGAGGTGCCGATGACCTTTTCACCAGCGGTCCTTCGGAGAAAGGAAGCTGTACTGTCGAATCTTTGCTTACGAGGCTCTCTTTGTGGATTTTCCTTAATCCGGGAAAGCAAGGATATCATCTTCAATGGAGAAGAGTGATATTTGTTGAAAGTTTTCTCGTTCCTTAGAGGTTCAAGTTATCAAAGTGGTCAAGGACCAACTTTATTCCAGAAGTAAACTGGAGGCAAGGTCGTTCAAACGCAGCGTTCCCTGACGAGGTAAGAACTGAAAACTCGATTGAAAGAACTCCTATCACTAGGGGACAAGACCGACTAGAGTGATATCGATGTAATACGAATGCGAATGCAAATCAATAATGCATGTACGTCTATGCTGACAAAACTGACGCGACGCATAAACTAAAAGATGAACATGACTGGATACTCGGCCATCGCGGGGCGTGTAGAGATATCGCTGGTTCAAGATAGCAATTCCACCTTACTAAGGAGAGATAGTCCCTGCGGGGAATACCGTTGATCGGGCTTAGGAGATAAGAACTCGGCCGAGGGGTGTCAGACGAAACAAGGTCTCTGGCACAGTTGATCCCTTCATCCAGGCGTATTGGGTTAGAAGGAGCACTTTGACTCTGCACTTTGAAGTTTGCTTACTTCTGGAGAAGCGATTGATGTTCTTTTGATGTTCAACAGTCAAAATCAATTGCCATCTTTAGTTTAAAAGCAAAAAAAGTTTTAACGAGTAAATTCATTTTTGTTTCATTTCAAGAATCGTTGATCACGTTAAAACGCCATTCTGTAAAGCTAAAACAAATAAGGATTACAAACAAAAGCACAGGGCTCAAATTTTATTAATAAGATGGAGATCAGCCAAACGCGTGATTCCAAAGAGTATTTACAAAGTTAGAAAATGGTAATTTACAGGGAAAAGGGCTACGTTGAAACATAACGACCACTATCCTTCTACCAACTTTGAATTCGGGGGCATCCTGAGCCTCTGTCGAAGATGACCTTGACAGGAGTTTTCCTCTGATGGATGATGTAACTGCTGCTGCTGAGGAACTTGCCTCTGTTGAACATAGTTACTTGCCATTATCCCTAATTTTTGCCTGGATTGTACTATGAGATTCCAATCCATCGGGATGATTTTTTCTACGTCTCTATATTTTTCCTGGACCGCCCTTTCGGGTTTTTAATCCACCGAGACGTCTCTTTTTTTTTTTTTTAGTTTAGGCGAAGTATTTCTTGACTACATCAACATTTGTGGGGTAGGCAAATTTCTCTCCGTCCATGGTTGCAAGTCTCAAGGCGCCGCCTGAGAAAGCTTTTGTGACCACATAGGGGCCATCATAATTCGGAGTCCACTTGCCCCAGGAATCAGTGAGAAAAGATTGTATCTTCTTGAGCACGAGGTCCCCTTTTCTGAAGACACGAGGTCGGACCTTTTTGTCGAAAGCCTTCTTCATTCTCTGTTGATACAACTGACCGTGGCATAGTGCCGTGATTCGTTTCTCTTCGATCAGGTTTAATTCGTCATGTCGGCTTTGACACCATTTAGCTTCGGTGAGCTTAGCTTCCATCAATACCCAGATTGATGGGATCTCTAATTCGATGGGGAGCACTGCCTCCATGCCATACACTAGAGAGAAAGGGGTAGCCCCTGTTGAAGTGCGGACAGATGTGCGATAACCGTGAAGAGTAAAGGGTAGCATCTTGTGCCAGTCTTTGTAGGTTACAACCATCTTTTGAACGATCCTCTTGATGTTCTTGTTAGCCGGTAGGGAGATGAGTTATGGTGTTCGATCTTGAACTCAGTGCACAACTCTTTCATCATCTTATTGTTCAAGTTAGATCCATTATCGGTAATGATCTCGCTTGGAACGCCATAACGGCAGATGATATTGTTGTTGATAAATCGGACCACCAATTGTCGGGTTACATTAGCGTACGACACTGCTTCGACCCACTTGGTGAAATAGTCAATGGCTACTAGGATGAACCGATGTCCATTTGAAGCCTTAGGTTCGATCAAGCCGATCATGTCGATTCCCCATATGGAAAAAGGCCATGGGGAAGAAAGAACTTTGAGATGTGATGGCGGTACATGAATTTTGTCGGAGTATATCTGACACTTGTGACACCTCCTCATGTACTTGTAGCAGTCGGATTCCATGGTCAACCAATAGTACCCTGCTCTCAGACTTTTTCTCGCCATTGTGTGTCTGTTGGCATGAGTGCCAAAGGATCCTTCATGAATTTTTTTCATAAGCATGTCTGCTTCTGGTCTGTCGACGCATCGGAGCAAGACCATGTCAAAATTTCTCTTATAGAGAGTGTCACTGCTCAGGAAGAAGTTTCCAGCCAATCTTCTGAGGGTTTTCCTATCTTTCCTGGATGCCCTAGGTGGGTAGTCTTGTTTCTGAAGGAAGCATTTGATATCGTGATACCAAGGTTTGTCATCTATGACTGCTTCAATCGTGAAGATGTAAGCGGGCCGTTCAAGGCGCATTATGTCGATCTTAGGTATGTCATTCCATTGACCTACACTAATCATGGAAGAGAGAGTGGCTAATGCATCAGCCATGTGATTCTCATCAAGAGGGATGTGATGAAACTCGATTCTGTTAAAGAATAGCAACAACCTTCTTGCATAGTCTTTGTAAGGAATCAGTCCTGATTGGTATGTGCTCCAATCTCCTTTTATCTAATTGATAACCAAGGCTGAATCGCCGTATGCGCCCAAGTTTTTGATCCTTAAATCAATCACTTCTTCGAGACCCATAATACAAGCTTCGTATTCGGCCTCGTTGTTCGTACATTTGAACGTAAGTCTGGCAGTGAAAGGAATGTGGGTACCCTGAGGGGTAACAATGATTGCCCCAATTCCGTTTCCGTAATGATTAACTGCTCCGTCAAAGACAAGTCCCCACTGGGAACCTGGTTCTGGCCCTTCACTGGGTAGCTGTTCATCACAGTCCTTCATTTTTAGATACATGACATCTTCGTTGGGAAAGTCAAACCCGATTGATTCTTGATCGTCAATCGGTTGATGAACCAAATGATTGACTAAAATACTTCCCTTAACGGCTTTTTGAGCATGGTACTCTATGTCATATTCTGATAACAGCATCTGCCAACGGGCAATTCTTCTCGTGAGAGCAGGCTTTTCGAAAACGTACTTGATTGGATCCATTTCTGAGATTAACCAAGTAGTATGACGAATCATGTATTGGCAAAGACGTTTGGCTGCCCAAGCCAAAGAGCAACAAGTTTTCTCAAGCATCATGTACCGAGTTTCGCAGTCAGTGAATTTCTTGCTTAGATAGTAGATGGCAGACTATTTCCTTTTGGTTTCATCTTGTTGGCCAAGTACCATCCCATTGAGTCCTCTAGAACTGTGAGGTAAATGATCAGTGGTCTTCCTTCCACTGGAGGTGATAGAATCGGAGGATTCAACAGATATTCCTTGATACTGTCGAATGCGGTTTGGCAATCTTATGACCAAACGCAATCCTGGTTCTTTTTTAGTAACTTGAAAATCGGCGCACATGTGGCGGTCATAAGGAATATGAATCTGGAGATGTAGTTCAAACGTCCCAAGAATCCTCTGACTTGTTTTTCAGTTTTCGGCGAAGGCATTTCTTGAATGGGCTTGACCTTGTCAGGATCAACCTCAATTCCTTTCTGGCTGACGATGAACCCTAGTAGTTTCCCTGAACGGACACCAAAGGTGCACTTGTTGGGATTCAAGCGGAGCCTGAATTTTCTTAAACGTTCGAACAATTTTGACAGATGTTCAACGTGCTCACTCTATGTTTTTGATTTTGCAATCATATCATCGACATATACCTCGATTTTCTTGTGTATCATGTCATGAAACAGAGTAGTCATGGCCCTTTGATAGGTTGCCCCGACGTTCTTCAAGCCGAATGGCATTACCTTGCAACAAAAGGTGCCCCATGGGGTGATGAACGAAGTTTTCTCCATGTCTTTCGGCGCCATTTTGATCTGGTTATAGCCCGAGAATCCATCCATGAAGGAGAAAACTTTGAACTTTGCGGTGCTGTCTACCAGCATGTCAATGTGTGGTAAAGGAAAGTCGTCCTTTGGACTTGCCTTGTTCAGATCCCTGTAATCAACACACATTCTGACCTTTCCGTCCTTTTTGGGAACGGGTACGATGTTGGCTAACCATTGAGGATATTCAGCTGTAGCGAGGAAACCCGCGTCGATCTGTTTCTGTACCTCCTCTTTGATTTTGATGGCCATGTCCGGGTGAGTCCGTCTCAACCTTTGCTTTACCGGCGGACATTCTAATCTCAACAGTAAGTGATGTTCCACGATGCTGGTATCCAACCCTGGCATATCCTGATAGGACCAAGCGAATACATCGGGGAATTCCTTGAGAAGCTTTATCAAACTCTCTTTGGCAGTTAGACTGAGCAGTGCCCCAATCCTGATTTCTTTTCTCTCTTGCTCTAAACCCAAGTTTACCGTTTCCAACGGCTCTTTGTGAGGTTTAATGGACCTTTCCTCTTGTCTGAGTAGTCGAGAGATCTCTTCTGGAATTTCGTTGTCAACTTCTTCTTCAGCCCCAAATATTGGGAATTCAAAGTTGGGAGAAGGCATCGGATCGTATGTTTCAACGGGGTTTAAAACAAGCAATCTGCACGACGTGATGATTCGTGTTTAGAAGAGATAGAGAAAATGCAAGTGTGTGCAGTGTTTTATTTTACTGCTTGTTTTTATTTGAATTGTTTTTTAGGATTACCATTTTCTGAAAAAGCAAAAAAAGAGAAAACAGCAATTAATGCAGAAATTATAGAACAACGTTATTTTATTAATGAACAAATCGACTCTTGAAACTACAGCCCTATAAAACAAAACTCTGTCGCTTCGGGCAAAGCGAAGAGGGAAATTTATAGAAAGCGAGCCCTATCAAAACATCCGTTTCACCTGGGCAGGGTGAAAGGTTAAAGGTGGCAATTACTTTGACTGATGAACGACCTTCGGAACCTCGACGGCAACCCATTGGTGGCGAACTCCTCGGTGAATCACAAAGTCTGGCACCTTTCTTGATTGGTCTTCAGAAATGACGCTGATTTCTGGTGGAGCAGGATCATTGGAATCTGTCTCCCAGGTAGAGTTGTCGTAGGATAATTCCTCAGTTGTATTTTGCATAGCATTTGTGCTCTCAGCTGTATCTCCCCATCCAGTTGGCTGAATATCTTCGAGCCTGATACGAGAGCTTTCGGGAGCGGTGTACTTGATCATATAGTCGTATTTTCCACTCGGTTGTCCCAAGGTGTCCTACACTTCTTTGGAACTGGAGAAGTCATCTCTCTTGATGACGTTGACCTCGGGAAAAGCATAGTTGATGAATTCAAGTTCGGCAAACGTTGAAAATTCATTTTCATGTTGAGTAGTTTCTGAATGACCTGAGTGTTGATCCCATGACATGGTGGGGACACAGGTATTCTGTTCAATGACGGTCAGCTGATTTTCATTGTTCGACTGACACTCCTGCCCCAAGTTTCCTGGGTAAGGTTGCCACATTGGCAGACCATCCATCGGGCCATAGTATGTGTAGTCAAAATTGTCTTTCATCGGAGTGTCTTCCTCTAATGAATTTGGCAGAGCACGACATCCTTTCGGATCACAATCCCCGTATATCATTTCGACATCTGACCTTGGTATGAACCTCGGACTCTGTGCGGGATAGCAAAATGGTATAGGCACCCCTTCCTGAGACATATAACCGTCCTTATTAAGATAGGACTTCCATTCTTCATCTGTGTCAGAGGGATCTTCCTTATTGATATCATGAACTGTCTGAGACACTGGGTGAAGAAAACCTCCACTGTGGAAGAAATTTTGAAGGGGATGAAGACTTTCGTCGTTGGCAACTGTCTGGGTACAGGTTGCAGAAAAACCAAGACCCTTCTTTGTTTTATTGTCAATAGGAATGACAAGCTGTCCCCATCCTGTTGTATCGGTACTCTCGACCGCTTTAATAGCATCATTGTATGACGAAATCGAGGTTCCTCCTTGGGATTGATTGTCCTTGCTCACCGACAGTGCTTGGAACTGAGTTCCAATAACCTCCTCGGGTTCTATACCAGTAGATGATGACAAGTTGCTTACAAGCAAGGCCTGTTCCCCACAGACTGTGACAAGTTGGCCGTTCTTGACGAACTTTAGCTTTTGGTGGAGGGTTGAAGTAACCGCTCCATCCTAATGTATCCAAGGTCTTCCTAATAAACAACTGTACGTTGCCCGAATGTCCATGACCTAGAAAGTGATTTGGAAAGTGTGAGGACCAATAGTTATGGGAAGATCAACTTCACCGATAACTGTTTTTCTGGATCCGTTGAATGCTTTGACGACAACCTCGCTGACTCTCATCGGAGGCCCTTTGAATGATAATTGCGTCAAAGTGGACTTCGGCATAACATTCAGGGCTGACCCTGTGTCTACTAGTACGTTGGCTAAAGCATCATCCTGGCAGTTAACTGTAATATAGAGCACCATGTTATGACAGCGACCCTCTTCGGGTAATTCCTCATCACTAAATCCCAAATTATTGTAGGAAGTGATGTTAGAGACAATTCTATCGAACTTTTTGATTGTTACATCTTGTTCCACAAAGGCTTGCTCCAAGACTTTCTGTAGAGCCTCCCTATGTGCTTCTGAACTAAGTAACAATGATAATACCGAGATCTTTGAAGGAGTTTGTAACAATTGATCCACAATGTTGTATTCACTCCTTTGGATGAGCTTCAGCATCTCATCATTGTTTTTTGAAAGGTCGGGATTACTGGATTGACCGACTGGTGGATCAGGAGTTTCCGTCTGAAGTTCCTTTTCCTTGTTAAGTTCTCCAACTCCTTGGTTGAAGATTCGACCGCTCCGTGTTACACGACTGATGTCTGCAATATTCACGACCGAGGGTAATGGAATTTCCTTTCCATTTTCAACTGTCGTTGCACCGTATTTGTAAGGGATCGCCTTAGTTGATTCATACGGTAATGGTCCCGGCAGGTAGATAACTACAGGAGCCTTCTGATTTTTCTGACGATCATAAGTAATCTCGATCCGTTCCCGATTGGGAACCTTAGATTCGTCAAGTAGAGGGATAATGGAAAAAACATCCTGGTCCTGTGATGACCAGAGATCGTGACAACATCCTCAACTTGCTTGGCAAGGTAGTTCGGCGTCCAGTCGATGGGTCCAGAACCCGGATATGGACGAATTTCTCCACGATCGACCTGACCCTGAAGAGCTGCTCTCACAAGGTAACACCCTTGTTTACTTTCCGAACAGACGCTACAACTGTCATAGTTGTGTGGTGGCACCCGGCCACACCCACTTTGAATACAATGTAACCTTACTAGGTTAGCTTCCACTGATCGGACATCCTGACTTTGACGTCGAGTGGGGTTTCTATTACTGATACTAATCTGCTGAGTATCTTCATCCATATAGATTGACATTCACCAGTGATTTAACAAGTGCTGAAGTGCCTCCTGGACAAGGGTACAACCTCGATCGTTTTTGCAACCCGCCTTACAGCCTTGATAGTCATGTGATATTAAGAATCCGAGTCGAACCTGTTCAACATGTAACTCTACCAGGTTGGTATTCATCACGCGAATGTCAAAGATCTGAACCATGTTGATCTGATAGGAATTCCTATCATGGTAGTCTTGGATCCATCCAAGATCCATCTGACGCTGGAGGGCCTCTTGTATGAAAGAGAATCCCTGTTTGTTTACCGAGCAAATTAGACAGGAACTGTAATCGTGCCGCGGCAGATTATGATACTGGCTTTGCCTTGAGTGCATCGCCACCAAGTTGGCATTCATTGCACGGATGTCGTGGTTCTGAATGACATTAGAATTCGTGTAAACCATGTTAACTCCACGAACTCGGTGGTCTTGGATCCATCCGAGATCCATCTGTTCCTGTAGAGCTGCTTGCACTATAGAACATCCTTGGTTGTCTTTAGAGCAGATATCACACTGGTGATAATTATGAGGTGGCACATGGCCATATCCACTTTGTCTACAATGCATCTTGACCAGATTGGT
The DNA here is from genome assembly GCA_022829125.1 of Lathyrus tuberosus. Classification (NCBI taxonomy): domain Eukaryota; kingdom Viridiplantae; phylum Streptophyta; class Magnoliopsida; order Fabales; family Fabaceae; genus Lathyrus; species Lathyrus tuberosus. The sequence continues at coordinate 1,194,588 of JALAZF010000162.1, read as the reverse complement.
CCTTAATAAGAGTACATCGTGAATTTGATAGACATTGTTAAATTCTTTCTCAATCAGGTTGACTGCAGCTTTCTCGTGTTGAGGCAGCGGGTTCGTGAGAACATTGGGATTCGTATCTTTGAAAGATAGGAGCCCGCTCCTAATAAGCTTTTGTACTTCGGACTTGAAATTGAGACAAGTCTCTATGTTATGCCCTGATCCTCCTTGATGATAAGGGCAAGTTTGATCCACCTTAACCCAAAAAGGCGGATTTTCCGGTACTGTAAGAGGAGACTTAGTCTGAATGTGCCCCTTAGCCAGTAGTAATGGAAACAGTTCTGCATACGTCACGGGTATAGGATCAAATCCTGGTGGCCATGTTGTACGGTTGTTGTTATATGGAGGACGAGCCTGCTGAAGAGGCTGTTGTGTCCTTTGTTGATCAGGCTGGCTTTGCGCAACCTGAGGTTGATACGTAGGAATAGGCGCAGGGTTGATAGCAGGAGTCACAGCTGCTACCGGCTGATACCATCGTCTTTACTTTCCGAGGGAGATATTCCCAATATCTTGCTCTTTTTTCTTAGGGAGAGCACTACCTTATTTTTTAGTACCGCTCGTCGATCCAGTGTATTTTACCAAACGTCCTTCTCGAACGGCTTCCTCAAGACGTAAGCCCATGCCAACCATTTCGGTGAAATCACTGGGCGCACTGGCGACCATTCGGTCATAGTAAAATGAGCCTAAGGTCTTTAAGAAGATTTTTGTCATCTCTTTTTCCTCAAGAGGTGGACAAATTTGAGCGGCAATTTCACGCCACCTTTGAGCATACTCCTTAAAGGTTTCCTTGTCCTTTTGCGACATCGATATGAGTTGATCTCTGTCGGGTGCCATGTCCAAATTGTATTTGTATTGTTGGACGAAGGCAGTACCAAGATCTCTGAATGTACTGATCGTAGTACGGTTTAAACCCATGTACCATTTGAGTGCGGCACCGGTTAAACTATCCTGAAAGTAGTGAATCAGCAGGTCCTGATTCTCAGTCTGAGCTGACATACGCCGAGCGTACATCACCAGATGGCTTTGAGGGCAAGAGTTACCCTTGTACTTTTCAAAGTCGGGCACTTGGAATTTGTGCGGGACTTTCACATTGGGGACTAAGCAGAGGTCTGCGGCGTCCTTTCCAAATAAATCCTGACCGCGAATGGCTTGCAGTTCCTTCTGCATTTCCAAGAATTGTTCCTGGAATTCATCCATTTGGTCAAACATAGTTTCCTTTTTACTAGAAGGTGTCTGTGGAATCTGTCCTTCTGGGACAGTGTGCACCACAGGGGTGGTACCGTGACTACGGCAGCGAACCTTGGCGTTTCCCGAAGTTTGTAACCTTCAGGAGTCTTCAGTATGCCCCTGGCATCTTCGCTTTCCCGAAGTTTGTAACCTTCAGGACCAACGGCTTCTGTTGTGATTCCCTGATCTTCAGTGATCGGTGGAACATATCCTTCCGGGATATAGTTAATAGGCATGCCCCAAGGACGATCTTTCGGTATCTGATACCTAGGATCATACCTCTCTACTACGGGCGTTGAAGTGATCTCTGAGATCACAGTTCTTTGTAACTGAGCTTCTGCCATGGCTTGCATGTCGTTACGAAGCTTTCTCATATCCTCTCTCAGAGCGTCGATCTCTTCTTTCAACTCTCTGTTTTCTTCCTCAAGATCATCCATCTTTTTCTAACGATTAGCCCGAGTATTGTACGAATGAGACAGTTTGAATCTAGAACCGAGACACAAACGTGAGATTCGTAGGTAAGAAGAATACGTGATGTGAGAATGATGAATGTAATGATTATATTAATTGTTTAAGGTTTAATCAAAATAAACTTCGACAATTAGATTGCAAATATCAAACAGTGGGGAAACCCCTTTTTATTGAAATTCAAAGGATTACAGAAATGGAAATACAGTAGATTACAAAGTGCAGAAACAGAAACCTAAGCTAATGGGCCCCGAGTCCTCTCTGAAGAGAAATTGGGCACTGATTCTGGTATCTTCCTTTTCTTTGACCGGGGTCTTGGGCCGTTGTCGGGTTGTCATTCCTTTGCTAGGTGAAAGGAGCGAGCAAATTCCTTTGGTCATCCTGATTATCCACAGCATGTTGCTCCAAAATCTCAATCAGAGCGTCTTTCTCTTTCAGTAATTGCTGTATTTTGATGCACTCTATGTCAAGGGTGCGGTACTTGTTCTTCCAAGACCTTCTCTCCTTTTGAACTTTGTTGAGAGTAACCTGAAGCTTTTCAGTTTCCGTCATGAAGTACATGACAGATTCCCTCGGCGGAAGAATTCCGTAACGAGGATAAGGCATCTTTAGCTTGAGAGCTCTAGTTTGTACCCAATGGAGATAAGGCTCCACCGAGACACAGTCCAGTTTTCCTAGAGACTCTCATCCTTTCTTATGAACATGCTTCCAAGCGTGCACTATTTCCATCTTTAGTGCTCTGTCGTTTTCTCCTTCCTTGAAGAAAAGACCTTCCAGATGAACACCCAGTGGGATGTGTCTCATTGGGTATCCAAATTGACGGCGAATCAATACCGGATGGTAGTTGATTCCTCATTTAGTTCCTATAAGGGGTACGTTGGGGAAGTTTCCACAACGGTCAATGATCCTGATTCCATCATAAATCCTATTACACCAATCAATGTCAGAGTTGGTAAGAGACATGATCTTCTGCGACCAACGTAAGGCACTCTTACAATCCCAAAAAGCAGCAGACTTGGGCAAGTGGGAGATAAACCATTTATAAAGCAGAGGTACACAGCATGTGATCTCCCCTCCGCTGTACAAATTCCCCAAGTGTACAGAATGATACGCATTTGCGAGCAAAGTCGGTACAGGGTTTCCAATGAGAAAAACCTTAATGGAGTTAATATCGACGAAGTTATTGATGTTAGGAAACAAAAATAACCCGTAGGTGAGCAAAACAAAGATGCTTTCAAAAGAAGTCATGTTTCCTATACTGGCGAAATACAGGGCTTTCTTTGTCAAGAACTGGGTTGGCAAACCTTGGATGCCACCCTTAGTAGTTATGTGAGTCCCGACCTCAGACTCGTCCAAATGAATTGCTTTTGCAATGATCTGATTCTTTGGAATTTCTTCCAGTCCAGAAAATGGAGCTCGATCTGTAATGTGTAGATCGATCAGATGAGAATACTCCTCCAATGTTGGTGCTAACTGGTAATCCGGGAATGTGAAACAGTGATAAACTGGATCATAAAACTGAATGAGCGCATCCATGATTCCCTCAATCACATGGACTCTTAACAGTGGTAGCAAATCTCCGTGCTTGGCTCTAAAAGCCTCAGGGTTAGTGATCATCCTCGCTAACCTCCTCAAATCCTCTAACTTTGGAACCTTGAAGGTATACTAGGGAGTTCTCCTTCTACCGAAATTCATTAGTGTAATCCTTTTCTCTGATATTTGCAATCATAGTCTTAGTTTATTTTGAAAAAACAGAGAGACTAGAAGAGAAATATTTTGAATGTTTTAATGTTTTATTAAATGAATGCATGAATGTAGCACACAAAAACATAGAAAAAACATGGGATCAAAGGGTCGTTGTCATGAAGTCAAGGCTCTACCCATCCCCAAAGGTTTTTTACTAGGGTGATATTTTGTACCTGTACTCATTATCATCAGCTCCTCCCAGGAAAGCAAAACAACAAGCAGATTGCCAGTGAGTTGTAGTGCAATCTTAAAGTAAGTGCCATTCACCGAGAATAGATCACCAGCCTCAAATGAGGGTAGTATCGCGTAACAACTATTCCCGATAGTTTCCGCACTACGAAAGGGTTTGGCTCCTCAGCTTCTCAGACTTAACAACCGGCCCATTGTCTAGGTGAGAGAATGGGTTGCGTTGGTCAGCCTCCACTGAGGTTGATGGTCGACCCCGTCGCCATCACTTATCTTAAGTGTATACTCAATCTTTCCACATACGGCATCACCCGCATTCCCATTAGCAGAAAAATAAACATGTATAGCAATTAGGAAAAGCGGTATATATATTTGTCCTAATCATCCTAGACCTTTAAAGCTATGAATCTTAAGTTCCTGACAGAAAATGGGTTCCCCGGCGGAAGCCCCAATCTGTGGTTTTTACACAAGTGAAGATAAGGAAGACCGTGCATAGATCTAACTTTGACAGGCCCCACGGTGGGCGCCATTTTTCTGTAGCGAGCGATTTTGGACGCGGTTCTTAAGCGCTAGTCGCTCTCTGCGGTTGAGCTTAAACTACAGGTCAATTCATTTTTTATCCTATTGTGAGCTGAATAAGGAAAGGAAATAGATGTCTCCAATTAACCATGCTTTGCATACTGAGTTTAAACAGCGGTCTGCTAGGTTACGGATGCTATCAATGTGGGGGGCCTTTGTACTGGTTATTTGTATTTTCGCCAATACTGGTTTTCTTTCTTTTTATCTGGGCAGAAGGTTTCTGGCGGGGAACAAGGATTAGGATGTTAGGACTGATGCTTTTTGATAGGTATGTGAGAGTATGGGATTTTGGTTTTTTTGTTGATTGTGCTCGCTAAGATTATTCTTTCAATCTTATGCCTACGTATTCCCGTTTACCGAAACAGGGAAATCAGAGCGTTCGTAGTTCCTCCTATTCTATGGGAGGAAATGGGTGTTTTTGGTGTCTTGTTCAAAGCCCAAGACGTGAAGCGAAAGGTAGTTTGTATCTTGATCAAAGCCCAAGATGTGAAGCTGAAGAGTCTATTTGTATCTTGTTCAAAGCCCAAGATGTGAAGCTGAAGGTCCTGACTTTAGAGAGAATTTGTCATCTCTAAAGAGGGGGTTGTATGTCACAACTGTTTATAAAGGAGAATTACTTCAACCGAGATTTATGAATCCGACAATGCCATAATTTCCTTTATAGGGGAGTTCCAACCTGAAGGAAAAGACTTTAACTCAGTGTAGAGCAATGCTATCTTTCCTTAGGAATTTCTCATGCTAAAAGAGGGATAGTGGCATGGATGTAGATGATCTAGAGGCTTGCCGCTTACAGCGATTAGATGAAGGGAAAGGAGTTGTTGATGTTTGTGTACTGTGAACGAGGCACAACTTTGATGCTAAAAGGTTGATTGGATCAACCAGTGGTTTTCTTATACAAAGCCTAAGAGGAGGCTAATATGTGTCTCGTACAAAGCCCGAGAGAGAGGCTAAAAGGTTTTGACTCAACGAGGGAATCTTTTGGTTTCTCGTATAAATCCCGAGATGGAGGCGAAAGGGGTGATCGACTCAACGAGGGTGTCTCTTGTGTGTCTCGTACAAAGCTCGAGAGAGAGGCTAAACGTTGTTTGACTCCACTGGGGAGAATTTTGGTATCTCGTACGAAGCCCGAGATGGAGGCTAAACGTTTGCTTCGCTGGGAAGAAATATTGTACAAAGCCCAAGAGGAGGCTAGCTTCACTGAAGAAGGATCATTATACAAAGCCTAAGAGGAGGCTATGGTTACTGTTTCAGTTGAGTGACAGGTCCAGTATGCTGATTTTTAAAGAAAAAATCAGTTCTTATATAAGCAACACTGGACTCAAGGATTTGATTCAAGGATCCGGGTTATTCCTGTTCTTTAAGAAAGCGGGAAATTCGAAGGGTATTGAGACTATCTGAGTCCACGGGTTTCCTTTCTATTTAACAAAGGGGTCACTTGAGAATGTCTTTGAGACTCAAGGAAATTAGACTGTCCAAGTCTAGTGTTTTATCTTTTGTACTATGCTTTGAGAAATAGTAGTAGACTCTATGAAAGGACTGTCCTATGAAGATGACTAAGTTCTGTTCCTATACCTCTAGGAGGTCGCCGGGACAATTTGTACGAAGCCCAAGAGGAGGCTAGAAACTTTTAAGAAGTCGATCGGTCCTTGTACTAAGCCCAAGAGAAGGCTATCATTCCCGGAGGAAGAGATCATTATACGAAGCCTAAGAGGAGGCTGTGAATACTTTTAAGAAGCCGTAGGGTCCTTGTACTAAGCCCAAGAGGAGGCGGGGTTACTTTTAGGAAGCCTGTGGGTCCTTGTACGATGCCCAAGAGGAGGCCGATGCTTTTAAGAAGCCCGTGGGTCCCCAAACCCCGAGAAATTCAAGGCAATCACAAAGAATAGATCAAGTCAGGAAAGTTCGAGAATTTGGAAGAAACTCAAAGATGCCATTCACGGAGAATACATTAATGTTTGGAAGTAGAGTTTCTTGACGATTCCTAATGAGGTCAGCCGAAGAGAAGACTGTATCTGGTGATTCTATTGGGGATCTAGTTGTTTATTTCTACGAATAAATGAAACAGCGTCACCTAGTTCTAGACGTAGTTGCCGGGGAAACTCTAAATATCTATACTATTATTACACAGTTGATATGAGTTTATGAAAGAAGACTTACAGCGAAACAACCCCACAATACAGTTATATGTATATGAAAGCAGTAAATGAAAGCGATAACCACTTACTCGATTGTAGAGCTTCCATGCTGTTTGGTTAGTTGTTCAACAAAGAAAGATTGAAAACAACAATATATTTCAAAATCAAAGGAGAAAATGCTTTGAAAAAGAAAGATTTGGGGTTTACAGCTCAAGGAGAGGCCCAGGGTTTTATCAGTGAGCGCACTGTTGAATTTGTACAGAGGGACTTATACAAGTGACTGAGGCCCGAAATGTTTTCTGTACAAAGGGATGGGTCTTATACTCTCTCAAGAGGCCCAAAGGGTTTAAATAAAAAGAGTGGGGCTTATAACACGAGGGTAGGCCCAGATGATTTTTCCGTTTAAAATGGCGATCGCGCCGAGGTTTTCTTTTAACGCAGAGGGACTTATACAATAAGTGAGGCCCAAAATAGTTTTGGTTAAAAGGGGGTTGGGTCTTACACTCTAATAGAGGCCTAAAAGTTTTTGAATGGGTCTTATAGCTCAAGGAGAGGCCTAGTTGATTTTTTTGAAAAGGCAACGATCGCGTCGTTTATTTGAAAATGTACAGAGGGACTTATACAACGAATGAGGCCCAAAATATTTCTGTACAAGTGGGTTGGGTCTTACACTCTCTCAAGAGGCCCAAAGTAATTTGAAAATGATTTATGAGGGTTGAATTAATCAAAAAACCCTAATTTGTTTTCAAAAATGTATTTAATTGAATAAAAATTCAATTAAAAATGATCAAAATTGTTTAACATATGAAAAACAAATTGTGATTTTGGATTAATGCTTCAAAAATTAAGTATTGACCTACAAAATAATTAGAAAGCATTAAAAGTTGCAAAATCAATGTAGAAAAAATATTTAAAATGTCAAAAACAATTAAAATTTTAATTCTTTGCAAAAATATCAATTATATGAAATAAATAATATTTTTGGGATTTTTTGGGAAAATAAAATATTTTAACATTTTTGTGAATTATTAAAAAAAGAATCAACTCAAAATCATTAAAACTCAGAGAGAAATTAATTTTTGAATCAATTAAATAAAAATCACAAAATTCAAATATTTGAATTTGAAAGAAATGGCGCCAAGAACAGCTGAAGAACACGCGCGTGTTCTGTGTTTGGCTGATTTGCATTTTCTATCCAATCTCCCTGAATACTTGATTATAACATGCAATCCACATATCATTATGCTCGTCTCAACCTCACGATCATGTCTATGTCCATTAATTTCATTTAAATTAAACATATAACAAGAAATCATGAAAAATCCTCAAGAACCCTAATTTCTGCATGAAGGCTAGGATTTTTGATACACGATTCAAACAATGCAATTAATTGAGGGAAAACATTCCATGCATGATTATGAACATATGGCCAAATTATTGTGCAGCAAAAATTGCATGGATCATAGAGTTAGAAGAGCTCATGCTTACCACTTGCAGCTGGTGATCGTGATTTGTGTTGGAGGTGTTATAGCTAGGTTCTAATGATGTGGATAGCTTCCCTAGGTGCCAAGTGATGTGTTTGAATGCTTGGAATGAATTGAAATGGTTTGGAGTTGAAGATGGCACCTCAACTGCAAAACTGTCAAGAACTTGAGCAATTGGCTAGTGATTTTGTGAAATCAGTGTTCCAGATGTTATGTGAGTGTTTGGATCACTTCTATATGATGTAGGTGAGGTGTGTGAGTGATTGGTTTGATTGGAAAAGCTCTCAAACTCAAAACCCGATAGCTACCTTGCTAAGAAAGGCATTTTTGCCAAGAAAAAGAGATTTTGAGGAAAGCATCTGTTAGATGGCTTTGGTGTACTCAAACTAATCACAATTGAGCTCTATTTATAGTAGAGCAAGTTTGTTTTGCAAGGAATAGTGAATGGCAACTGGTAAGTAGGTTTGGCCAATGTTGTCCAATGGAAATCCAAGTCTCCTCTAGCCATTGACTAGAGGTTAGGGCACAGAGCTTTGGTTACCTTGGTCTTGGATAAGTCTTAACTAATTTTAGATGAGAATGGCTCAGTCCATGCCACCTTGATGCTTCCATTGAATGCCTCATTCCAAATTTGAAGTCTTGTCCCTATTTTGGCCATTCTAGGTTCAACATGTTATTTCTTGTTCCATGGACTTTGGAGGCTTGGCTCAGTGATTGTCCCCTTTAGATTCAATCCCCTGAGGTGTCCAAGTGGATAGGAGCATTTGGATTTGGCTGATTTTGGCAAATCGAGCAAAGTTGCAAATTCTGCCTTGCCTTGGCAGATATCAGCAAGGCAACTTTCCAATGTCATATCTCATGACTCAAATGGAATTTGGTAATGTTCTTGGCCATTTTGGAAAGCCCTTACATGATATAACAACTGTTTGAACATATTTGGTTTTGATCTCTTTTGAATCCAAGTGAAAAATCCCCCTACATTTGGCAAAAAGTGAAGACAGATTTGGACTTAGTGAAAATTTCACTAAGTGTTGGAAAAAGTGATATTTTCACTTTTCAGCCATTTTGATCACTCCATAACTCAAAATCCACAATGAATTGGAATTAGGTCTAGTTGAAGTTTTTGTAGAGGGCAATGAGATCTACAAATCAAGCCTTAGATGGGAGAAAATGGCTTTGTGGTTTAGGAGTTATGATCCTCCAAAGTTGGTACCCTTGTCACTTTATTTTTAACTTAGAAAATTTTCTAAGTTTTTATGGTTACCCCTTTTACAAGTTATCCCACTTTTCTTGATTTTTCTTGATGAATGATGATTCAAATCATACATTAACATCATTTTAGGGTTAAAAATCCATTTTGGTGAAAAATCTCAAAAAGTCAAAGTTTACTTTTGTGCACAGTTGACTTTTTATCAGATGAATTCCAAACTGTGCAATTCTTCAGGAAATCATGTCCTTGACCTAAATCAAATTTGATGGACATGTTCCATGGGTGTCATAGGGTATATTGAGGCATGTCTTAGGGTTTGGGAGCATGTCCTGGTCAAAAGTCAAAGTTACAGTTGACTTTTTCCTTAAAACCCTAATTGTGGTGCAGATGAAATTGAGACTTGTTGCTCAAGCTTCTTGGATTAATCCATTGTTCCAAATGGATCAATATAGTTCATTAGAGACCCTCAAACCCTCTCTTGAGGTATTGGTTCATGATTTGCCCCAAAAGTCAACTTAGGGGTGAATTAGGTCAAGAAACCCTAATTCCTGATTTTTGATGTATGCAACCCTTGAGGCAAAATTGACTTGATGATTGGGTCCATGAGGCTCCATGGAGTATATTAGGTCATGTTTTGGATCTTTGGCTTGTGTCCAGATGAAATTTTTCATCTGGAGGCCCTGGGCGACCAAAACCCTAATTTGGTGACACTGGCGATCTTGAGACTTGATCCACTTAGAAGGGAGCAGCCTTGTGCTTAATCCTTGAAATGGGAGTCCTTTTGATCCATTGTGGATATTTGAGAGTGTAGACAAGTTGAAGATCATGTCATTCCTTGATTGATCCTTTGTCTAAGGCTCTGAGAGGGCTTAAAACCCTAATTTTGATTGTGGTGAATGCTCAACAATTCCTTGAGGAGATTGATGAGGCACAAAGGTACATCTATATTGTGATGATGATTTGCACAATGATGGGAAATCTCAGTGGTCAAAATTTGGGGTATGACAGAGTGCCACTAGAAAACCAGAACAGAATTCAAGCACACAAGGGTGCCAAAAGAAATCCAGAAAAATAACCAAAATAACAAAAAAAAAACTTCATGAACAGATCACTCAAGCATCTCCAAAACCAGCAGAGTCCTCACTCTCAAAATTGTCTTCATCACCCTCTGCATTGCTATCAGACTCACCAGAACCTCCTTTCTCAGAACCATCCTTCTCATTTGCATCCTCAACAGTATCACCTTCAGCCATTCTAAGAGTCATGATCATTCTTTCAAACTTCAGTTTTCTTTCAGTACTGACTCTAATAACCTCATCCAGTTCCTTGCAGGCTTCTACCAACTCAGAAATCACCCCAGACTTGGTTGTGGGCTGGTGTGGAGTAGAGGCAGATGTCATGACAATGTCAGGGACATAGTGACCTTCAAACAATTTATAGTGAAGGGACAATGCAGACCCCCTTTTGCAAACAGCGTTAGAATGAGATAGGATACCAGGGTGCTGATTTAAAATAATGCCACAGATAAGGGAGGGAAAGGCAATAGGCATCTTTACAGCAAAAGTGCCAGCTTGCTTCATAGTCTGATCAAATATAAAGGAACCATAATCAAAACTCTTCTTAGTCCCAACAACATATATAAACCTTCCCAAACCAACAGAAATAGTGGAAATGTGATTTGTGGGGACCCAGTAAGTAGCACCTATCCTATGCAAAATAGCACATTTAACACTTAGCAGGCCAGCAAATAACTTGTGTTTCATAGGCCAACCTTCAACCTGATTAGCTGTGATAGTTTTGCACACCTGATTATCAGTATCTTCCAGCTCACATTGATCATCTTCATTTCTGCCAAGGTACTTGTTGATTATGGTAGGAGATAATTCCACACACTTTCCTCTAACATACACCTTTCTGAAATCCTTACTATTCTTATCATTACAATCAACAAGAATGCTGACTATAAACTCCTTCACTAGCACATCATAGCATTTTGAAAACTTGGTCACTGTCTTCATCAATCCAACATGCTCAATCAAAGCAATTACCTCCTTACACTCCAAAGCGTCTTTCCCTAACTCTCTCTCTAGTGCTATCCTTCTTTGATAAACATACTTCCACCTTTGAACGCTGTCAGCATAGTGGAAGGAGATGTTATCCAAAGAAGCATCAGGAACTATTCCAGAAATCCTTTTTACCACAGTCTTTTTCACAGGAGTGATGTCCTGGACATCATCCTCAACATCAAAGTCTGAATCAGTGTCAGACCTAGCCTTCCTTTTCTTGGAGCTGGTATCCACCTTGCTCCATGATTTTGAAGGGCCAACAACAAGTTTCTTCTTAGTACTCCTAGCAGGAGTTTTCTCAATAGTAGCTATTCCTCTTCTGGTCCTCAATCTTTTGACCATCCCAGGGTTCACACAAGCAATCAGGTCATTGTCTGACAGGTCATCAACATTCACAATATTGTCAGCCTTTGCATGCTCCTTTTCTTTAGGGTCAGGATCATTACTCTTGGTAGGAGAGCTTTTCTTAGCAGACGATGTTTCAACATCTTGTTCAACCACAATTTCAACATTTACTAACACAGAGCTAGCCAAAGTGTGAAGATTTTCTTCTGTGTTATCTTTCTCAGAATTTGGAGTATCAACATCCCTTTCCTCAGCACTAATTTGAGCAAGTGGGATCGAAATCCCAGGAATCCTACGATCTCCATACAATAGTCCAGTGACAATACTTTTAATGGTTCTATCCACATATTTACTACCTTCCCTATGATCATAAGAAGACTCAACATTGGTTTTAGAGGAGTTACCTGCAGGTGTACGTTTGGAACTTCTTACATGCAGTTTGCCGGGCCTTATCTTTTTAGTTTCAGAATGGGGAATCATGGATAAAGGAGTAATGTTAAGAATAGCTTCAGGAGAAATACCTTCCGAGGAAACCCTAGATTTCAAAGGGGTAGGATTTTTAGCAAGAGAGTTCTTGGACGGAGAGGAATGTTATTGAGACATAGTAACCTTCTTGTAAATGCATGAACTTGGAGTAGAAAGACTTCTTTTTCTGAGAGGGAAGGTGAAAGAACTGAGCAAGTAAGTATCAAGATTAATGTAGCGCGTGGGAACAAAGTGATAAAATGATTGCCTATGGTAGGGGGGCTGCTTTTGTTGGAAACTTAAAAGGAAGTAAATGATATTTCCACAAAATAGTAAATGGCCTTTTAATTTTTTAAAGTTCAATGAAAGATGCCCACACGCTATTAATTGCTATAGATCTTTATAAATACAAATGCCTAATTTTCCTCTTAATATTTCAAATTTACTTGCATCCAAAGCCTTAGTGAAAATGCTAGCTAACTACTTCTCTGTGGTCACATGTTCCAAAGCAATAACCTTGTCTTCTACAAGTTCCCTTATGAAATAATGACGGATATCAATGTGTTTGGTCCTGCTATGTTGAATAGGGTTCTTGGATATGTTTATAGCACTCCAATTGTCACAATACAATGTCATGACTTCTTGTGTGACATTATATTCAGTGAGCATTTGTTTCATCCACACTAGTTGAGAACAACTACTTCCAGCTGCTATATACTCTGCTTCAGCAGTAGATAGAGAGACACAATTTTGCTTCTTGCTAAACCATGATATAAGATTGTTCCCCAGGAAGAAGCAACCTCCTGAAGTGCTTTTCCTATCATCAGCACTTCCAGCCCAATCAGTATCACAATATCCAGATAAAGTGTAGCCAGATCCATGTGTGTATAGCATACCATAATCACATGTTCCATTTACATATTTCATAATTCTCTTGACTTGATTGCTATGACTCACTTTGGGTTCAGCTTGATATCTAGCACAAACACCTACAGCAAAAGCAATGCTAGGCCTGCTAGCTGTAAGATAAAGTAGGCTTCCTATCATACTCCTATATAAACTTTGGTCCACATTAACACCATTTTCATCTTTAGACAACTTCAAATGAGTAGGAGCAGGTGTTCTTTTGTGACTGGCATTCTCTATCCCAAACTTCTTAACTATGTTCTTGGCATATTTACTCTGAGATAGAATGTAGAGTCTTTCATCTGCCTGACTTGCAACCCAAGAAAATAAGTTAACTCACCAACAATACTCATCTCAAATTCAGACTGCATTTGTTGAACAAAATGTTTAACCATCTTATCTGACATCCCACCAAACACAATATCATCAACATAAATTTGAGCAACCATGAGTTTCCCTCCTTCATCTTTGACAAAAAGAGTCTTATCTATGCCACCTTTCCTGTATCCATGCTCAACAAGAAATTCAATAAGTCTCTCATACCACGCTCTTGGAGCTTGTTTCAAACCATATAGAGCTTTCTTCAACTTATAAACATGTGCAGGATAGGTTGGATCAATGAATCCCTTAGGTTGTTCCACATATACTTCCTCACTCAGGTAACCATTCAAAAAGGTACTCTTGACATCCATCTGAAATAGCTTGAACCTCAAGATAGAAGCAACCCCTAATAGCAATCTGATAGATTCAAGATGAGCAACAGGAACAAAAGTTTCATCAAAGTCAAGCCCTTCAATTTGAGCATATCCTTGAGCAACCAGTCTAGCTTTATTTCTTGTGACCACACCTTTTTCATCTGACTTGTTCTTGTAAACCCATTTTGTTCTAATCACATTTGTTCCTTCAGGTCTTGGAACCAGCTCCCATACTTCATTTCTTTTGAATTGCCCTAGCTCTTCTTGCATGGCATTAATCCAGAATTCATCAGTTAAAGCTTCCTTGATATTTTTGGGTTTAATTTTTGACACAAAACAAGAGCTTGTGATGACTTCTCTTGAACTGGTAGTGACTCCCTCATTTGGATCACTTATGATGAGATCTCTAGGATGATCCTTCTGAATTCTGATGGAAAGTCCTTTGTTTACTGGCTCAGAATCAGATTCTGCAACAGTAGGTTTGGGATCAACATTTTTGTCTAAAATTTCTGCAGATGTATCAAGGAACGTTCCAACATCATCTAGAACATCAGCCTCCTTATGCAAATCATCAACAACAACATTTATGTACTCCATCATAACCTTAGTTCTGGAGTTGAACACTATGTATACTCTACTGTTAGTAGAGTAGCCCAAGAATATTCCTTCATCACTTTTTGGATCCATCTTTCTTATTTGTTCACGATCTGCCAAGATATAGCATTTGCTACCAAACACATAGAAGTATTTAACAGTAGGTTTTCTTCCCTTCCATATCTCATACAGGGTAGTAGTGGTTCATGTTCTTAGGGTCACTCTATTATGAACATAACAAGCAGTCTTCATAGCTTCAACCCAGAAATGGTAAGGCAGTTTCTTGGCATGAATCATAGCTCTAGCTGATTCCTGGATAGTTCTGTTCTTTCATTCCACAACTCCATTTTGTTGTGAAGTAATGGGAGAAGAGAATTCATGGCCAATCCCTTCAGAGGAACAGAATTCAACAAATTTGTGATTTTCAAATTCCTTCCCATGATCACTTCTGATTCTAACAATATTACTCTCCTTTTCTCTTTGGAGTCTTTGGCAAAACTCTCTGAACACATCAAACACTTCAGATTTTTCTCTAATAAAACTCACCCAAGTATATCTGGAAAAATCATCAACAACCACATAGGCATACTTCTTTCCACCAAGGCTTTCCACTTGCATAGGCCCCAGTAAATCCATGTGAAGTAGTTCCAACACTTTTGAAGTAGTGAGATGTTTAATCTTCTGATGTGACATCTTGGTTTGCTTTCTAATTTGACATTCACCACATACCCTTCCTTCTTCAATCTTTAGCTTAGGTATTCCTCTGACAGCTTCCATGGAGATGATTCTTTTCATACCTTTTAGATGTAGATGACCAAGTTTTTGGTGCCACAACTTCACTTCATCGTCTTTAGCAAGAGAACAAATGGATGAGTAACTAGAATCTAGAGGAACCCATAGGTAGCAGTTATCCTTAGATCTGACTCCCTTCATGATCACTTCATTCTTTTCATTTGTAACCAAACATTCAGATTTGGTGAAGTTGACATCGAATCCTTGATCACACAGTTGACTGATGCTAATCAAATTAGCAGTTAACCCTTTTACCAGCAGCACATTATCAAGGTCTGGAACACCTGAGCAGTTCAACTTTCCAACTCCCTTGATTTCACCCTTGGCTCCATCACCAAAAGTCACATAGCTTGTGAAGTGAGATTTGATGTCAACCAACAAATTCTTAATCCTTGTCATGTGTCTAGAACAACCACTATCAAAGTACCAATCCTCCTTAGTTGAGACTCTGAGAGACATGTGAGCTATCAGGCCGGTAGTAGCAGCCTTGGGAACCCACTATCTTCCATTAGTAGAAGTGTTTGTATTTGATCTAGGTTGAGGAGAAGGTTTAGGATATCAATAGAGTCTGAAGCAAAAAGGTTTTATGTGACCAAAATGCCCACAGTAATGGCATCTCTATCTTCGGAATCTTCCTCTTAAGTGGTTGGAATGACCACTCCTATGATGTTGAAGCATATTATGTTTAGGATCAGATACATGTTTTCTCCCATGATGTTGAGACATCTGATGTGACATGTTATGTTTAGGTTTAGAAGGACTATCATCTGAAGCTGATTTCTTCTCTCCCTTAAATCCCAACCCAGTAAGATCACCTGCCATTTTTCCACTCTGAAGGATTTCATCCAATGTGTCAGTTCCACTATTTAGCGTTCTGACAGACTTGGTCATTTTATCAAGTTTGGAGTTTAACAACATGACTTCATTCTCTAGCTCAACTTTTTCAGCCTTCAGTTGAATGATAAGTTTCTTCTGTTTCTCCCCTTCAAGACATACTTCTTCACTTCTGAGACACAGCTTTTTGTAGGAAGCTGCAAGTTCTTCAAATGTTAATTCATCATCACTAGAATCTTCATCAGAGACAGATCATCCAGTTAAGGCAGTCACATGTTTAGCAGATTCTTCTTCAATTTCACTTTCAGAGTCCTCATCAGGCCAGGAGACAGCTAGGCTTTTCTTTTGTTTCTTGAGGTAAGTAGGACATTCAGCTCTAATGTGACCAAATCCCTCACAACCATGGCATTGAATTCCTTTTCCTTGAGTCTATTTTTCTTCAGTCCTTGTTCTCTTTCCACCATCATTGGACCTGCTGATGTCAAATGAGTTGTTCTTGACATTTGATCTTGACTTTGTGTCTATTCTCTTCATCACCTTGTTGAACTGTCTTCCTAGCAGAACTATAGCATTAGATAAGCTTTCATCACCATCCAGGGTAATCTCCTCCTCTTCATCTTCAGTATTGGAAACAAATGATATGTTCTTGGCTTTCTTTTCAGATCTGTCACTTATTCCTAGTTCAAATGTTTGAAGAGATCCAACAAGTTCATCAACCCTCATCTTGCTGATATCTTGAGCTTCTTCTATGGCAGTCACTTTCATGTCAAATCTCTTTGGAAGAGATCTGAGAATTTTTCTTACCAGCTTTTCATCAGACATCCTTTCACCCAGGGCACTTGAAGCATTGGTTATTTCAAGAATATTCATGTGGAAGTCATGTATGCTCTCATCTTCCTTCATCTTTAAGTTTTCAAACTTGGTAGTCAGCAGTTGAAGTCTTGACATCTTTACTTTGGAAGTACCTTCATGAGTAGTTTTGAGTATGTCCCAAGCATATTTAGCTATCTCACAAGTGTTCACCAATCTGAATATGTTTTTATCAATTCCATTAAACAAAGCATTCAATGCTTTAGAGTTTCCAAGATCCAGTTCATCCTCCTCCTTAGTCCATTCTTCCTTAGGTTTCAGATCAGATGTTTCTTTTCCATCTTTCCCAATAATGACAGGATGTTTCCATCCTTTTAAGACAACTTTCCAGGCCTTACTATCCAATGATTTCAAGAAGGCCACCATGCATGGTTTCCAATAATCATAGTTAGATCCATCCAAGATTGGTGGTCTGTTCACAAATCCTCCTTCCTTACCTATAGTACCAGAAAATGTCGTCTCTAAATCTCACCCAGAAACAGAACAGGGTGCCTGCTCTGATGCCAATTGAAATTCTGGTATCATATATGAGATGTCGAAATAGATGTCACGACACTAATATCTGAACAATGATCAATATAAGAATGATATAAAAATAGTAAACAATAGCAAAGAGACACAAGCAATTGTTAACCCAGTTCGGTACAATCACACCTACGTCTGGGGGCTACCAAGCCAGGAAGGAAATCCACTAAACAGAATTATTTTGAAGACTCTCAATAAACACACTCCAGTTTACAATCTTCTCACCTAATCTCTACCTGTGAGATTTCTATCTAAGACACTTAGACAAGAGACACCTCTCAGTCCCCCTCAATCACATGCAGTGATAACTAAAGAACAATACTAAAGAGAAGAACACACTTCAAATACAAAGCTTGATCTTGCTTAAAAGCTTCAATCAAGAACAAAGCACTCGTACTTAAAAGCTTAGAGTGGACAAATTACAACTCAACTAATCAGTACAATTCAAGCATCTAACACATGAATGAATGGCTCACAAAAACAATACAATGCTTAAACCCTAAAACTCGAACGCAACTTTCAATAACTTATACTGTCTACACATCAGCTAGGGTTGAACATCTTTAAATAGTAATAAACTCCTTGGGCTTGGGCATTAGCAGATATTTGATTCAATAAATAATTAAGGCTAATTAATCTTCAAATTTTTTTGCAAGAAAATAGCAACATCCTATTCTTCAAAAAATCACAGAAATTGCTTGCTTCAATTTAAAGATACTCCAAGATTTTCGTACGCAATTACTCAACAGATTGCAAAAAGAGCGCAGCAAATAAAACATAACATTCTCAACAGAATGTTCTGTTAACAGATGTTAGGACATTGTGTTTGACATCATGCACAAAGTCCTGCAATACTAAGAAACACCACCTGCAGAATGTTAGAAACAACATGTCAAGACATCAAGTAAAACATCTTGATGAACCACTTTGTTTTAGCAAAATTGCTGCCAATACAGAACAAACAGGTGGGATGTTAAGCCCATCGAATCCCTTAGGAAGACGCTGAATTAAATAATCGAAACACTTCATTTAGGGTGTACTGGTCAAAAGGAGTATTTTGATTCGGCATTTTGAAGTTAAATCACTACCAGAGAAGCAATCGATATTCCTTTTTTGTGCTCATTAATTAAAAGGAAATTACCATCTTTGTTTCAAAAGTAAAACTTGAACTTCTCGTTTCAAAATAGTAAATTCATTTTTGTGTCAAGAATCGTTGATCATATTAAAATGTCATTTTGTAAAGCAAAATAAATGAGAATTATAAACAAAAGGACACGTGCTCAAATTTTATTGATAGAATGGTGATCAACCAAGCGCGTGATCCCATAGAGCTTTACAAAGTTTAGAAAATGGTAATTTAAAGGAAAAGGGCTACATTGAAACATAACGACTGCTATCCTCCCACTAACTTTGAATTCTGGACATTCTGAGCTTCTGTTGAATATGATCTTGACTTGAAGTTTTCCCGATGGATGATGTTGCCTCTTAGGAGTCAATATTGTCGGATATAGTTACTTTCCATGTATCCCTAACTTTTTCCTGGATTGTCTTTTCAGGTTTTCAATCCATCGGGATGATTTTGTTTATGTCTCTAATTTTTGCCTGAACCGCCCTTTCAGGTTTTTAATCCACCGGGATGTTGTTTTTTACTTAGGCGAAGTATTTCTTGACTACATTAACATTTGTGGGGTAGGTAAACTCCTTTCCATCCATGGTTGCGAGTCTCAAGGCACCGCCTGAAAAGGATTTCTTAACAACATAAGGGCCATGGTAATTCAGAGTCTATTTTCCCCTGGAATCAGTGAGAAATGATTGTATCTTCTTGAGCACGAGGTCTCCTTCTCTGAAGATAAGGGGTCGGACCTTTTTGTCGAACACTCTCTTCATTCTTTGCTGATACAACTGACCATGCCATAAAGCAGTCATTCTCTTTTCTTTGATCAGGTTCAATTCATCGTATCGACTTTAACACCATTCAGCTTCTGTTTGCTTGGCTTCCATCAATACTCTTATTGATGGGATCTCTGCTTCTATAGGGAGCACTGCTTCCATGCCATATACTAGAGAGAAAGGGGTTGCCCCTGTTGAGGTGCGAAAAGATGTGCAATAACTGTGAAGAGCAAATGGTAGCATCTTGTGCCAATCTTTGTAGGTTACAACCATCTTCTGAATGATCTTCTTGATATTCTGGTTAGTCGCATCTACCGCTCCATTCACCTTGGGTCGGTAGGGAGATGATTTATGGTGTTCGATCTTGAACTCAGTACACAACTCTTTCATCATCTTGTTGTTCTAGTTAAATCCAGCATCCGTAATGATCTGGCTTGGAATACCTTAAGAATAGATGAGATTATTCTTGATAAATTGGATCACCACTTGTTGGGTTACATTGGTGTATGACACTGCTTCGACCCATTTGGTGAAGTAATCAATGGCTACCAGGATGAACAGATGTCCGTTTGAAGCTCTGGGTTCAATCATGCCAATCATGTCGATTCCCAATATAGAAAAAGGCCATGGAGAAGAAAGAACTTTGAGATGCGTTGGCGGTACATGGATTTTATCAGCGTATATCTGACTCTTGTGACACCTCCTAATGTATTGGTAGTAATCGGATTCCATTGTCAGTAAATAATATCCTGCTCTCAAAATTTTTCTCGCCATTATATGTCCATTGGCATGAGTGCCAAAGGATCCTTCGTAAATCTCTTTCATTAACATGTTTGCTTCTTGTCTCTTTACGCATCTGAGCAGAACCATGTCGAAGTTTCTCTTATAGAGTGTATCATTGTTCAGGAAGAAGTTGCCAGCCAGTATTCTGAGAGTCTTCCTATCTTTTCATGATGCTCCAGGTGGGTACTCTTGTCTTTGAAGGAAGCACTTAATATCATGATACCAGGGTTTGTCATCTATTACTGCTTCAATTGCTAAGATGTAAGCGGGACTTTCAAGGCACATTATGTCAATTTTAGGCACGTCGTTCCATTGAATTACACTAATCATGGAGGATAGGGTGGCTAATGCATCAGCCATGTGATTTTCTTCACGAGGAATATGATGAAACTTGATTCTGTTGAAGAATGGTAACAACCTTCTCGCGTAATCTTTGTAAGGAATTAGTCCTGATTCGTATGTATTCCACTCTCCTTTGATCTGATTGATAACCAGGTCTGAGTCTCCATACACATCCAAGTTCTTTATCCTTAGGTAGATTGCTTCTTCGAGACCCATGATGCAAGCTTCGTATTCGGCCTCATTGTTTGTGCACTTGAATGTTAATCTGGAAGTGAAAGGAATATGGGTACCCTGAGGTGTTACGATGATTGCCCCAATTCCGTTTCCATAAGTGTTGACAGCTCTGTCGAATATTAATCCCTATCGGGAACCTGGTTTTGGCCCTTCGCTGGGTAGCGGTTCATCGCAATCTTTCATTTTCAAGTACATGACTTCATCATTTGGGAAGTCAAATTTGATTGATTCCTGATTGTCAATCGGTTGATGAGCCAAATGATTGGCTAAAATACTTCCTTTGACAGCTTTTTGAGCATGGTACTCGATGTCGTATTTTGATAACAACATCTGCCAACGAGGAATCCTTCCCGTGAGAGCAGGCTTTTCAAAGACGTACTTGATTGGATCCATTTCGGAGATTAACCAAGTAGTGTGAAAAATCATGTATTGGCGAAGACGTTTGGTTGCCCAAGCCAGAGCACAACAAGTATTCTCGAGCATAGTTTATCGAGTTTCACAATCCGTGAACCTCTTGCTTAAGTAGTAAATAGCAGACTCGTTTCTTTTTGTTTCGTCTTGTTGGCCAAGAACACAGCCCATGGTGTCTTCCAAGATTGTTAAGTAGATGATCAGTGGCCTTCCTTCCACTGGAGGAGACATAATCGGTGGATTCAGTAGATATTATTTGATGTTGTCAAAAGCTTTTTGGGAGTATTCTGTCTATACGCATCTTTGATTTTTTTTGAGTAGTTTGAAGTTCGGCGCGCATGTCGTGGTCATGAGGGATATGAATCTTGAGATGTAATTAAGACGTCCCAAAAATCCTCTGACCTATTTTTCAGTTTTTGGTGAAGGCATTTCTTGAATGGCCTTGACCTTGTCGGGATCAACCTCAATTCCTTTTTGGATGATGATATATCCCAAGAGTTTTCCTGAGCGAACACTAAACATGCACTTATTAGGATTCAAGCGGAGTTTGTATTTTATCAGATGCTTGAATAACTTTGACAGGTGTTTCACATGCTCTTCTTCTTTTTTATATTTGGCAATCATGTCATAGACGTACACTTAAATCTCTTTGTGCATCATGTCGTGAAACATAGTTGTCATGGCCCTTTAATGGGTTTCCCCTGCATTCTTCAGACTGAACGACATTACCTTGTAGCAAAAGTTGCCCATGGGGTGATGAATGAAGTTTTCTCCATATCTTTCGATGCTATTTTAATTTGATTATAGCCCGAGAATCCATCCATGAAGGAGAAAACTTTGAATTTTGTTGTGCTGTCTACAGGCATGTCAATGTGTGGCAAGGGAAAGTTATCCTTTAGACTTGCCTTATTCAAATTTCTATAGTATACACACATTTTGACCTTTTCGTCCTTTTCAGAACTGGCACTATGTTGGGTAACCCTTGGGGATATTTTGATGTGGCTAGGAAACCTGCGTCGATCTGCTTCTGCAGTTCCTCCTTAATTTTAATGGCCATATATGGGCGAGTCCTTCTCAGTCTTAGTTTTACCGGAGGACATTCAATTTTCAGTGGTAAGTGATGTTCCACGATGCTGGTATCCAACCCTGGCATGTCCTGATAGGACCAGGCAAACACATCTGGAAATTCTTTGAGAAGTTTTATAAAGCTTTCTCTGACAGTTGGACTGAGCAGTGCTCCAATCATAACTTACTTCTTTTCTTTTTCTGAACCCAAATTGACCTTTTCCAACGGCTCTTTGTGAGGCTCAATAGACATTTCCTCTTGCCTGAGTAGTCGAGAGATCTCTTCTGAAATTTCTTCGTCCTCTTCTTCTTCAGCTTCAAATACCCGGAATTCAAAGTTGGGAGAAGGCATTAGATCGTATGTTTCAATGGGGTTTAAAACAAACAATCTGCATGATGTGATGATTCATTTTTTATAAGAGACAGAGAGAATGCAAGAGAGTGTGCAGTGTATTTTCGTAAAACGCTTGTTTTTATTTTGGGTTGTTTTTAGGATTACCATTTTCTGAAAAACGAAAAGTGAAAACAACAATAAATGCGGGAATTTAGAATGACATTATTTATTCATGATTTTTCGATTCTTGAAACACAACACTATAAAACAAAACTCTGTCACTTTGGGCAAAGCGAAGAGGGACATTTACAGAAAAGTAAGCCCTATAAAACATCCATTTCACTCGGGCAAGGTGAAAGGTTAAAATAAAGATGGTAATTACTTCGACTTATGGACGAATTTTGGGACATCGACTGTAACCCAATGGCGACGAACTCCTCTGTGAATCACAAAGTCTGGTACTACCCTTCTTGGTTTGTCTTCAAAAATGGCACTGATTTTTGGTGGAGCAGGATCATTGGAGTCTTCTTCCCATGCAGAGTTATCATAAGGGGACTCTTCTGTCGCATCTTCCATAGTGTTTTCACTCTCAAGAGGATCTCCCCATCCAGTTGGCTGGATGTCCTCGAATCTGACGCGAAAGCTTTTGGGAGCGGTGTATTTAACTAGAAAGTCATACTTGCTGCATGGCTGTCCCAAGGTGTCCCAGGTTTCTGTGGGAATAAAGGAGTTAACTTCCTTAATGACGTTGTCCTCAGGAAATGCGTAGTTAATGAATTCTTGTCCTGCAATCTTTGCAAATTCATTACCGTGGTGCTGGACATCTTCGGAATGTCCTGAGTAATGATTCCAAGAGTCTAGGGGAGCAGGGGTATTCTTTTCAAGACTACTCAGCTGATTGTCCGGCTGACTCTTTTGTCCCGAGTCTTCCGGGTATGGCTTCCAGATAGGAAAGTCATCCAGGGGATCATAATAATCGTAGTCAAAGTTATCCTTCATCAGATTGTCTTCCTCTACTGAGTTGGGTGGAGCACGACATCCTTCGGGATCACAATCTCCATAGATCATCCTGACGTCTGATCTTGGCATATATCTTGGGCTCTGTTTTAGAAAACAGAATGGCATATGCGTTTCTCCTTGAGATATATAACCTTCATCATTGAGATAAGACTTCCACTCCTCATCCGTGCCGGAGGATTCGTTCCCATCGATGGCGTGTACTTCTTGAGATACTGGGTGGAGGAAACCTCCGTTGTGGAAAAAATCTTGAATGGGATGAAAACTTTCATCCTTCTTTGTAGTCTGGGTACAAGTTGGAGAGAAACCAAGGCCTTTTCTTGTCTTGTTATTAGTAAAAGTTACTATCTGTCCCCATCCTTTTATGTCATTACTCCCGATCGCTTTGAGAGCGTCTTTATATGAGGAAATCAACGTTCCTCTTTCTTGTTGATTCTCATTGCTCACCGAGAGTGCTTCGAACTGGGTTCCAACAACCTCCTCTGGTTCCACACAGGAGAATGATGATAAGTTGCTCATGATCAAGGCTTGCTCTCCAGATACTGTGCTAATTTGTCATTGTTGACGAACTTCAGCTTCTGGTGAAGTGTTGAAGTGTGCCCCATCTTCGTGTATCCATGGTCTTCCTAATAAGCAGCTGTATGTTTCTCAGATGCCCATGACCTGGAAAGTGACTTGGAAAGTGTGAGGACCGATAGTTATGGGAAGGTCGACTTCGTCCATAACTGTTTTTCTGGATTCCCCAAAAGCTTTGACGATGATCTCATTGGCTCTTATCAGAGTTTCTTGAAAATATAGTCGAACCAAAGTTGATCTTGGCATGACATTTAAAGATGAACTTGTGTCTACCAGAACGCTGGCTAAAGCATCGTCTTGGCAGTTGACTATGATATTGAGTGCCATATTATGGTTCTTTCCTTCTTCCGGCAGTTCTTCATCACTGAATCCCAAGTTGTTGCAGAAAGTGATGTTGGAGATGATGCTATCAAATTGTCCTACCGTCACATCTTATTCTATAAAGGCATGTTCCAAGACCTTCTGTAGAGCTTCCCTTTGAGCTTCTGAACTAAGCAGGAGAGATAATGCAAAAATTTAAGACGGAGTTTGCAACAATTGGTTCACAATGTTGTACTCGCTTTTCTGGATAAGCTTTAGGATCTCATCCTTTTTCTTTACAGGTTCTGCATTACTGGATTGACTGACTTGTTGTTTAGGAACTTCCGTTTGAGGTTCCTTTTCTTTGGTAGGTTCTCCAAATCCTCTGTTGAAGATCCGACCGCACCGGGTGACTCAATTGATGTCGGCAATGTTCACAATGGAGGGTAATGGAGTTTCTTTTCCATTCTCTATGGTTGTTGCACCGTACTTGTACGGGATACCCTTATCTGACTTGTACGGTATTATACCTGGCAAGTAGACGACCACATGGGCTTTTTGATTTTTTGACCGTCGTAGGCCACGTCGATCAGTTCTAAGTTTGGAATCTTTCTATTGTTTAGAGAGACTCTTGACTCATCGAGTAGAGGAATTATGGCATAAACATCTTTGGTTTTCTCATGATCGGAGATTATGACAGTGTTTTTGCTTTGACTAGGGAGGTAATCTTGTATCATGTTGATCAATTTAGGATTCGAACATGGTTGAATCTCCTTTCGGTCTAACTGGTGCTGGAGAGCTGCTAGTACTAGATAGCATCCTTGGTTATTTTCCGAGCATACTTTATTGCGTTCATAATTGTGAGGAGGTACTCGACCATATCCGCTTTGTATGCAGTGCATCTTTACTAGGTCCTTTTCCATTGAGCGGACATCACAAATTTGATGTCTACTAGGATCTCCATCAGTCATGTTAATCTGTTGTGAGTCTTCATCTAGGAAGATCCGAAGCCACCAGTGGTCCAGCAGATGTTGAAGAGTCATTTGCACAAGTGCACACCCTTGGTCGTTTTCGCAGCATTCTTTACAATCTTGATAATCATGTGAAGCCAGAAAACCAAGTCTGACCTGCTTAGCATGTAGTTCCACTAGACTGGTATTCATCAAGCGTATGTCAAAGATCTGAACCATATTGACTTAATGGTTACTTCTTTCATGGTAGTCATGGACCCATCCGAGATCCATTTGACGTTGGAGGGCCTCTTGTACGAAAGAGCATCCCTGATTGTTTGTTGAGCAGATCGGACAAGTGCTGTAATCGTGTCATGGCAGATTGTAATACTGACTTTGTCTTGAATGCAATGCCACTAGATTAATGTTCATTGCACGGATGTCGTGGTTCTGAATAATGTTAGGTCGTGCATGGGCCATGATTACTTCACGAATCCTTTGATCCTAAATCCAGCCCAGATCCATTTATTCTTGCAAAGCTGCTTGTACTATGGCACACACTTGATTGTCTTTAGAGCAGATATCACAATGATGATAGTTGTGAGATGGCACATGTCCGTACCCACTCTGTTTGCAATGTATCTTTACCAGGTTGTTTCCCAGTAAGCGTACATCGTGAATTTGATAACTGTTGACAGGTTCTTCTTCTACCAGGTCTACTATAGTCTTTTCATGTTGCGGTAATGGGTTCGTCTGAACATTTATACTTGTATCCTTGAAAGATAAAACCCCATTCCTGATAAGCTTCTGTACATCAGAATTGAAGCTGAGATAATTCCCAATGTTATGTCGTGTTCCTCCTTGATGGTAAGGGCAAGTTTGATCTGCTTTGAACCAAAAAGGTGGATTTTCTGGTACTGCAAAAGCAGTCCTAGTTTGAACATGCCCCTTGGCCAGTAGAAGTGGAAATAACTCTGCGTACAACATCGGTATAGCGTCGAACCCTGATGGTCGTGTTGCACGATTATTGTTATTGTACTGCGGACGAGCCTGCTGAAGAGGCTGTTGCGGCCTTTTCTGATACTGTTGTTGATTTGGTTGGCTCTGTGTAACCTGAGGTTGATACGTCGGAGCTGGCATTGGGTTGATACCTTTGCCTTTGCTTTCCTAGATAGATATTACTGATATCTTGCTCTTTCTTCTTTTGGAAAGCACTACCGTATCTTTTGGTACTACTAGATGGTTCTGCATCTTTGACCAATCGTCCTTTTCGGACTGCTTCTTCAAGGGGTACTCCCATGTTTACCATTTCAGTGAAGTCACTGGGCGCACTGGTGACCATTCGGTCGTAATAAAATGATCTCAATGTTTTCAGGAAGATCTTTGTCATTTCCTTTTCCTCAAGAGGGGGGCAGATCTACGCGACAATTTCACGCCATATTTGAGCATATTCTTTGAAGGTTTCTTTATCCTTTTGTGACATTGCTCTGAGATGGTCCCTATCTGGTGCCATGTCCAAGTTGTATTTATACTATTGAACGAAGGCTGCGCTGAGACCTCTTAAAGTACTGATCTTGGTGTGGTTTAAACCCATGTACCATTTGAGTGCGGCACCGGTTAAACTGTCTTAGAAGTAATGGATTAGTTGCTGTTGATTGTCTGTCTGGGTAGACATTTTCCGAGCGTACATCACCAAATAACTTTGAGGGCTAGAGTTGCCATTGTATTTTTCAAAGTCAGGCACCTTGAATTTGTGCGCTATCTTTACATTAGGGACCAAACAGAGGTCGGCATCGTCCTTTCCAAATAAGTCTTGACCGCGAATGTCATGCAATTCCTTCTGCATTTCCAAGAATTGTTCTTGGAACCCATTCATCCTTTCGTACACGTCATCATTTCTGCTAGAAATTTCTTGTGAAAATTTTCCTTCCGGGATAGTATGTTCCATTGACTGTGGTATAGTAAATATTGCAGTAACTCTTGGCGCTTCAGTGACCTGAAGTTTGTAACCTTCAGGAGTTTCGGTTGTAACCCTTGCATCTTCATTTCCCTGAAGTATGTAACCTTCAGGTCTGGCTATTCCTGCTATGACTTCCGGGTCTTTAGAGAACGGTGGGATGTATCCTTCAGGTATAAATTTGCGAGGCATGCCCCAGGGGAAACCTTTAGGCATGTTGTACTGAGGATGGCTGACAATCGTCTCAATTGCTGGTGTAGACGTATTCTCCGAGATTACAGTCCTTTGATGCTGTTGCTCTTGGGCTGCTGCCAGGGATTGCATGTCATGATTGAGTTTCTCCAAACTCTCCTTTAGAGAATTGATTTCTTCTCTCAGCTCTATATTCTCTTCCTCGAGATCGTCCATTTTCTTTTGTCGATTGGCCCGAGTATTGAACAAGTGAGACAGTTTGACTCTATAGTGCGACACATATGTGATACTCAAAGACAAAGATGTTTTATGTGAGAATGATGAATGATATGCAAAGAATGTTATATTTTTTTAGTTTTTGTTTAAAAGAACTGTGAATAATTATATTGCAAATATCACACAGCGCGGGGGGGGGGGGGGGGGGGGGGGGGGACCCCTTTTATTGAACTTGAAAGATTGCAGTATTTTACAAAGAAAATTACAGTATTTTACAAAGTGCTGTAAGGAAACTTAGGCCTATGGATCCTGAGTCTTCTCTGAGGAGAGCTCAGATGCTGGTTCTTGAACTTTTCTTTTCTTTGATTGGGCTCCTTCAGCCGTTGTCGGGTCGACGACTCTCTGCCAAGTGAAAGGAGTGAGCAAATTCCTTCGTTCCTCGTGACTTTCCATTGCATACTGCTCTAATATCTCAATCAGAGCATCCTTCACCTTTAGCAATTCCTAAATCTTGGTACATTCCAAATTAAGGATCTAATATTTGTTCTTCCAAGAGTTCTTCTCACGTTGGACTTTGTTGAGAGCGACCTGGAGTTTTTCCACATCAGACATGAAATAAAGGACAAATTCCTTTAAGGGAAAAACTTCTTGGCTAGGGTAAGGAATCCTTAGTTTGATGGCTCTGGTTCGAACCCAGTGGAGATAAGGTTCTGAAGAGGAATAATTTGGTCTTCCCAGGGATTCTCTCCCTTTCCTATGAATATGTTTCCAGACATGCACTATTTGTTTCTTTAGTGCCCTGTCATTTTCTCCTTCCTTGAAGAAAAGACCTTCCAGATGAGCATTATGTGGGATATTCTTCACCGGGTATCTGAGTTGACGGCGAGCTAGAATTGGATGATAGTTGATCCCTCCTTTAGTACCAATGAGAGGTACATTAGGGAAATTTCCGTATTTGTCGATGATTTGTATCCCTTTGTAAATCCAATTGTACCAATCTATGTCTGTATTGGTAAGAGACACAATCTTTTGCAACCTCGCAGATTACTCTTGTGATCCTAAAAAGCAGCAGATTTGGGAAAGTGGGAAATAAATCGTTTATAGAGCAATGATACACAGCATGTGATCATCCCTCCACTGTACAAATTCCTTAAGTGTACAAAATGGTAAGAATCCGCGAGTAAGGTTGGTACGGGATTTCCAATCAAGAATATCTTAACAGCATTGGTGTCGACGAAGTTGTCGATGTTGGGAAAAAGGAATAACCCATATGTGAGCAGGACAAAGATATCCTCAAAAGCAGTTATATTTCCTATACTGGCAAAGTATAAGGCTTTCTCCATCAGGAATTTAGCTGGTAAACCCTGGATTCCTCCTTTGGTGGTCATGTGAGTCCTAACTTCTGACTCGTCCAAAGAAATTGCTCTTGCAATGGTTTGTTCTTTTGGAATTTCTTCTATTCCAAAAAATGGATCTCGATCAGTGATAGGTAAATCAATCAGGTGGAAGTACTCTTCCAATGTTGGTGTGAGCTGATAATCCAGGAATGTGAAGTAGTGGTAAACCAGATCGTAGAACTGAATCAGCGTAGGCAGGATCCCTTCAACCATGTTGATCTTTAGAAGAGATAACCGTTCTCTGTGCTTTTCTCTGAAAGCCTCGGGATTAGTAATCATCCTTCCCAATCTCCTTAAATCATCTAGTTTTGGAAACTTGAAGGTGTACTTTTGTGTTTTTCTTCTTCTGAAATCCATAACGCAACCTTTTCAGATATTTGTAATTATTGTTTTAGTTCTTTTGAAAAAAGACTTTTTTTCTATTTTTGAAAAGATTTTTTTAATGAATGCATGAATGCAGCAAACAAAAACACTTGAAAACATGGGTTTAAGGGTTCATCGTCATGAGCATGGAGTCATGGATCTACCCATCCCCAAAGGTGTGTACTAATTGGTCAATTCTTGTACCTGTAGAACGGGTTCTAAAAGGTTCCAAAATCATTGAGCCCTCCTAGGGATATTAAAAGCAAGCTGATTCACTCAACCGAGCTGTAATATCCTAGGATGAATCTCTTTTGAGTGTAGTATCGCGTGTCAACTATTCCTGATAGTCATCGCACTACCTAATGGTTTAAATGGTTAAATGTCTACTAAATCCTCAGTGTCATGGGTACCGCACTGGGAACCCTATGCTTTCACGATGATCGGTTGTTCAACATTAGAGAATCCACACAGGTACCTCGACTAATTTGGTGGACTTCCAGGTCAGCTTGGTCGGGATTCACATCCTATAAGCCTTTCCTGGAGATGCCACCACTTATCTTAATGTTCTCTCAAACTTTCCACATGCGTATCAATCGCATTCCCAGTTAACAGAAATTTAAACACGGGTATCAAGTAATATAACAATAAATGATATATATAGAAGAAATAAATAAACAGAGAAATAAAGCCAAGCTTAGACCTCTTAGGAAATCCAATCCTAAAACTCCCCATCAGAGTCGTCATTTTTCTGTAGCGTGCAATTTTTGTCGGTGACGCGACCACCTTACCGCAATGGTTGGAATTGGGTGCTACTTTCTGATTTGTTATTTATCCTATGAAGCTGGAAAGGAAAGGGAAGGTATCTAAAACTAACCTTGCACACAAATGTTTTCTTTAACAAATGCTAAGAGATTGGGGAACGGGGTCAGGTTATACAAAGGGAAGCTATTCACACCCAGTGTATATATGGTTATCCATAGACTTTTTATTACATGTTTCTCTGTTGATTTAAGTGCTTTTTGATGTTTATCTGCTGTGGCTTGGGAAAGTTTCTCCTTTGGGAGTGTTGAGATAATGTTTTTGTTGTTTTCGTGTTTTCTGTTGTTTTTGAGAAGGTACTGGACCTAAAGTTTTTGATTCGTGTGCTCGCTAAGATTTCACAATCTTATGCCTATGTATTCCCGTAAAGATATATGGGAAATCAGAGCAATCGTAGTTCCTCCTATTCTATGGGAGGAAAGATGTTTGGTGTCTTGTTCAAAGCCTAAGATTGAAGCTATCGGAATATTTGTGTCTTGTTCAAAGCCCACGATTGAAGCTAAAGGGTGTCTGAGAGAGAATTTTACATCTCTAAAGGGAGAATATCTCACCTATTCATCACAAGAGTTGAGCGATTGGTTATAAGGGAAATTACTTTAACTGGAATATATGAATCTAGCAATTCCATAATTTCCTTTATAAGGGTGATATCATGAAGGAGGAAAGCTTTAACTCAGTGTAGAGCAATGCCACTTTTTCCTTATGAATTTTTCATGCTAAGAGAAGGACATTGACTTGGATGTAAATAATCCAGAGGCTTGCCACTTACAGCTGTTAGATGAAAAATGAATTTTAGCCAGGATAAAGGAAGGACTCCAGCTTGGATTTTGAGTCAACAAGTGTGCCACTTACAACAATTATCTGGAAAAAAAGGTTTTGTTTGTTTGTTTTGAGATGTGATGTATAGATGAAATATTCTCCTGCAGAGTGGACTCATGGTCTCATCTGAGGGGATGTTGATTTTTGTGTGCCTTGATCAAAGCCTAAGGTTAAAGCTAAAAGGTTAACTCTACTAGGGGAGTTTTATGTCTGTCTTGTATAAAGCCCAAGATTGAGGCTGAAAAGAGATTGACTCCATTGAGAAGGGTTTTATCTGTCTTGTACAAAGCCCAAGATTGAGGCTGACTAACACCACTGGGGGGACTTCTTATGTGAAGTCTATGAGGAGGTTATCTCTTGTTAAGGATTATTGAGAATCCAGGAGCAGATCCAGATTGTGTTGGGGAATCCAAAGGCTTTACTCTTTCTGGGAATCAGAGAAGAGTTGGAGTATAATATGTCATGAGGTTCTGATACTGTTGGGGATTTATTAATGGTAAATTGACCATGTCTGGGGATTTTTAAGGTGAAGCTTAAAGATTGAGTTTGAAAACCTAAGGAGGTTTTAACTCTGCTGGAGATTAGTGTATTGGGATAATGATCAGGGTTTTTCCTGTGTTTTTAGGAAACTTGAGGGTCTCTGTGAGATCCAGGAGGAGATGAGACTTTCCAACTTTACTTGAATGAAGCGGCTGACTCTTGGCTAAAGAATGATCTTTGTATGATGTCCAAGAGGAGGATGAGACTGTCCAAGTCTGCTTGTATGAAGCCCAAGAGGAGGCTATGGGTTTAAGGGATGAAGATCAACCTTAATATGGTTTGATGTTTGGGAATTCTGATCCTCCTGAGGATTGAACTAGTAAAGATGACTAATTTCTATCTTATACCTGTAGGAGGCCTTTGGGTCCTTGTACTAAGCCCAATAGGAGGCTGAAGAACTTCTAAGAAGCCTGAGGATCCTTGTACTAACTCCAAGAGGAGGCTGAGGATGCTTTTAGGAAGCTTGTGGGTCCAAACCAAAGAAAAGTCTAAGACAGGTTTCACCGTGAATTAATCCTTCCTTCGTTGAACAGTTCCAGGGTTTGAAGAAATTCAAAAGAGGTTTCACCGGGAATTAATCCTCTTCGGGGAAATGAATTTCTTGTACACAATATAATTCTAAGTTTGACAGTCTTGAGAAAAGTTTCACCAGGAATAATGCCTTTCTCTATTCCATATTGTATAAGCCCAAGAGGAGGCAAGACTATATAGGGAATTTCCTATGGGGGAACTAGTTTTGACTATGTTAAAAGTAACCTCTGGTTTTATCTAAACCTAGACCTAACTGTTGGGGAAAACTCTAAGGAAATATGAACAAATATACATACAGACAATTATATTGACAGATATATATATAAGTAATAAACATTGAAACATATATAGGGACTTACCTTCTGAGAAGAAGCCCGAGCATATTGTGATCTGTAGTATTGACTACAACTGTATTCCCTCTTTTAGGGTTTCAAGAAATTGAAGAAACTTTTGAAAACAAATGGAATTACAATTTGAATAAAAAGAAAGTTGTTAAAAAAGATTCGTTTGGGGCTTATAGCTCAAGGAGTGGCCCAAATGATTTATTTGATAACATTGATCGCATTGCGATACCGAAAGACGTTGTGGGACTTATACTACAGCAGAGGCCCAAAAATTGTTTTTGTACAAAAGGAGTTGGGTCTTACACTCTAATAGAGGCCCAAAAGTGTTTGTGAAAAGAGAAAATGGGGCTTATACTCAAGAAGAGGCCCAAAAGTTTTATTTGAAAAGGCGACGATCGCACCGTGATTTTGAAAATCACAGAGGGACTTATACAATAACTGAGGCCCAAATATTTTCTATTTACAAAGGGGATGGGTCTTACATTCTATTAGAGACCCAAAAATGTTTGAAAAGAAGAAAAATGGGGCGTACAACTTAAGGAGAGGCCCGGATGAAAATTGTTTTGAAAGTGACGATCGCGCCGAGATTTTTAAAATCGTATCAGGACTTATACAATGAGTGAGACCCCAAATAAGCTATTTACAAAGGGATGGGACTTACACTCTACAAAGAGGGCCAAAATAATTTTGAAAAGAAGTTTGAAAAATTAAAATTAAGAAAAAACACTAATTTTAATTAAAAATATAATTTTTCGAAGGAAATTAAATATAAAATCTCAAATATATTTAAAAATAAGTGGTAAGCTTTGAAAAATATTTTGAAAATTCATGTTTAATTACATGAAAGCTTGAAATCCAATTGGTTTTGAAAAATCAAGTTGAGAATTTCATTTAAAAATGTTAAAAAACTATAAAAAATGAAATTATTTACAAAAATTCAAGATATATTAAATAAATAATATAAATTTAATTTTTGTGTAGAATAAAATAATTTAACATTTTTGTGACTTTTTAATAAAAGAACCAATAAAAAATGATAAAAAAATGAGAGAGAGATTAATTTTTGAAATCATTTAGAAATGGCGCCAAGGCCATCTTCTTCTTCCTCACGACTACCCGTCATGGTCGTTTTGCAAAACCTCTCATATCTCTCTGATTACTCAATGAAAATAACTTTTGTAATCATGAAAGTTGTGTGTTTTTGAATAAGGATTTCAGTCATATAAATTAATTGCATTTATATTAAGTGTGGAGTGAGAAATCAAGTGATGAACTCAAGAACCCTAATTTCTTTAAGAACACTATGAAATCTTATACACGAAAGCTACAAAGCAATTGATTGAGGGGAATCACTATATATAAGTGCAGAAACACGTTTGTAACTTAGTAACACATTTATGATGCACATATTACAGAGTTTGAGAGTGTCAGGCATACCTTTTGCAAGAAGAATTTGAATTCTATGTTGAAGGTGTTACAGATGTTGTGTAATGATCTGGACAACTTCAATGGACCTAATACAAGGTGTTTGGAAGCTTGGAATGGATTAAATTAGCCTGAAACTTGTTGTGGTACCATTACCTGAGGCTTTAACCAAATTGCTTGCGACAACTAAAAAAAAATACATAATTTATCATAAATATTATATAAATTACTGTTACTATTTTATGCCTAATATTAATAAATTAAAATGAGAGTAATAAACATTAATTGTGAAGTGGTGTAGTGGTAAGTTGTTATTGCTTGCAAGTAAAATGGTTTGGGTTCGAATCCAGACTAAAGCAATAATTTTGGAATGTTTTCCCACAATTTTAATGACCTTGAAGATAACATGTGCCAAGTCACTTGCCACGCGTATGACCTAGTGTCACGTCAGATGCCATCCAAGCAAAAGTTGATGCCGTTTGAACAAAATAGATGGAAATGACTAACGTCGATCTTTTTAAATAATTAAAGGACCACTTTGGAACTTTTTAAAGGACCACTTTAGAACTTTTTAAAGATAAGGGACCAGAATGAACCCCGAGGTAAACTTAAGGGACCAAAAAGGGTATTTTGCCTAACTTAAAAACACATTTATGATGCATGAATTATAGAGTTTGAGAGTGTCAGGCTTACCTCTTGCAAGAAGAATTTGAATTCTATGTTGGAAGTGTTACAGATGTTGTGTAATGATTTGGACAACTTCAATGGACCTAATACAAGGTGTTTGGAAGCTTGGAATGGATTGAATCAGTCTAGAACTTATTGTGGCACCTCAACTGCAAATAGGCCAAAAAGCTTGAGCAAATGGGGGGTGACTTTGTGATTCTGATGTTCCAGATGTGTTTTAAGGTTATGGATCACTCATATATGATGTATGTGAGGTGTTGGCATGGTTGGTTTTGATTGAATTGCTCCCAAATTGGAAATTCGATAGTCACTTGAAAGAGAAGCAAAAATCTATTTTTTTGAGAGCGATTGGAAGGAAAACATGAATTCATATATTTTGGGGTGGTTTGATCAGTCACACATGACCTCTATTTATAGTAGAGGAAGTTTGTTTCAGTAGCAATAATGTTTGGAGGCTGATCATGGTTGTATCTTGTAACCATTGGCTTGGATAATCCAAAAGTGCCAAGTTAACTCTTCTTATCTTGACTCCATTAATCTTTGCAGGTTTAAATACTCAGAGTTTGGACTGGAATCTTGATTGGCTTGGAGTGTTGTGATCTGGTTCATGACACCTCAATGCATTGCATTGATGTTACCTTGCCAAAGTTAAATTTCAAACTTCATGTCATGATGGCTTTCACATGCCAAATTCAAATCCTTGTCCCTTTGATCATGAACCAAGTAAGTCATCAGATATTTTGTGTTTTCGGAGGACGACAAAGTTGGCAAAGTGACAAGATTTGAAGGGCAAAATCGTGTGGCACAAGTTTGGTTTTCATGCTATCTTGAAAAATCAGTTTTTTAGGCCATGTTTCAAGGCTTGTAACTCCCTACTCAAGTTGAGTTAGGATGAGTTATTGTACTTTATGGAAATCCCTAATAACATACTTCAACTTTGATGTCTAACTTTGGTCTTGAATCAACTTGAATCATAATGAAAAACAGCCTCAAAGTTGGTGAAAATTCAAGACAGGTTCTGTCCAAAATTTTCACTAAGTGTTGGAAAAAGTGTCCATTTTCATGTTTTTGTGATTTTGATCAATCTATAACTCAAAATCCATGAGGATTTGGAATATTATGTAGTTGACAATTTTGAAGTATGTAATGAGAGCTTTCATTTGAGCTTTGGATGGAAGAAAAAGGCCTTGTAGTTTAAAAGTTATGACCTTGCAAAGTTGGTATCAAATCACTTTTCTTCCATAACTTAGAAAATTTTAAGTTTCTTAAGGTTGCCCTTTTTGCAAGTAACCTCACTTTTCTTGATTTTTCTTGATGAATCATGATCCAAACCATGAATTAACATTGTTTTTTTACTTAGGGAAGCAATGATTGTCAAGAAATTCAAAAAGTTATGTTTGGTTTTTAGGCACAGTTGACTTTTTGTCAGATGAATTTCAAACTGTGTGATCCTCCATGAAATCAAGTCCTTAACCTAATTAAAACCTAATGGATAGATTCCATAGGTGTTATAGAGTGTCTTGAATCATTTCCCAAGGCTTGGGAACATGTCTTGGTCAAAAGTCAAAGATTCAGTTGACTTTTCATCAAGAAACCCTAATTGGTCCAGATGAATTTGAATCCTTGTACAGATTATGAACCAATTTCTTTGAATCAATCCAATCTTGTAAATGGATCAATATGATGTATTTGAGGTCTTCAAAACACTTCTTGAGGTCTTGGCTCATGTCTTGCTCCAAAAGGCAACTTAGGGGTGAACTAGGTCAAGAAACCCTAATTCCTGTTTTTTATGAATGCATCCCTTGAACTTCTTGAATCATGTTTTGAAGTATTGACTCATTCATAGATGAAAACTTTCATCTGGAGGCCTTAGTTGACCAAAACCCTGATTTGGTGACACTGGCGATCTTGAGGCTTGATCCACTTGGAATGTTGCAACCTTGTGCTTGATTCTTGATGTGGGAGACCTCTTGATCCTTTATGGGTGTTTGAGAGATTTGGCAAGTTGAGGATCATGTCCATTCTTGATTGATCTTTTGTCTGAGTGCTCTGAGAGGGCTCAAAACCCTAATTCTTGGTTGTAGTGTATGTTCAACAATCCTTGAGAAGATTGACGAGGTATGATGGTACATCTATATTGTGGTGATGGTTTGCACAATGATGGGAAATCTTGTGGTCAAAATTTGGGGTATGATAGGTGGGTAGTCGAAAGAAGAGATTGGTCGATATGAATGGAGAAATCAGTAGTTGAACTGAAAGGAGAAGGAATTTTTCGTGATTTTAGGGCGAAATTTTCATCAATTTCGAAATTTGTGAGTTTGAATGAGTTTATTAATTTCCGATTTTAGGATGAGTTATGTTTAGGGTTTGGGAGATTAGGAGAATGAAAATGGTTTTACGATTTGTGTAGGAGAATGAAAATGATTTAGGGTTTGCTTGTATGGAAACCTTGTACACTAGAATGAGACAAATTTGGGGATTCGTAGATGGATTCTCATGGTGAAAAGGGAGAAAAAGAGTTCTTTAGAGTTGGTGGTCAATTTTTTTTAAGATAAAAAGTAAAGTGAAATGTAAAAGATGGAAAAAAAATTAAAAGAACTTCGTAAAAATAAAATTTCATAATTTTTTATTATGTTTATTATGTGAGGTGGTTGTAGATTCACGACGGTTAGTCAAAACTTTCATTTGAACTGTCACAATCTGTAAGTTGCGACAGTTGTGTGTCAACTCTCGCAAAATCAACAATTTTCTTGTTGTGAATATCTGCTCATGGAAAACAATCATGATGTGGCAGTTGAAACGACCTTACACTCATGTTTAAATGGATGTCTCCATGGAGTAGGGTTAAATTGAAAATTAATACTTTTGATAGTAATAAAAATAAGAATTCTTATTTTATCATGACTAACTGTTAAGAGTCCCACATCAGATAATATATGACATGAACATGTGTTTATAAGTGGGGGCAATCCTCACTCTACCAACTGGCTTTGTAGGGTTGAGTTAGGCCTGTAGCGTTTTGTGATGCGACCACAACCGCTTTTGGTGCTACTTTTTGATTTCTAATATTTATCCTATGAAGCTTAAAAGGAAGGGAAAGATATCTCAAACTAACCCTGCGTGCAAATGTTTTTCCTACAAGTGCGAAGAGATCTGGAATCGGGGTTGGTTATACAAAGGAAGATGTTAACACCTAGAGTATCTATAGTAATC
Organism: Lathyrus tuberosus; assembly: GCA_022829125.1. NCBI lineage: Eukaryota > Viridiplantae > Streptophyta > Magnoliopsida > Fabales > Fabaceae > Lathyrus > Lathyrus tuberosus. Next base: position 1,157,020 of record JALAZF010000162.1, on the reverse strand, counting down.
TATAGGAACCTTTATTTGCATATATTTTACTATTGAATTGCTTGGTTGCTCAAATCCATTTACTGTTGAATAGGGAAAGTTTTCTCTTTTGTGAAGACTGAGGAATTTTTTTTGTTGTTTTTGGGATTTTTATTGTTTTTGGGAAGATACTGGACCTAAAGTTTTTGATTAATGTGCTCGCTAAGATTTCGTAATCTTATGCCTATGTATTCCCATAAAGAGATTTTGGTAATCAGAGCAATCGTAGTTCCTTCTATTCTATGGGAGAAAAAATGGTTGGTGTCTTGTTCAAAGCCCAAGATTGAAGCTAAAAGAATATTTGTGTCTTGTTCAAAGCCCAAGATTAAAGCTAAAAGAGTATTTGAGAGAGAATTTGTCATCTCTAAAGGGAGATATCTCACCTATTCATCACAAACATTGAGGATTTGATTATAAAGGAAGTTGTTTTAACTGAGATATGTAGAAACCAGCAATGCCACATCTTCCTTTTATGAGTCTTTGCATGCTAAGAGAGGGACATTGACATGGATGTGTAGAATCCAGAGGCTTGCCACTTACATCACTTAAATGAAAGAGAAATTTTAGCCAGGATAAAGGAGGGACTCCGGCTTGGATTTTGAATCAACAAGTGTGCCACTTACAACAATTATCTAGAAAGAAGGTTTTGATTGTTTGTTTTGAAATGTGATGTATAAAGGAAATATCCTCATACAGAGAGAACTCATGGTTTCATCTGTGGGGATGTTTAATTTTGTGCCTTGATCAAACCCCAAGGTTGAAGCTAAAAAAGGTTAAAAACTGACTCAACTGGGGAGTATTATATTTGTCTTGTACAAAGCCCAAGATTGAGACTGACTTGGAAAAATCATTATATGAAGCCTAAGAGGAGGATAACTCTTGCTAAGGATTATTTAAATCCATGATAGGGTCTAAACTATTTTGGGGGATCTAACGGGAAACTAACTCTTGTTGGGGATTGGAGAAGAGTTGAATTATCAGATGCCATGAGGTTCTGAAACTTTTGGGGATTTGTTGATGGTAACTTGATCCTGGCTGTAACACCCCAAGAATCTAAATTAATTATTTAATCAGTTATTTAATCAATTTAGCATGATTTTGTGAGTGTAAGTGATGTTTGATGGTTATGATGCATGATGATATACTAATGTGATATGGGATGGTGTTGGAGTAAGAATAAATTTTGAGGATAAGTTCTAAGTTATTATTTCATTAAGAATTATTTAGATTTATAGAGAATTAATCTAAATAATTAGATAAATAATAATATTAGAGATTTTTAAGGATAAAGTGGTAAATATGGATGGAATTAGCGAGGATAAAAAAAACGGATTAACATATTGAGGACCAAGGGGGTAAGAGAGGAAAACATAAAATTGGATTGTTGGAAAGAATTCCTTTATCGATCGTATTTTGTGAGAAGTGCTCTGAGGAACGGAGGCAGAAAGGCTAGGGCTCCGAGGTTTCTTGAAGGTCTCAAGGAAAGGGAATTCAGGGTTTAACATCTAAGGTACGGGGAGTATTACCTTTCATTATAATTGATATAGGGTTTAGATTGTATGTGAAGGATTTGGGGTTTTGAGGGTTTATGGGACTAACTTTCTCTAATACGGGTTCAATAATCATGAAATGGATTGAGTTAGATATTGGTTGATAGTTGTTGTTGTTAGAGATGAATGAAATTGATTGATAAGTGTTAATTGAGTATCTTGATATCAGGAATTTGAACCCAATTTGATGTTAGGAGTTTGCAATGATTGAATTATAATTCTATCGTTATAATGTAGTGTTCTTATGAGAATAATGTGAAGAAATTATGTTTTGGGTTAGGAATAGTGAAACCTAGAAATTTTGGTGCGAAATTCATCGTCGCGAAAATTAGTTTTTATACTACCAACGAGTTCTAATAGGTATAACTAAGTTAAAATAAGAGTCTCGCAAATTAAATCGAAGTTTCGGATGGGTTTTTGGGCAAAAAGTGATCAAACCCGTAGCTATGTTAGTGCAGAATTTTGGAAACTTCAAAAATTCATAACTTGAGTTCCGGGAGTCCGATTCGTACGCTGCTCGAAGCGTTGGAAAGATAACGAGATGTGCTATCTTATAATAATAGTTTCTGGCCCAGGGGTGAGTTATCTTGATGGAAAAACTGAAATGGAATTATAGTGGCAAAATTCTGATTTTTGGCGAAGTGAAAGTTTGAGTTTTAGCGCGATTTCGAAATTGAAAATTTTTCAGATTGTGAAATGAATTCAGAACGTGATTCCTTGTATTTAATGATGAATTTAGGTGTATTTTAATAATTATTTTGTCATGTCCTCGAGCTGCTTTTGAAGCGTTTTCGATTAAAGTATACATGCTTGAGTTTTGTAATTATAAGTGTGTGAATGAAATTATTGTTTATTTGCGAAGAATAATGTTGATTAATTGTATGCGTGTTTTACTGTATAAATTCTTATGATGATGTCTTGAAGTAAATAGTTTGGTGTTTTTTATAGCGAATGATGATGCGATGACTATGATGTGTGTATATGAGATATGTTAAGAGAATATGATGATTATGATGAATGATGATGCGTTTTGACTAGCCGTGGTCGTAAATTATGTGTTGTTGCGCATCATGCATTCATAGCATTTGTTTAGGGCGAATAGTCCAGTGATGTTTTGCAGGATGATAAATCCAATGACGATTTGTAGGACGCTCGGGTCCAGTGATGACCTTAATCCCATTGTGAAGATTAAGTGCAAGTTATGATGTGCTCTGGTTCCAAGCGGGAACCGATCTTATTGGTGGGGATCTTTGGAGATAACGATGACTAAGTCATCAGTGATGTTTCGGTACCGCATACATGAGTCTAATGGTGTTGCATTTGCATTATTTTTGGCATTGCACGATGATGTGTTACGTGAATTATTTGATTGATCTTTGAAGTATGATGTTTCATATGAAGATTTAGAAGTCGTTGTTGTTCTGAGTGTGAAGTATATGATGTTATGTTGGGGTTATTTAATTGTTATACATATGATATCTATTTCTTTATATCTCGTATAATGAATTGTGATTACTCACCCTGCCTGTTTGAATGTTGCTTCTATGTGGGTAACGTGCAGATAACCAAGATTAGTTCGCGGTGCATGAAGTTCTAGCTTGAAGCTGTTTAGCTTAATCCTGTAGAGTGTCTGGTGTCTTGCTCTGGTAGATGTAACATCGGGTGGGAAAACGCTTAAGTGATTATTCTGTTGTTTTATTAGAATGATTTTTATGAGTTATTATATGCCGATTTTAGTTATTGATGATTGTTGACAATGACCAAAAGGTCTTGATGTTTTGATGAAATAAAATAAGATATTTTGAATTATGAATCCGCTGCGATATTATGAATTTAGTTGTGGATATTACTAGAGAAAGTATTATTATTTTAAAAATGTTTTGAAAAACCCGTGTTACGGAGTTTGATATTTTTGTAATGATGTTTTAATGAAGAAATGTGACACCTTTTATGAAGTACTCTGACTTATTTAAGTATAATTATCGTGAATATTATGATGGGTTAGAAGGTTGTTACATTAGTGGTATCAGAGCAGGTCGGTCCGTCCGGCCAGGTTGTCTAATGTTGTTTATTCCTTAGTACGCGACATGTGTGTGAAACATTGTCGGTACTTGCTTGTTGATTTTCTAACCGTTTGTCTTCAGGAGTTGGTTTGAAACAAGTGGGGGAGAAGTTTGCTCCCCGGAGACGTTTCTGGTGTGAGGAGTTGGTTCAAGGTGATATTGATTGTAAGAGTGCAAGTGTTGTTGGAGCAGTATTGTCGCGAACCGACGAGAGTACGGATTCACGAATTCTTAGCTCCCGGTCAAGTTTGAGATGCCTTAAGGGAGAACGTGCTGGTATGGTTGATGTTTACTTCTCGAAGAATAGAGGACAATGTGACGAATAATGATATGCCAGTGATGTATAATTCTTGGTGTCTCTTGAGGATAATTGCGACTTGCCTTTGGAGTGTAAATCTGAGTTTGGAGACAATTGAGAAATGGTGTTTTTATCTGATAATCTAGTAAAATAACTCTTAGAGAATGAAGCTTATATGAGTGCATGTATGTGATAACGGTTATATGAGATGTGCGTAGATTAATGACGGCGGATTAAGGAGGTGAGTGAGAATAAGGATCCACTCCAAAGAATTGACGATTTGATGGACCAATTCGTAGGCTAGTATGTCTTTAGTATAATTGGATTGAGGTCGGATTAATTTCAGATTTGGGTGAAGAGCGAGAATAGTTGGAGGATCTTAGAAGCAAAAGAGAGGTAGAACTCATGTTCATAGATTTCAAATTTTCATTTTTGCAATTATGGAACAGCCTTCAGAAAAAGGGGCATAACTTTTCACTCGTAAATCCGATGGAAGCGATTATGGACTTTTCGGAAAGCTTACGAAATTCCCTATAGTTTGTATATAAATTTTGTCTTCGGCATGTTTTTGAAGAGAGAGAAAATGTGTTTGAATATTTGGGTCTGGTGCTGATTTGTGGTGGAAGATTTATACGGGATTTCTTGACCAGCCTCCATTGCAAAGATGATAACTTTTTACTCGTGATTCGGATTTTAGAGATTCTTAAATTTCTGGAATCTACACGAAATTCCCTTTATTTTAGCATATAATTTTGTCTCAGGGAGGTCTGTATTGAAGGAAATAATTGTGTTCGAAGTTGAACGATTCTTGCTGGAAATGGGTAAGACAAGGACTAGTGTAAGATGATCGGTAATATGAAGGAGGTGAGGGTATCGGGGGAGCACATGGAGGTGAGGCGTATGCCAGTGGAGAATTATTAGAGAAGGTATATCTTTGAGGGAAGGAGAAGGTCACAAAGTAAAGTGGATTGTGTGTCATTGCGGACATGGTGTCGACATGTGTCGGGAAGATTTTGGAAGTTTTATCGCCAACCAAATGAAGAGATGGTACCGTTGAGATTGTGATTCGAAAGGAGACTCAAATGTGAAACTATACGGATCATCGAGATGATGATATTAATGGAAAGATGAAATATTTGTTAGTGTTGTTAAAGTGCTCTACTAGAATAAATGCTCCATTTGAAACAAATCTATTTGGATTGTACTTAGTATAGTAGCAATTCCGGTATTGGGAGAATAATTAGTAATTGTGTTGTGCCACGGGCACGTATAGGAGAATATGTAATGGATTTTGGGCGTTTATGTACCATTGGTGAGGTTGAAAATAAGGAAAATAAGAAAATAATAAATATGATATATATATATATATATATATATATATATATATATATATATATATATATATATATATATATATATATATATATATGACATAAGTTGATTGGTCACATAAATGCGTTATGTGCAGGGTATATAAAAAATGAAAGATTTAAAAGAAGAAATTATTGAAGTAATTACATACCGTATTATCAGAAAAATAAGGAATTATACTTCAATATCTCATGGAGATTATATAAATTTGAATAGATATTGGTTATCATTTTTCTCCATACATGTAATTTTGAATTTGTATTAGAGAGATTATGAAATTTATGCAAGTTCAAGTTAGTTCACTTGTGGTTATTATTGATCACAATACAATATTGATATTAACATGAGAATTGTCGAATTTATGATATTTCAATTGAAGAGAAAAATTTGATATTGAAACTAAAAATGACTTACACTAACACTTTTATAGGAAAGTGCTGCCTAAAGAGGACTTACATCAACATTTTTAAACAGAAAGTGTAGTCTAGAGTATACTTAAGCCAGTGTTTTTAATAGAAAATGCTGCCTAAAGTGCACCTAAGCCAGCGCTTCAAACATAAAGTGCTGCCTAAAGTGCACCTAATCCAGCGCTTCTAACATAAAGTGCTGCCTAAAGTGCACTTAAGCCTGCGCTTTTAACAAAAAACGATGCCAGAAGTGCACTTATGTTAGCGTTTTTAACAAGAAACCCTGCTTAAAGTGCACTTAAGCCAACACTTTTAACAAGAAACGCTGCCTAAAGTGCACTTAAGCCAGTGTTTTTACATTAAAAACAAACGCTATCTATACCTTTAGCAGCGTTAGAATAGTCAACGATTAAAAGTGTTGCTTAAGGTCAAAGAAAGCGTTGCCTAAAATCTTATTTGGCATAGTGTCCTATTTTTTTTTCTCTCTATGCTTTGTTTGTTTTTTTCCAAACAATATGCATGTTAAGAATTGAACTAAAAGTCTAATGCATAAAAATAAAGTATAAGAATTGTATAAAAATAAGAAAGTTTGTTTAATTGATTGGATAGAAAATGCTCCTCATTCACATATTTACACAAATAGTGCATTAGAAATACCAATAGTTAGTTGGTTTAGTGGTGATTGATGTTGGACTTGACAATGATAATTACTGTTCAATTTTTCGCAATTGCGATTGGGAGAGGGCTAAAACTATTTGATGTTAAAACTGACCCCAAATCAGATTAGTCGATTCAGTGAAACCGAATACTGATGAAAAAAAATTGAATAAAAGTATCGTCATTTACATATTTATTTTCTTAAGTTGATTTCATGACATTTCATATTGATTTAAATTTTAATATTGTGTAACAAAATCTCCTTAGCCGCTGGGGTATGATTAAAAAGATTACCTAACTAATTTTGACTTATTAGAAAAATCCAAACTTGTTTGTTCATGTGCAAATTGTTAACAAGATTTCATTTTCAATTACATCGTCCCAACATACAGATATATTTCTCTCGAGTGTATAGTTCATCTCCACTTTATTTTGTATATAATTTGTGGCATATACAAAGCCTGACTTGCTTCTTCTTATCTTTAAATATGCCCTAGTAACCAATTACAGCCCAAGAAAACTTCAGACCTTCAAATATAAACCACAAGAAATGCTTTTACCTATCTAGTTGCCTTCAATTAATTATAGCAAGGCACTGAGAACAGTAATTTTTTTTAAGCAAGTGATATATTAGAAAACGAGTGCAAAAGGTACTCCTTCTAGATAAAAAAAAACAAAGAGGCCAAGTCTAAAAAGCTCGCCTAAACGAAAAAGAGATTACAAACCAAATGTACTAAGACAAATAGAACAAGGGATTTTTGTCGAACTCGTATAAGCTGCAGTTAGGGTGAGTAATTTCCCCCACAAAGGACCATCTCCATAAAGCAAGTTTAAGCTTCCAAACAATATCCATAATGTTCCACGTCTCGTGACTAAATATAATGTCGTTTCTAACCAACCAAATACTCCTACAAACCGTCAACCAAACACTACTTTCTTTACCTTTCAAGAAGTATCTCGATTTGCAATATGTGAACCATCGATCGAATGAAGCTGCCCTTAAAATCAGAATCGATCAATAATATAAATATATTTTTTTTACTAAATAGATCAATAATATAAATTTCTGTAAATGAGTCTCTAACATGGAATATGCAGTATGTAATATATGAACCATGAAAGTAAATATTGAACTATAGCTTTCAGTAGAGGACAGAAACGGATGTGGTAGTGCCCACCATCTATCTTTTCTTTTAGGTCATTTGTATAGTATTCAGTATTAATCACACTTTTTTCCTTTCACTTTCTTTGATAATCATTCTCTTTCAGAAACGTCTCATTCATTCTCTTAGGCCATGAAAAATGCATTATATTATTAAATGTTAAACAGGTTTCATAATGAATTTCGGGCAAAGTCTGGCGACAACATTGATCTATGATTGATCAATACTTGAAACTTAAATGGCGATGGATGACGTTTTTTAGAAAAAGAAAATGATGGATTTCCCGATCAATAAATAAGGAAATATAAGGATAGATAGTTTTATGGTGGTAAATTGTTTACTCTATGTCTCAATTTTTTTAAAAAATTTAATTAATAGTATTGATTTTATCAAACCTCATACTAAATTTTACGATATTTGTTAATCTATGTCATAAACTAACAAACTTAACTCAGATACAAAGAGAGAGAAAAGCAAGACAGAAAGTAAAGGTTATTGCTTATACTTGTAATACTCCACACAAGATTCAAGTGATTGGGAGCATGGTTGTCAAGATCTCGATCTAGATCTTAAAATCTTAAGAATTTACGATCTCATTCACCTCCAATGATCCGGATCTTAAGTAGAATTCTATGTTATAGCCAAATTGTGAAAAAAAATCATAAAATCGTTGATTTTGTGGGATCTTTGACAGTTTTGACTATGATTGACCGTTTTTCAGCCCCTATAATTAAACGGTAAAAAGGATGACAAGATGCATAGACGCAAAAATTTTGGTACGACAGGGACAAATGTGTGTCTTTTGAAATTATGAAGTTTTAGATTTAGGATTTTGAGAATAAAGATCTCACTTATAAGATTTGTTTTAACTAATTGACTTATGATAATAGTAGTAATTGATAAATATGTCCTTAACGGCTAACAAATGTTCCGTGTGATATTAATAAAGTAAAAATTTAATCATACATGTATAAAGAATATGAAAAAAGTCATTTCTCACTAACACACTTGCCAACTAACATATATTATGTAAAAATACTTTAAATATATACTTTGTTTTTTAATTTTAGTAGGATCTTACGGTTTTTGTTGTGATATTATGTTTTATAATCTTGTTACCCCCTCTCAATCTTACAAAAATAATTGGGTAAGATCTTCCGATCTTAACTATGATTTTATATTTTACGATCTTGATATTCTCTCTCGATCTTATGTAAGATCTCGATTTTAACAACCTTGATTGGGAGACAATTTTGAGTTTGGTCTTGATATCTAGAAAGGCAGAGGTACTAAGAAGTTTATTCAATGTGTTAGCAATATGTAGTATGACAGAGATATGTTTAATTAACGGGTCCAACTTCATTACCCACTCATAAAAGTGGGGTAAATTTACCCAACTGATGTGTGTTATTTAGATTGGTTAAAAATATTGCCACTTGTAGCCTAGTAATTGAAAAAAAGTAGTGTATATTTCCAATAGTATATTACTTTAATGGTATGTTTCCAATATTAATTACTATTCATTTTTTTTATTAAAAAGGAATTTATTAGAATATGGAAGTTTAGTTTATTTGCAACATATTTCTTTTATTTTATATTTTATAAGATATATATTGAAAATAAAAAATTGAATACTATATATATATAAATGATAATATATATAAATGATAATATATAGATTTTATGAATAACAGATATTTTATTTTATAACTCATTATTTATAATAAATTTAATTAACTTATCATAATATATTAATAAACCACTCCAACAGTAGGTCATCAAGACAATAATCATTTTAAGACTAAAAAAATATATAAAAAAATTACTTGATAAAAAATTTATTTTGCTAATATAAAAATTAAAACTAATAAAATTTTGTCTAAAATTAATAGACTCTTGAAAAAATTAACTTTGTAACTTTTATCACAACATGAAAAGTAATTTTAAATAGAATTAAATATGTTATTTTAAGAAATATTAAATAAAAAAATAAAATAAAAAATAAAATTTTAAAAAAATATTATTATTAACTTTAAAATAATTTGTCTTCAATTCGATTTAACGGATGTAGAATTTTTCATATCACAATTCAGATGTCTTCCACTAGAATGAATCTTTCTCAATTGACTCTTTCCTTCACTAGAAGAATCCGGTCTAAAACTTTCAAGATCAAACCGTACACATGGTGTAAAATTGACTAAGAAATAAACAAATTAATTTTTTTTCATCGATTGGACTCTTAGAGGTCCAATGTCACCTACCCATATCATAATTGACTATAATTACTTCACTGAAAGAACACCAAGTAGATTTTTCAATATTAGACCATCAACATTGTGTAAAATGGTCTACATACAAAAAACTCAATATATTCATCAATAAGATTCCCAGAGGTCCACCATCACTTTCACATATCACAATTCACAAGTCTTACACTAGAAAAATCATACTCAACCGACTATTTCATTCACTAGAAGAACACTGACTAGAATTTTCAATATTTAATCTGCTGCAAGAATTAAGGAGCGGATCAAGGAATCACAAGAGAAAAGATTGAAGGCCAAAGACAATAGAAGACTATTTAAAGAGACGTAGACCTAGGGTTTAAATATACTGTACGTTTTGTATCACTTGTAACTTTTTAACCTAGTTCCTTTGTGTTGAATAAGGGTTTAGGGTTTGAGAGTCGTTGGTCTCCATGTATTATGGGATGCAGGGTGGAAGGCATAGGTACAGGGACACAACCAGAAACCTGTAGGTAATGGTTGTTGTATTGTTCTTGGACGAAGCTTTGAAGCAAGTCCAAGATAACTTGAAGGTCAAGAAACCGCAACAGTTCTGAATTGGCAGAAGACAAAGATATCACATGTTGTGATTAGAATGTGAGTGGGGTATCTCATATCAAGGTTGTAAACGGTTGAGTTTAGCCTTGATAAAGATGTTCATTGGGTAGATGTTAGGTATAAAGTTGTAAATGGGGGAGTTTAGCTTTGTAACAGTTCTATAGATAATGAAGTCTTCATCCTGGATTGGTATCCCCCAGATGTAGGTGAATTGCACCGAACTGGGTTAACAATTACTGTCTTATTTAACATTCTGCAATTTACAGTTTCGTTAATGTTTTTGACTGACAGGATCTATTTCGTTGCATGAGTTTCTGATGGAAGAGCTCTAGAATTATGGAATTCTGGAGTTGTTATTGAAGACAGTTAGTGGAAGGTCTCAATTGTCGGCCTCTATATTTGAAGATATCTGCATTATTTTATTCCAAAGTCGGGAGTGATGGAGTGAAGGAAGTTGTGGTTATATATCTTGTATAATGACCTGGTACTTGTGAAATCCACAAATATTTAATGGATTATCCTTGAAAGTCAAGATTGAGGATGTTCTGTCAGATGTTCTAACATCTTTTCATCAGAGGCTTGGAGAATCATGGGAGAGGTTCTACATTCGCTCACAAGTCTCCATGTATATTTCTTTAGTGAGGTGTTTGGAAAACAAGGAATCTACATTTAATATAATAAACTCAGGGTACTTGCAACAACGGTTATCTATTGTAACCAATATCATAGGTAATTTATGTTTTACATAATTCGCTGCTGATGGGTTTTGAACCCAGTACCTAAGTGTATGTATCACAACGATTTATTATCATAACCGTATATGAGGATCCTGTAAGGTTAACACTCCAACTCCAAAGTCAATATATGAAGAATAAGAGTAAAATAAAATTATATTGTAAACTTGTTACTGTTGGCGTTGTTTGCAGTGAAAATTCACAGAACAATTACGAGTTTATATTAATACTTAAGGGATCAAACTCGAAAAATCTCCCAGACATATTTGTGTGTCATTTTTTATCGAAAATGGGGGTATTCGTCAAAGTCAACGCAAACTTCTGGAACGACGTCGTGATAAAGAAACATGACTGAATTGGTTTTGTTTACAAGTGAGAACCATGGGTAAACGCGGGACCGATAATTTTTTTTTTGATACAATGATATTTAATTGTTGAAATTGAATATGCAAGCAATTTTAATTTAAGAGAAATGTTTTAAAGCATTGAATATGAAGCATCGATACTAGTACGCCTAACACAAGTATAGAAGACTGAAATGATGGATAAGGTCACGAGTTTCATTATGTTGTGCCTCAAAGATAAAGTTTTTAGGGAAGTATCTAGGGGGAAGAATACAACTTCAATATGGGAAAAACTTGTATATGATTACGTCTTTGGCTCACAATTTATGTCTGAAACAATAACTCTACTCATTCTAAATGCTAGAGAGCAATACCATAGTGGAGTAGTTGACAAAAATCCTTTAAGCACCTTAAGATTCCATACTTTATATTAAGAAAGGTATTATTACTTTGGATAAAGTCGAGAGGACTATGAGATCCAATGAATTTTCAAAAGTGACAGATTTTAAAATTGACAAGAGTGTTGAAGGTTTGAGTGTCTCAATATAAGGAAGTGAGCAAGGAGGGATGTCCAATTCAAAGAGTTTTTATAAGTCAAAGGTAAAATTCTTTACTTGTTATAAAATCAGTCACTTCATGAGGGATTTCCCTGAGAGGAAGGGCAATGATGATTCAGTTTAAATTACAGTTGCCTCAAATGAGGGTGATTATGAGAGTTATTGTAGGCTAGTGGTGTCGAGTTTGGATACTTAAGAGAGTTGGGTCATGGACTGAGGTTACTCTTATTGCATGTGTTCAAGAAAAGAATAATTTGAGACTTTCAAGCTGTAGTCAGGTGGAGTAGTTTTCCTTGGTGACAATAAGGGCTTGAAAATTGTATGGTATTGGTACAATCAGACATAAAATGTTCAATGATCGTGAGTTTTTTCTTCACAATGAGAGGTATATTTCAAAGCATAAGTAAAATTTGTTATGCATAATCATGTTTGATGATCTAGGCTATTTTACCAGAGTTGAACATGTGTTATGGAAGATTTCACATGGTGGAGTAATCATACCTAAAGGGTCAATCTATATGGCTTATACATTTTAGAAAGTTCTAATATTATTGTTCAATCATCATCATCTAGTGAAGTCTTTCATGACAATAAAAAATTGTGGATTTTGAGGTCAAGGCATGATGGATGCTTAGAGGTTGTTTTAGGGCACTTTAATGAGTTTTCAAGAAGACAATGGATAAAACTACACGTAACAGTTGAGTTGTCATTGATTTTTTGGTAGTTTGTAGGGAAACCCGAAAACTGCTCTTATTTTAAGGTCCCTAAAGCTTTTCATATTTAGGAAATCAAGTTAATTCTATTCGATGGTAAAGTTGTGGAATATGTCATCAATGGTTACCCAAGAGGTGGAAAGAATTATGGGTTGTTGGGAGTGGAGAAACAAAGTTTATCAATCATAAATGTATTACTTTTAGTGAGTCTCTTCAAGGGAATAATTGTAAGTACTTGGGAATGAAGATTTTAGAAACTATGGCAAAGAAGACTCAGTTTGAGGTGGAAATTTCTACTATGGATACTAGTAGTAGTGAGAGAATGATTACATGGACCTATGATTATCATTTTACTCTTGATAAGGTAAGAAGGAAGATTATACCATATCCGCTCAAAGGCTAATGCAGCGATTTGTGCTGCTAGAGATGGAGCGGGGGGTAAATGTGTCAAAAATTTTCCCAAGTATTGGAAATATAGTTATTTCCCTATGGGAAATGAGTTATATGTCTTCGAAGGGGAAGACCTTTCTCAAAATGATTTGTATCTGAAGTAGTGAATAATGAGTTTTGTCAAAGATCTGAGTTATCTCGAGGGTGCTACTCCTCAAGATAAAACCACTCAGAAATGCTTAAAATGCCTCATCAATATCCGTTTATAGATGGATGCCTATATAGAGGAAGAAAGGAAGATTTTTTTTTTGTATGTCTGGAAAGCTTCTGGTTTCTTCGCCTTTAACTCGCTTACTTATGACATATTTATTTTAGTAATGATTGTATACAGATTGAATGAAAGATGATGAAGCACTCTGGCTTTTACGACAGGGAATCTAACCAGGGGGACTATAGTGGGTTCTTCCACGGTTTTGGAGCCTTTCGGTGGGTGCTTATGCTTGGAATGCTTCTAAACGACACTATGTGCACTGGGTTCTCTAAATCATTCGTTGTTGATGGGGTTATGCCCTCACTCTTTAAGGGAATGCCATTTTCCCTCCAAAGAGGAGAAATATTCATATTTAACCAATCTATCACGGAGTGCCCTGGAGGAAGAACTAGCAACTCTAGCATAGTATACTCTGCATGCCTCTATTGCTTTGGCCATTGGTGCTATCATTTGTTGGGACACTCTTTAGTCTAACTAGTAACGTGAAGATAAAGACCAATTGGAGGAAAATGTTTGTATCCCGACGCTCCCATCGAAAATGTACCTACAAAAAATAAAGAAAGCTTCCTCTCTTACTATGATATGAGATGTTTGGCGCCCCTTAATCTCTTTGGATCTCTTACTGACTAGGTGACTCTTTTGGTGAGGGGTGTAGCAAGGAAAGACAAGACTATAGCTTATAATCGGGCTAACCTATAGCGAGCGATTTTTGTCGGTGACGCGACCACCTTATCGCTGGTTTTTGGGTTTCTCCCCACAATGAAGAGGGGGTGCTACTTTCTGATTTCTTATTTATCCCATGAACCTGAAAGGGAAAGGGAAGCTATCTAAAACTAACCTTGCATACGAATGTTTAACTGAACAAACACTTAAAAGAGATTCGGGGAGTTCGGGGTCAGGTTATACAATGGAAAGTTGTCAATTACCCATCCTATATATGGTTATCCACAGGATGTTAGCTTTAGGTCTCGCTTTGTACTTAATGGTGTTTATCCTTTAATGGGTTGGGAAAGTTTCTTGGGAAATATGAGTGGGTGAGTGAGTTTTTGTTGATGTTCGGGTTTTTTTCCGATGTTTTTGGTAAGGTACTGGACCTAATTTTGATTGGTATGAAGGTACTGGACCTAGAGTTTTTAATTAGTATGTTTGCTAAGATTTGGCAATCTTATGCCTACGTATTCCCTGTTTAAATGAAACAGGGAAATTAGAGCAATCGTAGTTCCTCCTATTCTAAGGGAGGAAAACGATGTTTGGTGTCTTGTTCAAAGCCCAAGATTGAAGCTAAAAGGTTTATTTGTGTCTTGTTCAAAGCCCAAGATTCAAGCTAAAAGGTTTGACTGAGAGTGAATTTGTCATCTCTAAAGAGGGATTGGACTTCCTCTGAGGGGATTGTTGATTTTTGTGTGCCTTGATCGAAGCCCAAGGTTGAAGCTAAAAGGTTGATTGACTCCACTAGGGAATTCCTTATACAAAGCCTAAGAGGAGGCTAGGAAAGGCTAACTCAACAAGAGAGTGTTTATGTGTCTTGTACAAAGCCTAATACTGAGGCAAAAAGAGACTGACTCTTTGGGGGATATCATTATACAAAGCCTAAGAGGAGGCTAAAAAGGATTTTGACTCCATCAGGGAGGTTTGCATGTGTCTTGTACAAAGCCCAAAATTGAGGCTGAAAAGAAACTTTACTGACTCGACTGAAAAATTTTTAGGTGTCTTGTACAAAGCCAAAGATGGAGGCTAAAAGGATTTGACTCTGCTGGAGAGTATTATCTGTCTTGCACAAAGCCCAAGATGGAGGCTGAAAAGAGTTTGACTCTGCTTAGGAATTTATTTCTCAAAGCCTAAAAGAAAGGTTGGGAGGAATTTATTCCGCTGGGGAAGATGTTTGTCCCGAGCTTAAGAGAAGGTTATGAAAATTTATGTCTTGTACAAAGCCCAAGATTGAGGCTAAAAAGAGTTTGAATCAACAAGAGAGTGCTTTTATCTGTCCTGTATAAAGCCCAGGATTGTGGCTGAACAAGCTGGAGAGATCATTATACACAGCTTGTCAGGAGACTAACTCCTGCTAGGGGGAATCATTATACAAAGCCTAAGAGGAGGCATGGAAAAGATTGAACCAACAAGAGAGTGTTTATCTGTCTCGTATAAAGCCCGAGATTGAGGCTAAAAGGGTTGACTCAACAAGAGAGTGATTGACTCAACAAGATAATCTGAGAAGTGATTGACTCAACAAGAGAGTCTGAAAGTTGATTGACTCAACAAGAGAGTCTGAAAAGGTGATTGACTCAACAAGAGAGTCTGAAAAGGTTAGATCCACTGGGGAGAATCATTTGTACAAAGCCCAAGAGGAGGCTGATTATACTGAGGAAAATTCATTATACAAAGCCTAAGAGGAGGCTAGCTTCTGCAGGGGATTATTGAGATCCCGAGGCAGGTCCAAGTAGGGAATAAACTCTTACTGAGAATTAACAAAGATTTGAGGTATCAGATGCCTTGAGGTTCTGATTTGAGATAGTGTTATACTGATGATAAACTGACCTTGGCTAGGGTTTTTAGGAGAGAGACTGGGTTTATCTCTATTGGAGATTTATCCAGAATGACCGGGGTTTCTTCCTATGTTAGTAGGGAACTCGAGAATGTCTTTGAGACTCAAGAGGGGATTTAGACTATCCAAGTCTATTGGTAAGGAAGAGTTTTATCTTCTTTATGATGCCCAAGAGGAGGCAAGTGTTTTAAGGGATGAGAATCAACCCTAAATTGGTATGAGATTTGACACTGGAAAGACTGTTCTAGCAAAGGATGACTAAGTTCTGTCTTATACCTTTAAGAGGTCTTCAGGATCCTTGTATTAAGCCCAAGAGAAGGCATAAGAACTTCTAAGAAGCCGAAGGGTCCTTGTACAAAGCCCAAGAGGAGGCGGGGATGCTTTTCGGAAGCCTGTGGGTCCCAAACCAAGAAAATTTCAAGAAATACTATTCACCGAGAATAGATCATTTAGTGAAAGTTCCGAAGTTTGAAGAAATTCAAGAGATGCTATTCAACGAGAATAGATCACCTCTGGGGAGTAGAACTTCTTTGACAATTTCTAGGGTGACAGTCTGAGAAAAGGTTCACGAAGAATACTGCCTTTCTCTTTGTTCCATATAATTTAAGCCCAAGAGAAGGCAAGACTGTGTCTGGTAATCCTATGGGGATCTAGTTTTGACTGCTTTTAAGAGTGACCAAACTTGCTTTACCTAGTCCTAGACCTAGTTGCTGGGGAAAACTCTAAATAGTTATACTAGTATATATACAGTTGATATATGACAAGTATTTTAAAAGGATATGAAAGAAGAACTTACAGTGCGCAACTTCCCACAATACAGTTATATATATATATATATATATATATATATGAAAGCGAGTAAATGAAAACTGTTAAAGCTTACAGGTGAGCAAGTTTCCATGCTGTATTGTTAGTTGTTCAAAGAAATTAAATAAAGTTTTGATAACAACATGTATATTTGAATCTAAATCAAAAGGGAAGTTATTTTTGAAAAGATTTTTGGGGCTTATACTCACGGAGAGGTCCAAGGTTTAACAGTGATCGCACTTTTGTTTTGCAGATTGCATCGGGACTTATACAACGACTGAGGCCCAAGAAGGTTTACTTACAAAAGGGTTGGGGCTTACACTCTTTCAAGAGGCCCAAAAGTGTTTTGAAGAAGAAATATGGGACTTACAACACGAGGGGAGGCCCAGATGATTTTGTTTAAAAAGGCGACGACCGCGCCGTGACTTTGAAAATACAACGGGACTTATACAACATCTGAGGCCCAAAATGGTTTGTATTTACAAAGGATTGGGTCTTACACTCTATTAGAGGCCCAAAGATTATTTTTTTTTACAAGTGATGGGGCTTACAACTCGAGGAGAGGCCCAAATGATTTTCTGTTTGAAAATGGCGATCGCGCCGAGATTGTTTCATCGCGTCGGGACTTATACAATATCTGAGGCCCAAAATTGTTTATGTACAAAAAGGGTTGGGTCTTACACCATATTAGAGGCCCAAATAAATTTAAAAGAAAAGAAATGGGACTTACAACACAAGGGTAGGCCCAACATGGTTTTCGTTTTGAAATGGCGATCGCGCCGAGGTTTTTCAACATAGAGGGACTTATACAATGTCTGAGGCACAAAATGATTTTGGTTAAAAAGGGATTGGGTCTTACACTCTATTAGAGGCCTAAAAGTGTTTTAAAAGGTTTGATAAAGATCAAGAACTAAATAAACCCTAATTTCATTTTCTTTTAAAAGTAATCCTTTTAATAAAATGAATAAAAATGACAAAAATACCAAATAAGTTTAAATAAACTACTTGTGATTTTTTATAAAAGTTTGAAAAATGAGGTTTTAATCACAAGATGATTTATGACTCATTTGATTTTGATTTTCAAGATGAATATTCATTTTTGAAATGTTTAAAAACAATAAAAATCAATTTATTTACAAAAATATCAACTATATTAAATAAATAATATAAATTTAATTTTTTTGTGAAATAAAATATTTTAACAATTTTGTGAATTTTTGCAAAAATAACCAACCAAAACTAATTAAAATTGAGTGAGAAATTAATTTTCCAAATTATTTAAAATTATATGACAAATATTAAAAAAAATGGAAAAGGTGGTAAAAAAAAGGGTCTGGGCGAGGGGGATTCGAACCCCAGACCTCCAAGTTACAGCGCGCGCCTTCTACCACTGGGGTGGTGATACATCCGTGTATCAAAACCACGCCATAAATACATAAGAGGTGCCTTGTTTTACGCCTGGGCAAGGCAAGGCCAGCTTTTAGGCCATTTACGTGAAGCGTCTAACTTTTTCATTTCTCCATGGATTGGGACAAAATTTATATGTATCTGGCCTAGAATTTCCCAAAACAACCAATGGTGGTCATGGTTTTTTCAGATGAGGACCCTATTTTAAAACCCGATAGTGGTTTTGAAATAGGCCTATATTTGCATTTTCTATGCTACCTCATGTTACAGGAAATAATTACATGATGAATTGGTTCAAACACAACATATACAACATGTATGAGATGTTTATGATCAGTGGACTTCAAAACAATGCATAATTCAAAGAGTTCAAGTTGTGATGCTTACCTCTTTGGGAGCTTTTTGTGTTATTTGCCAAGTTTTTTGTGCCAGAAGTAATTTGGTGCTTTAGACACTCTCAATTGATCCCTTAGAAGCTTTTAGAATGATCACCACCAGCTGGAATCTTTAGGAACAAGTTTGAGCTCTTTCTTGCAAAAGGGGCAAAAGTGACCAATATGGCAACTCTCTCAAATGGTGTTCCAGATATGGGGAACCATTTGGGGTAGTTCAAGGATAATATTTGGAGTGTGTTTAAGGTTTTATCTGGTTTTGAAAGTGACTGAATCAAGGCATGGCTTGAAAAATGCAAAAAAGTCCAATTTTGAGGTTTTGGAAGTGGACTTTGAGATTTTGGTGTTACAAGTCACATGTTAGTGTTTGAACAACTTAGATACAATAAATTCGAGGTGTTTGGATCATGAGCTGTGATGGAATTGCTCTCTAACTCAAAAACTCAGAGATACCTTGCAAAAGAAGGCATTTTGGCCTAAAGAGATGGATTTTGAGGAAATCATCAGTTTGGGTGCTTTGGTGTACTCAAACTGAGCACAAATAAGCTCTATTTATAGTAGAGCAAGTTTTTTTTGCAAGCAATAGGGAATGGTAACTGCAGCAGGCCTTTGGCCAATTGTGATCAAATGGAATCTCAAGTCTCCTCTAGCCATTGACTTGAGATTAGAGCACAGGCTTTGTAGCTTTGGTTCAGAGATAAGCCTTGACTGAACTCAGTTGGAATAGGCTCAGTTCATGCCACCTTGATGCATTCATTAAATGCTTGGAAAAAAAATTAGAGTCTTGGCACTTTTTAGCTCTTTTAGGTTTGGCATGGCTATATGTAGATCCTTGGACTTGGGAGGCTTGGAGATCAGATCATCCCCCTTGGATTTGATCCTCTGATGTGTCCAAATTGATGACAAGGCTTGGATTTATCAGGTTTGGACAAATCGAGCAAAATGCACAAATTCTGCCTTGTAAATACCAGTTCATGATGCCTTGTTCCAAGGGTTGTATCTTGCTCAAATGTAATTTGGAGATGATCTGGTACTTGTTAGAAAGCCCTCATGGCATACTTTAACTTTGATGTCCACCCCTAGACCTGGTTTGACTCGGATCAAGGTGAAAAATGTCCCGACATTTTGGAAAAAGTAAGGAAGATTTTGACTTAGTGAAAATTTCACTTAGTGTTGGAATAATGTCATTTTCATGTTTTTAGCCATTTTGATCACTCCATAACTTAAAATCCATGAAGAATTGGAGTTTGATGTAGTTGAAGCTTTTGTAGAGTGTAGCAAGATCTACAAATCCAGTTTTGGATCACCCAAAATGGTTGCTTGGATCTCAAGTTATGGTCCTTGGAGGTTGGTACCATAGCCACTTTGTTCCATAACTTAGAAAAATTCTAAGTTTTTTATGGTTACCCCTTTTACAAGTTAACTCACTTTCTTTGATTTTTTTTTGATGAATGATGATTCAAATCACATATTAACATTGTTTTAGGGTTAAGGAACCATAATTGACCAAAAATCCAAAAAGTCAAACTTTGGATTTTTGTACAGTTGACTTTTTATCGGATAAAATCCAAACTGTGCGATCCTTTGTGAAGTCAAGTCCTTAACCTAAATCAAACCTAATGTATATGTTCCATAGGTGTTATAGGGTGTATTGAATCATGTCCCAAGGTTTGGGAGCATGTCCTGGTCAAAAGTCAAAGGCATAGTTGACTTTTTCCTTGAAACCCTAATTGTGGTCCAGATGGAATTGAAACTTGTGAATCAAGCTTCTTGGATCAATCCATTGTTGGAAATGCATCAATATGGTATATTTGAGGCCCTCAAATCATGTCTTGAGGTCTTGGCTCATGCATTGTCCCAAAAGTCAACTTAGGGGTGAATTAGGTCAAGAAACCCTAATTCCTGATTTTTGGTAAATGAATCCCTTGAGGCTAAATTGACTTGATGATTGGGTTTATGAGGTCCCTTGGAGTATCTTGGGATTTGCTTTGAATGATTGGCTCATGCCCATAGGAAAAATTCCATCTGGAGGCCTCAGTCGACCAAAACCTTAATTTTGTGACACTGGCGATCTTGAGGCATGATCCACTTGGAATGTTGCAAACTTGTGCTTGATTCTTGATTGGGTGTCCTCTTGATCCTTTATAGAT
This sequence comes from Lathyrus tuberosus, assembly GCA_022829125.1. Taxonomy (NCBI): domain Eukaryota; kingdom Viridiplantae; phylum Streptophyta; class Magnoliopsida; order Fabales; family Fabaceae; genus Lathyrus; species Lathyrus tuberosus. The sequence goes on along the minus strand of JALAZF010000162.1, from coordinate 1,136,343 downwards.
GTTTGATAGGTTAGACAAGTTGAAGATCATGCCATTACTTGATTGATCCTTTGTCTAAGTGCTCTGAGAGGGCTTGAAACCCTAAGTCTTGGTTATAGTGAATTCTCAACCATCTTTGAAGAGATTAATGAGGTATGTAAGTACATCAATATTGTGATGATGATTTGAACAATGATGGGAAATCTTGGTGGTCAAAATTTGGGGTATGACAGATGCCCCTATTTAATCTTCTTGGACCCGAAGGTGTGAATGGCGAAGGTATTCAGGCATTCAGGGTGCAAGATGGTAAAATATCAGAATACCCGAAATTTTGATGCTGCTTATGAATGGAAGTTTTCTCATCCATCTTCTTTTGCTAAGCAATGATGCTTAAAAAAGGGCGAACCTTCCCTTCGATCCTGGTCTTCAGCCAAGGATCTGGTCTAAGTTTCTTAAATAAACTCCCCCTCGATACGGGTCCTCAGCCATGGAGCTGGTCTCAGTTTCTGATATAAACTTCCCCTCGATCCTGGTTTTTAGCCACGGAACTGGTCTCAGTTTCTGAAATAAGCTTCCCTTTGATCCTGGTTTCCTACCAAGGAACTGGTCTTAGTTTTTTTTGTCAATAAACTTTCTTGACAAGAGACGCTATTTGTAGCGGTTTTCCTCAAACTTCTCGCTGAATTTTCCTGGGGAAATGCCATTTGACGGAAAAAGTTTTGATGTCAGACTTACTGGGGAACCCATTCATCTGAGTTGTAGATGTGTTCAAACTTTTCTGTTGGAGACGCCATTTGTCAACTCTATTGGGGAAAACGAGTCTCTTGAGAGGTTGTTTCCTGCTCGGGGATATTACACCATACGTTTCCTCAAGATCTTCTCGGAGAAATGTCATGTGATGCAATCCAATTTTGAGGTGCTGATGACTTTATTAACATTTGACTTTCTAGAGAGAAAAATCAATGTGTTGCTAAGAGTCTTTAGTTGTGAGGCTTTCTCTGGGGATTTTCCTTAATCCGGGAAAGTGAAGATATCATCTTCAATGGTGAAGAGTGAAGTTTGTCGAATGTCTTCTTGCTTTTCAGAGGTTCAAGTTATCAAAGTGGTCGGGGACCGCCTCCTATCCAGAAATAAACTGAAGGAGAGATTGTTTAGACAAAACATTTCCTGACAAAGAAAGAACTAACAACTCGATTGAGAGGACTTTTATCACTAGGGGATAAGACCGACTAGTGTGATAGTAATGCAATATGAATATGTATATGAATCAACAATGCATGATGTATGTATGTTTATGTTGACAAAACTGACGCGATATACAGACTAATAGATGAACACGATTGGATACTCGGCCACTGCAGGGGATGAAAAGTATCACTGGTTCAAGATAGCAATTCTGCCCTGCTTAGGAAAGATAGTACCCCTGTGGAACAACGTTGGTCAGAGTTAGGAGGTAAGAACTCTTCCTGGGATGTCAGATAAACAATGGTTTCTGACACTGTTGATCCTTTATTCAGGTGTGCTGGTTTAGAATGAGTACTTTGATTCTGCACTTTGAAGCTTAATCGCCTTTGGAGTAGCGATCGATGTTCTTTCGATGTTCAACAGTCAAAAGAAATTACCATATTTATTTCAAGAACCGTTAATTATGTTAAAATGTCGTTATGTAAAGCTAAAACAAATAAGAATTACAAACAAAAGCACTAGGGCTCAAATTTTATTGATAGGGGGAAACCAACCAAACACGTGATTCCATAGAGTATTTACAAAGTTAGAACATGGTAATTTAAGGGAAAAAGGCTACATTGAAACATAACGACCGTTATCCTTCCACCAACTTTGAATTCTGGACATCCTGAGCTTCCGTCAAAGATGACCTTAATTGGAGTTTTCTTGATGGATGGCATGACTACTGAGGGATTTGCCCCTTTGTTGGACGTAGTTACTTGCCATGAATCCCTAACTTTTGCCTGGATTGTACTTTGAGATTTCCAATCCACCGGGATAATTTTTTATTATGCCTAATTTTTGCCTGGACTTCCCTTTCGGGTTTTCAATCCACCGAGACGTTTTTTTTTATTTAGGCGAAGTATTTTTTGACTACGTCAACATTTGTGGGGTAGGCAAATTCCTCTCCATCCATGGTTGCGAGTCTCAAGGCGCCTCCTGAGAAGGCTTTCTTGACCACATAGGGGCCGTCATTATTCGGAGTCCATTTGTCCCGAGAATAGTCTCCTTTTCTAAAGATGAGAGGTCGGACCTTTTTGTCAAACGCCTTCTTCATTCTTCGTTGATACAATTTACCGTGGCATAGAGCCGTTATCCGCTTTTCTTCAATCAGATTCAGCTCATCATGTTGACTTTGACACCATTCAGCCTCTGTTAACTTAGCTTCCATCAAAACCCGAATTGATGGGATCTCTACTTCTATGGGGAACACTGCCTCTATGCCATATACTAGAGAGAAAGGGGTTGCCCCTGTTGAGGTGCGGACAAATGTGCGATAACTGTGAAGAGCAAAGGGTAGCATCTTGTGCTAGTCTTTATAGGTTACAACCATCTTTAGAACGATCTTTTTGATGTTCTTGTTAGCCGCTTCTACCACCCCGTTCATCTTAGGTCGGTAGGGTGATGAGTTATAGTGTTCGATCTTGAACTCAACATACAACTCCTTCATCATCTTGTTGTTCAAGTTAGATCCATTATCAGTAATGATCTGGCTTGGAACACCAAAACGGCAAATGATATTGTTCTTGATAAATCGGGCCACCACTTGTCGGGGTACATTGGCATATGATGCTGCTTCGACCCACTTGGTGAAGTAGTCAATGGCTACTAGGATGAACATATGTCCGTTTAAAGCCTTGGGTTCGATCATGCCAGTCATATCGGTTCCCCATATGGAAAAATTCCATGGGGAAGAAAGAACTTTGACATGCGTTAGCGGTACATGGATTTTGTCTGAGTATATCTGACACTTGTGACACCTTCTCATGTACTTATAGCAATCGGATTCCATGGTCAACCAGTAGTATCCTGCTCTTAGAATTTTTATCACCATTGTGTGTCCATTGGCATGAGTGCCAAAGGATCCTTTGTGAATTTCTTTTATTAGCATGTTTGCTTCTGGTCTGTCTACGCATCGGAGCAAGACCATGTCAAAGTTTCTCTTAGAGAGTGTATCACCGCTCAGAAAGAAGTTTCCAGCCAGTCTCTTGAGGGTCTTTTTTTTTTCTAGATGCCCCAGGTGGGTACTCTTGTTTCTGAAGGAAACACTTGATATCATGATACCAAGGTTTGTTATCAATGACTACTTCAACCATGAAGATATAAGCGGGCCATTCAAGGCGCATTATGTTAATCTTAGGTACATTGTTCCATTGACCTACACTAATCATGGAAGAGAGAGTGGCTAATGCATCAGCCATGTGATTCTCTTCACGAGGGATATGGTGAAACTCGATTCTGTTGAAGAATGGTAACAACCTTCTCGCATAGTCTTTGTAAGGAATCAGTCCTGATTTGTATGTGTTCCGATCTCCTTTGATCTGATTGATAACTAGGGTTGAGTCGCCATATACATCCAAGTTCTTGATCCTTAAGTCGATCGTTTCTTCGAGACCCATGATACAAGCTTTGTATTCTGCCTCGTTGTTTGTGCATTTGAATGTTAGTCAGGCGGTGAAAGGAAAGTGGATACCCTGAGGTGTTATGATGATTACCCCAATTCCATTTTCATAATGATTGACAGCTCCGTCAAAGATAAGTCCCCATTGGGAACCTGGTTCTGGCCCTTCACTGGGTAGCGGTTCATCGTAATCTTTCATTTTCAAGTACATGACATCTTCGTCTAGGAAGTCAAACTCGACCGGTTCTTGATTGTCAATTGGTTGATGAGCCAAATGATCGGCTAAAATACTTCCTTTGACGAATTTCTGAGCATGGAACTCGATGTCGTATTCTAATAACAATATCTGCCAACGGTCGATCCTTCCCGTGAGAGCAAGTTTTTCAAAGACATACTTGATTGGATCCATTTCGGAGATTAACCAAGTAGTGTGACAAATCATGTACTGGCGAAGACATTTGGCTGCCCAAGCCAGAGCACAACAAGTTTTCTCAAGCATAGTATACCGAGTTTCACAGTCGGTAAATTTCTTGCTTAAATAGTAAATGGCGGACTCTTTCCTTTTTGTTTCGTCTTGTTGACCAAGTACACAACCCATTGGGTCTTCCAAGACTATTAGGCAGATGATTAGTGGTCTTCCTTCCACTGGAGGTGATAGGATCGGTGGGTTTAACATGTATTCCTTGATATTGTCGAAAGCTTTTTGGCAGTCTTTTATCCATACACAGCTTTGATTCTTTCTGAGTAGTTTGAAAATCGGCGCGCATGTCGCGGTCATGAGGAATATAAATCTGGAAATGTAATTCAAACATCCCAAAAATCCTCTGACTTATTTTTCAGTCTTCAGAGAAGGAATTTCTTGAATGGCCTTGACTTTGTCAGGATCAACCTCAATTCCTTTCTGGATGACGATGAACCCTAAAAGTTTCCCTGAACGGACACCGAATGTGCACTTGTTGGGATTCAAGCGGAGTTTGTACTTCCTCGGACGCTCGAATAGTTTTGACAGGTGGGTCATATGCTCCTCTTCTATTTTAGATTTGGAAATCATATCATCGACATACACTTCAATTTCTTTGTGTATCATGTCATGAAACAGAGTAGTCATGGCCCTTTGATAGTTTGCCCCAGCGTTCTTTAAACTGAACTGTAGCGAGCGATTTTGGATGTGGTTGCGAAGCACTATCGCTCTTTGGTATCTACAGCTCGATTCATTTTTTATCCTATTAAAGCTGATGAAGGAAGGGAAATAGATGTCTCAAATTAACCCTGCTTGCAAACTGAGGTTAAACAGTCAAAACTGTTGGCTTACAGATGCTACAAAGATTCGGGGTCTCTATTTGGTTTATTTTTTGAAAAGTGGTGTTCGATCAATTGGTGGGAGGTTAAGATGTTAGCATGGATGTATGAAAGTATGGGATTTTGCGTTTTTGTTTAGTGTGCTCGCTAAGATCTTTTCTTTCAATCTTATGCCTACGTATTCCCGTTTACCGAAATAGGGAAATCAGAGCGTTCGTAGTTCCTCCTATTCTATGGGAGGAAATGGGTGTTTTGGTGTCTTGTTCAAAGCCCAAGACGTGAAGCGAAAGGTGTTTGTATCTTGTTTAAAGCCCAAGATATGAAGCTAAAAGGTCTATTTGTATCTTGTTCAAAGCCCAAGATGTGAAGCTAAAAGGGTGTTGAATTTAGAGAGAATTTGTTATCTCTGAAGAGGGGGTTGTATGTCACAACTGTTTATAAAGGAGAATTACTTTAACCGGGATGTGTGAATCCGGCAATGCCATAATTTCCTTTATAGGGGATTTCCAACCTGAAGGAGAAGACTTTAACTCAGTGTAGAGCAATGCTATCTTTCCTTAGGAATTTCTCATGCTAAAAGAGGGACAGTGGCATGGATGTAGATGATCCAGAGGCTTGCCGTTTATAGCAATTAGATGAAGGGGAAGGAATTGTTGATGTTTATGTACTGTGAACAAGGCACAACTTTGATGCTAAAAGGTTGATTGGATCAACTAGTGGTTTTCTTATACAAAGCCTAAGAGGAGGCTATGGGCCCAACAAGAGGGTATTTTTGTGTCTCGTACAAAGCCCGAGAGAGAGGATAAAAGGGGTTGATCCTACAAGAGGATCTTTTATACTCAACAAGAGAGTGATTTTGTATCTCGTACGAAGCCCGAGATGGAGGCTGAAAGGTTTGACTTAACAAGAGAGTCTTTTATACTCAACCAGAAATGTTTTTTGTATCTCGTACGAAGCCCGAGATGGAGGCTAAAAGGTGGTGATTGACTCAACAAGGGAGTCTCCTATGTGTCTCGTACAAAGTCCGAGAGAGAGGCTAAACATTGTTTGACTCAACGAGGGAGTCTTTTGTATCTCGTACGAAGCCCGAGAGAGAGGCTAAACGTTTGATTCGCTGGGAAGAATCATTGTACAAAGCCCAAGAGGAGGCTATTGTAACTGTTTCAGTTGAGTGACAGATCCAATATACTGATTTTAAAAGAGAAAATCAGTTCTTATATGAGTAACACTGTACTCAAGGATTCGATTCGAGGACCAAGGATATTTCCTTTTCTTTGAGGAAACGGGAATTCCAAAGGGTATTGAGACTGTCCGAGTCTACGGGTTTCCTTCCTATTTAACGAAGGGGTCATTTGAGAATGTCTTTGAGACTTAAGGATATTAGACTGTCAGTGTCTAGAGTTTCATCTTTTTTACTATGCTTTGAGAAACAGTAGTAGACTCTTTGAAAGGACTGTTCTATGAAGATGACTAAGTTCTGTTCCTATACCTCTAGGAGGTCGTCGGGATAATTTGTACGAAGCCCAAGAGGAGGCTTGAGACTTTTGAGAAGCCAAGAGGTCCTTATAAGAAGCCCAAGAGGAGGCTATCATTCCCGGAGGAAGAGATCATTATACGAAGCCTAAGAGGAGGCTGTGAATACTTCTAAGAAGCCGAGGGGTCCTTGTACTAAGCCCAAGAGGAGGCGGGGATGCTTTTAGGAAGCCTGTAGGTCCTTGTACGATGCCCAAGAGGAGGCCGATGCTTTTAAGAAGCCCGTGGGTCCCCAAACCCCGAGAAATTGAAGACAGGCTATTCACAAGGAATAGATCAAGCCAGGAAAGTTTGAGAATTTGGAAGAAACTCAAAGATGCCATTCACGGAGAATACATTCATCTCTGGGAGTAGATTTTCTTGACAATTCCTAATGAGGACAGCCGAAGAGAATACTGTATCTGGTGATCCTATTGGGGATCTAGCTGTCTATTTCTACGAATAAACGAGACGGCTTTACCTAGTTCTAGACGTAGTTGCCGGGGAAACTCTAAATATCTATACTATTATTACACAGTTGATATGAGTTTATGAAAGAAGACTTACAGCGAAACAGCCCCACAATACAGTTATATGTATATGAAAGCGGTAAATAAAAGCATATAAACACTTACTCGGTTGTAGAGCTTCCATGTTGTTTGGTTAGTTGTTCAACAAAGAAAGATTGAAAACAAAAGTATATTTAAAAATTAAAGGAGAAAGTGCTTTGAAAAAGAAAGATTTGGGGCTTACAACTCAAGGAGAGGCCCAGGGTTTTACTAGTGATTGCACTGTTGAATTTGTACAGAGGGACTTATACAAGTGACTAAGGCCCAAAAAGGTTTTCTGTACAAAGGGATGGGTCTTACACTCTCTTAAGAGGCCCAAAAAGTTTTAAAAGAAAAAGAGTGGGGCTTATAACACGAGGGTAGGCCCAGATGACTTTTCCTTAAAAATGGCGATCGCGCCGAGGTTTTCTTTTAACGCAGAGGGACTTATACAATAAGTGAGGCCCAAAATGGTTTTGGTTAAAAGGGGGTTGGGTCTTACACTCTATAAGAGGCCCAAAAGTTTTGAATGGGTCTTATAGCTCAAGGAGAGGCCCAGAAGTTATTTTTCAAAAGGCGACGATCGCGCTGTTTGTTTTTTACGGTATCGGGACTTATACAATACACTGAGGCCCGAAAATGATTTGGTCAAAAAAGGATAGGGTTTTACACTCTATTAGAGGCCCAAAAGTTTTGAAAATGATTTATGAGGGTTGAATTAATCCAAAAACCCTAATTTGTTTTCAAAATGTGTTTTAATTGAATAAAAATTCAATTAAAATGATTAAAATTGTTTAACATATGGAAAACAAATTGTGATCTTGGATTAATGCTTCAAAAATTAATTATTGACCTACAAAATAATTAGAAGGCATTAAAAGTTGCAAAATCAAGGTGGAAAAAATATTCAAAATGTCAAAAACAATTAAAACATTAATTCTTTGCAAAAATATCAATTATATGAAATAAATAGTATATTTGGGATTTTTTGGGAAAATAAAATATTTTAACATTTTTGTGAATTATTAAAAAAAGAATCAACTCAAAATCATTAAAACTCAGAGAGAAATTAATTTTTGAATCAATTAAATAAAAATCACAAAATTCAAATATTCAAATGTTGGAAAATGGCGCCAAGAACAAAGGCAAGAACACGCGCGTGTTCTGAGTTTCCCAGATTTGCATTTTCTATCCAATCTCACTGAATACTTGATCATATCATGCAATCCACATACCAATCAACTCGTTTCAACCTCACGATCATGTTTATGACAATTAATTTCATTTAAATTAAGCATAAAACAAGAAATCACGAAAAATCCTCAAGAACCCTAAATTCTGCATGAAAGCTGGGATTTTTTATACACGATTCAAACAAAGCAATTACTTGAGGGAAAACATTCCATGCATGATTATGAACATTTGGCAAAAGTATTGTGCGAGGAAATATGCATAGATTGAGAGATGACCAAGTTTAGGCTTACCTCTAGGTCGTGACAACAAGAGCAAATTGATTTCTGAGTAGGAGGTGTTACAGATGAGTTGTGATGATCTGAACAGCTTCCCTACACCCTATGGAGTGTGTTTGAATGCTTGGACTTGATGGAAATTGGCTGGATCACTTCATGGCATCTCAACTACAACTTGGTTAAAACCTTGAGCAATTGACTGGTGATTCTGAGAAATCAGTGTTCCAGATGTTGTTAAAGTGTTTGATCAGCTCACATATGATGTATATGAGGTGTGTGTGTGATTGGTTTGAGTGGAATTGCTCTCTAATGAAAAACCCGATAGTGACTTGCTAAGAAAGGCATTTTTGAGAGTGAGAAGTGGTTTTTGAGAAAGGCAAGTGTTGTAGGCCTTTGGTGTACTTAAACTGATCACAATTGAGCTCTATTTATAGTAGAGCAAGTTTGTTTTGAAAGGAATAGTGAATGGCAACTACTGAGTAGGTTTGGCCAATGTTGGCAAATGAAAATCCAAGTCTCCTCTAGCCATTGACTAGTGGTTAGGGCACAGGCTGCTGGTCCCCTTGGTCTTGGATAAGTCTTGACTGAATTCAGTTGCTAAGAGCTTAGTCCATGCCACCTTGAAGCTTCCATTGAATGCTCCAATCCAAAATTGGAGTCTTTTCCCCTATTTTGGCAATTCTAGGTTCAACATGCTATTTCTTGTTCCAAAGACTTTGGAGGCTTGGCTCAGTGATTGTCCCCTTTAGATTCAATCCTAAGATGTGTCCAAAGTGATGACAAGGCTTGGAATTGGCTGATTTTGGCAAATCGACCAAAAGTACAAAAATCTGCCTTGCCTTGGCAGATTTCAGCAAGGCAACTTGCCAATGTCATATCTCATGGCTCAAATTGAATTTGGTAATGTTCTTGGTCATTTTGGAAAGCCCTTACATGATACAACAACTGTTTGAACATGTTTGGTTTTGATCTCTTTTGAATCCAAGTGAAAAATCCCCCTACATTTGGAAGAAAGTAAAGGCAAATTCTGACTTAGTGAAATTTTCACTAAGTGTTGGAACAAAGTGACTTTTCTTGATTTTGATCACTCCATAACTCAAAATCCATGAGGAATTTGGACATAGGTCAGCATGAAGCTTTTGTAGAGGGCAATGTGATCTACAAATCAAGCTTTGAATATGGAATAATGGCCTTGTGGTTTAGGAGTTATGGTCCTCCAAAGTTGGCATATTAGTGTCACTTTTTCCATAACTTAGAAATTTTTCTAAGTTTTTATGGTTACCCCTTTTACAAGTTATCCCACTTTCTTTGATTTTTCTTGATGAATGATGATTCAAATCATACATTAACATCATTTTAGGGTTAAAAATCCATTTTGGTGAAAAATCTCGAAAAGTCAATGTTGACTTTTGTGCACAGTTGACTTTTTGTCAGATGAATTTCAAACTGTGCAATTCTTCAGGAAATCATGTCCTTGACCTAAATAAAACTTGATGGACATGTTCCATGGGTGCTATAGGGTATATTGAATCATGTCTTAGGGCTTGGGAGCATGTCCTGGTCAAAATTCAAAGTTACAGTTGACTTTCCTCGCGAAACCCTAATTGTGGTGCAGATGAAATTGAGACTTGTTGCTCAAGCTTCTTGGATTAATCCATTGTTGCAACTGGATCAATATAGTATATTAAAGCCCCCCCTAAATCATGTCTTTAGGTATTGGTTCATGATTTGTCCCAAAAGTCAACTTAGGGGTGAATTAGGTCAAGAAACCCTAATTCCTGATTTTTGATGTATGCATCCCCTGAGGTCAAATTGACTTGATGATTGGGTCCATGAGGTTCCATGGAGTATATTAGGTTATGTTTTGGATCATTGGCTTGTGCCCAGATGAAAAATTTCCATCTGGAGGCCCTTGACGACCAAAACCCTAATTTGGTGACACTGTCGATCTTGAGACTTGATCCACCTAGAAGGGAGCAGCCTTGTGCTTAATCCTTGAAGTGGGAGTCCTTTTGATCCATTGTGGATATTTTAGAGGCTAGACAAGTTGAAGATCAAGTCATTCCTTGATTGATCCTTTGTCTAAGGCTCTGAGAGAGCTTAAAACCCTAATTTTGATTGTAGTGAATGCTCAATAATCCTTGAGGCAGTTGATGAGGCATGATGGTTCATCCATATTGTGATGATGATTTGCACAATGATGGGAAATCTTAGTGGTCAAAATTTGGGGTATGACAGATGCCTCTATTTAATCTTCTTGGACCCGAAGGTGTGAATGACGAAGGTATTCAGGCATTCGGGGTGCAAGACTATTAAATATCGGAATACCCGAAATTTTGATGGCTATGAATGGCAGCTTGCGCATTCATATTTTTTTGCTAAGCAATGATGCTTAGAAAAGGTAGACTTCCCCTCGATCCTGGTTTCCTACCAAGGAACTGGTCTCAGTTTTCTTTTGAAATAAACCTCCCCTCGATCCTGGTTTCCTACCAAAGAACTGGTCTAAGTTTCTGATTTAAACTTCCCCTCGATCCTGGTTTCCTACCAAGGAACTGGTCTAAGTTGATGTTGTAAACTTCCCCTCGATCCTGGTTTCCTACCAAGGAACTGGTCTCAGTTTCTTCCGTCAATAAACTTTATTGACAAGGGACGCTATTTGTAGCAGTTTTCCTCAAACTTCTCGCCGGATTTTCCTGGGGAGATGCCATTTGAGGGAAAAAAAATGACGTCAGACTTGCTGGGGAGCCCAATCATCTGAGTTGTAGAGGTGCACAAACTTCTCTGTTGGAGACGCCATTTGTCGACTCTATCTGGGGAAAATGAGTCTCTTGAGAGACTGCTTCCGCTTGGGGTCTTACATCATACTTTTCTCGGGATCTTCCCGGAGAAATGCCATATGATGGGATCCAATTTTGAGGTGTCGATGACCTTTTCATCAGCGGTCTTTCGGAGAAAGGCAGCTGTACTGCCAAATCTCTGCTTAGGAGGCTTTCTCTAGGGATTTTTCTTTAATCTGGGAAAGCAAGGATATCATATTCAATGGCGAAGAGTGACATTTGTAGAAAGCTTCTCTGGCCTTTCAGAGGTTCAAGTTATCAAAGTGATCGAGTGCCGACTCTAATCTCATGACGAGACAAGAACTGACAACTCGATTGAGATGACTTTTATCACTTGGGGATAAGACTGACCAGAGTGATAGTGATGCAATACGAATGCGAATGTAAATCAATAATGCATGATGTATGTATGTTTATGCTGACAAAACTGACGCGACATACAGACTAATAGATGAACATGACTGGATACTCAGCCATCGCAGGGCGAAGAAGTACCATTGGTCAAAAAAGTAGCAATTCTACCTTGCTTAGGAGAGATAGTCCCTGCGGGGAATACCGTTGATTGGGCTTAGGAGATAAGAACTCGGCCGAGGGTATCAGATGGGAAAGCCGCATCTCATACAGTTGGTCCTTCGTTCAAGCGTACTGGCCTAGAAGGAGTACTTTGATTCTGCACTTTGAAATTCAAAAGCCTTTGGAGACGCAATCGACGTTCTTTTGATGTTCAACAGTCAAAAGCAATTGTCATCTTTAATTTAAAAGCAGAAAAAGTTTTAACAAGAAAATTCATTTTTGTTTCATTTCAAGAATCGCTAATCATGTTAAAACGCCATTCTGTAAGGCTAAAACAAATAAGAATTACAAACAAAAGCACAAGGGCTCAAATTTTATTGATAAGATGGAGATCAGCCAAACGCGTGATTCCAAAGAGTATATACAAAGTTTAAAAATGGTAATTTACAGGGAAAAGGGTTGCGTTGAAACATAACGACCACTATCCTTCTACCAACTTTGAATTCGGGACATCCTGAGCTTCTGTAGAAGATGACCTTAACTGGAGTTTTCCTCCGATGGATGATGTAACTGCTGTTGAGGGACTTGCCTCTGTTGAACATAGTTACTTGCCATTATCCCTAATTTTTTCCTGGATTGTACTATGAGATTTCCAATCCATCGGGATGATTTTTTTCATGTCTCTAAATTTTTCCTGGACCGCCCTTTCGGGTTTTCAATCCACCAAGACGTTTTTTTTTTAGGCGAAGTATTTCTTGACTACATCAACATTCGTGGGGTAGGCAAATTCCTCTTCGTCCATGGTTCCAAGTCTTAAGGTACCGCCTGAGAAATCTTTCGTGACCACATAGGGGCCATCATAATTTGGGGTCCATTTGCCTCGAGAGTCAGTGAGAAACGATTGTATCTTCTTGAGCACGAGGTATCCTTTTCTGAAGACACGAGGTCGGACCTTTTTGTCGAATGCCTTCTTCATTCTCTGCTGATACAAATGACCGTGGCATAGTGCCGTGATTCGCTTCTCTTTGATCAGGTTTAATTCGTCGTGTCGACTTTGACACCATTCAGCTTCTGAAAGCTTAGCTTCCATCAATACCCGGATTGATGGGATCTTTACTTCTATGGGGAGAACTGCCTCCATGCCATATACTAGAGAGAAAGGGGTTACCCCTGTTGAAGTACGGACAAATGTTCGATAACCGTGAAGAGCAAAGGGTAGCATCTCGTGCCAATCTTTATAGGTTACAACCATCTCTCGAACGATCCTCTTGATGTTCTTGTTAGCCGCTTCTACCGCTCCGTTCATCTAGGGTCGGTAGGGAGATGAGTTATGGTGTTCGATCTTGAACTCAATGCACAACTCTTTCATCATCTTGTTGTTCAAGTTAGATCCATTGTCTATAATGATCTGGCTCGGAACACCATAATGGCAGATGATATTATTTTTGATAAATCGGACCACCATTTGTCGGGTTACATTAGCGTACGGCGCTGCTTCGACCCACTTGGTGAAATAGTCAATGGCTACCAGGATGAACCGATGTCCGTTTGAAGCCTTAGGTTCGATCAAGCCAATCATGTCGATTCCCCATATGGAAAAAGGCCATGGGGAAGAAAGAACTTTGAGATGTGATGGCGGTACATGAATTTTTTCAGAGTATATCTGACACTTGTGACACCTCCTTATGTACTTGTAGTAGTCGGATTCCATGGTCAACCAGTAATACCCTGCTCTCAGAATTTTTCTCGCCATTGTGTGTCCGTTGGCATGAGTGCCAAAGGATCCTTCATGAATTTCTTTCATAAGCATCTCTGCTTCTGGTCTGTCTACGCATCGGAGCAAGACCAAGTCAAAATTCCTCTTATAAAGAGTGTCACCGCTCAGGAAGAAGCTTCCAGCCAATCTTCTGAGGGTTTTCCTGTCTTTTTTGAGTGCCCCAGATGGGTACTCTTGTTTCTGAAGGAAGCATTTGATATCTTGATACCAAGGTTTATTGTCTATGACTGCTTCGATCATGAAGACGTTGGCGGGCCGTTCAAGGCGCATTATGTTGATCTTAGGTAAGTTGTTCCATTGACCTACACTAATCATGGAAGCTAGAGTGGCTAAGGCATCAGCCATGTGATTCTCCCTACGAGGGACGTGATGAAACTCGACTCTGTTAAAGAAGGTAACAACCTTCTTGCATAGTCTTTGTAAGGAATCATTCCTGATTGGTATGTGTTCCAATCTCCTTTTATCTGATTGATAACCAAGGCTGAATCACCGTATATGTCCAAGTTTTTTATCCTTAAATCAATCGCTTCTTCGAGACCGATAATACAAGCTTCGTATTCGGCCTCGTTGTTCGTACATTTAAACGTAAGTCTGGCAGTGAAAGGAATGTGGGTACCCTGAGGGGTAACAATGATTTCCCCAATTCCGTTTCCATAATGATTAACTGCTCCATCAAAGATAAGTCCCCATTGGGAACCTGGTTCTGGCCCTTCACTGGGTAACAGTTCATCGCAATCTTTCATTTTTAGATACATGACATCTTTGTCTGGGAAGTCAAACCCGGTTGATTCTTGATTGTGAATCGGTTGATGAGCCAAATGATCAGCTAAAATACTTCCTTTAACGGCTTTCTGAATGTGGTACTCTATGTCATATTCTGATAATAACATCTGCCAACGGGCAATTCTTCCCGTGAGAGCAGGCTTTTCGAAGACATACTTGATTGGATCCATCTCGGAAACCAACCAAGTAGTATGACTAATCATGTATTGGCGAAGACGTTTGGCTGCCCAAGCCAAAGCACAACAAGTTTTCTCAAGCATCGTGTACCGAGTCTCGCAGTCGGTGAATTTCTTGCTCAGATAGTAGATGGCAGACTCTTTCCGTTTGGTTTCGTCTTGTTGGCCAAGTACACATCCCATTGAGTCCTCTAGGACTGTGAGGTAAATGATCAGTGGTCGTCCTTCCACAGGAGGTGATAGAATCGGCGGATTCAACAAGTATTCCTTAATACTGTCGAAGGCGGTTTGGCAATCTTCTGACCAAACACATTCCTGGTTCTTTTTGAGTAATTTGAAAATCGGCGCACACATGGCGGTCATAAGGAATATGAATCTGGAGATGTAGTTCAAATGTCCCAAGAATCCTTTGACTTGTTTTTTCAGTTTTCGGAGAAGGCATTTCTCGAATGGCCTTGACCTTGTCAAGATCGACCTCAATCCCTTTCTGGCTGACGATGAACCCTAAGAGTTTCCCCGAACGGACACCGAAGGTGCACTTATTGGGATTCAAGCGGAGTTTGTACTTCCTCAAACGTTCGAATAGTTTCGACAGGTGGGTCACATGCTCCACTTCTGTCTTAGATTTTGCAATCATGTCATCGACATATACCTCTATCTCTTTGTGAATCATGTCATGAAACAGAGTAGTCATGGCCCTTTGATAGGTTTCCCCAGCGTTCTTCAAACCGAACGGAATTACCTTGTAACAAAAGGTACCCCATGGGGTAATGAACGAAGTTTTCTTCATGCCTTTCGGCGCCATTTTGATCTGGTTATAGCCCGAGAATCCATCCATGAAGGAGAAAATTTTGAACTTTGTTGTGCTGTCTACCAGCATGTCAATGTGTGGTAAAGGAAAGTCATCCTTTGGACTTGCCTTGTTCAGATCCCTGTAATCAACACACATTTTGACATTTCCGTCCTTTTTGGGAACGGGTACGATGTTGGCTAACCATTGAGGATATTCAGATGTAGCGAGGAAACCTGCGTCAATCTGTTTCTGTACCTCCTCTTTGATTTTGATGGCCATTTCCGGGTGAGTCCGTCTCAACCTTTGCTTTACTGGCGGACATTTCGATCTTAATGGTAAGTGATGTTCCACGATGCTGGTATCCAACCCTGGCATATCCTGATAGGGCCAAGCGAATACATCGGGAAATTCTCTGAGAAGCTTCATCAAACCCTTTCTGGCAGTTGGACTGAGCAGGGCCCCAATCCTGATTTCTTTTCTCTCTTTTTTCGAACCCACATTTATCGTTTCCAACGACTCTTTGTGAGGTTCAATAGACCTTTCCTCTTGCCTGAGTAATCGGGAGATCTCTTCTGGAATTTCGTTGTCAACTTCTTCTTCAGCCCCAAATACCGGGAACTCAAAGTCGGGAGAAGGCATCGGATCGTATGTTTCAACTGGGTTTAAAACAAGCAATCTGCATGACGTGATGATTTGTGTTTAGAAGAGATAGAGAAAATGCGAGTGTGTGCAGTGTATTTATTTTACTACTTGTTTTTATTTGAATTGTTTTTTAGGATTACCATTTTCTGAGAAAGCAAAAAGAGAAAACAGCAATTAATGCGAAAATTATAGAACGACGTTATTTTATTAATGAATAAGTCAATTCTTGAAACTATAGCCCTATAAAACAAAACTCTGTCGCTTTAGGCGGAACGAAGAGGGAAAATTTACAGAAAGCGAGCCCTATCAAAACATCCGTTTCACCTGGGCAGGGTGAAAGGTTAAAGATGGCAATTACTTTGACTAATGAATGATCTTCGGAACCTCGACGGCAACCCATTGGCGGCGAACTCCTCGGTGAATCACAAAGTCTGGCACCTTCCTCGATTTGTCTTCAGAAATAACGCTGATTTCTGGTGGAGTAGGATCGTTGGAATCTGTCTCCCAGGCAGAGTTGTCGTAGGAGGATTCCTCTGTTGTATTTTACATAGCATTTGTGCTCTCAGTTGTATCTCCCCATCCAGTTGGCTGGATATCTTCGAGCCTGATACGAGAGCTTTCGGGAGCGGTGTACTTGACCATATAGTCAAATTTTCCACTCGATTGTCCCAAGGTGTCCCACACT
Source organism: Lathyrus tuberosus (assembly GCA_022829125.1). NCBI lineage: Eukaryota > Viridiplantae > Streptophyta > Magnoliopsida > Fabales > Fabaceae > Lathyrus > Lathyrus tuberosus. The sequence continues at coordinate 1,119,702 of JALAZF010000162.1, read as the reverse complement.
TCTTTGGAACTGGAGGAGTCATCCCTCTCGATGACGTTGACCTCGGGAAAAACATAGTTGATGAATTCTAGTCCTGCAAACGTTGCAAATTCATCGTTATGTTGATTAGTTTCTGAATGACCTGAGTGTTGATCCCATGACATGGTGGGGACACAGGTATTCTGTTCAATGACGGTCAGCTGATTTTCATTGTTCGGCTGACTCTCTTTCCCCAAGTCTCCTGGATAAGGTTGCCACATTGGCAGACCATCCATTGGGCCATAGTAGGTGTAGTCAAAATTGTCTTTCATCGGAGTGTCTTCCTCTAATGAATTTGGTGGAGCACGACATTCTTCCGGATCACAATCTCCATAGATCATTTTGACGTCTGAGCGTGGTATAAATCTCGGACTCTGTGCGGGATAGCAAAATGGTGTAGGCACCTCTTCCTGAGACATATAACCGTCCTCGTTAAGATAGGACTTCCACTCTTACTCTGTGTCAGAGGGATCTTCCTCATTGATAGCATGGACTGCTTGAGGGACTGGGTGAAGAAAACCTCCACTGTGGAAGAAGTTCTGAATGGGATGAAGACTTCCATCGCTGGCAGCTGTCTGGGTATAGGTTGCAGAAAAACCAAGACCCTTCTTTGTTTTATTGTCAATAGGAATGACAAGCTGTCCCCATTCGGTTGTATTGGTACTCTTGACCGCTTTGATAGCATCTTTGTATGAGGAAATCGAGGTTCCTCCTTGGGATTGGTTGTCCTTGCCCACCGACAGCGCTTGGAACTGCGTCCCAATAACCTCCTCGGGTTCTACACAAGTAGATGATGATAAGTTACTCACGAGCAAGGCCTGTTCTCCACAGACTGTGACAAGTTGATCATTCTGAACGAACTTTAGCTTTTGGTGGAGGGTCGAAGTGACCGCTCCAGCCTGATGTATCCAAGGTCTTCCTAATAAACAACTGTATGTTACCCAGATGTCCATGACCTGGAAAGTGACTTGGAAAGTGTGAGGACCGATAGTTATGGGAAGATCAACTTCGCCGATAACTGTTTTTCTGGATCTGTCGAACGCTTTGACGATGACCTCCCTGATTCTCATCGGAGGACCTTTGAATGATAATTGCATCAAAGTGGACTTCGGCATAACATTCAGGGCTGACCTTGTGTCTACCAGTACGCTGGCTAAAGCATCGTCTTGGCAGTTAACTGTAATGTTGAGCGCCATGTTATGACGGCGACCCTCTTCGGGTAATTCCTCATCACAAAATCCCAAATTATTGTAGGAAGTGATGTTAGAGACAATTCTATCGAACTGTCTGATGGTTACATCCTGTTCCACAAAGGCTTGCTCCAAGACTTTCTGTAGAGCCTCCCTGTGGGCTTCTGAACTAAGTAACAGTGATAATACCGAGATCTTTGAAGGAGTCTGTAACAGCTGATCAACAATGTTATATTCACTCCTTTGGATGAGCTTCAGCATCTCATCATTATTTTTCGAAAGGTCGGGATTACTGGATTGACCGACTGATGGACTGGGAGCTTCTGTCTGAAGTTCCTTTTCCTTGTTAGGTTCTCCAACGCCTCGGTTAAAGATTCGACCGCTCCGTGTTACACGAATGATGTCTGCAATATTCACGATGGAGGGTAATGGAATTTCCTTTCCATTTTCAACTGTCGTTGCACCGTATTTGTAAGGGATAGCCTTAGTTGATTCATACGGTAGTGGTCCCGGTAGATAGATGACTATGGGAACCTTTTGATTTTTTTGACCATCATAAGTAATCTCGATCCATTCCCGGTTGGGAGCTCTAGATTCATCAAGTAGAGGGATGATGGCAAAAACATCCCTGGTCTGGTGACGACCAAAGATTGTGACAACATCCTCGACTTGATTGGCAAGGTAGTTCGACGTCCAGTTGATGGGTCCAGAACCCGGATATGGGTGAATCTCTCCACGATCCACCTGACCCTGAAGAGCTGCTCTCACAAGGTAGCACCCTTGGTTACTTTTTGAACAGACTCCACAACGTTCATAATTGTGTGGTGGCACCTGGCCACGCCCACTTTGAATACAATGTAACCTCACTAGGTTAGCTTCCACGAGTCGGACATCCAGACTTTGACGCCGAGTGGGATTCCTGTTACTGATACTAATTTGTTGAGTATCTTTATCCATGTAGATTGGCATCCACCAGTGATTTATCAAGTGCTGAAGTGCCTCCTGGACAAGGGTACAACCTCGATCGTTTTCGCAACCTGTTTACAGCTTTGATAGTCGTGTGATATTAAGAATCTGAGTCAGACCTGCTCAGTATGTAACTCTACCAGGTTGGTATTCATCACGCGAATATCAAAGATCTGAACCATGTTGATCTGATAAAGGTTCCTATCATGGTAGTCTTGGATCCATCCAAGATTCATCTGACGCTGGAGGGCCTCTTGTATGAAAGAGCATCCCTGTTTGTTTACCGAGCAAGTCAGACAGGAACTATAATCGTGTCATGGCAGATTATGATACTGGCTTTGTCTTGAGTGCATCGCCACCAAGTTGACATTCATTGCACAGATGTCGTGGTTCTGAATGACGTTGGAGTTCGTATAGACCATGTTAACTCAACGAACTCGGTGCTCTTGGATCCATCCGAGATCCATCTATTCCTGTAGAGCTGATTGCACTACCGAACATCCTCTATTACTTTTAGAGCATACATCACATGGATGATAATTATGAGGTGGCACATGGCCATATCCACTCTGTCTATAATGCATCTTGACCAAATTGGTCCTCAATAAGAGTACATCGTGAATTTGATAGACATTGTTAGACTCTCTCTCAATCAGGTTGACTGCAGCTTTCTCGTGTTGAGGCAGCGGGTTCGTGAGAACATTGGGATTCGTATCTTTGAAAGATAAGAGCCCGCTCCTAACAAGATTTTGCACTTCAAATTTGAAATTGAGACAGTTCTCTATGTTATGCCCTGATCCTCCTTGATGATAAGGGCATGTTTGATCCACCTTAAACCAAAAAGGCAGATTTTTCGGTACTGTAAGAGGAGACTTAGTCTGGATGCGCCCCTTAGCCAGTAGTAATGGAAATAGTTCTGCGTACAACACGAGTATAGGATCAAACCCTGATGGTCATGTTGTACGGTTGTTGTTATATGGAGGACGAGCCTGCTGAAGAGGCTGTTGTGTCATTTGCTGATTAGGTTGGCTCTGCGCAACCTGAGGTTGATACGTAGGAATAGGTGCAGGGCTGATAGCAGGAGTTACAGCTGCTACTGGTTGATAACGTCGCCTTTGCTTTCCGAGAGAGATATTCCCAATATCCTGCTCTTTTTTCTTAGGGAGAGCACTACCATATCATTTTGTACTGCTTGATGGTCCAACGTCTTTTGCCAAACGTCCTTCTCGGACGGCTTCCTCAAGACGAACTCCCATGCCCACCATCTCGGTGAAGTCACTGGGCGCACTAGCAACCATTCTGTCATAGTAAAATGAGCTTAAGGTCTTTAAGAAGATCTTTGTCATCTCTTTTTCCTCAAGAGGTGGACAAATTTGAGCGGCAATTTCACGCCATATCTGGGCGTACTCCTTAAAGGTTTCCTTGTCCTTTTATGACATTGATCTGAGTTGATCTCTGTCCGGTGCCATGTCCAAATTATATTTGTATTGTTGGACGAAGGCAGTACCAAGATCTTTGAATGTGCTAATCGTAGCACGGTTTAAACCCATGTACCATTTTAATGCGGCACCTGTTAAACTATCCTGAAAGTAGTGAATCAGCAGGTCCTGATTCTCAATCTGAGCTGACATTTGCCGAGCGTACATCACCAGATGACTCTGAGGGCAAGAGTTACCCTTGTACTTTTCAAAGTCGGGCACTTGGAACTTGTGCGGGACTTTCACATTGGGGACCAAACAGAGGTCTGCGGCGTCCTTTCCAAATAGATCCTGACCGCGAATGGCTTGCAGTTCCTTCTGCATTTCCAAGAACTGTTCCTGGAATTCATCCATTTGGTCAAACATAGTTTCCTTTTTACCAGAAGGTATCTGTGGAATCTGTCCTTCCGGGACAGTATGCACCACAGGGGGTGGTACCGTGACTACGGCAGTGAATCTTGGCGTTTCCCGAAGTTTGTAACCTTCAGGAGTCTTTAATATGCCTCTGGCATCTTCACTTTCCCAAAGTTTGCAACCTTCAGGACCAGCGGCATCTGTCACGATTCTCTGATCTTCAAAGATCGACAGAACATATCCTTCCAGGATATAGTTTACAGGCATGCCCCAGGGACGATCTTTCGGCATCTGAGGATCAAACTTCTCCACTATGGGCGCTGAGGTGATCTCTGAGATCACAGTCCTTTGTAGCTGAGCTTCTGCCAGGGCTTGCATGTCGTTACGAAGCTTTCTCATATCCTCTCTCAGAGCGTCGATCTCTTCTTTCAACTCTCTGTTTTCTTCCTCAAGATCATCCATCTTTTTCTGACGATTGGCCCGAGTATTATACGAATGAGACAGTTTGACTCTAGAACCGAGACATAAACGTGAGATTCGTAGGTAAGAAGAATACGCGATGTGAGAATGATGAATACAATGATTATATTAATTGTTTTTTTGGTTTAATCAAAATAAACTTCGACAATTAGATTGAAAATATCAAACGGTGGGGAAACCCCTTTTTATTGAAATTCAAAGGATTGCGGAAATGAAAATACAGTAGATTACAAAGTGTAGAAACAGAAACCTAAGCTAAGGGGTCTCGAGAGAACTCGGGTGCTGATTCTGGTATCTTCCTTTTCTTTGACCGGGGCTCTTGAGCCGTTGTCGGGTTGTCATTCCTTTGCCAAGGGAAAGGAGCGAGCAAATTCCTTTGGTCATCCTGATTATCCACAGCATGTTGCTCTAAAATCTCGATCAGAGCATCCTTATCTTTCAGCAGTTGCAGTATTTTGATGCACTCTACATTGAGGGTGCGGTACTTGTTCTTCCAAAACCTCCTCTCCCATTGAACTTTGTTGAGAGTAACCTGAAGCTTTTCAGTTTCCATCATGAAGTACATGACAGATTCCCTCAGCGGAAGAATTCTGTAATGAGGATAAGGCATCTTTAGCTTGAGAGCTCTAGTTTGTACCCATTGGAGATAAGGCTCCACCGAGACACATTTCGGTTTTCCTAGAGACTCCCGTCCTTTCTTATGAACGTGTTTCCAAGCGTGCACTATTTTCGTCTTTAGTGCTCTGTCATTTTCTTCTTCCTTGAAGAAAAGACCTTCCAGATGAGCATTTCGGGGAACATGCCTCATCGGGTATCTAAACTGACGGCGAACCAATATCGGATGATAATTGATTCCTCCCTTAGTTCCCATAAGGGGTACGTTGGGGAAATTTCCACAACGGTCAATGATCCTAATTCCATCATAAATCCTATTGCACCAATCTATGTCAGAGTTGGTGAGAGACATGATCTTCTGCGACCAGCGGAAGGCACTCTTATGATCCCAGAAAGAAGCAGACTTAGGTAAATGGGAGATAAACCATTTGTAAAGCAAAGGTACACAACATGTGATCTCCCCTCCGCTGTACAAATTCCCTAAGTGTACAAAATGATACGGTTCTTCGAGCAAAGTCGGCACAGGGTTTCCAATGAGAAAAACCTTAATGGAGTTGATATCGACGAATTTATTAATGTTGGGCAACAAAAATAATCCGTAGGTGAGTAAAACAAAGATGCTTTCAAAAGCAGTCTCGTTCCCTATACTAGCGAAGTACAGAGCTTTCTTTGTCAGAAACTGGGCTGGCAAACCTTGTATGCCACCCTTGGTAGTCATGTGAGCCCTAACCTCTGACTCATCCAAATGAATTGCTCTTGCAATGGTATGATCCTTTGGAATTTCTTCCAGTCCAGAAAATGGAGCTCGATCAGTGATATGTAAATCAATCAGATGAGAATACTCCTCCAGCATTGGTGCTAGTTGGTAATCCGGGAATGTAAAGCAGTGATAAACCGGATCGTAGAATTGAACGAGCGCGTCCATGATTCCCTCAATCACATGGACCCTTAACATAGGTAGCAGACCTCCGTACTTGGCTATGAAGGCCTCTTGGTTTGTGATCATTCTCGCCAAACCTCTCAAATCCTCTAGTTTTGGAACCTTGAAGGTGTACTTATGAGTTCTCCTTCTACCGAAATCCATTAGCACAATCCTTTTCTCTGATATTTGCAATCACAGTCTTAGTTTAATTTGAAAAACAGAGAGACTAGAAGAGAAATTTTTTTTGAATGTTTTAATGTTTTTTAAATAAATGCATGAATGCAGCACACAAAAACATAGAAAAAACATGGGGTCAAAGGGTCGTTGTCATGGAGTCAAGGCTCTACCCATCCCAAAGGTTTACTAGTGACTTTTGTACCTGTCTCTCATCATCATCAACTCTTGTCAAGAAAACACCAGCGGGTCGGGAACCGTGCTAGGTGATGTTTTTTGAAGAGTCCTCAGAAGAGGGTGGCATCGCATGACAACTATTTATGATAGCCTCTGCGCCACTAATTTGCTCCTCAGCTTCTCAGACACCATAATCGACCCATTGCCTGTGAGAGGGAATGGGTTGCATTGGGAAGCCTCCACTGAGGTTGATGGTCGACCTCGTCGCCATCACCTATCTTAAGTGTATACTCAATCTTTCCACATGCGGCATCACACGCATTCCCATTAGAAGAAAAATAAACACATATATCAATTAGGAAAAGCAGTATATATATTTGTCCTAATCATCCTAGACCTTTAAAGCTATGAATCCTATGTTCCTGACAGAAAATGGGTTCCCCGGTGGAAGCCCCAATCTCGGTTTTCACACAAGAGAAGAGAAAAAAAGGTTAAAAGAGCCCCACGGTGGGTGCCACTTTTAAAGTTTCCACCTAATAGATGGGAAGAGAACAAGATCTCGCTACAAAGGTGAGATAGATCCTAATGACACGTCCCCAGCAGAGTCGCCATTTCTCTATAGGGAGCGATTTTGGATGTGGTTGCGAAGCACTATCGCTCTTTGGTATCTACAACTCGATTCATTTTTTATCCTCTTAAAGCTGATGAAGGAAGGGAAATAGATGTCTCAAATTAACCCTGCTTGCAAACTGAGGTTAAACAGTCAAAACTGTTGGCTTACAGATGCTACAAAGATTCGGGGACTCTATTTGGTTTATTTTTTTAAAAGTGGTGTTCGGTCGATTGGTGGGAGGTTAAGATGTTAGGATGGATGTATGAAAGTATGGGATTTTGGATTTTTATTTAGTGTGCTCGCTAAGATCTTTTCTTTCAATCTTATGCCTACGTATTCCCGTTTACCGAAACAGGGAAATCAGAGCGTTCGTAGTTCCTCCTATTCTATGGGAGGAAATGGGTGTTTTTGTGTCTTGTTCAAAGCCCAAGACGTGAAGCGAAAGGTGTTTGTATCTTGTTCAAAGCCCAAGATATGAAGCTAAAAGGTCTATTTTTATCTTGTTCAAAGCCCAAGATGTGAAGCTAAAAGGGTGTTGACTTTAGAGAGAATTTGTCATCTCTAAAGAGGGGGTTGTATGTCACAACTATTTATAAAGGAGAATTACTTTAACCGGGATGTATGAATCGGGCAATGCCATAATTTCCTTTATAGGGGATTTCCAACCTGAAGGAGAAAAATTTAACTCAGTGTAGAGCAATGCTATCTTTCCTTAGGAATTTGTCATGCTAAAAGAGGGACAGTGGCATGGATGTAGATGATCTAGAGGCTTGCCGGTTACAGCAATTAGATGAAGGGGAAGGAGTTGTTGATGTTTATGTACTGTGAACGAGGCACAACTTTGATGCTAAAAGGTTGATTGGATCAACCAGTGGTTTTCTTATACAAAGCCTAAGAGGAGGCTATGGGCCCAACAAGAGGGTATTTTTGTGTCTCGTACAAAGCCTGAGAGAGAGGCTAAAAGGGGTTGATCCTACAAGAGGATCTTTTATACTCAACAAGAGAGTGATTTTGTATCTCGTACGAAGCCCGAGATGGAGACTGAAAGGTTTAACTGAACAAGAGAGTCTTTTATACTCAACCAGAGAGTGTTTTTTATATCTCGTACGAAGCCATGGAGGCTAAAAGGTGGTGATTGACTCAACAAGTGAGTCTCCTATGTGTCTCGTACAAAGCTCGATAGAGAGGCTAAACGTTGTTTGACTCAACGAGGGAGTCTTTTGTATCTCGTACGAAGCCCGAGAGAGAGGCTAAACGTTTACTTCGCTGGGAAGAATCATTGTACAAAGCCCAAGAGGAGGCTATTGTAACTGTTTCAGTTGAGTGACAGATCCAATATACTGATTTTAAAAGAGAAAATCAGTTCTTATATGAGTAACACCGTACTCAAGGATTCGATTCGAGGACCAAGGATATTTCCTTTTCTTTGAGGAAACGGGAAATCCTAAGGGTATTGAGACTGTCCGAGTTTACGGGTTTCCTTCCTATTTAACGAAGGGGTCACTTGAGAATGTCTTTGAGACTCAAGGATATTAGACTGTCAGTGTCTAGAGTTTCATCTTTTGTACTATGCTTTGAGAAACAGTAGTAGACTCTTTGAAAGGACTGTTCTATGAAGATGACTAAGTTTTGTTCCTATACCTCTAGGAGGTCGTCGGGACAATTTGTACGAAGCCCAAGAGGAGGCCAGAGACTTTTAAGACGCCGAGAGGTCCTTGTACGAAGCCCAAGAGGAGACTATCATTCCCGAAGGAAGAGATCATTATGTGAAGCCTAAGAGGAGGCTGTGAATACTTCTAAGAAGCCGGCGGGTCCTTGTACTAAGCCCAAGAGGAGGCGGGGATGATTTTAGGAAGCCTGTGGGTCCTTGTACGATGCCCAAGAGAAGGTCAATGCTTTTAAGAAGCCCGTAGGTCCCCAAACCCCAAGAAATTCAAGACAGGCTATTCACAAGGAATAGATCAAGCCAGGAAAGTTCGAGAATTTGGAAGAAACTCAAAGATTCCATTCACGGAGAATACATTCATCTCTGGGAGTAGAGTTTCTTGACAATTCCTAATGAGGACAGCCGAAGAGAAGACTGTATCTGGTGATCCTATTGGGGATCTAGCTGTCTATTTCTACGAATAAACGAGACAGCTTTACCTAGTTCTAGACGTAGTTACCGGGGAAACTCTTAATATCTATACTATTATTACACAGTTGATATGAGTTTATGAAAGAAGACTTACAGCGAAACAGCCCCACAATACAGTTATATGTATATGAAAGCGGTAAATGAAAGCATATAAACACTTATTCGGTTGTAGAGCTTCCATCCGGTTTGGTTAGTTGTTCAACAAAGAAAGATTGAAAACAATAGTATATTTCAAAATCAAAGGAGAAAGTGCTTTGAAAAAGAAAGATTTGGGGCTTACAGCTCAAGGAGAGGCCCAGGGTTTTACCAGTGATTGCACTGTTGAATTTGTACAGAGGGACTTATACAAGTGACTGAGGCCCAAAAAGGTTTTCCGTACAAAGGGATGGGTCTTACACTCTCTCAAGAGGCCTAAAAAGTTTTAAAAGAAATAGAGTGGGGCTTATAACACGAGGGTAGGCCCAGATGACTATTCGTTAAAAATGGCGGTCGCGCCGAGGTATTCTTTTAACGCAGAGGGACTTATACAATAAGTGAGGCCCAAAATGGTTTTGGTTAAAAGGGGGTTGGGTATTACACTCTATTAGAGGCCCAAAAGTTTTGAATGGGTCTTATAGCTCAAGGAGAGGCCCATAAGTTATTTTTCAAAAGGCGACGATCGCGCCGTTTATTTTTTACAGTAACGGGACTTATACAATACACTGAGACCCAAAAATGATTTGGTCAAAAAAAGGATTGGGTCTTACACTCTATTAGAGGTCCAAAAGTTTTGAAAATGATTTATGAGGGTTGAATTAATCCAAAAACCCTAATTTGTTTTCAAAATGTGTTTTAATTGAATAAAAATTCAATTAAAATGATCAAAATTGTTTAACATATGGAAAACAAATTGTGATCTTTGATTAATGCTTCAAAAATTAAGTATTGACCTACAAATAATTAGAAGGCATTAAAAGTTGCAAAATCAAGGTGGAAAAAATATTCAAAATGTCAAAAACAATTAAAACATTAATTCTTTGCAAAAATATCAATTATATGAAATAAATAATATTTTTGGGATTTTTTGGGAAAATAAAATATTTTAACATTTTTGTGAATTATTAAAAAAAGAATCAACTCAAAATCATTAAAACTCAGAGAGAAATTAATTTTTGAATCAATTAAATAAAAATCATAAAATTCAAATATTCAAATGTTGGAAAATGGCGCCAAGAACAAAGGCAATAACACGCGTGTGTTCTGAGTTTCCCAGATTTGCATTTTCTATCTAATCTCACTGAATACTTGATCATATCATGCAATCCACATACCAATCAACTCGTTTCAACCTCACGATCATGTTTATGACAATTAATTTCATTTAAATTAAGCATAAAACAAAAAATCACGAAAAATCCTCAAGAACCCTAAATCCTGCATGAAGGTTGGGATTTTTGATACACGATTCAAACAAAGCAATTACTTGAGGGAAAACATTCCATGCATGATTATGAACATTTGGCAAAAGTATTGTGCGAGGAAATATGCATAGATTGAGAGATGACCAAGTTTAGGCTTACTTCTAGGTCGTGACAGCAAGAGCAAATTGATTTATGAGTAGGAGGTGTTACAGATGAGTTGTGATGATCTAAACAGCTTCCCTACACCCTATGGAGTGTGTTTGAATGCTTGGACTTGATGGAAATTGGCTGGATCACTTCATGGCATCTAAACTGCAACTTGGTTAAAACCTTGAGCAATTGACTGGTGATTATGAGAAATCAGTGTTCCAGATGTTGTTTAAGTGTTTGATCAGCTCACATATGATGTATATGAGGTGTGTGTGTGATTGGTTTGAGTGGAATTGTTCTCTAATGAAAAACCCGATAGTGACTTGCTAAGAAAGGCATTTTTGAGAGTGAGAAGTGGTTTTTGAGAAAGGCAAGTGTTGTAGGCCTTTGGTGTACTTAAATTGATCACAATTGAGCTCTATTTATAGTAGATCAAGTTTGTTTTGCAAGGAATAGTGAATGGCAACTGCTGAGTAGGTTTGGCCAATGTTGGCAAATGAAAATCCAAGTCTCCTCTAGCCATTGATTAGAGGTTAGGGCACAGGTTGTTGGTCCCCTTGGTCATGGATAAGTCTTGACTGAATTCAGTTGCTAAGAGCTCAGTCCATGCCACCTTGATGCTTCCATTGAATGCTCCAATCCAAAATTGGAGTCTTGTCCCTATTTTGGCAATTCTAGGTTCAACATGCTATTTCTTGTTCCAAAGACTTTAGAGGCTTGGCTCAGTGATTGTCCCCTTTAGATTCAATCCTCAGATGTGTCCAAAGTGATGACAAGGCTTGGAATTGGCTGATTTTGGCAAATCGACCAAAAGTGCAAAAATCTGCCTTGCCTTGGCAGATTTCAGCAAGGCAACTTGCCAATGTCATATCTCATGGCTCAAATTGAATTTGGTAATGTTCTTGGTCATTTTGGAAAGCCCTTACATGATACAACAACTGTTTGAACATGTTTGGTTTTGATCTCTTTTGAATCCAAATGAAAAATCCCCCTACATTTGGAAAAAAGTGAAGGCAGATTCTGACTTAGTGAAATTTTCACTATGTGTTGGAACAAAGTGACTTTTCTTGATTTTGATCACTCCATAACTCAAAATCCATGAGGAATTTGGACATAGGTCAGTATGAAGCTTTTGTAGAGGGCAATGTGATCTACAAATCAAGCTTTGAATGGGGAACAATGGCCTTGTGGTTTAGGAGTTATGGTCCTCCAAAGTTGGCACATTAGTGTCACTTTTTGCATAACATAGAAATTTTTCTAAGTTTTTATGGTTACCCCTTTTACAAGTTATCCCACTTTATTTGATTTTTCTTGATGAATGATGATTCAAATCATACATTAACATCATTTTATGGTTAAAAATCCATTTTGGTGAAAAATCTCAAAAAGTCAAAGTTGACTTTTGTGCACAGTTGACTTTTTGTCAGATGAATTCCAAACTGTGCAATTCTTCAGGAAATCATGTCCTTGACCTAAATCAAACTTGATGGACATGTTCCATGGGTGTTATAGGGTATATTGAATCATTTCTTAGGGCTTGGGAGCATGTCCTGGTCAAAAGTCAAAGTTACAGTTGACTTTCCTCGCGAAACCCTAATTGTGGTGCAGATGAAATTGAGACTTGTTGCTCAAGCTTCTTGGATTAATCCATTGTTACAAATGGACCAGTATAGTATATTAAAGCCCCCCTAAATCATGTATTTAGGTCTTGGTTCATGATTTGTCCCAAAAGTCAACTTAGGGGTGAATTAGGTCAAGAAACCCTAATTCCTGAATTTTGATGTATGCATCCCCTGAGGTCAAATTGACTTGATGATTGGGTCCATGAGGTTCCATGGAGTATATTAGGTTATGTTTTGGATCACTGGCTTGTGTCCAGATGAAAATTTTCCATCTGGAGGCCCTGGTCGACCAAAACCCTAATTTGGTGACACTGTCGATCTTGAGACTTGATCCACCTAGAAGGAAGCAGCCTTGTGCTTAATTCTTGAAGTGGGAGTCCTTTTGATCCATTGTGGATATTTTAGAGGCTAGAAAAGTTGAAGATCAAGTCATTCCTTGATTGATCCTTTGTCTAAGGCTCTGAGAGGGCTTAAAACCCTAATTTTGATTGTAGTGAATGCTCAACAACCCTTGAGGCAGTTGATGAGGCAGGATGGTTCATCCATATTATGATGATGAATTGCACAATGATGGGAAATCTTAGTGGTCAAAATTTGGGGTATGACAAGAACGACATTACCTTGTAATAAAAGGTGCCCAATGGGGTGATGAATAAAGTTTTCTCCATGTCTTTCGGCACCATTTTTATCTGATTAAAGCCCGAGAATCCATCCATGAAGGAGAATACTTTGAACTTTGCTATACTGTCTACCAGCATGTCAATGTGTGGTAAGGGAAAGTCATCCTTTGGACTTACTTTGTTCAGATCCCTGTAATTTACACACATTCTGACTTTTCCGTCCTTTTTCAGAACTGGTACTATGTTGGCTAACCATTGAGGATGTTCTGATGTGGCGAGGAAACCCGCGTCAATCTGTTTCTGTACTTCCTCTTAGATTTTGATGGCCATGTCCGAGTGAGTCCGTCTTAGTCTTTGTTTTACTGGCGGACATTCTGATTTCAACGGTAGATGATGTTCCACGATGCTGGTATCCAACCCTGGCATATCCTGATAGGACCAAGCGAATACATCAGGAAATTCTTTGAGAAACTTTATCAGACTTTCTTTGACACTCGGATTGAGCAGTGCCCCAATCTTGACTTCTTTTCTCTCTTCTTCTGAACCTAAGTTGACCGTCTCCAACGACTCTTTGTGAGGTTCAATGGACCTTTCCTCTAATTTGAGTAATCGGGAGATCTCTTCAGGAATTTCTTCATCATTTTCTTCTTCAGTCTCAAATATCGGGAATTAAAAGTTGGGAGAAGGCATTGAATCGCATGTTTCAATTGGGTTTAAAACAAGCAATCTGCATGACGTGATGATTTGTTTTAGAAGAGATAGAGAGAATGCAAGAGTGTGTGCAATGTATTTTCTGAAAAATGCTTGTTTATTATTTGAGTTGTTTTTAGGATTACCATTTTCTGAAAAAGCGAAAAGAGAAACTAGCAATAAATGCGGAAATTACAGAACAACGTTATTTTATTTATGATTTTGTTGATTCTTGAAACTACAGCCCTATAAAACAAAACTCTGTAGCTTTGGGCTAAGCGAAGAGATACGTTTACAGAAAGTGAGCCCTATCAAAACATCTGTTTCACCTGGGCAAGGTGAAAGGTTAAGACAAAGACGACAATTACTTAGACTTATGGACGACTTTCGAAACATCGACAGCGACCCATTGGCGGCACACTCCTTGGTGAATCACAAAGTCTGGTACCTTCTTTCTTGGCTTGTCTTCAGAAATGACGCTGATTTCTGGTGGAGCAGGATCGTTGGAATTTGTTTCCCAGGCAGAATTGTCGTAGGAGGATTCCTCAGCTGTATCTTGCATAGTGTTTGTACTCTCAGGCAGATCTTCCCATCCAGTTGGCTGGATGTCTTCTAGCCTGATACGAGAGCTTTCAGGAGTGGTGTACTTGACCAAGAAGTCGTACTTGCCACTCGGTTGTCCTAAGGTGTCCCACACTTATTTGGAACTGGAGGAGTCATCCCCTTCAATGAAGTTGACCTCAGGAAAAGCATAGTTGATGAACTATTGTCCTGCAATCTTTGCAAATTCATCGTCGTACTGGATATCTTCCGAATGCCCTGAGTAATGATCCCATGACTCTGTGGGAACACAGGTATTCTTTTCAATGATGCTCAGCTGATATACATTGTTCGGCTGACTATTTTGTCCCAAGTCTCCTGGGTACGACTGCCAGATAGGCATGCCATCTGTCGGGCCATAATAGTCATGGTCAAAGTTGTCTTTCATCAGAGTGTCCTCCTCTAATGAGTTTGGTGGAGCACGGCATCCTTCTGGATCACAATCTCTGTACATCATCTTGACGTCTGATCTTGGTATATATCTCAGACTCTGTGCGGGATAGGAAACCATCCTTGTTAAGATAGGACTTCCATTCTTCATCCATATCAGAGGAATCACCCTCGTTGGTGGTATGTACTTCTTGAGACACTGGGTGAAGGAAACCTCTACTGTGGAAGAATACTTAAATGGGATGAAGACTTTCATCGTTAGTAGTAGTCTGGGTATAGGTTGGAGAAAAACCAAGACCTTTCTTTGTCTTGTTATTAGTAGGAATGACAAGCTGTCCCCATCCTTTTGCATTGTTACTTTCGATCATTTTGAGAGCATCTTTGTATGAGGAAATCGACATTCCTCTTTCTGATTGGTTTTCATTACACACTGAAAGTGCTTGGAACTGGGTTCTAATAACCTCCTCTGGTTCTACACAAGTGGATGACGATAAGCTGCTCACGATCAAGGATTGCTCTCCACAGACTGTGACTAGCTGGTCGTTCTTAACAAACTTCAGCTTTTGGTGAAGTGTTGAAGTGACTGCCCCAGCCTCGTGTATCCAAGGTCTTCCTAACAAACAACTGTATGCTGCCCGGATGTCCATGACCTGGAAAGTGACTTAGAAAGTGTGAGGACCGATAGTTATGGGAAGGTCGACTTCACCGATAACTGTTTTTCAAGATCCGTCAAATGCTTTGACGATGACCTCACTGCCTCTCATCGGAGATCCTTTAAATGATAGTCGCATTAAAGTGGACTTCAGCATAACATTCAGAGACGATCCAGTGTCTACCAGTACGCTGGGTAAAGCATCGTCCTGGCAGTTGACTGTAATATTGAGCGCCATGTTATGACTTTTGCCTTCTTCCGGCAGTTCCTCATCACTAAACCCCAAGTTGTTGCAGGAAGTGGTGTTGGAGATTATGCTGTCGAATTATCTTATTGTTACATCTTTTTCCACAAAGGCCTACTCTAATACTTTCTGTAGAGCCTCTCTATGAGCTTCGGAACTGAGTAAATAGATAACACAGAGATTTTTGAAGGAGTCTACAACAACTGATCCACAATGTTATACTCGCTCCTTTGGATGAGCTTCAGCATCTCATCATTGTTCTTTGAAAGGTCGGAATCACTGGATTGACTGACGGGTTGATTAGGAACTTCTGTTTGAGGTTCCTTTTCTGTGGTGGGTTCTCCAACTCCTCGGTTGAAGATTCGATCGCTCCGTGTTATTCGACTGATGTCTGCAATATTCATGACAGAGGGTAATGGAGTTTCCTTTCCATTCTTAATTGTTGTTGCACCGTATTTGTAAGGGATCGCCTTTTCAGATTTATACGGTACTGGTCCTGGCAGATAGATAACTACAGGAGCCTTTTTATTTTTCTGACCATCATAGCCGACCTCAATTGGTTCGAGTTTAAGAATCTTTCCACTATTAAGAGGGACTCTTGATTCATGGAGTAAAGGTATTATGGCACATACATCTTTGGCCACTTCTCGCCTAGGGATCAAGACAACGTCTTTGTCTCGATTGGGCAGATAGTCTGACATTATATTAATCGGACCAGAGCTTGAATACCGTTGAATCTCTTTGTGGTCCAACTGACCTTGAAGGGTTGCTCGCACAAGGTAGAATCCTTGGTTGTCCTCCGAGCAAACTGTACAGCGCTCATAGTTGTGTGGTGGCACCCGGCCACGTCCGCTTTGCATGTAGTGTAACCTCACTAGATCTATTTCCATTGATCGAATATCCCAAATTTGATGCCTAGTAGGGTTCCTATCAGCCACACCGATTTGTTGTGTGTCTTCATCTAGATAGATCGGAAGCTACCAGTGGTTCAACAAGTTTTAAAGCGTTCTTTAAACGAGAGCACACCTTGGTCACTCTCACGACATGCTCCACAGTTCTGATATTCATGTGAAGTCAGAAAATCGAGTTGGACTTGCTTAGCATGCAATTCCACCAAGCTGGTATTCATCAGGCGAATATCAAGGATTTGAATCATATTAACCTGATAATGACTTCTATCACGGTAATCCTGAATCCATCCAAGATCCATCTGACGCTGGAGGGCCTCTCGTACAAAAGAGCATCCCTAATTATTTACCGAGCAGATTACACAGGAATCGTAATCGTGTCGTGGCAGATCATGATGTTGGATTTGCCTTGAGTGCATTGCCACCAAGTTGACATTCATCGTACGGATGTCGTGGTTTTGAATGATGTTGGAATTCATATAAGTCATGTTGACCTCACGGATTCAGTGATCTTGGATCCATCCGAGATCCATCTGTTCCCGTGGAACAGATTGCACCATAGAACATCCTTGATTATTTTTAGAGCAGATATCGCACTGGTGATAATTATGAGACCGTACATGACCGTATCCGTTCTGTCTGCAATGCATCTTGATCAGGTTGGTTTCCAATAAAAGTACATCGTGAATTTGATAGCTGTGCTTAGACTCTTCCTCTATCAAATTTACCGCAGCTTTCTCATGTTGAGGCAATGGGTTCATCTGAACATTTGGATTTGTATACTTGAAGGATAATACCCCGCTCCTGACAAGCTTCTGCACATCAGATTTGAAGCTGAGACAATTTTCTATGTTATGCCCCGGTCCTCCTTGATGGTAAGGGTAAGTCTGATCCGCATTGAACCAAAAAGACAGATTCTCCGGTATTGCAAGAGGAGACCTGGTTTGGACGTGCCCCTTGATCAGTAGTAGTGGAAATAGTTCTGCGTACAACATTGGTATAGGATTAAAACCTGGTGGTTGCTTCGTACCATTGTTGTTGTATGGAGGACGAGCATGCTGAAAAGGTTGTTGTGTGCTTTGTTGATATTGTTGTTGATTCGGTTGGCTCTGAGCAACCTGAGGTTGATACGTTAGAACAGGCGCAGGGTTAATAGCAGGAGTTACAGCTGCTACTGGTTGGTACCGTCGCCTTTGCTTTCCGAGAGAGATATTACCAATATCTTGCTCTTTTTTCTTAGGGAAAGCACTACCGTATCTTTTGGTACTGCTTAATGGTCCGGCATCTTTGACCATACGTCCTTCCCGGACTGCTTCCTCAAGACGAACTCCCATGCTCACCATTTCAGTAAAGTCGCTGGGCGCACTGGCGACCATTCGGTCGTAGTAAAATGAGCTCAAGGTTTTCAAGAAGATCTTTGTCATTTCTTTTTCCTCAAGAGGTGGACAAATTTGAGTGGCAATTTCACGCCATCTCTGAGTATATTCCTTAAAGGTTTCCTTGTCTTTCTGTGACATGGCTCTAAGTTGATCTCTGTCTGGTGCCATGTCCAGATTATACTTATATTGTTGAACGAAGGCAGCGCCAAGATCTCTGAAAGTGACGATCTTAGTGCGGTTTAAACCCATGTACCATTTGAGTGCGGCACCGGTTAAACTATCTTGAAAATAGTGGATCAGTAGCTGTTGGTTCTCTGTCTGAGTTAACATTTTTCGAGCATACATCACCAAATTACTTTGAGGGCAAGAGTTACCCTTGTATTTCTAAAATTCGGGCACCTTGAATTTGTGCAGAATTTTCACATTAGGGACCAAACAAAGGTCTCCGGCGTCCTTTCCGAATAGATCTTGGCCGCGAATGGTATGCAGCTCCTTCTGCATCTCCAGGAATTTCCCTTGGAACTCATTCAATCTGTCGTACATACTTTCATTTCCCTAAGTTTGTAACCTTCAGGGGTTGCTGTCATGCCCCTTGCATCTTCGCTTTCCCAAAGTTTGTAACCTTCAGGCCCAGCAGTTCCTCCTGCAGTTTTCGGATCTTCCGTGATTGGCAGAATATATCCTTCTGGGGTATATTTGAGTGGTGCCCCTGGGACGGTCTTTAGGCATGTTATACCGAGGATCATACTTTTCCACTATGGGTGTAGATGTGATCTTTGAGATCACAGTCCATTGTTGTTGTATCTGAGCTGCTGCCAGAGATTGCATGTGATTGTGAAGTTTTCTCAGATCCTCTTTCAGAGTGTCGATTTCTTCTCTTAACTCTCTGTTCTCTTCCTCGAGATCATCCATTTTCTTTTGTCGATTGGCCCGAGTATTATACTAATGAGACAGCTTGACTCTAGAATCGAGACACAGACGTGAGATTCGTAGGTAAGAAGAATGCGTTATATGAGAATGATGAATGATATGCAATAATTATATTAATTTTTTTTTGTTTAATCAAAAGAAACTTCAACAATTGGATTGCAAATATCATACAGTGGGGAAACCCCGTTTTATTGAATTCAAAGATTGCGGAAATGGAAATACAGTAATTTACAAAATGCTAAAAAAGGAAATGTCTAAGCTTATGGATCCTGAGTCCTCTCTGAAGAGGGCTCAGGTGTTGGTTCTGATACTTTCCTTTTCTTTGAACGGGGCTCTTGAGCCGTTGTCGGGTTGTCATTCCTTTTCCAAGTGAAAGGAGCGAGCAAATTCCTTCGGTCTTCTTGATTTTCTACAGCATGTTACTCTAAAATCTCGATCAGAGCATTTTTTTTCTTTTAACAGTTGCTGTATTTTGGTAAACTCCACATTGAGATTGCGGTACTTGTTCTTCCAAGATTTCTTCTCCCGTTGAAATTTGTTGAGAGTGACCTGAATTTTTTCCGTATCAGACATAAAATAATGGACAGATTCCTTTAACAGAAGAACTTCTTGAGGAGGGTAAGGCATCCTCAATTTGAGGGCTCTAGTTTGTACCCAGTGGAGATTAGGTTCCACAGAGACACCGTCTGGTTTTCCTATAGACTCTCTTCCTTTCCAGTGAACATGTTTCCATGCATGTACTATTTCTGTCTTTAGTGCCCTGTCATTTTCTCCTTCCTTGAAGAAAAGACCTTCCAGATGAACATTACGCCAGATATGTCTCATCGGGTATCCGAATTGACGACGAACTAAAACTGGATGATAGTTGATTTCTCCTTTAGTTCCTATGAGGGGTACATTAGGGAAGTTTCCATAACGGTCAATGATTCTTATCCCTTCATAGATCCGATTGTACCAATCTATGTCAGAGTTGGTAACAGACATGATTCTCTGTGACCAACGTAAAGTACTCTTATGATCCCAAAAAGCAGCAGACTTGGGCAAGTGGGAAGTGAACCATTTGTATAGCAGGGGTACACATCATGTGATCATTCCTCCGCTGTACAAATTCCTTAAGTGTACAGAATGATAAGCATCTGCGAGCAAGGTCGGTACAGGGTTTCCAATCAAAAATATCTTAATGGCATTGATATCAACGAAGTTATCAATATTGGGAAACAGAAATAACCCGTAGGTGAGTAAAACAAATATGCTCTTGAAAGCAGTCACGTTCCCTATACTAGCAAAGTACAGAGCTTTCTTTATCAAAAACTGGGCTGGTAAACCTTGGATTCCACCCTTAATGGTCATGTGAGTCCTGACTTCTGACTCGTCCAAATAGATAGCTCTTGCAATGGTTTGATCCTTTAGAATTTCTTCCAGTCCAGAAAAGGGAGCTTGGTCAGTGATTGGTAAATCAGTCAGGTGAGAGTACTCCTCCAGTGTTGGTGCTAGATGATAATCCGGGAATGTGAAATAGTGATAGATCGGATCGTAAAACTGAATCAGTGTAGCCAGGATTCCTTAAATTACATGGACCCTTAACAGAGACAACAATCCTCTATACTTAGCTCTGAAAGCATCAGGGTTGGTAATCATCCTTGCCAACCCTCTTAAATCCTCTAGTTTTGGAACCTTGAAGGTGTACTTGTGAGTCTTCCTTCAACCGAAATCCATAACTCAATATTTCTCTCTGATATTTGCAATCATTGTCTTAGTATAATTTGAAAAAGAGAGACTAGAAGAGTAAATTTTTTCTTTGTTTAAAGTTTTTTAATGAAATAAATGCATGAATGCAGCACACAAAAACATAGAAAAAACATGGGGTCAAAGGTTCGGTGTCATGAAGTCATGGCTCTACCCATCCCCAAAGGTTGTACTGGTGAATTTTTGTACATGTCCTCAAAATCATTGACCCCTCTTGGGATAACAACAGCAGGCTGGTTCACCCGAGTGAGCTGTAGTATCTTAGAGTAATCTCAAATGAGGGTAGTATCGCGTGATAACTATTTCCGATAGCTTCCGCACTACAAAATAGTAACATGGTCTCAGCCTACTAAATCCCCAGTTTCATGGATACCACAATCGAACAATCTACTTTCAACAACCAAAGTCGTATAGGCATTGAATCCTCAAAGGGTATCTCGACTGATTCGATGGTCTACCGGGGTCTCTTATTTGGGAGTAACTCCCTGTAAGATTACGCGTCTAATGCCATCACTTATCTTAGGTGTCACTCAAAATTTCCAGATACGACATCACCCGCAGTCCCATTAGCAGAAAAATAAACACGGATATCAAGTAGGAAAAGAGGTATATATATTTATTCCTAAAACTAACATCCTAGACCTCTTAAGAGCTATAATCCTAGTCCTATACAGATAATGACTCCCTAGCAGAGTCGCCATTTTATTGTAGCGAGCGACTCTTGTCGGTGACGCGACCACCTTATCGCTGGTTTTTGGGTTTCTCCCCACAATGAGGAGGGGGTGCTACTTTCTGATTTTTTATTTATCCCATGAAGCTAAAAGGGAAAGGGAGTTATCTAAAACTAACCTTGCACACGAATGTTTAACTGAACAAACGCTTAAAATAGATTCGGGGAGTTCGGGGTCAGGTTATACAATGGGGAGTTGTCAATTACCCATCCTATATGTGGTTATCCACTGGATGTTTGCTTTAGGTCTCGCTTTGTACTTGATGGTCTTTATCCGTTAATGGGTTGGGAAAGTTTCTTGGAAAATATGAGTGGGTGAGTGAGTTCTTGTTGATGTTCGGGTTTTTTTTCCGATGTTTTTGGTAAGGTATTGGACCTAAGTTTTGATTGGTATGAAGGTACTGGACCTAGAGTTATTGATTAGTATGCTCGCTAAGATTTCACAATCTTATGCCTACGTATTCCCATTTAAACAAAATAGGGAAATCAAAGCAATCGTAGTTCCTCCTATTCTAAGGGAGGAAAAAGATGTTTGGTGTCTTCTTCAAAGCCCAAGATTGAAGCTAAATGTTTTATTTGTGTCTTGTTCAACGCCTAAGATTGAAGCTAAAAGGTTTGACTGAGAGAGAATTTGTCATCTCTAAAGAGGGATTGGACTTCCTCTGAGGGGATTGTTAATTTTTGTGTGCCTTGATCGAAGCCCAAGGTTGAAGCTAAAAGGTTGATTGACTTCACTAGGGAATTCCTTATACAAAGCCTAAGAGGAGGCTAGGAAAGGCTAACTAAACGAGAGAGTGTTTATGGGTCTTGTACAAAGCCCAAGACTGAGGCAAAAAGAGTCTGACTCTTTGGGGGATATCATTATACAAAGCCTAAGAGGAGGCTAAAAAGGATTTTGACTCTGTCGGGGAGGTTTGCATGTGTTTTGTACAAAGCACAAGATGGAGGCTGAAAAGAAACTTTACTGACTCGACTGAGGATTTTTTAGGTGTCTTGTACAAAGCCCAAGACGGAGGTTAAAAGGATTTGACTCCGCTGGAGAGTATTATATGTCTTGTACAAAGCCCAAGATGGAGGCTGAAAAGAGTTTGACTCTGCTTAGGAATTTATTTATCAAAGCCTAAAAGAAAGGCTGGGAGGAACTGATTCCGCTGGGGAAGATGTTTGTCTCGAGCTTAAGAGAAGGTTATGAAAATTTAAGTCTTGTACAAAACCCAAGATTGAGGCTTAAAAGGGTTTGACTCAACAAGAGAGTGTTTTTATATGTCCTGAACAAAACCCAGGATTGTGGCTGAACAAGCTGGAGAGATCATTATACACAGCTTGAGAGGAGACTAACTCCTACTAGGGGAAATCATTATATAAAGCCTAAGAGGAGGCATGGAAAAGATTGACTCAATAAGAGATTGTTTATCTATCTCGTACAAAGCCCGAGATTGAGTCTAAAAGGGTTGACTCAACAAGAGAGTGTTTGACTCAACAAGAGAGTCTGAGAAGTGATTGACTCAACAAGAGAGTCTGAAAGTTGATTGACTCAACAAGAGAGTTTGAAAAGGTGATTGACTCAACAAGAGAGTCTGAAAAGGTTAGCTCCGCTAGGGAGAATAATTTGTACAAAGCCATAGAGGAGGCTGGTTATGCCGAGGAAAGATCATTATACAAAGCCTAAGAGGAGGCTAGCTTCTGTAGGGGATTATTGAGATCCCGAGGCAGGTCCAAGTGGGGAATCAACTCTTGCTGAGAATTACAAAAGAGTTGAGGTATCAGATGCCTTAAGGTTCTGATTTGGGATAATGTTATATTGATGATAAACTGACCCTGGTTAGGGTTTTTAGGAGAGAGACTGGGTTTTAGCTCTGTTGGAGATTTATCCAGAATGACCAGGGTTTCTTCCTATGTTTATAGGGAACTTGAGAATGTCTTTGAGACTTAAGAGGGGATTTAGACTGTCCAAGTCTATTGGTATGGAAGAGTTTTATCTTTTGTATGATGCCCAAGAGGAGGCAAGTGTTTTAAGGGATGAGAATCAACCCTAAATTGGTCTGAGATTTGACACTGGAAAGACTGTTCTAGCAAAGGATGACTAAGTTCTGTCTTATACCTTTAAGAGGTCTTCAGGGTCCTTGTATTAAGCCCAAGAGAAGGCATGAGAACTTCTAAGAAGTCGAAGGGTCCTTGTACAAAGCCCAAGAGGAGGCAGGGATGCTTTTAGGAAGCCTGTGGGTCCCAAACCAAGAAAAGTTCAAGAAATACTATTCACCGAGAATAGATCATTTAGTGAAAATTCCAAAGTTTGAAGAAATTCAAGAGATGATATTCACCGAGAATAGATCACCTCTGGGCAGTAGAACATCTTTGACATTTTCTTGGGTGATAGTTTGAGAAAAGGTTCACGAAGAATACTGCCTTTCTCTTTGTTCCGAATTGTTTAAGTCCAAGAGAAGGCAAGATTGTGTCTGGTAATCCTATGGGGATCTAGTTTTGACTGCTTTTAAGAGTGACCAAACTGGCTTTACCTAGTTCTAGACCTAGTTGTCGGGGAAAACTCTAAATAACTATACTAGTATATATATAGTTGATATATGACAAGTATTTTAAAAAGATATGAAAGAAGGACTTACAGTGCGCAGCTTCCCACAATACAATTATATATATATATATATATATATATATATATGAAAGCGAGTAAATGAAAGTTGTTAAAACTTACAGGTGAGCAAGCTTCCATGCTGTATTGTTAGTTGTTTAAAGAAATTAAAGAAAGTTTTGATAACAACATGTATATTTGAATCTAAATCAAAAGGGAAGTTGTTTTTGAAAATATTGTTGGGGCTTATACTCACGGAGAGGCCCGAGGATTAACAGTGATCACACTGTTGTTTTGCAGATCGCATCGGGACTTATACAATGACTGAGACCCAAGAAGGTTTACTTACAAAAGGGTTGGGGATTACACTCTTTCAAGAGGCCCAAAAGTTTTTTGAAGAAGAAATATGGGACTTACAACACGAGGGGAGGCCCAGATGACTTTGTTTAAAAAGGCGACGACTGCGCCGTGACTTTGAAAATACAAAGGGACTTATACAACATCTGAGGCCCAAAATGGATTGTATTTACAAAGGATTAGGTCTTACACTCTATTAGAGGCCCAAATATTATTTTTTGTACAAGTGATGGGGCTAACAACTCGAGGAGAGGCCCAGATGATTTTCTGTTTGATAATGGCGATCGCGCCGAGATTTTTTCATCGCGTCAGGACTTATACAATATCTGAGGCCCAAAATGGTTTATGTACAACAAGGGTTGGGTCTTACACTCTATTAGAGGCCCAAAGAGATTTAAAAGAAAAGAAATGGGACTTACAACACAAGGGTAGGCCCAACATGGTTTTCGCTTTGAAATGGCGATCGCGCCGAGGTTTTTCAACACAGAGGGACTTATACAATGTTTGAGGCCCAAAATGGTTTTGGTTAAAAAGGGATTGGGTCTTACACTCTATTAGAGGCCCAAAAGTGTTTTAAAAGGTTTGATAAAGATCAAGAACCAAAGAAACCCTAAATTCATTTTCTTTTAAAAGTGATCCTTTTAATAAAATGAATAAAAATGACAAAAATACCAAATAACTCTAAATAAACTACTTGTGATTTTTTATTAAGGTTTGAAAAATGAGTTTTTAATCACAAGATGATTTAGGACTCATTTGATTTTGATTTTTAATATGAATATTCATTTTTGAAATGTTTAAAAACAATAAAAATGAATTTATTTACAAAAATATCAACTATATTAAATAAATAATATAAATTTGATTTTTTTGTGAAATAAAATATTTTAACATTTTTGTGATTTTTTGCAAAAAGAACCAACCAAAAATAATTAAAATTGAGAGAGAAATTAATTTTCCAAATCATTTAAAATTATATGATAAATATTAAAAAAATGGAAAAAGTGGTAAAAAGGGGTCTAGGGCGAGGGGGATTCGAACCCCAAACCTCCAAGTTAC
The DNA here is from genome assembly GCA_022829125.1 of Lathyrus tuberosus. Lineage (NCBI taxonomy): Eukaryota > Viridiplantae > Streptophyta > Magnoliopsida > Fabales > Fabaceae > Lathyrus > Lathyrus tuberosus. The sequence goes on along the minus strand of JALAZF010000162.1, from coordinate 1,094,514 downwards.
ATCGCGCGCCTTCTATCACTGTGTCGCGATGAGAATCGGATACCATAGCTATTATGTTAACTAGGATCACAAATCTTAATGTTCACCACCGGTCTTTATTTTATCCAAAGGAAAGGGTTAAAGATCGAAAATCCTAATAAGAGAATCTAGGTTCGGGGGTTGGTTACGCCTAGGGAAGGTATTAGCATCCTAAACGTCTGTAGTACTCTACAGGAACCTCTTGTTTTATTTATGTTATTTATTACTCGCTCGCTAAGGGTATGTGCTAAGGTAAAAACCTAAGGGTTAGTTTCTAAGTATAATTCAAAACAAGCATCAATGACTCTCCAAACAATTAGATCAAACAAAACTAAAATGAAATTCTATGATAAACAAAGATAAAAGTAACCAAAATAAATATTAAAATTAAAAAAAAAAGTTTTACTCCATCAATTTAGCCATCATTTAGCAGTGGAAGATAGAAAAGATAATCAAATTCCAAGAAACGTAATAATGGTACGGACGGATTCCAAACGTTCCGCTTTCAATTCAATCTTCAATTTGCATAATTAGATGATTCTAAAGTTATATATATTTTTTTGAAAATCCAAATAAAATATTATTTTTTAAAGACGATAAGGGTTTATTGGACTATTGATAAAAGCAAACTCAGTCTTCATTCATAGTAATACTCCCCTTCCTCTCTCTCTCGCTACATACTTTTTCTTCAAAAAACAAACCCATATATGCTACTACATAGAACAAACACCAACAACATACAAAAACAAAATATAAATGAGGGGGAAATACTAACCTTTATAAGGGTGTTCGCGGTGGTAGAGGGTGCGACCTCGGCGGAGACACCACGTCTTGGTAGGAGTCAGCGAATGGAAGGGATGCGTGGCGGGTTTGTGGCGGTACTCGTTGAACGAAGGTCGCGAGAGAAGATATTGTTCACAACATCTTGTCATCAGCAATGGAGGTAAGTGATGGTGGCTTTCTGAATTTTTCCCTTCGAATTCTTCGTTTTGGTGATGTTCTCTGTGAATTTTGTTCTGATGTGGATTCTTTCTCTGCAAGCTATGAGTGTGGTTATTGGTATGGAAAACTGCTGTGTATGGGTTTTTTTTTACTTTGTGAATTGTGGATTTTCTGGTGTGTGTTTCCACTGGTCTTTTCTGCTTTGTATGCGTTGCTTTTATAGGCTCTATGATTTGAATGCGTACGATTCTTTCATTGAATGTGCCACTGCTCCTTTTGGAAAGAAAATAAATTGTTGAGATTTTCCTTTTCTTGTTCTGAATACATGATTGTGCCATGAATGTTTTTCCGTTCTCGTATTGGCATGTTTGGAATTGTTTTGAACATCATTGGTGACCTCATGTTACAGGCAAGAATTACATGATGAATTGGTTCAAACACAACATATACAACATGTATGAGATGTTTATGATCAGTGGACTTCAAAACAATCCATAATTCAAAGAGTTCAAGTTGTGATGCTTACCTCTTTGGGAGCTTTTTGTGGTATTTGCCAAGTTTCTTATGCCAGAAGTAATTTGGTACTTTAGACACTCTCAATTGATCCCTTAGAAGCTTTTAGAATGATCACCACCCGCTGGAATTTTCAGGAACAAGTTTGAGCTCTTTCTTGCAAAAGGGGCAAAAGTGACCAATATGGCAACTCTCTCAAATGGTGTTTCAGATGTGGGGAACCATTTGGGACAGTTCAAGGATGATATTTGGAGTGTGTTTGAGGTTTTATCTGGTTTTGAAAATGACTGAATCATGGCATGGCTTGAAAAATACAAAAAAGTCCAATTTTGAGGTTTTGGAAGTGGATTTTGAGATTTTGGTCTTACATGTCACATGTTAGTGTTTGAACAGTTTAGATTAAAATATTATAGGTGTTTAGATCATGAGTTGTGATTGAATTGCTCTCTAACTCAAAAACTCAAAGATACCTTGCAAAAGAAGGCATTTTGGCCTAAAGAGAGGGATTTTGAGGAAAGCATCCATTTGGGTGCTTTGGTGTACTCAAACTGAGCATAAATGAGCTCTATTTATAGTAGAGTAAGTTTGTTTTGCAAGCAATAGGGAATGGCAACTGCAGCAGGCCTTTGGCCTATTATGATAAAATGGAATCTCAAGTCTCATCTAGCGATTGACTTGAGATTAGAGCACAGGCTTTGTAGCTTTGGTTCAGAGATAAGCCTTGACTGAAATCAGTTGGAATAGGCTCAGTTCATGCCACCTAGATGCATTCATTAAAGGTTTGGAAACAAAATTGAAGTCTTGGCACTTTTTAGCTCTTTTAGGTTTGGCATGGCTATATGTAGATCCTTGGACTTGGGAGGCTTGGAGATCAGATCATCCCCTTTGAATTTGATCCTCTGATGTGTCCAAATTGATGACAAGGCTTGGATTTATCAGATTTGGACAAATCGAGCAAAATGCACAAATTCTGCCTTGTAAAAACCATGACATGATGGCATGTTTCAAGGGTTGTATCTCCTTGATCAAATGGAATTTAGAGATGATCTGGTACTTGTTGGAAAGCCCTCATGGCATACTTTAACTTTGATGCCCACCCCTAGACCTGGTCTGACTTGGATCAAGGTGAAAAACGTCCCTACATTTCACTTAGTGTTGGAAAAATGTCATTTTCATGTTTTTAGCCATTTTGATCACTCCATAACCTAAAATCCATGAGGAATTGGAGTTTGATGTAGTTGAAGCTTTTGTAGAGTGTAGCAAGATCTACAAATCCAGCTTCGGATCACCCAAAATGGTTGCTTGGATCTCAAGTTATGGCCCTTGGAAGTTGGTACCCTAGCCACTTTGTTCCATAACTTAGAAAATTTCTAAGTTTTTTTATGGTTACCCCTTTTACAAGTTATCCCATTTTATTTGATTTTTCTTGATGAATGATGATTCAAATCACACATTAACATCATTTTAGGGTTAGGGAACCATAATTGATCAAAAAATCAAAAAGTCAAACTTTGACTTTTGGGCACAATTCACTTTTTATCAGATGAATTCCAAACTGTGCGATCCTGTGTGAAATCAAGTCCTTGACCTAAATCAAACCTAATTTATATGTTCCATAGGTGTTATATGGTGTATTGAATCATGTCCCAAGGTTTGGGAGCATGTCCTGGTCAAAAGTCAAAGGCACAGTTGACTTTTTCCTCGAAACCCTAACTGTGGTCCAGATGGAATTGAAACTTGTGAATCAAGCTTCTTGGATCAATCCATTGTTGCAAATGGATCAATGTGGTATATTTGAGGCCCTAAAATCATCTCTTGAGGTCTTGGCTCATGCCTTGTCCCAAAAGTCAACTTAGGGGTGAATTAGGTCAAGAAACCCTAATTCCTGATTTTTGGTAAATGAATCCCCTGAGGATAAGTTGACTTGATGATTGGGTTTATGAGGTCCCTTGGATTATCTTGGGTTGTGCTTTTAATGATTGGCTCATGCCCAGAGGAAAAATTTCATCTGGAGGCCTTAGTCGACCAAAACCCTAATTTGGTGACATTGGCGATCTTGAGGCTTGATCCACTTGGAATGTTGCAACCTTGTGCTTGATTCTTGATATGGGTGTCCTCTTGATCCTTTATAGATGTTTTAGAGGTTAGACAAGTTAAAGATCGTGTCATTCCTTGATTGATCCTTTGTCTAATTGCTCTGAGAGGGCTTGAAACCCTAAGTCTTGGTTGTAGTGAATCCTTAACCATCTTTGAGGAGATTGATGAGGTATGTAAGTATATCCATATTGTGATGATGATTTACACAATGATGGGAAATCTTGGTGGTCAAAATTTGGGGTATGACATAACCTAGCATTGATTCAAGCATCTTTTTTGGCGGCTCTGAGAACTGGAAGCTTTGCACCTCGAGAATGCTTATTTGGCTCAACGTTTAACCAATTGTAAGATTGCCAACCTTGGGTTTTTTTTTCAATCTTTCAAGATTTATTTTCAACAAGTGGAACATTTTCATCAACCTTTGCGAGTTTCGAGGAAGCATATTTTCCCGGATCAAATGCTAAAGGATGGGAAGGTCATTTTCATGCTAGGGTAGCCTTCCCCATTTCTTTTTTTTTTTGCCACATCATGTGTTTAAAGCATATTTTGAATGGATAAATAAACATGTTCACATTCGAAATAAAGTAAATTTATCTATTTGAGGTATGATTGCATAATCCCAAGTGCGGAGCTTCTGATCCTGTGAGAGCTTACACGGTCTTTGGCCTTTCTAGGGTCATTCCCAACCTAAGTTAGGTCCCCATTTCGTTGCCCATACGAAAACTAAGCCTGAGGTCAATGTGAGGCCAACCCTTGACGACATATGGAGTAGAAAATTGTCATAAGGGGGTGGACCATTATTTCCATTTTAGTGGTTTTGCCACTTTCTTTGGTTGTGTTTTAGGTTGTGCGGAATTTGTGTTTATAGTCGCATGCCTGTGGTGTTTGTGATACCACCCATGAATCTTTGTGCTAGAGATCCAAATATATTTGAATAAGGAATTGGACCAGGAAAAGGAGGACTTAATGGTCATCATTAGACAGAAGTCCGTTTTAGGAAGGGAGTTTGTTGAAGAAAATGTGGCACTCTTTGTTGGGTTGATGGCTTCAGCCAAACATTGGTTTTATAAAGCAGTCAAGCAAAATACTTTTCTTGATTCTATAGTTAACTTAAACCTTGAGGGGATATGTTTAGACAAGATAATCACTTAGGGGAATTCGGTTGATAGGCCTAATGATTTATTTTTGTAATTTTCTATGTATTGTCATTGCGGTTTATTCCCGAACTTTTGTTATGACTTGGATAATTATTATAAGTTTTCCATGTTTAATTTTCAGGCATTTATTTGTTATTCAAATATAAGACTAAGAATGAAATAAAAAACTGCGGGAAAGTTAACACACTTAAGGAAGGAAACAAATCATGGAGCAATATAACTACTTGTTGCCACTATTATTATTAACATTATGTATTCCCTTTTCCATCGTATGGTCATAGAGATAGGAAACTTCCTTGGATAACCTTTTAAGAGCGAAGAAGTTCTATCGGAAGTTTGAGAGAATGGTCGTAATCTTCCCTTCAGTAGATATGTCTTAAGGCGCCTCAACATTTGTTTCCATATTTGTTGGTGTATGCTTTAATTCTCCATTAGCGAATCGGATCTTAATCTCACTTAGAGACTTAAATCCAATCTGAAAAGGAGATAGATTTCATAATTTCTCTAAAATTACAACAAAGATAGCCCTAAATTTGGAGGGTTATCTATGATCCGTAATTCATTTTTGGTCCCCGTTCAAAGCGTCGGAAAGCTAATGAATAGAGATATATTATAGTATAGATAAGAGAATTGGTTGCCCAATATTTTTATTTCTAATATGTTTGGGAATCCAATTGTGTATATGTTCTATTAATGGATTATTGTGTTGTTTGCTGCTGGTTGTGAAATTATTTGTGGATAATTTATCGAATACTTGTGTATGTGCTTGTATAAGTCTATTTTGGGTATGAAAACATGAAATGCATGATAGTTATTGCTTGTTGTAATGATAATATAGTTGTGATTGTATTGTAAAATATGTTGAATACCATTTGAAAATGAATTGTGTGTGGATGATTCATAAAAATGTGCAAGTATGTGTAATTGTGTGGTAATTCAAGTGTGATGAATTATTGAAGATGTGCAAGAATGTTAAGATTAGGGAATGGTCTTAATTGCATATAGTTGTTGAACTTGCACATGCATCATTTTTTGTCAAGAGGTAATGCTTGTCAGTTCCATGGGAACTAGCGACTTGTCTCAAACCTAGAGCGGGGTTTAAAAGCTTAGGGAATGGGTTTTTTGTGTGTTATTGGTCTATGGAACGGACCCGATTTAATGTAGAAACCAAAAACTAATAACAAGTGATTGGTACCACATGCATGAATTTCATTTGAGTCTTGCATTGAGTCTCATTGTGTATATGTTTGTGTGATATGAGAGAATGTGTGTTATTGGAAATGTTGAATTGGTGAAATTGTGGATTGTGTGTATATACTTGTGAATGGTATGGTTACTTGAGTGACAATATGTTGATGAAACTTTTGAAGTGTGAGAATTGTTGTGATTATGCTTGTATGCCTTAAATTATACATTATCTTATGATTTCAATAATTATGTGAATTCTCACACTTCTATTGGAATGATGTTTTGTACGACATCGCTCAGGTACCGAGGAAATTGATTTGAGTGCGAGGTAGCCATTGGAGTAGCTGATTTAGTTTCTTTATTTATTTTGGGTTGAGTTGTGCTCTGATCATGTAACACTGGGAACGTTTCGATTCATGTTTTGAGAGATACTTTATGTACTCTAATTTATTTTGTTATTGTTATTTGAATTATATGGATTATCAGCTTTTATGCCTAAGTGATGATTATGAATGAGTTGATCATGGGGCTCTTATTATATTAATTTATGATTGAAGTAATTCTACTGCTACATGCTATGTGAAAGTATATGAAAAGCATGAATTTATTTTAAGTGTTATTGAGCATGACAAGTATATGTGTGATGTTTTGAAATTATATGTGACACCCTTATGTGAGATGTATGATAATTTACTCTGATTATTTATATATATTTCACGGAGTTTATAAGGGTGTTATGCTATGGGCATCAAGTATTTATCTTTGACGATACAACCTTCATATTGCCTCTATGGGTGGCCAAGATTCCTCTTTAAGGATCCAACATTCATATTTTCTCTAAGGGAGGAAAGAATTCCTCTTTAAGGATCCATCATTCATATTACCTCTAAGGGCGGCAAGGATTCCTTTTGAGTATCCAAAATTTATATTACCTCTAACGGTGGAAAGGATTCCTTTTTGATGATCCCACATTCATTGTTCCTTTAAGGGAGATAAGGATTCCTCTTTGAGGATTTAGCATTCATAATGTCTCAAAGGGCTATAAGGGTTCTTCTTTAAGGATCCAACATTCATATTTCCTCTAAGGGCTACAATGATTCCTTTTTTAGGATTTTGTAGCAAGCGATTTTGGACGCGGTTCTTAAGCACTGGTCGCTCTCTGCGGTTGAGCTTAAACTACAGGTCGATTCATTTTTATCCTATTGTGAGCTGAATAAGGAAGGGAAATAGATGTCTCTAATTAACCCTGCTTGCATGCTGAGTTTAAACAGCGGTCTGTTAGTTTACGGATGCTATCAATGTGGGGGGTCTTTGTACTGGTTATTTGTATTTTCGCTAATACTGATTTCTTTCTTTTTATTTGACAGAAGGTTTCTGGCGGGGAACAAGGATTAGGATGTTAGGACTGATGTTTTTTGATAGATATATGAGATTATGGGATTTTGGTTTTTTGTTGGTTGTGCTCGCTAAGATTTTTCTTTCAATCTTATGCCTACGTATTCCCGTTTACCTAAAACAGGGAAATCAGAGCATTCGTAGTTCCTCCTATTCTATGAGAGGAAATGGGTGTTTTGGTGTCTTGTTCAAAGCCCAAGACGTGAAGCGAAAGGTGATTTGTATCTTGTTCAAAGCCCAAGATGTGAAGCTGAAAGTCTATTTGTATCTTGTTCAAAGCCCAAGATATGAAGCTAGAAGGGTTTTAACTTTAGAGAGAATTTGTCACCTCTAAAGAGGGGTTTGTCTGTCACAACTGTTGGGTGACTGGTTATAAAGGAGAATTACTTTAACCGGGATACGCGGATCCTAGCAATGCCATGATTTCCTTTATAGGGTAGTTTTAACCTAAAGGAGAAGACTTTAACTCAGTGTAGAGCAATGTTATCTTTCCTTAGGAATTTCTCATGCTAAAAGAGGGACAGTGGCATGGATGTAGATGATCCAGAGGCTTGCCGCTTACAGCGATTAGATGAAAAGGAAGGAGTTGTTGATGTTTGCGTACTGTGAACAAGGCACAGCTTTGATGCTAAAAGGTTGATTGGATCAACCAGTGGTTTTCTTATACAAAGCCTAAGAGGAGACTAGTGGTCCAACAAGAGGGTGTTTTTGTGCTCGTACAAAGCCCGAGAGAGAGGCTAAAAGGTTTTTGACTCAACGATGGAGTCTTTTGGTATCTCGTATAAAACCCGAGATGGAGGCTATTTGACTCAACAAGAGAGTTTTTTGTATCTCGTATGAAGCCCGAGATGGAGGCTGTTGTTTGTTTGGCTTAATAAGAACCTTTTTGTATCTCGTATAAAGCCCGAGATGGAGGCGAAAGGGGTGATTGACTCAACGAGGGAGTCTCTTATGTGTCTCCTACAAAGCCCGAGAGAGAGGCTAAACGTTGTTTGACTCCGCTGGGGAGGATCATTGTACAAAGCCCAAGAGAAGGCTATCGTAACTGTTTCAGTTGAGTGACAGGTCCAATATACTGATTTTTAAAGAGAAAATCAGTTCTTATATGAGTGACACTGTACTCAGGGATTTTTGATGCGAGGATCAGGGTTATCTCCTGTTCTTTAAGGAAGCGGGAAATCCAAAGGGTATTGAGACTCTCCGAGTCTACGGGTTTTCTTCCTATTTAACGAAGGGGTCACTTGAGAATGTCTTTGAGACTCAAGGATATTAGACTGTCAGTGTCTAGAGTTTCATCTTTTGTACTATGCTTTGAGAAACAGTAGTAGACTCTTTGAAAGGATTGTTCTATGCAGATGACTAAGTTCTGTTCCTATACCTCTAGGAGGTCATCGGGACAATTTTTACGAAGCCCAAGAGGAGGCTGGAAACTTTTAAGAAGCCGATCGATCCTTGTACTAAGCCCAAGAGAAGGCTATCATTCCCGGAGGAAGAGATCATTATACGAAGCCTAAGAGGAGGCTGTGAATACTTCTAAGAAGCCGTAGGGTCCTTGTACTAAGCCCAAGAGGAGGCAGGGTTGTTTTTAGGAAGCCTGTGGGTCCTTGTACGATGCCCAAGAGGAGGCTGATGCTTTTAAGAAGCCCGTGGGTCCCCAAACCCCGAGAAATTCAAGGCAATGCTATTCACCGAGAATAGATCAAAGTCAGGAAAATTCGAGAATTTGGAAGAAACTCAAAGATGCCATTCACGGAGAATACATTCATCTCTGGGAGTAGAGTTTCTTGATAATTCCTAATGAGGACAGCCGAAGAGAAGATTGTATCTGGTGATCCTATTGGGGATCTAGTTGTCTATTTCTACGAATAAACGAAACGGCATCACCTAGTTCTAGACGTAGTTGCCGGGGAAACTCTAAATATCTATACTATTATTACACAGTTGATATGAGTTTATGAAAGAAGACTTACAGTGAAACAGCCCCACAATACAGTTATATGTATATGAAAGCGGTAAATGAAAGCAATAACCACTTACTCGGTTGTAGAGCTTCCATGCTGTTTGGTTAGTTGTTCAACAAAGAAAGATTGAAAACAACAGTATATTCAAAATCAAAGGAGAAAGTGCTTTGAAAAAGAAAGATTTGGGGCTTACAGCTCAATGAGAGGCCCAGGGTTTTATCAGTGAGCGCATTGTTGAATTTGTACAGAGGGACTTATACAAGTGACTGATGCCCAAAAATTGATTTTTGTACAAAGGGATGGGTCTTACACTCTTTCAAGAGGCCCAAAAAGTTTAAAGAAGAATAGTGGGGCTTATAACACGAGGGTAGACCCAATTGATTTTTCCGTTTAAAATGGCGATCGCGCCGAGATTTTCTTTTAACACAAAGGGACTTATACAATAAGTGAGGCCCAAAATGTTTTGGTTAAAAGGGGGTTGGGTCTTACACTCTATTAGAGGCCCAAAAAGTTTTTAATGGGTCTTATAGCTCAAGGAGAGGCCCAGTAGTTATTTTTCAAAAGGCGCGTTTATGACGGTATCAGGACTTATACAATACACTGAGGCTCAAAAAAATGAGTTGGCCAAAAAAGGATTGGGTCTTACACTCTATTAGAGGCCCATGAGTGTTTGACAATGATTTGTTTTGAGTGAACATCAAAGAAACCCTAATTTTATTCTTTAAAAGTAAATATTTAAAGAAAATCAATGAAAAATACCAAATAGGTTTGAATAAACCACTTGTGATTTTTGTTTAAGGTTTGAAAAATGAGGTATAAATCACAAGAGATATTAAAACTCATTTGGTCTTGATTTTTCAAGATGAATATTCATTTTAAAATGCTTAAAAATAAATAAAAATGAATTTATTCACAAAAATTCTAATTATATTAAATAAATAATACAAACTCAATTTTTTTGTGGAATAAAATATTTCAACATTTTTGTGATTTTTTGCAAAAAGAACCAATAAAAAATAATTAAAATTGAAAGAGTTATTAATTTTCCAAATAATTAACAAAACATGAAAATAGTTGCAAAAATAGAAAAATGTGAAAAAATCACAAAATGGCATGGGTGGGGTTTGAACCCACGACCTCAAGCATACAAGGCGCGCGCCTTACCACTGGGGTGGTGATACATCCATTGTTTGAAACAAACCAACAAATACACAAGTCATGCCTTGGTTTTGGCTTGCCCAAGGCAAGTTTTGGCTCAAAAACGTGAAGGTCATAACTTTCTCAATTCTTAATGGTTTAAGACAAAATTTATATGCATCTGAGCCAAAATTTCATAAGGAATCCAATAGTGGTGGTAGTGTTTTCATATCACACTCCCTCCTCAAAACCCGATAGTGGTTTTGAAAATGACCTATAAATGCATTTTCTATGCTACAACTTGGTACAAGCATGGATTACATGGTGAATTAGCTCAAACACAACATATATGACATATATGAGATGTTTATGATCAATGGACTTCAAATGCACACATGTTTTGGTGAGTGCAAGTTGAGAAGCTTACCCCTCTTTGAGATTTTGGAGGTTTCTCTGCAATCTGCCAACCCTCTTGCTCCAGATATGATTTTATGGTTTGAACCACCTCAAATGATCCCTTGGATGCTTTTAGGATGATTGGAATCAGCTGGTACCTGCAAAAACACAAACTGTCCCTTTCTTGCAAAAGGGGTTAAAATTGACCAAAATGGCAACTCCCTCAAATGGTGTTCCAGATGGTGGGAACCATTTGGGACAGTTCAAGGATGATATTTTGAGTGTGTTTGAGGTTTTATCTGGTTTGGAAAGTGACTGAATCAAGACATGGCTTGAAAAATGCAAAAAAGTGCTATTTTGGGGTTTTGAGAGGTGACTTTGTGATGTTGTGATTACAGGTCACTTTTAATGGTTTGCACAGCTTACATATGATATATATGAGGTGTGTGTGTGATTTGTTTGGGTGGAATTGCTCTCTAGCTCAAAAACTCAGAATTACTTGCTTTGGAAGGCAAGTTTGAGGTGAAATAAGAGATTTTGAGGAAAGCATCTGTTTGATGGCTTTGGTGTACTCAAACTGAACATTATTGAGCTCTATTTTTAGTAGAGCAAGTTTTTTTTTGGGATCCACAGTGAATGGCAACTGCAGCAGGTGTTTGTTCAATGTTGGCCAATGGAAATGCAAGTCTCCTCTAGCCATTGACTAGAGGTTAGGGGACAGGGTTATGGTTCCCTTGGTCTTGGATAAGTCTTAACTGATTTCAGGTGAGAATGGCTCAGTCCATGCCACCTTTATTCTTCCATTGAATGCTTCAATCCAAATTTGGAGTCTTGTCCCTATTTTGGCCATTCTAGGTTCAACATGCTATTTCTTGTTCCATGGACTTTGGAGGCTTGGCTCAGTGATTGTCCCCTTTAGATTCAATCCTCAGTTGTGTCCAAGTGGATAGGAGCATTTGAATTTGGCTGATTTTGGTAAATCGAGCAAAATTGCAAATTCTGCCTTGCCTTGACAGATTTCAGTAAGGCAACTTGCCAATGTCATATCTCATGGTGTAAGTTGAATTTGGTAATGCTCTTGACCATTTTGGAAAGCCCTTACATGATACAACAACTGTTTGAACATGTTTGGTTTTGATCTCTTTTGAATCCAAGTGAAAAATCCCCCTACATTTGGCAAAAAGTGAAGGCAGATTCTGACTTAGTGAAAATTTAACTAAGTGTTGGAAAAAGTGACATTTTCATTTTTCAGCCACTTTGATCACTCCATAACTCAAAATCCTTAATGAATTGGACTTAGGTCTAGTTGAAGTTTTTGTAGAGGGTAATGAGGGCTACAAATCCATTGTTGGATGAGGAAAAATGGCTTTGTGGTTTAGGAGTTATGATCCTCCAAAGTTGGTACCCTTGTCACTTTATTTTTAACTTAGAAAATTTTCTAAGTTTTTATGGTTACCCCTTTTACAAGTTATCCAACTTTTCTTGATTTTTCTTGATGAATGATGATTCAAATCACACATTAACATCATTTTAGGGTTAAAAATCCATTTTGGTGAAAAATCTCAAAAAGTCAAAGTTGACTTTTGTGCACTGTTGACTTTTTATCAGATGAATTCCAAATTGTGCTATTCTTCATGAAATCATGTCCTTGACCTAAATCAAACTTGATGGACATGTTTCATGGGTGTCATGGGGTATATTGAGGCATGTCCTAGGGTTTGGGAGCATGTCTTGGTCAAAAGTCAAAGTTACAGTTGACTTTTCCCTTAAAACCCTAATTGTGGTGCAGATGAAATTGAGACTTGTTGCTCAAGCTTCTTGGATTAATCCATTGTTCCAAATGGATCAATATAGTTCATTAGAGACCCTCAAACCCTCCCTTGAGGTCTTGGCTCATGGTTTGTCCCAAAAGTCAACTTAGGTGTGAATTAGGTCAAGAAACCCTAATTCCTGATTTTTGATAAATGCATCCCCTAAGGCAAAATTGACTTGATGATTGGGTCCATGAAGTTCCATGGAGTATATTAGGTTATGTTTTGGATCATTGGCTTGTGCCCAGATGAAATTTTCCATCTGGAGGCCCTGGTTGACCAAAACCCTAATTTGGTGACACTGGCGATCTTGAGGCTTGATCCACCTAGAAAGGAGCAACCTCGTGCTTAATCCTTGAAGTGGGAGTCCTTTTTTATCCTTTGTGTATGTTTGAGAGGTTAGACAAGTTGAAGATCAAGTCCTTCCTTGACTGATCCTTTGTCTAAGGCTCTGAGAGGGCTTAAAACCCTAATTTTGATTATAGTGAATGCTCAACAACCCTTGAGGCATTTGATGAGGCATGATGGTTCATCCATATTGTGATGATGATTGACACAATGATGGGACATCTTAGTGGTCAAAATTTGGGGTATGACAGATGCCCCTATTTAATCTTCTTGGACACGAAGGTGTGAATGACGAAAGTATTCGGGCATTTGGGGTGCAAGAGGATTAAATATCGGAATACCCGAAATTTTGATGGCTATGAATGGCAGCTTGTGCATTCATCTTCTTTTGCTAAGAAATGATGCTTATAAAAGGTTAACTTCCCCTCGATCCTGGTCTTCAGCCAAGGAACTGGTCTCAGTTTTCTTTTGAGATGAACTTCCCATCGATCATGGTTTCCTACCAAGGAACTGGTCTTAGTTTCTAATTTAAACTTCCCCTCGATCCTGGTCTTCAGCCAAGGAACTGGTGTCAGTTTCTTTCGTCAATAAACTTCACTGACAAGGGACGCTATTCGTAGCGGTTTTCCTCAAACTTCTCGCAGAATTTTCCTGGGGAGATGCCATTTGACAGAAAAAGTTTTGATGTCAGACTCGCTGGGGAACCCAGTCGTCTGAGTTGTAGAGTTGTACAAACTTCTCTGTTGGAGATGCCATTTGTTTCTACAGGGGGAAAGCAGGTCTCTTGAGAGACTGCTGTTGCTTGGGATCTTACATCATACTTTTCTCGGGATCTTCCCGGAGAAATGCCATATGATGGGGTCGAATTTTGAGGTGCCGATGACCTTTTCATCAGCGATCTTTTCGGAGCGAAACTTGCATGCCGCCGAATCTCTGATTACGAGGCTTTCTCTGTGGATTTTCCTTAATCCGGGAAAGAAAGGATGTCATCTTCAATGGCGAAGAGTGATGTCTGTTGAAAGTTTCTCTGGTTTTTCAGAGGTTCAAGTTATCAAAGTGGTCCAGGAGCCAACTTCAATCCAGAAGTAAACTGGAGGAGCGAGATCGTTCGGGCGCCGCGCTTCTTGACGAGACAAGAACTGATAACTCGATTGAGAGGATTGTTACCACTACGGGACAAGACCGACTGGAGTGATAGTGATGCAATATGAAATGTGAATGCAAATCAAATGCATGATGCATGTATGTTTATGCTGACAAAACTGACGTGACATACAAACTGACAAGTGAACACGACTGAATACTCGGCCATCGCGGGGCGAAGAAGTACCGTTGGTCCAAAAGTAGCAATTCTACCTTGCTTAGGAAAAGTAGTCCTCGCGGGGAATACCGGTGATCGGGCTTAGGAGATGAGAACTTGGCCGAGGGGTGTCAGACGGAACCAGGTTTCTGACACCGTTGACCCCTTCATTCAGGCGTACTGGGTTAGAAGGAGTATTTTGATTCTGCACTTTGAAGTTCGCTTACTTCTGGAGAAGCGACCGATGTTCTTCTGATGTTCAACAGTCAAAAGAAATTTCCGTCTTTATTAAAAGCAGAAAAAAGTTTTAATAAGTAAATTCATTTTAGTTTTATTTCAAGAATCGTTAATCATGTTAACAACGTCATTCTGTAAAGCTAAAACAAATAAGAATTACAAACAAAAGCACAAGGGCTCAAATTTTATTGATAAGATGGAGATCAGCCAAACGCGTGATTCCAAAGAGTATTTACAAAGTTTGAAAATGGTAATTTACAGGGAAAAGGGCTACGTTGAAACATAACGACCACTATCCTTCTACCAACTTTGAATTCGGGACATCGTGAGCTTCTGTCGAAGATGACCTTGACTGGAGTTTTCCTCCGATGGATGATGTAACTGCTGCTGAGGGACTTGCCTCTGTTGAACATAATTACTTGCCATTATCCCTAGTTTTTTCCTGGATTATACTGTGATGTTTCCAATCCATCGGGATGATTTTTTTTTCATGTCTCTAACTTTTGCCTGGACCGCCCTTTCGGGTTTTCAATCCACCGAGACGTTTTTTTTAGGCGAAGTATTTCTTGACTACATCAACATTCGTGGGGTAGGCAAATTCCTCTCCGTCCATGGTTGCAAGTCTCAAGGCGCCGCCTAAGAAAGCTTTCGTGACCACATAGGGGCCATCATAATTTGGAGTCCACTTGCCCCGAGAGTCAGTGAGAAACGATTGTATCTTCTTGAGCACGAGGTCTCCTTTTCTGAAGACACGAGGTCAGACCTTTTTGTCGAACGCCCTCTTCATTCTCTGTTGATACAACTGACCGTGGCATAGTGCCGTTATTCTCTTTTCTTCGATCAGATTCAGTTCGTCGTGTCGACTTTGACACCATTCAGCTTCTGAAAGCTTAGCTTCCATCAATACCCGGATTGATGGGATCTCTACTTCTATGGGAAGCACTGCGTCCATGCCATATACTAGAGAGAAAGGGGTTGCCCCTGTTGAAGTGCAGACAGATGTTCGATAACCGTGAAGAACAAAGGGTAGCATTTCGTGCCAATCTTTGTAGGTTACAACCATCTTTTGAACGATCCTCTTGATGTTCTTAATAGCCGCTTCTACCGCTCCATTCATCTTAGGTCGGTAGGGAGATGAGTTATGGTGTCCGATCTTGAATTCTACGCACAACTCTTTCATCATCTTATTATTCAAGTTAGATTCATTATCAGTAATGATCTCGCTTGGAACACCATAACGGCAGATGATATTGTTTTTGATAAATCGGACCACCACTTGTCGGGTTACATTAGCGAATGACGCTGCTTCAACCCACTTGGTGAAGTAGTCAATGGCTACCAGGATGAACTGATGTTCGTTTGAAGCCTTGGGCTCAATCATGCCAATCATGTCGATTCCCCATATGGAAAATGGCCATGGGGAAGAGAGAACTTTGAGATGTGATGGTGGTACATGAATTTTGTCAGAGTATATCTGACACTTGTGACACCTCCTCATGTACTTGTAGCAGTCGGATTCCATGGTCAACCAGTAGTACCCTGCTCTCAGAATTTTTCTCGCCATAGTGTGTCCGTTGGCATGAGTGCCAAAGGATCCTTCATGAATTTCTTTCATAAGCATGTCTGCTTCTGGTCTGTCGACGTATCGGAGCAAGACCATGTCAAAATTTCTCTTATAGAGAGTGTCACCGCTCAGGAAGAAGTTTCCAGCCAATCTTCTGAGGGTTTTCCTGTCTTTTATGAGTGCCCCAAATGGGTACTCTTGTTTCTGAAGGAAGCATTTGATATCGTGATACCAAGGTCTGTCGTCTATTGTAACACCCCCTCTTTATACCCCCAAATAATCAGATAAATCATTTAGGCACACATTAAAAATTCACCAGAGTACGATTAAAACATGGCATAAAAGAGGCATGTCACATCATACACAATTATGCAACATACAACACCTGCTCAAAACATTGATATGCAACAGTGGGGTAACTTTGCATACAGAGGAACTTTGTCCTTACACCCACATTTCAATATTTAGAATAAAAGCGGAAAATCTAAACATTGAACCACATTCAAACATATATACAGAGATATATATATACTTCACCAAGTATTATACACCAACATAATACATGTTTACATCAACATATTTCATCCAGATACATATACAAATGTATCACAAAAGAATAATATACATCCTAGCTACCCGGTGCTACATATCAGAGCCAACCGACCAAAAGAATGAAGACACGCTTCACAAAAAGACCTCCAGCATACCTACTCTGCAATGCCTCATAGAGCATCATAAAACAGCAGAAGGGTGAGAAATAATATCATAATAACAATGCATATAATTATATATATATATATATATATATATATATATATATACATAAAAATATACATATTCCACAGTCTCACCGCAATTCACCACAATTCATTACCGTTCATGACAATACACCCATATACATTACAATGTATATCTATATATCAACCTAGCATATTCATCATGCATACTTTCACAATTCACAATCATTCCACATAACCATGCACAATTATGTTTACTCAACAACACATCATTATAAAGATGATAAATGCAAATCATAGAGACCAACTCATGACTCTATGTAAATGCAATGCGGTACCGACTCAATCATCTCAAGTTCACTCAGGAACTTCTGCTGGAACCATCGCTCGTTACCAAAGTAACTCCTCATCGGGCCTACGATGTTCACCCATTGCTCACACCCCACATGGGCACACAATGTTTATGGATCGCTCACACCCCACCTGGGCACACGACCCGATCGCTCACACCCCACACGCGGGCACACGATCTGATTGCTCACACCTCACCTAGGCACACAATCCGATTGCTCACACCTCACATAGGCACACAATCGTTCGTAATCATCGCTCACACCTCACATAGGCACACGATGTTACCACGGATTCTCATTAGAATCGCTCAACACAAGAATGTATTTCATGATGCTTCACATGCAAAATGACACAAGACATTCTTGAAATGCATACATATTCACAATATATTCATGCATTCATCTCATACAATCACATGCAATCTATATACATTCACATCAATGTACTATTGTATGATTCACATTCAAACACACCTTTAAAACGGTAAAAGTCGCTAAATAGCACTATTCCTAACTTTCTGACATAATTAAATCGGCCAACAATCTCAAAACCCATTTTTATAAGAAAGAACATTTCATAAGCTTTCCAACGATATAAAGAACGTCCCGATCCGAGTTACGGAATTTAAAAAAACAGATAAAATTTTGAAGTCCCAGACCGCGCTGAGCGGCCACTCGAGCGCGCTGAGAGGGCTCGCTACTGCCTGGAGGGGCTACTTTTTTTCAAAAGCGCGCTGAGCGGGCACCTGCGCGCTGAGCGGGCTCTGCGATTTTCAGAAAAATTCCTCTTCGCAAATCCACCCCAAAAATCCCATTTTTCACCCAAATTCAATTCTAACAGCGAAACAAACATCAACAGTTGTTCATACACACAGTGTGATCATACAATACAGTTTATATCGATTTCCGACCGTAAAATCATCGATTCCGAATCATTTTATCGTTTTCGACCTAAAACTCCAAAAACCATGGAAAACAAGAAAACATCCAAGCAACTCATACCTAATGATACACATTGATAAGATAATAAGATTTCACACCCTTACCCAGATTCCAAATGATCTAGCTTTAGTTCTTGATGATTTCCACTCTTTTTCCTCTTTTCTTCTCTTCTTCCCTCTTCCTCTTTCTTTCTCTTCTTTTTCTTTCTATCTTTCTCTATTTCTCTCTCTTTCTCTTTTCTATCTATTTTCTTTCTTTTCTATTTCTTTTCTCTCATTTTCCACACAATCAATTAATTCATTTTTTTCTCACATAATTCTAATTCCACTAAATTTCTAACTTATGATTAATTATGAAAAGTCTAAAATACCCTCCATTCTAATTTCCCCGAAAACTCTCAAAACGGTAAAATAACATTTAACACACCAAATTCATAATTAAAATAATTTATCACCCAATTAAAATAAAAGACTCCACATAATTGGGAAATAATCAAAATCGGGGCGTTACAACTCTCCCCCACTTTAAAAATTTTCGTCCTCGAAAAATAATACCTGATTCAAACAACTCCGGATACGACTCTCGCATCCCACTCTCTAGTTCCCAAGTCATATTACCTTCCGCAGCGCCTCCCCACGCTACCTTCACAAGCGCAATATCCTTGCCTCTTAGCTTCTTAACTTCACGGTCCAAAATCCTAACCGGTAAAGCTTCCACCGTAAGGTTATCTCTCACTTCAACCTCGTCCATAGGAATAACATGTGACGGATCCGGAACATACTTCCGAAGTTGCGAAACATGGAATATGTCATGCAAATTCGAAAGGTTCGGAGGCAACGCCACATGATAAGCCACAACACCAACTCGGGAAGTAATCTGATACGGACCAATAAAACGAGAAGTCAACTTCTTCGACTTCAAAGCACGACCCACACCCGTAACCGGTGTAACTCTCAAAAATACATGGTCGCCTTCTTGAAATTCAAGATCTTTCCTTCTCTTGTCATGATAGCTCTTTTGCCTACTTTGAGAAGCTCTCATCTTCTCCCGAATAAACTTCACTTTCTCCGTCGTTTGTTGTACCATCTCCGGTCCAACTATTGTTCTCTCACCCGTTTCATGCCAACACAAAGGTGTTCGACATCTACGACCATACAAAGCCTCAAATGGTGCCATACTTATACTCGAATGAAAACTGTTGTTGTAAGTGAATTCAATCAACGCCAAATAACCATCCCAAGCACCACCTTGCTCGAGCACACAAGCACGCAATAAATCCTCCAACGATTGAATCGTCCTCTCGGTTTGACCGTCCGTTTGCGGATGATAAGCCGAACTCAATCTTAGCTTAGACCCCAAAGCCTTTTGTAAACTCTCCCAAAACCTCGATGTAAATCTAGGATCTCTATCCGATACAATACTCTTAGGAACTCCATGTAACTTCACCACCACAAGAATGTAAATCTCGGCTAACCTCTCCAAAGGATAACTAATATCAATCGGAATAAAGTGAGCAGATTTAGTAAGCCTATCAACAATTACCCAAATAGCATTATGACCTCTTTGCGTATTCGGCAATCCCGTAACAAAATCCATCGATATACTATCCCATTTCCATTCTGGAATATCCAACGGTTGCAAAAATCCACTAGGTTTTTGATGTTCCACCTTAGACTTTTGACAAGTTAAGCATGCATACACAAATTGAGCAACATCTCTCTTTAATCCGGACCACCAAAAGATTTTCTTCAAATCTTGATACATTTTGTTCGCTCCCGGATGAATACTTAAGTTACTTCGGTGCCCTTCTTCCAATATCATCTTTTTCAACTCTACATCATCGGGAATACAAATACGACCACGGAATCTCAAAACTCCAAAATTATCAACCTTGAAATCCTCATTCTCATTCAACATCAAATCAAAGAATTTCAAGTCCAACTTTTGCTTTTCACCTACCGTTGCAAGAAAATCATTCGTAACATGTAGCATACCAAGTTTCACACTTCTCGGCGTCATTTCACAAACTAAACTCAAGTCTCTAAAATCCTCCAAAAGTTCCCATTCTCTCACCATCAATGCGGACATATGTAACAACTTCCGACTTAAGGCATCGGCCACCACGTTTGCCTTACCCGGATGGTAATTCAAACCAAAATCATAATCCTTTAGAAGCTCTAACCACCTTCTTTGTCTCATGTTCAACTCTTTTTGATCAAATAAATATCTCAAGCTTTTGTGATCACTAAAAACTTCAAATCTCGCACCATAAAGATAATGCCTCCATATTTTCAAAACAAACACCACGGCCGCTAACTCCAAGTCATGTGTAGGATAATTCTTTTCATGCACTCTCAATTGTCTAGAAGCATACGCCACCACTTTTCCATCTTGCATCAAGACACCACCTAAACCTGTCAATGAAGCATCACAATACACAACAAATGGTTCATGAGGATTAGGCAAAATCAAGATCGGAGCCGTTGTCAACCTTCGTTTAAGCTCCTTGAAACTCTCTTCACAATGAATATCCCAAATGAAAGCCTTTCCTTTACAAGTCAATTGCGTTAACGGAAGTGCCAACTTCGAAAATCCCTCAATAAACCTCCGATAATAACCCGCCAAGCCTAAAAATCTTCGAATCTCCGTAACCGGCCTAGGAGCCTCCCATTGCATCACCGCATCAATCTTGGATGGATCAACACTAATACCACTACCGGAAATAATATGTCCAAGGAAACTTACCTCCGACAACCAAAATTCGCATTTTGACAACTTAGCATACAATTGTTTCTCTTTCAAAATTTGTAACACAATCCTCAAATGCTCTTCATGCTCCTCTTGAGACTTAGAGTAAATCAAAATATCGTCGATGAACACAACCACAAAACGATCCAACTGTTCATGAAAAATACGATTCATGTATTCCATAAACACACCCGGTGCATTAGAAACCCCGAATGGCATCACGGAATATTCGTAATGACCATACCGTGTCCTAAAGGCCGTCTTTTGAATATCCTCTCCTTTCACACAAATCTGGTGATATCCCGATCTCAAATCAATCTTGCTAAAAACATTCGCACCAATCAATTGGTCCATCAAATCATCGATCCTTGGAAGCGGATACTTATTCTTAATTGTCACTTTGTTCAATTGTCGATAATCAATGCATAACCGCATACTCCCGTCCTTCTTCTTTACCAACAATACCGGAGCACCCCAAGGAGAAACACTTGGTCTTACAAATTTCTTGTCCAACAAGTCATTCAATTGCTTTTTCAATTCTACCAACTCCGAATCCTACATACGATACGGTGCCATCGAAATCGGTCTAGTACCTGGAACTAGATCAATAGAAAATTCAACTTCTCTTTCCGGCGGCACATCCGTAATATCCTCCGGAAACACTTCTGGAAATTCACACACCACTGGGAACACATCAAGCTCAACTTTACTCTCCACCGACAATGATGCGAATAAACCAAACAATTGAGCTTCGTCCGCTAAAAGTTTCTTCAACTCTTTAGTGGATAGGAAACTCTCAAAATCATCATCTTCCAAAGAAGGAAACCTTACTAACTTGTGATAGCAATCTATATGAACTCGATTATATTGCAACCAGTTCATACCCAAGATCACGTCCAATCCTTCCAACGGCAAACACACTAGATCCATCTCGAAGTCTTTACCATAAATGGTCAAAGGACAACTTAAACAAACCAACGAAGTAGTTACTGACCCCATTGCTGGAGTATCAATAACCATCTTACCATTCATCAGAGACAACACAAGATTTAAATGCTTCGCGCACTCAGACGAAACAAATGAATGAGTCGCTCCCGTATCAATAATAGCAACTAAAGGCGTACTATGAATAAAGCATGTACCTTTAATCAAATGGTCTGCACTAGTAGTTTGAGTCCCCGCCAATGCAAACACCTTTCCGCCCGCTTGAGCTTGTTTCGGCTTAGTACACTTAGTACTAATGTGACCAACTTCTCCACAATTATAGCACTTCACCATATTCCTTCTACAATCAGTAGTAGCATGCCCAGTACCTCCACAATTAGAACATTTCACCACTGGCTTCGCACAATCAAATGATTTATGACCCTGTTCACCACATTTGTAACACCTAACAACACCGAAACCTCCTCCTCCAGACCTCCTATCAAAGTTTCCCCTATGCTTGCCCTTATCAGCGGGTGTCATATATGGTCCACTTCTAGCTTGTTGCTTTCCCTTCCTCTCATTCACACTTTTGTAATGTGTAGAACGAGCCTTACTATCTTCCTCGAAGATTCTACAACATTCCGTCAAATCGGAAAACCTTCTTATCCTTTGATATCCCACAGCTTGCTTAATCTCTGGACGTAAACCATTCTCATATTTAATACACTTCGAGAACTCAGCAGTAATCGCAGCATAATGAGGATGGAATTGAACCAACTCCACAAATTTAGCAGTATAGTCCACCACAGACATACTACCTTGTTTCAGTTCAAGAAATTACATCTCCTTCTTTCCCTTCACACTCTCAGGGTAATACTTTCTCAAGAATTCAGTACGGAATATATCCCAAGTTACTTCTTTATCATCCACCTCAAGAACTTCCCGAATATCGACCCACCAATCGTCGGCTTCTTCCTTCAGCATGTGAGATCCAAGCCTCACCTTATTCTCCTCCGCACAGTCCATAACTCTGAAGATTCTTTCAATCTCTTTCAACCAAAGTTGAGCACCATCGGGATCAAATTTTCCTTTGAAGACCGGTGGTTGATTCTTCCTGAACTCGTCATTAGCATTCACGTTCGGCCCACCTTGCACCGCCCTAGCCATTGCTTCCAAAGCAGCAGCCATCACATTGTCGTTTCTACCAGCCATATTCTGATCATTCTCAAAAATAACAAGGTTAAACAATAGTTCAACCAACACAATCAACAAGACAGACACGACTGACTCAACTCTGGCTCTGATACCACTTAATGTAACACCCCCTCTTTATACCCCCAAATAATCAGATAAATCATTTAGGCACACATTAAAAATTCACCAGAGTACGATTAAAACATGGCATAAAAGAGGCATGTCACATCATACACAATTATGCAACATACAACACCTGCTCAAAACATTGATGTGCAACAGTGGGGTAACTTTGCATACAGAGGAACTTTGTCCTTACACCCACATTTCAATATTTAGAATAAAAGCGGAAAATCTAAACATTGAACCACATTCAAACATATATACAGATATATATATATATACTTCACCAAGTATTATACACCAACATAATACATGTTTACATTAACATATTTCATCCAGATACATATACAAATGTATCACAAAAGAATAATATACATCCTAGCTACCCGGTGCTACATATCAGAGCCAACCGACCAAAAGAATGAAGACACGCTTCACAAAAAGACCTCCAGCATACCTACTCTGCAATGCCTCATAGAGCATCATAAAACAACAGAAGGGTGAGAAATAATATCATAATAACAATGCATATAATTATATATATATATATATATATATATATATATATATATATATATATATATATATATATATATATATACATAAAAATATAAATATTCCACAGTCTCACCGCAATTCACCACAATTCATTACCGTTCATGACAATACACCCATATACATTACAATGTATATCTATATATCAACCTAGCATATTCATCATGCATACTTTCACAATTCACAGTCATTCCACATAACCATGCACAATTATGTTTACTCAACAACACATCATTATAAAGATGATAAATGCAAATCATAGAGACCAACTCACGACTCTATGCAAATGCAATGCGGTACCGACTCAATCATCTCAAGTTCACTCAGGAACTTCTGCTGGAACCATCGCTCGTTACCAAAGTAACTCCCCGTCGGGCCTACGATGTTCACCCATTGCTCACACCCCACATGGGCACACAATGTTTATGGATCGCTCACACCCCACCTGGGCACACGACCCGATCGCTCACACCCCACACACGGGCACACGATCTGATTGCTCACACCTCACCTAGGCACACAATCCGATTGCTCACACCTCACATAGGCACACAATCATTCGTAATCATCGCTCACACCTCACATAGGCACACGATGTTACCACGGATTCTCATTAGAATCGCTCAACACAAGAATGTATTTCATGATGCTTCACATGCAAAATGACACAAGACATTCTTGAAATGCATACATATTCACAATATATTCATGCATTCATCTCATACAATCACATGTAATCTATATACATTCACATCAATGTACTATTGTATGATTCACATTCAAACACACCTTCAAAACGGTAAAAGTCGCTAAATAGCACTATTCCCAACTTTCCGACATAATTAAATCGGCCAACAATCTCAAAACCCATTTTTATAAGAAAGAACGTTCCATAAGCTTTCCAACGATATAAAGAACGTCCCGATCCGATTTACAGATCAAGAGTTACGGAATTTAGAAAAACAGATAAAATTTTGAAGTCCCAGACCGCGCTGAGCGGCCTCTCGAGCGCGCTGAGCGGGCTCGCTACTGCCTGGAGGGGTTACTTTTTTTCAAAAGCGTGCTGAGCGGGCACCTGCGCGCTGAGCGGGCTCTGTGATTTTCAGAAAAATTCCTCTTCGCAAATCCACCCCAAAAATCCCATTTTTCACCCAAATTCAATTCTAACTGCGAAACAAACATCAACAGTTGTTCATACACACAGTGTGATCATACAATACAGTTTATATCGATTTCCGACCGTAAAATCATCGATTCCGAATCATTTTATCGTTTTCGACCTAAAACTCCAAAAACCATGGAAAACAAGAAAACATCCAAGCAACTCATGCATAATGATACACATTGATAAGATAATAAGATTTCACACCCTTACCCGGATTCCAAATGATCTAGCTCTAGTTCTTGATGATTTCCACTCTTTTTCCTCTTTTCTTCTCTTCTTCCCTCTTCCTCTTTCTTTCTCTTCTTTTTCTTTCTATCTTTCTCTATTTCTCTCTCTTTCTCTTTTCTATCTATTTTCTTTCTTTTCTATTTCTTTTCTCTCATTTTCCACACAATCAATTAATTCATTTTTTTCTCACATAATTCTAATTCCACTAAATTTCTAACTTATGATTAATTATGAAAAGTCTAAAATACCCTCCATTCTAATTTCCCCGAAAACTCTCAAAACGGTAAAATAACATTTAACACACCAAATTCATAATTAAAATAATTTATCACCCAATTAAAATAAAAGACTCCACATAATTGGGAAATAATCAAAATCGGGGCGTTACATCTATGACTGCTTCAATCGCGAAGATGTAAGCGGGTCGTTCAAGGCGCATGATGTCGATCTTAGGTATGTCATTCCATCGACCTACACTAATCATGGAAGAGAGAGTGGCTAATGCATCAGCCATGTGATTCTCATCACGAGGGATGTGATGAAAGTCGACTCTGTTGAAGAAGGGTAACAACCTTCTTGCATAGTCTTTGTAAGGAATCAATCCTGATTGGTATGTGTTCCAATCTCCTTTTATCTAGTTAATAACCAAGGCTGAGTCGCCGTATACGTCCAAGTTTTTGATCCTTAAATCAATCGCTTCTTCGAGACCCATGATACATGCTTCGTATTCGGCCTCGTTGTTCGTACATTTGAACGTAAGTCTAGCAGTGAAAGGAATGTGGGAACCCTGAGGGGTAACAATGATTGCCCCAATTTCGTTTCCATAATGATTGACTGCTCCGTCAAAGATGAGTCCCCACTGGGAACCTGGTTCTGGCCCTTCACTGGGTAGCGGTTCATCGCAATCTTTCATCTTTAGATACATGACATCTTCGTCTGGGAAGTCAAACCCGATTGATTCTTGATCGTCAATCGGTTGATGATCCAAATGATCGGCTAAAATACTTCCTTTAACGGCTTTCTGAGCATGGTACACTATGTCATATTCTGATAGTAACATCTGCCAACGGGCAATCCTTCCCGTGAGAGCAGGTTTTTCGAAAACGTACTTGATTGGATCCATTTCGGAGACCAACCAAGTAGTATGACGAATCATGTACTGGCGAAGACGTTTGGCTACCCAAGCTAAAGCACAACAAGTTTTCTCAAGCATTGTGTACCGAGTCTCGCAGTCGGTGAATTTCTTGCTTAGATAGTAAATGGCAGACTCTTTCCTTTTAGTTTCGTCTTGTTGGCCAAGTACACATCCCATTGAGTCCTCTAGGACTGTGAGGTAAATGATCAGTGGTCTTCCTTCCACTGGAGGTGATAGGATCAGAGGATTCAACAGATATTCCTTGATATTGTCGAAGGCGGTTTGGCAATCTTCTGACCAAACGCAATCCTGGTTCTTTTTCAATAACTTGAAAATTGACGCACAAGTGGCGGTCATAAGGAATATGAATCTGGAGATGTAGTTCAAACGCCCCAGGAATCCTCTGACTTGTTTTTCAGTTTTCGGAGAAGGCATTTCTTGAATGGCCTTGACCTTGTCAGGATTAACTTCAATCCCTTTCTGGCTGACGATGAACCCTAGTAGTTTCCCTGAACGGACACCGAAGGTGCACTTGTTGGGATTCAAGCGGAGCTTGAATTTTCTTAGACGTTCGAACAATTTTGACAGATGTTCAACGTGCTCATCCTCTGTTCTTGATTTTGCAATCAAATCATCGACATATACCTCAATTTATTTGTGTATTATGTCATGAAACAGAGTAGTCATGGCCCTTTGATAGGTTGCCCCGGCATTCTTCAAACCGAACGACATTACCTTGTAACAAAAGGTGCCCCATGGGGTAATGAACGAAGTTTTCTCCATGTCTTTCGGCGCCATTTTGATCTGGTTATAGCCCGAGAATCCATCCATGAAGGAGAATACTTTGAACTTTGCTGTGCTGTCTACCAGCATGTCAATGTGTGGTAAAGGAAAGTCGTCCTTTGGACTTGCCTTGTTCAAATCTCTGTAATCAACACACATTCTGACCTTTCCGTCCTTTTTGGGAACGGGTACGATGTTGGCTAACCATTGAGGATATTCAGATGTAGCGAGGAAACCCGCGTCGATCTGTTTCTGTACCTCCTCTTTGATTTTGATGGCCATGTCCGGGTGAGTGTGTCTCAACCTTTGCTTTACTGGCGGACATTCTGATCTCAACGGTAAATGATGTTCCACGATGCTGGTATCCAACCCTGGCATATCCTGATAGGACCAAGCGAATACATCGGGGAATTCTTTGAGAAGCTTTATCAAACTTTCTTTGACAGTTGGACTGAGCAGTGCTCCGATCCTGATTTCTTTTCTCTCTTTTTCTGAACCCAAGTTTACCGTTTCCAACGGCTCTTTGTGAGGTTCAATGGACCTTTCCTCTTGTCTGAGTAGTCGAGAGATCTCTTCTGGAATTTCGTTGTCAACTTCTTCTTCAGCCTCGAATACCGGGAACTCAAAGTTGGGAGAAGGCATCGGATCGTATGTTTCAACGGGGTATAAAACAAGCAATCTGCATGACGTGATGATTCGTGTTTAGAAGAGATAGAGAAAATGCAAGTGTGTGCATTGTTTTTATTTTACTGCTTGTTTTTATTATTGAATATTTTTTTTAGGATTACCATTTTCTGAAAAAGCAAAAAGAGAAAACAGCAATTAATACAGAAATTACAGAACGATGTTATTTTATTAATGAACAAGTCGAATCTTGAAACTACAGCCCTATAAAACAAAACTCACTCGCTCTGGGCAAAGAGAAGAGGGAAATTTACAAAAAGCGAGCCCTATCAAAACATTTGTTTCACCTGGGCAGGGTGAAAAGTTAAAGATGGCAATTACTTTGACTGATGGACGACCTTCGGAACCTCGACGGCAACCCATTGGCGGCGAACTCCTCGGTGAATCACAAAGTCTGGCACCTTCCTTGATTTGTCTTCAGAAATTACGCTGATTTCTGGTGGAGTAGGATCATTGGAATCTGTCTCCCAAGCAGAATTGTCGTAGGAGGATTCCTCTGTTGCATTTTGCATAGCATTGGTGCTCTCAGCTGTATCTCCCCATCCAGTTGACTGGATATCTTCGAGCCTGATACGAGAGCTTTCGGGAGCAGTGTACTTGACCATAAAGTCGTATTTTCCACTTGGTTGTCCCAAAGTGTCCCAAACTTCTTTGGAACTGGAGAAGTCATCCCTCTCAATGACGTTGACCTCAGGAAAAGCATAGTTGATGAATTCTAGTCCTGCAAACGTTGCGAATTCATCTTCATGTTGAGCAGTCTCTGAATGACCTGAGTGTTGATCCCATGACATGGCGGGGACACAGGTATTCTGTTCAATGATGGTCAGCTGAGTTTCATTACTCGGCTGACTTTCTTGCCCCAAGTTTCCTGGGTAAGGCTGCCACATTGGAAGACCATCCATCGGGCCATAGTAATTGTGATCAAAGTTTTCTTTCATCAGAGTGTCTTCCTCTAATGAATTTGGCGGAGCACGGCATCCTTCCGGATCACAATCTCCATAGATCATTTCGACATCTGATCTTGGTATAAATCTCGGACTTTCTGTAGGAAAGCAAAAAGGCATAGGCACCTCTTCCTGAGACATATAGCCGTCCTTGTAAAGGTAGGACTTCCATTCTTCATCTGTGTCAGGGGAATCTTCCTCATTGATAGCATGAACTGTCTGAGACACTGGGTGAAGAAAACCTCCACTGTGGAAGAAGTTTTGAAGGGGATGAATACTTTCATCGTTGGCGGCTGTCTGAGTACAGGTTGCAGAAAAACCAAGACCCTTCTTTATTTTATTGTCAATGGGAATGACAAGCCATCCCCATCCTTTTGTATCGGTACTCTCGACCGCTTTGATAGCATCTTTGTACGAAGAAATTGAAGTTCCTTCTTTTAATTGATCGTTCTTGCTCACCGATAGTGCTTGGAACTGAGTTCCAATAACCTCCTCGGATTCTACACAAGTAGATGATGATAAGTTGCTCACAAGCAAGGCTTGTTCCCCACAAACCGTGACAAGTTGATCGTTCTTGACGAACTTTAGCTTTTGGTGGAGGGCCGAAGTGACTGCTCTAGCCTGATGTATCCAAGGTCTTCCTAATAAACAACTGTATGTTACCCGGATGTCCATGACCTGGAAAGTGTGAGGACCAATAGTTATGGGAAGATCAACTTCGCCGATAACTGTTTTTATGGATCCGTCGAATGCTTTGACGATGACCTCGCTGACTCTCATCGGAGAGCCCTTAAATGATAATTGCATCAAAGTGGACTTCGGCATAACATTCAGGGCTGACCCTGTGTCTACCAGTACACTGGCTAAAGCATCGTCCTGGCAGTTAACTGTAATGTTGAGCGCCATGTTATGACGGCGACCCTCTTCGGGTAATTCCTCATCACTAAATTCCAAATTATTGCAGGAAGTGATGTTAGAGACAATGCTATCGAACTGTCTAATTGTTACATCCTGTTCCACAAAGGCTTGCTCCAAGACTTTCTGTAGAGCCTCTCTGTGGGCTTCTGAACTGAGTAAAAGTGATAATACTGAGATCTTTGAAGGAGTCTGTAACAGTTGATCAACAATGTTATATTCACTCCTTTGGATGAGCTTTAGCATCTCATCTTTGTCTTTTAAAAAGTCGGGATTACCAGATTGACTGACTGGTGGATCAGGAATTTCTGCCTGAAGTTCCTTTTCTTTGTTAGCTTCCCTAACCCCTCGGTTGAAGATTCTACCACTCCGTGTTACACGACTAACGTCTGCAATATTCACGACGGAGGGTAATGGAATTTCCTTTCCATTCTCAATTGTTGTTGCACCGTATTTGTAAGGGATCGCCTTAGCTGATTCATACGGTAATGGTCCCGGTAGATAGATGACTATGGGAACCTTCTGATTTTTCTGACCGTCATAAGTAACCTCGATCCGTTCCCGGTTGGGAACTCTAGATTCGTCAAGTAGAGGGACGATGGCAAAAACATCCCTGATCTGATGATAACCAGAGATCGTGACAACATCCTCAACTTGATCGGCAAGGTAGTTCGGCGACCAAATGATGGGTCCTGAACCTGGATATGGACGAATTTCTTCATGATCGACCTGACCCTGAAGAGCTGCTCTCACAAGGTAACACCCTTGGTTACTTTCCGAACAGATGCTACAACTGTCATAGTTGTGTGGTGGCACCTGGCCACGCCCACTTTGAATACAATGTAACCTCACTAGGTTACCTTCCATTGATCGGACATCCTGACTTTGACGACGAGTAGGATTCCTGTTATTGATACTAATCTGCTGAGTATCTTCGTCCATATAGATTGGCATCCACCAGTGATTTAACAAGTGCTGAAGTGCCTCCTGGACAAGGGTAC
The DNA here is from genome assembly GCA_022829125.1 of Lathyrus tuberosus. Classification (NCBI taxonomy): domain Eukaryota; kingdom Viridiplantae; phylum Streptophyta; class Magnoliopsida; order Fabales; family Fabaceae; genus Lathyrus; species Lathyrus tuberosus. The sequence goes on along the minus strand of JALAZF010000162.1, from coordinate 1,064,016 downwards.
AACCTCGATCGTTTTCGCAACCCGCTTTACAGCTTTGATAGTCATGTGATATTAAGAATCCGAGTCGGACCTGCTCAGCATGTAACTCTACCAGGTTGGTATTCATTACGCGGATATCGAAGATCTGAACCATATTGATTTGATAGGAGTTCCTATCACGGTAGTCTTGGATCCATCCAAGATCCATCTGACGCTGGAGGGCCTCTTGTATGAAAGAGCAGCCATGTTTGTTTACCGACCAAATCAGACAGGAACTGTAATCGTGTCGCGGCAGATTATGATACTGGCTTTGCCTTGAGTGCATCGCCACCAAGTTGGCATTCATCGTACGGATGTCGTGGTTCTGAATGACGTTAGAATTCGTGTAGACCATGTTAACTCCACGAACTCGGTGCTCTTGGATCCATCCGAGATCCATCTGTTCCTGTAGAGCTGCTTGCACTACAGAACATCCCTGGTTATCTTTAGAGCAGATATCACACTGGTGATAATTATGAGGTGGCACATGGCCATATCCACTCTGTCTACAATGCATCTTGACCAGATCGGTCCCCAATAAGAGTACATCATGAATTTGATAGACATTGTTAGTCTCTTTCTCAATCAGATTGACTGCAGCCTTCTCATGTTGAGGCAGCGGGTTCGTAAGAACATTAGGATTCGTATCTTTGAAAGATAAGAGCCCGCTCCTAACAAGCTTTTGCACGTCGGATTTGAAATTGAGACAAGTCTCAATGTTATGCCCTGAACCTCCTTGATGATAAGGACATGTTTGATCCGCTTTAAACCAAAAAGGCGGATTTTTCGGAACTGAAAGGGGAGACTTAGTCTTAATGTGCCCCTTTGCCAGCAGTAACGGAAATAGTTCTGCGTACAACCTGGGTATAGGATCAAACCCAGGTGGCCGTGTTGTACGGTTGTTGTTATATGGAGGACGAGCCTGCTGAAGAGGCTGTTGTGTCCTTTGTTGGTCAGGTTGGCTCTGCGCAACCTGAGGTTGATACATAGGAACAGGCGCGGGGCCGATAGCAGGAGTAACAGCTGCTACTGGCTGATAACGACGCCTTTGCTTTCTGAGAGAGATATTCCCAATATCTTGCTCTTTTTTCTTAGGGAGAGCACTACCGTATTTTTAAGTACCGCTCGTCGATCCAGTGTCTTTTACCAAACGTCCTTCTCGGACGGCTTCCTCAAGACGTACACCCATGCCGACCATTTCGGTGAAATCACTGGGTGCACTGGCGACCATTTGGTCATAGTAAAATGAGCTTAAGGTCTTTAAGAAGATCTTTGTCATCTCTTTTTCCTCAAGAGGTGGACAAATTTGAGCGGCAATTTCACGCCACCTTTGAGCATACTCCTTAAAGGTTTCCTTTTCCTTTTTCGACATTGATCTGAGTTGATCTCTGTCGGGTGCCATGTCCAAATTGTACTTGTATTGGTGGACGAAGGCAGTACCAAGATCTCTGAATGTACTGATCGTGGCACGGTTTAAACCCATGTACCAATTGAGTGCGGCACCGGTTAAACTATCCTGGAAGTAGTGAATCAGCAGGTCCTGATTCTCCGTCTGAGCTGACATCCGCCGAGCGTACATCACCAGATGGCTCTGAGGGCAAGAGTTACCCTTGTATTTTTCAAAGTCGGGCACTTGGAACTTATGCGGGACTTTTACATTTGGGACAAAGCAGAGGTCTGCGGCGTCCTTTCTGAATAAATCCTGACCGCAAATGGCTTGCAGCTCTTTCTGCATTTCCAAGAACTGTTCCTGGAATTCCTCCATTCTGTCAAACATAGTTTCCTTCTTACCAGAAGGTGTTGGTGGAATCTGTCCTTCCGGGACAGTGTGCACCACAGGGGGTGGTACCGTGACTACGGCAGTAAGTCTTGGCGCCTCCCGAAGTTTTTAACCTTCAGGAGTCTTGAGTATGCCCCTGGCATCTTCGCTTTCTCGAAGTTTGTAACCTTCAGGCCCAACGGCTTCTGTTGCGATTCCCTGATATTTAGTGATTGGCGGAACATATCCTTCCGGGATATAGTTAACAGGCATGCCCCAAGGACGATCTTTCGGTATCTGATACCTAGGATCATACTTTTCTATGATGGGAGTTGAGGTGATCTCTGAGATCACAGTTCTTTGTAGCTGAGCTTCTGCCATGGCTTGCATGTCGTTACGAAGCTTTCTCATATCCTCTCTCAGAGTGTCGATCTCTTCTTTCAACTCTCTGTTTTCTACCTCAAGATCATCCATCTTTTTCTGACGATTAGCCCGAGTATTATAGGAATGAGACAGTTTGACTCTAGAATCGAGACACAAACGTGAGATTCGTAGGGAAAAAGAATACGCGATGTGAGAATGATGAATGCAATGATTATATTAATTGTTGTTTTTTTGGTTTAATCAAAATAAACTTGGACAATTAGATTGCAAATATCAAACAGTGGGGAAACCCCTTTTTATAGAAATTCAAAGGATTACAGAAATGGAAATACAGTAGATTACAAAGTGCAGAAACAGAAACCTAAACTAATGGGTCCCGAGTCCTCTCTGAAGAGAAATCGGGTGCTGACTCTGGTACTTTCCTTTTCTTTGACCGGGGCGCTTGGGCCGTTGTCGGGTTGTCATTCCTTTGCCAAGTGAAAGGAGTGAGCAAATTCCTTTGGTCATCTTGATTCTCTACAGCATGCTGCTCCAAAATTTCAATCAGAGAATCTTTCTCTTTTAGTAGTTGCTGTATTTGGATACACTCTACGTCGAGGGTGCGGTACTTGTTCTTCCAAGACCTTCTTTCCTTTTGAACTTTGTTGAGAGTAACCTGAAGCCTTTCAGTTTCTATCATGAAGTACATGACAATTTCCCTCGGTGGAAGAATTCCGTAACGAGGATAAGGCATCTTTAGCTTGAGAGCTCTAGTTTGTACCCAATGGAGATAAGGCTCCACCGAGACACAGTCCGGTTTTCCCAGAGACTCTCGTCCTTTCTTATGAACATGTTTCCAAGCTTGCACTATTTCCATCTTTAGTGCTCTGTCGTTTTCTCCTTCTTTGAAGAAAAGACCTTCCAGATAAACACCCAGTGGGATGTGTCTCATCGGGTATCCAAATTGACGAAGAACTAATATCGGATGATAGTTGATTCCTCCTTTAGTTCCTATGAGGGGTACGCTGGGGAAGTTTCCACAACGGTCAATGATTCTGATTCCCTCATAAATCCTATTACACCAATCTATATCAGAGTTGTGAGGGACATGATCTTCTGCGACCAACGTAAGACACTCTTGCAATCCCAAAAAGCGGCAGACTTGGGCAAGTGAGAGATAAACCACTTGTAAAGCAAAGGTACACAGCATGTGATCTCCCCTCCGCTGTACAAATTCCCTAAGTGTACAGAATGATACGCATCTGCGAGCAAAGTCGGCACAGGGTTTCCAATGAGAAAAACCTTAATAGCGTTGATATCGACGAAGTTATTGATGTTGGGAAACAAAAATAATCCGTAGGTGAGCAAGACAAAGATGCTTTCAAAAGCAGTCCCGTTCCCTATACTAGCAAAGTACAGAGCTTTCTTTGTCAAGAACTGGGCTGGAAAACCTTGGATGCCACCCTTAGTGGTCATGTGAGTCCTGACCTCAGACTCGTCCAAATGAATTGCTCTTGCAATAGTCTGATTCTTTGGAATTTCTTCCAGTCCAGAAAATGGAGCTCGATCTGTAATGTGTCAATTAGTCAGATGAGAATACTCCTCCAGCGTTGGTGATAGCTGGTAATTCGGGAATGTGAAACAGTGATAAACCGGATCGTAGAACTGAATGTGCGCGTCCATGATCCCCTCAATCACATGGACTCTTAACAGTGGTAGCAAACCACGATGCTTGGCTCTAAAAGCCTCTGGGTTAACGATCATCCTCGCTAACTTTCTCAAATCCCCTAGTTTTGGAACCTTGAAGGTATACTGGTGAGTTCTCCTTCTACCGAAATCCATTAGAATAATCTTTTTCTCTGATATTTGCAATCACAGTCTTAGTTTAATTTGAAAAATAGAGAGACTAGAAGAGAAGTTTTTTGAATGTTTTAATGTTTTAATAAATGAATGCATGAATGCAGCACACAAAAACATAGAAAAAACATGGGGTCAGAGGGTCGTTGTCATGAAGTCAAGGCTCTACCCATCCCCAAAGGTTTATAATAGGGTGATTTTTGTACCTGTACTCATTATCATCAGCTCCTCCCAGGAAAGCAAAACAACAAGCGGATCGCCAGCGAGTTGTGTGCAATCTTAGAGTAAATGCTATTCACCGAGAATAGATCACCAGCCTCAAATGAGGGTAGTATCGCGTAACAGCTATTTCCGATAGCTTCTGCACTACGAAAAAGGTTGACTTTTCTTAAGTGTATACTCAATCTCACCACATGCGGCATCACACGCATTCCCAGTAGCAGAAAAATAAACACGTATAGCAATTAGGAAAAGCAGTATATATATTTGTCCTAATCATCCTAGACTTATAAAGCTATGAATCTTAAGTTCCTGACAGAAATGGGTTCCCCGGCGGAAGCCCCAATCTGTGGTTCCCTGCCTAAGAGATGGACCAGCATAGGTCAATCTTTCTCTTCGGTAGAGTTCCCATTTTCCGTAGAAAACGGGGATGATGCCCTAAGGCAGAAAAGGAGACTCCCTAGCAGAGTCGCCATTTGTGTAATTTTTCACACAAGAGAAGTACAAAGAAAGAGACAGGCCCCACGGTGGGCGCCACTTTTCTGTGGCGGCCACCGCCATGAAAAAGATTCGTCCAAGGTTTTCACCTCAAATTTTAAGAAAGTCAGTGATCGGCCCCACGGTGGGCGCCACTTTTCTGTAGCGAGCGATTTTGGACGTGGTTCTTAAGCACAGGTCGTTCTCTGCGGTTGAGTTTACTACAGGTCGATTCATTTTTTATCCTATTGTAAGCTGACTAAGGAAGGGAAATAGATGTCTCCAATTAACCCTGCTTGCATACTGAGTTTAAACAGCGGTCTGTTAGGTTACGGATGCTATCAATGTGGGGGGCCTTTGTACTGGTTATTCGTATTTCGCCAATACGGTTCTTTCTTTCTTTTTTCTAGGCAAAGGGTTTCTGGCGGGGAATAAGAATTAGGATGTTAGGACTGATTCTTTTGAATTACTGCTTTTAATTGATGGAGATATGGGATTTGGGTTTTTTGTTGATTGCGCTCGCTAAGATCTTTTCTTTCGATCTTATGCCTACGTATTCCCGTTTACCAAAACAGGGAAATCAGAGCGTTCGTAGCTCCTCCTATTCTATGGGAGGAAATTGGTTTTTGGTGTCTTGTTCAAAGCCCAAGACGTGAAGCGAAAGGTGATTTGTATCTTGTTCAAAGCCCAAGATGTGAAGCTAAAAGACCTCGACTTTAGAGAGAATTTGTCATCTCTAAAGAGGGGAGAAGGAGAATTACTTTAACTGGGATACGCAGATCCGAGCAATGCCATAATTTCCGAAGAAAGGGTTTTAACCTAAAGGAGAAGACTTTAACTTAGTGTAGAGCAATGCCATCTTTCCTTAGGAATTTCTCATGCTAAAAGAGGGACAGTGGCATGGATATAGATGATCCAGAGGCTTGCCGCTTACAGCGATTAGATGAAGGGAAAGGAGTTGTTGATGTTTGTGTACTGTGAACGAGGCACAGCTTTGATGCTAAAAGGTCGATTGGATCAACCAGTGGTTTTCTTATACAAAGCCTAAGAGGAGGCTATTTTGTGTCTCGTACAAAGCCCGAGAAAGAGGCTAAAGGTTTTTGACCCAGTGGGGCATATCGTTATACAAAGCCTAAGAGGAGGCTAGCAAAGAGTTCGACTCTTGCTTAAGGGATTTATATCTCGTACGAGGCCCGAGATGGAGGCAAAAAAAGGGGTGATTGACTCAACGAGGGAATCTTTTGTGTCTCATACAAAGCCTGAGAGAGAGGCTAAAAGGTTGTTTTGACTCCACTGGGGAGAATTTTGGTATCTCGTACGAAGCCCGAGATGGAGGCTATTGTAACTGTTTCAGTTGAGTGACAGATCCAATATACTGATTTAAAAGAGAAAATCAGTTCTTATATGAGCAACACTGTACTCAGGGATTTAATTTGAGGATCAGGGATATTTCCTTTTCTTTGAGGAAACGGGAAATCCAAAGGGTATCGAGACTATCCGAGTCTGCGGGTTCCTTCCTATTTAACGAAGGGTGCTTGAGAATGTCTTTGAGACTCAAGGAAGTTAGACTGTCCAAGTCTAGAGTTTTATCTTTTGTACTATGCTTTGAGAAACAGTAGTAGACTCTATGAAAGGACTGTTCTATGAGGATGACTAGGTTCTGTTCCTATACCTCTAGGAGGTCGTTGGAACAATTTGTACGAAGCCCAAGAGGAGGCTGGAATCTTTTAAGAAGTCGACGGGTCCTTGTACGAAGCCCAAGAGGAGGCTATCATTCCCGGAGGAAGAGATCATTATACGAAGCCTAAGAGGAGGCTGTGAATACTTCTAAGAAGCCGTAGGGTCCTTGAATAATGCCCAAGAGGAGGCGGGGTTGCTTTTAGGAAGCCTGTGGGTCCTTGTATGATGCCCAAGAGGAGGCCGATGCTTTTAAGAAGCTCGTGGGTCCCAAACCAAAGAAAAGTTTAGGAAAACTCTTTTAGAGTTAAAACCACTGGTAAACGTGCGAGGTTTACTATCCAGTGACTTTAACTTTTAGAGAGAGTCCGAACCGTTCGGCGGTTTGAAGAAATTCAAGAGAAGTTTCACCGAGAATAATTCATCTCTGGGGGATAGAATTTCTTGACGATTCCTAAGGAGGACAGCCGAAGAGAAGACTGTATCTGGTGTTCCTATTGGGGATCTAGGTGTCTATTTCTACGAATAAATGAAACGGCGTCACTTAGTTCTAGACGTAGTAGCCGGGGAAACTCGAAATATCTATACTATTATTACATAGTAGATATGAGTTTGTGAAAGGAGACTTACAGTGAGCAGCCCCACAATACAGTTTATAATATGAAAGCAGTAAACGAAAGCGATAACCACTTACTCGATTGTAGTGCTTCCATGCTGTTTGGTTAGTTGTTCAACACAGAAAGATTAAAAACAACAGTATATTCAAAATCAAAGGAGAAAGTGCTTTGAAAAAGAAAGATTTGGGGCTTACAGCTCAAAGAGAGGCCCTGTTTGAATTTGTACAGAGGGACTTATACAAGTGACTGTGGCCCAAAAAGGTTTTCTGTACAAAGGGATGGGTCTTACACTCTCTCAAGAGGCCCAAAAAGGTTTAAAGAAAAGAGAGATGGGTCTTACTACTCGAGGGTAGGCCCAGATGATTTTTGAAAAGGCGACGATCGCGCCATTTGTTTTTTGACGGTATCGGGACTTATACAATAAGTGAGGCCCAAAATGTTTTGGTTAAAAGGGGGATTGGGTCTTACACTCTAATAGAGGCCCAAAGTGTTTTGAATGGGTCTTATAGCTCAAGGAGAGCCCCAAATGATTTTTATTTTTAAACGGGCGACGATCGCGCCGTTTACTTGTACAGAGGGACTTATACAATGAGTGAGGCCCAAAAAGTTTTTGTACAAGGGGGGATGGGTCTTACACTCTCTCAAGAGGCCCAAAAAGGTTTTGAAAATGATTTATGAGGGTTGAATTAATCCAAAACCCTAATTTGTTTTCAAAAATGTATTTAATTGAATAAAAATTCAATTAAAATGATTAAAATTGTTTAACATGTGAAAAACAAATTGTGATCTTGGATTAATGCTTCAAAAATTAAGTATTGACCTACAAAATAATTATAAAGCATTAAAAGTTGCAAAATCAATATAGAAAAAATATTTAAAATGCCAAAAACAATCAAAATATTAATTCTTTGCAAAAATGTCAATTATATGAAATAAATAATATTTTTGGGATTTTTTGATAAAATAAAATATTTTAACATTTTTGTGAATTATTAAAAAAAGAATCAACTCAAAATCATTAAAACTCAGAGAGAAATTAATTTTTGAATCAATTAAACAAAATCACAAAATTCAAATATTCAAATATATGAAAATGGCGCCAAGAACAACACCAAGAACACGCGCGTTTTTCAGTTTGCCCAGATTTGCATTTTCCATCCAATCTCACTGAATACGTAATTATAACATGCAATCCACATATCATTATGCTCGCCTCAACCTCACGATCATGTCTATGTACTTTAATTTCATTTAAATTAAACATACAACAAGAAATCACGAAGAAACCTCAAGAACCCTAATTTCTGCATGAAGGCTAGGATTTTTGATACACGATTCAAACAATGCAATTGATTGAGGGAAAACATTCCATGCATGATTATGAACATATGGCCAAATTATTGTGCGAGGAAATATGCATAGATTGAGAGATGACCAAATTTAGGCTTACCTCCAAGTCGTGACAGCAAGTTCAGATGTGATTTTGAGTTGGAGGTGTTACAGACAAGTTGTGATGATCTGGACAGCTTCCCTACACCATATGGAGTGTGTTTGAACACTTGGATTGAATTGAAATGGACTGGATCAGTTTATGGCATCTCAGCTGCAACTTCACTTCAAACTTGTGTGGATGGCAAGTGATTTTGTGAAATTGATGTTTCAAATGTTATGTGAGTGTTTGATCAGCTCATATGTGATGTATGTGAGGTGTGTGAGTGATTGGTTTGTGCAGAATTGCTCTCAAACTCAAAACCCGATAGCTACCTTGCTAAGAAAGGCATTTTTGCCAAGAGAAAGAGATTTTGAGGAAAGCATCTGTTAGATGGCTTTGGTGTACTTAAACTGACCACAATTGAGCTCTATTTATAGTAGAGCAAGTTTGTTTTGCAAGGAATAGTACATGGCATCTGGTAAGTAGGTTTCCTCAATGTTGGCCAATGGAAATGAAAGTCTCCTCTAGCCATTGACTAGAGGTTAGGGCACAGAGCTTTGGTCCCCTTGGTCTTGGATAAGTCTTGACTGATTTCAGATGAGAATGGCTCAGTCCATGCCACCTTGATGGTTCCATTGAATGCCTCATTCCAAATTTGAAGTCTTGTCCCTATTTTGGCCATTCTAGGTTCAACATGCTATTCTTTGTTCCTTGGACCTTGGAGGCTTGGCTCAGTGATTGTCCCCTTTGGATTCAATCCTCTGAGGTGTCCAAGTGGATTGGAGCAATTGCAATTGGCTGATTTTGGCAAATCGAGCCAAAATGCAAATTCTGCCTTGCTTTGACAGATTTCAGCAAGGCAACTTGCCAATGTTGTATCTCATAATGTAGGTTGAATTTGGCAATGTTCTTGGCCATTTTGGAAAGCTCTTACATGATACAACAACTGTTTGAACAAGTTTTGTTTTGATCTCTTTTGATTCCAAGTGAAAAATCCCCCTACGTTTGGCAAAAAGTGAAGCAGAATTCTGACTTAGTGAAAATTTCACTAAGTGTTGGAAGAAGTGACATTTTCACTTTTTAGCCACTTTGATCACTCCATAACTCAAAATCCTTAATGAATTGGAATGACTTGTAGTTGAAGTTTTTGTAGGTGATAATGAGGGCTACAAATCCATCTTTGGATGAGAAAAAATGGCCTTGTGGTTTAGGAGTTATGGTCCTCCAAAGTTGGTACCTTTGCCACTTTATTTTTAACTTAGAAAAATTTCTAAGTTTTATGGTTACCCCTTTTACAAGTTATCTCACTTTTCTTGATTTTTCTTGATGAATGATGATTCAAATCATACATTAACATCATTTTAGGGTTAAAAATCCATTTTGGTGAAAAATCTCAAAAAGTCAAAGTTGACTTTTGTGCACAGTTGACTTTTTATCAGATGAATTCCAAACTGTGCAATTCTTTAGGAAATCATGTCCTTGACCTAAATCAAACTTGATGGACATGTTCCATGGGTGTCATAGGGTATATTCAATCATGTATTAGGGTTTGGGAGCATGTCTTGGTCAAAAGTCAAAATTACAGTTGACTTTTCCCTTAAAACCCTAATTGTGGTGCAGATGAAATTGAGACTTGTTGCTCAAGCTTCTTGGATCAATCCATTGTTCCAAATGGATCAATATGGTATATTAGAGACCCTCAAATCATGTCTTGAGGTCTTGGCTCATGGTTTGTCCCAAAAGTCAACTTAGGGGTGAATTAGGTCAAGAAACCCTAATTCCTGATTTTTGATGAATGCATCCCCTGAGGCAAAATTGACTTGATGCAAGGGTTCATGAGGTTCCATGAAGTATATTAGGTCATGTTTTGGATCATTCCCTTGTGCCCAGATGAAAATTTCCATCTGGAGGCCCTGGTCGACCAAAACCCTAATTTGGGGACACTGTCGATCTTGAGACTTGATCCACCTAGAAGGGAGCAGCCTTGTGCTTAATCCTTGAAGTGGGAGTCCTTTTTGATCCATTGTGGATGTTTGAGAGATTAGACAAGTTGAAGATCATGTCATTTCTTGATTGATCCTTTGTCTAAACACTCAGAGAGGGATTGAAACCCTAATTTTGCTTGTAGTGGATGCTCACCCATCTTTGGGGAGACTGATGAAGCATGATGGTTCATCCATATTGTGATGATGATTTTCACAATGATGGGAAATCTTAGTGGTCAAAATTTGGGGTATTACAAGTTGGAATGACAAGTTGTCCCCATCCTGTCGTATCGGTACTCTCGACCGCTTTGATAGCATCTTTGTATGATGAAATCGAGGTTCCTTCTCTGAACTGATTATTCTTGCTCACCGATAGTGCTTGGAACTACGTTCCAATAACCTCCTCGGGTTCTACACAAGTAGATGATGATAAGTTGCTTACAAGCAAGGCTTGTTCCCCACAAACTGTGACAAGTTGATCGTTCTGGACGAACTTTAGCTTTTGGTGGAGAGTCGAAGTGACCACTCCAGCCTGGTGTATCCAAGGTCTTCCTAATAAACAATTGTACGTTGCTCGGATGTCCATGACCTGGAAAGTGACTTGGAAAGTGTGAGGACCAATAGTTATGGGAAGATCAACTTCGTCGATAACTATTTTTCTGGATCCGTCAAATGCTTTGACGACGACCTCGCTGATTCTCATCGGAGCGTCCTTGAATGATAATTGCATCAAAGTGGACTTCGGCATAACATTCAGGGCTGACCCTGTGTCTACCAGTACGCTGGCTAAAGCATCGTCCTAGCAGTTAACTGTGATATTGAGTGCCATGTTATGACGGCGACCCTCTTCGGGTAATTCCTCATCACTAAATCCCAAATTATTGCAGGAAGTGATGTTAGAACAATGCTATCGAACTGTCTGATTGTTACATCTTGTTCCACAAAGGCTTGCTCCAAGACTTTCTGTAGAGCCTCCCTGTGCGCTTCTGAACTGAGTAAAAGTGATAGCACCGAGATCTTTGAAGGAGTCTGTAATAGTTAATCAACAATGTTGTATTCACTCCTTTGGATGAGCTTCAGCATCTCATCATTATTTTTTGAAAGGTCGGGATTACTGGATTGACCGACTGGTGGATCAGGAGCTTCTGTCTGAAGTTCCTTTTCTTTGTTAAGTTCTCCAACTCCTCGGTTGAAGATTCTACCGCTCCGTGTCACACGACTGATGTCTGCAATATTCACGACGGAGGGTAATGGAATTTCCTTTCCATTTTCAACTATTGTTGCACCGTACTTGTAAGGGATAACATTAGTTGATTCATACGGTGTTGGTCCCGGCAGATAGATGACTATGGGAACCTTCTGATTTTTCTGACCATCATAAGCAATCTCGATCCGTTCCCAGTTGGGAACTTTAGATTCGTTAAGTAGAGGAATAATGGCAAAAACACCCCTGGTCCTGTGATGACCAGAGATCATGACAACATCCTCAACTTGCTCGGTAAGGTAGTTCGACATCCAGTCGATGGGTCCAGAACCCGGATATGGACGAATTTCTCCACGATCGACCTGACCCTGAAGAGCTGCTCTCACAAGTTAACACCCTTGGTTAATTTCTGAACAGACGCTACAACTGTCATAATTGTATGGTGGCTCCTGCTCACGCCCACTTTGAATACAATGTAACCTTACTAGGTTAGCTTCCACTGATCGGACATCCTGACTTTGACGCCGAGTGATGTTTCCATTAATGATACTAATCTGCTGAGTATCTTCATCCATATAGATTGGCATCCACCAGTGATTTAACAAGTGCTGAAGTGCCTCCGGGACAAGGGTACAACCTCGATCGTTTTCGTAACCCGCTTTACAGCTTTGATAGTCATGTGACATTAAGAATCCGAGTCGGACCTGCTCAGCATGTAACTCTACCAGGTTGGTATTCATCAAGCGAATGTCAAAGATTTGAACCATATTGATCTGATAGGTGTTCCTATCATGGTAGTCTTGGATCCATCCAAGATCCATCTGACGCTGGAGGGCCTCTTGGATTAAAGAGCATCCCTGTTTGTTTACCTAGCAAATCAGACAGGAACTGTAATTGTGTCGCGGTAGATTATGATGTTGGCTTTGCCTTGAGTGCATCGCCACCAAGTTGACATTCATTGCACGGATGTCGTGGTTCTGAACGACGTTAGAATTCGTGTAGACCATGTTAACTCCACGAACTCGGTGCTCTTGGATCCATCCAAGATCCATCTGTTCCTGCAGAGCTGCTTACACTACAGAACATCCTTGGTTATCTTTAGAGCAGATATCACACTGGTGATAGTTATGAGGTGGCACATGGCCATATCCACTCTGTCTACAATGCATCTTGACCAAATTAGTTTTCAACAAGAGTACATCATGAATTTGATAGACATCGTTAAATTCTCCTTCTATCAAATTGACTGCAGCCTTTTCATGTTGAGGCAGCGGGTTCATAAGAACATTAGGATTCATATCTTTGAAGGATAAGACCCCGCTCCTAACAAGTTTTTGTACGTCGGACTTGAAATTGAGGCAACTCTCTATGTTGTGCCCTGAACCTCCTTGATGATAAGGGCATGTTTGATCCACCTTAAACCAAAAAGGCGGATTTTCCGATACTGTAAGAGGAGATTTAGTGTGAATGTGCCCCTTAGCCAATAGTAATGGAAACAACTCTGCGTACGTTACGGGTATAGGATCAAATCCCGGTGGCCATGTTGTACGGTTGTTGTTATATGGAGGACGAGCCTGCTGAAGAGGCTGTTGTGTCCTTTGCTGGTCAGGTTGGCTCTGCGTAACCTGAGGTTGATACGTAGGAATAGGCGCAGGGTTGATAGCAGGAGTCACAGCTGCTACCGGTTGATAACGTCGCCTTTCCTTTCTGAGATAGATATTCCCAATATCTTGCTCTTTTTTCTTAGGGAGAGCACTACCATATTTTTTAGTACCGCTCGTCGATCCAGAGTCTTTTACCAAACATCCTTCTCGGACGGCTTCCTCAAGACGTACGCCCATGCCGACCATTTCGGTGAAATCACTGGGCGCACTGGCAACCATTCGGTCATAGTAAAACGAGCTTAAGGTCTTTAATAAGATCTTTGTCATCTCTTTTTCCTCAAGAGGTGGACAAATTTGAGCGGCGATTTCACGCCACCTTTGAGCATACTCCTTAAAGGTTTCCTTGTCCTTTTGCGACATCGATCTGAGTTGATCTCTGTCGGGTACCATGTCCAAATTGTATTTGTATTGTTGGACGAAGGCAGTACCAAGATCTCTGAAAGTGCTGATCGTGGCACGGTTTAAACCCATGTACCATTTGAGTGCGGCACCGGTTAAACTATCTTGGAAGTAGTGAATCAGTAAGTCCTGATTCTCCGTCTGGGCTGACATCCGCCGAGCGTACATCACCAGATGGCTCTAAGGGCAAGAGTTACCCTTGTATTTTTCAAAGTCGGGCACTTGAAATTTGTGTGGAACTTTCACATTTAGGACCAAGCAGAGGTCTGCGGCGTCCTTTCCAAATAGATCCTGACCGCGAATGGCTTGCAGCTCCTTCTGCATTTCCAAGAATTGCTCATGGAATTCCTCCATTCTATCAAACATAGTTTCCTTCTTACCAGAAGGTGTCTGTGGAATTTGTCCTTCCGGGACAGTGTGCACCACAAGGGGTGGTACCGTGACTACGGCAGTGAGTCTTGGCGTTTCCTGAAGTTTGTAACCTTCAGGAGTCTTTAGTATGCCCCTGGCATCTTCGCTTTCCTGAAGTTTGTAACCTTCAGGCCCAGCGGCTTTTGTTGCGATTCCCTGATCTTCAGTGATCGGCGGAACATATCCTTCTGGGATATAGTCAACAGGCATTCCCCAAGGACGATCTTTCGGCATTTGATACCTAGGATCATACTTTTCCACTACGGGCATTGAGGTGATCTCTGAGTTCACAGTTCTTTGTAGCTGAGCTTCTGCCATGGCTTGCATGTCGTTACGAAGCTTTCTCATATCCTCTCTCAGAGCGTCGATCTCTTCTTTCAACTCTCTGTTTTCTTCCTCAAGATCATCCATCTTTTTCTGACGATTGGCCCGAGTATTATACGAATAAGATAGTTTGACTCTAGAACCGAGACGCAAACATGAGATTCGTAGGTAAGAAGAATACGCGATGTGAGAATGATGAATGAAATGATTATATTAATTGTTTAAGGTTTAATCAAAATAAACTTCGACAATTAGGTTGCAAATATCAAATGGTGGGGAATCCCCTTTTTATTGAAATTCAAAGGATTACAGAAATGGAAATACAGTAGATTAAAAGGTACAGAAACAGAAACCTAAACTAATGGGTCCCGAGTCCTCTCTGAAGAGAAATCGGGTGCTGATTCGGGTACTTTCCTTTTCTTTGACCGGGGCTCTTGGGCCGTTGTCGGGTTGTCATTCCTTTGCCAGGTGAAAGGAGCGAGCAAATTCCTTTGGTCATCCTGATTATCCACAACATGTTGCTCCAAAATTTCAATTAGAGCATCTTTTTCCTTCAGTATTTGTTGTATTCTGATGCACTCTACGTCGAGGGTGCGATACTTGTTCTTCCAAGACCTTCTCTCCTTTTAAACTTTGTTGAGAGTAACCTGAAGCTTTTTCGTTTCCGTCACGAAGTACATGACAGATTCCTTTGGCGGGAGAATTTTGTAACGAGGATAAGGCATCTTTAGCTTGAGAGCTCTAGTTTGTACCCAATGGAGATAAGGCTCCACCGAGACACAGTCCAGTTTTCCTAGAGACTCCCGCCCTTTCTTATGAACATGCTTCCAAGCGTGCACTATTTCCATCTTTAGTGCTCTGTCATTTTCCCCTTCCTTGAAGAAAAGACCTTCCAGATGAACACCCAGTGGGATGTGTCTCATCGGGTATCCAAATAGACGACGAACCAATACCGGATGGTAGTTGATTCCTCCTTTAGTTCCTATGAGGGGTACGTCGGGGAAGTTTCCACAACGGTCAATGATCCTAATTCCCTCATAAATCCTATTACACCAATCAATGTCAGAGTTGGTAAGAGACATGATCTTCTGCGACCAACGTAAGGCACTCTTACAATCCCAAAAAGCAGCAGACTTGGGCAAGTGAGAGATAAACCATTTGTAAAGCAAAGGTACACAGCATGTGATCTCCCCTCCGCTGTACAAATTTCCCAAGTGTACAGAATGATACGCATCTGCGAGCAAAGTCGGCACAGGGTTTCCAATGAGAAAAACCTTAATGGAGTTAAGATCGACGAAGTTATTGATGTTGGGAAACAAAAATAACCCGTAGGTGAGCAAAACAAAGATGCTTTCAAAAGTAGTCACGTTTCCTATACTGGCGAAATACAGGGCTTTCTTTGTCAAGAACTGGGCTGGAAAACCTTGGATGCCACCCTTAGTAGTTAGGTGAGTCCTAACCTCAGACTCGTCCAAATGAATTGCTCTTGCAATAGTCTGATTCTTTGGAATTTCTTCCAGTCCAGAAAATGGAGCTCGATCTGTAATGTGTAGATCGATCAGGTGAGAATACTCCTCTAGCGTTGGTGCGAGCTGGTAATCCGGGAATGTGAAACAGTGATAAACTGGATCATAAAACTGAATGAGCGCATCCATGATTCCCTCAATCACATGGACTCTTATTAGTGGTAGCAAACCTCCGTGCTTGGCTCTGAAAGCCTATGGGTTAGTGATCATCCTCGCTAACATCCTCAAATCCTCTAGCTTTGGAACCTTGAAGGTATACTAGTGAGTTCTCCTTCTACAGAAATCCATTAGTGCAATCCTTTTCTCTGATATTTGCAATCACAGTCTTAGTTTATTTTGAAAAACAGAGAGACTAGAAGAGAAATATTTTGAATGTTTTAATGTTTTTTAGATGAATGCATGAATGCAGCACACAAAAACATAGAAAAAACATGGGGTCAAAGGGTCGTTGTCATGAAGTCAAGGCTCTACCCATTCCCAAAGGTTTATACTAAGGTGGTTTTTGTACCTGTACTCATTATCATCAGCTCCTCCAAGGAAAGCAAAACAACAAGCGGATCGCCAGCGAGTTGTAGAACAATCTTAGAGTAAGTGCCATTCACCGAGAATAGATCACCAGCCTCAAATGAGGGTAGTATCGCGTAACAACTATTCCCGATAGTTTCCGTACTACGAAAGGGTTTGGCTCCTCAACTTCTCAGACTTAACAACCGGCCCATTGTCTAGGTGAGAGAATGGGTTGCGTTGGTCAGCCTCCACTGAGGTTGATGGTCGACCCCGTCACCATCACTTATCTTAAGTGTATACTCAATCTTTCCACATACGGCATCACCCGCATTCCCATTAGCAGAAAAATAAACACGTATAGCAATTAGGAAAAGCGGTATATATATTTATCCTAATCATCCTAGACCTTTAAAGCTATGAATCTTAAGTTCCTGACAAAAAACGGGTTCCCCGGCGGAATCCCCAATCTGTGGTTTTCACACAAGAGGTGAAAAAGGAAATCAGAATTAGGCCCCACGGTGGGCGCCATTTTTTCTGTTGGCGGCCACCGCCATGAAAATGACTTACCCAAGGTTTAAATTGTAAGAAAGAAAGAATTGGCCCAACGGTGGGCGGCATTTTTCTGTAGCGAGCGATTTTGGACGCGGTTCTTAAGCGCTGGTCACTCTCTGCGGTTGAGCTTAAACCACAGGTCGATTCATTTTTTATCCTATTGTGAGCTGAATAAGGAAGGGAAATAGATGTCTCCAATTAACCCTGCTTGCATGCTGGGTTTAAACAGCGGTCTGTTAGTTTACGGATCCTATCAATGTGGGGGGCCTTTGTACTGGTTATTTGTATTTTTGCCAATACTGATTTCTTTCTTTTTATTTTGACAGAAGGTTTCTGGCGGGGAATAAGGATTAGGATGTTAGGACTGATGTTTTTTGATAGATATATGAGAGTATGGGATTTTGGTTTTTTGTTGGTTGTGCTCGCTAAGATTTTTTTTAATCTTATGCCTACGTATTCCCGTTTACCTAAAACAAGGAAATCAGAGCGTTCGTAGTTCCTCCTATTCTATGGGAGGAAATGGGTGTTTTGGTGTCTTGTTCAAAGCCCAAGACGTGAAGCGAAAGGTGATTTGTATCTTGTTCAAAGCCCAAGATCTGAAGCTGAAAGTCTATTTGTATCTTGTTCAAAGCCCAAGATATGAAGCTAGAAGGGTTTTAACTTTAGAGAGAATTTGTCACCTCTAAAGAGGGGTTTGTCTGTCACAACTGTTGGGTGACTGGTTATAAAGGAGAATTACTTTAACCGGGATACGCGGATCCTAGCAATGCCATGATTTCCTTTATAGGGTAGTTTTAACCTGAAGGAGAAGACTTTAACTCAGTGTAGAGCAATGCTATCTTTCCTTAGGAATTTCTCATGCTAAAAGAGGGACAGTGGCATGGATGTAGATGATCCAGAGGCTTGCCGCTTACAGCGATTAGATGAAGGGGAAGGAGTTGTTGATGTTTGTGTACTGTGAACAAGGCACAGCTTTGACGCTAAAAGGTTGATTGGATCAACCAGTGGTTTTCTTATACAAAACCTAAGAGGAGGCTAGTGGCCCAACAAGAGGGTGTTTTTGTGTCTCGTACAAAGCCCGAGAGAGAGGCTAAAAGGTTTTTGACTCAACGATGGAGTCTTTTGGTATCTCGTATAAAGCCCGAGATAGAGGCTATTTGACTCAACAAAAGAGTTTTTTGTATCTCGTACAAAGCCCGAGATGGAGGTTGTTGTTTGTTTGGCTCAATAAGAACCTTTTTGTATCTCGTATAAAGCCCGAGATAGAGGCGAAAGGGGTGATTGACTCAACGAGGAAGTCTCTTATGTGTCTCGTACAAAGCCTAAGAGAGAGGCTAAACGTTGTTTGACTCTGCTGGGGAGGATCATTGTACAAAGCCCAAGAGGAGGCTATCGTAACTATTTCAGTTGAGTGACAGGTCCAATATACTGATTTTTAAAGAGAAAACCAGTTCTTATATGAGTAACACTGTACTCAGGGATTTTTGATGCGAGGATCAGGGTTATCTCCTGTTCTTTAAGGAAGCGGGAAATCCAAAGGGTATCGAGATTCTCCGAGTCTACGGGTTTTCTTCCTATTTAACGAAGGGGTCACTTGAGAATGTCTTTGAGACTCAAGGATATTAGACTGTCTGTGTCTAGAGTTTCATCTTTTGTATTATGCTTTGAGAAACAGTAGTAGACTCTTTGAAAGAACTGTTCTATGCAGATGACTAAGTTCTGTTCCTATACCTCTAGGAGGTCGTCGGGATAATTTGTACGAAGCCCAAGAGGAGGCTGGAAACTTTTAAGAAGTCGATCGGTCCTTGTACTAAGCCCAAGAGAAGGCTATCATTCTCGGAGGAGGAGATCATTATACGAAGCCTAAGAGGAGGTTGTGAATACTTCTAAGAAGTCGTAGGGTCCTTGTACTAAGCCCAAGAGGAGGTGGGGTTGTTTTTAGGAAGCCTGTGGGTCCTTGTACGATGCCCAAGAGGAGGCCGATGCTTTTAAGAAGCCCGTGGGTCCCCAAACCCCGAGAAATTCAAGGCAATGCTATTCACCGAGAATAGATCAAAGTCAGGAAAATTCGAGAATTTGGAAGAAACTCAAAGATGCCATTCACGGAGAATAAATTCATCTCTGGGAGTAGAGTTTCTTGATAATTCCTAATGAGGACAGCCGAAGAGAAGACTATATCTGGTGATCCTATTGGGGATCTAGTTGTCTATTTCTACGAAAAAACGAAACGGCGTCACCTAGTTCTAGACGTAGTTGCCGGGGAAACTCTAAATATCTATACTATTATTACACAGTTGATATGAGTTTATGAAAGAAGACTTACAGTGAAATAGCCCCACAATACAGTTATATGTATATGAAAGCGGTAAATGAAAGCAATAACCACTTACTCGGTTGTAGAGCTTCCATGCTGTTTGGTTAGTTGTTCAACAAAGAAAGATTGAAAACAACAGTATATTCAAAATCAAAGGAGAAAGTGCTTTGAAAAAGAAAGATTTGGGGCTTACAGCTCAAGGAGAGGCCCAGGGTTTTATCAGTGAGCGCACTGTTGAATTTGTACATAGGGACTTATACAAGTGACTGAGGCCCAAAAATTGTATTTTGTACAAAGGGATGGGTCTTACACTCTTTCAAGAGGCCCAAAAAGTTTAAAGAAGAAGAGTGGGGCTTATAACACGAGGGTAGGCCCAATTGATTTTTCCGTTTAAAATGGCGATCGCGCCGAGATTTTCTTTTAACACAAAGGGACTTATACAATAAGTGAGGCCCAAAATGTTTTGGTTAAAAGGGGGGTTGGGTCTTACACTCTATTAGAGGCCCAAAAAGTTTTTAATGGGTCTTATAGCTCAAGGAAAAGCCCAGTTGTTATTTTTCAAAAGGCGACGATCGCGCCGTTTGTTTTTGACGGTATCGGGACTTATACAATACACTGAGGCCCAAAAAAATGAGTTGGTCAAAAAAGGATTGGATCTTACACTCTATTAGAGGCCCATGAGTGTTTGACAATGATTTGTTTTGAGTGAAAATCAAAGAAACCCTAATTTTATTCTTTAAAAGTAAATATTTAAAGAAAATCAATGAAAAATACCAAATAGGTTTGAATAAACCACTTGTGATTTTTGTTTAAGGTTTGAAAAATGAGGTATAAATCACAAGAGATATTAAAACTCATTTGGTCTTGATTTTTCAAGAAGAATATTCATTTTAAAATGCTTAAAAACAAATAAAAATGAATTTATTCACAAAAATGCTAATTATATTAAATAAATAATACAAACTCAATTTTTTTGTGGAATAAAATATTTCAGCATTTTTGTGATTTTTTGCAAAAAGAACCAATAAAAAATAATTAAAATTGAAAGATTTATTAATTTTCCAAATAATTAACAAAACATGAAAATAGTTGGAAAAATAGCAAAATGTGAAAAAATCACAAAATGGCATGGGTGGGGTTTGAACCCACGACCTCAAGCATACAAGGCGCGCGCCTTACCACTGGGGTGGTGATACATCCATTGTTTGAAGCAAACCAACAAATACACAAGTCATGCCTTGGTTTTGGCTTGCCCAAGGCAAGTTTTGGCTCAAAAATGTGAAGGTCATAACTTTCTCAATTCTTAATGGTTTGAGACAAAATTTATATGCATCTGGGCCAGAATTTCATAAGGAATCCAATGGTGGTGGTAGTTTTTTCATATCACACTCCCTCCTCAAAACCCGATAGTGGTTTTGAAAATGACCTATAAATGCATTTTCTATGCTACAACTTGGTACAAGCATGGATTACATGGTGAATTAGCTCAGACACAACATATATGACATATATGAGATGTTTATGATCAATGGACTTCAAATGCACACATGTTTTGGTGAGTGCAACTTGAGAAGCTTACCCCTCTTTGAGATTTTGGAGGTTTCTCTGCAATCTGCCAACCCTCTTGCTCCAGATATGATTTTATGGTTTGAACCACCTCAAATGATCCCTTGGATGCTTTTAGGATGATTGGAATCACCTGGTACCTGCAAAAACACAAACTGTCCCTTTCTTGCAAAAGGGGTTAAAAGTGACCAAAATGGCAACTCCCTCAAATGGTGTTCCAGATGGTGGGAACCATTTGGGACAGTTCAAGGATGATATTTAGAGTGTGTTTGAGGTTTTATCTGGTTTGGAAAGTGACTGAATCAAGACATGGCTTGAAAAATGCAAAAAAATGTTATTTTGAGGTTTTGAGAGGTGACTTTGTGATGTTGTGATTACATGTCACTTTTAATGGTTTGCACAACTTACATATGATATATATGAGGTGTGTGTGTGATTAGTTTGGGTGGAATTGCTCTCTAGCTCAAAAACTCAGAATTACTTGCTTTGGAAGGCAAGTTTGAGGTGAAAGAAGAGATTTTGAGGAAAGCATCTGTTTGATGGCTTTGGTGTACTCAAACTGAACACAATTGAGCTCTATTTATAGTAGAGCAAGTTTGTTTTGGGATCCACAGTGAATGGCAACTGCAGCAGGTGTTTGTTCAATGTTGGCCAATGGAAATGCAAGTCTCCTCTAGCCATTGACTAGAGGTTAGGGCACAGGGTTGTGGTTCCCTTGGTCTTGGATAAGTCTTGACTGATTTCAGATGAGAATGGCTCAGTCCATGCCACCTTGATGCTTCCATTGAATGCTTCAATCCAAATTTGGAGTCCTGTCCCTATTTTGGCCATTCTAGGTTCAACATGCTATTTCTTGTTCCATGGACTTTGGAGGCTTGGCTCAGTGATTGTCCCCTTTATATTCAATCCTCAGATGTGTCCAAGTGGATAGGAGCATTTGAATTTGGCTGATTTGGCAAATCGAGAAAAATTGCAAATTCTGCCTTGCCTTGACAGATTTCAGCAAGGCAACTTGCCAATGTCATATCTCATGGTGTAAGTTGAATTTGGTAATGCTCTTGACCATTTTGGAAAGCCCTTACATGATACAACAACTGTTTGAACATGTTTGGTTTTGATCTCTTTTGAATCCAAGTGAAAAATCCCCCTACATTTGGCAAAAAGTGAAGGCAGATTCTGACTTAGTGAAAATTTAACTAAGTGTTGGAAAAAGTGACATTTTCATTTTTCAGCCACTTTGATCACTCCATAACTCAAAATCCTTAATGAATTGGACTTAGGTCTAGTTTAAGTTTTTGTAGAGGGTAATGAGGGCTACAAATCCATCTTTGGATGAGGAAAAATGGCTTTGTGGTTTAGGAGTTATGATCCTCTAAAGTTGGTACCCTTGTCACTTTATTTTTAACTTATAAAATTTTCTAAGTTTTTATGGTTACCCCTTTTACAAGTTATCCAACTTTTCTTGATTTTTCTTGATGAATGATGATTCAAATCATACATTAACATCATTTTAGGGTTAAAAATCCATTTTGGTGAAAAATCTCAAAAATTCAAAGTTGACTTTTGTGCACAGTTGACTTTTTATCAGATGAATTCTAAACTGTGCCATTCTTCATGAAATCATGTCCTTGACCTAAATCAAACTTGATGGACATGTTTCATGGGTGTCATGGGGTATATTGAGGCATGTCCTAGGGTTTGGGAGCATGTCTTGGTCAAAAGTCAAAGTTACAGTTGACTTTTCCCTTAAAACCCTAATTGTGGTGCAGATGAAATTAAGACTTGTTGCTCAAGCTTCTTGGATTAATCCATTGTTCCAAATGGATCAATATAGTTCATTAGAGACCCTCAAACCCTATCTTGAGGTCTTGGCTCATGGTTTGTCCCAAAAGTCAACTTAGGGGTGAATTAGGTCAAGAAACCCTAATTCCTGATTTTTGATAAATGCATCCCCTAAGGCAAAATTGACTTGATGATTGGGTCCATGAGGTTCCATGGAGTATATTAGGTTATGTTTTGGATCACTGGCTTGTGCCCAGATGAAATTTTCCATCTGGAGGCTCTGGTCGACCAAAACCCTAATTTGGTGACACTGGCGATCTTGAGGCTTGATCCACCTAGAAAGGAGCAACCTTGTGCTTAATCCTTGAAGTGGGAGTCCTTTTTTATCCTTTGTGTATGTTTGAGAGGTTAGACAAGTTGAAGATCAAGTCCTTCCTTGACTGATCCTTTGTCTCAGGCTCTGAGAGGGCTTAAAACCCTAACTTTGATTGTAGTGAATGCTCAACAACCCTTGAGGCATTTGATGAGGCATGATGGTTCATCCATATTGTGATGATGATTGACACAATGATGGGACATCTTAGTGGTCAAAATTTGGGGTATGACAGATTTAACATTCATATTTTTTATTTCATCATTCATTAGCTTTAAAGATGATGCCCTTTTAAGTGTTTTCTACTTTGCTGAAAGATGCTCCCCAACACTTTAAAGAAAGTTTATACATTAGTGGGCCAAATGCTTCTCACCTTATTGAGTAGAAATTAGTGATGACTAACTATAATACTATCGTAGTTTAACTAAGTTTCCCCTAAGGATGATCCTTTCATCCTAATCTTCAAGTTTATAAGAGCCATGCAGTCATTATTGGCATTTGTGGTAGAAACCATCCCAATTACGCTATAGTTTTCCCAAGCGTGCTGGTAGGATAACCCGCCTGAGCACAAGATCTCCCTCTTGCATTTCCCTTGGGACCAATTTGGATTTTTACCTCTTGGCAACCCACTCCTTTGCTATGAATTCTATGATGTGGGTTATGTCATGTGTTTTTCAATCAGGTCGGCAACACATATGAGTTATGCCTTAAATTCTTCTTCATTGAAATGAGCGCGTCTCCATGTTGGAATTCCGATTTGGATTGACAACATAGAATCAATGTCGTATACCATTTTGAAAGGAGTTTCTTTGGTATTTGAATAGGGGTGTGATAGGATCATAATACTTCGCGGAGTTGTTTAGCCCAAATCCCTTTTGCATTGTTTAACTTTTTCTTTATTTCTACCCAATATTAATTTATTTTCCAATTCGGCCTTCCTATTAATATGTAGTGGACAACTGAAATGAACTTTGTTTGTATTCTCAGGTATTTACATAAATATTCCTTGAAGGAGCTAGCAAATTGTGTGCCATTGTCTGAGACGATATATCCTGGTAAACCAAGCATGGATATGATTTGCTACCAATGGAAGCAACAAACCCTTTCTAATGTGACTTTAGAGACGACCTTCACTTCTATCCACTTCTTGAAATAGTCTACTCCAATGATTAAGAACTTCATTTGGCCAAGTGCCAGCAGGAAATGATCTAGTATGTCCATGCCTCACTGGTAAAATGACAATGGCAACGTGATCGATGAAGAATTTCGGCTGGTGCGTGATATAGGTTTGAGTTTTTCTGACACTTATCACTTTTTCTAATGAATTTCACATTAACCTTCATCACGATAGACTAGTAACAACCTTCCCTTAGTATTTTGTGAACGAAGGCTCGCCCACCAATATGACTACTACAGGTACCTTGGTGGACCTCTGTGAGGACCAAGGAAATTTTGTTCTCCCTTAGACATCTCATTATGGGGGAAGCCTTCCCATCTTATAGAGCTTCCCAGACATTATTGTATACTTTTTCGCACATTTTTAGATCTTCTTCGCTTCACGCTAATCTGATGGGAGTTCATTTTCCATTAGATATCATATTATAGGCGTCGTCCACCTAGTAGCCTAGGCGGCTTCAAGAGCATTAGTTTCCTCTACCTTAATAATAGGGGCGGCTAGAGTTTCTTTTATGAAAGTTCAAGTGTGACCTAGTATTTTGGTGTTGGTAAGCTTAGAGAGAATATCGGTTTTTGAGTTTTGTTCCCTAGGTACCTTTTGGTAAGCTTAGAAATGTTCAAAAAATTCACGTACCTTTTTTTAGATATTTGATCAGCTAGGGTTGCTTTGTCTGATATTCCCTATTGACTTGATTCGTCACCAAGTTTATGTTGCTCTTGGCTTTGAGGCCTGAAGCACTTATCTTCGAGGAATTCTTTATCAAGAGGTCGCTTGGTCCCTCTAGCACTATTTCAACACCACTTCCTTTTAGGTTTGAGGTGACATTCACAAGTAGTATCTATATGTGGAGACTCTCCTCGCCTACTAGCGAACTAAACACTCTCAAGAAGTAGACAAACACTTGGGATTTGATGCTTACCATGAGTATGTAGTGGATATCATAATTAAACAACTCTAATGACGAGGACACCATCCTTCTTACGAGATCCATTTTCTTCATAACCTGCGAATGAGGTTATTGGGTTTTACCAAGACACGGTGCCCATGAAAGTATGGTATGAGCTTTCTTGCAGTTATCACGACCCATAAGCCTAATCTTTCAATCTTATGATATCTAACCTTAAAGCATTTGAGCAATATATTCACGAAATAGACTGGTTTCTCAACTTCGTTGTTCTTCTTGAGAAGCATAGAGCTCATTGTATGATCAATAACTGACAAATATAGGTAGAGGGGTGCGTCAGCCTCTAGAAATGTCAATATGAGTGGTGTTGCCATGAAAACCTTCATATTGATGAATGTGTCCTAGAATTCGCTCGTCCATTCAAATTTCTCCTTCTTGTTCAAGGTGGCAAAGAAATGAAACGACTTGTTACCTACACAAAAAATAAAATGGGCTAGGGCGGCCAAGCGCCCTGTTAGTTGTTGAACCTCTTTAATATTGGAGGAACTTCTCATGTCGATGATAGCTTGACACTTGTCTGGGTTCACTTCTATCCCTCTCCTAGTCAGCATAAATCTTATGAATTTATCCATTTGCACGGCGAAAGAACCCTTGACGGGGTTTAAATGCATGTTATACCTCTTGCCTGACTTCAGGATGTCTTCCAAGTTTGCAAAATTGCACTCCCCCTCTAAACTCTTCATAGTCATTTAATCGATGTAGACCTTCATGTTTCTCCCTATCTGTTTTTAAAAACACTACATCCACTAATCTATGATAGGTGGCACATGAGTTTTTCAGTCTAACATTTTAGTAGTAATTTTCGTGGTTGGACATGAATGTAGTGTTGGACGCAACCTTTAGATCCATCTTTATTTCATTGTGGCCTTTGAGTAGGCATTCATAAAACTTTAGATTTTGTAATTTGAGGGCCCATCAACCTGCTTGTTAATATTGGACAGCAAATATAGATCCTCAGACTAAGATCAGTAAAATTAACGCACATGCACCACTTGTTTGATGGCTATGGAATCAAGACTATGCTAACCTGCTAGAACATACACTTAACCTCAAGGATCTAAATTTGTTCATCAATAACTGCCCGCTTTTCCTTGCCAATTTAGCAAATTTTGTGATTCATGAACCAATCTAATTTTGGATATTAAATTTAGACAAGTGGTAACCCGATACTTTTTATTAAATTTTGACAATGAAGTGGGAGCAGATGTAGAGGTCAAGATTATATCAAATAATTATAGAATTGGCCTTAATGACAAAAATGCCAAGGTAGCCCCAAATTGACACTAGCTGGCTATAGCTACTTCAGTTCCTTCCAAGAGAAATGGAAAATGTTGTGACTGATTATGAATGTTAATTTGTTTCTGTTAGATGGTTGAGGGAACATGAATATGATTATACATGTGTCATTAATATGATTTTGAATACTTTGATTTATTCTTCAATCATATGTATCAAATTTGTGGCAAACAATATGGTGGGGTAAATATGATGATTATATGAGTTCCTTAAGAGCTTGAAACTCTTGCAGTTATACCACAAGCAAACATAGCTTTGAGTTTATTCAAACAAATAAGTATAATCTTATTTCATCAACTTTATCTCATTTCATATGATTTAGGACCCATTTGTTTTGTTTTTTTTTTAAAATGATTTGTATAGTGTAATATAATTTTGTGAAAAAAATGTTATAAAGAAACTTTTTCAAATAAAAATTTAGTTTGAATAGTTATTCTTAAAATGTTATTTTAGGTATTTCAACATTTTATCGAAAAAAAATTGGATATCAAAATTTCAAAAAATCACTTAATTTTGAAGCTATTTCAAATAGCTTTTCATAAAAATCATTTTTAAAAATATAACTTTTTGAAAAAATTGTGATTTTGATTATGTTTTGATTTTCAATAATATATATTTATGTTATAAAATATCAAAATTAGTCTTTTAAT
Source organism: Lathyrus tuberosus (assembly GCA_022829125.1). Lineage (NCBI taxonomy): Eukaryota > Viridiplantae > Streptophyta > Magnoliopsida > Fabales > Fabaceae > Lathyrus > Lathyrus tuberosus. The sequence continues at coordinate 1,036,903 of JALAZF010000162.1, read as the reverse complement.
TTATAAAAACCAAATTTAAAAAAACTTGTAATATTTTAAAAAATATTTTTGTAAAATCCATTTTCAAAAATACAAAAAAAAAATCTATTTTTTTAAAGGTAAAACAAACTGGTCATTTATCAATTCAATCATAGTCCTGATTCTTCAACGTTCTAAATGAAGGAAAACTCTATCATATTAAAATTAAATTCAGATATCACACTTTGTGGTCCTGCAACTTTCTCCCAACCATTTGTTCTGTGTTATATACATAAATGTATACATTATAAATATATTCAATATATGTTTAACTTAATCATACGATCGTAATGTTATAATTTCTTTTCTTTTTTCTTTTAAAATCTTAGTTCATTTTGCTTTATCGAACTTGGATGAGGTTGGCTAGCTTTAAAGAAGATGCATTTTATTTATTGCTTCAATTATAAAACAAAAACAATGAATGAGAGTTAGGAAAAATTACACAGGAAAGGTTCATATCATATCATTGTTACTATGATTTATATTATTATGATGATTAAGAAATCACAACGCGTGGAGAATTTTATGAATGGACAAAGCAATACTTGCTTTTCATGAAAATGAAAATAGTTAATTGATATAAGGATAGATTTTGACACCGGTATCAAATGATCTCCTCCCTATATATATATATATATATATATATATATATATATATATATAGTAGTAGTGGGTCCTAATTTTCAATCTAAAACTAGTGGGATACCCGTGAGTACTGGCGTGGTCTGTGGAAGTGTCACTAGTAATAAATTTTAATTCAATTATGCAATATGAATAATTAAATTGAGATGTTATAAAATAAATTATGTTGAATGGTTTAAAAATAAAGAAAATGAAAAATGAAAATTCAATAAAAATAATAAGAAAAAAAACATAAATGGAAGGAGGATTTTTTTTTTTTAAAAACCAAGACAAAGAGTATTAAAAATTGTACAAAAGTGTGTATTAGAAAAAAAAGAAATTGCATAAAGTGGTAAAAGTAGTTGTGAAAGATTGGTGGGAAATGTGTTAAACAGATTCTATTTAAAAATTGGAATGGGATTAAGAAAAAATAATAAGCAGTTAAAAATATTAAGAATTAATATATATTTATGGAAAAGAGTAAATGTAACGCCCTGTATAATATTCATCTAGAATAATACCATACAAGTATTTTATTTGGTACTGACACATCAAAAGTGCCTAATGACATAGTTCACATACTTGTCCATTTCTAAAACATACATACAACATATGGCACAAGCCATGGAAACTAGCCAAAAATAAAAATCTAAGAATAATATACAATATCCTCAATTGTATACAACAAAATAATACACAGCGGAAAATAAGTTTAACTAAGCTTCTCTTGAAACATCCACGCATCGCTCCACTTGTAAATCAAACCTGCAAACCACACCTGAAATAAAGCAACTATAGTGGGGTGAGATACATCAAATCTCAGTGAGTTCCCTATCTTATAGGTCCTCTCGGCTTTACAAGGTTCTATCAATCCTAACCCAAGTCAAGGGGAAAGGAAAAGGCTTTGAGTTCACAATCTCACAATCTCACACTATATGGAAACATGTCATGAGTTCATCAACTCAAAATATCACTAATCGATAACCATACCAAGGCATCCCCTGTTCCCGTCCGCTTCTACGTCTAGAAGTCGACCCGAGTCATGGATCCTTGTAACCTACTTAACATACGAATGGATTCGGGTTCTACGGGCCATTAACCGTTATGAACCGTCACTTCACACGACCCATTAACCGTCACAAGCATACGCTCCATGGGCGCCATTCATACAGCACGGGGAATCAAACCTGCCAAGTAGTCATGCACATGTTTCAGAGGAGCTCGAGACCCATGAAACGCACTCACAAGATAACCGGTTACGATTACATGATCTCACACACAACGTGATTATATTCGACAATCACAAGGCCACAACACCTTAACAATAAAACATAACAATTCCACATGTTCCATACTAGTGTTTCACTCACCTCTAGACCATTACTCGGCAAGGATGCACATCTACATCAATGCACGAGCATCGCCATCTAGAGTTTCTATCACAATTCTATTCACAACCTAGAATTATAACAATCTTACTATGCCATTTGTTTCGGGGTAAGGTTTCCTCACACTTCCTAATTCATTTTAACATGCGTATTCACTCACAATCATAATTAATCAGCAATAGGATAAGCAAGGCATGGTATAATTGCACAATAGAAACACATATAATAATTCATCATAATTACCCCACTTTCGGGTTTCCTCAGATTATTTAATCGGGCAATGAGAAAAATATTTCTCAATCTTATCTCATAGGATATTTTCACAGCTTTGCATCGGCTATAACCATGCCTCAATCGGATTTACAATCCAACATATATAGAATTTCAACATATCACAAAACATTGTTTCATTCATTTTCCACTAAAATAATTAATCCGACATCATACTCAATATTTTCACTTTTTATTGAGTAGAGGGTTGTCATAGCTTTCCAACGATATAAAGAACACTTAAATCGGAATTATGGTTCGGGAGTTATGAATTTTTAAAGAAAAGTATTATTTGGAAAACTCCCAGGACCGCCCGGCGAAACCCAAAAACCGCCCGGCGAAACCCCCTTCGCCGCTACTTCGCCCGGTGAAGCAGAGGCATCACCAATTCCCTCACATGACTCAATAGAGTCAGAATCGTGTAAAGGCTGCGCCTCTCAAAACCGCCCGGCGAAAATACCAAACCGCCCGGCGAAAATACCATACCGCCCAGCGCTTTACACCAGGTGCAGAAAAATCTGCTGTGTTTCTTAGGGTTCCCACCACCCAAAATTTACCTTTCCATACCCAAACATTTTCAAACATCAAAACAAGTATCAACAATTAATCACATGCATATTACGACTATTCTACGCAATTTACATCAAATTTAGTCCGTTAGATTTCATTTTCTCTTAAATCTAACCTAACTCTAAAACCTCCAGAATTTTACTCTAAAGTCTCTATCTAGAACCCACCTGATAAACGAAGAGGAGTTTGAAGAAGACGATGATGATCCATGAGCTTCTCCTCAAGCTTTTCCCTCTTTCTCTTCTTCTTTCTCTCTTCCTTCTCTTCTTCTCTCCATTTCCTCTTTTTCTTCTTTTCCTTTCTATCTTTTCTTTCTCTTCTCTCAATATATATATATATATAACTTATTATATAATATAATTCCAACAGGGTAAAATATCTCCAATTGATATTTTATCGTCTCAACCCAATTGATCAATTATTAGAGTTATCTTAAAATACTCTCTCTTACTAATAAACATCAATCTGTCTCTTCAGAGTTCATCAGTTGTTCTATTGATCCCAATTGACCATACTTAAAGTACTTAGAGGATCTCATTAATCCAATTATCCAAAGATAGAACATAGAGATTCTCATCTAATATCCAATTGGGCATTTAAATAATATGGGGTATTACACTCTCCCCCCCTTAAATTGAAATTCGCCCCCGAATTTCCTCTACTCGTCAACAACCACGACTTGCATCATTGTCTTAGTTCCACACTTAACTTTACTTCCGTTAAAGTTCCTGGCATAGTCCGATTCAACCTTGACTTCATAATTCAAAATCCTTGTCCTCCCAATTTATCAACTTTGTCTCCTTAGTTCAACTCTTATTCCAATATTGGGTTAACTACAAACTTTGCTCTTTCCGTAATTCATCTGTTGATCCATACAAAACACTTGGCCGCATCCTATCTCGGAAGGAGTGTACCATTCTACATTCCTCTACCGAGTTACAAACCAAACCGTAACACCTCATCTCAAATTCTGGATAACAAACACCCATCAAATTCTCATGAGGTAATTTAGTGATTCCTTTCCTTTAAGCAATTACCGACAGTTATCTTTTCATAAATCTTTTAATGTTCAAAACCACTTCGAAATTCGTCAACCGACTTCTTTACTAGTTCCGTCAAGTCCGATGCTATACACTGTACTCATTCAATCCGATATTTCATCTCTTTCGTATCACACCAAAATGTAGCACACTTAGAACAAAATCTTCTTATTTCCAATCTTATAATCAATTTCTCTTTCGATTCTTATAAATACTACTGAGCCCTTTCATTTGTCACCTTCCACTGCGCAATCCAAATTCTAACAGTGGAACACCATGCATTCTTAAGCACTACCAATTAGCTATCAGTCCACGGAGAACACACTTATCCACTGGGGTCCTCACTAACCAACGATACACGAACTTACTAACGTCAAAAGGTAGAACAATTTCCTCGCCAACACACAATATCTGACCACCTGTCCAAAACTCTCCAGATGGCAGAGGTACAGGAGTTACACGGCTACTAGCATAACAATCACAACTCCAATTTCATTCTAAACTCGAAATAATATATCCAAAACAGTTTAACAACCTCTGGTTCCAGTTACCACATTCCAAATTGATTCTCTTACGGGGCTCTGACTCATTCAATGTTTCTCGTTGATTTGAGATCTCAACGAAATACCAACGTAAAACCAACATAGAACTACAATCATAAACGAGTCACCACTTATCAACTTAAACTGTCCAAAGCACAATTGTGAGTTTCCACATTACTCACCAATTCACGTACAACACTCCACACTTTCGAAGTCCATACCACACTTCTCAGTTGAATCAACTCTTCTCATTCGTTCCGTTCCACAAACGATTCCAAGTTAAACGCTTAACTTCGGAACGTCCAATTCCCACTCTTACTTGGAAAGATAAGTTTCAAATTCTCTTCTCTAGGTAAAACACAGCTGCACACAACTGGTACCACTCTTACGGAGTCTAAATCCAATACCATGAACTCACAAAAGATAGCACTTACTAACTCTGACCAACTGTTTATACCTTACTAATACCATGATTCAACACCGAAATATTCCTTGTGAGGTCAACACCTCGTGAGTATTCTCTGACTTCGCCCTTAAGTCTTTCAACAGTACTGATAACAATACACTTAAGACTTTCCCACACTTAACATAGTTCACAAGATTACTTTCCCAAAAGTCAAACTACCTTGTTGTCTAAACTAATGATCGACTAAGTAACACCCTTCCTGAAGTTCTGGTTTCAAAATACCAATTAATCTTTCATTCACTTACAATTCCATTTCACATTCACATCATACTCTCCAATCGGAGCAATATAAGTTAACAAAACACAGATGATGGTTCCCAAGGAATTTCATAATTTACACACCCGATAATCGATTAACCATCCAAGCTAATCGGATTAACCTCTCAAAATTCCACGTAAGACACCTTTCATGCACGGGTTAATCGGTTAACACTGCTGCAAAACAAAATCAGTTACTCATAATTCAAATCCACCCCTTCCCGAACCATCAATCTGATTTGTTCTTATATTAGAGTATCATTATCAACTGGTGGCTCCTTAACTGGTGTTACATTCAATAACCATGATCCAACCAAGGTAAAACCGACAAAATCAAAACATGCAGATGACACACTCCAACCAAGTAACAAGGAAAAATTCCAAATTCTGACGCGGTCACTCTACAAAACTTCAGTGGGATAGTTCATCTTTCTGATCAACCAACTACACTGGCTGGAAGTCAATAATGACGACATTCTAAAGTTTTTGCCACAATTCAACTTAATTCGTCCACAAGCAAAACCCAACACACTACCATAATACGATACCACAAAAGCGATGGACATAACATGTCGAGTGTCATACCCCAAATTTTGACCACTAAGATTTCCCATCACTGTGCAAATCATCATCACAATGTGGATGAACCAGCATGCCTCATCAAATGCCTCAAGGGTTGTTGAGCATTCATTACAATCAAAATTAGGGTTTTAAGCCCTCTCAGAGTTCTTAGACAAAGGATCAATAAAGAAATGAATGATCTTGAACTTGTCTAACCCCTCAAACACCCACAAAGGATCAAAAAGGACTCCCACTCCAAGGATTAAGCACAAGGCTGCTCCCTTCTAGGTGGATTAAGTCTCAAGATCGACAGTGTCACCAAATTAGGGTTTTGGTCGACCAAGGCCTCCAGGTGAAATTTTTCCTCTGGGCAAAAGCCAAGGATCCAAAACATGACCTAATATACTCCATGGAGCCTCATGGACCCAATCATCAAGTCAATTTTGCCTCTGGGGATGCATTCACTAAAAATCAGGAATTAGGGTTTCTTGACCTAATTCACCCCTAAGTTGACTTTTGGGGCAAATCATGAACCATGACCTCAAGACATGATTTGAGGGTCTTTAATATACCATATTGATCCATTTGGAGCAATGGATCAATCCAAGAAGCTTGAGCAACAAGTCTCAATTTCATCTGCACCACAATTAGGGTTTTAAGGAAAAAGTCAACTATAACTTTGACTTTTGACCAGGACATGCTCCTAAACCCTAAGACATGATTCAATATACCCTATGACACCCATGGAACATGTCCATCAAGTTTGATTTAGGTCAAGGACATGATTTCCTGAAGAATTGCACAGTTTGGAATTCATCTGATAAAAAGTCAACTGTGCACAAAAGTCAACTTTGACTTTTTGAGATTTTTCACCAAAATGGATTTTTAAATCTAAAATGATGTTTATGTATGATTTGAATCATCATTCATCAAGAAAAATCAAGAAAAGTTGGATAACTTGTAAAAGGGGTAACCATAAAACTTAGAAAAATTTCTAAGTTATGAAAAAGTACCACTAATGTGCCAACTTTGGAGGACCATAACTCCTAAACCACAAAGCCATTTTTTCCATCCAAAGCTTGATTTGTATATCTCATTGCCCTCTACAAAAGCTTCATACTTACCTATGTCCAAATTCCTCATGGATTTTGAGTTATGGAGTGATCAAAATCAAGAAAAGTCACTTTGTTTCAACACTTAGTGAAAATTTCACTAAGTCAGATTTGGCCTCACTTTTTGCCAAATGTAGGGGGATTTTTCACTTGGATTCAAAAGAGATCAAAACCAAACATGTTCAAACAGTTGTTGTATCATGTAAGGGCTTTCCAAAATGGCCAACAACATTACCAAATTCAATTTGAGCCATGAGATATGACATTGGAAAGTTGCCTTGCAATCTGCCAAGGCAAGGCAGAATTTGCATTTTTGGTCGATTTGCCAAAATTAGCCAAATCCAAATGCTCCTATCCACTTGGACACCTCAGAGGATTGAATCTAAAAGGGACAATCACTGAGCCAAGCCTCCAAAGTCTTTGGAACAAGAAATAGCATGTTGAACCTAGAATGGCCAAAATAGGGACAAGACTCCAATTTTGGAATGAGGCATTCAATGGAAGCATCAAGGTGGCTTAGACTGAGCCATTCTCAACTGAATTCAGTCAAGACTTATCCAAGACCAAGGGAACCACAGCCCTGTGCCCTAACCTCTAGTCAATGGCTAGAGGAAACTTGGATTTCCATTGGACAACATTGGCCAAACCTCTGTTGCAGTTGCCATTCACTGTGGATCCCAAAACAAACTTGCTCTACTATAAATAGAGCTCAATTGTGATCAGTTTGAGTACACCAAAGCCATCTAACAGATGCTTTCCTCAAAATCTCTTTCTCTTGGCAAAAATGCCTTCTTTAGCAAGGCAACTTTGAGTTTTTGAGCTAGAGAGCAATTCCACTCAAACCAATCACACACACACCTCACAAACATCATATATGAGTTGATCAAACACTTAAACAACATCTGGAACACTGATTTCTCAGAATCACCAGTCAATTGCTCAAGATTTTAACCAAGGTGCAATTGAGATGCCATGAAGTGATCCAGTCAATTTCCATTAAGTCCAAGCATTCAAACACACTCCATAGGGTGTAGGGAAGCTGTTCAGATCATCACAACTCATCTGAAACACCTCCAACTCAAAAATCACATTGCACTTGCTGTCACGACCTAGAGGTAAGCCTAAACTAGGTCATCTCTCAATCTATGCATATTTCCTTGCACAATACTTTGGCCATATGTTCATAATCATGCATGGAATGTTTCCCCTCAATTAATTACATTGTTTGAATCGTGTATCAAAAATCCCAGCCTTCATGCAGAAATTAGGGTTCTTAAGGATTTTTCATGATTTCTTGTTGTATGTTTAATTTAAATGAAATTAAATTCCATAGACATGATCGTGAGGTTGAGACGAGCATAATGATATGTGGATTGCATGATATGATTAAGTATTCAGTGAGATTGGAGAGAAAATGCAAATCTGAGAATCTCAGAACACGCGCGTGTTCTTCAGCTTGTTCATGGTGCCATTTTTCCAAATTTGAATATTTGAATTTTGTGGTTTTATTTAATTGATTCAAAAATTAATTTCTCTCTGAGTTTTAATGATTTTGAGTTGATTCTTTTTTTAATAATTCACAAAAATGTTAAAATATTTTATTTTCCCAAAAAATCCCAAAAATATTATTTATTTCATATAATTGATATTTTTGCAAAGAATTAATGTTTTAATTGTTTTTAACATTTAAAATATTTTTTCCACCTTGATTTTGCAACTTTTAATGCTTTCTAATTATTTTATAGGTCAATACTTAATTTTTGAAGCATTAATCCAAGATCACAATTTGTTTTTCATATGTTAAACAATTTTGATCATTTTAATTGAATTTTTATTCAATTAAAATACATTTTGAAAACAAATTAGGGTTTTGGATTAATTCAACCCTCATAAATCATTTTCAAAACACTTTTGGGCCTCTAATAGAGTGTAAGACCCAATCCTTTATTGACCAAATCATTTTTTGGGCCTCAGTGTATTGTATAAGTCCAGTAGTATTTCAAAACGTTCGATGCGATCATCATCCGTTGAAAAACAAACCCTGGGCCTCTCCTTGAGCTATAAGACCCATTCAAAACTTTTGGGCCTCTATTAGAGTGTAAGACCCAACCCCCTTTTAACCAAAACCATTTTGGGCCTCACTTATTGTATAAGCCCCTCTGCGTTAAAAGAAAACCTCGGCGTGATCGCCATTTTTAAACGAAAAATCAATTGGGCCTACCCTCGTGTTATAAGCCCCACTCTTTTTCTTTAAAAACTTTTTGGGCCTCTTGAGAGAGTGTAAGACTCATCCCTTTGTACAGAAAACATTTTGGGCCTCAGTCACTTGTATAAGTCCCTCTGTACAAATTCAAACAGTGCGCTCACTGATAAAACCATGGGCCTCTCCTTGAGTTGTAAGCCCCAAATATTTCTTTTTCAAAGCACTTTCTCCTTTGATTTTGAATATACTGTAGTTTTCAATCTGACTTTGTTGAATAACTAATCAAATAGCGTGGAAGCTCTACAACCGAGTAAGTGGTTATCGCTTTCATTTACTGCTTTCATATAAATATAACTGTATTGTGGGGCTGTTTCGCTGTAAGTCTTCTTTCATAAACTCATATCAACTGTGTAATAATAGTATAGATATTTCGAGTTTCCCCGGCAACTACGTCTAGAACTAGGAAAAGTCGTTTCGTTTATTCGTAGAAATAGACAACTAGATCCCCAATAAGATCACCAGATATAGTCTTCTCTTCGGTTGTCCTCATTAGGAATTGTTAAGAAACTCTACTCCCAAAGATGAATGTATTCTCCGTGAATGGCATCTTTGAGTTTCTTCCAAATTCTCGAACTTTCCTGACTTTGATCTATTCTCGGTAAATAGCATTGCCATGAATTTCTCGGGGTTTGGGGACCCACGGGCTTCTTAAAAGCATCGGCCTCCTCTTGGGCATCATACAAGGACCCATAGGCTTCCTAAAAGCAACCCAGCCTCCTCTTGGGCTTAGTACAAGGACCCTACAGCTTCTTAGAAGTATTCACCGCCTCCTCTTAGGCTTCGTATAATGATCTCTTCCTCCGGGAATGATAGCCTCCTCTTGGGCATCGTACAAGGACCTGTTGGCTTCTTAAAAGCTTCCAGCCTCCTCTTGGGCTTCGTACAAATTGTCTCGACGACCTCCTAGAGGTATAGGAACAGAACTTAGTAATCTTCAATAGAACAGTCCTTTCAAAGAGTCTATTACTATTTCTCAAAGCATAGTACAAAAGATAAAACTCTAGACTTGGACAGTCTAATCTCCTTGAGTCTCAAAGACATTCTCAAGTGACCCCTTCGTTAAATAGGAAGAAAACCCGCAGACTCGGACAGTCTCAATACCCTTTGGATTTCCCGCTTCCTTAAAGAAAAGGAAATATCCCTGAATCAAATCCCTGAGTACAGTGTTGCTCATATAAGAACTGATTTTCTCTTTAAAATCAGCATACTGGACTTGTCACTTAACTGAAATAGTTACCATGGCCTCCTCTTGGGCTTTGTACAATGATTCTCCCCAGCAAAGCAAACATTTAGCCTCTCTCTCGGGCTTTGTACGAGACACATAAGAGACTCCCTTGTTGAGTCAATCACCCCTTTCGCCTCTATTTCGGGCTTTATACGAGATACAAAAAGGTTCTTATTGAGCCAAACAAATGTTAGCCTCCATCTCGGGCTTCATACGAGATACAAAAACTCTCCTGTTGAGTCAAATAGCCTCCATCTCGGGCTTTATACAAGATACCGAAAGATTCCCTCGTTGAGTCAAAACCTTTTAGCCTCTCTCTCGGGCTTTGTACGAGACACATATTAGCCTCCTCTTAGGCTTTGTATAAGAAAACCACTGGTTGATCCAATCAACCTTTTAGCATCAAAGATGTGCTTCATTCACAGTACACAAACATCAACAACTCCTCCCCTTCATCTAATCGCTGTAAGTGGCAAGCCTCTGGTTCATCTACATCCATGCCACTGACCCTCTTTTAGCATGAGAAATTCCTAAGGAAAGATAGCATTGCTCTACACTGAGTTAAAGTCTTCTCCTTCGGGTTAAAAATCCCTTATAAAGGAAATTATGGCATTGTCGGATTCACACATCCCGGTTAAAGTAATTCTCCTTTATAAACAGTTGTGACATACAACCCCCTCTTTAGAGATGACAAATTCTCTCTAAAGTCAGACCCTTTTTAGCTTCATATCTTGGGCTTTGATCAAGATACAAATAGACTTTTCAGCTTCACATCTTGGGCTTTGAACAAGATATAAACCACCTTTCGCTTCACGTCTTGGGCTTTGAACAAGACACCAAAATAACCAATTTCTTCCCATAGAATAGGAGGAACTACGAACGCTCTGATTTCCCTGTTTCAGTAAACAGGAATACGTAGGCATAAGATCGAAAGAAAAGATCTTAGCGAGCACAATCAACAAAAAACCAAAATCCCATACTCTCACATATCTATAAAAAAACATCAGTCCTAACATCCTAATCCTTGTTCCCCATCAGAAATCTGTCATTCTGTCAAAATAACACAAGAAAGGCCCCCCACATTGATAGCATCCGTAACCTAACAGACCGCTGTTTAAACTCAGTATGCAAAGCAGGGTTAATTGGAGACATCTATTTCCCTTCCTTCATCAGCTTTAATAGGATAAAAAATGAATCGACCTGTAGTAGGCTCAAACCGCAGAGAGCGACCAGCGCTTAAGAACCGCGTACAAAATCGCTCGCTACAGAAAAGTGGCGCCCACCGTGGGGCCTTTCAAAGTTAGATCTAGGGACGGTCTTCCTTCTCTTCACTTGTGTGAAAACCATAGATTGGGGCTTCCGCCGGCGAACCCATTTTCTGTCAAGAACTTAGGATTCATGGCTTTAAAGGTCTAGGATGTTTAGGACAAATATATATACCGCTTTTCCTAATTGCCATACGTGTTTATTTTTCTGCTAATGGGAATGCGGGTGATGCCGTATGTGGAAAGATTGAGTATACACTTAAGATAAGTGATGGTGACGGGGTCGACCATCAACCTCAGTAGAGGCTGACCAATGCAACCCATTCTCTCACCTAGACAATGGGCCGATTGTTAAGTCTGAGAAGCTGAGGAGCCAAACCCTTTCGTAGTGCGGAAACTATCGGAAATAGTTGTTACGCGATACTACCCTCATTTGAGGCTGGTGATCTATTCTCGGTGAATGGCACTTACTCTAAGATTGCACTACAACTCGCTGGCGATCCGCTTGTTGTTTTGCTTTCCTGGGAGGAGCTGATGATAATGAGTACAGGTACAAAAAACACCCTAGTATAAACCTTTGGGGGATGGGTAGAGCCTTGACTTCATGACAACGACCCTTTGACCCCATGTTTTTTCTATGTTTTTGTGTGCTGCATTCATGCATTCATTTAAAAAACATTAAAACATTCAAAATATTTTCTCTTCTAGTCTCTTTGTTTTTCAAATTAAACTAAGACTGTGATTGCAAATATCAGAGAAAAGGATTACGCTAATGGATTTCGGTAGAAGGAGAACTCATACGTACACCTTCAAGGTTCCAAAACTAGAGGATTTGAGAAGGTTGGCGAGGATGATCACTAACCCTGAGGCTTTCAGAGCCAAGCACGGAGGTCCGCTACCACTGTTAAGAGTCCATGTGATTGAGGGAATCATGGATGCGCTCATTCAGTTTTACGATTCGGTTTATCACTGTTTCACATTCCCGGATTACCAGCTAGCACCAACGCTGGAGGAGTATTCTCACCTGATCGATCTACATGTTACAGATCGAGCTCCATTTTCTGGACTGGAAGAAATTCCAAAGAATCAGACCATTTCAAGAGCAATTTATTTGGACGAGTCTGAGGTCATGACTCACATGACTACCAAGGGTGGCATCCAAGGTTTTCCAGCCCAGTTCTTGACGAAGAAAGCCCTGTATTTTGCCAGTATAGGGAACGTGACTGCTTTTAAAAGCATCTTTGTCTTGCTCACTTACGGGTTATTTTTGTTCCCCAGCATCAATAACTTCGTCGATATTAACTCCATTAAGGTTTATCTCATTGGAAACCCTGTGCCGACTTTGCTCGCAGATGCGTATCATTCTGTACACTTGGGAAATTTGTACAGCAGAGGGGAGACCACATGCTGTGTACCTCTGCTTTATAAATGGTTTATCTCCCACTTGCCCAAGTCCGCTGCTTTTTGGGATTGCAAGAGCGCCTTACGTTGGTCGCAGAAGATCATGTCTCTTACCAACTCTGATATAGATTGGTGTAATAGGATTTATGATGGAATCAGGATCATTGATCGTTGTGGAAACTTCCCCAACGTACCCCTCATAGGAACTAAGGGAGGAATCAACAACCATCCGGTATTGGTTCTTCATCAATTTGGATACCCGATGAGACACATCCCACTAGGTGTTCATCTGGAAGGTCTTTTCTTCAAGGAAGGAGAAAGTGACAGAGCACTGAAGACGCAAAATAGTGCACGCTTGGAAGCACGTTCACAAGAAAGGACGAGAGTCTCTGGAAAAACTGGATTGTGTCTCGGTGGAGCCTTATCTCCACTGGGTACAAACTAGAGCTCTCAAGCTAAAGATGCCTTATACTCATTACAGAATTCTTCCGCCAAAGGAATCTGTCATGTCCTTCATGACGGAAACTGAAAAGCTTCAGGTTACTCTCAACAAAGTTCAAAAGGAGAGGAGGTCTTGGAAGAACAAGTACCGCACCCTTGACGTAGAGTGCATCAAAATACAGCAATTACTGAAAGAAAAAGATGCTCTGATTGAAATTCTGGAGCAACATGCTGTGGATAATCAGGATGACCAAAGGAATTTGCTCGCTCCTTTCACTTGGCAAAAGAACGACAACCCGACAACGGCTCAAGAGCCCCGGTCAAAGAAAAGGAAGATACCAGAGTCAGTACCCGATTTCTCTTCAGAGAGGACTCGGGACCCATTGGCTTAGGTTTCTGTTTCTGCACTTTGTAATCTACTGTATTTCCGTTTTTGTAATCCTTTGAATTCAATAAAAAGGGGTTTCCCCACTGTTTGACATTTGCAATCTGATTGTCGAAGTTTATTTTGATTAAACCAAAAAAACAATTAATATAATCATTGCATTCATCCTTCTCACACTGCTTATTCTCCTTACCTACGAATCTCACGTTTGTGTCTCAATTCTAGAGTCAAACTGTCTCATTTATACAATACTCGGGCTAATCTTCAGAAAAAGATGGATGATCTTGAGGAAGAAAATAGAGAGTTAAAAGAAGAGATCGACGCTCTGAGAGAGGATATGAGAAAGCTTCGTAACGACATGCAAGCCATGGCAGAAGCTCAGCTACAAAGAACTGTGATCTCAGAGATCACCTCAACGCCCATAGTGGATAAGTATGATCCTAGGTATCAGATACCGAAAGATCGCCCTTGGGGCATGCCTGTTAACTATATCCCAGAAGGATATGTTCCGCCGATCACTGAAGATCAAGGAATCACAACAGAAGCTGCTGGGCCTGAAGGTTACAAACTTCGGGAAAGCGAAGTTGCCATGGGAATACTGAAGACTCCTGAAGGTTACAAACTTTGAGAAACGCCAAGACTCACTGTCGTAGTCACGGTACCACCCCCCGTGGTGCACACTGTCCCAGAAGGACAGATTCCACAGATACCTTCTGGTAAAAAGGAAACTATGTTTGACCGAATGGATGAATTCCAGGAACAGTTCTTGGAAATGCAGAAGGAGCTGCAAGCCATTCGCGGTCAGGATCAATTTGGAAAGGACGCCGCAGACCTCTACTTGGTCCCTAATGTGAAAGTCCCGCACAAATTCCAAGTGCCTGAATTTGAAAAATACAAGGGTAATTCTTTCCCTCAAAGCCATCTGGTGATGTACACTCGACGAATGTCAGCTCAGACAAAGAATCAGGACCTGCTGATTCACTACTTTCAGGATAGTTTAACCGGTGCCGCACTCAAATGGTACATGGGTTTAAACCGTACTATGATCAGTACATTCAGAGATCTTGGTACTGCCTTCGTCCAACAATACAAATACAATTTGGACATGGCACCCGACAGAGATCAACTCAGATCGATGTCGCAGAAGGACAAGGAAACCTTTAAGGAGTATGCTCAAAGGTGGCGTGAAATTGCCGCTCAAATTTGTCCACCTCTTGAGGAAAAAGAAATGACAAAGATCTTCTTAAAAACCTTAAGCTCATTTTACTATGACCGAATGGTTGCTAGTGCGCCTAGTGATTTCACCGAGATGGTCGGCATGGGCGTACGTCTTGAGGAAGCCGTCCGAGAAGGATGTTTGGTAAAAGACACTAGATCGACGAGCCGTACTAAAAAATACGGTAGTGCTCTCCCTAAGAAAAAAGAGCAAGATATTGGGAATATCTCTCTCAGAAAGCAGAGGCGACATTATCAGCCGGTAGCAGCTGTGACTCCTGCTATCAGCCCTGGGCCTATTCCTACGTATCAACCTCAGGTTGCGCAGAGTCAACCTGATCAGTAAAGGACACAACAGCCTCTTCAGCAGGCTCGTCCTCCATATAACAGCAACCGTACAACACGACCATCAGGGTTTGATCCTATACCCATGTTGTACACAGAATTATTTCCTTTACTACTAGCTAAGGGGCACATTCAGACTAAGTCTCCTCTTACAGTACCGGAAAATCCGCCTTTTTGGTTTAAGGTGGATCAGACATGCCCTTATCATCAAGGAGGTCCAGGGCATAACATTGAGAACTGTCTAAATTTCAAGTCCGACGTGCAAAAACTTGTTAGGAGCGGGGTATTATCCTTCAAGGATACAAATCCTAATGTTCTCACGAACCCGCTGCCTCAACATGAGAAAGCTGCAGTCAATCTGATTGAGAGAGAGAGACTAACAACGTCTATCAAATTCATGATGTACTCTTATTGAAAACCAATCTGGTCAAGATGCATTGTAGACAGAGTGGATATGGCCATGTGCCACCTCATAACTATCACCAGTGTGATGTCTGCTCCAAAAACAATCAAGGGTGTTCGATAGTGTAATCAGCTCTACAGGAACAGATGGATCTTAGATGGATCTAGGAACACCGAGTTCGTGGAGTTAACATGGTCTATACGAGCTCCAACATCATTCAAAACCACGACATCCGTGCAATGAATGTCAACTTGGTGGCGATGCACTCAAGGCAAAGCCGATACCATAATCTGCCACGGCACGATTACAGTTCCTGTCTGACTTGCTCGGTAAACAAACAGGGATGCTCTTTCATACAAGAGGCCCTCCAGCATCAGATGGATCTTGGATGGATCCAAGACTACCATGATAGGAACTCTTATCAGATCAACATGGTTCGGATCTTCGATATTCGCGTGATGAATACCAACTTGGTAGGGTTACATGCTGAACAGGTCCGACCCGGATTCTTAATATCACACGACTATCAAAGCTGTAAAGTAGGTTGCGAAAACGATCGAGGTTGTACCCTTGTCCAGGAAGCACTTCAGTACTTGTTGAATCATTGGTGGATGCCAATCTATATGGATGAAGATACTCAGCAGATTAGTATCAGTAACAGGAATCCCACTCGACGTCAAAGTCAGGATGTCCGATCAGTGGAAGCTAACCTAGTGAGGTTACATTGTATTCAAAGTGGGCGTGGCCAGGTGCCACCACACAATTACGATCGTTGTAGCGTCTGTTCGGAAAGTAACCAAGGATGTTACCTTGTGAGAGCAGCTCTTCAGGGTCAGGTGGATCGTGGAGAGATTCGCCCATATCTGGGTTCTGGACCCATCAACTGGACACCGAGCTACCTTGCTGATCAAGTCGAGGATGTTGTCACAATCTCTGGTCATCAAGGACCAGGGATGTTTTTCCCGTTATCCCTCTACTTGATGAATCTAGAGTTCCCAACCAGGAACGGATCGAGATTACTTATGATGGTCAGAAATCTCAAAAGGTTCCCACGGTCATCTATCTACCAGGACCTCTGCCGTATGAATCAACTAAGGCTATCCCTTACAAATACAGTGCAAAAACCATTGAAAATGGAAAGGAAATTTCATTACCCTCTGTCGTGAATATTGCAGACATCAGTCATGTAACACGGAGCGGTCGAATCTTCAACCGAGGAGTTGGAGAGTCCAACAAAGAAAAGGAACTTCAGACAGAAGCTCCTGACCCACCAGTCGGTCAATCTAGTAATCCCGACCTTTCGAAAAATGATGATGAGATACTGAAGCAAATCCAAAGGAGTGAATACAACATTGTCGATCAACTGTTACAGACTCCTTCAAAGATCTCGGTGTTATCACTATTGCTAAGTTCATAAGCGCACAGGGAGGCTCTACAGAAAGTATTGGAGCAAGCCTTTGTGGAACAGGATGTAACAATCAGGCAGTTCGATAGTATTGTCTCTAACATCACTTCCTACAATAATTTGGGATTTAGTGATGAGGAATTACCTGAAGAGGGTCTCCGTCATAACATGGCGCTCAACATTACAATTAACTGCCAGGACGATGCTTTAGCCAGCATACTGGTAGACACAGGGTCAGCCCTGAATGTTATGCCGAAGTCCACTTTGATGCAATTATCATTCAAAGGCCCTCCGATGAGAATCAGCGAGGTCATCGTCAAAGCATTCGACGTATCCAGAAAAACAGTTATCGGCGAAGTTGATCTTACCATAACTATCGGTCCTCACACTTTCCAAGTCACTTTCCAGGTCATGGACATCCGGGAAACATACAGTTGTTTATTAGGAAGACCTTGGATACACCAGGCTGGAGCGGTTACTTCGACCCTCCACCAAAAGCTAAAGTTCGTTCAGAACAATCAACTTGTCACAGTCTGTGGAGAACAGGCCTTGCTCGTGAATAACTTATCATCATCTGCTTGTGTAGAACCTGAAGAGGTTATTAGAACTCAGTTCCAAGCACTGTCCGTGAGCAAGGATGATCAATCCCGAGGAGGAACCTCGATTTCGTCATACAAAGATGCCATTAAAGCGGTCGAGAGTACCGATACAACCGGATGGGGACAACTTGTCATTCCTATTGACAATAAAACAATGAAGGGTCTTGGTTTTTCTGCAACCTGTACCCAGACAACTGCCAGCGATGGAAGTCTTCATCCCATTCAAAACTTCTTCCACAGTGGAGGTTTCCTTCACCCAGTGTCTCAGACAGTTCATGCTATCAATGAGGAAGATCCCTCTGACACAGAGGAAGAATGGAAGTCCTATCTTAACAAGGACAGTTATATGTCTCAGGACAAAACACAAACTCCTTTCTGCTTTCCTACAAAGAGTCCGAGATTTATACCCAGGTCAGACGTCGAAATGATATACGGGGATTGTGATCCGGAAGGATGTCGTGCTCCACCAAATTCATTAGAGGAAGACACTCTGATGAAAGACAATTTTAACTACGCCTACTATGGCCCAATGGATGGTCTGCAAATGTGGCAACCTTATCCAGGAAACAATGAAAACCAGCTGACTGTCATTGAACAGAATACTTGTGTCCCCACCATGTTATGGGATTAACACTCAGGTCATTCAGAAACTACTCAACATGACGATGAATTCGCAACGTTTGCAGGGCTAGAATTCATCAACTATGCTTTTCCCGAGGTCAACGTCATCGAGAGGGATGACTCCTCCAATTCAAAAGAAGTGTGAGACACCTTAGGACAACCGAGTGGAAAATACGACTATATGGTCAAGTACACCGCTCCCGAAAGCTCTCGTATCAGACTCAAAGATATCCAGCCAACTGGATGGGGAGATACAGCTGAGAGCACAAGGCAAGTCCAAAGGACGACTTTCCTTTACCACACATTGACATGCTGGTAGACAGCACAGCAAAGTTCAAAATTTTCTCCTTCATGGATGGATTCTCGGGCTATAACCAGATCAAAATGGCGCCGAAAGACATGGAGAAAACTTCGTTCATTACCCCATGGGGTACCTTTTGTTACAAGGTGATGTCGTTCGGTTTGAAGAACGTCGGGGCAACCTATCAAAGGGCCATGACTACTCTGTTTCATGACATGATACACAAAGAGATAGAGGTATATGTCGATGATATGATTGCAAAATCAAAAACAGAGAGTGAGCACGTTGAACATCTGTCAAAATTGTTCGAACGTTTAAGGAAATTCAAGCTCCGCTTGAATCCTAACAAGTGCACCTTCGGTGTCCGTTCAGGGAAACTACTAGGGTTCATCGTCAGCCAGAAAGGAATTGAAGTTGATCCTGACAAGGTCAAGGCCATTCAAGAAATACCTTCTCTGAAAACTAAAAAACAAGTCAGAGGATTCCTGGGACGTTTGAACTACATCGCTAGATTCATATTCCTCATGACTGCCACGTGTGCGCCGATTTTCAAGCTACTTAAAAAGAACCAGGATTGCGTTTGGTCAGAAGATTGCCAAACCGCCTTCGATAGTATTAAGGACTACCTGTTGAATCCACCGATTCTATCACCTCCAGTGGAAGGAAGACCACTGATCATTTACCTCACAGTCCTAGAGGACTCAATGGGATGTGTACTTGGCCAACAAGACGAAACTAAAAGGAAAGAGTCTGCCATTTACTATTTGAGCAAGAAATTCACCGACTGTGAAACTCGGTACACGATGCTCGAGAAAACTTGTTGTGCTTTGGCTTGGGCAGCCAAACGTCTTCGCCAGTACATGATTCGTCATACTACTTGGTTGATCTCAGAAATGGATGCAATAAAGTATGTCTTCGAAAAACCTGCTCTCACGGGAAGAATTGCCCGTTGGCAGATGTTATTATCAGAATATGACATAGAGTACCACACTCAAAAAGCCGTTAAGGGAAGTATTTTAGCCGATCATTTGGCTCATCAACCGATTGACGATCAAGAATCAATCGGGTTTGACTTCCCAGAAGAAGATGTCATGTATCTAAAAATGAAAGATTGCGATGAACCGTTACCCAGTGAAGGGCCAGAACCAGGTTCCCAATGGGGACTTATCTTTGACGGAGTAGTTAATCATTATGGAAACAGAATTGGGGCAATCATTGTTACCCATCAGGGTACCCACATTCCTTTCACCGCTCGACTCACGTTCAAATGTACGAACAACGAGGCCGAATACGAAGCTTGTATCATGGGTCTTGAAGAAGCGATTGATTTAAGGATAAAAAACTTGGACGTATATGGCGACTCAGCCCTGATTATCAATCAAATTAAAGGAGATTGGAATACATACCAATCAGGACTGATTCCTTATAAAGACTATGCAAGGAGGTTGTTACCCTTCTTCAATAGAGTTGAGTTCCATCACATCCCTCGTGATAAGAATCACATGGCTGATGCATTAGCCACTCTCTCTTCCATGATTAGTGTAGGTCAATGGAATGACCTACCTAAGATTGACATAATGCGCCTTGAACGGCCCGCTTACGTCTTCACGATTGAAGCAGTCATAGACGACAAACCTTGGTATCACGATATCTAATGCTTCCTTCAGAAACAAGAGTACCCACCTGGGGCATCCAGGAAAGACAGAAAAACCCTCAGAAGGTTGGCTGGAAACTTCTTCCTGAGCGGTGACACTCTTTATAAAAGAAAATTTGACATGGTCTTGCTCCGATGCGTAGACAGACCAGAAGCACACATGCTTATGAAGGAAATTCATGAAGGATCCTTTAGCACTCATGCCAACGGACACACAATGGCGAGAAAAATTATGAGAGCAGGGTATTACTGGTTGACCATGGAATCCGACTGCTACAAGTACATGAGGAGGTGTCACAAGTGCCAGATATACTCCGACAAAATTCATGTACCGCCATCACATCTCAAAGTTCTATCTTCCCCGTGGCCTTTTTCCATATGGGGAATCGACATGATTGGCTTGATCGAACCTAAGGCTTCAAACGGACATCAGTTCATCCTGGTAGCCATTGATTACTTCACCAAGTGGGTTGAAGCAGCGTCGTACGCTAATGTAACCCGACAAGTGGTAATCCGATTTATCAAAAATAATATCATCTGCCGTTATGGTGTGCCCAGCGAGATCATTACTGATAATGGATCTAACTTGAACAACAAGATGATGAAAGAGTTGTGTGCAGAGTTCAAGATCGAACACCATAACTCATCTTCCTATCGACCCAAGATGAACGGGGCGGTAGAAGCGGCTAACAAGAACATCAAGAAGATTGTTCAAAAGATGGTTGTAACCTACAAAGACTGGCACGAGATGCTACCCTTTGCTCTTCACGGTTATCGCACATCTGTCCGTACTTCAACAGGGGCTACCCGTTTCTCTCTAGTATATGGCATGGAGGCAGTGCTCCCCATAGAAGTAGAGATCCCATCAATTCGGGTATTGATGGAAGCTAAGCTTTCAGAAGCTGAATGGTGTCAAAGTTGACACGATGAATTAAACCTGATCGAAGAGAAGCAAATCACGGCACTATGCCACGGTCAGTTGTATCAGCAGAGAATGAAGAGGGCGTTCGACAAAAAGGTCCGACCTCGTGTCTTCAGGAAAGGAGACCTCGTGCTCAAGAAGATACAATCATTTCTCACTGACTCTCGGGGCAAGTGGACCCCAAATTATGATGGCCCCTATGTGGTCACGAAAGCTTTCTCAGGCGGCGCCTTGAGACTTGCAACCATGGACGGAGAGGAATTTGCCTACCCCACGAATGTTGATGTAGTCAAGAAATACGTCGCCTAAATTAAAAAAAAAAAAAAAAAACGTCTCGGTGGATTGAAAACCCGAAAGGGCTGTTCAGGCAAAAATTAGAGACATGAAAAAAAAAATCATCCCGATGGATTGGAAATCTCATAGTACAATCCAGGAAAAAATTAGGGATAATGGCAAGTAACTATGTTCAACAAAGGCAAGTCCCTCAGCAGCAGTTACATCATCCATCGGAGGAAAACTCCAGTCAAGGTTATCTTCGACAGAAGCTCAGGATGTCCCGAATTCAAAGTTGGTAGAAGGATAGTGGTCGTTATGTTTCAACGTAGCCCTTTTCCCTATAAATTACCATTTTCAAACTTTGTATATACTCTTTGGAATCACGCGTTTGGCTGATCTCCATCTTATCAATAAAATTTGAGCCCTTGTGCTTTTGTTTGTAATTCTTATTTGTGTTAGCTTTACAGAACGACATTTTAACATGATCAACGATTCTTGAAATAAAACAAAAATGAATTTACTTGTTAAAACTTTTTATGCTTTTAAAATAAAGATGGCAATTTCTTTTGACTATTGAACATCAGAAGAGCATCAACCGCTTCTCCAGAAGTAAGCGAACTTCAAAGTGCAGAATCAAAGTACTCTTTCTAGGCCAGTACGTCTGAACGAAGGATCAACAGTGTCAGATGTGACTATTCCATCTGACCTCTTCGGCGGAGTTCTTATCTCCTAAGCCCGATCCACGGTATTCCCAACGGGGACTATCTCTCCTAAGCAAGGTGGAATTGCTATCTTGAACCAGAGGTACTTTTTTGCCCCGCGATGGCCGAGTATCCAGTCGTGTTCACCCGTCAGTTTGTATGTCGCATCAGTTTTGTCAGCATATACATACATACATCATGCATTATCGATTTGCATTCACATCTCATATTGTATCACTATCACTCTAGTTGGTCTTGTCCCTTAGTGATAACAGTCTTCTCAATCGAGTTGTCAGTTCTTGCCTCGTCAGGAAATGTTGTGTTTGAACAATCTCGCCTCTAGTGTATTGCTGGATTAGAGTCGGCACTTGACCACTTTGATATCTTGAACCTCTGAAAAGTCGGAGAAACTTTCAACAAATGTCACTCTTCGCCATCGAAAGCGATATTCTTGCTTTCCCGGATTAAGAAAAATCCCCAGAGAAAGCCTCCTAAGCAGAGATTCGGCAGTACAGCTGCCTTTCTCCGAAGGACCACTGATGAAAAGGTCATCGACACCTCAAAATTGGATCCCATCATATGGCATTCCTTCGGGAAGATCCCGAGAAAAGTATGATGTAAGACCCCAAGGAGAAGCAGTCTCTCAAGATACTCGTTTTCCCCAGTAGAAACAAATGCGTCTCCAACAGAGAAGTTTGTTCAACTCTACAACTCAGACGATTGGGTTACCCGACAAGTCTGACATCAAACCCTTTTTCCGTCAAATGGCATCTCCCCGGGAAAATCCGGCGAGAAGTTTGAGGAAAACCGCTACACATAGCGTCCCGTGTCAATAAAGTTTATTGACGGAAGAAACTAATACCAGTTCCTTGGTAGGAAACCAGGATCGAGGGGAAGTTTAAATCAGAAACTAAGACCAGTTCCTTGGTAGGAAACCAGGATCGAGGGGAAGTTTATTTCCGAAACTTAGACCAGTTCCTTGGTAGGAAACCAGGATCGAAGGGAAGTTTAAATCAGAAACTTAGACCAGTTCCTTGGTAGGAAAATAGGATCGAGGGGAAGTTTACCTTTTCTAAGCATCATTGCTTAGCAAAAGAAGATGAATGCGCAAGTTGCCATTCATAGCCATCAAAATTTCGAGTATTCCGATATTTAATCCTCTTGCACCCCGAATGCCCGAATACCTTCGTCATTCACACTTTCGAGTCCAAGAAGATTAAATAGGGGCATCTGTCATACCCCAAAT
Source organism: Lathyrus tuberosus (assembly GCA_022829125.1). Taxonomy (NCBI): domain Eukaryota; kingdom Viridiplantae; phylum Streptophyta; class Magnoliopsida; order Fabales; family Fabaceae; genus Lathyrus; species Lathyrus tuberosus. The sequence goes on along the minus strand of JALAZF010000162.1, from coordinate 1,013,389 downwards.
TTTGACCACTAAGATTTCCCATCACTGTGCAAATCATCATCACAATGTGGATGAACCATCATGCCTCATCAAATGCCTTAAGGGTTGTTGAGCATTCATTACAATCAAAATTAGGGTTTTAAGCCCTCTCAGAGTTCTTAGACAAAGGATCAATCAAGAAATGACTTGATCTTCAACTTGTCTAACCCCTCAAACACCCACAAAGGATAAAAAAGGACTCCCACTTCAAGGATTAAGCACAAGGCTGCTCCCTTCTAGGTGGATCAAGTCTCAAGATCGACAGTGTCACCAAATTAGGGTTTTGGTCGACCAAGGCCTCCAGATGAAATTTTTCCTCTGGGCACAAGCCAAGGATCCCAAACATGACCTAATATACTCCATGGAGCCTCATGGACCCAATCATCAAGTCAATTTTGCCTCTGGGGATGCATTCACTAAAAATCAGGAATTAGGGTTTCTTGACCTAATTCACCCCTAAGTTGACTTTTGGGGCAAATCATGAACCATGACCTCAAGACATGATTTGAGGGTATTTAATATACCATATTGATCCATTTGGAGCAATGGATCAATCCAAGAAGCTTGAGCAACAAGTCTCAGTTTCATCTGCACCACAATTAGGGTTTTAAGGAAAAAGTCAACTGTAACTTTGACTTTTGACCAGGACATGCTCCTAAACCCTAAGACATGATTCAATATATCCTATGACACCCATGGAACATGTCCATCAAGTTTGACTTAGGTCAAGGACATGATTTCCTGAAGAATTGTACAGTTTGGAATTCATTTGATAAAAAGTCAACTGTGCATAAAAGTCAACTTTGACTTTTTGATATTTTTCACCAAAATGGATTTTTAACCCTAAAATGATGTCTATGTATGATTTGAATCATCATTCATCAATAAAAATCAAGAAAAGTTGGATAACTTGTAAAAGGGGTAACCATAAAACTTAGAAAAATTTCTAAGTTATGAAAAAGTACCACTAATGTGCCAACTTTGGAGGCCCATAACTCCTAAACCACAAAGCCATTTTTTTCCATCCAAAGTTTGATTTATAGATCTCATTGCCCTCTACAAAAGCTTCATACTGACCTATGTCCAAATTCCTCATGGATTTTGAGTTATGGAGTGATCAAAATCAAGAAAAGTCACTTTGTTTCAACACTTTGTGAAAATTTCACTAAGTCAGATTTGGCCTCACTTTTTGCCAAATGTAGGGGGATTTTTCACTTGGATTCAAAAGAGATCAAAACCAAACATGTTCAAACAGTTGTTGTATCATGTAAGGGCTTTCCAAAATGGCCAAGAACATTACCAAATTCAATTTGAGCCATGAGATATGACATTGGAAAGTTGCCTTGCTGAAATCTGCCAAGGCAAGGCAGAATTTGCATTTTTGGTCGATTTACCAAAATCAGCTAAATCCAAATGCTCCTATCCACTTGGATACCTCAGAGGATTGAATCTAAAGGGGACAATCACTGAGCCAAGCCTCCAAAGTCTTTGGAACAAGAAATAGCATGTTGAACCTAGAATGGCCAAAATAGGGACAAGACTCCAATTTTGGAATGAGGCATTCCATGGAAGCATCAAGGTGGCATGGACTGAGCCATTCTCAACTGAATTCAGTCAAGACTTATCCAAGACCAAGGGAACCACAACCCTGTACCCTAACCTCTAGTCAATGGCTAGAGGAGACTTGGATTTCCATTGGACAACATTGGCCAAACCTCTGCTGCAGTTGCCATTCACTGTGGATCCCAAAACAAACTTGTTCTACTATAAATAGAGCTTAATTGTGATCAGTTTGAGTACACCAAAGCCATCTAACAGATGCTTTCCTCAAAATCTCTTTCTCTTGGCAAAAATGCCTTCTTTAGCAAGGCAACTTTGAGTTTTTGAGCTAGAGAGCAATTCCACTCAAACCAATCACATACACACCTCACATACATCATATATGAGTTGATCAAACACTTAAACAACATCTGGAACACTGATTTCTCAGAATCACCAGTCAATTGCTCAAGGTTTTAACCAAGGTGCAGTTGAGATGCCATGAAGTGATCCAGTCTATTTCCATCAAGTCCAAGCATTCAAACACACTCCATAGGGTGTAGGGAAGCTGTTTAGATCATCACAACTCATCTGTAACACCTCCAACTCAAAAATCACATTGCACTTGCTGTCACGACCTAGAGGTAAGCCTAATCTAGGTCATCTCTCAATCTATGCTTATTTCCTCGCACAATACTTTGGCCATATGTTCATAATCATGCATGGAATGTTCCCCTCAATTAATTACATTGTTTGAATCGTGTATCAAAAATCCCAGCCTTCATGCAGAAATTAGGGTTCTTGAGGATTTTTCATGATTTCTTGTTGTATGTTTAATTTAAATGAAATTAAATGCCATAGACATGATCGTGAGGTTGAGATGAGCATAATGATACGTGGATTGCATGATATGATTAAGTATTCAGTGAGATTGGAGAGAAAATGCAAATCTGAGAATCTCAGAACACGCGCGTGTTCTTCAGTTGAATATTTGAATTTTGTGGTTTTATTTAATTGATTCAAAAATTAATTTCTCTCTGAGTTTTAATGATTTTGAGTTGATTCTTTTTTTAATAATTCACAAAAATGTTAAAATATTTTATTTTCCCAAAAAATCCCAAAAATATTATTTATTTCATATAATTGATATTTTTGCAAAGAATTAATGTTTTAATTGTTTTTAACATTTAAAATATTTTTTCCACCTTGATTTTGCAACTTTTAATCCTTTCTAATTATTTTGTAGGTCAATACTTAATTTTTGAAGCATTAATCTAAGATCTTAATTTGTTTTTCATATGTTAAACAATTTTGATCATTTTAATTGAATTTTTATTCAATTAAAATACATTTTGAAAACAAATTAGGGTTTTGGATTAATTCGACCCTCATAAATCATTTTCAAAACACTTTTGGGCCTCTAATAGAGTGTAAGACCCAATCATTTGTTGACCAAATCATTTTTTGGGCCTCAGTGTATTGTATAAGTCCAGTTGTATTTCAAAACATTCGACGCGATCATCATCTGTTGAAAAACAAACCATGGGCCTCTCCTTGAGCTATAAGACCCATTCAAAATTTTTGGGCCTCTATTAGAGTGTAAGACCCAACCCCCTTTTAACCAAAACCATTTGGGGCCTCACTTATTGTATAAGCCCCTCTGCGTTAAAAGAAAACCTCGGCGCGATCGCCATTTTTAAACGAAAAATCAATTGGGCCTACCCTCGTGTTATAAGCCCCACTCTTTTTCTTTAAAAACTTTTTGGGCCTCTTGAGAGAGTGTAAGACCCATCCCTTTGTACAGAAAACATTTTGGGCCTCAGTCACTTGTATAAGTCCCTCTGTATAAATTTAAACAGCGGCGCTCACTAATAAAACCCTGGGCCTCTCCTTGAGCTGTAAGCCCCAAATATTTCTTTTTCAAAGCACTTTCTCCTTTGATTTTGAATATACTGTTGTTTTCAATCTGTCTTTGTTGAACAACTAACCAAACAACATGGAAGCTCTACAACCGAGTAAGTGGTTATCGCTTTCATTTACTGCTTTCATATATATATAACTGTATTGTGGGGCTGTTTCGCTGTAAGTCTTCTTTCATAAACTCATATCAACTGTGTAATAATAGTATAGATATTTTGAGTTTCCCCGGCAACTACGTCTAAAACTAGGAAAAGCCATTTCGTTTATTCGTAGAAATAGACAACTAGATCCCCAATAGGATCACCAGATACAGTCTTATCTTCGGCTGTCCTCATTAGGAATTATCAAGAAACTCTACTCCCAAAGATGAATGTATTCTCCGTGAATGGCATCTTTGAGTTTCTTCCAAATTCTCGAACTTTCCTGACTTTGATCTATTCTCGGTGAATAGCATTGCCTTGAATTTCTCGGGGTTTGGGGACCCACGTGCTTCTTAAAAGCATTGCCCTCCTCTTGGGCATCATACAAGGACCCACAGGCTTCCTAAAAGTAACCCCGCCTCCTCTTGGGCTTAGTACAAAGACCCTACGGCTTCTTAGAAATATTCACCGCCTCCTCTTAGGCTTCGTATAATGATCTCTTCCTCCGGGAATGATAGCCTCCTCTTGGTCATCGTACAAGGACCCGTCGGCTTCTTAAAAGCTTTCAGCCTCCTCTTGGGCTTCGTACAAATTATCCCGACGACCTCCTAGAGGTATAGGAACAGAACTTAGTAATCTTTAATAGAACAATCCTTTCAAAGAGTCTACTACTGTTTCTCAAAGCATAGTACAAAAGATAAAACTCTAGACTTGGACAGTCTAATCTCCTTGAGTCTCAAAGACATTCTCAAGTGACCCCTTCGTTAAATAGGAAGAAAACCCGCGGACTCGGACAGTCTCAGTACCCTTTGGATTTCCTGCTTCCTCAAAGAAAAGGAAATATCCCTGAATCAAATCCCTGAGTACAGTGTTGCTCATATAAGAACTGATTTTCTCTTTAAAATCAGCATACTGGACTTGTCACTTAACTGAAACAGTTACCATGGCCTCCTCTTGGGCTTTGTACAATGATTCTCCCCAGCGAAACAAACGTTTAGCCTCTCTCTCGGGCTTTGTACGAGACACATAAGAGACTCCCTTGTTGAGTCAATCACCCATTTTGCCTCCATCTCGGGCTTTGTACGAGATACAAAAAGGTTCTTATTGAGCCAAACAAATGTTAGCCTCCATCTCGGGCTTCATACGAGATACAAAAACTCTCCTGTTGAGTCAAATAGCCTCCATCTCGGGCTTTATACAAGATACCGAAAGATTCCCTCGTTGAGTCAAAACCTTTTAGCCTCTCTCTCGGGCTTTGTACGAGACACATATTAGCCTCCTCTTAGGCTTTGTATAAGAAAACCAATGGTTGATCCAATCAACCTTTTAGCATCAAAGCTGTGCCTCGTTCACAGTACACATACATCAACAACTCCTCCCCTTCATCTAATCGCTGTAAGCGGCAAGCCTCTGGATCATCTACATCCATGCCAGTGTCCCTCTTTTAGCATGAGAAATTCCTAAGGAAAGATAGCATTGCTCTACACTGAGTTAAAGTCTTCTCCTTCAGGTTAAAAATCCCCTATAAAGGAAATTATGGCATTGTTGGATTCACACATCCCGGTTAAAGTAATTCTCCTTTATAAACAGTTGTGACATACAACCCCCTCTTTAGAGATGACAAATTCTCTCTAAAGTCAGACCCTTTTTAGCTTCATATCTTGGGCTTTGATCAAGATACAAATAGACTTTTCAGCTTCACATCTTGGGCTTTGAACAAGATATAAACCACCTTTCGCTTCACGTCTTGGGCTTTGAACAAGACACCAAAACAACCAATTTCCTCCCATAGAATAGGAGGAACTACGAACGCTCTGATTTCTCTGTTTCGGTAAACGGGAATACGTAGGCATAAGATCGAAAGAAAAGATCTTAGCGAGCACAATCAACAAAAAACAAAAATACCATACTATCACATATCTATCCAAAAACATCAGTCCTAACATCCTAATCCTTGTTCCTCGCCAGAAATCTGTCATTCTGTCAAAATAACACAAGAAAGCCCCCCCACATTGATAACATCTGTAACCTAACAGACCGCTGTTTAAACTTAGTATGCAAAGCAGGGTTAGTTGGAGACATCTATTTCCCTTCCTTCATCAGCTTTAATAGGATAAAAAATGAATCGACCTGTAGTAGGCTCAAACTGCAGAGAGCGACCAGCGCTTAAGAACCGTGTCCAAAATCGCTCGCTACATCAAGCACACAACCTTATTCTCTCACTTGAATTTCTTGGTGAGAAATAAGACAACAACGTCCTTAGTCCAACAAAAGGTAGATTCCGAATAATCCAATCATTCACAAATACAGAAGTTTCTCTATACTTGAAAATAGATTGGGGTAATGCACCTTCTTGAAGAACCTTTCCATCACTTCGCACACATTAACCGGAATTTCTTACCCTTCACTATCCATTGTGCATTCCACTTACCAAGACACTTAATGGAAGATTCACAACCGACAATTCTCATCAAGTAGTTACCCAACCATTTTGGTATAAATCGTTCTATGATTTACACTTAGTCCGTAATAAGCCCTGATTCGCTTCTCATTGTTTTACCACAATATTCCATCCTAAAATACGATACTCACTGTTCCATAAAGTATATCCCTTCACACTTGTCTCAAGAATAAGAATCCATCACGTACACTTGTTACCACGGTGCTACCACTACTCTTGTTCTTAATACTAAAATGTGACTTTTCATTCCACGTCATACTATTAGAGTTCTCACGGGCGAACCATCCGTAATTACACCTTCTTAACTATAGGTTCATCAATCCCTTAGAATTCCATTGCACACTCGTCCACGATACGTTCGGTTGCCACTTCCTCTTAGCATACCATCAATACCGTTTTCCATACTGCGTTTACTTTGCCTCCTCGGTAATCCTCTTAGGTCCAAATATTAAACCACCATACTTACAATTCCTTATACGGTTCCTTGGGTAATTTAACAATTCCAAATTGGTCTATTACCGACAACAGAAAGCTTAAAGTATTAACCTGAATTTAATCTCCCTTCATAACTTAATATGCGCAATTCATCGCACAATCTTCGTCCGGTACCTACTTGTTTCACTTGAAGCATGTAACACATCCTTGTGTTCCTCCACACACTTCTCTACTACTTCAGGTTCCTATAAAAGTCGAACGTCCTTGGCCCTCAACTTTTAACCAGTCTGAAGATATTGTTCCGAACACAATCCTTAAGGTATTCTCGTCCATTCAAAATACCATAACGACCTTAGAAAACTGAAACACCAATGCCTATCTCACTTCCGGACCTTACGTCACGCATTCCACAAAACAACTTTTCTTTTCCACAGAATGAGATTACTTGAACCACACACCACCCTTTAATTCCATGCTATCCCAAGCACAACTTCTACTAGGATCTCCTCTGAGCTGCCCAAACTGCTCACTACTAACTCTTGGCTTGAGCCTACCCTCACCGCACAAGTTCCGACAACACTACGGAATCCTCGCGGTCACTCAACCATGATTCTGTCTATCACATACGTAGTATTAGGTTGATCAGGCCTAACACTAGATAGTATGATATTAAGTTTCATGACAGCAAGACACGCTTAAGAAGCAGGAATGGATGTACTTATGATGTTTCAAGGCTAGGTCAAGGACACGACCTGCTCTGATACCAACTGTAACGCCCTGTATAATATTCATCTAGAATAATACCATACAAGTGTGTTATTTGGTACTGACACATCAAAAGCGCCTAATGACATAGTTCACATACTTGTCCATTTCTAAAACATACATACAACATATGGCACAAGGCATGGAAACTAGCCAAAAATAAAAATCTAAGAATAATATACAATATCCTCAATTGTATACAACAAAATAATACACTGCGGAAAATAAGCTTAACTAAGCTTCTCTTGAAACATCCACGCATCGCTCCACTTGTAAATCAAACCTGCAAACCACACCTGAAATAAAGCAACTATAGTGGGGTGAGATACATCAAATCTCAGTGAGTTCCCTATCTTATAGGTCCTCTCGGCTTTACAAGGTTCTATCAATCCTAACCCAAGTCAAGGGGAAAGGAAAAGACTTTGAGTTCACAATCTCACAATCTCACACTATATGGAAACATGTCATGAGTTCATCAACTCAAAATATCACTAATCGATAACCATACCAAGGCATCCCCTGTTCCCGTCCGCTTCTATGTCTAGAAGTCGACCCGAGTCATGGATCCTTGTAACCTACTTGACAAACGAATGGATTCGGGTTCTACGGGCCATTAACCGTTATGAATCGTCACTTCACACGGGCCATTAACCATCACAAGCATACGCTCCATGGGCGCCATTCGTATAGCACGAGGAATCAAACCTGCCAAGTAGTCGTGCACATGTTTCAGAGGAACTCGAGACCCATGAAACGCACTCACAAGATAACCGGTTACGATTACGTGATCTCACACACAACATGATTGTATTCGACAATCACAAGGCCACAACGCCTTAACAATAAAACATAACAATTCCACATGTTCCATACTAGTGTTTCACTCACCTCTAGACCATTACTCGGCAAGGATGCATATCTACATCAATGCACGAGCATCGCCATCTAGAGTTTCTATCACAATTCTATTCATAACCTAGAATTATAACAATCTTACTATGCCATTTGTTTCGGGGTAAAGTTTCCTCACACTTCCTAATTCATTTTAACATGCGTATTCACTCACAATCATAATTAATCAGCAATGGGATAATTAAGGCATAGTATAATTGCACAATAGAAACACATATAATAATTCATCATAATTACCCCACTTTCGGGTTTCCTCTGATTATTTAATCGGGCAATGAGAACAATATTTCTCAATCTTATCTCATAGGATATTTTCACAGCTTTGCATCGGCTATGACCATGCCTCGATCGGATTTACGATCCAACATATATAGAATTTCAACATATCACAAAACATTGTTTCATTCATTTTCCACTTAAATAATTAATCCGACATCATACTCAATATTTTCACTTTTTATTGGGTAGAGGCAGAATCGTGTAAAGGCTGCGCCTCAATAGAGTCATCACCAATTCTCTCACATGACTCAATAGAGTCAGAATCGTATAAAGGCTACGCCTCTCAAAACCGCCAGGCGAAAATACCGAACCGCCCGGCGCTTTACACCAGGTGCAGAAAAATCTGCTGCGTTTCTTAGGGTTCCCACCACCCAAAATTCACCTTTCCATACCCAAACATTTCCAAACATCAAAACAAGTATCAACAATTAATCACATGCATATTACGACTATTCTACGCAATTTACATCAAATTTCATCCGTTAGATTTCATTTTCTCTCAAATCTAACCTAACTCTAAAACCTCCATAATTTTACTCTAAAGTATCTATCTAGAACCCACCTGATAAATGAAGAGGAGTTTGAAGAAGACGATGATGATCCATGAGCTTCTCCTCAAGCTTTTCCCTCTTTCTCTTCTTCTTTCTCTCTTCCTTCTCTTCTTCTCTCCATTTCCTCTGTTTCTTCTTTTCCTTTCTATCTTTTCTTTCTCTTCTCTCAATATATATATATATATATATATATATATATATATATATATATATATATATATATATATATATATATATATATATATAACTTATTATATAATATAATTCCAACAGGGTAAAATATCTCCAATTGATCAATTATTAGAGTTATCTTAAAATACTCTCTCGTACTAATAAACACCAATCTGTCTCTTCAGAGTTTATCAGTTGTTCTATTGATCCCAATTGACCATACTTAAAGTACTTAGAGGATCCCATTAATCCAATTATCCAAAGATAGAACATAGAGATTCTCATCTAATATCCAATTGGGCATTTAAATAATATGGGGTATTACAGTAAACGTTTGGACTCATAAAAGGGAAGACAATTCACATACCCATAACACATGCAGTTGCATTCCTAAAGAACCACAACGCAAAACGGAAGCACGGTTCTGTTGATTCTCCATGGCTGCTCCTGCGAAGACAACATTGTTGGACGACGTCACTCCGACAAGGTAAGACCCACAAACAAATGTTGTCTGATATTTCGAGTTGTGTACTGCACAGACTGAGGTTCGACACCGTCCAACTTGTGTGGATGATTCTGTGTCTTTTGTAAATCAGAGTTTTGTATAAATGTTTGGTGATTTTGTTCCCTGTTATTTGTACACTGCATGCACAATGATATGTGTGTATGAACTTTCAATTCTGAAATCCGTTAAACTGTTGTTACAGATCAAAGCTGGTAAAGGATGTGAGTCATGCCCCCTGAAGCGTATGCAGAATGACAAGGATGTCTTGTTGCATGAGGAGTCACATGGTGTGAAGAAGCAGAAGGAAGTGAACATCAGGGGGGTGGGGCTGAGGTCATGAACGCGGAAACTGCTGGAGTACAGGGTGTTGTTCCGAAAAATCGTGAGGCAAGGAATGCCAAAAATGATGTGTGGAAGGGCAAAGCTAAGGTAGGGGAGTTTACAACAGAGCCAAAGGGACCATGTCGGGTTGTGAATGCCGTAGGTTTGAAGGGAAAAATCCAGAAAGTTGTTGCTGACAAAAGAAAAGGAGGGGTGGGTATTGGACGAATCAAGGGCAAAGCTGTCCATTCTACCGATGTAGGTGCCATGAAAGTTAAAACTGAGGAGGATTACATAACCATTTCATCTGATAGCGACAGATATAATTTAATTAGATGAATGCATTGGCATTGTTATCGTAGGCAACAAAGACGTTGTAACCGACCGTGCATGGGTTAGTGATATTTTGTAATGTTTTGATTGAATGCAGGGAATTCACTCCCATCTTTGAAGAGGAGTTTGAAGAAAATTGGATAAGGGTGGTTAAAGATACTAAGGCGTTGCATTTTAATGTACTGGTAAGCAGTTTAGAGTGTCGTTACTAAGCATACTTATAGGATCAAAAAGGTTTGGTGGATTAAGTTGTTGTAGTGTTTTGTGCAGTAAATACCGCGTGATGTTATTCAGAGCTGCCTTCGTAAACCACAAGACTCCATTGTCCTGTATGACACAGACAAATCATATGCGTATTACAGTGAATTGAAAAAGAGGCAAGGCAAAATGGAGAAGTATCTTCTTGGCGAGTGGTACGATTTTTCAAAAGACATGATGATAAGGAGTGGAGATGTGTTGGAGTTCTGCATCAGACATCAGCCTGCAAGCGAGATTATAGTTTCTGTGATGCGTGGAAATGTGCATCATTGAAAGGGTAGTATATATCAGAAGGGAGTTTGGATGTATTTTGTTCTATGGTGACGTTGTTTCCTTGTAGTTTTATTAGTGTAGAGTTGTAGTATTATAGGTTAGTTATGTTCCTGTTTTAAGAACTGGTGGTACTAAACATTTTGTAGCAACTGTGCTGCAGACCAAGCAATGCAGGTGTTTAATGGTTTTGATTATTTTCTGCTGACAATTGTGTATTGCTGATGTTAATGATTGCAGCTGCTTATATTTATAACACTTCACAACGGTTTTGACTGGTTTTCTTAAAATAAATGGGTAGAGTGCGTTATTGTCATTTAGTATTGACTGGGTGGGTTGTTTTGGTTATGTGCGTGACAACATTTCACACTGGTTTTTGCAATAGTTGCTTGCTAATGTGAACCATTTAATGTGCATTCGGCTTAATACGTGGACAACAGTGGGTAAATAATAAGGAAAGTAAGTGTGAAGTCTGTTGGAAAGCATACTGGTAACATATAATATTTTCACACATTAATAAAATGAGGACATTATTGGTGGGGGCCAAGTTATTTCATAAAGTGTTATTTATGTGACTTAGAAAAACACATATAGCAGCATTAAACAGGTTGCAGTGTAGAAGCGTAGCCCACATGTAAGAATATAATGACATGGCAATGGATATTAGATTTAAGTAAAGCATCTTAGCACTGTAGACATGTGAATGAGAGATGGTAGTGGACAAAAACTTTGCAGTAATAAAGATGTGACTGTCTGTTTAGTAATTACCCCCACCTACTTCCCTTTGTCTCTCCCTTGAACCTTGTCTATAATTGTAAAGGAAAAAATAGGAAGAACAATGGTAGAGACTGGGCAGAAGACATAGAAGACTCGGTAACGCATCACCTGCAGAGCTGCTGTTGTCCATCTTTTACCACCATGGCGAGGACCGAAAATCTGAATCAAGCAGACCTCATGGACACTTTAAAAGTTGCTAAGATAGCCATACAAGTAATTTTTTATGTGTTTAATTTTCTCAATCTGTCTCCCATGCCTAACATTATATGAATAACATAGTAATTGTAAGGCAACTCATTACATATTAACTGTAGGCGTTTCCGGAGATTGAGCCGTTGTTTGTTAGAACTCACATAGCAGATCTAGGAAAAACATAGAGAATAATTAACAACGAAGGTATACAACAAGAATTAGTATTTTAACAAAAATGAAGATCTTCCAGTTGTGGTCGGTGGTTGGACAGAGCTGCAACATTTGTACGCACTACCAGATGACGTCGCTGTCATTTTTGGGTATTACGAGAACAAAATTTTTGAGGTTACCGGGTTTAAAGAGATAAGTGACTTCGTAGAGCTACCAAACTTTCACAGTAGGTTCATATACCAGTAAGGGATATATGCGTTTGATGTCGATATTTCAGCAGGGAGTGTGGCTGGACCAAAATTAGTTGAGTCGGGACCGTGTTTCAAAAGAATACATAAGATTTATTTTAGCATGCTATGTATTAGGTCAATGACTTGTGTTGTTAAATGTTATCTATGCAGGAATTGCCGACGAATTTTGGATGTATTTTGAGGGACAACGATTATGAGGTTCTAACATTGTGCGGAGACAACGGTCGGACGCAAATGCTCTTAACTGTGAACATACATGATTCAAACCGCACAAAGAAAGGCTATGAATGGGATGCTTTTTGTGAGTCAAACCATCTAAGAGCAGGAGATAGAATTAGATTCAGATTGGATGTAAGAGATGCACATAAAATATGCCACGTATATAAGGTTTGTCGTACTTAAACAACATGCGTTAACTATATTGTGTTGTAGCATAATATTCATAATCAAGTATTGTGACTCCTGTAAATATGTTTGTATTTTAATACAAATTCTGCCATGTTATGTTTGAACGTGTTATAATGTCAGTAATAAAGAATACAACATGTTATATGAGTTAGACATGTAGTTAAACTTGTGTGTATATGTTTGCCAAAAAAGAACATAAATACCAAAACACAATCATGAAGAGTTCTTAGTTTGATTAAGCACAACAGTGTAATGGTCTGAAGATTAGACACACTGCAATAATAGTAACCCCATATTGAATGTACAAAAACATTATGTTACGTGTGTATCAGATACATTCCTGCTCAAATGTTATTGAAAACCTCCTTGTAAACCACGTTAGTTGTAGACACTTTGGCACAGTTGTTTTCATCGTGGACCAAAACTTTGATACCTTTTTTGCTGGTAACCCTTGAAAGGGCTACATAAATCTGTCCATGAGTAAATACATCCCAAGGAATATAAAGCCCGACCCAATCCAATGACTGACCTTGTGATTTGTTAATCGCCATCGCGTACGAGACTATTATTGGGAACTGTTTCTGGCTTAGCTTGAAAGGTCAAGGAGATTGAGAAGGCGACATATCCATACAGGGAATATAGACTACATTACCATGTCATTTCCCCCCATTAATGTGCCTCCAGTACATGCGACGCCATCTTCGTCACAATTAGGCACGTACCATTACACAACCCTTCGAATTGATCAATGTTCTGCATCAGCATCACGGGTGTTCCAATCTTAAGCTTTATGTGATGGTTTGGCATACTAGAAGTTTTTAAAGAGATAAGAAATTCTGGAGTGAGAACATCAAGCATGTCCCTGTCATGTATCTCTGACTGGTCAACTGAGTTACAACTATAGTAATCCCTTAAGTTACCTATAGGAAAAGAATGCGAAACATTTATGTATTATAATGAAGTTGTATAAATGTTTGACAAAAAAAGTGTAGGATGTAAAAATACCTGTCATGATGGCCAAAACATGGTCATTGATTTTGTCAACCATATCTATGGTTGATGCCAAGATAGCCCTACTATTTAGGTAGTCGTAGTCACGGTAGTTATTGAGGAAATCCGGATAAGTACTCGTGACAATGGCTACAATAAGATCTTCGAACTGTGTTATTAGAATTTCAGGTGGAAAGTCTATCTCAGCGGTCCCATTATTAGAACCTCCCAGTCTACTCTCCCCTATACTGTGAAGCCAATCAGAGAATTCAACAATTTTGTTCCTTTCGTGGTCCGTTGGACCACAGTTCAGACGCATATTTTTGGTCAACGTCAACACCTGAACCGAGTGCCAAATGTAGGAAGCGTTAATGGTAGCATGCACAATGTCGGATCTTGATCCTCTGGGGATTACAAGCAAGAACTTCCTAAAGTCTCCACCAAACACTACAACCTTGCCACCAAAGACCTCACTAAAGTTGCCACTGACACTTATTAGATCCTTCAATGTCCTGTCAAGTGCTTCGAAACACCATTTGTTGGCCATAGGAGCCTCGTCCCAAATAATTTACTTCGCCTTCCGAAGAAGTTCCGCCGCCTCATCTTGGTAAAGAATGTTGCAAGTTGAGTTATCCAATATTGGGACAGGTATTTTGAACCTTGAATTAGCGGTTCTCCCACCGGGTAGCAACAGCGATTCAATTCCACTGGTTGCAATGATTAAGCAGATCTTGTGCTTAGACCGTAGGGAGGTTGCAAGTGTCTTCCACATGTACGTTTTGTCGGTACCCCCCATAACCATACAAGAAGAAAACGCCTCCTTTCTGACTTGTAACAGCAGTCATTATAGTGTCGTACATACAGCGCTGCTCATCTGTTTAAAAGGAAAAAAGTATAAGCGTCCATGCATGTAATGTGCATGTGAAAAGTTGTTTCATGCTCAATGTTAGATGGAAGTACCTGTGAGAGAGGCATGAAGTGACTAAAACTCACCTTTCATGGTTTGAATGTCGTAACTGCGTTCCTCATAGATGAGGCGATTCCCGAGTTGCTACAGCACATATCCGTCCGAATACGGTATAGCTTTGAAGTCCTTGAGAGTCCTTCGATTTAGCTGTAGAAGTTTTTCAATCTCCATTAATGTGAGATTTATCAGCTGTGCCTCCGTCAACAAAAGTTTTATGAAAGAAAAACAATATTCAGGCGACCGTGTTGGTAAATGCACATATTTTCGAATTTGTCATGTGGATGCTTTGAATGGAAGAGAAGGATGAGGTGAATGTTTAGTGTACTGTAAGTCGTACCTTTGTCATTCACCAACTGTCTCTGTTGGTGCAAGACACCATCAGAGAGTAAAACCCACGACTCATTCCAGACATGGGCAGGCCTGTTCACATTACCTGAGAGAAGCATCACCACAAAAAGTTTACGAAGATAATGACCTGACCCCTATTCACTTGCTTCCTTAATGGCTCCGATGAATTCCTGGATATCTTTAAGGAATCCCATGGGAAAACATGCATCCCTAAATGAATCGTATTGTGCATCGCCTACCTTTCGTATTTTCTCATAACTCCTAGGGCCTTTCACAACTGTCAGCATCATCCGTAGAAAATATAGTTCTCCCGTAGATGGAGGAATCCAAATCAAACGGCCAATGGTAAACCCTTTTTTCCGAGGCCTCTAGACTCTTAATCTTTTATGGTATACAAACATGCTGACGAATTCGCCGTAAGTCAATTACCTAGCCTGCTCATAAGTCTGATTTGCAATTAAACACGCAAAAAACATAGACTCCGTCATGCTAGCCTTCTCTTAAACATTTTCCATTCGGGCATAATCGGTGTAGAAAAGCGGTTTCTCACCGATGAGGTGGAAAAATATACGCTCAACCGCGAGCTTCCTTCCATGAATGTTGTAACCGAATATCCTCTATGCTGCCTCACATCGGGAGACGTATCGACAATCAAGATATTGTTGTATTTCATCAACAACTTCGTTACCATCAGGTGATGGACGCGTATCATGCACAACGGAGGAGGTAATTCTGTCAAAGCCCTTGTGGATGTATTTGAATAAATATTTGATAGAAGTACTCTGATTACACCACTCTATATTGATATGAGCATGGTATTTTAATAGTAACTTTATGTTGTAGGGGACCACATGTCTGTTATCCAAAGGGATTCCATTTTTCTGGATGGTGTGCGATGTCGATCTTCTTCTGTATAGAGGATAACCCTCGGCATCAACAATTGTATTCTCAATGAATCGCTTTGGAAAGAATTTAGTGCATTTTCTATTTTTCATACACGGTGATGATTGATTAGACAAACCACAAGGCCCGTGGACCATGTGTGCCTTGACCAAGTTATACAAAGTGGGATGGCGTACAGGGTCAGGAATTTCCTCGCTTATTACACGGTCAATGTCTGTCGGGGTTGGGTATTTACTTTCCGGATGTAAGAAAACCAGTATGTGTGCGTGTGGGAGGCCTCTCTTTTGGAATTTAATTATATACATAACTGAAACATGGGAAAAGTGAAATAGACATCATGAGTATAACAATAAGAATTAGGGTGCGCTAAAGGAAAAAAAATTAATGTAGTTGCCTTACATGCCAAAACACGCCCCAGGACATGGTTCTTTGTTATGTCGCGCATTAGTTGGTCAAATTTTATTTTGAAAACTTTTCATACAATATCTGGACGCTCGTGTGCATGTAAGTTTTACGGATCCAAATGTCGTTTGATTTCAGGCCAATTTGGGTTGCACGTAAAGGTTATAAAAAGGTCAGGAAAACCCAATTTACTTGAGATTGCCATGCCGTCAAAATACAGTTGGTCCATGTAGCGTATGCTCCCGACAAATGTAGAAGGCAAAACGACTCGCTTACCTTGCTTGCTACATTGATCAGAAGTATCGTCTGCGTCATGTTGTTGTAAGGTACTATACTTTCTGACCCTCAATTTAGATTGATTTCTCAGTAACCAATTAAGACGCTCCTTCTCCATCATAGTGTAGTCGTCAACCAAAAACTGCTAGAACAGACGCCTTGAGTGAACCAAAGTTGTAGGCTCAGCAATGCGTTCCTGTAGTCGGAAGCACAACCAATCCTTTATGGTTTGGCGATTCTACTTGGTGACAATTTGTTCGTGTCTATACTTGTGAACTATATTCTCCCTGTAACCATTTTCCCTGAATGCAAAAATCAGAGGGTATTGGTAACCAAGATAAGTCGGGTGAAACTCATCGATCCTCTGTAATCCACCAATTCGCTCATGGATTATGATGTCCCTCATTTCAGCAGTGTCTATATCTTCGACAATGAGAGCAGCGACTTCTGAGACCATGGGCGTGTTATACACGTGACCGTCACCTGGCCTAGTTGAAATGAGTTTCAGCCTTAAATCTTGGAAGTTTCTTTCCCTCAATACATCCCTTACCATTCAAAACGCTTTTGCGTGTACATTGTTCTCATCCAATGTTTCAAGTTGGTAATTATATCCTTTTCAAGCTTTTTATTATCCCTACAGAACAAAAACAATAATAAAGTTAGCCAAATGCATTCCAATTACTGATAGTGGGTGCAACATATCTGTAATATAATATGGAATTCCTGCGTTGTCACCTAAAACAGTATAATCTATTATCGACCTCATTATCCGTGTCAAAAATGTAGAGTTGGGCATACTGGGGAGGTTGGTCGATTTCTGGAAGCATTGTTCTGATTCTGTGACAAGTTTGACCATGAAGTCGCAACGTAGGAGAACCCATCCCTTTGGAGTATGTTGTGTCAAATTTCATACCGGGAGAAGTGAAGGAGAACATAGTGTTGTAAGTTCTAATGTTGTCTTGGAAATTTTTACTATGTTTGGACGTTCTATCATACAGAAGTTGATGTACCAGTGGAGGAGGCGTCTTCATCAGTGGCAGGACCACCTTGCCACTCTTGCAGCATACATGAAACTTTGGAACATTAGTATGTTTATGCTTTTGTTTACGCTCCTGATACCACATAGAAGCCTTACAATGATGGCATTCCCAAACTGGGGCACCAATGTCAGCATACTATGCGTTCATAAGAGATATGTAAGGATGAAGATTTATATTAGATGATAGTTGCATAATAAGTACATAAAAATATATGCGTGGATGACAGAACCTTGGAGGTAGGAGTCAGCAGGGTCCTCATAGGCTTCATCATCAAAATCGAAAGTGTCT
Source organism: Lathyrus tuberosus (assembly GCA_022829125.1). Classification (NCBI taxonomy): domain Eukaryota; kingdom Viridiplantae; phylum Streptophyta; class Magnoliopsida; order Fabales; family Fabaceae; genus Lathyrus; species Lathyrus tuberosus. The sequence goes on along the minus strand of JALAZF010000162.1, from coordinate 995,498 downwards.
TCTAAGGCATGATTAGAATATGAATCAGAATGTTCATCATTTGAAGAATAAACAGCGGACGTTATTTGTGTAACGTTAGTAGGAACAGAAGTTGAACATTCAGGCATATTATACACTTGAATTGTACTGCTGTGAGGGTTGGGAATCAATGGAACAGTGTAAGATCCCCCTGGAGTGTGAGATGCAGTAGGTGAGTTTCAAGCTGCCAGAGGAAACAGTCGTGGGTGGGATGGAATGAAGGGGTGTCCAATACAAGATGTGCATGAATTAAGGTGGATAGCTGAAGGCATTTTTGTACGGGTAGTGCCATAGCTATTGCTAACGGTGTTAGTTAAATGCGATGCAACAAATGACAGTGGTTGACGCAGAGTATGTCTGGGACTTATTTGCAGAGAGCTCTGAGCTGGAATTTCCAATTTTCCAAGGATAAATGTGGATGTTAGATGCTCATTAGTGGTTGCGCAAATGGCCACATGGGGTTGAACATGACGGGGCATCTCGTTATTGAAAGAGTCAAAAAAATTGACATCGGATTGCATTTGAAATCGTCTGCGTTTTAGTTGGCCAGATTCTCTGATATGTTGGTTAGGCGGTGCAGTATTCGCATTATTTCCTATCTCTGATAGAGGCGTCGAATGGTGACGTTGAAAAGAAGTAGAAACAGGCACCAATGACGTTGATGAAGTACCACTTTCATTCTCCTTGTTGGCATTGTGTTTGGTAAGCATTTTATCCGTTCAAATCGTTTTCCTTCACTTCCTCGCAATGGAAGCAGGTGATGCTTTAGAACTAGGCATGATGTTTGGGGTCCTGTTAATGTCGAAGGGAAACGGTCCTCAACAATGTATATGGTTGGTAGTTATACAAAAAACATAAACACATAACAAAAAAGCAGTAAAGGAAAAGACAAAAGACATCAAGAAATTCATAAAACTTATGTGCATAGCTGACTAAATATGACAGAGTATGCACCTATAAAGTAATGGAGAAGTGTATGTGTTGTAAACAGTAAAAGAAGGAGTTTGGAAATTTGAATGTAACGTATACGAACTCACAGTTTTGGAGCTGTATGGCAGCTGGAAAAAAATACATATATTAAATAGAAAGTTTGTTTAAGTTTGTACTATTGTAGAGTGTGATAAAAAATATCAGTAGTTAGTGAGTTTGCAATGAGAGTGAGGCATTAATGGTTGAGTTGACATGTCTGAGACATTGGTTGGCAAAAAGAAGATATATTATCTTTGATGCGTTGCTCCATGCCTACTGAGGTAGAGCAATTAATATGAGAGGGATAGGTTTGGAGGTGAGTTGCTGGTAGCACAGCATCCAAAGGTTTGAAGAAGAAACCTTGTGGTTAAAATATTAATATAAGTTTAAGGTACGATTGGGTGGTAGTAAGAAGAGTAACAGTTATCCCACCTATTAAGTTAAGAGTGAGACATTAACTTAAGAATAGAGTTGTAGGTGACGTATTTTGTAAAGTATTGCATATGTTTAATAATGTGTTTTATTTGGGGAAATAAATTGTATAGGCTGGGAACGACATTAATAAACTCCGATGCATCAAAAGGTGAAACAATATAATACTATGTATGGTACAAACATAGAGATGGTAGTTTCAAGAATTTAATGCAAGTTCTTCCAAGATAATAGTTGAAATACATAGCCCATATGTAATACTGGAAGGATCATGTCTGAAGTAAATACATACACATTTATTAGCATTAGTTGTCATACATTTTATTCCAAGAGACAAATATTGAATTCATGAGGTTAACAAAAAATTGGACATTTGGAATGCTGCATAGTCAAGTCTTTGACATTCTCCATATTTACAAACTGATATGTATTAGGAGCCAAAAAATGTGTTATGTGGCAGCAGAAGCGAAATCCTAAACTCCGGTCTTTTTACCCCTCTTCGTCACCTTCTTCATTTTCGTAGATGAAACGTCGCCTTCATTCACAGCTTTCACCTTTGAATCAGTCGAGTCGTCGGGAGACATCCTCTTAAAGTTCGTCATAGGTGTGGCAGGATCAGCAACTAGGGCAGATGTTATTTCACCTTCCTGATTGTAAAAGTATACATAGCGTTAAAAAGGTGGGTGAGTTTGTGTGAAACAGAATAATCAAGTAATGTTAGTTTTGGAATACGTCAACCGCCAGAGGGGTATGCTGCTCAATGGGATGTCTTCACCCACACTCTCCATGTTCTGTAACAGTTGATCATAATTGATTAGTAAGGATAACAGATGGTAATTGGAAAACGGTAAAAAAAACAACGATATGATTATTTATCAAAGTGAAACACAACTGGAGTAAAGAAACAACGACCTGAACAGACTGGGAAGTCACATCAATGGTGGGAATTCCCTGATGCAATGCAAGAACATCAGTAATGGTAATGTAAAGCGTAAAGTGGGATTTTATGTTGATGAAATATTAAATCGATAATAACCTGTTTCGTCACCTCCACACATGGTTGACCTTCAAGCTTTGTAATAAGGTGAGTGTCATCTAAACACATGACAACCCCTGCATTTCTCCATCAAGGCTGCCACTTGACCTTGAAAGCAAACTTCTTACCCAACATGCCATCAAGCGCAAGGGGGAATTCAAGTGGGTCAGTTATTCTAGCCTATAATCCAAATTGTTTGAAATTCAGAACCGCAAATTGAATGATGGTTGCAATCATAGTATTAGCATTTACTGTTAGTGTTTCTTACCTCAATCATGGTTGACCAAAGCTGTGCAACCGATGTGTTCAAAAGTTTGGGCGCCTCTCTGTCCCAAAACACAAAGTTCCCAACACATCCATCATGGACAACTTCAATCATAATCTTAAACCTACATGGCAGACAGAATTGGTAGTTTTAGTAAAGAATGACAATTTACGAATGCGTGCGGAATCACCTAAGTTAACTTAACCTCCATAACTCTGCCTCAGTTCGGTGTCCATCCCTGCAAAAGAAGGGAGGAGTGTCGCCTTTGGCGACCTGAGGGCATTGATGGCAAGCTCTGTAGCACCAGCCATTAGGATCAGCAATTAACTGGTTTGTAGTAGCAACTGTTACGCACGTCGTAGGCTGGACCGCTTATGGAAATAATGAGAAGTTAGAATGATACAAATTTGCATAATTGTTATAAAAATAAACCATATATTGTAAATGAACAAAAACCTCATACAACAAGATGATTTCTCCTAGTGGTATGTGGACAACATTTGAAAATAATTTATCAGCAGTGGATAGGATAGACCCCGACGAATGTTGTAAATGCCCATGCCCGCTTTTGCTCCAGCTACTTAGTGATTTCCCCAAATGGAAGTCTTTTGGCAACCTGTTGCTCATCGGAAAACAAAAAACACAGAGTTATGAGTATTTAACAAACTAACTTAGGTAATCAGTACATAGGCAGTCATATAATATGTAACGTACCGGTTATGGAAATAAGTTATTTCCGGGATATCGTCATTGATATGAAGTTTGGTGACGTTGTATGTATTAGTAACAACAAGGGGCCATTTTCCTAGAAACACAGAATGGGATTGGAAGTTAACATATGTTGAGCACAACTATGCTAAACAAAATAGTATATGATAACTACATTGACAAGCAAACTATCTCATCTTCTTCTTTAACTTTAGCAAACTTTAGCAGTAATATTGTAGGGGTAGAAGGATCAATTTGTTTGTGTCTGTACTCCAGAAACTGCGTCTCATAGCTTTCCCATAATGTACAGTGCAAGATGTTTTCACTAAAAGCAACAGACGCGACTAGTTAGAGGTTATATTGTATAATTAATGTGGTTGACTAATGTAACTCACCCTAAATCTCGCAAAACCAAATTAACTTGTGCTTTCTTTCCACCCATCTGAGACTGTGAGTAGCCGACTTCGTCCACCACCCCAATGACGTCTAAAAGAAACATGTTTTAGCTGAGGAAAAATATTTTGTAACAAAGAAAAATGCAGTCAACATGTTTCCTCAACTCACCTATAAGTAGATTCCTCTGCCATTTTCCTGAAATGATATCAGCAAACGGGGTGAGGTTGCAAATCTTATCTGGGATGTCGTGTTTTCCAACATCTCCGATAGTCATCCCACCAGTGAACTTGAGAATATATTTGTGGTTTGATGGTCGAAAGAGCAATTCATTAGGCAGAACTTGAAAGTTAGACATGGTGCACGTCACATCAACCAATAAAGCAGAGTCAAAGGATTGTCTAAACATAGTGGGAAACAATGACATGAATATCATGGCCCTGCAATAAACCAAACAACTAACCGGGTGTCATTTTGCCCCCAGTAGTTAGCATACAAGTTGAAACCAGGTAACAGACTACATGTAGGTTAAAACATGGTTGTCCAAAGATGTGGGAAACATCAGCCATAGTTCACCGTGACTTTATTGGTGTATATAAACTTTCCCATAATGTGTAAATAGTACAAAACATAAAAACGTGTAAAAACACTTTCATCATTTTACCTGTTTGTCGACCACGACCATTTCAAAATGTTCATTGGTAGCTGATGTCACCTTCCATTTGTGATGAACTTTCACAGCTAGCTTCCACAACTGTTTACGGCCGGTGATGTCGTTAATCATCTCGAACGGCCTCGCCATGGTGTGCGTGGTTGACGACGTACATAGTTCAACAATAGTACAAGCTTTTCACGGATGCGTATGTGAGGAAGAAGGAAGACAAGTGAGGTAGTGGGGTTCTGCAGAGGAAAAAGGTGAACATAAGTGATATGACAGATGCTTTTCAGTGGTGTAAAGGTTAACTGGTTTCACTTTGTTTGGATGATGTAGTTGGATGTTCAATGGAAATAGTTAGAGGTAACGTGCATTGTGTTGTACTCAGAAGGATAGATTTGGTTACAAAAAGAAACCACGGTCCATTAGTTACGGTAGGGGCACAAAAAGACCTGAAGTGATGTTAGTATGTCAATGTGGAGGGTAGGTAAGGAAGGGCAGATGGATCCTTTCCACAGACCAAAAGTTTCTTATATGGTAGATATTGATGTTACATAATTTTATACATGTTTGTTAATGTATAAATGTTCAAATTTTTAGTTTGAAGAGTGTAAATGTATTGGGGCAAGAAAGGTTGTTGAAATAGTCTTACATAATATAACAATTTGTAAATGTATTGGAGCAAGAGAGGTTGTTGAAAATAGTCCTATATATTATAACAATTTTCATGTTGTTTTATTCTTGTTATTATCAGACAATAATCGATTGTATTTTCATTTTAGGTTTTGGAGTATTTACATTATATTTTTGTGTTGTGATTGTGTTATTTTTTTCTCTTTGTAGTTTTTCTTAACAATTGAAATCATGGGCTTTGGTTTAGTGGGATATAAAAATCTTAATATGTGTCATGGTTGCAGTTTTGTTTGATATTCCACGTCAGAAATGAGTTTATATATTGTAAAAGTGTTGGTTAGTAAAGGTTATAATTATAATGTTAAATTTTTAAGTGTAGTGAAGCTTGACATAGAGAGATTTGATGGAACCGTTAATTTAACTTGTGAAAAAATTCAAGTTAAAGATGTGTTGACTCAATTAGGATTACACAGAGCGTTGAAAAAATATTTTTAATTTGGATAACAAGAAGTGCGAGGAACAAGATCTGAGAGCTTTGAATACAATTCACATGTCTTTGATTAAGAATATTCTTAATACAACGCCAACCAAAGAGCTTTGGAAAAGGGTGGAAGGTCTATATTAGGGAAAATATATTTTAAATCAATTAATATTGAAGGAGTAGTTTCATAGCTTAAGTATAGATGAAAATATAATTGTATGGAATAATTTAACTAATCTCAACTATTATTGTTTTGAGTTATAAATTGATTGTGTACGGACCTTTTTTGTTCACATACTACTACATAAAAGAGATTTGTCATTAGACACGAAAGGGCTTTAATCTCGGTTACACAGACGATGTAACGAATGTCGTCATGAGAACTTGTCACTTTATCCTCAATTTTAAAATAGTTGAGGAATAAAGTGTTCTTCACATCGGTTTGATCCCCAACTTCTAATTTTTTTTCAACTCGATGGCACGCCCCTCAGTACCTCTCGGTTATTTGAGAAATCGAGGTAATAGATTAGCATTTTATCTCGGTTTAAAATAATAATCGAGGGGAAAACATTGGTATTTACTTTTTTATTTTATTTTAAATTTTCTATATTTTGGTTTTAACATATATTGCAGAACCATTTTTTCCTATTTCTAAAACAGAAACATTATTACAGAATCATATTTTGGCCATCTCAGAAATATACTTTATACATTTTGCCCATTTCTCAAATAGAATCATTGTACCATAAATATTCATTGTTTACACCATTTGCAAAGTCAAAATGGTACATTTACACCTTATAATTTCACAACAGATTAAAACTAAAGTTCATTAACCATTTGCAAATGATAAACCAATAAAAGCAATAACCAAAATGCAAAGTCTTATACCCGTCCAAAAGTTCTCTTATGTGATTTGTCACCGGTTGTTAAGCACATATAATTTTAACTATATTTAAAAATAATTAAGATCATCAATAATAACAACAACATTAAATTTTTTGTAAAAGGATATAAATGATATAAAACATTTATTTACTAATTTTTCATATCCCTTCTTGATGATCACGATGAGTAGCATGCACATCATAGTCGAAATCATTTTTTCTAATGAGAGACGTACAGGTGTTGCAAAAGAGAGTGTATCAAAATTGAAATCTTGATTTTCATTACTATCAGGAACATATCTTCCTTGAAGAACAATTGACCATCTTGTGTTAGAAGGATCAGAGACATAAAAACTTACTTTTCGTGGGATGCCATGATGAATGGTTCATTCATATAAGTCGCCTTTCGAAGAAGAACCTATGTGAATCTTAATTCATCGGTTTCTACACTAGTATTACTTTCAATCCACTTGCACTTAAATAAAGGAAATTTATAAATAACATAATCAATCTCCATAATCTCCTTAATGAACCCAAAGTACACTCTAGATGCTAGTACATGATTCTTATCATTTGAAGTAGAGAAGAACATGGATTCAGCTTCAACCATAATCCCACTATTTTGTACGGTACTACAATCATCCTTTAATTTTATATAGAATGAATATTTAGTAATGTCGTATGCACTCCAAGTTATTACATTAAACTTAGGCATATGTGACATCCATTTAATTGTCTCTGATGCACTACTCTCTTTAGAAACTATTTCATTAAACCAAGTTATGAATCTTTTGTTACGCTCTGTCAACAACATTTTTTCACTCATCCGGGGGAAATTATGCTTGATAAAACTCTTCTGAATGGTCAAGTAAGGTTGAACTTTGCTAAGGATTTTCAATATATATAAATTTTCTTGACAAACTAAATTTAGGTCAAATGTCATAACATTTAAATCTTGAATACCTCTACCACCATATCTTCCATCATGAAGAGACTCGAAAATTCCTATAGAGTTCACTTCTGACAAATATTTGTAAATAGCTTCTTCTGTGATGCACCATTCAATGATCGAAGCTTCCAAATGGTGATGGTTCTTTGCATACCCTTTAAATATTTTCATGTATCGCCCTAGAGGATACATTCACCGTAAATAATCTGGACCACAAATTTTAATCTTCCTAACTAGATTAACAATTAAGTGACCCATAATGTCAAAAAATGATGGCGAAAAAAACATCTCTAATTGAAACAAGATAATTGCAACCTCATGTTCCAAATCATCTATATTTCCAAGTTCAATAACTTTACTATATATATCATTGAAGAATAAACACAATTTGGTTATTGTCACCCTTATATTTTTTTGAAAGAATACCACGAATAGTCATTGGTAGAAGTTCTTGCATCGAGACATAACAATCATGTGATTTTAAGCCAACTAATTTGATATCATTCATTGACACAAGTTTCTTCATATTTGATGAGTACACTTGGGGAACTTTGATACCCTGCAAACAATCACAAACAAATAAATAAATAAATAGAGTGTGACATGGAGTGGGTAAATATGTTATATTTCCTATATCTTTCGGGGCTAACTCTTGTCGTATACCTATCAATACCATAACTTAATGAGATTTCTTAGTATATTTTGTCTTGCCTTTAATATTTAGAAATGTTCCAATCAAACTATCACATATATTTTTCTCCACATGCATGACATCAAGACAATGTCATACATCAAGGCTAGACCAATATCGAAGATCAAAGAACACCGAACTATTTTTTCAAATATTTTTTTCCACTAGTCTTTTTCGTTTCTTTCCAAAGAAAAAATTAACGTGTTGTTGTCTTTTATAAACATCCATCATGGTTAAGGGCTTTAGAGCGATACCAAACTCTTTATTTTCATTAAAAACTTTCTGTAGTCTATGATATGGATGATTAGGTTTTAGAAATTTTTGATGTCCAAGGTAAATAGTCTTTTTTCCATTTTTTAACTGGTGAAAGCATGTATTATCTTCACATATTGGACATGTTTTATGTCCCTTGACATTGTACCCAGAAAATTATTGTATGGAGGAAAGTCATTGATTGTGCAAAACAACATGACACACAGCTTAAAGTTATCACATGTATACGCATCATCAACATCAACGTCTTCCTCCCACAAAATTATTAAATCTTCAATCAATGGTGTTAAATAAACATCTATACATGCACAAACAACGAAGATAAATTGTAATTTATGAGAAGAACAGACCATGAAGTATGGTTAGTACTCAAATTCCCAAACAGGTTCATTCCGTCGGTGGCAAAACCAAGCCTAAGATTCTTTGCCTCAAGGATAAAATCTGAAAGCGATGTATTAATTTTCTTCCATTGCAATGAATCAAGTACATGGCGTATTTATTGATGTCTCATATTATTTATAATTTAAATAAATGATGATTTTTTTTATTTTGTATATTTATTTTGTTTAAGGATCTAATTTTCAAAATTAGAACAACATTATTTAAAATGGCTCTCGTTGCATCCAATTGCAGCAGTGCTTACATTCTTTGAAGGGCTCAAGCCCTAGTGGCGTTTTTGAAATCCAATCATTTTTAAATTCTTTTGTTTGCATGGAGTATTGAAATGATTCATTGTTAAAATATTTGTGATCATTTTCATAAATTTTAAAACTTTTGGGCCAAATTTATAATATAAGAAATAGGGACCAATTGGCAAATTTTGAAAATATGAGGGATCAATTTTTAAATTTTTAAAACTTTTACGAACTTTTTTGTAATTTTTGAAAATTTTAGGGATGAATTTGAAAATTTCATAAAATAAGAGGAGCATCTTGTAAAATTTGAAAAATAAACAATAAACAATTTAACATTAGCATTATATGGAGTGAAGAAGCAATTTCAAATTATTTACTTTTGGTGTCATTTGAAATTTCTCAAATTTAACTTAAATAAAATACTTCATAAATTTACATCATTTTAACAATTCTCTAAATTTTTTATCCAATCAACAGATTTTGGTCAAGTCATTTTAAATTCCCGTAAAAAATTACTTTTCTTCATTAAAATGCTTATTCCAACGAGGTAATTGAAAAATTTTAAGGAATTCAAAATTCTAAGTAATTTAAATGATTCAATTGAAATCCATTCATTTTTAGATTCTTTTCTTTGAATGGAGTATTAAAATGATTCATTTTTAAATTTTTTGGATCATTTTCATAAATTTTAAAATTTTGGAGACAAATTCAAAATATGAAAATAGAGACCAATTTACAATTTTTGAAAAATTGAAGAGACCAATTTGTAAAATTTGAAAATTATTATGGATTTGTGTGCAATTTTTTTGAAAATTTTAGGGGTCAATTTGTAATTTTCATAAAAAATGAGGACCATCTTACAAAATTTAAGAAATTAATAATTAACAATTTAATATTTGCATTATATAGAGTTAAAGAGCAATTTTAAATTCTTTATTTTTTTATGTCATTTGAAATTCCTTAAATTTAATTTAAATAAAATACTTCATAAATTTACATCATTTTAATAATTATTTATATTTTTTTATCCAAACAATGAATTTTTAGTAAATCATTTTAAATTTTCTTAAAAAATTACTTTCCTTTATTAAAATATTGGGATGAGGTAATTAAGAATATGACGACTAATTTACAAATTATAGGTTCATTTTGAACTATTAAAAATATGACCAATTTACAAATTTTAAAAGGTTAATAATAACTCCTTTAACATTCACAATGTATATAGTGAAAGAGGAATTTTAAATTACTTTTTTTTAAATTCACTTTTTTATTTTTTTTTATTTTAACAATTCTCAATATTGTTTTATCCAAATAAAGGATTTTAATCAAATCATTTTAAACTTTCTCAAAACTTTATTTAGTATTTATATTGTTTTAAATTGTTTAATTTGATTGTTTTTTCTAGCGTTTCTATTATGTCTTTGTTCGATTTACTTTTACAAAATGGAGCGAAATCAACAAAGATTGCGACATGACAACACAAGGGAGCGAAACACATAGCAAAAACCCGAGGGCATTATGATCAAGCTGTAATACTACCTCTTTTCCTTTATATAAGAGACAATTCATTTTTTGAGTTCATTGAGTAACCAATGTATCTAGTCTATAAACCAACCAAATACATTGATTATTCAATGAATCTAAAAAATAAGTTGTCTCGAATATAAAGGAACGGAGGTAGTAGCTAGTATGGCGATAATGGCCCCAAACACCTCCTTCTAAAAATGGCTCCATTAGTGTTTTGTAGAGGACATGACGTCCATACTGTGAGATATTGGATCGAACTATAGTATGGTTGAAGGGTAGCTTCTGGTTCGACAAGAATTAAGCATGAAGTCGAAGTCAGTTCACATGTTGTTGTCGGAGTAATGTGTGTCGAAGTTTACCTAAAGCAAGTTTTGTATTCGTTCAAGATGAGTGAAGACAAAGCCTTGGTTGAGCAGTTGGATATGTTCAACAAGCTGATTCTTGATCTTGAAAATATTGTTGTGAAGATCGATGACGAAGATCAAGCACTGTTATTGTTGTGGGCTTTGCCCAGAACACGTGCTCACTTCAAAGAAACTCTCTTGTTGGAAGGGAGTCCCAGAGTTTTGAAGAAGTTCAATCAGCCTTGTATTCTAAGGACCTGAACGAACGAAAGGAGCATAAACCTTTGACGGTTGGTGAAGGTTTGACCGTTAAGGGAAAATTCTTGCGAAAAGATGCTAAGTTCGACAAGAAGAAAGGTAAAAGTCAGTAGAAGTATAATAGTGGCGAAGCATCTGGTTTTTGATGCTATCATTGTAAGAAGAAGGGTCACACAAGAAAGATGTGCCCTGAATTCCTGAAAGATCATGCAGGTAAGGATAATGGCAACGCAGCCATTGTTCAAGATGACTTCGACTCATCTGATGTCCTTGTAGTTTCAATCGGCGACTCAAGAAAAGAGTGGATTATGGATTCAGGTTGCACTTGGCACATGACTCCAAACAAAGAATTGTTCGAAGAGCTATGTGATCAAGATGGTGGATCTGTGCTGCTGGAAAACAACAAATCCTGTAAAATTGTAGGTATTGGATCTGTGAGATTCAAGCTCCATGATGAGTCAATAAGGTTATTGATTGAAGTCAGGTATGTACCTGATTTGAAGAGAAATTTAATTTCTCTTGGTGAATTTGACAGGAAGGGATAAATTTTCCAAGGAGAGAAAAGTATCCTAAGAGTCATAAAGGGGTTGAAGGAAGTCTTGAGAGGCGTGAAGACACAAGGCTTGTATACCCTTGAGGTTGAGGTTGTAAGTGGTACGACAAATATTGCATCCACGAAACCTGTGTCGGAGACAGAATTATGGCACTTAAGATTGGGCCATGTCAGCGAAAGAGGTCTGTTCTAATTGGGGAAGCAGAACCTGCTAGGTGGTGACAAAGTCGAAAAGTTGGAGTTTTATGAATCTTGTGTATTTGGCAAATCCTGTAGGGTGAAATTTAACAAAGGCAAGCAAAAAACACATGGATCCCTGGATTACATTCATGCTGATCTTTGGGGGCCTGCAAGGAATCCTTCATACTCAGGTGCGAGGTATTTTCTATCCATCGTTGATGACTATTCCAGAAAGCTATGGGTATTCTTTCAGAAGACAAAGGATGAAACTTTTGAGAATTTCAAAAGTTGGAAGGTTCTGGTCGAAACTCAAACTGGCAGAAAGGTTAAGAGGTTGAGAACCGACAAGGGCCTTGAGTTCTGCAACAAAGCGTTTGACAGTCACTGTGTTGAGTCTGGGATTGCAAGGCATAAGACTGTAGCAGGTACTCCTCAACAAAATGGCTTAGCTGAGAGATTCAATCGAACAATCCTTGAAAGGGTTAAAAGCATGTTGGTTAGTGCTGGATTAAAGAAGGTGTTTTGGGCAGAGGCTGTTTCGACAGCAACTTACCTGATAAATAGATGTCCCTCGACTGCCTTGGGAATGAAGACACCTAAACAAGTCTGGTAGGGACATCCACCTAGTCTCGATAGACTATGAGTATATGGCTGTGTAGCGTATGCTCATATTAGGCAAGACAAGGTCGAACCTAGAGCTCTGAAATGCATGTTCTTGGGATACCCTATTGGAGTCAAAGCTTACAGGCTATGGTGCCTAGAGCCAGGTCACAGGAGGTGTATCACCAATCGAGATGTAGTTTTCAATGAAGCTGAGATGGCTTTCAATAAAACTGATGATCCTGATAAAGGGCTGGGACAGGAAGAGATTCTTGTTAAGGTGGAGCATGTTGATGCTGAATTGCGTACCTCAGATGAAGTCGAAGAAGAAGCAGAAGATGTTGTCGAATAAGAGGAGACTGATAATGACTACCTGCTAGCAAGAGACAGGTCGAGAAGAGTTATCAAGCCACCTCAGAGACTTGGGTATGTAGATCTTATAGCTTATGCTTTAATCTCTGCAAGTGAGGTTCTCGACGAAGAACCTAGAGACTATAAGAAAGTTATGAGGAGTCGAAAGAAGACTGAATGGCTGAAGGCCATGGATGATGAGATGAAATCTCTTCATGACGATAACACATGGGAACTGATCAAGAAACCTGCTGGAGCCAGGTTAGTCAGCTGTAAATGGATTTTCAAAGTTAAGGAAGGAATCGAAGGAGTGGCGTTGAAGAGATACAAGGCAAGGTTGGTTGCTAGGGGGTTCACTTAGAAAGAAGGTGTCGACTTCAATGATGTGTTCTCGCCTGTTGTGAAGCACATATCCATTCGAATGTTGCTTACCACGGTAGCATAGTTCGACCTTGAATTGGAAAAGATGAATGTGAAGACTGCGTTCTTGCATGGTGATCTAGATGAAATAATCCTGATGAGGCAACCTGAAGGGTATGTCGAAAAGGGGAAGGAAGATTATGTGTGCAAGCTGAAGAGATCTTTATATGGACTGAAACAATCTCCTCGATAGTGGAATAGGAGATTCGACAAGTTCATGGCACGCATAAGTTTCATTAAAAGTCAGTTCGACCACTGTGTTTACTTTAGATTTCTAACTGGTAATTCATTTGTTATTTTGTTGCTTTATGTGGATGATATTCTAATAGCAAGCAACAATGTCGAAGAGGTAATGAGGGTGAAGGCTGAACTCAATAAGGAGTTCGAAATGAAGGATCTGGGAATTGCGTCTAGGATTCTTGGGGTGTACATCCGAAGAGATAGAAAGCAGTCGAAATTATGCTTATCTCAAGAGGCATACCTACGGAAGATTCTCGAAAAGTATGGTATGTCGAATTCAAAGCCTGTTGTGACTCTGACAAACCCTCAATTCAAGCTGAGTATAGATCGGTGTCCCAGTACTGATGTCAAAAGAACTTATATGAATAGCATTCTATATGCTAATATAGTTGGTTCTTTGATGTATGCTATGGTATGTACTAGACCCGACATAGCATATGCAGTAAGTCTTGTAAGCAGGTACATGTCGAATCCTGGAAAGGCTCACTAGCAAGCATTGAAATGGATTTTAAGGTACATAAATGGGTCTCTGAATAGAGTCCTAATTTATGGTGGAGCCTTGGGTGAAGATAGTAAAGCAGCAATCAAAGGATATGTCGACTCTGATTATGCAGGTTGTATGGCTTCCAGAAAATCTATTTTTGGATATGTGTTCACTATCTTTGGGACATCAATCAGTTGGAAAGCAACAATTCAGAAGGTGGTTGCCTTATCAACCACTGAAGCAGAATATATTGCTTTAACTGAAGCTGTAAAGGAAGCATTGTGGCTTGAAGGTTTTGCAAAGGAGGTGAAACTTCAAGGATCAATTATCACTGTTAAATGTGATATTCAAAGTGAAATACACCTGTCGAAGAACTCAGCCTATCATGAGCGAACCAAGCACATTGATGTGAGGCTACATTTTGTTAGAGGGGTAATCAAGCATGGAGAAGTCCAAGTGCTGAAGGTTTCGACAAGTCATAATGCTGCTGATATGATCACATAGACGTTACCAAGTTGAAAGTTTTTCCACTGTATGCAGTTGATAAAATTGCATGAAGAAAGCTAGTTAAATCCTTGATGTTATTGAGTTTGTTCCAAGGTGGAGATTTGTGAGATATTGGATCGAACTCTAGTATGGTCTAAGGGTAGCTTCTGGTTCGACAGGAATTAAGCATGAAGTCGAAGTTAGTTTGCATGCTGTTGTCGGAGTAATGTGTGTCGAAGTTTGTTCGCATGTATTCTGTCGGAGTAATGTGTGTTGTAGTCAAAGTTTGTTCTAACATGCCTTAGTCAGTATTGCTAGGTTTGTTAGCATGTTGAATTGGGCCTTGTGTTAAGGATCCAATTGTTTAAGTTAGCTTGTACCCTAAGTTAGCTTGTAATGGGTAATTTGTTGAAGGCCCATTAGTTTAGTGTGCTAGGCTTTATTATAAATAGCATACTAGTCTCTCATCATGAAGTGTGACAAAACCTAATAAGGGTGAGAGAGGTTAGTTTGTTATTCTTGTATACTTGTAATCCTTGTTTTAAGGAGAAAGGAAATAATAACAGTTTATAACCAATCCTTGTTGTGTTTCTCTTGTTTTTCTTTAACCCTAACCCTTGTGTGTTTCTTGATCATAAAGAAACTGTTTAATACTTTGTAACAAGGCATCATTATTCACAACAAATTGGTGCGGTGAGCGTGGAGAAGATGTCTTCAACAAAGTATGAGATTGAAAAGTTCACCGGAGTGAACGATTTTGGTCTGTGGCGCTTGAAGATGAAAGCCTTACTGGTTCAACAGGGTTGTTTGGATGCGTTGAAGGGACATGCAACCATGGACATTGCGTAAACGGAAAGAGAAAAGGCGACAATGATCGAGAAAGACCATAGTACAATACTGTTGAGCCTTGGTGATATGGTTCTTCGACAGGTATCAAAGGAGACTACGGCTTCAGGATTATGGGTGAAACTCGAAAATTTGTATATGACCAAATCCCTAGTGAATCGACTCTACCTGAAGCAAGCTTTGTATTCATTCAAAATGAGTGAAGACAAAGCCTTGGCTGAGCAGTTGGATATGTTCAACAAGCTGATTCTTGATCTTGAAAATATTGATGTGAAGATCGATGACGAAGATCAAGCACTGTTGTTGTTGTGGGCTTTGCCTAGAACACATGCTCACTTCAAAGAAACTCTCTTGCTGGAAAGGAGTCCCTGAGTTTTGAAGAAGTTGAATCAGCCTTGTATTCTAAGTACCTGAACGAACGAAAGGAGCTTAAATCTTCGACAGTTGGTGAAGGTTTGGGCGTTAAGGGAAAATTCTAGTGAAAATATGCTATGTTCAACAAGAAGAAAGGTAAAAGTCAGCAGAAGTCTTATAGTGGCAAAGCATCTGGTTTTCGATGTTATCATTGTAAGAAGGAGGGTCACAGAAGAAAGGTGTGCCTTGAATGCCTGAAAGATCATGGAGGTAAGGATAATGGCAACGCAGCCATTGTTCAAGATGACTTTGACTCATCTAATGTCCTTGTAGTTTCAAGCGGCGACTCAAGAAAAGAGTGGATTATGGATTTAGGTTGCACTTGGCACATGACTCCAAACAGAGAATTGTTCGAAGAGCTATGTGATCAAGATGGTGGATCTGTGCTGCTGGGAAACAATAAATCCTGCAAAATTGCAGGTATTGGATCTGTGAGATTCAAGCTACATGATGAGTCAATAAGGTTATTGACTGAAGTCAGGTATTTACCTGATTTGAAGAGAAATTTAATTTCTCTTGGTGAATTCGACAGGAAGGGATATATTTTCCAAGAAGAGAAAAGTATCCTAAGAGTCATAAAGGGGTCGAAGGAAGTCTTGAGAGGCGTGAAGAAACAAGGCTTGTATACCCTTGAGGTTGAGGTTGTAAGTGGTATGACAAATATTGCATCCACGAAACCTGTGTTGGAGGCAGAATTATGGCACATGAGATTGGGCCATGTCAGCGAAAGAGACCTGGTCTAATTGGGGAAGCAGAACCTGTTAGGTGGTGACAAAGTCGAAAAGTTGGAGTTTTGTGAATCTTCTGTATTTGGTAAATCCTGTAGGATAAAGTTTAACAAAGGAAAGTAAAGAACACATGGATCCCTAGATTACATTCATGCTGATCTTTGGGGGCCTGCAAGGAATCCTTCACACTCAGGTGCAAGGTATTTTCTATCCATCGTTGATGATTATTCCTAAAAGTTATGGGTATTTATTCAGAAGACGAAGGATGAAACTTTTGAGAATTTCAAAAGTTGGAAGGTTCTGGTTGAAACTCAAACTGGAAGAAAGGTTAAGAGGTTGAGAACCGACAATGGCGTTGAGTTCTGTAACAAAGCGCTTGACAGTTACTGTGTTGAGTTTGGGATTCCAAGGCATAAGACTATAGCAGGTACTCCTCAATAAAATGGATTAGCTGAGAGATTCAATCGAACAATCCTTTAAAGGGTTAGAAGCATGTTGGTTAGTGCTGGATTGAAGAAGGTGTTTTGGGCAGAGGCTATTTCGACAATAGCTTATCTGATAAATATATGTCCCTTGACTACCTTGGGAATGAAGACACCTGAAGAAGTCTGGTCGGGACATCCACCTAGTCTTGACAGACTGAGAGTATTTGGCTGTGTGGCCTATGCTCATATTAGGCAAGACAAGGTCGAACCTAGAGCTCTGAAATGCATGTTCATGGGATACCCTGAAGGAGTCAAAGATTACAGGCTATGGTGCCTAGAGAAAGGTCATAAGAGGCGTATCACCAGTCGAGATGTAGTTTTCAATGAAGTTAAGATGGCTTTCAATAAAACTGATGATGCTGACAAAGAGCTGGAACAGGAAGAGATTCCTCTTGAGGTGGAGCATGTTGATGCTGAATTACGTACCCCAGATGAAGTCGAAGAAGCAGCAGAAGATGTTGTCGAAGAAGAGGAGACTGATAATGACTACCTGCTAGCAAGAGACAGGTCGAGAAGAGTCATCAAGCCACCTCAGAGACTTGGGTATGCAGATCTTATAGCTTATGTCTTAATCTCTGCAAGTGAGGTTCTCGACGAAGAACCTAGAGACTATAAGGAAGTTATGAGGAGTCGAAAGAAGACTGAATGGCTGAAGGCCATGGATGATGAGATGAAATCTATTCATGACGACAACACATAGGAACTGATCAAGAAACCTGCTGAAGCCAGGTTAGTCAGCTGCAAATGGATTTTCAAAGTTAAGGAAAGAATCAAAGGAGTGGCATCGAAGAGATACAAGGCAAGGTTGGTTGCTAGGGGGTTCACTCAGAAAGAAGGTGTTGACTTCAATGATGTGTTCTCGCCTGTTGTAAAGCACATATCCATTCGAATATTGCTTACCACGGTAGCATAGTTCGACCTTGAACTGGAAAAGATGAATGTGAAAACTGCGTTCTTGCATGGTGATCTAGATGAAACAATCCTGACTAGGCAACCTGAAGGGTATGTCGAAAAGGGGAAGGAAAATTATGTGTGCAAGCTGAAGAGATTTTTATATGGACTGAAACAATCTCCTCGATAGCGGAATAGGAGATTCGGCAAGTTCATGGCACGCATAAGTTTCATTAAAAGTCAGTCTGACCACTGTGTTTACTTCAGATTTCGACCTGGTAATTCATTTGTTATTTTGTTGCTTTATGTGGATGATATTCTAATAGCAAGCAACAATGTCGAAGAGGTAATGAGGGTGAAGGCTGAACTCAATAAGGAGTTCGAAATGAAGGATCTGGGAGCTGCGTCTAGGATTCTTGGATTGACATTCGAAGAGATAGAAAGCAGTCAAAATTATTCTTATCTCAAGAGGCATACCTACGGAAGATTCTCGAAAAGTATGGTATGTCGAATTCAAAGCCTGTTCTGACTCCGACAAACCCTCAATTCAAGCTGAGTATAGATCAGTGTCCCAGTACTGATGTCGAAAGAACTTATATGAATAGCATTTCGTATGCTAATATAGTTGGTTCTTTGATGTATATTATGGTATGTACTAGACCCGACATAGCATATGCAGTAAGTCTTGTAAGCAAGTACATGTCGAATCCTGGAAAGGCTCACTGGCAAGCATTGAAGTGGATTTTAAGGTACATAAATAGGTCTCTGAATAGAGTCCTAATTTATGGTGGAGCCTTGGGTGAAGATAGTTAAGCAGCAATCAAAGGATATGTCGACTCTGATTATGCAGGTTGAATGGCTTCCATAAAATCTATTTCTGGATATGTGTTCACTATGTTTGGGACAACAATCAGTTGGAAAGCAACACTTCAGAAGGTGGTTGCCTTATCAACCAGTGAAGCGGAATATATTTCTTTAACTGAAGTTGTAAAGGAAGCATTGTGGCTTGAAGGTTTTGCAAAGGAGCTAAAACTTCAAGGATCAGTTATCACTGTTAAATGTGATAGTCAAAGTGCAATACACCTGTCGAAGAACTCAGCCTATCATGAGTGAACAAAGCACATTGATGTGAGGCTACATTTCGTCAGAGGGGTAATCGAGCTTGGAGAAGTCCAAGTGCTAAAGGTTTCGACAGATCATAATGTTGCTGATATGATCACATAGACGTTGCCAAGTTGCAAGTTTTTCCATTTTATGCAGTTGATAAAACTGCATGAAGAAAGCTAGTTAATTCCTTGATGTTATAGAGTTTGTTTCAAGGTGGAGATTTGTGAGATATTGGATCAAACTCTAGTATGGTCTAAGGGTAGCTTCTGGTTCGACAGGAATTAAGCATGAAGTCGAAGTTAGTTCGCATGCTATTGTCAGAGTAATGTGTGTCGAAGTTTGTTCGCATGTATTCTATCGGAGTAATGCGTGTTGTAGTCAAAGTTTGTTCTAACATGCATTAGTCAGTATTTCTAGGTTTGTTAGCATGTTGAATTGGGCCTTGTGTTAAGGATCCAATTGTTTAAGTTAGCTTGTACCCTAAGTTAGCTTGTAATGGGTAATTTGTTGAAGGCCCATTAGTTTAGTGTGCTAGGCTTTATTATAAATAGCATACTAGTCTCTCATCATGAAGTGTGACAAAACCTAATAAGGGTGAGAGAGGTTAGTTTGTTATTCTTGTATACTTGTAATCCTTGTTTTAAGGAGAAAGGAAAGAATAACAGTTTATAACCAATCCTTGTTGTGTTTCTCTTGTTTTTCATTAACCCTAACCCTTGTGTGTTTCTTGATCATAAAGAAACTGTTTAATACTTTGTAACAAGGCATCATTATTCACAACACATACTGTAATGACTTTTATGATCGTAATGACCCAAACACAATTTAGAATTTTGAGTTCTTTTTATGTTTTATTTGAGTTATGCACTTCCCAACTGTTTTACTCTTTGTTTAAGGCTTCTTAATGCAAAATAATGTGTAGATTTACAAATCGTTCAAAACTAACCAATTATATCATCATCTTAGATAAATAAATAAAAAATCGTAAATTCTAGTACTCATATACAAGTGTTTAGAGGAATGATAATTTTTTATACTACTCTGATTGAACTGTGCTCTTTCGGTCTATTAAGTTTTTGGTGCCATTCTTGGGGAATTTTTAACATCGAATCTTTCTAATTTCACTAATTAGACAAAGACACCTTTTTTATTTATTTTTCAACAATTTTTTCATTATCGCTTGAATGTGAAGAACTCGAAGTCTTGGAAACCTTGCTAAAATGATGGACAAAATAAAACTTTATTTTAACGAACGAGTATATAGAAGCAATTAGTTATGGCCAAACCAAATCACGATCTTACCATGAATGAGGAACCCTATTCAAGCACTGTGCGTCAAAAAGTTTTGAGCTTAAACCATCATTGATGTCCATGGTCTAACAAAATTAGTTTCTAGTTCAGCGGCAGATGACCTAAACTTTCATTTGTCCTCTTTTTGATGAATTTTGTGACACTGTCAAAAATTAATGTTGTAGGTCAGGAAGCGATTCAGTTGAGACTACAATCTTTACCCTCAAATTCCATTACGATATGAAATGAGATAAAAATTGTGTTTCTAAATCGTTGTTTTACTTCGAGAAAAACTACTTAGCTCAAAAAACAGATAACCAGTATTAAGCAGAGCGTCGGGGAATCACTCTACAAAGCTTTGGAATGGTTTAAGGAGATGCTTAGGCTTTTCCCCCACCACGGAATTGAGAAATGGTTGATAGTTCACATGTTATATAATTTTCTTATCTATTATGATAATTAAAGTCGATGGAACTATAGACGAGGCACTAATGAATAAGGATATCGAAGAAGCTTGTGCATTTTAGAAGACATGACACAAAACCATTTTCAATGGGGAAGTGAACATATCCCTAGTGGGAAATCACATCAAAGGGATTATTATATAAGGTGAGTGTTCTAGATCATATCAATGCTATGTTTGAAGCCTTATTTAAAAAATTATATAATTTGAGTGTTAGCGTTATTGCCTCTATTTCCCCTAACCAGTGAGATTTGAGGAGTTGTTGGTCACAATGGTGTTATATGCCAAGTAATTTCAATGGGAGAACCTAGCCAAAACCTGGATAATTACATGAACAACACCCAAGTAAGAAACCCCTACTCAAACATCTACGATCTTGGATAAAAGACCACCCAAAGTTTTCTTGCAAAAGTAACTCTCTCGAATTTGTAGAAAATCCTACTCCAGCTAGTTGTCTTGGCTTCCAGTGAAAAAAAAGAAGTTCACCCTCTCCCTGAAAGTCCAACCTCAAATTGCTGATGGAAAAATTTGTCATAACCTAAACCAAGAAAAATGAGGATTTCAAAAACATTAATTTGTACACCAACGAAGTTCTTAGACAACTAGCGTCTATGGCTGAATCTATAGACACGTATAATAAGATGTTAGATACCTAAATATCTCAAGTAACACAACAACAAGATTTTTCATTTGTCTCTTTTGGGACATTTCTGGAGAGCCTGAGCCAAATCCAAAAGGGCATTTGAACACTATTACATTGCAATGTGAAAAATAATTATAGGATGCTGGTAAGAAGGATGAGGACAAAAAATGAAAAGAGTTAACCAACCTAATCTACAACTGTGGTTGTAGAACAAGAACAAGAAAAGCTATATGTTTCTCATCCAATCTACAAACAAAAAATTTCATTTATCTTGAGATTTTCTAAGGCAAAAAATGAGGAACAATTCATACAATTTGTAGAATTGCTGAAAAAATTACCTATAAAAATTCCATTCACAAAGGCTCTATCTTAAATTCCTTCTTATGTTAAGTTTCTTAAGGAATTTTTTCCAATAAACACAAACTAGAGGATAATGAAATTGTAGTGCTGACTGAAGAGTGTAGCGCCATTATCAAAAATAAACTACTTCAAAAGCTAAAGGATCTAGGGAGTTTACATTTCCCTATATTATATGAACAATGAGTTTCAAGAGAGCTTTATATGATTTAAGGGGAAGGTGATCTTGTTTGCCCAATCGATATGTAAGAAATACTGGAAAATGTGCCAATAAGGATTGCACATTTTTAATACCCACTAAATTTATTATTATGGACATGTAGGAAGACGCTCAATCCCTATTGTCTTAGGTATACATTTCTTAACCACCGCCATAGATATAATAGATGTTAAAATAGAAAGGCTTACCTTTGAGGTAGATGATGACAAAATTGAACTTATATTGTTAAAATATATGAAAAATCCATTTGATAGGCAGCCCAGAAAGTCCACTAGATGTTTAAAGAAGCCTTTGTGGAAGAATGATTATTCCATGCATTAATTCCCTTTTATTTGGACTTAAGTTTATTTCTTTTTTCTTCAAGTGGGTTGGGCCCAGTGTTTGTTAGCCCATTTATGAACCTTTGTATTTAAGGACTGTTGTCCCTTGTTGTGAGGAGAACATTAATGACAAAGTTATCTTTTTCCTTTATTTTTTTATTGTGTTTGTCTTTATGAGTTAACCCTAATTTCTTAGTAGTAGTAGAGCATACCATCATTGGTGCTTTCATCTTCACCCTCAATGCCTCCCAAAATCACAAATCACACACCTAAAGACCTAGATGATACCCTCCAAGCCACAAATCAACATATTGAAAACCTCATCACTACCCATGAAAACCTTGAATCCTCCATGGAAGCTAATAATCAGGTTGTTGCTTTACAACTTGGTCAAATCAACACAAACCACAACTACTTGGAGACAGCCATGAACAACAATTTTGCAGCTTTAACAACCCTCATGACTCAACAATTTGCTGCCATGAATGTTGATCCTGCTATACTCAGATCTTCCCCAACATCAACACCAAGATCTACCCCTATTTCCACACCCAGATCTATCATAGGTAACTATTCTATTCCCTTAACAAGTTCTTTTTCACAAATCCACTCAACCCTAAGTTCCACTCAACTTTATACACCACCACCTCCATCTTTTACTAGACCTTCACCTTCTTTACATTCTATAAAATCTGCATTTCAACCTTTTTCTCAAACTTTCACAACCCCATTCCCACCACATCACACACAGCCACCACACATTCTCGCACAACCACATTATTCTTATTTTCCACAATACAACACTATAACCTAACCCCCCCTTTACCCAACTTTCCCATATCCCAACCCTCTCCATCTAAAGCCCTTACCCTCACATAACACAACCCAACACTATGCAAAACCTGAATTTTAGATAGCCAAAGATTGAACTTAGCATTTTCGATGGAAGTGATGTGTCGGAATGGTTTTTCCAAGCGGAACAATTTTTTGCTTTTTACAACATTACTTATGAGAATTGTTTATTGTTGGCCGCTTTTTATATGAAAGGCGATGCGCTTGGCTGGTATAAGTGGATGTTTCAAAGTAATGAATTATCTGAGTGGAACTCATTTGCTAAAGCTTTAGAGTTGCGATTTAGCCCATCAACATATGAAAATCATCAAGCTCAGCTTTTTAAACTTAGGCAGCACGGTTCAGTTACGAAATATCAAACTAATTTTGAGAAACTTGGCAATCTAGTTATTGGATTACCACTTGATGTAATTCTAAATTGTTTTATTTCGGGTTTAATTCTTGAAATTCGAAATGAACTTTCTATCCAAAAACCTCAATCAATTTCACATGCTGTTGGTTTGGCTAAGCTCATTGAAGCCAAAATAAAAGACTCAAAGCCTAAGTGTAAAACCTCTTACACACTCCATCTAAACCTACCCTCCCAATCAGTCATTCCAAAACCAACAACTTTTGCTTCTAACACACCCCCAACACCAAAATCTATGACCACATCAGCAACCAACCCACCCACAAATCGTTTCCCTATCCGAAGAATTACTCCAGCCCAACAAGCTGAACGAAGAGCTTAAGGTTTATGTTTCAACTATGCTGAAAAATTCATTCTTGCCCATAAATGTGTAGCTGGAAATTTTCTTTTACTCATGGTAGAGGACGATTCACCGGTTAATGTTCTACTAGACCTTATTGAAATTTCTGATTTTGTGGCAAATAAACCTACACCACAAGACCACACAGAAACATATTTTCAACTCTCTCCACAAGCTGTGAGTGGCGAATTTTCCCCTAAAAATTTGAAATTCAAAGGTATTCTTGATGGCCTTACGGTGTCCGTTCTCATTGATACTGATAACACTCATAACATTCTCCAACCACGCATTACCCACCATTTACAAATTCCTTGCAAAGATATTCCTAATTTTTCAGTTATGGTGGGAAATGGCTCAAAAATACAATGCTCAGGCCTATGTTCTCAAGTCCTTATCACCCTTCAATCACATTTATTTTTCATTCCATTCTACTTATTCCCAATTGAAGGAGTTGATGTTGTATTAGGTATGGAATGGTTGAGAATACTTGGACCTCTTATGGCAGATTTCCCAATTCCAAAGATTTCATTCACTTATGAAAACAAAAATATTACTATAATTGGTGATACCAAGCAGACACCATCCCCATCTACCTTTAACCAAATCCTTCATCTATTACACACAGATTCCATTGCCTCCATCCACTTACTGTTATATCGGCTTACATCTGACCAAACCACTTTGTCCAAACCAAAACCCCAAAATTCCACTCCTCACGAAATACAAACCCTCATAACTTCTTACCCAACTATTTTCTAAGAACCACATGAATTACCCCCCTCTCGACCACACGATCATCACGTTCCCTTTAACCCAAACACTCCCCCAATCAATGTTAAACTTTATCGCTACCCCCATTCCCAAAAGGAAGTGATGACCAATATCATTCAAGACATGCTTTCAGAAGGCATAATTAAACCCAGTACCAGCCCCTTCTCATCCCCAATACTACTGGTTCAAAAAAATTATGGTTCTTGACGATTTTGTGTTGATTATCGTGCCTTAAACGTTGTCACTATCTGAGACCGTTTTCCCATTCCTACCATAGATGAACTATTTGATGAGCTAGGCTCTGCTACTTTTTTTACAAAGATCAACCTTCGGTCGGGCTACCACCAAATTAGGGTCATACCAGAAGACACTCACAAAACGGCATTTAAAACCTTTGATGGGCACTACGAGTTTTTAGTAATGCCTTTTGGCTTAACTAATGCTCCTAGTACTTTTCAATCGGCGATGAATGACCTATTACGTCCCTATTTATGACGTTTTGTTCTTGTTTTTTTGTTGACATTCTTATTTACAGCAGTTGTTATTCAGATCACTTACACCATTTGACTTTGATTTTAGATTTGCTTGCTTTACATAAATTAGTTGTAAAACTTTCTAAATGTGTTTTTGCAGTCCCTAAGGTTGATTATCTAGGTCATGTTATTTCATCATGTGGAGTTACCCCTGATCCTATGAAAATTCAATCAATGTTGGATTGGCCGAAGCCACGCTTATTCACGCAACTCAGGGGATTTTTGGGCCTCACCGGTTTTTATCGGAGATTTGTCCGACACTACGCCATACTCGCCGCTCCGCTCACCGATTTATTACATTTTACAAAATTTACATGGAATACAGAAGCTGATGCTGCTTTTACAAGTTTAAAGAAAAAAGATGACTGAAACTCTTGTGCTAGTTCTTCCCAAATTTAGCAAGACCTTTGTTGTTGAAACCGGCGCATCAGCATTTGCAATTGGAGCAGTCCTTTCACAAGATGGTCATCCTTTAGCCTTCTTCAGCAAGAAAATGTGCCCTCGTCTTCAAGCGTCCTCCGTCTATGTTCGTGAAATGTACGCCATCACAGAGGCTGTAAAGAAATGGCGTCAGTATCTCATAGGACAACATTTTCACATTTTTACCGATCAAAAAAGTCTCAAAAACTTACTGGTGTAAACTATTCAAACACCAGAACAACAAAAGTGAGCAGCCAAATTACAAGAATTTAGTTTTGAGATATTTTACAAACCTGGAAGCTCTAATAAGGTTGTTGATGCTCTGAGTCTAAAGCATACTGAGGAAGACTTCCCTTACCTTGCAATCTCATCTTTCATTCCGACCTTCATCACGAACCTCAGGCAGTATTACAGTAAAACAACACAAGGTCAAGATCTCGTTACTAAATGTCAGCAGGATGCAAAGATGTCCATGGTTTTTGAATTCATAAACGGTCTACTATACTACAAGGATAGAATTTTCGTACTTGATGATCTGAATTTCAGAGAGGATGTCTTCACTGAATGTCATACTACTCCTTCAGCTGGACATTTGGGACTCAAACCGACCCTCTCTCGTATCTCTACCACCTTTCTATGGCCTGGACTGTACAAAGAACTCATACAATTTGGTAAGTGTTGTTCTTCTTGTCAACACAACAAGTACCTACCAACAAAGAAAAAAGGTTTATTACAACTGCTCGAAATTCCAAAACAAGTTTGGGAAGACTTATCAATGTATTTTATCACTCACCTTCCAAAATATTTTGGCCATATAGTTATCTGGGTAGTTTGTGGCCGTCTCTCCAAGTTTGCACACTTTATTGCTCTTCCAACTAGTTTTTCTGCAAAATATTTGGCTATGCGCTTTTCTGTCGAAATATGCCGCCTCCACGGGATACCAAAATCCATTGTCTCTGATAGGGATCCTATATTTTTGAGTGCCTTCTAGAAAGAACTCTTTCGCGCACAATGTACAACCCTGAAATTTAGTATATCTTATCATCCAGAAACCGATGGTCAAACGGAAGTGCTGAATAGGTGTTTAGAGACATACCTTCGTTGTTTTACCAGCAACAACCCCAAATAGTGGTTTAAATACCTCCACATGGCTAAGTATTGGCATAAATCCACTCTCCATTCTTCAATCTGCATGACTCTCTTTGAAGCTTTATACGGCAGACAACCTCCAACTATCAGAGACTATGTCGAAGGGTTCTCCACAATACCTTCGGTTAACACCACACTGCAAGACATACAACAAATCCTTAACCGTTTGAAACTCAACCTTAGAAGAAGTTAAACACTCATGAAGAAACAAGCAAACAAAAAATGACGATATTTTACCTTTGCTGAAGGAGACCTTGTTCTGCTCCGCCTCCAACCTTATCGTCAAACCTCAGTCCAACGACGACCATCGCAAAAGCTATCCAAATGTTTCTATGGCCTCTTTCTCATGTTGAGACGCATCGGACTAGTAGCTTACGAGTTGAAACTTCCACCAGAGTCTCGGATCCACCCGATGTTCCACGTCTCTTAGCTTCGGCCTTATCACAGTCAAGACCCCAATATCCAAATCTCATCACTTCCATAACATATGCATGCAGATCCCTTGGTTGTAGAACAAGAATTGGATTCTGAAAAAATGAAGTTAAAGGAACCAAATGGCTTAGGTGATGTAAGTGGTTTAGAAGAAAAACAATTGGTTGTTGAACAAAAAGAAGATGAATCTTTTAACCAGAAGACAACATCTACTTTAAACAAAGACTTGGCAAAAACAAAGAAAGAGTATTCCGGAACTCTCAAGGACTTGGAAAGTGCAAATGAATCTTTGAACTCCAATGATGTTATTTATTCGGACCCTCTGACAACTCCCTCCACTGATCCTCTTTATTTTCCCAAGGCACATTCTAGACCGTTAATTCACATAGGATCCACTTTTCAATCTAACCATCCAGCCCACATGAAGAACCCATAACTTATTACCTCTCTGCTGTTTCTCTGCCCCCCATGTGATACTGCTGTATCACAGTTGTTTCCCAATAAAATTTTAAAATCCCCACTTCTCAACATCACTTTTCAGCCACCCACCCCACTAGCTTCTGTCACCCACCCCTTTGATGTGGTGCCATCCGAACCGTTGGATTACCAACGACTACATCTACCTTCCTTAAACACAGACACGTGTCCTCCCCATCCCATCTCTTGCACCTATTTTCCACTGCCCATTCCCAGCAATACCTCTTTCCCAAGCCAACCTAAAGATTTTAAAAATATCACGGTTCCCACTACCCAGCTGTTACCCAATAATACAATTGGTCCCTTTCCTCTTATTCCAAATGGGCTGGACGCATTTATGGATTTCCCCAACCTTGAGGATAAGGTTTTTTCTAGGCCAGATAGTAGTGATAGGCAGCCTAGAAAGTCCACTAGATGTTTAAAGAAGCCTTTGTGGCAGAATGATTATTCCATGCATTAATTCCCTTTTATTTGGACTTAAGTTTATTTCTTTTTTCTTCAAGTGGGCTGGGCCCAGTGTTTGATAGCCCATTTATGAATCTTTGTATTTAAGGACTGTTATCCCTTGTTGTGAGGAGAACATTAATGACAAAGTTATATTTTTCCTTTATTTTTTTATTGTGTTTGTCTTTATGAGTTAACCCTAATTTCTTGGTAGTAGTAGAGCATACCATCACCATTATTTTAGGATTCATGTTGTCAATTTGATGTTGTCGACGACTGTTTTAAAGAGTATTAATTTTAACCCACCTCTAACTGATGGGTTGGAGGCATGTCTTATTGGTAGCGTCAATCATGAAAACGACGAAGCTGGAAAGTATTGAAAATTGTTGGATAAAAATCCAACTACTAAACACCAAAGCGTCGAAGTGCTTATGACACAGATTTCAACTTCTTTGCAACAAGAAAATCCAAAAATAGAGCTTAAATCGTTACCTCAGAGTCTTAGATACGAATTTTAAACGCGGATTTGAATCATCCTGTCATTATAAATGCAAAATTACGAAAGCTTACCTTTGAGGTAGAAGATGAGAAAACTGAAGTTATTATGTTAAAATATATGAAAACCCCATCAATTGAAAATTCATGTTGTCAATTTGATGTTGTCGACGACCATGTCAAAGAGTATTCATTTAACTCACCTTCAACTGATGGGTTGGAGGCTGTCTAATTGGTAGCGTCAACCATGAAAGCGAAGAAGGTGATGCATATCGAAAATTGTTGGATAAAAATATAACTACAAAAGACCAAAGCGTCAAACTGCTTACGACACAGAGTTCAACATCTTTCTAACAATAAAATCCAAAAATAGAGCTTAAATCATTACCTTAGAGCCTTAGGTACGGATTTTTAGATGGGGATTTAAAGCATCTAGTCATTAAAATTGAAAAATTACAAAAAAATTAAACCAAAAAACTACTAGTTGTTCATAAAGATTATCTTAAAGCCATTAGGTAGACTATTGAAAATATAAAAGGTATAAATCCCTTGATGTGTAGGAATAAAATTTTGTTGGAAGAGGACTATAAACTCTCACAATAAAATCAAAGTTTTGAACATTGACTCCATACACAAGAGAGGGGTGAGTTGTGGAGGTTTAAAAATCATTAATTTAAAACAAAATCATTTGGAAGATCAGAGTCAAAACATTTTTAAAACGAACAATTTTATGAGTTGTAGAAAAGAGATAAATGAAAAAAAGTTAAGGAAAGAAAATACATGAATTGTAAAAGAAATTAGGGAGAGAGAAAGAAACCACAGATTTATACAGGTTCGGCCTAATAACTTGACCTACTCTTGTTCCCAAGAATTCTTCTTGAGAGAATTTACTAAAATTGAGAGTTTTTAGAAGGATGTTCCCATGAACCTCCTTATACGACAAAATGAGGTTTAAAAGCTAACTTCTAACAAAACAACAAACAATGTTTTAGAGTGGCTATTCTCAAAACCAAACAGCGGTTTTTCACGTGTTGATCTTGACTCAAGATGCAGTTTTATGTTGGATATCCTCTAAACCGAAGTGGGGGTTTACACGTGTTTAACCTCAAATCGAGATGATATTTTACATGGGCTAATACCGGACCAAGTGAGCTTTTACACAAGGCTAAACTCATGAACCAAAATGAGACTTTTCACATTTTAATCTCAAATTGACTAAGCTGTTACACTAGGCTAAGGTCCATAGCCATTGTGGAGATTTTAATGGGGGGTCTTCACGAACCAAAACAGAGCTTTTATTCTTGGTGAAACACATAAACCAAACAAAAACTTCCTACGACAATCTGCCAAACTAAATAAGAGGTTTTATTGGCTTATCTCGTAAAAATAACTTCTTATAGAAGAATATTTTACTTAAAAGAAAATATACTCTTGATAAATTAAAATTAAGCCCTCGACTAGAAAAATTATATTCACTTAGACACAAAAGCACTCTCCAAGCATTAAGGCATCCTATATGTGAGATACTAGGAGATTTATAGAAAATTAGAGAGGGTGATAAAGTATGATCAAAACTTGTTTTTTGGATGATATGAAATGTTAGAGAATCTCTGTAACACCCATATATAACAACATACATCAAAGTATATATATTATACATGAATCCAAGTTTTGGTATTGAAATACCATAAGTTCCTAGTTAACACATTGTATAAATTACATGCCCAAAATACAATAGAACTAAAACTATGGCATAATGTATACAAGATGTTCCAAAGCACTAAGAACTAGATCAAAATAATTATCTCAAACTAAAACTCTACAACGGAAGCTATGCCATCCCAAAAAGCCAAGACAAGTAAGGATAATCAAGCGGCCTTATCCTTACCCTTTGCGGAACCTGAAGTATCTGTAATATAATCAACAACATGGGGTGAGATATTAAATCTTAGTGAGTTCCCTATCTTATAGATTCTCTCGGCTTTACAAGGTTCTATCATCCTAACTCAAGTCAAAGGGAAGGGAAATAACCTTGAGTTCACAATCTCACACTATATGGAAACATGTTCATGAGTTCATCAACTCAAAATATCGCTAATCGATAACCTTACCAAGGTATCCCCTTTTCCCGTCTGCTTCTACGTCTAGAAGTCGACCCGAGTCATGGATCCTCGTAACTTACTTAGCATACGAAATGGATTCGGGTCCATCGGCCTGTTAACCGTGAACCGTCACTTCTCATGGCCTGTTAACCATCACAAGTCTCTTTACCCGTAGGCTCCATCCATACTACACGCGGGAATCAAACCTACCAAGTAATCATGCGTACGTTTCAGAGAAGGCCAAAGCTCATGAAACTGCAACTTAAGGGAAATGGTTATGATTATGTGATCTCACACACAAACGTGATTGTATTCGACAATCACAAGGCCACATTCGCCTTAAGGCCACTTTCGCCTTTTTCACAAAACACAAGGTTCACACATGTTCCATACTAGTGTCTTATTCTTTTCAAGACCATTACTCGTCAAAGATGCACCTTTCTATATCGAGTGCACGAGCATCGCCATCTAGAGTATCTATAAATTCCTAGTCACCTTACTAGGTTCTACTCATAAATTATGGTACAGTTTCCTCACTCTTCCTATTCCATATTTTAACCATGTTGTCACTCAATTTCCTTTTCATAATAAGAGGTTAGATGTAACACCATACAATAGAATAACCAAAAGTATATAATAACTCAACCCATAAAATTAACACAATTCTTGGGTTCCCTCCGATTTATTTAATCGGGTATCGAAATCAATATTTTCCTCTTTATCACGTAAGATATTTTCATAGCTTTCCAACGACTATTACCATGCCTCGATCGGAATCACGATCCAAAAGATATGAATTTTTAAACATTTTTCACAATTCACAACAGTGGTAACCGGTTACCTCAAAGTGAGTAACCGATTACTCAAGCTACATTGTTCAAAACAGAATCAAAATGAGAGTTAGAGACACATTTTGGTAACTGGTTACCTCAAAGTGAGTAATCGGTTACTTCGTTCATTTTCCACGCAAGAACTCAATTTTTCCTGCATGTAACCGATTACCTCAAAATGAGTAACCGGTTACCACTGAACCAGAAGCTCAAAAACCTGTTTTTAATGGTGTAAATTCAAACCAAAACCAATTAAAACATGATCCTACACAATAACAAGTATTATTCAGCAATTTCTCACACAACCCAATCATGTTATGCATTTTATTTCATATATCAACCATAGAAACAACATTTAACCTAATTAATCCAAATCCACCATTTTTATTCAAAGCTCTAACCTAAGTTTCTACACTTAGGGTTCTAACTAGAACTCACCTATGATCAAGATGAAGAAGATGTTGGGATGATTGATGAAGAAGAGATGCTGAAAATCTAAGCTTGTTCTTTAATTTCCAAGTTTTCTCCTCTTTCCTCTTTGCTCTCCCTTTTCTCTACTCTTACTATCTTTTCTTTCTAACTTGCCACAAAATTAAGGGGAAAGGAAATGAATATGATATGTAGAGATATCATTTAGTTAGTAACACTAACCAAATGTCCAATTTGTCAATAAAGTATCAATTACTAAAACCTCAGGGTCAGATAATATTAATTTGATATGTTCTGAGCTCATCAGTTACTCTAATTATCTTAACAGATAATTTCTCAGAACACACCGAAACCCAGTGATCATAACTAATATTATCCAGAGCAAAATAAAATATGGGGTATTACAATCTCTCTATTTTTTGGCCAGATTTTAATTTAAGTTTTGAAACAATCCATGGGCGAAATGAATTCCATAATCCATTAGTCCAATATTCGATTATTGACCCTCTATAGTCGATTGTTCAAGCCACAAATTGATTGTTTTGATATTTAGCTATAAGTATATCACTAATCATTAAGAGGCTGTCACAATTAATTTTAGACTCAACAAACTGAAAAAAAAAATGATTATATAACTAGGGCTAATCGATTATCCAGTTGTAAAAAGTTCTTCAATTGATCATACAATCCCCTAACATGTTACCTAGACCTTAAAAATATTTCCACATGATTTTGATGAAATAAAATAGGATTCACAAATGTTTTAATTGTGTGTGTGTGTGTGTACTTTTTCTATAATATTTCCATAAGTAACCATGTTCCATTACAAGACATAATTCATTCAGTTGGAGACGACCATGTGAACTTTCACACCTCATCTCTTTCAAAATACCAAAGTTTCAAGCCTTTGCATTATTATATTTGAGTTTAGAATCACATAAGAACCTTCAATCTTCTAGCATAATAAATCTTGAGATATCTTCAAGTGTATTACCATCATCTAATATTTGAGAGGTTAAATCATCAGTGAACCTTGAAATATAAATCTTCACTTGCATGTCACTTGACAACCTCAGTGTAGACTTCAAAGAGATGACTTGATCTTCAAGAACATATTCCAAAGGATAGGTTGATGAACACACGTGTAACAACTTTAACCGCTTGAGATATATTTAAGGACTTCACTAGATATTGTTTGAGATCAAGCGTTGTCATCATCAAAACTAAACAGCTAGTTAGTTGATTGCAACATTGCTATCAACAAACTCCTCCTCCTTAAAACACCTTGATAATACCTCCAATCACGTAGATCCATATTCTCCCACTTTTTTATGATGACAACATATCTCTCAGGGAGTTGGTAAAAGAGAAAGCAAATAGATAAACTTTGGAGTAGTTGAACTTCCCTTCACATGAGTAAAAAGTATACTTTTCTCCCTATAAGAATATACCTTTCCTCCTTTGACATAATCAATAAGGCGGGAAAAATATGTTTCAATGGAATGATAAACACAAAGAACATAATTCATAGTGATCACACACAATTTGAAGTGAAAAATAAAGGTTCATTAAATTATAGTATAGAAAACAGGAAAATGCGGAAAATTAAACACACTTAATTGCTAAAAGTAAACACATATGTGAGACAAATACACTTCGTTACTATCATCATTCCCAACTATGGCCTTTCCCTTTGAGTTCCTTGTGATGATTTCAACTTCCTTAGATAAATTTGTAAAGGCGAAGGTAATTACTTGAGAGATTATGAGGATGGAATTTATAAATCCTTCATTTGCTGTTAGATGAACATTTATATCGTCTTCCTCCTCCATGAGATCATTCTTTAATTCTCCTCGAACGACACAAACTTTCATCATGTTGATGCATGTTTAGTGTATATTGTGGTGGACTGAGTCAATATTTTCTTATGCGAGATCGACTTCTGCTCTAGTTAGAATCTTTGTGATTAAACTTCTATAAGTAGCCCGGCTGAGTGACTATGTTTGCAAAAGGACATGTGGTTGAACATTCCTTATACACAACTTATTAGTTGATGTTATGATAACAACCATAAGGGGACTATATCCTCTCTTACAAGAACTTCAAGATTTCCTTGTATAGGAAAAAGAATTCCATTAAGCATATAATGAGCAACTTGACATTTACCCTTCAAGAACTTTGCTTTGAGGGGAAGTTTCTTGTCACCCATTGGATCTTCAACAAACCATATAATGGGAGAATTTAGATTGAACTTCTTAACCTTTTTCAGTTTATCATGGTTGTAGGATATTCCAACAATTAGTAACTTAAACAACTTCCAAAACTCTTTAGTTTTGATGCTATCTTTGATCCCTTTTAATTTAGTTGTGAGAGTCAGGTCTTAAATCTGGAGATTAAAGTAGTATTCTGTAACAAGACTTAGATACATTCAATATGGGATCTTGGTTAATATTTATCTGAGCAATCCACTTCTAATATTCTCATAATGTATGTATTCTCTCATAAAAGTTGGTTCTGTAGAGTTTGTTCAAATCACCTTCCGGTTGGAAAAATCTTTTGGATTCTTTGAAGAGAACCCTTTCAAGGGAGACTTAATTGATGATAGCTTTCCAGTAGATGCAATCTTAGATGGATCCATAGGAATATGATAGTAGTAACAACAAGAATAAACTCACACAAACCAAAGACAAAGAGAAGGGAAGAAGAAATGATGCAAAATAAGGGAATATGATTACTTATTTATAGAGACGCTTCTGAACGTTTGAGCGTGTAATAAATCCATGAAATTTGGCCCAAAAATATTATAAGAAAAAAAATCCAAAACATAGATGATAGTAGATTATTTCAAGGATCTAATCGATTATTTGCTGCTAAATTTAAAGATTTTGCATGTTCTTCATTAATGACTTGATTTTATCATCTTTGAGGAGAATATACAATCAAATTTAGTTTAAAATTTAAAGCATATACATGTTCTAATCAATTATACTAATCAAATATCTCCCTTATTTTAATATTTTTTGGGCATTTGGGCCTTAGGGTGAGATTTGACTTTGGCATACTGCTTTTGGCACCCCTTTTATTGCACCCTTTTTTTTCCAAAATGCTCAAAACTCAAATAAAACATTAGTAAAACTAATTTTAAATGATTTATCACATCCATTGAAATACATATTCAATAAACATACTTTGATCACAAGTATCAGGATCATCAAACACCATCATGGATGAACTTTTCTTGTATACTCAAGTGCATACATATTTCATTTAACAACTTAATCTAATATGCATTAAAGCTCCATTAAAGCTGCAAGAAAGTATAGAGGTTGATTCTTCAAGATTTCTTCTTGATGTTGATTAAATAAAGATATTGCTTTTTGAGACATCTTCATCAATTATTCTATAAAACATTCCATTAGATGAAAATTCTTCATCTTCTTCATTGATTGGGGTAAAAATTGTTGTTGAAGTTTCTCCATTATCGGACGTTGAATCTTCATAAGATTGATCGTCTACAAAGATTGTTCTTTCAAAATATTCTACCGAATTATTCTTGAATTTTCTCCATCTTCTTCTTCTTCTCGTTGTTTAAAAGAACTCTTTAATGAAGATTATTCTAGGATTCTTGACCTCATTAATTCATCCTTCAATAGTTGAATTAAATTTTTAAGTTTCTCGATGATTTTTGTCTTTTTAAATTTTTCCTGAAGTTACAAACATTTCCATCTCTTGATTTAAGGATTGGATTAGGTTTCAGATTCCAATTCTCAACTCTTAGATATTTATTAATTACGTAAAATATTATAACGTGTTTTCCAAAATTTACAATGGTTGAAAACCATCTATGAAGATAACATTCACATTTATCTAGTGTTTCAGCTTCTTTGCCTCGTGTGTTCATTCCATCTAGTTTGATACTAGGAGATACTCCATAGATAATTTCAAGAGTATCCCATATTCCCTTGAAAAAGTTACTGCTATGAGAAAAATAAATTTACTTAAAGACATAACCAAAATTTTTTTAGCTTTAAAATAAAATTTAAACTTTCTCTTGTCTACTTCGGTCCAAAGGAAATTAGGTTTATTCACCACTTCACCATTAACATAGAGAGTATGGATAAACGTACCATTGATTATGAATTTCCACAACTCAGAATTAATACTTTGAAGGAAAATTTTAAATTTAGCTTTCAACAAGCCAAACCTATCACCATTGAACGATGAAGATGTATTTAGGAAAGTCCTCATGTTAGAGGAGAAGTTTGAAGCATTCTTCCTCCTAAGAAGATTAGTCTTTACACAGGAGTTAGAATTTATGCCATTTGTTGAACATGTGACTTTATACACAAGAGGGGGTGAATTATGGAGGTTTAAAAAATGATTATTTAAAATAAAATAATTTGAAAGTCTGAATTTAAAAAAAAATAAAACAAACAATTAAATGAGCAGCAAAAAAGAGATAGAGGGAAAATTAAAGGAAAGAAAATAACTGAAAAGTAAAAGAGATAAGGGAGAGAGAAAGACACCAGAGATTTATATAAGTTGGCCTAATAACTTGACCAAATCTTATCCCATAAAATTCTTCTTGAAAGTATCCACTAAATTTGAGATCTTTTAGAACAAAGTTCCCACAAAACTCTTTTACAAGGAATGATGTTTAAAGGTTAACCTCCAACCAAACAACAACATAGTTTTATACTGGCTATCCTCCAAGCTAAATAGAGACTTTTTACTGGATAATCTTGAATTCAGATGGTGTTTTACACTGGTTATCCTCTTAACCAAGATGAAGTTTTATGTTGCGTATCCTCCAAACCGAACTGATGATTTACATGGGCTGACCTTGATTTGAGATGAGATTTTACACGGGCTTATCTCAAACCAACTGAGCTTTTACACCCAACTTAAATGAAGAACTAAAATGAAATTTTACATAGGATAATCTCAAATGGAATGAGCTTTTACACAAGGATGAGCTCAAGAACCGTTGTGGAGATTTTAATGGTTGATCTTCACAAACCAAAAGATAACTATTCATATTGGCGAAACTCGTGAACTAAACAGATACTTCCTAAGACAATCCCCTAAAACTAACAAGAGCTTTTACTGGTTTTGCTGCCAACCAAATTACTTCTTATAGAAGAGTATTTTACTCAAGAGAATATATACTCTTAGTAAATTACAATTAAGCCCTCACTCAGAATAATGATCCTCTCTTAGACACACAAACACTCTCAAATAACTAAGGCAAAATATATGTGAGATACCGATAGATTTATAAAAAATGAGAGAGATTTAGAAAGTAGGATTAAAACCCATTTTCTGGATGATATAAAATGTTAGAGAATATCTCTATTTATATACCTGATTGTAGTTTAAATTTTGAAGCAATCCAGGGTGAAACTAATGCCATAATACATTAGTCCATTTGATTATTGACCCTCTAAAATTGATTTTTCAAGTAATAAATGAAAGGTTTTGATACTTAGCTATTACCAATCATTAATAGACTTCTAGAGTCAACTTTATACTCAACAAATTGAGAATAATCAATTATTCAATTGGAAAAAGTCCTTCAATTGATTAGACAATCCCCTAACAAGTTAGTTAGGCCTTAAACATTTTTTCAAGTGATTTGATGAAATAAGAGAGGCTTATCACAGTTTTTAAATATGTGAGTGTGAGTGAATATGATTTTTCCATAGTATTTACCAAAGAATCCTTGTGCCTTTATAATACATTAGTCATTTAGACGAACATGACTATGAGATCTTTCACACTTCCTCTCTTTCACAACTCTGAAGCTTCAATTCTTAAATTTATTATCTTTGAGTTTATCATCACAAAAGAACCTTGAATCATGTAGCATGATAAGGCTTGAGATGTATTCAGTTTGATTACCATTATCTAAGATTTAAGAGGTCAAACCATCGATGAAACTTAAAACAAAAGTATTCACTTTAATGTTGTTTAACAACCATGGTATTGACTTCCAAGAGATTACTTAATCTTAAAGGACATGTTCTAGAGGATAGATTTATAAACACATCTTGAGAATCTTTGACCATTTGAGATATCTTCAAGGACTTCACTAGATATGGTTTGACATCACATGTTGTCATCATCATAGCCAAACAACTACTCATTTGATTGGAGTCGTGCTATAAAAAGCTCCTCCACCTTAGACCACCTTGACAATACATGTGATACATAGATCTATACAGAGGAGGTTAAACCCTAACATGATATAAGTAGTGAAAAGGATTTTCTAAAACTAATTGACACCAAAGTAATTTAACTGATTTTGAACAATAGTGAATAACTATTATAAAAAATTACAAGGATGAGTAAGTGGCGACTAAAACATTAACGAGTTGGAAAATGTGTATTGATTACCCAAATTTTAGTAAAGCCCCCTGAAAAAGACCATTTCCCACTCCCATTCTTTGATCAAATGTTTGAGTGTTTAGCAAAGCATTCTCAATTGTGTTACTTGGACAGGTATTTGGGATTTCGTAGATCCAAACCCATCCCATAAATCAATAGAAAACAAAGTATATTTTCCTTTATGGAAAATAAGCTTATAGGCGAACGCCCTTCGGGCTGTGCAATGCACCTGCTATGTTTAACATTGTATGATGTCAGTTTTTTTCCAATTTTCTAGAAAAAATAATTGAAGTTTTTATGGATGATTTTTCGGTCTATGGGTTAATTTTTATTTATTTATTTGTCAATTTGGAAAAAGTAGTCGAGAGGTGCATAAAAGTTAATTTAATCTTGAAATAGGAAAATACCATTTCATGGTCAGAGAAGAATTAGTACTTGGACATTTAGGGTGCGCTTGATTTTCAAAATAAGAAGTACTAGACAGAACAATATTAAATAGTACAGAACAGTACAAGACAACTTTTTGTTTTGTACTCTGTTTGATGGTCGATGCACTGGACAACTTTTTGTCTATTTTGTTTGATATATTTATGCACTAAATAATATAATTTTTACTCTAATATTTTTAATGATATATAAAATATTGATATTCATAAATCAAAATATTAAACAATGAGAAGGAGAAGAAAAATGATGAAGAGAAAAACAATTACTCAAGTTTATTTGATATGTCTATACATCAGACAAAAATAATATAATTTTATTATGATATTTTAATATTAATAAATAAAATATTAATATTATATTTATAAATCAAAAGATTAAATAGAGAGGAGATTAAAAATTGTATTTTGATATTTTTTGATAATTTGTGTTTGGGACAAAAAGTTGTCTCCTGGTTTAGTGATGGATAAGAATTTATGTTTTTGTCATGTCCCTTGTTATATACTTTGTCTTGTCCCATGATAAATTTTTGTATCAAATAGGATACAAAATAAGTTGTCCCATCCAGTCCCTCATTTTTTAGCAAATC
Source organism: Lathyrus tuberosus (assembly GCA_022829125.1). NCBI lineage: Eukaryota > Viridiplantae > Streptophyta > Magnoliopsida > Fabales > Fabaceae > Lathyrus > Lathyrus tuberosus. The sequence goes on along the minus strand of JALAZF010000162.1, from coordinate 956,160 downwards.
AAACGCACCCTTAGTATGAAACATGGGAATAGAGCTAGACAAATCCAAAATGGAAGTAATAGAAAAATTAACACCTCTCACTGCTATGAAGGAAGTTGGAAGCTTTATGGGCCATGCCAGACTTTATCAACGATTTATTAGAGATTTCTCCAAAATCTCTAAATTGTTAACAAGAGTGCTTATCAAGGAGGTTGAGTTTATATTTGATGAGAATTTTCTTGAATCCTTCCAAAAAAATTGAAAGAATAGCTGATCACTGCATTGATTATGCAACCTACAAATTGGAGTTTCCTTTTTGAGATGAACTGGGACAAATGAAGGATAATAATATGCATACCATATATTATGAAAGCAAGACCTTGGACGAGCAACAAATTAATTACACAACTATGGAGAACTGCTCTTGGATGTAGTTTTGGATCTAGGTGCTTGCATGTACAAAGTTGATGATCATGTGCTTGCACGTACAAAGTTGATGATCCTGCTAAGAACCCTTTTAACGTTTTGATGACGATAACCCTAATGATTGGTGAAGTTAGTGGTGGTAGCTTTCTAACTCTCTGATGAAGGTTACCAAACTTGAATATATATATATCAAACCTCATCTAGTAGGAGACTCAAGATTTCATTAAAGTGCTTATATGATCAATGTATCTAGCAAAGGAACATGAAAGCCTCATATTTGTGAAAGAGAGGAAGTGTGAAAGCTCTCATGTTTTTGTATGTCTGATTGACTAGAGTTTTGTGAAATTTAGAGAGTAACTCCTAAAATACTAAGGCAACTCTCTCTCTCTCTCTCTCTCTCTCTCTCTCTCTCCCCACCCCCCCCCCCCTCACGCGCACACACACACACACACACAGACTTTAAAACTCTTTAAACATATTTTTTAACTATCAAAAATCATAAAAATGTTTTCATGTTGAGTTAACTAACTAGGAAACTTCCAGCTTATTTTTGAAGCTTTTTTTGAACCACCTAATCAATTGGAAGAAGTCTAATCGATTATGATATTTTATTAATGACTAGAAATGATTCTCTACCCAAACTAAACTAAATGAGTAAAGATAATCAATTATTTAGGTCTTCCAGTCGATTGCGACCTTAAGCCAATCAATTAGGCCAATAAAATTGCCCATGGATCTTTTCCTTTTTTTTGCTTTTCCAGTCTCATATATATTGGTGGTATCTCTCCTTTCCATTTTAAACCAAATCTTTGAAGTTCTCTATTTCTTTGGAATTTATCTCTCTCTTCTCTCTGTCTAAAATTATTTCTTTCACTTAAGTTTCCTTAGTGCCTTTGAGTGAAAAACTACTTGTGAGGAAGAAATTATAATGGTGTCTACTGTTGCTATTACTCTCAAGAGTACTATATTATTGGGAAATTGAGTTTGGTTCTTGAGATAAAACAATCATAAATTATGTGTTTGGTTCTAGAACTCTTCTGGAAAAATTCATGTTTAATTATTGAGATTAGCGTGGAAAATCTGTATTCAGTTCGTTAGCTTAGCATGGATAAAATCTTATATTTTGGTTGGGGATAAGCCTTTGTAAAATATTTAGATTATCTTGTATCAAGGTTCGTGGGCATAACCTATAAAAGGTCAAGTTTATAGTCAAAATCTCAAGAAGATCTCTTGTGGACAGAAGTAGGCCAAAGTTCGAACGAACCTGGATAAATTACTGGTGCAATCTCTCTAAACCCTTATCTATTTATTTCTGCAATTTACTTTAGCTTTTAATTTTTCCGTTGTTAAAATGTCTCTTATCATAAAGAATATTAACACAATTAATTTATTATGTAACAAAAACGTAACTTTTTCCGCAAATTTTAAATACCATATGTAATACCCTAATTTTTATCCCTAAGATCCCACATATCATTTGCATCTCATTTCACAAACAAGATCGAAACTTTGGTTCTCTTACCCTCCTCTGTAGGTTTGTTCTTGGGATAGATCACCAAGCACCCCTGTTTTCTTGTGTTATACCTTAAATTTTGACCGCAAGACTTCCCATCATTGTGCAAGTCATCGCCACAATATGGATGTACCTTCATACCTCATCAATCCTCTCAAAGATTATCAAGCAGTCACCTCAACCAAGAATTAGGGTTTTCAAGCCCTCTCAAAACATTCAGGTAAAGGATCAATCAAGAATTGACATGATCTTCAACTTGCAAAGCCTCTTAAACATCCATGAAGGATCAAGAGGTCTCCCACATCAAGAATCTAACACGGGAATGTAACCTTTCTAGTTGATCAAGCCTCAAGGTCACCATTGTCACCAAATTAGGGTTTTGATCAACCAAGGCCCCAGAGAGAAAATTTTCATTTGGGTGTCGCACCTCAAAAAAAAAATCGCTTAATCGAAGACACAACCCTTCGCGCGAAAGGCGCGGAAACGGTTCGACAGAGTCGCCACCGAACTTTATTTATCCTAAAAGAGGGAAAGGAAAATATCGAGAAAACATTTAAAGGAGGGATAAGAACATGGTCGTCGCAACCACATTCCGGGTTTGGGAGTCGGTTACGTGAGGGGAAGGTACGCCCACCCCCTCATGTCCTTTGTACTCAACGGGAACCTCTTGATTCGAATTGCGATACTCGTTAGCTAAGTTTGTTTGTTTTCTTCTCAAAAATAAATGCGGAAAGGTGAGATAAAAGGGAAAGATGCTAAGGGGAAATGGGTGGTTTAAGGATCGGGTGCTCGGCAAGATCATCGCGACCTCGGTCCTACGTATGCTCATTCGGACGGGAATGAGGAATCAGAGCAATCGTAGTTCGACTACGGGAAAGGATAGAGGGAAGACGGAAGATGGAGGGAAGGTAGCTCGCCAAGATCATCGCAATCTTGTGCCTACGTATCTTTATTCGGACGAGAATAAAGAATCAGAGTATTCGTAGTTCGTGGTACGCCCACGAAACAAAAGGTAGAGTTGGGTTGGTATAGATGACGATTACTTGAACTTAAGAAAGATTCCTCGGGCCCAAGTAATCGGGAGAGTTAGTTAAATATTTGGGTCCCTCTCTTTTTCATCTAAGGTGGTTGAGTTTGAAAAAGTTTTGATGGTTTGAAAAGCGTTTTGGATGGTTGGACGGATGGTTGTCGAGTTGGATGTGTTTTAGAGGCGTCAATTGCTCACACACGAGTAAGAGAACTCACACCCAAACAATCGAAGGAAGATCAAAGACTTGAACCCCCATTTTTCACCTTGAAAGAGTTTCGAGAGTTGTTAGTTGTTTTGAGGTTTGATTATGAAAATCTGCTTGACGTGGGATCAAGGGTTTATTGTACGCACTTGATTATTTTGAAAAGGATTTGATTTGTTAAAAGGAGAGGCGTCAATTGCTCACACACGAGTAAGAGAACTCGCACCCAAACAATCTAAGGAAGATCAAAGACTTGAACCCCCATTTTTCACCTTAAAAGAGTTGTAATAGTTGTTAGTTATTTTTGAAGTTTGATTATGAAAGTCCACTTGACGTTGGATCAAGGGTTTATTTGTTATGAAAATAGTTTGGTTTGAAAAAGGCTTCGGTTAGAGGTTGATTTGAAAATGGGCTCGACGACGAATCGAGAATTTGATTGAAAAAGGTTTGTTTGAAAATGGCTCGACGACGAGTCGAGGGTTAGTTTGAAAATGGGTTGTCTACGCTAGTCCCTAGGGATGCTCCTAGTAAACAAACCACAATCAAAATGCGTACATCGGAATGGGAAGCGGGGTACATGTAAATTACAAGGGATGACATGAAATAAAGGGTCTTGTTGTAAGGTATCCCAAGAGAAAGCCGTGTGTGTGCAAGGTGTCCTAAACTAAGCCTTGAGCATAAGTCACCAAGCAAATGATCATAACCAACAGTCCATTAATTTATTGTTTTATTGTTTCGATATTTGTTAGATTGTTTTGATTAAGTGTATGAACAAATAAAAAATGGTTAGATAAACATGAACATGAATATGAACAATATGATAAGAGTATGAATAATATAATCGAGATAATATGAACAAGGTATAATATTGATATAAAATAAAATTGGTCTCGTCTTAATCGGAATTTAATCGAGAAATCAATAATCAATAATTTTTTACTTTCATTGACCCAAAAATGAAATAGAAATGAAATAAAATCAAAAATGACAAGAAAAAGAATAAAGGTCTCACCTTTATCAAGATTTAAAATTGATAAATCGATAAATCTTAGATATTTGGTTTTCATTGACCCAAAATGAATGGAAAAAACAAATAAATCGAGATAAAAATAAATAGGTGGTAGGCCTCATATAAGTCAAGATTTGGTACCGATTTTAAAAAATCACCCAATATCAAGATGTTTTTTAATATCATTGGCCCAAAAATAAAATCGAAAATAAATTAAGATCGAAATTGAAAGAAGCACTATATAAAAAACTGCAAAATTTAATAAAGTTTCTAGAATAAATTAAAAAACAAATTGAAAATAAAACAAAGGGAAGGGGGTGCGCTGGATAACAGGGTGTGTGTAATGGAATCACCTGGGCTTAAATCAAAGACCATCATCCAATAAAATAAAATGGGGGAAAAAAACAAAAAAAAAAAAAGAGAAATTGTTGTGATTGATCGGCCCATCCATAACCAGCAAAACAAACACGGTGGTCTTTACCCTATAACAACATGACCTAACAGAGCAACATTAGCAAGAAAAACGGCCATGGAAGCTTCTGGGAAGATGAATCGATTACAAACCCAACCTTCTTTCTTTTTAAAATAAAATTCTAAAAGAGAAAAAAATAATTCGCTCAGAAGAAAGCTTCGTCATCTCGTGAAACAACATCAGAAAAGTGAAAAACTCAGTGAAAAAAACAACATAAACAAATCACGGCGACGAAAAGAAAAATTGAATCTCAACCTTCTGTAAATCTCAGACGATTTCAATCCAGTTCCAAGTTTGTTCACGATTCACATTTGGTTTCATGGTTCTCAATCTCTCTTCGTCTTTCTTTCAATTCTGTTTCTGGGTTTTGGGAATTTGGTTTGTCGAAAGTTGAAGGTTTTGTGTTTGCGATTTATGGAGTGTGTTGGTGTTGTTGTTATCGTGGTTAGGGGTGATGGTTTGTGGATTGATGTTCGATTATTGTATGAGTGTTATGTGTCGATTTGAAGGTGGTGTATGAATGAGTTGGTGAAGATTTGTTGGGAGAGAAAAGGGTCGAGAGTTTCAAAGAAAGTTGAGGGAGAATGAAAGGTCTGATGAAGATGAGTGATTTGTTGTTGTGAAATTTGGAGTAACAGATTGAAGAAAGTGAAGGAGTCAGGTTTGTCGTTGAAGAATGGTGAGAGGTTTTTGGGAGAGGTTCTTCTTTTGAGTGGTTGAGGTGGTTTTTGGATAGAAGATCCGCACCGTCCAAAAAATGAAGGGGTTCCCTCTATGACGTTCCTCTTCTCCTCTTTTATAACCAAAAGCAACTTGTTTTTAAGTTTGAGTCTGTCTTGTATTGTTTGTATTGTCACTTTCACTGCAGATCATTTGTCTTTGTTGTGTAATTGTTGGAGTGTTGTGGCTACGCAGGTTTTGCTGGTATGGTTCGGTGTAGCAAGCTTGGTGGTACAACTTCGGTTCGTCTTGTCGCTATTTTGTAGCGCAGGTCGGTATAATTTTGTGGCAGGTGGCTTTATTTCACTGCGTATGGCTTGTAGTATTGCTTTCATGCTGCTTGCAGTATGTCGTTCGGAGCAGTTCTTGGCTTGTTATGAAGTATTGGAATGGAAAGTCCTGTATGCTTTTCACATTGCAGAATTGTAGTTTTTTTTGTTTATGCTTCATGGGCTCATAATGGATGGGCTTTATTGTGGAACTTTTTATGGCTTTGGGTTATGACATTATTTGTAACATAGAAATGTATTTGGTTTTAGAAATTTAGAACTAGATATTGAAATATGGATTGTAATGGATAATGGCTATAACAAGTGGTTATTTAGTTATTGGTAAAATGGATAATAGATTTATGGATTAATGGATAATGGATATGGTTAAAAATTGGAAATGGATAAAGGATGGTTAATGGGTTTGTAAAATGGATATGGATAAATATATGTTGAAATGGATATTTAATTGGATGAATGATAAAAAAAGGTTAAAAACTAGATATGACTAAAAAATAAAAATGGATAATAAATAAAAAGAGAGATGAAGTTGAAGACAACATTTTTTTTTGAATTTTTTGAGTAAGAATTAGTGGATGGATAGTACAAATGAAAAATATTATAGGTAGGACAAATTTGGGGTATTACAGATGCCCCTATCTAATTGGCTTAAACCGAGTGAGATGAATTCCTACAGCGTTTGATATCTCAAGGTAGAAGACAATTAGATATGAAGAAGACCACGAATTTGTCCGAAAAGAAAGGAAACGCTTGGAGATGGAAAATGATGGATCAATGTCACCCCTCGAGTAGACACTGAATGACTTGCAAAGATCGTTATCACCAAAAGGATGATAACATGAAATACCTGACACCAAAAGGATGACAGACCTATCACCAAAAGGACGTTAGTGAACACACACATAGACCCTTCCACCAAAAGGATGGAAATGAGGTCACAACCTGCTATTACTAACAGGATAATAGGGCACACACACAGAGACCCTTCCACCAAAAGGATGGAAATGAGGTCACAGCCTGCTATTAGCAAAAGGATAATAGGGCACACACGCACACAGACCCTTCCACCAAAAGTATGGAAAACGAGGTTAAAGCCTGCTATTACCAAAAGGATAATAGGGCACACACACACATAGACCCTTCCACCAAAAGGATGCAAACCAAGGTCAAAGTCTGCTATTACCAAAAGCATTATAGGGCACACACACACACGGACCCTTCCACCAAAAGGATGAAAATGAGGTCAACGCCTACTATTACCAAAAGGATAATAGGGCACACACACAGAGACCCTTCCACCAAAAGGATGGAAATGAGGTCACAGCCTATTTCACACCCTAATTTTTTACCCTAAAATTTTGTACTTTTCCATGTCTTATATTTCGTATCGATCATTTTAGTGTACTCAATTTATTTTTTTCGATCACTTGGGCATCTGATTTTTTATTTATTTGGGGTCCGTTTATTTTAATTTTTTTAACTAATATTATTTAGAATAAATAATTATAGTAATTAGCATTTTATTTTAATTTTATTTTAAATATTTATTTTCATTTTTATTCTTATTTTTAATTTAAATAATGTTTAGAATAAATAAATAGGATTTATAATTTCAGTTTTAAATTTATTTTAATTGAATGGTTAAAATTTCATTTAGCTTTAATTTTATTTAATTTTAATATTAGTTATTTGGGCCTTAAAATGGACACTAAGGATATTAGTGTCAATTTGAAAAATAGTTAACCCTAAATTGTTTCATTATATATATGTGTGTACGGAGCGGAAGAAGAGAAAGGAAAAAGGACTCACACGGCTGTCCCCTAGTTCCAATTTAAAAAAATAAAAATAAAAAGAGAGATAATTCTATAAACCGGCAGGCGCCGGCGTCACAGTGGTAAGGTTTTTCTATCCAAAACTTTTTTCAGCCATATATATACATTATATATTAGATAGTTCTAATGATTTTGTTTTTTGTTTTCTTCAATTTTCTTGCTCTTATACTTCTAAAGCATCGCCGCCACCGATCCTAACATACATAAGTTTTTGATGTCGGTATTGTGCGTAACATTTCATTTATGTTATTTAGTTAGATATGTGTATATTACTAATATCTGCTTTTCGGTTTTATATAACATTGTACAATGTGCCGTCATTTTTTTTCAATTACCAACACTGTACTGTTTCTCTGGCAAATATATATGTATATAATATGGCAGGTTTCATTATATTGTTATATTTACTAATTTTAATTTTTTTTCTTTTCTTATCTTATCAATTTAATTAGATTGAATCGTGTCGATACGCTGTTTGCACTTTGATTTGCATGATGCGTGACATTTGTGTCGGTTCGATCAGATTGCGATGAGCGCAACTCTTATGTTAGCAACATTATTGTTTTAAAACGTTTAAAAAATTATTTTTCTATGTATTTTTTATTTTATAATTTTAGATCCTCACGATTTGGATCCGGTTGCGATGACCGCGTTTTCGCGATAGCAATATCGTTGAGGTTTTTTTATCAAATTAAAATTTTTCTTTTCTTTGAGTTGCTTTTTGTTATATTTAGATCCACACGATTTAGATCCAGATTGCGATGATCATGTTAAGTGTAGCAACCTGTTGATTAATTTTTATCGATTTACTTGCATTGCGTTTCGATTTTGGGCACACGTCCGATGGTTTGGTCTAGCGGTAATCCGCCTATTTTACACCAACCAATTCGTGTTTCAATTTGCAACTTTGTGTCTTAATTTGATTTTTATTATGTAGTGGCTTATCGATTCGGTTGTGATGATCGCAATTTTCACGTTAGCAACATTGTTGATATTTTTTAACACGTTAATTTTATGGGTTATTTATATGAAACCCCCTGCCATATGAGCGTGTTTCGTTTTATCCCCCCACCGTTGCCATAGACAGGTTTAGGCAACGCTTTTTTTGAAAAAACTGTTGCCAAAAGGCATGGAGGGGGGGGGAAAGCAAAATTCGCTAACATTACAGGGGTGAAATTCACTATTAACCCTAATTTTATTTTTTTTCTATGCACTTTTTTATTTTATAATTTTTAGATCCGCACATTCTTAATCCCTATTGCGATGATCACGTTAAGTGTAGCAAGGTAATACAATTTTCATCGATTTTTATGCGGAACTATATTTGTTTATCGTTGCATTTCAATTTCGGAGTTAAAATCTAATTTAACTTTCGATAACCGATTGAGTGCTTATAGTCATTTGCTCGGCTTCTCATAGAGTGATTCCTACATGAATCCACTCTTAGTTAGCTTCAAAGCTAAATTCAGTTGCCATTCAATTTCGGTTGGTTTTGGACCCACATTTACTTGTTTAGTATTTCAATCATTTTCTTACTTCCCATTGATAAAATGTATCCCTCGCCCTCATGTGTAATTGTCATTTGTTTTTACCATCTCTTTTTCTTTAGATAGATAATTAATAAATAAATAAAAAGAACAAAAAAATAAAATAAAATCAATCCTTCATAAAAAAAATCAAAGAATTTGGTCAACACCAAGTTCCATTTTCAAAAATATTTGTCAACACCAATTGAACAATCAACCCAAGCATCCTTGATCCATATATCAAGTCATACCCTTAGCAAGCAAACAAATAACATAACATAAATAATAACAAGAGGTTCCTGTAGAGTACTACAGACGTTTAGGATGCTAATACCTTCCCTAAGCACAACCAACCCCCGAACCTAGATTCTCTTATTAGTATTTTCGATCTTTAACCCTTTCCTTTGGATAAAATAAAGACCGGTGGTGAACATTAAGATTTGTGATCCTAGTTAACATAATAGCTATGGCATCCGATTCTCACAACGACAGAAATAGCGACTTCACTGGGGACGATCGAGGGTTTCCCCTAACTTGTTTTATTTTTTGTTATCTACTTGCTTATTTGCTTTATATTTTTATATACCTGTTGTGCTTGGGTTTTTCTGTATGCAGGGTTGTTACATTTGAGTGGTGAGATAAGTCCTAACCCGGACTTGAGAGCACATATAAGATAGGATCGTGGATATAATCGAGGGAGTAATTCCAAAGAAGTCAATTTGATTCCACACTCAATTGAGGCCCTCTCGAAGGTGGTATTTGTTGAACGAGCTATCGTGAATACATTACTACTTTCGACCTAGGAGCCCGGGATATTGAGAACCATAGTTACCTTTAACCCAACTTTGCCTTTTAGGATGTAGTGCGATGACTATGAGGGAGTAATTCCAAAATGGTTGATACTCGATACTACACTCAGACGAGATTCTTTTGAGAATATTGTTGACTACCAAGTAATTGGGAAATCGATAATATCCGAAAGATGGGTTGTAGACTCTGGGAACTTTGTAAAACCCGTTCGGCAGGTACAAATAAACCTCTAATACATACCTTGGGAAGGGTAGACCATGGCTCCATGCTCGTGATCTTCAAACCTAAGCCATGGCTTGTTTTCCTGTATATGTGTATATGTGTATACTTGTGTTTATGCATCCATTCATGCATTCATGAATACCCCTTTGGTTTCAAGAAACTCAATTGTTATTCCCCTTGCAAAATCAATAAAAATCATGGATTATAAAATGAAACTTTTTTTTCGAAATGTTTGCAACCTACTTTTTAGTTCCTTGAAACAATTGCATCGCATTGCTTATCATTTGCATCTTTGCATGCGTTCGTTTGTCCAGCAACTCATTTCTGGATGTCTCTATCTTCCAGTGTCACCCGTCCTTCGTCAAGCTGATTCCTCGACACAGATACCGGACTAGAGCTAACTACAGACGCATAATGTCAGAGCAAGAAGCACACAACGCTGAGGTCCGAATAGAGATCGATGAACTTAAGTCAAGCATGACCAAGGTCACTGAAATGCTCCAAGTCTTGATTGCTAGAGGAGAACCACCTCAAAGGACTGTTATCCAGGAAGTTTCAAATGCTAATCCTCAACCTGTTCAGGTGCCACCTTCAACTTGGCCAGAGTTTGGTTTGCCACACAACTACTCACCACCTCTTGCATCTACTGCTATGATTGGTCAGACTTCCAGACTAGTGTTTCAAGCTCCAGTTTTCTCTGAGCCTCAACCTATAGTTCAGACTACTCGGGCTCCTTTTGAGAACCCTCTCTATGAGTATAATGCTGTCAGTGCCCAGGGTGAAGACTGTGAAACTTTGTTGAACCTGAGGTTGTCCGTGAACAGTTTCAGACTATAGACAAGAGACTTAAAGCTGCAGAGGGTACTGATTTCTTCAACATTGATGCAGAAACATGTGCTTGGTTTCTGACCTTGTTATGCCTGCTAAATTTAAGACTCCTAATTTTGTGAAGTACAAAGGTGATTCTTGTCCAAGAACTCATTTGGTCATGTATACCCGACAGATGGCTGCTCATGCCAAGAATTAGAAGTTGCTTATCCACTGTTTTCAAGATAGTCTGAGTGGAGCTTCTCTCAAATGGTATATGAATCTTGAACAGAACAGCATTCACTGTTTCCAGGATCTTATTAATGCCTTTATGAAGCAATATAAATATAACCTTGACATGGCTCCTGATCGCCGTCAGCTTCAAAACATGTCTCAGAATGATAAAGAGTCCTTCAAGGAATATGCTCAGCGTTGGAGAGAACTCGCTTCTCAAGTTGAACCTCCTTTGGCAGAGAAAGAATTAACTGGGTTGTTTATGGACACCCTGTCTCCATTCTACTGGGAGAAGATGATTAGTAGTGTTTCCTCTAATTTCACTGATTTGGTTACTATTGGCCAAAGACTCGAGGAAGGTTTTAAGAAAGGTAAAGTGTCAAAGACTGCTGAATCTTCTAATGGTGCGAAGAAATCCTATGGGAACTTCCAGAAGAAGAGAGAAGATCAGACTAATGCTGTCATATTTAAAACAAGAGGGCCTCGACCCCAACCTCATTATTCTGATCACCCTGCTGTTGCTGCTGTTACTCCCGTGATTACTGCTCCACGACCGGCTCAAGCTACTCAACATTCGACTGTTAGACAGAATCAGTACCATAATAGGAGTCATTTTGATCCTATTCCAATGACGTACACTGAATTATATCCTGGTCTGGTTCAGAAAGGTTTGATTACCACTAAGGCTTTGCCTCCTCCTCCAGACCCGCTTCCACCTGGATTCAGATCTGATCTCCACTGTGCATTCCATGAAGGTGCCACCGGCCATGACTTGGAACATTGCTATGCACTAAAGGCTAGAGTGCGTGACTTGATTAAGGTCGGAATCATTAACTTTCGTGACACCAATCCTAATGTCCAAACGAATCCTCTGCCAGAGCATGCCAAGTGAAGCTTCAGTCGACTTCAGCAGACTTCAGTGTTTTAGACAGGACAACTCACTCTTTGTTTCTGATTAGCCATTATGCCATGTTTATTTTTGTTTGCACTTTCTTTGTACTAGTTGTTTGCATTTGAATTGTGTTTGTACTTTCATGATTAATGAAATAAGCATTTGCAACTTTTGATTCAATTCATTTTGTCCATTATTTACATCTCTATGCTTTCTCTTCAAAAAAATATAAAAAAATATAAAAAAAATATATATTTTATCTCTTGTCTGCTTTCTTTTGATTATACAAAGATTGGAGGGAGGATGATGAAAACGTAAATACTCATAATTGTTGTTGGTATGCTTTCAAATTAAAACTTTGCTGACGATGTAAGGCATTGTTTCGATTCCCAAACACTGGAGAAATAAGGAAGATAAACCCTCGTCAACCCCTTTGAGCCTTGAAGTAGGAGTTTCTTTTATTTAGAAATAAAAACCCGCAATATTAACCTGGGGCAGGGTAGTTCTCGGTTAACTTGATTGTGCATTCAAATACAAGAGTTTCGTGTAAGACACCTCTCACATAAATGTGGAATTCTCAAATTTTCCTTCGCACGCAACAAGCAAGTGCTAAGATGTCCTTCAAGTCAAAAGTTGATGATGGTTCACCGTAATCATTAAGCCAAGCAGTCACTTTCTTTCAAAAAAGATGAAAATTAAAAAAGGAAAAAGCCCGCTAAGTCGAAACCTATGAAGGAGACTTAGGCAAAAATTAGGGCATCCCGCTGATTGTAAGATTCATGAGAAATAGTTCAGGCAAAATTTAGGGATAATAAAAAGGAGAAATCTTTAAATCCTTACCATGAAAGTCCTCAATGAAAAAAAAACTAAATGTTGTAAGGAAGTAGTGACCGCCATCTCAAGCCCATTGACTTCTAAACCATCATCATTACTATCATCGGTGCAATTTCCAACCTATTGGAACCTGAGTGTATAATTTGAGTTAACTGAGCGTACGACTGAAGATCATCACGAAGATTGGGTGGGTACAAATAAACTTTGAGCTTTTATCCTTTGTTTCTTAAACCGTGACCAGGCCACGTTACAACCCTCAAAAGACCTAATTGAAGCAAGACTATTTTGAAAGCATACTACAGCAAGGTTGCGTAAACTGACTCCTAAAGATCTTTGCGGATCATTTGTTTTAGCACTACACCCTTTGCTTAAACTTCCCACTTTAGTGTCTTGAACCGTCGTGTTCTGACCGATGATTCATATGTTTTGCATCTTTAAAAAAAATGATTTTGATTTCAAAAGTTGCATGAACTTTGCATTTGCTATATTTGTATGAACACTTTTGTTTGCAAACTGGATTTCCTCTCAAGGAATTTTCAAACAATTAAGAAAATTGGTCAGTGATCTAATCAGGGGCAAGTTCCTTCCATAGCCTGTTGAGAATCAGTTCAAAATTTGTTACAGTACAAGTCCTTCTCAGAATTGGTTTATACAGAAGACTTTTCAAGACTCATACTGGGGCAAGCTTTCCAAGCGCACAGTAATTCAGTCAATTCCAACATCAATCTGGTTGAAGCAATGATCAGTTTATCTATAATAGTCAGCTAATCTGGGGGCAGTTTACTTGAAGGATCCCCATGCAGCTTTCCATCCTTTCCTACAAGGATCAGCAAATTGATACAATTTACCAGTGTGGCAGAGATTGTGTTCAGTAGCATCTCTAGTCCCCAAGCAGAATGCCAGTGATCTCCGTGTTGAGGAATCAGTCTTCCAGCCTTCTCTTTTCCACAAAAGTGTCGAGCCGTGTCTTCGACATCCACACCTACATTTGTATTTGATCATATATCATAGCATAATTCATATACATATGCATAGAAAGAGTGTCATCCTTATTTGTACTCATTTGCATTCTCTATAGGTCGTGTTGTTATCCACGTCTTACCTTGTGGTCAAAGTCCAACTCACTTGGCACCTCTCAAACAGATATTGTTGTACCTATCTGATGTTATTCTGGATATGTACTTTTGTTCTGATGTTCTTCCAGAACTCCCTCTGTGTCTATCTGACATTCTTCCAGATACGACTTTGTTTCTGATGTTTTTCCAGAACATATCTGATGTTCTTCCAGATATTACCTTTGATTCTGATGCTTTTCCGGAATCTATCCGACGTTCTTCCGGATATGTATATTTGTTCTGATGTTTTCCCAGAACCTTCTTTGTGTCTATCTGACGTTTTTCCAGATACGACTTTGCGTCTGATGATTTTCCAGATGTGTCTCTTGTTCTGATGTTCTTCTAGAACTTACTTGATGTTTTCCCAGATATACCCTTTGACTCTGATGTTTTCCCGGAGTCTATCTGATGTTTTTCCGGATATGTCTCTATTTCTGACTGAGTCTTTGTTATCTGATGTTCTTCCAGATATATCGCCTTGTTCATTCTGATGCTTTTCTGGAATGACCTTGCTTTTACCATATGATGTTTTCCCAGATGTGTCTGCTCCTGATATTTTTCCAGAGCCCCTTTATGTCTATCTGAGACTCTTCCGGATATGACCTTGTTTATCCGATGTTCTTCCGGATATGTGACTTTATTTTGACGCTTTTCCAAAACCCCTTTTATGTCTATCTGATGTTCTTCCAGATATGACCTTGCTTATCTGATGTTTTCCCAGATATGATGTTCCGTATCTGACGTTCTCCCAGATATGTCTTTAAATCTTTACCCATACATTTAATGATTTTCTAAATGTTTCGGGTATATCTTCAGGATCTCTGTCTTTCATTTCATATCATATCATATCATAAGGCATCTTAGGGCCAAAAAATTTTGCATGTTTGTATTTAAGTCTCTCCTATCGCGTCGAGATGAAGATTTCAATCTTCTTATCTCCGGATATAAGAAACTTAAATAGAGGCATTTGTCACACCCTAATTTTTGACCCTAAAATTTTGTACCTTTCCATGTCGTATATTTCGTATCGATCATTTTAGTGTACTCAATTTATTTTTTCGATCACTTGGCCGTCTGATTTTTTATTTATTTGGGGTCCGTTTATTTTACTTTTTTAACTAATATTATTTAGAATAAATAATTATAGTAATTAGCATTTTATTTTAATTTTATTTTAAATATTTATTTTCATTTTTATACTTATTTTTAATTTAAATACTGTTTAGAATAAATAAATAGGATTTATAATTTCTGTTTTAAATTTATTTTAATTGAATTGTTTAAATTTTATTTAGCTTTAATTTTATTTAATTTTAATATTAGTTATTTGGGCCTTAAAATGGACACTAAGGATATTAGTGTCAATTTGAAAAATAGTTAACCCTAAATTGTTTCATTATATATATGTGTGTACGGAGCGGAAGAAGAGAAAGGAAAAAGGACTCACACGACTGTCCCCTAGTTCCAATTTAAAAAAATAAAAATAAAAAGAGAGATAATTCTATAAAGCGGCAGGCGCCAGGGTCACAGTGGTAAGGTTTTTCTATCCAAATTTTTTTCAGCCATATATACACATTATATATTAGATAGTTCTAATGATTTTGTTTTTTGTTTTCTTCAATTTTCTTGCTCTTATACTTCTAAAGCATCGTCGCCACCGATCCTAACATACATAAGTTTTTTATGTCGGTATTGTGCGTAACATTTCGTTTATGTTATTTAGTTAGGTATGTGTATATTACTAATATCAGCTTTTCGGTTATATATAACATTGTACAATTTGCCGTCATTTTTTTTCAATTACCAACACCGTACTATTTCGCTGGCAAATATATATGTATATAATATGGCAGGTTTCATTATATTGTTATATTTACTAATTTTAATTTTTTTCTTTTCTTATTTTATCAATTTAATTAGATTGAATCGTGTCGATACGTTGATTGTACTTTGATTTGCATGATGCGTGACATTTGTGTTGGTTCGATCAGATTGCGATGAGCGCAACTCTTGTGTTAGCAACATTATTGTTTTAAAAAGTTTAAAATTTTATTTTTTTATGTATTTTTTATTTTATAATTTTAGATCCTCACGATTTGGATCCGGTTGCGATGATAGCGTTTTCGCGATAGCAATATCGTTGAGGTTTTTTTATCAAATTAAAATTTTTCTTTTCTTTGAGTTGATTTTTGTTATATTTAGATCCACGCGATTTAGATCCAGATTGCGATGATCACGTTAAGTGTAGCAACCTGTTGATTAATTTTTATCGGTTTACTTGCATTGCGTTTCGATTTTGGGCACACGTCCGATGGTTTGATCTAGCGGTAATCCGCCTATTTTACACCAACTAATTCGTGTTTCGATTTGTAACTTTGTGTCTTAATTTTATTTTTATTATGTAGTGGCTTATCGATCTGGTTGCGATGATCGCAATTTTCGCGTTAGCAATATTATTGATATTTTTTAACACGTTAAATTTATTTTTTTTCTATGCAATTTTTTATTTTATAATTTTTAGATCGCACATTCTTAATCCCTATTGCGATGATCACGTTAAGTGTAGCAAGGTAATACGATTTTCATCGATTTTTATGCGGAACTATATTTGTTTATTGTTGCATTTCGATTTCGGAGTTAAAATCTAATTTAACTTTCGATAACCGTTTGAGTGCTTATAGTCATTTGCTCGGCTTCTCATAGAGTGATTCCTACATGAATCCACTCTTAGTTAGCTTCAAAGCTAAATTCAGTTGCCATTCGATTTCGGTTGGTTTTGGACCCACATTTACTTGTTTAGTATTTCAATCATTTTCTTACTTCCCATTGATAAAATGTATCCCTCGCCCTCATGTGTAATTGTCATTTGTTTTTACTGTCTCTTTTTCTTTAGATAGATAATTAATAAACAAATAAAAAGAACAAAAAAATAAAATAAAATCAATCCTTCATAAAAAAATCAAAGAATTTGGTCAACACCAAGTTCCATTTTCAAAAATATTGGTCAACACCAATTGAACAATCAACCCAAGCATCCTTGATCCATATATCAAGTCATACCCTTAACAAGCAAACAAATAACATAACATAAATAATAACAAGGTGTCCCTGTAGAGTACTACAGACGTTTATGATGCTAATACCTTCCCTAAGCGTAACCAACCCCCGAATCTAGATTCTCATATTAGGATTTTCGATCTTTAACCCTTTCCTCTGGATAAAATAAAGACCGGTGGTGAACATTAAGATTTGTGATCCTAGTTAACATAATAGCTATGGCATCCGATTCTCACCACGACAGCCTGCTATTACCTAAAGGATAATAGGGCACACACGCACACAGACCCTTCCACCAAAAGGATGGAAAACGAGGTCAAAGTCTGCTATTACCAAAAGGATAATAGGGCACACACACACACAGACCCTTCCACCAAAAGGATGGAAAACAAGGTCAAAGCCTGCTATTACCAAAAGGATAATAGGGCACACACACACACGGACCCTTCCACCAAAAGGATGAAAATGAGGTCAACGTCTGCTATTACTAAAAGGATAATAGGGCACACTCACACTCACAGACCCTTCCACCAAAAGGATGAAAAACGAGGTCAAAGCCTGCTATTACCAAAAGGATAATAGGGCACACACACACAGACCCTTCCACCAAAAGGATGAAAATGAGGTCAACGCCTGCTATTACCAACAGGATAATAGGGCACACACACACAGAGACCATTCCACCAAAAGGATGGAAAACGAGGTCAAAGCCTGCTATTACCAAAAGGATAATAGGGCACACACACAGCTATCTGACACCAAAAAGATAACAGGCCTATCACCAAAAGGATGATAGTAAACACATCTTACTACTACCAAAAGGATAATAGCAAGCGAAACGATAACAAAGGTTGTCACTCACCAAAAGGATGACACACAGACAAAGGGTTTACGGATCGGCGACACCAAAAGGATGACGGATCAATACAAGCTACTACCACCAAAAGGATGATAGGAACTTCCCACTTGCGAAGACCAACACTAAAAGGATGCAGGTTAGGTCTACCACCAAAAGGATGATAGGAAAATTCTGATTTTGAGAATTACCAACACCAAAAGGATGCAGGTTGAATTGAATTGACAGGGTTTGGCTATCACCAAAAGGATGATAGTAAGGCAATTGACAAAAGGTCAAGTTTGTTGGGGATGTAATGAGTGAGGCTTATTTGGAGACATCAACAAAATGCTGAAGAGACAATTCAATAAGGAACACCCAATGACTCAGAGGAATGTTTATCGGTTGGGATGAGGATGACAACTTCATCAACAAAAGGTTAAGGAACACATCTCAATGAGGAATGTCCACTGACTTGCTAGGAGATCACAGCTTTATCAATAAAAGGTTGAAGAACTTCATGAGGAACGCCCATGAACTTGAAGGAGATGCCCCTGACCAGGCTAGAGATTGCCTTGAAATCTCGACTTGATCAACAAAAGGTTGAACAACTTCGTGAGGAACACCCACAGATTTGTAGAAGATGCCCCTGGCTAGGCTGAAGATCGTTGTGTAGTCTTGAGATTGATCCTGGATCTTGGCATGCACATGTGAACACTTGATTTTGTAATGATGTGCAATGCAAATGCTGACGCGCGGAGATGCAAGTGCTGGGGAAGTATGATATAGTTTTTGGGCATATGATGCAAATGATGCTTAATGCGATGCATATGATTGCAGACGGGTGATTGGATATGTTTCGTAAGAGTGCCAGTGTGGTGAACTTTTGGTAGTTGCCAATGAGGATTGGACTTTTGGGCGGTAAGAGGGATGATTTCCTCGACACTCAGTTAGTTGAAGACGCCATGATTGATGCAGACGAAGATGTTCTCGAGGCCTCAAGTTTGATCATTTGATGATAAGTTATTTCTGAGAAGACCATGATTCGGTGCTTGAGGGCCAGGATGGCCTGAAACTGAGCGTAGCGACATGATCCACCCATGAAGATTGTGATTTTGCTCTGGATTTGAAGATTGATAGCGTCTGGCAAGGTATGCTTGTCCAAGTTGAAGGTATAGAAGGGATTTGCCTACTGCAATGGGTCTTGCCCTAGTCTGAACATGGTAATGGTTTGCCCCTGATTAACCAGTTCTAAAACGACTTGATCTTTGGGAAACGACTTGATGTGCTTTGAGGTGGCTTGCCCCTGATTGAGATGCTAAAAGATTTGCCCCAGCCTGGGGGTTTTGAAGGAGTCTTGATTTGGGTCGGCACCACTGAAAGTTTAAGTTTCTCTTTGATTTGCCCCTTGTTGAAGTGTCTCGGATATCTAGCACTGATTTGCAGTTAAAACTGCACATTCACAAATGGTAATCTTAATGCAATGCTCATGCAAGTTTTGAAAAAGTGTCGTTTATTCGAGTGTCGTGATAGTGAGACGAATGAACCGTTAGTCCAGACGCAGTGCTGATTTTGATGGTGTGAAAGATAT
Organism: Lathyrus tuberosus; assembly: GCA_022829125.1. Classification (NCBI taxonomy): domain Eukaryota; kingdom Viridiplantae; phylum Streptophyta; class Magnoliopsida; order Fabales; family Fabaceae; genus Lathyrus; species Lathyrus tuberosus. The sequence continues at coordinate 936,764 of JALAZF010000162.1, read as the reverse complement.
AGCAAGGAGAATGACACCGATGCTAAAGATTAACAAATATGGGGAGTCAGTTTACGCAACCTTGCAATAATATGCTTTCCGAATAAACCTCGCCTCAATTAGGTCTTTCGAGCGTTGTAACGTGGTCTGGTTCATGGTTATGAAACAAAGGATATTAGGCTCAAAGTATAATTTGTACCCACCCCTTCTTCGTGATGATCTCCAGTCCTACGTTCAGTTAAATCTACCCATGTTTGTATTCCAAAAGGGTTGATGGTGTAAGAGTGATGGCTTAAGGTTTGCTCGAAATGGCAGTCACCTTATTTTGTTTTTGATGGATGTTAGTGACCCTTTGAGATGGTGGTCACTGAGTCTTATTTTGTTTTTGGTGAGGATCCGAGGGCCTCTTTTGTTTTTTTATCCCTATCTCTTGCATGGACTGATTTCGCTTTTCGAGTCCATCGGGATTGCCTTTTTTTTTGCTTAAGTCTCCTTTGAGGTGCTCGACTTAGCAGGCTTCTAATTTTTTTTGTATATTTTTTTTTACTTTTTTTTCGATTTTGTTGGAGGGTTGTGACTGCCAAGTCATGGGTATTGATGAACAACCGTCATGTTTTTTGGATTTCGTCTTGTGATTTGAGTGTGTAGTTGGATTAACTGAACACTACCCTGCCCCAGGTTGAGTGTAAGGGTTTGAATATCCGAAGGAAACTGCTACTTCTAGGCTCGAAGTGGTTAACTAGGGATTAAATCCTTGTCTCTCCAGTGTTTGGGGATTGAAACAATGCCTGTACATCATTGACGAGATTTTGTCTAAAAGCATACGGTTTGCAATTATGGGTATTTCGTTTTCATCATCCTCCCTCAAATCATTGCTAAACAACAGTTGATAAAGTGAGTGAAATGGAGATATATGTGTAGGTGATTTATAGAAAATGGAAAATGAGTGAATACGACATATCTGATTCAAAACATGCATAATTACTACATTAAGAAAACCACATACAAAAGGCAATGTTCAAAGCATACAGTACTTAAACAAATAAAGATAAAATATAGGAATGCAAATGCTGGGATGGTAACATGACTGCCTTCTTCGGGGAATGAACTTGACTTGATTTGACTTGACTTGATGATGGCACTAGCTTGGCGGCGGCATAGGGTTTTTGATGACGTTTGGGCCCCTCCCATTGAACGTGAGATACTTTGAGTCGATCATGTCTTGAACCTTATGTTTGAAAGCTCTGCAGTCCTCGATCGTATGCCCTGGAGCACCTTTATGAAACTCACAATGAGCATTAGCATCATAATCTGGGGGAATGACAATTGGAGGAGCTAGGTCCCTCGGAGTAATGGCTCTCTTTTCCAGCAATTGAGCAAAGATCTGAGCATATGTCATCGGCAGGCGATCAAAGTCTCTGTCAGACCTCCTTGTTCTCTGTTGATTAGGCTGACGTTGTTGAGCAGCTCTCTGTTGTTGATTCTAAGGAGGATATTGATACCCTTGCTGATTATAAGACTGTTGCTAAGGAGCCTGTTGTTGAGGCATTGGAGCTTGAACAGCTTGAACAGTTGGCTGATAAGGCATCGGAGCATATTACGCAACAGCAACATACGGATACTGGAAGTATGGCATTTGAAAAGGCATTGGAGCGGGAGCTTGTTGAGCTTGTCCTTTCTGAGCAGAGACAACATTTGTGTCTCCCTCTTTCTTTTTGTATCCATTGAAGGGTTTCTTGACTGCAGACTGACTACTAGAACCTCCTTGGATCTTTCCACTTTTCAGACCCTCTTCAATTCTTTCACCGACAATTACCAAATCAGAGAATCCAGCAGAAACATTACCAATCAGCTTCTCATAGTATTGGCCTTGGAAAGTACTCATGAAGATGTCAATCAGTTCATGATCAACAAGAGGTGGATGCACCCTTGCAGCTAGCTCTCTCCAGCGTTGCGCGTACTCCTTAAAGGATTCGTTGTCCTTTTGAGCCATACTCTGAAGTTGAGTACGGTTCGGAGCAAGGTCAGTGTTGTATTTGTATTTCTTGACGAATGCATCAGCTAGCTCATCCCAAGTGCGCACATCACTATGCTCCAGCTGCATATACCATTCGAGTGATGCCCCAGACAAGCTGTCTTGGAAGCAATGGATCATAAGCTTTTCATCTTTGGCACTAGGCAGCCATCTTGCGGCAGTGCGTCTTCAGATGAATGTGCGGGCAACTAAGGCCTTTGTACTTTGGGAATTCTTGTACCTTGAACTTGGGAGGAATGAAAACATTTGGCACCAAGTACATTTCCAGAGCATTCAGAGATTTTGAGTTGCGCCCCTCCATGACTCGGAGTTTCTCAGCTAGATCACGACACATTTTGATGGCTTCAGAATCCTGAGCAGCAGTAGGATTGAAAATTGGATTAGCAGTATGGTAGTTTTCTACCTCATCATACTGATCTACCAGATTTTCTTCAGCATGAGGAATAGGAATCTGAGTGACAACAGGTTGGGCTTGCGGAATAACACCAACAGTGACTCCAGATGTTGGAAGTGGTTGAGAAATGGCTAATTCAGCGGCAGGTTTAAAGTTCATTAGTATCCCATAATTGACAGGGTTGGGAATAGGAATTGAGAGCCTTGAGGGTGACCCTTGCACAGGCGCAGTGTTATTGGCAGCAGCGGCTTCACGCAGTTCTTCTTCTCTTCTGGCCATCATGATGGCTTCAAGAATCTGATCAATCTTTCCCTTCATAGAGTCCAACTCCTCTCTGAAGGCAGCTTGATCTTGCTGAATCTGCTCCATCGTTCTTCTTGAGTTGGCTCGAGTTGCGTACTGGTGTCGAGGAATCAGCTTGATTTACTGGAGAAGGAAGGAAGTTGAAGTGAGATTCTGAGGTTGAAATGCAATGCAAGGTGTATAACAGATGCAATGCAATGCAATGACATGAGATGCAATACAAGATGCAAGATCCAGGATCGCAGATCACAGGTTCAGCGGATTCTGAGGTCGGCCGGAGATGACGGGTCAAGAACCACAGCTCGGTTTAAGAAAGCCCACGGGTAGGTTTCTAAGACGGGTAGGTGCCTAGAGTTATGGATATATTTTGACACATTATAACCAAGACGAAGAGACATCCGACTATAATATCCTCAAAATAATCTCGTCTAGGTGAGGTCTTCATTTCTTTCCCACAAGAAAGATTCCTCGGAGGCGCCCACTACACAACCATCGACACACGGGTTCTAAATAGGGTTCTCATAATCCTAGATCGAGGTCGAAAATATTACTGTCAGGAAGTAATACGTTCGAGGGATCTCATCTGATTGGGGCATTCGCATTAACCCACAAAGAATTAACACTACCAACCACCATGAATAAATGGGTTAATGGTCCTTGGGATCAACGACCCACCTCGAAAGTATTACCACCATGGGAAAGATTCACCACAACAATAATATCTCCAAGGGAATCTACTCCAAGCGGGGTTTTCGCTTTAACTCACGTGGAAGAGACCACGCAAGTCTACACTACATAACCACCATTCTAATCCTAGGGTTTTTCTCAACTCGGGTGTAGAGCCATCTCACAAAGTTCCCAATGTCAGAACAACCCAACAATGCCACAAAAGGTAACACAGATAAGAAAATAGAAAAGCAAATAAGTAAGCAAACGAGAAGAAAATAAACAAACAAAACTAACGAACTCGCGATTCGAATCAAAATAGGCTTGACTCTCTCTTCCATGGAGCAAATGGTCCCCAGCAGAGACGCCATTTGTCGCACCTCGAAAAAAAATTCTTAATCGAAGACACGACCCTTCGCGCGAAAGGCGCAGAAATAGTTCGACAGAGTCGCCACCGAACTTTATGTATCCCAAAAGAGGGAAAGGAAAATATTGAGAAAACCTTTAAAGGAGGGATAAGAACATGGTCGTCGCAACCACATTTCGGGTTCGGGAGTCGGTTACGTGAGGGGAAGGTACGCGCACCCCCTCATGTACGTTGTACTCAACGGGAACCTCTTGATTCGAATCGCGATACTCGTTAGCTAAGTTTGTTTGTTTTCTTCTCAAAAATAAATGTGGAAAGCTGAGATAAAAGGTAAAGATGCTAAGGGGAAATGGGTGGTTTAAGGATAGGGTGCTCGGCAAGATCATCGTGACCTCGGGCCTACGTATGCTCATTGGGACGAGAATGAGGAATCAGAGCAATCGTAGTTCGACTACGGGAAGGGATAGAGGGAAGACGGAAGATGGAGGGAAGGTAGCTCGCCAAGATCATCGCAATCTTGTGCCTACGTATCTTTATTCGGACTAGAATAAAGAATCAGAGCAGTCGTAGTTCTTGGTACGCCCACGAAACAAAAGGTAGAGATGGGTTGGTATAGATGACGATTACTTGAACTTAAGAAAGATTCCTTGGGCCCAAGTAATCGGGAGAGTGAGTCAAACATTTGGCTCCCTCTCTTTTTCATCTATGGTGGTTGAGTTTGAAAAAGGTTTGATGGTTTGAAAAGCGTTTTGGATGGTTGGACGGATGGTTGTCGAGTTGGATGTGTTTTAGAGGCGTCAATTGCTCACACACGAGTAAGAGAACTCGCACTCAAACAATCGAAGGAAGATCAAAGACTTGAACCCCCATTTTTCACCTTCAAAGAGTTTCGATAGTTGTTAGTTATTTTGAGGTTTGATTATGAAAATCTGCTTGACGTGGGATCAACGGTTTATTGTACGCGCTTGGTTATTTTGAAAAGGATTTGATTTGTTAAAAGGAGAGGCATCAATTACTCACACATGAGTAAGAGAACTCGCACCCAAACAATCGAAGTAAGATCAAAGACTTGAACCCCCATTTTCACCTTAAAAGAGTTGCGATAGTTATTAGTTGTTTTTGAAGTTTGATTATGAAAGTCCGCTTGACGTTGGATCGAGGGTTTATTTGTTATTAAAAGAGTTTGGTTTGAAAAAGGCTTCGGTTAGAGGTTGATTTGAAAATGGGCTCGACGACGAATCGAGAATTTGGTTGAAAAGGGTTTGTTTGAAAATGGCTCGACGACGAGTCGAGGGTTAGTTTGAAAATAGGTTATCTACGCTAGTCCCTAGGGGTGCTCCTAGTAAACAAACCACAATCAAAATAAGATTAAATGCGTACATCGGAATGGGGAGCGGGGTACATGTAAATTACAAGGGATGACATGAAATAAAGGGTCTCGTTGTAAGGTAGCCCAAGAGAAAGCCGTGTGTGTGCAAGGTGTCCTAAACTAAGCCTTAAGCATAAGTCGCCAAGCAAATGATCATAACCAACAGTCCATCAATTTATTGTTTTATGGTTTCAATATTTGTTAGATTGTTTTGACTAAGTGTATGAACAAATAAAAAATGGTTAGATAAACATGAACATGAATATGAACAATATGATAAGAGTATGAATAATATAATCGAGATAATATGAACAAGGTATAATATTGATATAAAATAAAATTGAACTCATCTTAATCGGAATTTAATCGAGAAATCGATAATCAACAATTTTTTACTTTCATTGACCCAAAAATGAAATAGAAATGAATAAAATCGAAAATGACAAGAAAAAGAATAAAGGTCTCACCTTTATTAAGATTTTAAATCGATAAATCGATAAATCTTAGATATTTGGTTTTCATTGACCCAAAATGAATGGAAAAAACTAATAAATCGAGATAAAAGTAAATAGGTGGTGGGCCTCATATAAGTCAAGATTTGGTACCGATTTTAAAAAATCACCCAATATCAAGATGTTTTTTAATATCATTGGCCCAAAAATAAAATCGAAAATAAATTAAGATCAAAATTGAAAGAAACACTATATAAAAAGCTGCAAAATTTAATAAAGTTTCTAGAATAAATTAAAAAACAAATTGAAAATAAAACAAAGGGAAGGGGTTGCGCTGGATTACAGGGTGGGTGTAATGGAATCATCTGGGCTTAAATCAAAGTCCATCATCCAATAAAACAAAATGGGTGAAAAAAAAACAAAAAAAAAAGAGAAATTGTGGTGATTGATCGACCCATCCATAACCAGCAAAACAAACACGGTGGTCTTTACCCTATAACAACATGACCTAAGAAAGCAACATTAGCAAGAAAAACGACCATGGAAGCTTCTGGGCAGATGAATCGATTACAAACCCAACCTTCTTTCTTTTTAAAATAAAATTCTAAAAGAGAAAAAAATAATTCACTCAGAAGTAACCTTCGTCATCGCGTGAAACAACATCAGAAAAGTGAAAAACTCAGTGAAAAGAACAACATCAACGAATCCACGGCGACGAAAAGAAAAATTGAATCTCAACCTTCTGTAAATCTCACACGATTTCAATCCAGTTCCAGGTTTGTTCACGATTCACATTTGGTTTCATGGTTCTCAATCTCTCTTCATCTTTCTTTCAATTCTGTTTCTGGGTTTTGGGAATTTGGTTTATCGAAAGTTGAAGGTTTTGTGTTTGCGATTTATGGAGTGTGTTGGTGTTGTTGTTATTGTGGTTAGGGGTGATGGTTTGTGGATTGATGTTCGGTTGTTGTATGAGTGTTATGTGTCGATTTGAAGGTGGTGTATGAATGAGTTGGTGAAGGTTTGTTGGGAGAGAAAAGGGTTGAGAGTTTCAAAGAAAGTTGAGGGAGAATGAAAGGTCTGATGAAGATGAGTGATTTGTTGTTGTGAAATTTGGAGTAACAGATTGAAGAAAGTGAAAGAGTCAGGTTTGTCGTTGAAGAATGGTGAGAGGTTTTTGGGAGGTTCTTCTTTTGAGTGGTTGAGGTGGTTTTTGGATAGAAGATCCGCACCGTCCAAAAAATGAAGGGGTTCCCTCTATAACGTTCCTCTTCTCCTCTTTTATCACCAAAAGCAACTTGTTTTTAAGTTTGAGTCTGTCTTGTATTGTTTGTATTGTCACTTTCACTGCAGATCGTTTGTCTTTGTTGTGTAATTATTGGAGTGTTGTGGCTACGCAGGTTTTGTTGGTATGACTCGGTGTAGCAGGCTTGGCGATAAAACTTCGGTTCGTCTTGTCCCTATTTTGTAGCGCAGGTTGGTACAATTTTGTGGCAGATGGCTTTATTTCACTGCGTATGGCTTGTAGTATCGCTTTCATGCTGCTTACAGTATGTCGTTCGGAGCAGTTCTTGGCTTGTTGTGAAGTATTGGAATGGAAAGTCATGTATGCTTTTCACATTGCAGAATTGTAGTTTTTTTTTTGTTTATGCTTCATGGGCTCATAATGGATGGGCTTTATTGTGGACTTTTTTATGGACTTTGGATTATGACATTATTTGTAACATAGAAATGTATTTGGTTTTAGAGATTTAGAACTAGATGTTGAAATATGGATTGTAATGGATAATGTCTATAAAAAGTGGTTATTTGGTTATTGGTAAAATGGATAATAGATTTATGGATTAATGGATAATGGATATGGTTAAAAATTGGAAATGGATAAAGGATGGTTAATGGGTTTGTAAAATGGATATGGATAAATATATGTTGAAATGGATATTTAATTGGATGAATGATAAAAAAAAGGTTAAAAACTAGATATGACTACAAAATAAAAATGGATAATAAATAAAAAGAGAGATGAAGTTGAAGACAACATTTTTTTTTTAATTTTTTGAGTAAGAATTAGTGGATGGATAGTACAAATGAAAAATATTACAGGTAGGACAAATTTGGGGTATTACACTGGGCATGAGCCAATACTTCAAAACATGATCCAAGAAGCTCAAAAGGACCCCATGAGTCCATTCATAAGTTCAAACTAGCCTCAGGGGATGCGTTCACCAAAAATCAGGAATTAAGGTTTTCTTGACCTAATTCACCCCTAAGTTAACTTTTTGAGCAAGGCATGAGCCAAGACCTCAAGATATGCTTTGAGAACCTCACACACATTACATTGATCCATTTACAAGTTTGGATTGATTCAAAGGATTTGGTTCATAAGCAATACAAGGATTCAAATTCATCTGGACAATAAACTAGGGTTTCTGATGAAAAACTCAACCATACCTTTGACTTTTGACCAAGGAATGATCTCAAATCTTGGGAAATGATTCAAGACACTCTAAAACACCTACGGAATCCACCAATTAGGTTCAATTTAGCCCAAGGACTTGGTTTTATAAAGGATCACAAAGTTTAAAATTCATCTGATAAAAAGTCAATAGTGATCAAAACCAAGTTTGACTTTTGAGATATTCTGACAAATATGACCTCTTCAAGTCAAAAAAAATGTTAACTTATGATTTGGACCATGATCAATCAAGAAAAAATAAGAAAAATGAGGTTACTTGCAAAAAGGGCAATCTTGAGAAACTTAAAATTTCACTAAGTTATGGAAAAAAAGTGATTTTTACCCAACTTTGCAAGGCCATAACTTATCATCTAAGCAACCATTTTCTTCCATCCAAAGCTCAAATGAAAGCTCTCATTACATACTACAAAAGTGTCCTAGTGATCCTTAGTCAAAAGATGCATGGATTTTGAGTTATAAAGCCATAAAGTTAGGGTTTCATGGGATTTCAACTTTGACAGTTAGTGAAAATTTTGGACAGAATCTATTGTGTTTTTTATCCAACTTTGAGGTCATTTTTCTCCATGATCCACAATGATCCAAGTCCAAATGCAAACATCAAAGTTGAAGTATGATGTGCAAGCTTTCCAAAGAGTACACGAACATCATCAAACTCCACTTAAGCAAAGAAATATGGAGTGATCAACATGCCATGCTGCAACTATTTTTTCAAAGACAGTTTTTGTCATTACTTGCACCACATGATTTTGAGTCAAATTGCAATGATCATGATCATACCAATTCAACATGGACCAGAATGAATCATTACAAACCTGCAAGATACTACCAAAGAACCAAGAAAAAATCTCATAAGAATGATGAAGTGTTGTCATGGAAGCCTTGAAATTCAAAGGCATTTATGTGCAATAGTGTACATTCAACAAAAGTACACTCCTCAGTCAAGATGCTCACATAAACAGCAATAAAAACATCTGAGGAATGTGGAATTGGTCAAAAGTTAGCTATGCTACTTGGAGAGCTATTGTACCTTGCATAAGAAGTAATGGCATCTTGCCAAAAGACATTGAATGAGTTCTTATCCTCCAAGCTAGCACTATTTCTCCAAGACAAACTTATTTACCTATAAATAGAGCTCAATTATGATGTTTCAAAACGCACCAAAACAACTACAATACTTGTTTTCTCACAAATCCCTCTTCTTGAAAAGTTCAATGTTCTCCAAGAGTGAAAACCTGCAATTCTCAAACCAGTTCATTTCCACTCAAACCAAGCACCCAAACACTTCACATAAGCATTATAGAAGTGATCTATAACTTCAAAACACTTCTGTAACATCAGAATCACCAAGTCACCATCAGTTTGCTCAATGTTGCCTCAAAGCTGCAGATTGAGTCGAGCCAAGTGATCCAGAAGGTTTCAATCCATTCTCAACATTGGAACACCATCCTTGAGGGTCAAGGAAGCTATCCACACCATCAAAGAACATCTGTAACATCTCCAACAGAGAATTCGATTCTCACTTGCAAGGTAACCTTCCTCAAAACTGAACTCTATAATTAATGAATCATAAACATCATCTCAAGTTGCCAATGTGTTTCTGATAGTTTATAGATCATTTTCCCTCAATCAATTACTTCATATCTTGTACATATGGAATTTCATTTTAAATTTTCTTTCTAGGGTTCATACGATTTCAAACCATTTTCTTTCAATTCATTGAATTTAAATAAAATTGAGTAATACCATTCAATTCCTCGTTCAAAATTAAATAAATTTCATTTTTACATCATCCAAAATGGTTGCGTATTAATGGAGTTAGAGATGTTAAAAATCTGATGAAGATGGTGAAGCTTAAGGTGATGGCCATGGCGCCATTTTTCAAAACTAGAAACAAACTTAATATTTTATTTTTTTGAAGTAATTATATACTTGAATTGTCATTGCGCCCACGTGGTTGATCAGCTGGTTTTGTGTGTGTAGCAAGCGAAGGGTCTAGGGTTCGAATCCCCCTCGCCCCAGACCTTTTGATTTTATTTTTTAACTATTTTCAAAAGATTTTCTTCATATATTATTAACACTAACCAACCATTATCACCATGGGCGCGTTAGCTCAGATGGTAGAATTTTGAACCCTCCACCCTTTGGTTACGAGTTCAAACCTTGGTGGGAGCAAAACCATTATTTTTATCACTTATTTTCTCACTTTCCATCACAAATTCAAACTATCATAACTTTCTCATTTTTAATTATTTTGAACCCATTATTTTTGCAAATTGTTCATGGTGATGTTTATTTTTTATTTGTAAAAAGAAATTTCCAAAAATAATTATTTTTTATACATTTTTGGGTGTTCAAAGTGTGTAATTTTGTAGGGTTTTATTAAGACTTCTTTTGAATTTTTTTTAATAGAACCTTGCCTTCTCTTGCCTACAATGACTTGTTTGAACCATGTACATCTTGTAAGAGCCTTAAATAAGTTTGTGAATTTGTAGATACTTGTTCTTACTTGTATTTAAATTATTTTCAAGTATATGTTTACGTGTAAAATGTATGTTGAGCTTTATCCATACCATGAAACTTTTACTTGGTATCTTGCCCTAATATGTTGTCTCCCTTCCATGTTAGTATCACCTTGACATATACCTATGTCTTTGTGTTGATTATGCCATGTTTATGTGATCCTAAAAACACTTGAACTGTGTCTTGTAAATACCTTTGTATACATGTTTGTTTGTATGAACCTTGATGATATTTCCATCTTGTTCAAAACCATGTTCAAACCCTAACATGAATGTTTGATTGTCACCAACTTGTCTTAACATGTTCAACTTGTATCCTTGCTTCAATGAATAAGTATTTCCTTCATAAACTCTTACCATGATAAACATATCTCTCTATTCAAAAACTTATCACTCTTCACATCTTTCAAAATCAATTGTTCTAAATTCTTGGGCTTTTGTCAAGAGTGTAAGACCTACCACCTTTACTTTTCTCTTCAATAAATTTTTGGGCCTCTATTAGAGTGTAAGACCCAACCCCTCTATGTGCATAAATGAACTTGGGCATCTCCTTGAGTTGTAAGTCCCGTCCTTCTTTCCTTTTTCTATAAAAGATTCAAAATTAAATACACCAGTACTAAGAGGAGCATTATTCCCAATGAAACTGCTCTTAGACCACTTGGGCCTCTCTTTGAGTATAAGCCCAAATCTTTTGTACATAAACTTTGTTTTAAACAATAAACAACCTCCATGGGCCTCTCCTTGAGTTGTAAGCCCCATACCTTTATTTTCAAAGTCTTTTGTCTGTTTTAAAAATTGTTTTAGAACAATTTAAAACCACTTAGGCCTCTCTTTGAGTTATAAGCCCCAAACATTTCTTTTGCACTCACTTAAAATAATCTTCTTTAATTCAAATTCAAATTCAAAGTTTTTCTCAAAAGTTTCTTCAATTTCTCAAAACCCTAATTAATCGCACAGTCATAATCAACACAATCAATCATAATACACTTGGGCCTCTATCAGAGTATAAGACCCAACACCATTTCAATGCATACTTGTTTATATACCTGTTGATTCACTTATTTGTATATAATTGTGCACACCTATCTAGAGTTTCCCCAGCAATTAGGTCATCCTCAGTTTACCTTTTAGGTTAAACAGTAATATACTTATAACTTAGCTTAATAACTAGTTCCCTCGTAGGAAACTTACCCAATACAGTTTGCCTCCTCTTGGGCTTTATTCACTATGGAACAAAGAAAGGCATTATTCCCGGTGAAACTTTTCTTAAGACTGTCAAAACTTAGACACATATACAAAGAAATTCATTTCCCCAAAGAGGATTAATTCTCGGTGAAACCTCTTTTGAATTTCTTCAAACCTTAGAACTGTTCTGTAAAGAAAGGATTAATTCTCGGTGAAACATTTCTTGAACTTTTCTTAGGCTTGGACCCACCAGGCTTCTTAAAAGTTCCCCTCAGCCTCCTCTTGGGCTTAGTACAAGGACCCACAGGCTTCCTAGAAGCATCTCAGCCTCCTCTTGGGCTTAGTACAAGGACCTAAAGGCTTCCTAAAAGCATATGATAGAATTTAGTCACCTCCACTAGTTCAATCCTTAGGAAAGTCAAAACTCTAGAACATCCAATCATTCAAGAGTTGATCTTCATATCTAGAACCCTCTACCTTCTCTTGGGCATCATACAAAGATATTTCTCCCACCAGTGTCTCCCTCCCCTTAAGAGACTTGGGTAGTCTCAGCCTCCTCTTGGGCTTTATACAGGTAGACTTGAAAAGTCTAATCCCCATAGTATCCTATATAGCTTTATACAAGGAGCCTCATGCTTCCTAAGAGCATAGGATAAATCCTAATCATCCTTATCAATACACCAGTCCCCAGGAGAGTCAGAACCTTTAAGGAATTCAAGCCTATCATTCTCCAAGGCTCTTATGATCCTCAACAAGGCTTAGTTCTCATCTTCAAAATCCCTAACCAAAACCATGTTACCCTCAACAAAAGTATCAATGCCCCATGGCATCTGATACTTCAACTCCTCTATAATTCTCCAGCAAGAGTTAGTTTTTCCTGTTGGCTCCTCAAAAATAAATCTAGACCTTCTCCTGGATTCCAATAATCCTCAGCTAGAGTCGGCATCCTCTTAGGCTTCATATAAAGAATTCCCCAGTCAGCCTCAATCTTGGGCTTTGTACAAGGCATATATAACACTACCCCAGTGGAGTCAGTTTCTTTTAGCCTCAACCTTGGGCTTTGATCAAGGCACACAAAAATCAACATCCCCTCAGATAAAACCATGAGTCCACTCTGTAAGAGGACATTTCCTCTATACATCATATTTTCAAACAAACAATAAAAACTTTTGACAGATAATTGATGTAAGAGGCACACTTGTTGATTCAAAATCCAAGCTGGAGTCCCTCCTTTATCCTGGCTAAAATTTCTCTTTCATCTAACATCTATAAGTGGCAAGCCTCTGGATTCTACACATCCAAGCCAATGTCCCTCTCTTAGCATGAAAAAATCATAAAGGAAAAAGTGACATTACTCAACACTGAGTTAAAGTTTCTTCCTTCATGACATCTCTCTTATAAAGGAAATTATGGCATTGTTGGATTCCACACATCCCAGTTAAAGTAATTTCCCTTATAACCAATTACTCAACATTTGTGATGAATAGGTGAGATATCTCCCTTTAGAGATGACAAATTCTCTCTCAATCACTCTTTTAGCTTCAATCTTGGGCTTTAAGCAAGACACAAATATTTTGATTAGCTTTAATCTTGGGCTTTGAACAAGACACCAACATTTTCCTCCCATAGAATAAGAGGAACTACGATTGCTCTGATTTCCCATATCTCTTTACGGGGATACGTAGGCATAAGATTGTGAAATCTTAGCGAGCACACAAATAAAAAATCTTAGGCAACTACCTTCCCAAAAATAATAGAAAAAAAACCAAAAACAACAAAAACATTTCCTCAGCCCTCCCAAAGGAGAAACTTCCCAATCAACAGCAGATAGACTTAAGAAAGCATTTCAAATAGTAGAAAATACCTGCAAATAAAGGTTCCTATGGATAAATAGAGATACTCTAGGTGTTAATAGCTCCCCCTTGTATAACCAAACCCCGATTCCAGATCTCTTCGCATTTGTTAAAGAAAACATTTGCAATCAGGGTTAGTTTAAGATATATTCTGCTTCCTTTGAAGCTTCACAGGATAAATACAGAAATCAGAAAGTAGCACCAAATGCGGTTGTGGTCGCGTCACAAAAACCGACGCTACAGAAAAATGGCGACTCTGCTGGAGAATCATAGGATTTCCTAAGAGGTTTAGGCTTTGCTTTGCATTTATTTTCTGCTTTTTTGTCATTCTCATTTTTTATATCATCTGATGTCATACTATCTGTTATACTTGTTTAAATTACTGTTATCTGGGAATGCGATTAATACGCATGTGGTGAGTCTGAGAGCACATTAAGATAAGTGGCGGCAGATTCAGGAAGGCTTATAGGGAGTGAGCCCCGACCAAGCTAACTTGAAATTCCACCGAATTAGTGGAGGTGCCCTTTGGAATTACTGATGTTGAACGAGAAAGTCATGAAAACATGACTTTTTCTGCTGGGCACCCTTGAAACTGAGGATTAGTTGACATTTAACCCCCTGCCCATTGTTAGGTAGTGCGGTGACTATCGAGAATAGTTGATACGCGATACTACACTCAAAAGAGATTCATCTTGGGGAGATTACAGCTCTCATGAGTCAGTCGGTTTGCTGGTAATATTCTTGAGAGGGGTCAATGATTTTGGGAACCTTGTTAGAACCCGTTCTACAGGTGCAAAAAGAATCCCAAGTACATACCTTTGGGGTGGGTAGACTCGTGGCTCCATGCTCGTGACGATGAACCCCCTAAACCTATGTTTTCAAATGTTTTTGTTTGCTGCATTCATGTATCCATGCATTTCATTCATTTAAAACCTTTTTTTAACAAGAAACAAATCTTTTCCTAAAAGAACTAAAACAATAATTGCAAATATCAGAGGTTGCATTATGGATTTCGGTAGAAGAAAAACACATAAGAACACTTTCAAAGTTCCAAATGTAATGCCCTGCATAATATATATATCTAGAATAATACCATACAAGCATTTTATTTGGTACTGACACATCAAAAGTGCCTAATGGCATAATTCACATACTTGACCATTTCCTAAAAACAAAACAATATATGGTACAAGTTATGGAAACTAGCCAGAGATAAAAATTTAAGAATAATATACAATATTACTCATTGTACAAGAACAATAAAATACGCAGCGGAATAAGCTTAACTAAGCTTCTGTTGAAACATCCAAGCATCGCTCCACTTGTAAAATGAACCTGCAAATCACACCTGAAATAAAGCAACTATAGTGGGGTGAGATACATCAAATCTCAGTGAGTTCCCTATCTTATCGTCCTCTCGGCTCTACAAGGTTCTATCAATCCTAACTCAAGTCAAGGGGAAGGGAAAGTGACCTTGAGTACTCAATCTCATAATCTCACACTATATGGAAACATGTCATGAGTTTCATCAACTCACAGTATCACTAATCGATAATCATACCAAGGTACCTCCTGTTCCCGTCCGCTTCTACGTCTAGATGGCGATCCGAGTCATAGGTCCTTATAATCTACTTGACATACGAATGGATTCGGGTTCTACGGGCCTTTTACCGTTATGAACCGTCACTTTACACGGACCTTTTACCGTCACAAGCATACGCTCCATGGGCGCCATTCGTACAGCACGGGGAATCAAAGTTGCCAAGTAGTTGTGCATCCATTTCAGAGGAGTCCGAGACTCATGAAACTACACTCGAGATAAACCGGTTACGATTACATGATCACACACACAAACGCGATCGTATTCGACAATCACAAGGCCACAATGCCTTAAGGCTACAATCGCCTTAACAATAAAACATAACAATACACATGTTCCATACTAGTGTTTCACTCACCTCTAGACCATTACTCGGCAAGGATGCACATCTACATCGAATGCACGATCGCCATCTAGATTATTTATCAAACCTTGTCACAACCTAGAATCATATCATTAGGTTTATGGGGTAAAGTTCCCTCCCTCTTCCTAATTCATTTTAAGCATGCATATTCACTTACAATCATGTTACACAACAATAGGATAGGCAAGACATGTCATAATTGCATAGTAGAATAATGTATAATAATTAAAACATAATTATATCACTGTTGGAACTTTATCGATTATTTAATCGATCGGTAAAATCGACATATTTCATCTCCATTGCATAGAATATTTCCTCGGCTTTACGTCGATATAAAGTATGATAAAAACCGATAAACGAGTCGAAAGTTATGAATTTCTCGCTAAAGGAAGACATTTCAACTCCTAGGTCTGCGCGCTGAGCGCGCCCCTGACCGCGCTAAGCGCGATTCTCCCTGACTTGAGGGGTTGCAGATTTTCTTGAGCATGCTACTGCGCGCTGAGCGGGCTCTGCGATTTCTAGATAATAAAACTCTTAACATAGCTTTATCCAACCTGCAACAATATCTCCACAACATACTCAACAACCCATCGAGGTATAATATCACGGTTCTATTACGGTTTAACCGATAAACTTCATACAATATGATTTTCAACATTTATCACATAATTTCCACTAAAACCCTAACATTCCAAATAACATAAACCGATCCAAACATTCATAACGATTATCGGTAATTGATTCCACACCAGTATAGATTATACTACGAAATTTATAACTCATTTCAACCGCTAGATTCCTCGATTTTCCACAAAATCCCATTTTCTCCCAAACCTAACACAACCCCAAAACCTCAAGAAATTCTACACTAAGGTTTCTATCTAGAACCCACCTGATAATCAAAGAGGAGTTTGAAGAAGATGTCGATGATCCATGGGTTTCTCTTCTTCATCTTCTCCATTTTCTCTCTTTCTCTTCTTTCCTTTTTCCTTCTTTACTATCTTCTTCATTTTTTCTCTTTTTCTTTCTCTTTCCAAATATATATACATATATTATACTATTATTATATAATATAAATCCAATAGGGAAAAATATCTCCAATTGATATTTTGTCGTCTCAACCAATTGATCAATTATTAGAGTTATCATAAAAGTCTCTCTTGAACTAATAATAAATTGATCTCTTTCGAGTTCATTAGTTGCTCTATTGATCCCAAATGTCGATACTTAAAGTACTTAGAGAATTCCCCAAATCCAATTAATCAAAGATAGAGCACATAGGTGATCATCTGATCTCATTTGATATCCAATTGAGCATTTAGATAATACGGGGTATTACACTCTCCCCCCCTTAAATTGAAAGTCGCCCCCGAGTTTCCTCTACTCAACAAACATGCAACTTGTATTCTTGTCTTAGATCCATGCTTAACTTTACTTCTGTTCAAATTTCGGACGTATTCCAATTCCAACTTAACTTTACATACCTAAGTCCTTATTTTTCACGAATTATCAAACTTCGGTTCCTTAGTCATACTCTTATTCCAGTATTGGGTTAACTTCAAACTTATATTTTTCCCATAGTTCATCTGTTGTTCCATACTACCACACTTGGTCGCATTCGACCTTCCTCCACTAAGTCACAAACCAAACCATAATATCTTATCTTGGTTCAGGATAACAAATACTCAACAAATCTTCACGATGTAGTTCAGTGATTCCTTAACTTCATACAATTACCGACCACTATTCTTCCATAAATCCTTTAACATTCGAACCACTTCATAACTAGTCAAACGACTCCTTCACCAGTTCCTTCTGGTCTAATGCTAAACATTGTAATCATTACCTCCGATAATTCATTTCTTTTGTATCACACCAAAGGGTAACTTACTTAGAACAAAATCTCCTTATCTCCATACTTACAAGCAATAATCCTTCTAACTTCTTATTATTCTGGTATAACTCTTCCCTCTACCACCTTCCACTGTGCAATCCAAAATAATTTAACAACCTCTGGTTCTGGTTACCATATTCCAAATCGATCCTTCTCACGGGGCTCTGACTCATTCAATGTTTCTCGCTGATTTGAGATCTCAACGAATAACAACGTATCACCAACACGGAACAACCATCATATACAAGTCATCACTTAACAGAACTTAATCCATCCAAATTCGAAATTGTGAGTTTCCATACCACGCTTCTCGGTTGAATTAACTTCTCTTAATCGTTACGTTCCACATACGATTCCAAGTCACATACTTAACTTCGAATCGCCCTATTCTTGCTTGTACTTGGAAAGATAACCTTCAGATTTCCTTCTCTGGGTAAAACACAACTGCACACAACTGGTACCACTCTCACGGTCTAAATCTGATGTCGTGAACTCACGGAAAATAACAATTACTAAGTCGGACCAACTGTTCATACCTTACTAATGCCATAATTACACACCGAAATATAATCCTTGCAAGATCAATACTTTGTGAGTATTCTCTAACTTCATCCTTAGGACTCTCAACAGTGATAAACTTATAACTTCCTCACACTCAACACAATTCACAAGATTACTTCCTCAAAGTCAAATTCCCTTGTCATCTAAATAGATGATCAACCAAGTGATACCCTTCCACAAGTTCCGATTTCAAAACACAAATCCGTCTTTCATTTACTTACCATCCCGTTTTCCATTCACACACTACTCTCCACTCGGAGCAACATAAGGTGACAAGACGTAGACGATGGTTCCTAAGGGATTTCATAATTTACACACACGTTAAACGATCAACCATCTGAGCTAATCGGTTAACTCCTCAAAATTCAGCGCAAAATACCATCCTTGCACGTGTTAATCGGTTAACCCCATTTCGTTATTCGGTTAACACTGCTACAGAAACAAAAACCAATTTCTTCTTAATTCAAAACCGTCACTACTCAAACAATTACACTAGCGGGAAACCAATAATGACGACCTTCTAAGGTTTTGCTACAACTCAACTTAATTCGTCCACAAGTAAAACCCAGCCATTATACTGTACCACAAAATTGATAGACATCTCCTAAAAACCATACAACCTTATTCTCTCACTTGAATTCCTTGGTGAGAAATAATACTACAACGTTCTTAGTCCAACAAAAGGTAGATTTCAAATAGTCCGATTATTCACAATTATAGAAATTCTCTATACTTGAAAATAGATCGGGGTAATGCATCCTCTTGGAGAACCTTTCCATCACTTCGTACACATTAACCGGGATTTCTTACCCTTTACCATCCATTACACACCATTCTTACACCAAATTATTTAACGAAAAATCTGTAACTGACAATTCTCATCAACTATTAACGAAACCCTTCCGGTATAAATCGTTCCATAATTTGCACTTAGTCCGTAATAAGTCCTGAATTGCTTTTCGTTGTTTTACCATAATCTTACTTCTTAAAATACAATATTCACTGCTCCACAAGGTACGTCCCTCCACACTTGTCTCACGAATAAGAATCCATCACGTACATTGTGACTACGGTGCTACTACTACGCTTATTCTAAGTACCAAGGTGTAACTTTCTCATTCCACGTCATACTAACAGGCTCCTCACAGGTGAACCATCAGTGATTACGCTCCCTTAACTATAGGTTCATCAACACCTTATAAATTCCATCGCACACTCGTCCCCAATACATTCCGTTGTCACTTTCTCATAATATACTGTTGACACCGTTTCCCATACTGCATTAACTTCGCTCTCCATTGTAATCCTTTTAGGTCCAAATATAAAACCATCTTACTAATATTCCCTTGAATCCAAGGTACTTACTCGGTTTCTTGACACCACCTCTTCTGGTCCGTATCACTACACTTCCGTTACTAAATGAAGTCTAAACTTTCTCCGACAAAATGCCTTATACTGTTCCCTGGGTAATTTTAACATTCCAAATTGGTCGCTTACCGAAAGCAGAACTCCTGATGTATTCTCCTGAACCTGATCTCCCTTCCTAACCGAAGATACACAATTTATCTCACACCCTTCGTCCGGCACATACTCGTTTCACTTGAAGCATGTAAACACATCCTTGTGTTCCTTCTCACACTTCTCTACTACTTTAGGTTCCCCTTGTACCGAACTTCCTTAACCCTCGCTTTTTCCACTTGGAAGACATTATTCTGAACGCGTTCCTTAAGGTACTCTCGTCCATTCAAGATACCTTAACGACCTTAAAAACAGAAGCACCAATTACTATCTCACTTCCAGACCCTACGCCACGCGTTCCACAAAACAACCTTTCTTTTTCACGGAATGGGATTACTTGAAATCCTTATCCATACTAGTAGTCAATCCAGCCCCACTAGCGATTTTACATATTTCTTGATACCTTAACCAATCGTCCAATAAAGATCCTTAACTTTCGGACTCCATCCACTCCAAAGGATTACTTGAACAACACACCACTCTTTAATTTCATGCTACCCACGCACAACTTCTACTAAGACCTCCACTGAGCCGACCAAAACTCCTAACTACTAACTCTTGGCTTGAGCCTACTCTCACAGTGCAAGTTTCGACAACACTACGGAATCCTCGTGGTCGCTCAACCATGATTCTACCTATCACATACATAGTATTAGGTTGATCAGGCCCAACACTACATAGTATGATATTAAGTTTCGTGATGGCAAGACGCATTTAAGAGGCAGGAATAGATTTACTTATGATGTTTCAAGGCTAGGTCGAGGACACGACCTGCTCTGATACCAACTGTAATGCCTTGCATAATATATATATATATATATATATATATATATATTACATATATATATATATATATATCTAGAATAATACCATACAAGCATTTTATTTGGTACTGACACATCAAAAGTTCCTAATGGCATAATTCACATACTTGACCATTTCCTAAAAACAAAACAATCTATGGTACAAGTTATGGAAACTAGCCAGAGATAAAAATCTAAGAATAATATACAATATTCCTCATTGTACAAGAACAATAAAATACACAGCGGAATAAGCTTAACTAAGCTTCTCTTGAAACATCCAAGCATCGCTCCACTTGTAAAACGAACCTGCAAATCACACCTGAAATAAAGCAACTATAGTGGGGTGAGATACATCAAATCTCAGTGAGTTCCCTATCTTATCATCCTCTCGGTTCTACAAGGTTCTATCAATCCTAACTCAAGTCAAGGGGAAGGGAAAGTGACCTTGAGTACTCAATCTCATAATCTCACACTATATGGAAACATGTCATGAGTTTCATCAACTCACAGTATCACTAATCGATAACCATACCAAGGTACCTCTTATTCCCGTCCGCTTCTACGTCTAGAAGACGATCCGAGTCATAGGTCCTTGTAATCTACTTGACATACGAATGGATTCGGGTTCTACGGGCCTTTTACCATTATGAACTGTCACTTCACACGGGCCTTTTACCGTCACAAGCATACGCTCCATGGGCGCCATTCGTACAGCACAGGGAATCAAACCTGCCAAGTAGTTGTTCATCCATTTCAGAAAAGTCCGAGACTCATGAAACTACACTCGAGATAAACCGGTTACGATTACATGATCACACACACAAACGCGATCGTATTCGACAATCACAAGGCCACAATGCCTTAAGGCCACAATCGCCTTAAAAATAAAACATAACAATACACATGTTCCATACTAGTGTTTCACTCACCACTAGACCATTACTCGGCAAGGATGCACATCTACATAGAATGCACGAGCATCACCATCTAGATTATTTATCAATCCTAGTCACAACCTAGAATCATATCATTAGGTTTTTGGGGTAAAGTTCCCTCCCTCATCCTAATTTATTTTAAGCATGCATATTCACTTACAATCATGTTACACAACAATAGGATAGGCAAGACATGTCATAATTGCATAGTAGAATAATGTATAACAATTAAAACATAATTATATCACTGTTGAAACTTTCTCGATTATTTAATCGATCGGTAAAATCGACATATTTCATCTCCATTGCATAGAATATTTCCTCGGCTTTACGTCGATATAAAGTATGATCGAAACTGATAAACAAGTCAAAAGTTATGAATTTCTCGCTAAAGGAAGAAATTTCAACCCCCAAGTCTGCGCGCTGAGCGCGCCTCTGACTGTGCTGAGCGCGGTTCTCCCTGACTTGAGGGGTTATAGATTTTCTTGAGCGTGTTGAGTGGGCTACTGCGCGCTGAGCGGGCTGTGCGATTTCCAGAAAAATAAAACTCTTAACAGAGCTTTACCCAACCTGCGACAATATCTCCACAACATACTCAACAACCCATCGAGGTATAATATCACGGTTCTATTACGGTTTAACCGATAAACTTCATACAATATGATTTTCAACATTTATCACATAATTTCCACTAAAACCCTAACATTCCAAATAACATAAACCGATCCAAACATTCATAACAATTATCGGAAATCGATTCTACACCAGTATAGATTATACTACGAAATTTATAACTAATTTCAACCGCTAGATTCCTCGATTTTCCAAAAAATCCCATTTTCTCCCAAACCTAACACAACCCCAAAACCTCAAGAAATTCTACACTAAGGTTTCTATCTAGAACCCACCTGATAATCGACGAGGAGTTTGAAGAAGATGCTGATGATCCATGGGTTTCTCTTCTTCATCTTCTCCATTTTCTCTCTTTCTCTTCTTTCCTTTTTCCTTCTTTACTAACTTCTTCTTTTTTTCTCTTTTTCTTTCTCTTTCCAAATATATATACATATATTATACTATTATTATATAATATAAATCCAATAGGGAAAAATATCTCCAATTGATATTTTGTCGTCTCAACCAATTGATCAATTATTAGAGTTATCATAAAAGTCTCTCTTGAACTAATAATAAATTGATCTCTTCCGAGTTCATTAGTTGCTCTATTGATCCCAAATGTCGATACTTAAAGTACTTAGAGAATTCCCCAAATCCAATTAATCAAAGATAGAGCACATAGGTGCTCATCTGATCTTATCTGATATCCAATTGAGCATTTAGATAATACGGGGTATTACACCAAAACTGGAAGAACTAAGGAAATTGGGAAGGATGATTACTAATCCCGAAGCTTTCAGAGCCAAACACGGAGGATTGTTGTCTCTTTTGAAAGTCAACATTGTAGAAGGAGTCTTGTCTACATTGGCTCAGTTTTATGATCCAGTATACCACTACTTCACATTTTTGGATTATCAGCTTACACCGACACTGGAAAAGTACTCTCATCTGATTAATTTACCTATCACTGATCAAGGTCCATTTTCTGGACTGGAAGAAATTCCAAAAGATCAAGCCATTGCAAGAGCTACCTCATTGGAAGAGTCGGATATCAGAACTCTCATGACCACCAAGGGAGGAATCCAGGGTTTACCAGCTAAATTCCTGATGGAGAAAACCCTATACTTTGCCAGCATAAGAAATATAACTGCTTTAGAGGATATCTTTGTTTTGCTCATCTAGGGTTATTCCTCTTTCCCAACATTGACAACTTTGTCGATGTTAATGCTTTCAAGATATTTTCAATTAGAAATCCAATCCCAACTTTGCTCGCAGATGCTTATCATTCAGTTCATTTAAGGAATTTGTACAGTGTAGGGATGATCACATGTTGTGTATCATTACTCTACAAATGGTTCGTCTTCCACATACCCAAGTCTGCTGCTTTTCGGGATCACAAGAGTGGTATGCGATGGTCGCAAAAGATTATGTCTCTTACCAATCCTGACATAGATTGGTACAATCGGATCTATGACGGAATAAAAATTATTGACAAATGTGGAAGTTTCCCCAATGTGCCCCTCATTGGTACTAAAGGAGGGATCAACTATCATCCAATTTTAGTTCGTCGTTGTAACACCCCAATTTTTAGTAATTATTTATTTATTTATATTAATTAATTGAGTGATTTTATGAATTAATTGATTTATGTGATTTATTTGATTTATTTGAATTATTTGAATTATTTGATTTTAATGAATTATTTGATTTATTGATTTCATATGAATTATTTGAATCATATGAATTAATTGATTTATTGAATTTATATAAATTAATTGATTTATTTGAGTTATTTGGATTAATTGATTTATTGGACTTATTTGAAATAATTGATCTATTTGATTTATTTTAGTTAATTGATTTATTTGATTTAATTGAATTCATTAATTTATTTGAATTAATTTAATTGAATTATGTGATTTATTTGAATTAATTGATTTATTGGATTTATTTGAATTATTTGATTTAATTAATTAATTTGTTTTAATTTAATTACTTGATTTATTTGATTTGGTGGAATAAAATAGAATTGGTAGAATTAATTAATTGGGCCTAATTGAGGGTGTGAATTGTAAGTGCGAGAGTGGGTTGGGTTAAGCCCAATTGTTTTAAGATAATTTTAGGGTTTAACAAAAGAGATAGTAAGAATAGAAAGAATAGAAAGAGAGAAAAATTGGTAAAGAGGAAATAGAGACAAATTTAGAGAAAAGAAGAAGAGTGGAGAAGAAGTGAAGAGAAAAGTTCAAGAATCATAAAAAGCAAGGTAAGGGTGAATTTTTATTTATTTATTTGGGTTATTTGATACTCCCTCCGTCTCACAATAGGTGTCTTCTTTGAGATTTTTACACTTTTTAAGATAATGATTAATTGTGTTGATTTCAAAGATAAAACGAGTGTCATTTACTAAAATAACCTTATTAATAATAGATAGTGGAGTTGTTAAATGAATTAAAATACAACAAATAAGGGTAAGTTAGTGGAAAGAAGTAATAAATATTACATTGGTATTTTAAAGGGACAAATGATTTGAGACAAATAAAAAAATGAAAGAGGACACCTATTGTGAGACGGAGGGAGTAATAATTAGTGAGTAGAAATAGATTTAGCTTAAAATCCCCAAAATTTCCTATGAAATTGAAATTATTAGGTTTTGACATTAATTTTTGAAATAGGTTAATTTTTGTGTGTTTGATATTGATTTTTGGTATAATTAAGAGACTCATTTAATATTTAGAATACCTATTAGAATTGGAAAATTGAAATAATGAAATGTGTTCTGTCCCTGTAGCACAATCTGCGTATAAAATTGTGCGGATGGCCTTGTGTATGGCTATTACATATTAGTCATTGTTTACATTGATTCGTGTTACCATTTTATTATAATGTGTAGACTGTTGCTTATGTTTTGACATTCTTGGATTTAATTCTTGTTAATCGTATGGCATGACATTGGGAAGGACATTTGTCAAACATTACAGTAATAAGTTACTATACTGAAACATATCTAATAATAGGACTATTTATTTTAGTAATATTGATATCAATTAAGTTAACATTAAATAAAAAAAAAAGATTGTGAGATGCTTAGAAAGAGTGATCAATTATTGATATTTATTAATTGGATTTAATAGGTGTGAGTCATTAATCCAAAGTAAAAAAAAATAAATAAATGAAAAAACATATATTTTATTTTATTATTTGAATTTTTATTAGATAATAATTTTATGGTGAGAGATAGATAAAATAAACAAAATTATTTATAATTGCAAATCCTGTAGCAATTAGAATATTATTATTATAAATTAGAATTTTTATTAAAAGATTAAGTATTTTATTAAGTACTAATTATTTAATTTAAAATATTGATTATTTAATCTAAATATTGATTATTCATTTAATTATTGATTATTGATTATTTATTGAATAAGTGAAATTTATTTGAATATTGGATTCAACTATTGGTGGTGGATTAATTATTCTTTATTTAATCGATATCGTGTGTTTTGTGAGTTGTGATTGGATCGAGTCGATCCTTGTGTATTATTTGCTAAACGTGGTGATGATGTTTAAAGTATGAGTACCTTGATTATGGAAAATGTGATTGTGTGTGCAATTGTGTGTGCAATTGTGTGGTAATTCAAGTGTGATGAATTATTGGAGATATGCATGATATTAAGATTATGGAATTGTCTTAATTGCATATGATTGTTGATTGCATACACATCATTTGTGTCAAGAGGCAATGCTTGCTAGTTCCGTGGGAGCTAGTGACTTGTCCCAAACCTAGAGTGGGGTTTGAAAGCTAAGGGAACGAGCTTTTTTTTGTTATTGGTCTAGGGGATGGCCCCAATTTAAGTGTAAAACCGAAAAATAATAACAAGTGTTGGTACCACATGGCATGAGTTGCATTGAGTCTTGCATTGTGTCTCATTGCATATATGTTGTCATATGAAAGTATGTGTATGTATGTGCATTTTTGAATTAGTGTAATTATGGAATTGTGTAGATATACTTGTGTATGGTGTGGTTACTTGAGTAATACCTTGTTGATGAAACTTTGGAAGAATGGGAATGATTGTGATTATGTTTGCATATCTTTAAATTAATTATTACCTTATGATTTCAATGATTATGTGAATTCTCACCCTTATGTTGGAATGATGTTTTATACGACATCGCTCAGGTACTGAAGATTGGAGTTGCTTGCTAGTACAAGGATATCTATTTGGAGTAGCTTGTTTAGATTCCTTGTTTATTTTGGGTCGAGTCATTGTAGCGAGCGATTTTTGGATGTGGTTGCGAAGCACAATCGCTCTAGTACTACAGCTCGATTCATTTTTTATCCTGTTAAAGCCGATGAAGGAAGGGAAATAGATGTCTGAAATTAACCCTGCTTGCAAACTGAGGTTAAACAGCGGTCTGTTAGGTTACAAATGCTACAAAGATTCGGGGTCTCTATTGGGTGTATTTTGTTTAAAAGTGGTGTTTGGTCGATTGGTGGGAGGTTTATATATTTGGACGGATATATGAAAGTATGGGATTTTGAGTTTTTGTTTAGTGTGCTCGCTAAGATTTTTTCTTTCAATCTTATGCCTACGTATTCCCGTTTACCGAAATAGGGAAATCAGAGCGTTCGTAGTTCCTCCTATTCTATGGGAGGAAGTGTTTTGGTGTCTTGTTCAAAGCCCAAGACGTGAAGCTAAAGGTGGTTTGTATCTTGTTAAAAGCCTAAGATGTGAAGCTAAAAAGGTGTTGACTTTAGAGAGAATTTGTCATCTCTAAAGAGGGGGTTGTATGTCACAACTGTTCATAAAGGAGAATTACTTTAACCGGGATATGTGAATCCGGCAATGCCATAATTTCCTTTATAGGAGATTTTTATCCTGAAGGAGAAGACTTTAACTCAGTGTAGAGCAATGCTATCTTTCCTTAGGAATTTCTCATGCTAAAAGAGGGACAGTGGCATGGATGTAGATGATCCAGAGGCTTGCCGCTTACAGCGGTTAGATGACGGGGAAGGAGTTGTTGATGTTTGTGTTCTGTGAACGAGGCACAACTTTGATGCTAAAAGGTTGATTGGATCAACCAGTGATTTTCTTATACAAAGGCTAAGAGGAGGCTAATATGTGTCTCGTACAAAACCCAGGAGAGAGGCTAAAAAGGGTTGATCCTGCTAGAGGATCTTTTATACTCAACGAGAGAGTGTTTTTGTATCCCGTACGAAGCCCGAGATGGAGGCTGAAATTTGTTTAGCCCAATAAGAACCTTTTGGTATCTCGTATAAAGCCCGAGAGAGAGGCTAAACGTTGTTTGACTCCACTGGCGAAAATCATTGTATAAAGCCCAAGAGGAGGCTATTGCGCTGTTTCAGTTGAGTGACAGGTCCAGTATGTTGATTTAAAGAGAAAATCAGTTCTTATATGAGTAACACTGTACTCAAGGATTTGATTCGAGGACCAGGGATATTTCATTTTCTTTGAGGAAACGGGAAATCCAAAGGGTATTGAGATTGTCCGAGTCTACGGGTTTCCTTCCTATTTAACGAAGGGGTCACTTGAGAATGTCTTTGAGACTCAAGGAGATTAGACTGTCCAAGTCTAGAGTTTCATCTTTTGTACTATGCTTTGAGAAACAGTAGTAGACTCTTTGAAAGGACTGTTCTATGAAGATAACTAAGTTCTGTTCCTATACCTCTAGGAGGTCGTCGGGACAATTTGTACGAAGCCCAAGAGGAGGCTGGAAGCTTTTAAGAAGCCGAGAGATCCTTGTATGAAGCCCAAGAGGAGGCTATCATTCCCGGAGGAAGAGATCATTATACGAAGCCTAAGAGGAGGTTGTGAATACTTCTAAGAAGCCGACGGGTCCTTGTACTAAGCCCAAGAGGAGGCGGGGTTCCTTTTAGGAAGCCTGTGGGTCCTTGTACGATGCCCAAGAGGAGGCCGATGCTTTTAAGAAGCCCGTGGGTCCCCAAACCCCGAGAAATTCAAGACAGGCTATTCACAAGGAATAGATCAAGCCAGGAAAGTCCGAGAATTTGGAAGAAACTCAAAGATGCCATTCACGGAGAATACATTCATCTCTGGGAGTAGAGTTTCTTGACAATTCCTAATGAGGACAGCCGAAGAGAAGACTGTATCTGGTGATCCTATTGGGGATCTAGTTGTCTATTTCTACGAATAAACGAAACGGCGTCACCTAGTTCTAGACGTAGTTGCCGGGGAAACTCGAAATATCTATACTATTATTACACAGTTGATATGAGTTTATGAAAAAAGACTTACAGCGAGACAGCCCCACAATACAGTTATATGTATATGAAAGCGGTAAATGAAAGCGTATTAACACTTACTCGGTTGTAGAGCTTCCATGTTGTTTGGTTAGTTGTTCAACAAAGACAGATTGAAAACAACAATATATTCAAAATAAAAGGAGAAAGTGATTTGAAAAAGAAAGATTTGGGGCTTACAGCTCAAGGAGATGCCCAGGGTTTTATCAGTGAGCGCACTGTGGAATTTGTACAGAGGGACTTATACATGTGACTGAGGCCCAAAAATGGTTTTCTGTACACAGGGATGGGTCTTACACTCTATTAGAGGCCCAAAGAGTTCTAAAGAAAAGAAATGGGTCTACTACTCGAGGGTAGGCCCAGATGATTTTTCGTTTAAAATGGCGATCGCGCCGAGGTTTTCTTTTAACGCAGAGGGACTTATACAATAAGTGAGGCCCAAAATTGTTTTGGTTAAAAGGGGCTTGGGTCTTACACTCTATTAGAGGCCCAAAAGTTTTGAATGGGTCTTATAGCTCAAGGAGAGGCCCAAAAGGTTATTTTTCAAAAGGCGACGATCGCGTCGTTTGTTTTTTACGGTATCGGGACTTATACACTACACTGAGGCCCAAAAATGATTTGGTAAAAAAAAAAAAGGATTGGGTCTTACACTCTATTAGAGGCCCAAAGTGTTTTGAAAATGATTTATGAGGGTTGAATTAATCCAAAAACCCTAATTTATTTTCAAAATGTGTTTTAATTGAATAAAAATTCAATTAAAATGATCAAAATTGTTTAACATATGGAAAACAAATTGTGATCTTGGATTAATGCTTCAAAAATTAAGTATTGACCTACAAAATAATTAGAAGGCATTAAAAGTTGCAAAATCAAGGTGGAAAAAATATTTTAAATGTTAAAAACAATTAAAACATTAATTCTTTGCAAAAATATCAATTATATAAAATAAATAATATTTTTGGGATTTTTTGGGAAAATAAAATATTTTAACATTTTTTTGAATTATTAAAAAAAAGAATCAACTCAAAATCATTAAAACTCAGAGAGAAATTAATTTTTGAATCAATTAAATAAAATCACAAAATTCAAATATTTTGAATTTTCAAAAAATGGCGCCAAGAACACGCGCGTGTTCTGGGTTTGCCCAGATTTGCATTTTCTCTCCAATCTCACTGAATACTTGATTATATCATGCAATCCACATACCAATCAACTCGTTTCAACCTCACGATCATGTCTATGACAATTAATTTCATTTAAATTAAACATGGAATAAGAAATCAAAGAGAAACCTCAAGAACCCTAATTTCTGCATGAAGGTTCAGAAATTTCACACACGATTCAAACAATGCAATTTATTGAGGGAAAACATTTCATGCATGATTATGAACATATGGCCAAATTATTGTGCAGCAAAAATTGCATGGATCATAGAGTTAGAAGAGCTCATGCTTACCACTTGCAGCTGGTGATCGTGCTTTGTGTTGGAGGTGTTACAGCTAGGTTCCAATGATCTGGATAGCTTCCCTAGTTGCCATGGAGTGTGTATGAATGCTTGGAATGGATTGAAATGATCTGGAACTTGAGATGGTACCCCAACTGCAAATCTGTCAAGAACTTGAGCAACTGGCTGGTGATTTTGTGATTTTGGTGTTCCAGATGTTATGTGAGTGTTTGGATCACTTCTATTGATGTATGTGAGGTGTGTGTGTGATTGGTTTGATTGGAAAAGCTCTCAAACTCAAAACCCGATAGTGACTTGCCTTAGAAGGCAAAATTGGAGTGAAAGAAGAGATTTTGAAGAAAGCATCTGTTTGATGGATTTGGTGTACTCAAAATGATCACAGTTGAGCTCTATTTATAGTAGAACAAGTTTGTTTTGCAAGGAATAGTGAATGGCAACTGCTGAGTAGGTTTGACCAATGTTGGCAAATGAAAATCCAAGTCTCCTCTAGCCATTGACTAGAGGTTAGGGCACAGGATGCTGGTCCCCTTGGTCTTGGATAAGTCTTGACTGAATTCAGTTGCTAAGAGCTCAGTTCATGCCACCTTGATGCTTCCATTGAATGCTCTAATCCAAAATTGGAGTTTTGTCCCTATTTTGGCAATTCTAGGTTCAACATGTTATTTCTTGTTCCAAAGACTTTGGAGGCTTGGCTCAGTGATTGTCCCCTTTAGATTCAATCCTCAGAGGTGTCCAAGTGGATAGGAGCATTTGGATTTGGCTGATTTTGGTAAATCGACCAAAAGTGCAAAAATTTGCCTTGCCTTGGCAGATTTCAGCAAGGCAACTTGCCAATGTCATATCTCATGGCTCAAATTGAATTTGGTAATGTTCTTGGTCATTTTGGAAAGCCCTTACATGATACAACAACTGTTTGAATATGTTTGGTTTTTATCTCTTTTGAATCCAAGTGAAAATTCCCCCTACATTTGAAAAAAAGTAAAGGCAGATTCTGACTTAGTGAAATTTTCACTAAGTGTTGGAACAAAGTGACTTTTCTTGATTTTGATCACTCCATAACTCAAAATCCATGAGGAATTTGGACATAGGTCAGTATGAAGCTTTTGTAGAGGGAAATGTGATCTACAAATCAAGCTTTGAATGGGGAACAATGGCTTTGTGGTTTAGGAGTTATGGTCCTCCAAAGTTGGCACATTAGTGTCACTTTTTCCATAACTTAGAAATTTTTCTAAGTTTTTATGGTTACCCCTTTTACAAGTTATCCCACTTTCTTTGATTTTTCTTGATGAATGATGATTCAAATCATACATTAACATCATTTTAGGGTTAAAAATCCATTTTGGTGAAAAATCTCAAAAAGTCAAAGTTGAATTTTGTGCACAGTTGACTTTTTATCAAATGAATTCCAAACTGTGCAATTCTTCAGGAAATCATGTCCTTGACCTAAATCAAACTTGATGGACATGTTCCATGGGTGTCATAGGGTATATTAAATCATGTCTTAGGGTTTGGGAGCATGTCCTGGTCAAAAGTCAAAGTTACAGTTGACTTTCCTCGTGAAAGCCTAATTGTGGTACAGATGAAATTGAGACTTGTTGCTCAAGCTTCTTGGATTAATCCATTGTTCCAAATGGATCAATATAGTATATTAGAGACCCTCAAATCATGCCTTGAGGTCTTGGTTCATGATTTGTCTCAAAAGTCAACTTAGGGGTGAATTAGGTCAAGAAACCCTAATTCCTGATTTTTAGTGAATGCATCCCCTGAGGCAAAATTGACTTGATGATTGGGTCCATGAGGTTCCATGGAGTATATTAGGTTATGTTTTGGATCTTTGGCTTGTGCCCAGATGAAATTTTCCATCTGGAGGCCCTGGTCGACCAAAACCCTAATTTGGTGATACTGGCGATCTTGAGGCTTGATCCACCTAGAAGGGAGCATCCTTATGCTTAATCCTTGAAGTGGGAGTCCTTTTTGATCCTTTGTGGATGTTTAAGAGGTTAGACAAGTTGAAGATCATGTCATTTCTTGATTGATCCTTTGTCTAAGAACTCTGAGAGGGCTTGAAACCCTAATTCTGATTGTAGTAAATGCTCAACAACCCTTGAGGCATTTGATGAGGCATGATGGTTCACCCTTATTGTGATGATGATTTGTACAATGATGGGAAATCTTAGTGGTCAAAATTTTGGGTATGACAGTCGTGCTCTGATTATGTAATACTGGGGAACGTTTGATTCATGTTTTGAGAGATACGACTGTATTCTCTATTTATTTTGTAATCTTATTTGAATTTTATGGTGAAGTGGATTTTTATGCCTAAGTTGATTTAATGAAGGAAGTTAATTTTAGACTTAAATGTTATGATATTCTTAATGGAAGTGATTCCGCTGCTACATGCTATGTGAAAGTATATGGAAACATGAATTCAATTTAAGTGTTATTGAGCATGACAGGTGTATTTGTGATGTTTTTGAAATTATATGTGACACCCTTGTCTGAGATGCATGATAATTTACTCTGATTATTTATATATATTCCGCAGGGTTTAGAAGGGTGTTTCATTAGTGGTATTAGAGCAGGCCGGTCCATCCGGCTAGGTTGTCAAATGTTGTTTGTTCCCTAGTATGCGACATGTGTGTTAAAACACTGTCGGTACTCGTTGTCTTTCTAACCTTTGTCTGCAGGAGTGGGATTGAAACAAGTAGGGGAGAAGCTTGTGCTTCTCTAAGATGCTTCAGGTGTGGAGTGGTAGCTCGGTGTGCCGTTGAACGCTATTAAAGTTTGGTAAAGATGGTTTATGCCCCATCATGATTGTCGACTGTCTATTGACAAATTGAGGAACTAATCACCCTTAATATCTTGTTAATAGTGGACGAGATTGTGTTGGATGGAATAGATATGTCTTGCGATCTTAGATGGTGTGTGTGCAATGAATTGTTTGGAGTTAAGCCAAGTGCTTACAGATTGTTTTGATGAGTCGGTGCAGGATGGTGCCAAGATGTTTATGTTGATGGCAACTTTGAGTATTAGTGAAAGCGGAGAAATTGGTGTTTTACCAATTGTTTGTGATTTTTTCAGAAGTTTTTCCTGATGAGATAAGTGATTTACCGCCGGAACGTGAAGTGGAGTTTTCGATCGACTTAGTTCCTAGAACTAGTCCGATATCGATGGCTCTATATTGTATGTCTGCATCTTAATTGAAAGAGTTGAAGAGTCAACTTGAAGACCTGCTTGAGAAGAGGTTTATTCATCCGAGTGTGTCATCGTGGGGTGCACCATTTTTGTTGGCTAAGAAGAAAGAATTGAATGCGAGATAGAAGAGATGGTTGGAACTTCTGAAAGAATATGATTTTGGTTTTAATTACCATTTGGGTAAAGCAAACGTGGTAGCTGATGCATTGAGTAGGAGATCTTTACATATGTCGATGATGATAGTAAGAGAGTTGAAAATGATTGAGCAATTTCAAGACATGAGTTTGGTTTGTGAAGAGACTTCTTATGGAGTTAAGCTTGGTATGTTGAAGCTTACTAGTGGTATTCTTGATGAGATTCGAAAAGGTCAGAAATCTGATTTGAGTTTGGTAGATCGGTTGACTTTGATCAATCAAGGTCAAGGTGGTGATTTTTGGATTGATGAGAACAGTATCATGAGATATCGTGATAGAGTTTGTGTTTCGGACATTGTTGAGTTGAAGAAGTGTATTCTTGAGGAAGGGCATCGTAGTGGATTGAGTATTCATCCCGGTGCTACTAAGATGTATCAAGATTTGAGGAAAGTATTTTGGTGGCCTTGTATGAAGAAGGACATTGCCGAATTTGTGTATTCTTGTTTGACTTGTCAGAAGTCGAAGATTGAGCGTTAGAAACTGTCTGGTTTGATGTAACCGTTTTCTATTCCTGAGTGGAAATGGGATAGCATATCTATGGATTTTGTGTATGGTCTACCTAGAACACCGAGTAATTATGAAGCTCTTTGGGTTATTTTAAATAGATTGACGAAATCTGCTCACTTTATTCCAATGCGAACGGATTACCCGTTGGAGAAGTTAGCGAAGCTATACATTGAGAGGATTGTCAGTTTGCATGGTATTTCATCTAGCTTTGTGTCAGATAGAGATCTGAGGTTCCCTCGTATTCCCTTCCCCGCTGCGGTGACGAGGATCGTGGAGGACTTTAACCTCCTGCATTTTGGGAACTACTCTCTCACCATGCTCGATGCAGATCTGCTGAGTGCCTTCGTCGAGAGGTGGCACAAGGAGACATCATCATTTCATCTCCCATTCGGAGAGATGACTGTGACCTTAGATGATGTCGCCTCCTTGTTTCACCTCCCTATCGGCGGTAGATTCTGGACGGCCCCGATCGTGAGTATGTCCCAGGAACATGCGTTGGTGGTTCGTGATCTAGAGCTGCCCGAGGCAGTGGTGTATCAGGAGTTCACCGATACATGAGGCGCTCACCTACGCATGCGGTGGCTCCGTGATAGGTAGGACGAGCTTGTTGCTGCTGGGAGGTTCCAGGCTGCCGCTAGGGCGTACATGCTGCATGTAGTAGCATGTAATCTCTTTGCGGATAAGTCTGGTAGGTATGTTGATGCTCGCTACCTATGCCTCTTCAGCGATCTGCAGAAGCACAACTGGGCCTGGGGTTGTGCAGCCCTGACTCAGTTGTATCATGCACTCGAGGAGGCGACCCGATTTGAGACGAAGCAGCTTGCTGGGTACCTTAGTTTGTTGCAGGTATATCTTAATTCATGTTCTTACTTGTCCTTATATTTTTATTTAAATCATTCTATTTCTAATTTATTGTTTGTTGCGATCTCAGTGTTGGATCTATGAGCATTTCCCTATGATATGCGATAGGAGGTTCCTGCCATATACCCAAGGTGAGCCACGGGCGAAGAGGTGGAGGGGGAATTCTTGAGTACAGAAGGAGACTGGACGAGCTGACCATAGAGGATGTCATATGGACACCCTACGAAGAGCACAGAGTCGTCCATGAGTTCGAGGAGTCGTCATTATACTCCGGATATATAAGATGGGAGACTCTGGTTGCCAGGCACCTTCCAGAGAGATGCTTGCGCCAGTATGGCTACATCCAGAGGAGACCACCACCAGTTCCAGATACACCTTCTGAAGGTATTGATCGGTGGTTTCAGACGCACTTCCTCAGCTCTGGTCGTGCCATTGTAGCCCGATCTGCACCGGTTCAGTATCCCTCGCAGTGTGAGGATGGCTACTTGGAGTGGTTTCTCAGCGTATCACATCCACGCATTACTCCACCGCCGGCTGAGGAAGCACCTTCTGGGGGTGTACCTTCTTATGACGCAGCTCATCCTCCTCCTCCAGCACATCACCATGATGACACACAGCGCTTTCAGATGATAGCAGTCATGGAGGATTAGCTCATGGGCTTGGTAGACCCTGATGGCAGTGTTTCTGCTGGATTAGCTAGGATTGCACACCTAGCCCGTGGGGGTCCTATTTAGTATTGTACATGTATTTTTGTATTATATGTATATTTGTTCAGAACAATATATTGTATCATATGTATATTATTGTGTTGTATGTATATTATGTCAGAACAATATATTATTATTATACCTTCGATTAAAATCTTAAATCGCAGTGATATGAAAAAACAACTTAAACAAATCAACACTTAACATTACATAAACAACTTAATTAATGAACATTAAAAACCTAAACACTACCAGATGCTTCAGGGCCTTTCAGCATCTCCATTATTTCATCAACTGATCTTGAAAGCTGCACATCAAACTCCATCGGACCCCTTGTTAGCCTACGGCGAAATGATCTCCACATTTTGATGACATCTTCATCGTCCTTCAGCTCAATTAGGTTGTATTTCAGACTACCATCCACCCAATCCTCCCGAAACTCGATCTTCGACACCTTTCTATTGTCACCATCAGGCAACAATCCCTTCAACTTCGAAGTTAGGCCGGCAAAGGAGGTTGTGTCATCGGGAAGCATGAATTCGACAGGACGAGAACCTCTCTGGAAGTAAACTTCTGACTTAATAAAAAATGCGGGAGAAGCCATTTTTTCCAGATATGTTTTACCACAAGACCTAACCCCTATTTATACAAATGTTCATCCATTCTGGACCGCACAAAGTGTCGGTGCAATCACAACCATACAAAACTGTCGGCAAAATCTCGACCGTTTAAAAAAAACCCTAAAATTAGAACTACCGGGAATTTCAATTACGGTGAAATTCCCGGTATCAAACTATAATTTTCACGCAAATACCGGATTTTTACCACTTACCGGGAATTTGAAATTTCTGGTATACCGGGATTTTCAAATACACTACCGGGAATTTTGAACAATACCGGAATTTTTTTTAACATTACCAGGAATTTCGTCTGGAGATTGTTTGAAAAAATTTAAAGGACATTTTTGCCATTTAAAAAATATGGGGGGTGCCAGGTTTAATTGGGAGGGTGGCAGGTAGAATCGTCTAACAAAAGAGATAGTAAAAGTAGAAAGAATAGAAAGAGAGAAAAGTTTGTAAAGAGGAAATAGAGACAAGTTTAAGAGGAAAGAAGAAGAGTGGAGAACAAGTGAAAAGAAAAGCTCAAGAATCATCCAAATCAAGATAAGGGTGGGTTTTCATTTATTTATTTGGGTTATTTGATAATGATTAGTAGGTAGAAATAAGTTTAGATTAAAATCCCCAAAATTTTCTATGAGATTGAAATTATTAGGTTTTGACATTAATCTTTAAAATAAGTTAATTTTTGTGTGTTTGGAATTGATTTTTGATATAATTTAGAGACCCATTTAATATTTAGAATACCTATTAGAATTGGAAAATTGAAATAATGAAATGTGTTCTATCCCTGTAGCACAATCTGCGTATAAAATTTTGTGGGTGGTCTTGTGTGTGGCTATTACATATTAGTCATTGTTTTATATTGTTTAAGTATAATAGATTAGCTTTTATATTAATTTGCAAAAAGATATTGGTACTGTTGATTCTTGATACCATTTTATTATAATATGTAGACTGTTGCTTATGTTTTGACATTCTTGGATTTAATTCTTGTTAATCGTATGGCATGGCATTAGGAAAGACATTTTGTCAAACATTACAGTAATAAGTTACTATACTGAAACATATCTAATAATAGGACTATTTATTTTAGTAATTTTAGTAATATTGATATCAATTAAGTTAACATTAATTAAAATAAAAAGATTGTGAGATGCTTAGAAAAAGTGATCAATTATTAATATTTATTAATCGGATTTAATGGGTGTGAGTCATTAATCCAAAGTAAAAAAAATAAAAAAAATGAAAAAACATATATTTTATTTTATTATTTGAATTTTTATTAGAAAATAATTTTATGGTGAGAGATAGATAAAATAAACAAAATGATTTATAATTGCAAATCCTGTAGCAATTAGAATATTATTATTATAAATTAGAATTTTTATTAAAAGATTAAGTGTTTTATTAAGTATTAATTATTTAATTTAAAATATTGGTTATTTAATCTAAATATTGATTATTCATTTAATTATTGATTATTTATTTATTATTGATTATTTATTGAATAAGTGAAATTTATTTGAATATTGGATTCAACTATTGGTGATGGATTAATTATTCTTTATTTAATCGGTATCGTGTGTTTTGTGAGTTGTGATTGGATCGAGTCGATTCTTGTGTATTATTTGCTAAACGTGGTGATAATGTTTAAAGTATGAGTACCTTGATTATGAAAAATGTGATTGTGTGTGCAATTGTGTGGTAATTCAAGTGTGATGAATTATTGGAGATATGCATGATATTAAGATTAGGGAATGATCTTAATTGCATATGATTGTTAATTGCATACGCATCATTTGTGTCAAGAGGTAATGCGTGTTAGTTCCGTGGGAGCTAGTGACTTGTCCCAAACCTAGAGTGGGGTTTGAAAGCTTAGGGGACGAGCTTTTGTTTGTTATTGGTCTAGGGGACGGACGCGGTTTAAGTGTAAAAACCAAAAAATAATAACAAGTGTTGGTACCACATAGTATGAATTGCATTGAGTCGTGCATTGTGTCTGATTGCATATATGTTGTCATATGAAAGTATGTGTATGTATGTGAATTGTTGAATTAGTGAAATTGTGGAATTGTGTGGATATACTTGTGTATGGTGTGGTTACTTGAGTAATACCTTGTTGATGAAACTTTGGAAGCGTGAGAATGATTGTGATTATGTTTGCATATCTTTAAATTAATTATTATCTTATGATTTCAATGATTATGTGAATTCTCACCCTTCTGTTGGAATGATGTTTTATACGACATCAC
This sequence comes from Lathyrus tuberosus, assembly GCA_022829125.1. NCBI lineage: Eukaryota > Viridiplantae > Streptophyta > Magnoliopsida > Fabales > Fabaceae > Lathyrus > Lathyrus tuberosus. The sequence continues at coordinate 898,786 of JALAZF010000162.1, read as the reverse complement.
TTAGGTACTGAAGATTAGAGTTGCTTGCTAGTACGAGGATAGCTATTTGGAGTAGCTTGTTTAGCTTCCTTATTTATTTTGGGTCGAGTCGTGCTCTGATTATGTAACATTGGGGAACGTTTGATTCATGTTTTGAGAGAGATTGTATACTCTATTTATTTGTTAATCTTATTTGAATTTTATGGTGAAGTGGCTTTTTATGCCTAAGTTGATTTAATGAAGGAAGTTTATTTGAGACTTGAATGTTATGAGATTCTTAATGAAAGTGATTCCGCTGCTACATGCTATGTGAAAGTATATGGAAGCATGAATTCAATTTAAGTGTTATTGAGCATGACAAGTGTATTTGTGATGTTTTTGAAATTATATGTGACACCCTTATCTGAGATGCATGATAATTTAATCTGATTATTTATATATATTTTACGGGGTTTAGAAGGGTGTTACAGTCGTCAACTTAGATACCCGATGAAGAACGTACCACATAACATTCATCTGAAAGGTCTTTTCTTCAAGGAAGGAGAAAATGACAGAGCACTAAAGAAAGAAATTGTACATGCCTGGCAACATGTTCATAGGAAGGGGAGAGAGTCCTTAGGAAGGCTAAATTGCATTTCCACATAACCTTATCTCCAATGGGTACAAACTAGAGCCATCAAACTGAAGATACCTTATCCTCGTCAAGAAGTTTTTGCCTTAACGGAATCTGTCCTTTATTTCATGTCCGATGAGGAAAAACTTCAGATCGCTCTCAATAAATTCCAACGCGAGAAGAACTCTTGGAAGAACAAGTACCAGATTATTAGCTTGGAATACAAAAAGATCCAAGAGCTGTTATAGGAGAAGGATCCTCTGATTGAGATATTTGAGCAGCATGCTATAGAAAGTCAAGAGGAGCGTAGAAGTCTACACTCTCCTTTCACATGGCAAAGGATCATCAACCCGACAACCGTTGAGGATACCCGATCAAAGAAGAGAAAGATTCAGCAACCAGCATCTGAGCTTTCTACAAGATTACCTTAGGATCCATATGTTTTGTTTCCTTTCCCACGCTTTGTAAATGTTTTTCCTGTAATATACTACAATCTGTTAAAATTCAATAAAATGGTTTCATCGTTGTATGATATTTGCAACATAATTGTCAAAGATTCTTTTGAAAACAAAACAAAAAAGAAATCATTCTTTGCATATCATTCATCATTCTTACATTACACATCTTTGTCATTGAGTCTCACACATGTGTCGCACTTTAGAGTCAAATAGTCTCATTCATACAATACTCGGGCCAATCGGCAAAAGAAAATGGTCGATCTCGAGGAAGAGAACAAGGAGGCAAGAGAGGAAATCATCGCTCTGAAAGAGAGTTTGGAGAAACTCCACAACACGATTGAATCCCTGGCAGCAGCTCAGGATTAACCACCTCAAAGGACTGCGATCTCAGAAATTATGTCTACACCAGAATTTGAGACACCTGGAAGTCATCCTCAGTATAACATGCCTAAAGGTTTTCCCTGGGGAATGCCTTTCAATTTTGTACCTGAAGGATATATACCTCCGGTCACTGAAGACCCAGAAGTTATAGCAGGAACCTCCAGACCTGAAGGTTTCAAACTTCAGGTAAATGAAGATGCAAGGATTACGATAGAAACTCCTGAAGGTTACAAACTTCAGGTCAGTGAAGCACCAAGAGTTACCGCCGTAATGTCTATACCACAACCTGTGATACATACTATCCTAGAGGAACAAATTCTACAGGCCACTTCTGGCAGGAATGAAGAAGTATATGAAAGTATGAATGAATTCCAAGCACAGTTCTTGGAAATGCAAAAGGAACTGCATGCCATTCGTGGACAGGACTTGTTTGGAAAGGACACCGCTGACATCTATTTGGTCCCTAATGTAAAAATACCGCACAAATTCAAGGTGCATGACTTTGAGAAATACAAAGGCAACTCTTGCTCTCAAAGTCACTTGGTAATGTATGCCACTGAAAATGTCTACCCAGAGAGAAAACCAGCAGCTACTAATCCATTACTTCTAAGACAGGTTTACCGATATCATGCTCAAATGGTACATGGGTTTAAACCGTACTAAGATCAGTACTTTCAGAGACCTTGGGGCAGCTTTTGTTCAAAAATATAAATACAATTTGGACATGGCACTAGATAGGAACCAGCTCAGAGCAATGTCCTAGAAAGATAAAGAAACCTTCAAGGAGTACGCTCAACGATGGCGTGAAATCACCGCCCAGATCTGTTATCCTCTTGAGGAAAAAGAAATGACAAAAATCTTCCTAAAAACATTTGGCTCATTTTATTATGATCGAATGGTTGCAAGTGCACCTAGTGACTTCACCGAAATGGTGAACATGGGAGTACGCCTTGAAGAAGCAGTCAAAGAAAGCCAGTTAGTCAAAGAGGCAGAACCATCCAACAATACTAAAAGATACGGTGGTGCTTTCCAAAAGAAGAAAGAGCAAGATATTAGTAATATCTCTTTGGGTAAGTAAAGGAGAAGGTATCAACCTCGATAGGTAGCAACAGTAACTCCCGCCGTCAACCCAGCGCCAGCTCCGACATATCAACCACAAGTTGCTCAGAGCCAGCCAAGTCAACAACAGTATCAGCAAAGGCAGCAACAACCTCTTCAGCAGGCTCGTCCGCAATATAATAGCAACAATCATACTACACGATCACCAGGGTTTGACCCCATACCAATGTTATATGCAGAATTATTTCCACTTCTGTTAGCCAAGGAGCACATTCAAACCCGGACTCCTCTTACAGTTCCGGACAATCCGCCTTTTTAGTTCAAGGCCGATCAATCTTGCCCTTACCATCAAGGAGGACCAGGACATAACATTGAGAATTGCCTTAGCTTTAAATCTGATGTACAAAAACTCGTCAGAAATGGGGTTTTATCTTTCAAAGATACGAACCCAAATGTTCAAATGAATACGTTACCACAACATGAAAAAACTTTGGTAAACTTGATAGAAGGAGAACCTGGCAGCAGTTATCAAATTCACGATGTACGCCTACTGGGAACAAACTTAGTAAAGATGCATTGCAGGCAGAGAGGATATGGCCACATGCCATCTTATAACTACCATCAATGTGATATTTGTTCTATAAACAATCAAGGGTGTGTCATTGTACAAGCAGCTCTTCAAGAGCAGATGGATCTGGGCTGGATTCAGGATCACAGGATTCGTGAAGTAAATATGGTTCATTCACATCCAAACATTGTTCAAAATCATGACATACGTGCAACAAACATCAATTTAGTGGCAATGCATTCAAGACAAAGTCAGTACTATAATTTACCACTGCACGATTATAGCGCTTGCCCGATTTTCTCAAAAGACAATCAGGGATGTTCTTTTGTATAAGAGGCCCTCTAGCGTCAAATGGATCTTGGATGGATCCAAGACTACCATGAAAAGAATGATCATCAGGTCAACATGATTCAGATCTTTGATATTCGTTTAATGAATACTAGTCTGGTGGAATTACATGTCGAGCAGGTCAGACTCGGTTTTCTGTCCTCGCATAATTATTGAGACTGCGAAGATTGCTCTGAAAACAATCAAGGTTGCGCACTTGTACAAAGAACTGTTCAACATCTGTTGGACCATTGGTGTCTCCCAGTCTACCACGACGAGGACACATAACAAGTTAGCATAACCAATGGAAATCCAGGCAGGCACCAAAGTTGTGACATCCGCTTTCTTGAAACTGATTTGGTAAGGATGTACTGCATACATAGTGGGTACGGCAGGGTACCACCTTACAATTATGAAGGTTGTGGAATATGTTCAGAAAATAACCAGGGATGCTACCTCGTGCGGCAGCTCTCCAGCATCAGGTAGACCAAGGGGAAACCCAATTTTGCCCAAATTCTGAGTCAATCAACATGGTACAAGGTTGCCTCCTTGGCCAAAACAAGGTCCAAAAACTACTGGACAAAAGGAATATCACCGTCTCCGACAAAAGAGAATCTGTGAATCATGGAATTAATGAATATGTTCTCGCCATAATTCCTTAGCTCGATGACGGTAGAAAAGTATCTAACATTCCCAATTTGGAACCAATAGAGGTTGCTTATAATGGTCAAAAGACCCAAATAACCCTAGTGGTCATCTACTTGCCAGGGCCAATACCATACAAGTCAGAGAAAGCTATTCCGTACAAGTACGGTGCGACTACAATAGAAAATGGAAAAGAAATTTCACTACCATCCGTTGTCAACATTGCTGATATCAGTCAGGTCACCCGAAGCGGTCAAATCTTCAATAGAGGAGTTGGAGAACTTGCAAAAGAAAAGGAACCTCAAGGCGGAGTTCCTAATCAACAAATTGGTCAATCCAGCAGCGCAGAGCCTATAAAAAATAACGATGAAATGCTAAAGCTCATCCAGAAAAGCGAATACAACATTGTGGATCAATTGTTGTAAACTCCTTCTCGGATTTTCGTTTTATCTATTTTGCTCAGTTCAGAAGCTCACAAAGAAGCTCTATAGAAAGTCTCAGAACAGGCCTTTGTAGAACAAGATGTGACAGTGGGTCAATTTGACAACATTATTTCCAACATCACTTCCTGCAACAATTTGGGTTTCAGTGATGAAGAACTTCCAGAGGAAGGGAAAAATCATAACATGGCACTCAATATCACAGTCAATTTCCAGGACGATGCTTTAGCCATCGTGTTGGTAGACACAGGTTCATCCTTGAACGTCATGCCAAGATAGACATTGGTACAGCTATCTTTTCAAGGTACTCCCATGAGAGGCAGTGAGATCATCGTCAAAACCCTTGATGGATCTAGGAAAATAGTTATCGGCGAAGTCGACCTTCACATAACCATTGGTCCCCATACTTTCCAGGTCACTTTCCAAGTCATGGACATCCAAGCAGCATACAACTGTTTATTAGGAAGACCTTAGATACATGAAGCAGGGGCAGTCACTTCGACACTTCACCAGAAGCTGATGTTTGTCAAGAATGTCAAATTGGTCACGGTATGCGGAGAACAAGATTTAATCGTGAGAAACCTATCATCATTCTCCTATTTAGAACCAGAGGAGGTCGTCAGAACTCAATTTCAGGCACTCTCGGTCAGCAATGAGAATCACCAAGAAAAAGGAACATCAATTTCCTCGTACAAAGACGCTCTCCAAGTAATGGGAATCGGTGACATAAAAGGATGAGGGCAGATTATGACTCCTGCCGATAACAAGACAAGAAAAGGTCTCAGTTTTTCTCCAACACTTATCAAGGCTACAAAGAAGAATGAAATCCTTCATCCCATTCAGGACCTCTTCCACAGTGGAGGCTTCCTCCACCCAATATCTCAAGAAGTCCACACCATCGAGGAGAATAATTCCTCTGATAAAGATGAAGAGTGGAAATCCTATTTCAACGATAAAGGATATATATCTCTAGGAGAAACATATATGCCATTTTGCTCTCCAAAGCAAAGTCCCAGATATATACCAAGATCAGACGTCAGGATGATCTACGAAGATTGTGATCCCGAAGGATGTCGGGCTCCACCTAACTCATTAGAGGAACACACTCTGATGAAAGACAACTGTGACTACAAGTTATATGATCCAAGGGATGATTTTCCCCATTTGGAAGCCTTACATGGAAGATTAGGAGCAAAAGAGTCAGACAGATAATGCATATCTGTTGAATGACCTTGAGAAAAATACACCTGTTCTCCCAGAATCATGGAATCCTTACCCAGAACATTCCCAGGATGTTAAATGCCACATAGATGAATTTACAAAGATCGCAGGACAATAATTTGTCAACTTTTCATTTCCCAAGGTCAACGTCATTGAAGAAGATGACTTATCTATTCCCACAGAAACCTGGGATACCTTGGGGTAGCCAAAAGGCAAATATGACTTTCTAGTGAAGTACACTACTCCCAAAAGCTCTCGCATCAGATATGAAGACATCCAACCAACTGGATGGGGAGATCCTCTTGAAAATGAAAATACCGTTGAAGATATAACAAAAGAGTCCTCTTATGATAACTCTGCATGGGAAGAAGACTCTAGTAATCCAACTCCACCAGAGATCAGTGTTATTACTGAAGACAAACCTAAAAGGAAAATACCAGACTTTGTGATCCACAGAGGAGTTCGTAGCCATTGGGTTGCGGTCGATGTCCCAAATGTCGTTCATAAATCGAAATAATTGTCGCGTCTTTGTTTTGACATTTCACTTTACCCGGGTGAAAAGGATGTTTTATAAGGCTTGATTTTCTGTAAATGTCACTCTTCGCTTCGCCCAAAGCAAAATAGTTTTGTTTTATAGGGTTGTGTTTCAAGAATCGACAAATCATGAATAAATAATGTCATTCTGAATTCCGGCATTTATTGTTATTTTCACTTTTCGCTTTTCAAGAAGATGGTAATCCTAAAAAACAGACTTAAAATAAAAACAAGAGTTTAAAAAAAAATACACTGCACACACTTTTGCATTCTCTCTGCCTTTTCTAAAAAGGAATCATCACGTCGTGCAGATTACTTATTTTAAACCCCATTGAAACATACGATCCAATGCCTTCTCCCAACTTTGAGTTCCCGGTATTTGAAGTCGAAGAAGAAGATGACAAAGAAATTCCAGAAGAGATCTCTTGATTACTCATTCATGAGGAAAAATCCATTCAACCTTATAAAGAACCGTTGGAAACAGTCAATTTGGGTTCAAAAAAAGATAGAAGAGAAGTTAAAATTGGGGCACTACTCAGTCCAACCGTCAAAGAAGGCTTGATTGAACTGCTCAAAGAATTTTCAGTTGTGTTTGCTTGGTCCTACCAAGACATTCCAGGGTTGGATACCAACATCGTGGAACATCACTTACCACTAAAGCCAGAATGTCCGCCAGTCAAACAAAAATTGAGAAGGTCTCACCCTGATATGGGCATCAAAATTAAGGAAGAAGTGCAGAAACAAATGGACGGAGGTTTCCTTGCCACATCAGAGTATCCTTAGTGGCTAGCCAACATAGTGCCAGTTCCCAAGAAGGAAGAAAAAGTCAGAATGTGCGTGGACTACATGTATTTAAACAAAGCAAGTCCAAAAGATGACTTTCCCCTATCACACATTGACATGCTAGTTGACAGCACAACAAAATTCAAAGTATTCTACTTCATGGATGGATTCTCGGGCTATAATCAAATCAAAATGGCGCCAGAAGACATCGAGAAAACTTCGTTCATCACCCCATGGGGCACCTTTTGCTACAAAGTAATGTCGTTCGGTCTAAAGAATGCAAGAGCTACTTATCAAAGGGCTATGACAATTATGTTTCACGACATGATACATAAAGAAATTGAAGTATATGTCGATGACATGATTGGCAAATCGAAAACAGAAGAAGAACATGTGGAAAATTTGTCAAAGCTATTCGAGCGTCTGAGAAAATACAAACTCCGCTTGAATCCCAATAAATGCATATTCGGTGTTCGTTCAGGAAAGCTCTTGGGATTCATCGTTAGCCAGAAAAGAATTGAGGTTGATCCCGATAAATTCAAGGCCATTCAAGAAATGCCTTCTCCAAATACTGAAAAACAAGTAAGAGGATTTTTGGGACGTCTGAATTACATCTCAAGATTCATATCCCTCATGACCGTGACATGCGCGCCAATCTTCAAGCTACTCAGAAAGAACCAAAGCTGTATATGGACAGAAGACTGCCAAAAGGCTTTCGACAACATCAAATAATATCTGTTGAATCAACCAATTATGTCTCCTCCAGTGGAAGAAAGACCACTAATCATGTACTTAACAATCTTGGAAGACTCCATGGGCTGTGTGCTTGGCCAACAAGATGAAACAAAAAAAAGAATCATCCATTTATTACTTAAGCAAGAAATTCACAGACTGTGAAACTCGATACACTATGCTCGAGAAAACTTGCTGCGCTCTAGCTTAGGCAGCTAAACGTCTTCGCCAGTACATGATTTGTCACACTACTTGGTTAATATCCGAAATGGATCCGATTAAGTACGTCTTTGAAAAGCTTGCTTTAACAGGAAGGATTTCCCGTTGGCATATGTTGTTATCAGAATACGACATTGAGTACCATGCTCAGAAAGCCATTAAAGGATGTGTTTTAGCCGATCATTTGGCTCATCAACCGATTGGCGATCAGTAATCAATCAAATTGGACTTCCCAGACGAAAATGTGATGTACCTAAAAATGAAAGACTGCGATAAACTGCTACCAAGCGAAGGGCCAGAGCCAAGTTCTCAACGAGGACTAATATTCAATGGAGCTGTCAACGCTTATGGAAATGGAATTGGGGTAATCATCATAACACCTCAGGATACCCATATCCCTTTAACTTCTAGATTGGCATTCAAATGTACAAACAATGAGGTTGAATACGAAGCTTGCATCATGGGCCTCAAAGAAGCTATCGACTTAAGGATAAAGAACTTAGATGTGTTTGGAGACTCAGCCCTGGTCATAAATCAGATCAAAGGAGAGTGGAACACATATTAACCCGAATTGATTCCTTACAAAGACTACACAAGAAGGTTGCCCTTCTTCGACAAGATTGAGTTTCATCACATTCCTCGTGAAGAAAACCACATGGCTGATGCACTGGCTACTTTATCCTCCATGATTAGTGTGAATCGATGGAACGAGTACCCAAGATTGACATAATGCGCCTTGATAGACCTGCTTACATATTTGTCGTTGAAGCAGTCATAGATGACAAACCATGGTATCACGATATCAAATGCTTCCTTCAAAGACAAGAATACCCACAGGGGGCGTCAAGAAAAGATAGGAAGACTCTCAAAAGACTGACTGGCAACTTCTTCCTCAACAAAGATACACTCTATAAAAGAAACTCTGACATAGGTTTGCTCAGATGCATGGACAGACACGAAGTAAACACGTTAATGAAGGAGTTTCATGAAGGCTCCTTTGGCACTCATGCCAATGGGCATACAATGGCAAGAAAAATTCTGAGAGCAGGATATTTTTGGGCTGACAATGGAAGCTGATTGTTACAAGTACGTAAGGAAGTGTCATAAGTGTCAGATATATGCCGACAAAATTCATGTACCGCCAACGCATCTCAAAGTTCTTTCTTCTCCATGGCCTTTTTCCATATGGGGAATCGACATAGTTGGCATGATTGAACCCAAAGCTTCAAATGAACATCGGTTCATCCGGGTGGCCATTGATTACTTCACTAAATGGGTTGAAGCGGTATCGTACACCAATGTGACCAGGCAAGTGGTGATCCGATTTATCAAGAACAATCTCATCAGCCATTATGGTGTTCCTAGCCAGATCATTACGGATAATTGATCGAACCTAAACAAAAAAATGATGAAAGATTTATGTACTGAATTCAAAATTGAACACCATAACTCGTCTTCCTACTGGCCTAAAATGAATGGCGCGGTAGAAGCAGCTAACAAGAACATCAAGAAAATCGTTCAGAAGATGGTCGTGACCTACAAGGATTGGCACGAGATGCTACCCTTTGCTCTTCACGGTTATCGCACATCCGTCCGCACTTCAACAGAGGCAGCCCTTTTTTCTCTAGTATATGGCATGGAAGCAGTGATCCCCATAGAAGTAGAGATCCCATCAATGAGAGTATTATGGAAGCCAAGCTAACAGAAGTTGAATGGTGTCAAAGTAGATACGATGAACTAAACCTAATCGAAGAAAAAAGAATGACGGCTCTATGCCATGGTCAGTTATATCAATAAAGGATGAATAAATTTTTTGACAAAAAGGTCCGACCCCGTGTCTTCAAAGAAGGCGACCTCGTGCTCAAGAAGATACAATCATTTCTCACCGTTTCCAGGGGCAAATGGACTCCAAATTAAGATGGCCCCTATGTTGTTAAGAAAGCCTTCTCAGGTGGTACCTTAAAACTCACAACCATTGATGGAGAGGAGTTTACTTATCCCATAAATGTTGATGCAGTCAAGAAATACTTCGCCTAAAAAACAGCTCGCTAAGTTGAAAACCTGAAAGGACGACTTAGGCAAAAAAGAGCGTCTCGGTGGACTGAAAACCCGAAAGGACGGTCTAGGCAAAAATTAAAGGCATAAACAATAATCATCCCTATTTATTGAAAACCTGAAAGGGCAATCTAGGAAAAAGTTAGGGATTTATGGCAAGTAACTGTATCCGACTAAGATTGGATCCTTAGAAGCAACGTCATCTATCAAGAAATCCTCAATTAGAAGTCACCTTCAGCAGAAGCTCAGAATACCCAGAATTCAAAGTTGGTAGAAGGATAGTGGTTGTTATGTTTCAATGTAGCCCTTTTCCCTTTAAATTACCATTTTCTAAACTTTCTAATGCTCCATGGGATCACGATTTAGCTGATTACCATTCTATCAATAAAACTCGAGCCCTTGTGCCTTTTGTTTGCAATTCTCATTTATTCTGCTTTGCAAAATGACATGTTTATTTGATTAACATTCTTGAAACACAAAATGAATTTACTTTTGTTTTCAAAATAAAGATGGCAGTTTCCTTTTGATCAATGAACACAAAAAGGAATATCAACGACAACTTCTCTAGAAGCAATCAAATTTCAAAATGCAGAATCAAAATATTCCTTGTGATCAATATATCCCGAATATAGGATCGATTACTTCGGATGGAGCATCCCATCCCCAGTAGGGTTTTTATCCCCAAGAATAAAGATAGAAACATGAATCCCTTCCTCTAACAGGCTGCCATTGTCAGAAAACACTGGTAAAAGTTTTCACCCCAGGAGTCGCATCTTGCTACTGCCCAGAATAGGTAAAGTTCAGCAACAGGGCTTTGTTCCCTCGACAAACCAGTGATACTTTTTTCCCCTGCGGTGGACAAGTATCCATTTATGTTCATCACAAGTCCGTATGTCGTGTCTGTTTTGTCAGAATAAGCATTCATACATCATTGTATAATTGATTCATATTCATATTCATATTGCATTACAATCACTTTGGTCATACTCACCCCCAAGTGATAAATGTCCTCTCTTCATTAGAGTTGTCAGTTTTCCTTTCTACACTTGATATGATAAAATCTCGGTTTAAGTTCTTTCCTCGTCAGGAAATGTATTGTCTAAACAATCTCTTTCCAGTGTATTCCTGGATTGAAATTGGTCCTCAACAACTTTGGCAACTTGAACCTCTGAAAGGCAAGAATACATTCAGGCGCACACCTTTGGAACTTCACTCTTCACCATTGAAGATGATATTTTGCTTTCCCGGATTAAAGAAAATCCCCCACAGAAGCTTCCCAACAAAAGACTCTTGGTAGTATGGACATCACATCTTCCAAGAAATCTCTACCGATTGGCAAGACAAAGAAGTCTACTCTTACCCTCATAGATTTCCAAATAAGTCGACAAATGGCAGTCTCTCTTCGAGAAGTTTTTCCTACTTTCAAGGAAGTCATCAGCACCTCGAAATTGAATTACATCACATGGCGTCTCTCCGAAGAAGTCTCGAAGGGAAGTATGATATAATTTCTCTAATAAATGGCATCTCCAACAAAGAAGTTTGCACACCTCAACAGTTCAAACAAATGATTATCCCCAACAAGTCTAACATCAAAACTTTTTCCATCAAATGGCATCTGCCCAGTAAATATCAGCGAGAAGTTTGATAAAAAAACCATCACAGATAACATTCCTTGTTAAAAGAAGAACTCGACAAGAAGAAACTGAGACCAGTTCCGTGGCTGAAGAGCAGGATCGAGGGGAAGTTTATTTCAAAAGAAACTGAGACCAATTTCGTGGTTGAAGACCAGGATCGAGGGAATGTTTATGTCAAAAGAAACTGAGACCAGTTTCGTGGCTGGAGACCAGGATCAAGGGGAAGTTTGTTTCAAAGGAAACTGAGACCAGTTCTGTGGCTGAAGACTAGGATCGAGGGGAATTTTTACCCTTTTCTAAGTAAGATTACTCAGCAAAAGAAGGTGGATGAGCAAATAGCTACCATTCACAACCACAATCAAAATTTTGGGTATTCCGATATTTAATCCTCTTTTACCTTGAATGTCCGAACGTATTTGCCATTCACACCTTCAGGTTCAAGAAGATGAAATAGGGGCATCTATAATACCCTAAATTTTGACCACAAGATTTCCCATCATTGTGCAAGTCATCACCACAATATGGATGTACCTTCAGTAGCTTGCGATTTTTCTCGCTGACGCGACCACCTTACCGCAATGGTTGGAATTAGGTGCTACTTTCTGATTTCTTATTTATCCTATGAAGCTGGAAAGGAAAGGGAAGCTATCTAAAACTAACCTTGCATGCAAATGTTTTCTTTAACAAATGCTAAGAGATTGGGGGGTCCGGGGTCAGGTTATACAAAGGGAAGTTGTTAATTACCCATTGTATATATGGTTATACATAGATCTTGTGTGGCATGTTCAGATACTTTCTGGTATTTACTGTTATGTGTTGGGAATGTTGAGAGAGTGTTTTTGTTATTTTTTGGATTTCTGTTGTTTTTGGTAAGGTACTGGACCTAAAGTTTTTGATTTGTGTGCTCGCTAAGATTTCGCAATCTTTTGCCTACGTATTCCCGTAAACATAACAGGGAAATCAGAGCAATCGTAGTTCCTCCTATTCTATGGGAGGAAAAAGATGTTTGGTGTCTTGTTTAAAGCCCAAGATTGAAGCTAGATGAGTATTTGTGTCTTATTCAAAGCCCAAGATTGAAGCTAAAGGTTATTGGTGTCTTGTTTAAAGCCCAAGATTGAAGCTAAAGGTTTGACTGAGAGAGAATTTGTCATCTCTAAAGGGAGATATCTCACTTGTTCATCACAGTGGTTGGGTAACTGATTATAAAGGGGAATTACTTTAATCGGAATGTATGGAATCCATCAATGCCATAATTTCCTTTATAAGGGAGATGTCCTGAAGGAAGAAACTTTAACTCAGTGTAGAGCAATGCCATTTTTCCTTAGGAATATTTCATGCTAAGAGAGGGACATGGGCTTGGATGTAAATAATCCAGAGGCTTGCCACTTACAACAATTAGATGAAAGAGGAAGTTTACCAGGATAAAAGAGGGACCACAGCTTGGATTTTTGAATCAACAAGTGTGCCACTTACAACAGTTATTTGGGATTAGGGTTTCTTGATTATCTGTTTTGATGTGTGATGTACAGAGAAATGTCTTCCTTTAGAGAGAAATTTTGATTTCCTCTTTGGGGATGTTGGTTTTATGTGCCTTGATCAAAGCCCAAGGTTGAAGCTAAAAAGTTGATTCTACTTAGGGAATTTTATATTTGTCTTGTACAAAGCCCAAGATTGAGGCTGAAAGAGATGACTCTTTCGGGGAAAGTTTTGTCTGTCTTGTACAAAGCCCAAGATTGAGGCTAAAAGAATTTACTCCACTGGGGAGAGGTTTTATCTATCTTTTACAAAGCCCAAGATTGAGGCTAAAAGATTTGATTAACTCAGCTGGAGAATATGATCTGTAAAGCCCAAGGTTGAGGCTAACTTTGCTGAGGAAAAATCATTATACAAAGCCTAAGAGGAGGTTGGTTGGGGAATTTCTTATATGAAGCCTAAGAGGAGGCTAGCTTCTGTTGAGGATTATTGAGATCTAGAGACAGGTCCAAATTAGGGAATCAACTCTTGCTGAGGATTACAGAAGAGTTGAAATATCAGAGGCCATGAGGTTTTGATTCTGTTAGTGTTGTATTGATGGTAAGTTGACCCTAGCTGGGGAACTTAGAATGAAAGTTTAAAGATTGAGTTTTAAAACCTATGGAGGTTCTAACTCTGCTGGTGTTTGATGAAATTATCAGGGTTTTTCCCGTGCTTTTAGGAAACTTGAGGGTTTCCTTGAGATCCAAGAGGAGATGAGATTTTCCAAGTCTACTGGTATGAAGAGATTGACTCTTAGTTGGAGGATGATCTTTGTATGATTCCCAAGAAGAGGCAGATGTTTTAAGGGATGAGAATAAACCCTAAACTGGTCTGATGTTTTGACTCTCTGGAGGATTAAACTAGTAGAGATGACTAAGTTCTGTCCTATACCTGTAGCAGGTTTTCAGGTCCTTGTATTAAGCCCAATAGGAGGTTGAGAACTTCTAAGAAGCCTGAGGGTCTATGTACAGAGCCCAAGAGGAGGCTGGGGATGCTTTTAGGAAGCCCGTGGGTCCAAGCCTAAGAAAAGTTCAAGAAAGGTTTCACCGGGAATAATCCTCTTTGGGGAAATGAATTTCTTGTACATATATTTCTAAATTGTGACAGTCTTGAGAAAAGTTTCACCGGGAATAATGTCTTTCTCTGTTCCATATTGTATATGCGCAAGAGGAGGCAAGACTGTATCTGGAATTTCCTATGGGGGAACTAGTTTTGACTGTGTTGAAAGAGTAACCACTGGTTTGATCTAAACCTAGACCTAGTTGCTGGGGAAAACTCTAAGCAAGTATATACAGGCATACATAAACAGATGAAATATAGAAACCAGTATGTATAGAAGAAAAAGCAGAACTTACAGGTGTGCAAGCTCCAGCATTGTAATTACAGTTGTATGGTTAGTTATTCAAGAAATTGAAGAAAGTTTTGATGAAACTTAAGATTTGAGTCTAAATAAAAAAGAAAGTTTGTTGTGAAAAGAAGTTTGGGGCTTATACTCAAGGAGATGCCCAAATGATCTCTTTTGAAAAGCGGATGATCGCGTCGTTATTTTGAAAACCACAGAGGGACTTATACAATGTCTAAGGCCCAACTTGTTGTATTTACAAAGAGGATGAGTCTTACACTCTATTAGAGGTCCAAGAGTTTATTTTTTTTAAAGAGATGTGGCTTACAACTCAAAGAGATGCCCAAAATGAAAATTGTTTTGAAAACGGCGACCGCGCCGAGATTTTTTAAAACGTATCGGGACTTATACAATGACTGAGGCCCAAAAATGGTTTATTTACAAAGGGATGGGACTTACACTCTATCAAGAGGCCCAAAAGTGTTTGAAAAAGAAGAAAAATGGGACTTACAACCAAAGGGATGCCCTTATGAAAGACAGTGATCACACCGTCGTTTTAAAAATTGCATCGGGTCTTAAACAATGATTGTGGCCCAAAAAGTTTGCATGTGACAAGGGAAGGGTCTTACACTCTATTAGAGGCCCAAAAAGTGTTTCAAATGAAGTTTGGAAAATTAAAATTGAGGGAAACCCTAGTTTTAATTAACATAATATTATTTTCAAAGGAAATTAAATATAAAATATCAAATATATTAAAAAACAAGTGATAAGCTTTGAAAAATATTTTAAAAAATCATGTTTAATCACATGAAGGCTTGAAATTCAATTGATTTTGAAAAATCAAGGTGGAAATTTCATTTTTTAATGTTTGAAAACAAATAAAATGAAATTAATTACAAAAATTCAAACTATATTAAATAAATAATATAAATTCAATTTTTTTGTGAATAAAATATTTCAACATTTTTGTGAATTTTTAGCAAAAGAACCAATAAAAAATAATTAAAATTGAGAGAGAAATTAATTTTGGAATTAATTAATAAAAACCATAAAAAAAATATGAAAAATAGAAAAATATGAGAGAAATAGCAAAATGGTCTGGGTGGGTCTTGAACCCACGACCTCCAACCAAACACAAGCACGCTTCTAACACTGGGGTGGTGATACATCCGTGTATCAAAACACCCCATAAACATATATGGCTGGCCTGAATTCTAGGTCTGACCAAGGCAAAAACCCAAGCTTTGGTGGATTTGCAAGAAGGCCATAACTTCCTCAAATTTCCATGGAATTGGATGAAATTAAGATGGATCCTGCCTAGAATTTTATGAGGAATCCAATGGTGCTTTTAGAATTTTCTAAAGATGCTTCTATTTTAAAACCCGACAGTGGTTTCAAAATAGGCCAAGATTTGCAAGTTCTATGCTATCTTATCATACAAGCAACCATAGCATGGTAAATTGGTTCAAACACAACACATTTGATATATATGACATGTTTATGATCAATGGACATTAAAGCAATGCATATTTTAAGAGTTCAAGTTGTGATGCACTTACCTCTTGAAGCTTCTTGTGCTAACTGTCAAGATCCTTGTGCCAGAAGTAATCCAATGCTTTGGACACTCTTGATTGATCCCTTAGAAGCTTTTATGATGATCAAAACCATCTGGAAACCTCAGGAACAAGAGTTGGCTCTTTCTTGCAAAAGTGGCAAAAATGACCAAAATGGTAACTCACTCAAATGGTGTTACAGTTGAGGGAGACCTGTTGGGACAGTTTGAGGATGATATTTGGAGTGTGTTTTAAGCTTTGTTTGGTTTTGAAAGTGACTGAATTAAGACATGGCTTGTAAAATGCAGAAAAGTCAAATTTTGAGGTTTCGGAGGTTGATTTTCTAATTTTGAGGTTGTACAATGTGGATGAAGGTTTGAACACCTCCAATGGATGATCTATGATGTGTTTGGAGGGTTATTTGAGTGGTTTTTCCTCTGGTTTCAAGAATTCCTAAATTGCTTCAATGTGACTTGAAATTGAAGTAAGAGAGGGTGAGTGAGAAAATAAGGCTTTGGTATTGTTTTGGTGTGGTTTGAAACATCATAAATGACCTCTATTTATGGTAGAGGAGTTTTGTTTTTGAAGGAATAGTGTTGGATGAGGGATCACTCTATTATCCAATGGATATGCCCATGTATCACTTCCTTAAATGCCAAGGTACCAAGTCTTCATTTGGCCATTGACTAGAGTTGATCTTTGTAGCTCTAGGTCTCTTGAGTTTTGAGTCAATCTTGATTCAATTAGACTGATATGGCTTGGTTCATGACAGCTCCATGTTCCACATCAATGCCAAATGACAAACTTGGAGTTTTGGATTTGAAACTTGAATGATCACATGCCAAAGGATGGGATTCTTGCCTTAGGGCCCAAGCTTGCAGGTTTTTCATGATTGACTGAGATTCTTGTTGAATTTGGATGAGGATCAGTCTTGCATAGTCACCAAAATTGGACTCAAGAATCGTGTGCCACAAGTAATGCATTAAACCTATCTTGGAAATCAGTTTGAGCAAGGCATGTTGTGAGGTCCATAACTCCTTGATTAAGTTGAATCAATGGGAGTTCTGGTATTCTTTGGAAAGCTCTCATGACATACTTTAACTTTTATGTCCACAAATAGATCTGGTTCAGCTTGGATCATGATGAAAAATGACCTCAAAGTTGGTAAAAAATGAAACAGATTCTGACTTTTTGAAAATTTCACTAAGTGTTGGAAAAAGTGGTCATTTTCACTTTTTGTGATTTTGATCAATCCATAACTCAAAATCCATGAGGATTTGGAATCTGATGCAGTTGACACTTTTGAAGATGTCATGTGAACTTTCATTTGAGCTTTGTATGGAAGAAAAAGGCCTTAGGGTTTGGGAGTTATGACCTTGCAAAGTGGGTACCAAATCCATTTTATTCCATAACTTAGAAAATTTTAGGTTTTCTATGGTTGCCCCTTTTGCAAGAAACCTCAATTTTCTTGATTTTTCTTGATGAATGATGATCAAAACCATACATTAACATTATTTTTTACTTAGGGGAGCCACATTTGTGAAAAAATCCAAAAAGTCAAACTTGATTTTGGGCACAGTTGACTTTTTGTCAGATCAATTTCAAACTGTGTGATCCTCTAAGCAATCAAGTTCTTGACCTAATTCAAACCTAATGGATGGAATCGATAGGTGTTTTAGGGTGTCTTGAATCATGTCCCAAGGTTTAGGATCATGTCTTGGTCCAAAGTCAAAGGTATAGTTGATTTTTTCTTCAAAACCCTAATTATGGTCCAGATGAAATTGAAACTTGTGAATCAAGCTTCTTGGATCAATCCATTATTGTAAATGGATCAATGTGGTGTATTTGAGGCCCTTAAATCATGTCTTGAGGTCTTGGCTTATGTCTTGCCTCAAAAGTTAACTTAGGGGTGAATTAGGTCAAGAAACCCTAATTCCTGATTTTTTATGAATGCTTGACCTGATACTAATTTGACTTGATGATTGGATCCATGAGGTCCCTTGGATCATTTTGGATCATGTTTTGAAGTGTTGCCTCATGCCCAGAGGAAAATTTCCATGTGGAGGCCTTGGTCGACCAAGACCCTAATTTGGTGACACTGGCGATCTTGAGGCTCGATCCACTTGGAATGTTGCAGCCTTGTGCTTGATTCTTGATGTGGGAGATCTCTTGATCCTTTATGGGTGTTTGAGAGGCTAGACAAGTTGAAGATCATGTCATTTCTTGATTGATCCTTTGTCCAAGTGCTCGAAGAGGGCTCAAAACCCTAATTCTTGGTTGAGGTGAATGCTCAACAATCTTTGAGAATATTGATGAGGCATGTAGGTACATCCATATTGTGGTAATGATCCTCACAATGAACGAAAATCTTGTGGTAAAAATTAGGAGTAGGGTTTTCAAGCCCTCTCAGAGCATTCAGGCAAATGATCAATCAAGAATTGACATGATCTTCAACTTTTCAAGCCTCTCAAACATCCATGAAGGATCAAGAGGTCTCCCACATCAAGAATCTAACACAGGAATGCAACCTTTCTAGTTGATCAAGCCTCAAGGTCACCAGTGTCAGCAAATTAGGGTTTTGATCGACCAACGCCCCAGAGAGAAACTTTTCATCTGGGCATGAGCCAATACTTCAAAACATGATCCAATAGCTCAAAAAGACTTCATGAGTCCATTAATAAGTTCAAAATAGCCTTAGGGGATGCATTCACCAAAAATCAGGAATTAGGGTTTTCTTGACCTAATTCACCCCTAAGTTGACTTTTTGAGCAAGGCATGAGCCAAGACCTCAAGATATGCTTTGATAACCTCACACAAATTACATTGATCCATTTACAAGTTTGGATTGATTCAAAGGATTTGGTTTATAAGCAATACAAGGATTCAAATTCATCTGGACAACAAACTAGGGTTTTTGATGAAAAAGTCAACCATACCTTTGACTTTTGACCAAGGAATGATCTCAAATCTTGGGACATGATTCAAGACACTCTAAAACACCTATGGAATCCACCCATTAGGTTCAATTTAGCCCAAGGACTTGGTTTCATAAAGGATCACAAAGTTTAAAATTCATCTGATAAAAAGTTAACAGTGATCTAAACCAAGTTTGACTTTTGAGATTTTTTGAAAAATATGACCTCTTCAAGGCAAAAACAATGTTGACTTATGATTTGGACCATTATCAATCAAGAAAAATCAAGAAAAACGAAGTTACTTGCAAAAAGGGCAATCTTGAGAAACTTAAAATTTCACTAAGTTATGGAAAAAAGTGATTTTTACCTAACTTTGCAAGGCCATAACTTGTGATCCAAGCAACTATTTTCTTCCATCCAAAGCTCAAATGAAAGATCTAATTAAATAGGAAAGGATTAAACTTAGAAAAGTATTAAACTTCTCCTCAATCCTGGTCTTCAACCACGGAACTGGTCTTAGTTTCTTTTGAAATAAACCTCCCCTCGATCCTGGGCTTCATCCATGGAATTGGTCTCAGTTTCTTTTGAAATGAACTTCCCCTCGATCCTGGTCTTCATCCATGGAACTGGTCTTAGTTTCTTTTGAAATAAACTTCCCCTCAATCCTGGTCTTCAGCCATGGAACTGGTCTCAGTTTCTTTTGAAATAAACTTCCCCTCAATCCTGGTCTTCAGCCACGGAACTGGTCTCAGTTTCTTCTTGTCGAGTTCCTTCCTCGATAAGGAACTCTATTTGTAGCAGTCTTCATCAAACTTCTCACCGAGTTTTCCTGGGGAGACGCCATTTAATGGAAAAAGATTTGAGGTCAGACTTGCTGGGGGAACCCATTCGTCTGAACCGTAGGTGTGCAAACTTCTCTGTGGGAGATGCCATTTGCCGACCCTACTGGGGAAAACGAGTCTCTTGCGAGACCGCTTTTTACTTGGAGATATTACATCATAATTTTTTTTTGAGATCCTTTCGGAGAAATTCCATGTGATGTAATCCAATTTTGAGGTGCTGATGACTTCACTAACATCGAATTTCTTAGGAGAAAAAAAATGATGTACTGCCGAGAGTCTTTTAGCGGAGAGGCTTTCTCTGGGGATTTTCCTTAATCCAAGAAAGAGAAAATATCATCTTCAATGGTGAAGAGTGATGTTCCAGAGGTGTCCGTCGAATGTTTTATCGTCTTTCGAAGGTTCAAGTTATCAAAATGGTCGAGGACAGGCTCCAATCCAGAAATAAACTGGGAAGAAATTGCTCAGACGATACATTTCCGGATGAGGAAGGAACTGACACCTTTATTAGCGGGAGGAAGTTATCACTTGGGGATGAGACTGACCAGAGTGATATTAATACAATATGAGTCAATTATGCATGATGTATGTATGTTTATACTGATAAAACAGACGCGACATACGGATTGGTGAATGAACACGACTGGATACTCGGCCACTGCGGGGGATAAGAAGTATCATTGGTTCAATGATAGTAATCCTTTCTTGTTTAGGAGGGGTAGACCCTACTGGGAAGAAAAACTATTAATTGGTCTTCAGAGGTAAGAACTCTGCCGGGGATATCAGACGGGGTATTACATCTGAAATAGTTGATCCTTCATACAGGTGTACCGGCTAACAGGAGTACTTTTACTCCGTATTTGAGGTTTAATAAATTTTGGAGAAGCCATCGATGTTCCTTTTTTAGCTCAGTTAGTCAAAAATAAATGCCATCTTTATTTTAAAAGCAAAAGAAAATTTGACAAGTAAAATTCATTTTTTTTTGTTTCAAGAATCGTTGATCATGTTAAAAAATGTCATTCTGTAAAATAAAAAAAAATGAGAATTGCAAATAAAAGCACTAGGGCTCAAATTTTATTGATAGAATGGTAATCAACCAAGCGCGTGACCCCATAGAGCATTTAAAAAGTTTAGAAAATGGTAATTTACGGGAAAAGGGGGTACATTGAAACATAACCACCATTATCCTTCTACCAACTTTGAATTCTGGACATCCTGTGCTTCTGTCGAAGATGACCTTGACTGAAGTCTTTCGACGGATGGTATTACCGCTAGGGGTTTAACCTTGTCAGACGTAGTTACTTGCCATGAATCCCTAACTTTTGCCTGGATTGTCTTTTGATGTTTCCAATATATCGTGATGATTTTTGCTTATGTCTCTAATTTTTGCCTGGACCCCCCTTTCGGGTTTTCAATCCACCGAGACGTTTTTTTATTTATTTAGGCAAAGTATTTCTTGACTAAATCAACATTCTTGGGGTAGGTAAACTCTTCTCCATCCATGGTTGAGAGTCTAAAGGCATCGCCTGAAAAGGCTTTCTTGACCACATAGGGGCCGTCATAATTCGGAGTCCATTTGCCCTGGGAATCAGTGAGAAATGATTGTATCTTCTTGAGCACGAGGTCTCCTTTTCTGAAGACACGGGGTAAGGCCTTTTTGTCGAACGCTTTCTTCATTCTTTGCTGATACAACTGACCATGGCATAGAGCCGTTATTCGTTTATCTTCGATTAGGTTCAGTTTATTGTGTCGACTTTGACACTATTTAGCCTCTGTTAGCTTAGCTTCCATCAATACCCGGATTGATGGGATCTCTAATTTTATGGGGAGCACTGCCTCCATGCCATATACTAGAGAGAAAGGGGTTGCCCCTGTTGAAGTTCGGACAGATGTGCGATAACCGTGAAGAGAAAAGGGTAGCATCTCATGCCAATCTTTGTAGGTTACAACCATCTTCTGAATGATCTTCTTGATGTTCTTGTTAGCCGCTTCTACCGCTCCGTTCATCTTAGGTCGGTAGGGAGATGAGTTATGGTGTTCAATTTTGAACTCATCACACAACTCTTTTATCATCTTGTTGTTTAAGTTAGATCCATTATCCGTAATGATCTGGATTGGAACACCATAACGGCAAATGAGATTGTTCTTGATGAATCAGACCACCACTTTTTGGGTTACATTGGCGTATAACACTGCTTTGACCCACTTGGTGAAGTAGTCAATGGCTACCAGGATAAACCGATGTCTGTTTGAAGCTTTGGATTCAATCATGCCAATCATATCGATTCCCCATATAGAAAAAGACCATGGAGAAGAAAGAACTTTGAGATGCGTCGGCAGTACATGGATTTTATCAGCGTATATCTGACACTTATGACACTTCCTCATGTACTTGTAGCAATCAGATTCCATTGTCAGCCAATAATATCATGCTCTCAAAATTTTTCTTGCCATTGTGTGTCCATTGGCATGAGTGCCAAAGGATCCTTCGTGAATTTCATTCATCAACATGTTTGATTCTGGTCTGTCTACACATCTGAGAAAAACCATGTCGAAGTTTCTCTTGTAGAGTGTATCATCGTTCAGGAAGAAGTTGTCAGCTAGTCTTCTGAGAGTCTTCCTGTCTTTTATGGATGCCCCAGGCGGGTATTCTTGTTTTTGAAGGAAGCACTTGATATCATGATACCAAGGTTTGTCATCTATGACTGCTTCGATCGTGAAAATATAAGCGGGCCTTTCAAGGCACATTATGTCGATCTTAGGTACTTCATTCCAATGATATACATCAATCATGGAGGAGAGAGTGGCTAGTGCATCAGCCATGTGATTTTCTTCACGAGGGATGTGATGAAACTCGATTTTGATGAAGAATGGTAACAACCTTCTCGCGTAATATTTGTAAGGAATCAATCCTAATTGGTATGTGTTCCAATCTCCCTTGATCTGATTGATAACCAGGGTTGAGTCTCCATGCACATCCAAATTCTTAATCTTTAAGTCAATTTCTTCTTCGATACCCATGATACAAGCTTTGTGTTCGGCCTCGTTGTTTGTGCATTTGAAAGTTAGTCGGGAAGTGAAAGGAATTTGGGTACCCTGAGGTGTTACGATGATTGCCCTAATTCCGTTTCCATAATTGTTAACAGCTCCGTCAAAAACTAGTCCCCATTGGGAACCTGGTTCTGGCCTTTCACTGGGTAGCGGTTCATCGCAATCTTTCATTTTTAAGTACATGACATCTTCATCTGGGAATTCAAATCTGACTGATTCTTGATCGTAATCGGTTGATGAGCCATATAATCGGCTAAAATATTCCCTTTGATGGCTTTCTGAGCTTGGTACTCAATGTCGTATTCTGATAACAACATCATGTACTGGCGAAGACATTTGGCTGCCCAAGCCAGAGCGCAACAAGTTTTCTCGAGCATAGTGTACCGAGTTTCACAGTCTGTGAACTTCTTGCTTAAGTAGTAAATGGCAGACTCTTTTCTTTTTGTTTCGTCTTGTTGGCCAAGCACACAACCCATAGAGTCTTCCAAGATTGTTAAGTAAATGATCAGTGGTATTTCTTCCACTGGAGGAGATAGAATAAGTGGATTCAACAGACATTCTTTGATGCTGTCGAAAGCTTTTTGGCAATCTTCCGTCCATACGCAGCTTTGATTCTCTCTGAGTAGCTTGAAGATGGGCGCGCATGTCGCGGTCATAGGGATATGAATATGGAGATGTAATTCAGACGTCCCATAAATCCTATGACCTATTTTTCAGTCTTCGGTGAAGGCATCTCTTGAATGGCCTTGCCCTTGTCAGGGTCAACCTCAAATTCCTTTTTGGCTGACGATGAATCCTAAGAGCTTTCCTGAGCGAACACCGAACGTGCACTTATTGGGATTCAAGCGAAGTTTGTATTTTCTCAAATGCTCGAATAGCTTTGACAGGTGTGTCACATGCTCTTTTTCTGTTTTAGATTTGGCAATCATGTCATCGACATACACTTCAATCTCTTTGTGCATCATGTTGTGAAACAGAGTTGTCATGACCCTTTGATAGGTTGCCTCGACGTTCTTCAGACCAAACGACATTACCTTGTAACAAAAGGTGCCCCATGGGGTGATGAATGAAGTTTTCTCCATGTCTTCTGGCGCCATTTTAATTTGATTATAGCCCGAGAATCCATCCATAAAGGAGAAGACTTTGAACTTTGTTGTGCTATCTACCAGCATGTCAATGTGTGGCAGGGGGAAGTCATTCTTTAGAGTTGCTTTGTTCAGAT
Organism: Lathyrus tuberosus; assembly: GCA_022829125.1. Classification (NCBI taxonomy): domain Eukaryota; kingdom Viridiplantae; phylum Streptophyta; class Magnoliopsida; order Fabales; family Fabaceae; genus Lathyrus; species Lathyrus tuberosus. The sequence continues at coordinate 874,701 of JALAZF010000162.1, read as the reverse complement.
CCCTGTAGTCTACACACATTCTGACTTTTCCATCCTTTTTGGAACTGGTACTATGTTGGCTAGCCATTGAGGATATTCTGAGGTGGCGAGGAAACCTGCGTCGATCTGCTTATTTACTTCCTCCTTAATCTTGATGGCCATATCAGGATGAGTCCTTCTCAGCCTTTGTTTTACTGGAGGATATTCTGCTTTTAGCGGCAAATGATGTTCCACGATGCTGGTATCCAACTCTGGCATGTCCCAAGCAAACACATCTGGAAACTCATTGAGAAGTTTTATCAAGTCTTCTCTGACAATTGGGCTAAGCAGTGCTCCAATCTTAACTTTTTTCTTCTCTTATTTTGAATCCAAATTGACCATTTTCAACGGTTCTTTATGAGGCTCAATAGACCTTTCCTCCTGCCTGAGTAATCGGGAGATTTCTTCTGGAATTTCTTCGTCCTCTTCTTCTTCAGCCTCGAATACCGGGAATTCAAAGTTGGGAAAAGGCATTGGATTGTACATTTCAATGGGGTTTAAAACAAACAATTAAGACTTATGGACGACTTTCAGGACATCGACAGCAACCCAATGGCGGCGAACTCATCTGTGAATCATAAAGTCTGGTACTTTCCTTCTTGGTTTGTCTTCAGAAATGACGCTGATTTCTGGCGGAGTAGGATCGTTGGAGTCTTCCTCCCATGTAGAGTGTCATACCCCAAATTTTGACCACTAAGATTTTCCATCATTGTACAAATTATCATCACAATATGGATGTATCATTATGCCTCATTAGTCTCCCCAAAGATGGGTGAGCATCCACTACAATCAAAATTAGGGTTTCAAGCCCTCTCAGAGCTCTTAGACAAAGGATTAATCAAGGGATGACATGATATTCAACTTGTATAAACCTCTCAAACATCCCCAATGGATCAAAAGGACTCCCACCTCAAGAATCAAGCACAAGGTTGCAGCATTCTAAGTGGATTAAGCCTCAAGATCGCCAGTATCACCAAATTAGGGTTTGGTCGACCAGGGCCTCTAGACGGAAATTTTCCTTTGGGCATGAGCCAATGCTTCAAAGCATAACCTAAGATGCTCCAAGGGACACCATGAACCCAATCATCAAGTCAATTTTGCCTAAGGGGATGCATTCATCAAAAATCAGGAATTAGGGTTTCTTGACCTAATTCACCCCTAAGTTGACTTTTGGGACAAATCATGAGCCAAGACCTCAAGACATAATTTAAGGGTCTCTAATACACCACATTGATGCATTTGCAACAATGGATTGGTCCAAGAAGCTTGAGCAACAAGTTTCAATTTCATCAGAACCACAATTAGGGTTTTACGGGAAAAGTCAACTATGCCTTTGACTTTTGACCCAGACATGCTCCCAAACCTTGGGACATGATTCAATACACCCTATAACACCTATGAAATCAATCCATCAAGTTTAATTTATGTCAAAGACTTGATTTCATAGAGGATCGCACAGTTTGGAATTCATCTGACAAAAAGTCAACTGTGCACAAAAGTCAACTTTGACTTTTTGAGAATTTTCACAATTATGGTTCTTTGACCCTAAAATGATGTTAATGTGTGGTTGGAATCATCATTCATCAAGAAAAATCAAGAAAAGTGGGATAACTTGCAAAAAGGGTAACCATAAAAACTTAGAAATTTTTCTAAGTTATGGAACAAAGTGGCTAGGGTACCAACTTTGGAGGATCGTATCTCCTAAACCACAAGGCCATTTTTCCCCATTCAAAGTTGGATTTGTAGCTCTCATGGCCCTCTACAAAATCTTCAAACACAACTCATTCCAATTCCTCATGGATTTTAAGTTATGGAATAATCAAAATCACAAAAAGTGAAAATGTCACTTTTTTCCAATACTTAGTGAAATTTTCACTAAGTCAGAATCTGCCTTCACTTTTTTCCAAATGTAGGGGCATTTTTCACTTGGATCCAAAAGGTATCAAAACCAACTATGATCAAACAGTTGTTGTATCATATGAGGGCTTTCCAAAATGGTCAAGAACTCCATCAAATTCCACTTGAGCCATGAGATATGACAATGGCAACATGCCTTGCTGAAAATTATCAAAGCAAGGCAGATTTGTGCATTTTGCTCGATTTTCCAAATTTGTGCAAATGACAAACACACTTATCCATTTGAACACCTCAGGGGGAGACCAAGGAGGGACAAACACTGATCCATAAGCCTCCCAAGTCTTTGGAACCAAAAGTAGCATGCCAAACCTAGAAATGCCTAAAAGAGGGACAAGACTCCAATTTTGGTTTGGAGCATTTAATGGATGCACCAAGGTGGCGTGGACTGAGCTATTTCCAACTGAATTCAGTCAAGACATATCCAAGACCAAGGGAACCAGCAGCCTGTGCCCTAACCTCTAGTCAATGGCTAGAGGAGACTTGGATTCCCATTGATCAACATTGGCCAAACCTCTGTAGCAGTTGCCATTCACTATTGATGCCAAAACAAACTTGTTGCACTATAAATAGACATCATTTATGATCAGTTTGAGTACACCAAAGCCATCAAACATATGCTTTCCTCAAAATCACCTTCTCAATTCCAAATTTGCCTTCCAAAGCAAGTCACTATCCGTTTTTGAGTTTGAGAGCAATTCCAACCAAACCAATCACACACACACACACACACACACACACCTCATAAACATCATATAGAGGTGATCCAAACACTCACAAGTGACCTGTAACACCAAAATCTCAAAGTCACCTCTCAAAACCTCAAAATTGGACTTTTGTGCATTTTTTAAGCCATGTCTTGATGTAGTCACTTTCCAAACCAGATAAAACCTCAAACACACTCCAAATATCATCCTTGAACTATTCCAAATGGTTCCACACATCTGGAACATCATTTGAGAGAGTTGCTATTTTGGCCACTTTTTCCCCTTTTGCAAGAAAGAGCTCAAACTTGTTCCTGAGGTTTCCAGCTGATTCCAACCATCCTAAAAGCTTCTAAGAGATCATTTAAGGGTATCCAAAGCATCAAATCATTTCTGGAACAAGGTACTTGGTAGATTGCACAAAAGCTCCAAAAAGAGGTAAGCATCACAACTTGAATTCTTTGAATCATACTTTCCTTTGATGTCCACTGATCATGCATCTCTTCTACATGTTATATGTGTTGTGTTTGCACCAATTTATCATGTAATTCATACCTGTACCAAGAGATGGCACAGAAAATGCAAATCATGGCCTATTTCCAAACCACTATTGGGTTTTTCAATAGGAGCATGATCTGAAAAAAAACACCACCACCATTGGATTCCTTGTGAAATTCTAGGCAGGATAAACCTAATTTTTTTCCCAATCCATGGAGAAATGAGAAAGTTATGGCCTTCACGTTTCTAACTAAAATCTTGCCTTGCCTTGCCTTGGGCCAGGCTAAAAACAAGGCAAGCCTTGTATATTTATGGTTGTGTTTCAATCAAAGGATGTATCACCACCCCAGTGGTAAAGCGCGCGCCCTATACATAAGAGGTCTGGGGTTCGAATCCCCCTCACCCCATATTCTCTTTTTTTACCACTTTTTCATATTTCCCATATTTTACTATTTTTCATATTATTTTTAATGATTTGAAAAATTAATAACTCTCTCAATTTTAATTATTTTTGATTGGTTCTTTTTGCAAAAAATCACAAAAATGTTGAAATATTTTATCCCACAAAAAAAATCAAATTTATATTATTTATTTAATATAATTACTATTTTTGTGAATAATTTCATTTTTTATTGTTTTTAAACATTTAAAAGTGAATATTTACCTTGAAAATCAAAACCAAATGAGTCTTAATTCATCTTGTGATTAAAACCTCATTTTTAAAACCTTAAACAAAAATCACAAGTGGTTTATTCAAACTTATTTGGTATTTTTTATCATTTTATTGATTTTCTTTAAATATTTACTTTTAAAGGAAAACAAATTTAGGGTTTCTTTGATTTTCACCCTCACAAATCTTTTTCAAACACTTTGGGCCTCTAGTAGAGTGTAAGACCCAACCCTTTTTGAAAACCAAAATGATTTGGGCCTCAGTGTATTGCATAAGTCCCGACACCATCAAAAAGTTTGGCGCAGTCGTCGCCTTTTTAACAAAAACCTTTGGGTCTCTCCTTGAGCTGTAAGCCCCACCACTTGTACAAAAATAAATCATTGGGCCTCTAATAGAGTGTAAGACCCATCCCTTGTAGATAAAACTTTTTGGGCCTCAATGCATTGTATAAGACCCAATACATTAAAAGAAATCTCGGCGCGATCGTCATTTTTCAAACAAAACCTTTGGGCCTCTCCTTGAGTTGTAAGCCCCATCTTTTCTTTAAAAATCACCTTTGGGCCTCTAATAGAGTGTAAGACCCAAACCCTTTTTTTAACCAAAACCTTTTTGGGCCTCAATGCATTGTATAAGACCCAGTACGTTAAAGAAACCTCGGCGCGATCGCCAGTTCAAAAATCAAATCATTTGGGCCTACCCTCGTGTTATAATCCCCATTCATTTTCTTTAAACACATTTGGGCCTCTTGAGAGAGTGTAAAACCCATCCCTTTGTACAGAAAACCTTTTTGGGCCTCAGTCACTTGTATAAGTCCCTGTACAAATTCAAAACAACAGTGCAATCACTGATAAAACCTTGGGCCTCTCCTTGAGCTGTAAGCCCCAACAATCTTTTCAAAGTAATTTCTCCTTTGATTTAGAATATAATATTGTTATCAAAGCTTTCTTTGTTGAACAACTAACAAAACAGCATGGAAGCTCTACAACCGAGTAAGTGTTTACCCGCTTTCTTTATCTGCTTTCATGTATATATAACTGTATTGTGGGGCTGCTCACTGTAAGTCTTCTTTCACATCTTTTTATATACTTGTCAAATATCAACTGTGTAATACTAGTATAGTTATTTAGAGTTTTCCCCGGCAACTACGTCTAGAACTAGGTAAAGCCTGTTGGTCACTCTTAAATACAAACAAAACTAGATCCCCCATAGGATTACCAGATACAGTCTTCCCTCCTTTCGGGGTTAAACAATATGGAGACGTGAAAGGCAGCATTCTCGATGAACCCTTTCTCAGACTGTCACCCTTAGAAATTGTCAAAGAAACTCTAACTCCCCAGAGTTGATCTATTCTCCGTGAATAGCATCTCTTGAGTTTCTTCCAAGTTCTTAGACTTTCCTGGCTTGATCCATTCTCAGTGAATGGCATATCTTGAACTTCTCGGGATTTGGGGACCCACGGGCTTCTTAAAAGCATCCCCGCCTCCTCTTGGGCATTGTACAAGGATCATTCGGCTTCTTAAAAGCTCTCATTCCTTCTCTTGGGCTTAGTACAAGGACCCAGAGACCTCTACAGGTATAGGAACAGAACCTAGTCATCAATTTGTTAGAGCTGTCTTTCTGAGTTAAGTGTCAGACCAGTTAATGGGTTGACCTTCATCTCTTAACATACCAGCCTTCTCTTGGGCATCATACAAAGAACATTCACTTATCTGAGAATCGATTTCTCAAAACACCAGTAGACTTGGACAGTCACAATACCCTTTGTATTTCCCATTTCCTTAAAGAACAGGAAATAACCCTGATCCTCTGATCAGTACCAAAGCACAACCTTACCTTTAATCGTTCCCTTTATAAGCACTGATTTTCTCTTTTATCCAACATACTGGACCTGTCACTAAACTGAAACAGTCACCAACAGCTAGCCTCCTCTTGGGCTTTGTACAATGATTCTCCCCACACTCTCTTGTTGTGTATAAAAGACTCTCTTGTTGAGTCAAGCCTTTTTTTAGCCTCCATCTTAGGCTTCGTATAAGACAGATAAAATCACTCTCTTGTTGAGTATAAAAGACTCTCTTGTTGAGTCAACCACTTTTAGCCTCTATCTCGGGCTTCGTACGAGATAGAAAACACTCTCTTGTTGAGTATAAAAGACTCTCTTGTTTAGTCAAAACCTTTTAGCCTCTATCTCGGGCTTCGTACGAGATAGAAAACACTCTCTTGTTGAGTATAAAATACTCTCTTTTTGAGTCAATTCCTTTTCAGCCTCTATCTCGGGCTGATTTCCCTGTTTCATCAAACGGGAATACGTAGGCATAAGATTGAAAAAATCTTAGCAAGCACACTAATCAAAAAACCAAAAATCTAGTATCTCCATCAAATCAACCCAAAAACATCAAATTTAAACACATTGTCAAAAACCTCACAAATAATCCAGACACTGTGTTCTTAACAAAATAACCAAAGATTGGACCCCACATCCACATAGCATCTGTAACCTAACAGACCGCTGTTCAAACTCAGTATGCAAGCAGGGTTAATTGGAGACATCTATTTCCCTTCCTTAATCAGCTCAATAGGATAAAAAATGAATCGAACTGTAGTACCCAAGCGATCGTGACTCAAGACCACAAAAATCGCGCTACATAGAGTTGACATAAACAAACTCTTTTGTTGTATCTTCCCTAGTGTTTTCACTCTTAAGAGGATCTCCCCATCCAGTTGCCTGGATGTCCTCGTATCTGATGCGAGAAATTTCGGGAGCAGTGTATTTAACTAGGAAGTCGTACTTACCGTTCGGCTGTCCTAAGGTGTCCCATATTTCTGTGGGAATAGAGGAGTCATCCTCCTCAATGACGTTGACCTTAGGAAAAGCATAGTTAATGAATTCTTGTCCTGCAATCTTTGGAGATTCATCACCATGGTATCAGACATTTTCGGAATGTCCTGAGTAATGATTCCAAGACTTGGTGGGGACATGGGTATTCTTTTTAATGTTACTCAGCTGATAGGTATCGTTTGGCCGACTTTTTTTCCCCAAGTCTTCCGTGTATGGCTTCCAGATAGGCAAGTCATCCAGGGGATCATAATAATCGTAGTCAAAGTTGTCTTTCATCAGAGTGTCCTCCTCTAATGAGTTGGGTGGGGCACGACATCCTTCCGGATCACAATCTCTGTAGATCATCCAGACGTCTAACCTTGGTATAGATCTTGGGCTCTACTTGGGAAATTAGAATGGCATGCGTGCTTCATTCGAAGATATATAACTGTCATGGTTAAGGTAATATTTCCACTCCTTCTCTGTATCGGAGGAATCACTTTCATTGATGGTGTGTTCTTCTTGAGACACTGCATGGAGGAAACCTCCGTTGTGGAAGAAATCCTGAATGGGACGATAACTTTAGTCTTTCTTTGTGTTTTGGGTACAGGACGGAGAGAAACCAAGACCTTTTCTTGTCTTGTTATCAGTAGGAATTACAATCTGTGCCCATCCTTTTATATCATTACTCCCGATCACTTTGAGAGCATCTTTGTATGAGGAAATCGACGTCCCTCTTTCTGATTAATTCTCATTGCTCAGCGAGAGTGCTTGGAAATGGGTTCCAACAACCTCCTCGGGTTCTACACAGGAGAATGATGATAAGTTGCTCACGATTAAGGCTTGCTCTCCACACACTGTGACTAACTTGTCATTCTTTACGAACTTTAGCTTCTGGTGAAGTGTCGAAGTGACTGCCCCAGCTTCGTGTATCCAAGGTCTTCCTAATAAACAACTGTATACTTCCCGAATGTCCATGACTTGGAAAGTGTCTTGGAAAGTGTGAGGACCAATGGTTATGGAAAGATCGACTTTGTCGATAACTGTTTTTCTAGATCCGTCAAAGGCTTTGACGATGATCTCACTGCCTCTCATCGAATCTCCTTGAAATGATAGTCGCACTAGAGTTGATTTTGGCAACATTCAAAGATGATCCTGTGTCCACCAGTACGCTGGCTAAAGCATCGTCTTGGCAGTTGACTATAATGTTAAGTGCCATATTATGGTTTTTGCCTTCTTCCGGCAGTTCTTCATCACTGAATCCTAAGTTGTTGCAGGAAGTGATGTTGGAGATGATGCTATCAAATTGTACTACCGTCACATCTTGTTCCACAAAGGCTTGCTCTAAGACTTTCTGTAGAGCTTCCCTGTGAGCTTCTGAACTAAGCAGGAGAGAGTACAGAGATTCGAGACAGAGTTTGCAACAATTGGTCCACAATGTTGTACTCATTGTTCTAGACGAGCTTCAGCATTACATCGGTGTTCTTCACCAGTTCTGGATTACAGGATTGACCGTCTGGTGGATTAGGAACTTCTGTTTGAGGTTCCTTTTCTTTGGTAGGTTCTCCAACTCCTCTTTTGAAGATCTGACCGCTCCGTGTGACTCGACTGATGTCGGCAATATTTACAACGGAGGGTAATGGAGCTTCCTTTCCATTTTCGATGGCCATTGCACTGTACTTGTAAGGGATAGCCTTTTCTGATTTGTATGGTATTGGACTTGGCAGGTAGATAACCACAAGAGTTTTTTGATTTCTCTGACCATCATAGGCATCCTCAATGGGTTCGAGGTTAAGGATTCTTCTACTGTCAAGATAGACTTTCGACTCGTTGAGCAAACGAATTATGGCAGAAACATTCTCGGTTATTCCGTGATTGGAGATTATGACGACACTTTTGCTTTGACCAGGGAGGTACTCTTGTATCATGTTGATCGACCTAGAACTTGAACATGGTCAAACATATTTCCGGTTTAACTGACTTTGGAGGGCTGCTCGTACGAGATAACATCCTTGGTTATTTTTCGAGCATACTCTACAACGTTCATAATTGTGCGGTGGTACCTGACCATATTCGCTTTGTACACAATGCATCTTTACCAGATCTGTTTCTATTGAGCGGACATCACAACTTTGACGTTGTAGCGCGATTTTTGTGGTTTCGAATCACTATCGCTTTGGTACTACAATTCGATTCATTTTTTATCCTGTTGAGCTGATTAAGGAAGGGAAATAGATGTCTCCAATTAACCCTGCTTGCAAACTGAGGTTAAACAGTCAAAACTGTTAGTTTACAGATGCTATCAAAATAGGCAAGGTTCGTCTTTTAGGGTTATTTGCTTAAGAACGGGATCTGGACTATTTGTGAGGTTTTAGGTCTGATGCTTTTGATGGATATATGAAGGTACTGGATTTTTAGTTTTTGATTAGTATGCTCGCTAAGATTTTTGCAATCTTATGCCTACGTATTCCCGAAACAGGGAAATCAGAGCGATCGTAGTTCCTCCTATTCAATGGGAGGAAAAAAGGTTGTTTTGGTGTCTTGTTCAAAGCCCAAGACATGAAGCTAAAGGTGGTTTGTATCTTGTTTAAAGCCCAAGATGTGAAGCTAAAGGTTTGACTGAGAGAGAATTTGTCATCTCTAAAGAGGAGTTGTTGATGTTTGTATGCTATGAGCAAGGCATAAATTTGATGTTAAAAGGTTGATTGACTCAACCGGGTGTTGATCCAATAAGAGGGTGTTTGTTATTTGTCTCGTACAAAGCCCGAGATAGAGGATAAAAGGGTTGACTCAACAAGAGAGTCTTGAATGGGTGATTAACTCAACAAGAGAGTCTGAAGGTTGTTTAACTCAACAAGAGAGTCTTTTATACTCAACAAGAGAGTGTTTTATATGTGTCTTGTATGAAGCCCAAGACGGAGGCTAAAAGTTGACTAAACAAGAGAATCTTTTATACTCAACAAGAGAGTGGGTTTTTATATGTCTTGTACCAAGCCTAAGATGGAGGCTAAAAGTTTTTGACTCAACGAGAGAGTCTTTTATACTCAACAAGAGAGTGTTTTTTATATGTCTTGTAGAAAGCCCAAGACGAAGGCTAAAAGGGAGACTGACTCAACAAGAGAGTCTGAAAAGGTTAGCTCCACTAGGGAGAATCATTTGTACAAAGCCCAAGAGGAGGCTATCTTACTGCTGAGGATTAGATCCATAGGCAGGCCCAGGGGTGGGGACCTCTCATGAGAGAGACCGGGTTTTAGAGTGATCAATGTTTTTTCCTATGTTTGAAAGGAACTTGAGAATGTCTTTGAGACTCAAGGGGGTTTAGACTGTCCAAGTCTAGAGTTTTATATTTTGTACAATGCCCAAGCAGAGGCACGGGCATTAAAGGATGAGTATCGACCCTAAAATGGCCGAAGTTTTGATGCTGGAAAGACTGCTCTAGCAAAGGATGACTAAGTTCTATCTTATACCTTTAAGAGGTCGTCAGGGTCCTTGTATTAAGCCCAAGAGAAGGGATGAGAACTTCTAAGAAGCCGAAGGGTCCTTGTACAACGCTCAAGAGGAGACGGAGATGCTTTTAGGAAGACTGTGGGTCCCCAAACCAAGAGAAGTTCAAGAAATGCAATTCACAGAGAAGAGATCATTCTAGGAAAGTTTGAGAATTTGGAAGAAACTCAAGAGATGCCATTCACGGAGAAAAGATCATCTCTGGGGAGTTAGAGTTTCTTTGACAATTTCTAAGGGTGACAGTCTGAGAAAAGGTTCACCGAGAATACTGGCTTTCTCTTTGTTCCATATTATTTAACCCCAAGAGAAGGGAAGACTGTATCTGTAATCCTACAGGGGATCTAGTTTTGTTTGTATTTAAGAGTGACCAACAAGGCTTTACCTAGTGCTAGACGTAGTTGCCGGGGAAAACTCTAAATAACTATACTAGTATTACACAGTGGATATGTGACAAGTATATAAAAGGATGTGAAAGAAGACTTACAGTGAAACAGCCCCACAATACAGTTATATACATATGAAAGGGGTAAATGAAAGCGGATAAACACTTACCCATTGTAGGGCTTCCATGCTGTTTTGTTAGCTGTTCAACAAAGAAAGTTTTGATAACAACAGATATTTGAATTCAAAATTAAAGGAGAAAGTGCTTTGAAAAGATTGTTGGGGCTTACAGCTCAAGGAGAGGCCCAAGTTTTAACGATGATTGCACCGTTGTTTTGAAAACTGTACAGAGGGACTTATACAATATGTGAGGCCCAAAAAGGTTTTGGTTAAAAGGGGATTGGGTCTTACACTCTATTAGAGGCCCAATGAGTTTTTTAAGAAAAGAAATGGGTCTTATAGCTCAAGGAGAGGCCCAAAGAAAGACAGTGATCACACCATCGTTTTGGAAATTGTACTGGGGCTTATACAATGACTGAGGCCTAAATTATTTTTGTACAAAGAGGGTTGGGTCTTACACTCTATTAGAGGCCCATGAGTGTTTGAAATAGATTTGTTAGGGTGAAAATCAAAGAAACCCTAATTTTGTTAAAAATGGAATTAATTTTGATTAAAAATTAATAAAAATCATTGAAAACATGTGAGAAATGAGTTGTGATTTAGGATCAATGCTTCAAAAATCATGTTTATATACACAAAATGATTGAAAATCAATTAAGTTTGGGAAATCAAGAAGGAACAAATGTTTCAAATGTTAAAAACAAATAAAACATTAATTCTTTGCAAAAATATCAAATATATGAAATAAAGAACATTTTTGGGAATTTTTGGTAAAATAAAATATTTTAACATTTTTGTGAATTATTAAAAAAGGAATCAACTCAAAATAATTAAAATTCTGAGAGAAATTAATTTTTGAATCAATTAAATTGAATCACAAAATTCAAATATTTGAATTTTCAAAAAAGGCGCCAAGAACATGGTAAGAACACGCGCGTGTTCTGAGTTTGGCGTGATTTGCATTTTCTATCCAATCTTACTGAATACGTGATGAAATCACACAATCCACATATCAATCTGCTCGTTTTCACCTCACGATCATGTCTATGGTCTTTAATTTCATTTATTTTAAGCATGGAATAAGAAATCAAGGCAAAACCTCAAGAACCCTAAAATTTGCATGAAGGCTGAGAATTTTGATACACGATTCAAACAAAGCAATTAATTGAGGGGAAACATTCTATGCATGATTATGAACATATGACAAAATTATTGTGCGAGGAAATATGCATGAATCATGAGATGCCTAAGTTGAGGCTTACCTCTTGCAGCAGATGATCGTGTTTTGTGTTGGAGGTGTTACAGCTAGGTTCCAATGATGTGGATAGCTTCCCTAAGTGCCAAGTGATGTGCCTGAATGCTTGGAATGGTTTGAAACAAGCTGGAATTGAAGATGGTACCCGAACTGCAAGTCTGCTAAAAGCTTGAGCAGTTGGATGGTGATTTTGAGAAATCAGTGTTCCAGATCTGGTTTAAGTGTTTGGATCACTTCTATATGATGTTTATGAGGTATGTGTGTGTGATTGGTTTGGTTGAAATATCTCTCAAACTCAAAACCCGATAGTGACTTGCTTTGGAAGGAAATTTTGGAGTGGAAGAAGAGATTTTAAGGAAAACATCTGTTTGATGGATTTGGTGTACTTAAACTGAGCACAAATGAGCTCTATTTATAGTAGAGTAAGTTTGTTTTGCAAGCAATAGTGAATGGCAACTCCTGCAGAGGTTTGGCCAATGGTTGCAATTTGGAATCTCAAGTCTCCTCTAGCCATTGACTAGAGGTTAGAGCACAGGCTGCTGGTTCCATAGTTCAGAGATCATCCTTGACTCATTCAGTTGGAAATGGCTCAGTTCATGCCACCTTAGTGCATCCATTGAATGCTCCAAAACAAAATTGGAGTCTTGTCCCCTCTTTAGGAATTTCTAGGTTTGGCATGCTATTTTTAGTTCCAAAGATTTGGGATGCTTATGGATCAGTGTTTGTCCCTCCCTGGTCTCTCCCTGAGGTGTTCAGATGGATAAACTTGTTTGTCATTTTCAAAATTTGCTCAAATCGAGCAAAATGCATAAATCTGCCTTACTATGACAGTTTGCAGCAAGGCACATTGCCATTGTCATATCTAATGGATTAAGTGGAGTTTCATGGAGTTCTTGGCCATTTTGGAAAGCTCTTATATGATACAACACATGTGTGATCATAGTTTTTCTTGATACTTTTTGGATCCAAGTGAAAAATCCCCCTACTTTTGGAAAAAAAAGCAATACAGATTCTAACTTAGTGAAAATTTCACTAAGTGTTGGAAAAAGTGGCATTTCATGTTTTCAGCCATTTTGATCACCGTTGGTCGGGCTTAGGAGATGAGAACTCGGCCGAGGGGTGTCAGATGAAACATGGGCTCTGACACAATTGATCCTTCGTTCAGGTGTACTGGTTTAGAAGGAGTACTTTGATTCTGCACTTTGAGGCTCGAACACCTTTGGAGACGCAATTGATGTTCTTTCGGTGTTCAACACTCAAAAGAAATTGCCATTTTTATTTAAAAAGCACAAAAAGTTTTAACCAGTAAATTCATTTTTGTTTCGTTTCAAGAATCGTAGATCATGTTAAAATGTCGTTCTATAAAGCTAAAACAAATGAGAATTGCAAACAAAAAGCACGAGGGCTCAAATTTTATTGATAGGATGAAATCAGCCAAGCGCGTGATTCCGTAGAGTATTTACAAAGTTTGAAAATGGTAATCTAAGGGAAAAGGGCTACATTGAAACATAATGACCACTATTCTTCTACCAACTTTGAATTAGGGACATCCTGAGCTTTTGTCAAAGATGACCTTGACTGGAGTTTTCTTCCGATGGATGGTGTAACTGCTGCTGAGGGATTTGCCCCTGTTGGACGTAGTTACTTGCCATTAATCCCTAACTTTTGCCTGGATTGTACTTTGAGATATCCAATCCACCGGGATGATTTTTGATTCTGTCTATAATTTTTGCCTGGACCGCCCTTTCGGGTTTTCAGTCCACCGAGACGTTTTTTTTTAGTTTAGGCGAAGTATTTCTTGACTATATCAACATTCATGGGGTAGGCAAATTCCTCTCCATCCATGGTTGCAAGTCTCAGGGCACTGCCTGAGAAAGCTTTCTTGACCACATAGGGGCCGTCATAATTCAGAGTCCACTTGCCCCGAGAATCAGTGAGAAATGATTGAATCTTCTTGAGCACAAGGTCTCCTTTCCTGAAGATGCGAGGTCGAACCTTTTTATCGAAGGCCTTCTTCATTCTTTACTGATACAACTGACCATGATATAGAGCCGTGATTCGCTTCTCTTCGATCAGATTTAATTCGTCATGTCGACTTCGACACCATTCAGCTTCTGTTAGCTTAGCTTCCATCAATACCCGGATTGATGGGATCTCTACTTCTATGGGGAGCACTGCCTCCATGCCATATACTATAGAGAAAGGGGTTGCCCCTGTTGAAGTGCGAACATATGTGAGATAACCGTGAAGAGAAAATGGTAGCATCTCGTGCCAATCTTTGTAGGTTACAACCATTTTTCAAACAATCTTCTTGATGTTCTTGTTAGCTGTTTCTACCGCTCCGTTCATCTTGGGTCGGTAGGGAGATGAGTTATGGTGTTCGACTTTGAATTCAGCACACAACTCCTTCATCATCTTATTGTTCAAGTTAGATCCATTATCCATAATGATCTAGCTTGGAACACCATAACGAAAAATGATATTGCTTTTGATAAATTGGACTACCACTTGTCGGGTTACATTACCGTACGACGCTGCTTTAACCCACTTGGTGAAGTATTCCATGGCTACCAGGATGAACCGATGTCCGTTCGAAGCCTTGGGTTCAATCATGCCAATCATGTGATTCCCCATATAGAAAAAGGCCATAGGGAAGAAAGAACTTTGAGATGCGTTGGCGGTACATGGATTTTGTCGGAGTATATCTGACACTTGTGACACTTCCTCATGTACTTGTAGCAGTCGGATTCTATGGTCAACCAGTAGTACCCTGCTCTTAGAATTTTTCTCGCCATTGCGTGTCCATTGGCATGAATGCCAAAGGATCCTTCATGAATTTCCTTTATCAGCGTGTTTGCTTCTGGTCTGTCTACACATTGGAGCAAGCCCATGTCAAAATTCCTCTTATAGAGTGTATCACTGCTCAGGAAGAAGTTGCCAGCCAGTCTTCTGAGGGTCTTTATGTCTTTTCTTAGTGCCCCAAGTGGGTACTCTTGTTTCTGAAGGAAACATTTGATATCGTGATACAAAGGTTTGTCATCTATGACTGCTTCAATCGTGAAGATGTAAGCGGGCCGTTCAAGGCGCATTATGTCGATCTTAGGTAAGTCATTCCATTGACCTACACTAATCATGGAAGAGAGAGTGTCTAATGCATCAGCCATGTGATTCTCATCACGAGGGATGTGATGAAACTCGATTCTGTTGAAAAAAGGTAAAAACCTTCTCGCATAATCTTTGTAAGGAATCAATCCTGATTGGTATGTGTTCCAATCTCCTTTGATCTGATTGATAACCAGGGCTGAGTTGCCATATACGTCCAAGTTTTTGATCCTTAAGTTGATCGCTTCATTGAGACCCATAATACAAGCTTCGTATTCGGCCTCGTTGTTTGTGCACTTGAACGTAAGTCTGGCGGTGAAAGGAATTTGGGTACCCTGAGGTGTTATGATGATTACCCCAATTCCGTTTCCATAATGATTGACGGCTCCGTCAAAAATAAGTCCCCACTGGGAACCTGCTAGTGGTTCATCGCTGTCTTTCATTTTTAAATACATGACATCTTCGTCTGGGAAGTCAAACCCGATTGATTCTTGGTCGTCAATCGGTTGATGAGCCAAATGACCGGATAAAATACTCCCTTTAACGGCTTTCTGCGCATGGTACTCGATGTCATATTCTGATAACAACATCTGCCAACGAATGATTCTTCCCGTGAGAGCAGGTTTTTCAAATACATACTTGATTGGATCCATTTCTGAGATTAACCAAGTAGTGTGACGAATCATGTACTGGCGAAGACGTTTGGCTAACCAAGCCAAATTGCAGCAAGTTTTCTCAAGCATAGTGTACCGAGTCTCACAGTCGGTGAATTTCTTGCTCAAATAATAAATGGCAGACTCTTTCCATTTGGTTTTGTCTTGTTGGCCAAGTACACATCCCATTGAGTCCTCTAGGAATGTGAGGTAGATGATTAGTGGTCTTTCTTCCACTGGAGGTGATAGAATCGGTGGGTTCAACAGGTATTCCTTAATACTTTCGAAGGCGGTTTGACAGTCTTCTGTCCAAACGCAGTCGTGATTCTTTTTGAGTAATTTGAAAATTGGCACACATGTCGCTGTCATGAGGAATATGAATCTGGAAATGTAGTTCAACCGTCCCAGGAATCCTCTGACTTATTTTTCAGTTTTTAGAGAAGGCATTTCTTGAATGGCCTTGACCTTGTCAGGATCAACCTCAATTCCCTTTTGGTTGACGATGAACCCTAAGAGTTTCTCTGAACGGACACCGAAGGTGCACTTGTTGGGATTCAAGCGGAGTTTTTACTTTCTCAGCCGCTCGAATAGTTTTGATAGGTGGGTCACATGCTCCTCCTCTGTCTTAGATTTTGCAATCATATCATCGACATATACCTTGATTTCCTTGTGTATCATGTCATGAAAGAGAGTAGTCATGACCCTTTGATAGGTTGCCCCGGCGTTTTTCATACCGAACTACATTACCTTGTAACAAAAGGTACCCCACGGGGTAATGAGCGAAGTTTTCTCCATGTCTTTCGGCGCCATTTTTATCTGATTATAGCCTGAGAATCCATCCATGAAGGAGAAAACTTTGAACTTTGCTGTACTGTCAACCAGCATGTCAATGTGTGGTAAAGGAAAGTTGTCCTTTGGACTAGCCTTGTTTAAATCTCTGTAATCGACACACATTTTGACCTTTCCGTCCTTTTTTGGAACGGGTACGATATTGGCTAACCATTGAGGATATTCTAACGTGGCGAGGAAACCCGCGTCAATCTGTTTTTGTACCTCCTCTTTGATTTTGATGGCCATGTCCGGGTGAGTCCGTCTCAACCTCTGTTTTACTGGCGGACATTTCGATTTTAATGGTAAATGATGTTCCACGATGCTGGTATCCAACGCTGCCATGTCCTGGTAGGACCAAGCAAACACATCGGGAAATTCTCTGAGAAGCTTTATCAGACTCTCTTTGGTAGTTGGACTGAGCAGTGCCCCAATCCTGATTTCTTTTCTCTCTTTTTCTGAACCCACGTTGATCATTTCCAACGGCTCTTTGTGAGGTTCAATGGACCTTTCCTCTTGTCAGAGTAATCGGGAGATCTCTTCTGGAATTTCATCGTCAACTTTTTCTTCAGCCCCAAATACCGGGAACTCAAAGTCGAGAGAAGGCATCAGATCGTATGTTTCAACGGGGTTTAAAATAAGCAATCTGCATGTCGTGATGATTTGTGTTTAAAAGAGATAGAGAGAATACAAGAGTGTGTGCAGTGTATTTTCTTTGAAAAACTGCTTGTTTTTATTATTGAGTTGTTTTTTAGGATTACCATTTTCTGAAAAAGCGAAAAGAGAAAACAACAATAACTGCGGAAATTACAGAACGACGTTATTTTATTTATGAACAAGTCAATTCTTGAAACTACAGCCCTATAAAACAAAACTCTGTCGCTTTGGTCGAAGTGAAGAGGGAAATTTACAGAAAGCCAGCCCTATCAAAACATCCATTTCACCTGGGCAGGGTGAAAGGTTAAAGTAAAGACGACAATTACTTTGACTTATGAACAATCTTCGAAACATCGACAGCAACCCATTGGCGGCGAACTTCTCGGTGAATCACAAAGTCTGGTACCTTCTTTGATTTGTCTTTAGAAATAATGTTGATTTCTGGCAGAGCAGGATCATTAGAATCTGTCTCCCAGGCAGAGTTGTCGTAGGAGGATTCCTCAGTTGTATTTTGCATAGTATTTGTGCTCTCACGTGAATCTCCCCATCCAGTTGGCTGGATGTCTTCGAGCCCGATACGAGAGCTTTCAGGAGCAGTGTACTTGACCATATAGTCAAATTTTCCACTTGGTTGTCCCAAGGTGTCCCACACTTCTTTGGAATTGGAGGAGTCATCCCTTTCGATGACATTGACCTCGGGAAAAGCATAGTTGATGAATTCTAGTCCGGCAAGCTTTTCCAATTCATCGTCGTACAGGATATTTTCGGAATGACCTGAGTGTTGATTCCATGACATGGTGGGGACGCAGGTATTCTTTTCAATGATGCTCAGTTGATTTTCATTGTTCGGCTGATTTTCTTGCCCCAAGTCTCCTGAATATGGCTGCCAGATAGGCAGGCCATCCATTGGGCCATAATAGTCTTGGTCAAAGTTGTCTTTCATCAGAGTGTCTTCCTCTAATGAATTTGGCGGAGCACGACATCCCTCCGGATCACAATCTCCATATATCATTTCGACGTCTGACCTGGGTATAAATCTCGGACTCTGTGCGGGATAAAAAAATGGCGTAGGCACCTCTTCCTGAGACATATAACCATCCTTGTTAAGATATGACTTCCATTCCTCATCTGTGTCGGAGGAATCTTCCTCGTTGATGGTGTGGACTGCTTGAGGCACTGGGTGAAGGAAACCTCCACTGTGGAAGAAGTCCTGAATGGGATGAAGACTTTCATCGTTAGCAGCTGTCTGGGTACAGGTCATAAAAAAACCAAGACCCTTCTTTGTTTTATTATCAGTAGGAATGACAAGTTGTCCCCACCCTTTTGTATTGTTATTTTTTATCACTTCGAGAGCATCTCTGTATGAGGAAATCGAGGTTCCTTTCACTGATTGATTCTCATTGCTCACCGAAAGTGCTTGGAACTGAGTCCCAACAGCCTCCTCGGGTTCTACACAAGTAGATGATGACAAGTTGCTCACGAGCAAGGCCTGCTCTCCACAGACCGTGATGAGTTGATCATTCTTGACGAACTTCTGTTTTTGGTGCAGCGTCGAAGTGACTACCCCAGCCTGGTGTATCCAAGGTCTACCTAATAAACAGTTGTACGCTGCTCGGACATCCATGACCTGGAAAGTGATTAGGAAAGTGTGAGGACCGATAGTTATGGGAAGGTCGACTTCGCCGATAACTGCTTTCTGAGACCCGTCAAATGCTTTGACGATGACCTCACTGCCCCTCATCGGGGACCCTTTGAATGATAGTCGCATTAAAGTGGGCTTCGGCATAAAGTTGTTGGCCGATCCTGTGTCTACCAGTACGCTGGCTAAAGCATCGTCCTGGCAGTTAACTGTGATATTGAGCGCCATGTTGTGACTTTTGCCCCCGTCTGGCAAATCCTCATCACTGAATCCTAAGTTGTTGCAGGAAGTGATTTTAGAGATGATAGCACAGATATTGACACATCCTATTCCACAAAGGTCTGCTCTAAGACTTTCAGTAGAGCCTCTTTGTGGGCTTCAGAACTGAGTAAAAGTGATAGCACAGATATCTTTGAAGGAGTTTGTAACAGCTAATCAACAATGTTGTAGTCACTCCTTTAAATGAGCTTCAGCATCTCATCATTGTTTTTCAAAAGGTCAGGATTACTGTATTGACTGACCGGTGGATCAGGAGCTTCTGTCGGAAGTTCCTTTTCTTTGTTAGGTTCTCCAACTTCTCGGTTGAAGATTCGACCGCTCCGTGTTACTCGACTGATGTCTACAATATTCACGACGGAGGGTAATGGAATTTCCTTTCCATTCTCAATTATTGTTGCACCGTATTTGTAAGGGATCGCCTTAGCTGACTCATACGGTAATGGTCCCGACAAATAAATAACTACCGGAGCCTTCTGATTTTTCTGACTGTCGTAAGTAACTTCAGTCAATTCTTGGCTAAGAACCTTTGATTCGTCCAGTAGAGGGATGATGGTACAAACATCCTTGTTCTGTTGATGATTAGAGATTATGACAACGTCTCTGATTTGATCAGCGAAGTAGTCTGGTGTCCAGTTGATTGGCTCGGGACTCGGACACGGGTGAATCTCTTTATGATCCAACTGACCTTGAAGGGCTGCCCGCGCAAGGTAGCATCCTTGATTACTCTCCGAGCAGACACTACAAAATTCATAGTTGTGTGGTGGCACCTGGCCACGCCCACTTCGAATGCAGTGCAACCTTACCAGGTTCGTTTCCATAGATCGGACATCCTGACTTTGACGCCGAGTAGGGTTTCCATTAAGCACACTGATTTGTTGTGTGTCTTCATCCAGATAGATCAGAAGCCACTAGTGGTTTAACAAGTGTTGTAAAGTTCTTTGAACGAGAGCGCACCCTTGGTTACTCTCACTGCATCCTTTACAGTTCAGATAATCGTGAGAAGTGAGAAAACCAAGTTGGACTTGCCTGGCATGTAACTCTACCAAGCTGGTATTCATCAAGCGAATATCGAAGATTTGAATCATGTTGATCTAATAGGGATTTCTATCATGGTAGTCCTGGATCCATCCAAGATCCATCTGACGCTGGAGGGTCTCTTGTACAAAAGAACATCCCTGTTTGTTTACCGAGCAAGTCAGACATGAATTGTAATCCTACCGAGGCAGATTATGATACTGGCTTTGCCTTGAGTGCATTTCCACTAAATTGGCATTCATTGCACGAATGTCGTGGTTCTGAATGATGTTGGAATTCATATAGGTCATGTTGACTCCACGAAATCGATGCCCTTGGATCCATCCGAGATCCAATTGTTCCTGTAGAGCTGCTTGCACCACAGAACATCCTTGATTGTTTTTAGAGCAGATATCACACTGGTGATAATTATGAGGTGGCACATGGCCATATCCGCTCTGTCTACAATGCATCTTGACCAAGTTGGCCCTTAATTAGAGTACATCATGAATTTGATAGGTGTTGTTAGACTCTCCCTCTATCAAATTGACTGCAGTTTTCTCATGTTGAGACAGCGGGTTTGTGAGAACGTTTGGATTCGTATCTTTGAAAGATAAGACCCCGCTCTTAACAAGCTTTTGTACATTGGATTTGAAACTGAGATAGTTTTCTATGTTATGCCCTGGTTCTCCTTGATGGTAAGGACACATCTGATCCGTTTTAAACCAAAAAGGTAGATTTTCCGGTACTGTAAGAGGAGACTTAGTTTGGACGTGCCCCTTGACCAGTAATAATGGAAGCAACTCTACGTACAACATAGGTATAGGGTCAAACCCTGGTGGTCGTGTAGTACGGTTGTTGTTGTACCGAGGACGAGTCTGCTGAAGAGACTGTTGTGTCCTCTGCTGAAGTTGCTGTTGATTAGATTGGCTCTGCGCAACCTGAGGTTGATACGTAGGAACAGGCGCGGGGTTGATAGCAGGAGTTACAGCTGCTACTGGTTGGTAACGTCGCCTTTGCTTTCCGAGAGAGATATTCCCAATATCCTGCTCTTTTTTCTTAGGGAGAGCAATACCGTATCGTTTCGTACTACTTGATGATCCCGCATCTTTTACTAAACGTCCTTCTCGGACGACTTCCTCAAGACGAACTCCCATGCCCACCATCTCGGTGAAGTCACTGGGTGCACTGGCAACCATTCTGTCATAGAAAAATGAGCTCAAGGTTTTTAAGAAGATCTTTGTCATCTCTTTTTCCTCAAGAGATGGACAAATTTGGGCGGTAATTTCACGCCATCTCTGAGCGTACTCCTTAAAGGTTTCCTTGTCCTTTTGTGACATTGATCTGAGTTGATCTCTGTCCGGTGCCATGTCCAAATTGTATTTATATTGTTAAATGAAGGCAGCGCCAAGATCTCTGAACGTGCCAATCGTAGCGCGGTTTAAACCCATGTACCATTTTAATGCGGCACCGGTTAAACTATCCTGAAAGTAGTGAATTAGTAGCTCCTGGTTCTTTGTCTGAGCTGACATTCGCCGAGCGTACATCACCAAATGGCTTTGAGGGCAAGAGTTACCCTTGTACTTTTCAAAGTCGGGCACCTAGAATTTATGCTGGACTTTTACATTGGGGATCAAGTAAAGATCTGTGGCGTCCTTTCCAAATAGATCCTGACTGCGAAGGACCTGCAGTTCTTTCTGCATCTCCAGGAATTGTTCCTGGAATTCATTCATTCTGTCGAACATACTTTTGTTTCCACCAGAAGGCATATGTGGAATCTGTCCTTCTAGGACAGTGTGTACCACGGGCGGTGGTATAGTCATTATGGCCGAGACTCTTGGTGTCTCCTAAAGTTTGTAACCTTCAGGAGTTGCTGTCATGCCCCCGACATCTTTGCTTTCCCGAAGTTTGTAACCTTCAGGCCTAGCGGCTCCTGTTGCCGTTCCCTGATCCTCAGTGATCGGCGGAACATATCCTTCTAGGATCATACTTCTCCACTATGAACGTTAATGTGATCTCTGAGATCACAGTCCTTTGTTGTTGCATTTGAGCTTCTGCTAGAGCTTGCATGTCGTTATGAAGCTTTCTCAGATCCTCTTTCAGAGTGTCGATCTCTTTTCTCAACTCTCTGTTCTCTTCCTCGAGATCATCTATCTTTTTCTGACGATTGGACCGAGTATTGTACGAATGAGATAGTTTGACTCTAGAATCGAGATGCAAACGTGATATTCGTAGGTAAGAAGAATGCGTTTAGTGAGAATGATGAATGCAATGATTATATTAATTATTTTTGTTTAATCAAAGTACACTTCGACAATTGGATTGCAAATATCAAACAGTGGGGAAACCCCGTTTTATTTAATTCAAAGGATTGCGGAAATGGAAATACAGTAGATTACAAAGTGCTGAAAAAGGAAATCTAAACTAATGGATTCTGAGTCCTCTCTGAAGAGAGCTCAGGTGCTGGTTCAGGTGCTTTCCTTTTCTTTGACCGGGGCTCCTCATCCGTTGTCGGGTTGTCATTCCTTTGCCAAGTGAAAGGAGCGAGCAAATTCCTTTGGTCAACCTAATTTTCTACAGCATGTTGCTCTAAAATCTCAATCAGGGCATCTTTACCTTTCAATAGTTGTTGTATTTTCTTGCACTCCACATTGAGAATACGGTACTTGTTCCTCCAAGACCTCTTCTCCTGCTGAACTTTGCTGAGAGTAACCTGAAGCTTTTCCGTCTCAGACATGAAATAAAGGGCAGAGTCCCTTAATGGAAGAACCTCCTGGCGAGGGTAAGGCATCCTCAGCTTGAGAGCTCTAGTTTGTACCCAGTGGAGATAAGGCTCCACCGAGACACAGTCTGGTTTTCCTAGAGACTCTCGTCCTTTCCTATGAACGTGTTTCCAAGCGTGCACTATTTCTGTCTTTAGTGCCCTGTCATTTTCTCCTTCCTTGAAGAAAAGACCTTCCAGATAAGCATTTTGCGGGACATGCCTCATTGGGTATCCAAATTGACGACGAACTAACACTGGATGATAGTTGATTCCCCCCTTAGTTCCTATAAGGGGTACATTTGGGAAATTTCCACAACGGTCAATGATTCTGATCCCGTCATAGATTCGATTGTACCAATCGATGTCAGAGTTGGTAAGGGACATGATTCTTTGCGACCAACGTAAAGTATTCTTTTGATCCCAAAATGCAGCAGACTTGGGCAAATGGGAAGGGAACCATTTATAAAGCAAGGGTACACAACACGTGATCATTCCTCTACTGTATAAATTCCTTAAGTGTACCGAATGATACGCATCTCCGAGCAAGGTCGGTACAGGGTTTCCAATCAGAAAAACCTTAATGGCATTGATATCTACAAAGTTATCGATGTTGGGAAACAAAAATAACCCGTAGGTGAGCAAAACAAAGATGCTCTCGAAAGTTGCCATGTTCCATATACCGGCAAAGTACAGGGCTTTCTTTGTCAAGAACTGGGCTGACAAACTTTGTATTCCATCCTTAGTGGTCATGTGAGTCCTGACTTCCGACTCGTCCAAATAGATTGCTCTTGCAATGGTTTGATCCTTTGGAATTTCTTCCAGTCTAGAAAATGAAGCTTGATCAGTGATATGTAAATCACTCAGGTGAGAATACTCCTCCAGTGTTGGTGCTAGCTGATAGTCTAGGAATGCGAAACAGTGATAAACCGGAATGTAGAACTGGATTAGCGTGGACAGGATTCCTTCAATTACGTGGACCCTTAATAAGGACAACAATCCTCCATACTTGGCTCTGAAAGCCTCGTGGTTGGTGATCATTCTTGCCAAACCTCTTAAATCCTCTAACTTTGGAACCTTGAAGGTATACTTATGAGTTTTCCTTCTACCAAAATCCATTAGCGCAATCTCCTTTCTCTAACATTTGCAATAATTGTCTTAGTTTAATTTGAAAAAGAGAGAGTAGAAGAGAAGATTTTCTTTGTTTTAATGTTTTTTAAATGAATGCATGAATTCAGCACACAAAAACATAGAAAAAACATGGGGTCAAAGGGTCGGTGTCATGAATTCAAGGCTCTACCCCCCCCCCCCACCCCCAAAGGTTTATACTGGTGATTTTTTGTACCTGCCTACAAAATCATTGACCCCTCTGGGATAGCAATAGCAAGCGGATCGCCAGCAAGCTGATGTATCCTAGAGTGATCTCAAATGAGGGTAGTATCCCGTGAGAACTATTTCTGATAGCTTCCGCACTACAAAATGGCTTAAGTCTACTAAAACCTCGGCTTCTCAGATAACCTAGTCGACCACATTACTTTCAACAACCGAAGTCGTATAGGCAATGTATCTGCAAAGGGAGTTTCCACTGAGTTCGATGGTCGATCGGGGGCTCTTAACTGGAATTCACTCCCAATAAGATTACCTGTATTGCCATCACCTATCTTAGGTGTATACTCAATCTTTCCACATGCGGTATCACACGCATTCCCATTAGCAGAAAAATAAACACAAATATCAATTAGGAAAAGCAATATATATATATATATATATATATATATATATATATATATATTTGTCTTAATCATCCTAGACCTCTAGTCTTATGATCCTATACAGACAATGACTCCCCAGCAGAGCTGTCATTTCTGTGACATGAATTTAGGGTTTCATCCCTTGGGAAAGCAAGAATGAATGCCTCCCATTTTGGTCACCATTCTTCTATGGCACTATCTAAGGTTTCTACATAAGAGATGAGAAGAGAACAAGATCATAATGATACTCCCCAGCAGAGTTGCCATTCTTCTGTAGCGCGAGTTTTTGCGTGGTTGCGAAGCACTATCGCTTTGGGGTACTACAAATCAATTCATTTTTTATCCTATTGAAGCTGATGAAGGAAGGGAAATAGATGTCTCCAATTAACCCTGCTTGCATACTGAGTTTAAACAGATGACTGTTGGTTTACAGATGCTACAAAGATTGTGGGTCTCTCTTAGGTTATTTTGTTAAAATAGTGTCTAGGCTATTGGTGGGATGTTAGGACTGATGCTTTTTGATTGATCTATGAGGGTACGGGATTTTGGGTTTTTTGATTAGTGTGCTCGCTAAGATTTTTCAATCTTATGCCTACGTATTCCCGTTTAACCAAACAGGGAAATCAGAGCGATCGTAGTTCCTCCTATTCTATGGGAGGAAAAAAAAGTTATTTTGGTGTCTTGTTCAAAGCCCAAGACGTGAAGCTAAATGTGGTTTGTATCTTGTTCAAAGCCCAAGATGTGAAGCTGAAGGGTCTATTTGTATCTTGTTCGAAGCCCAAGATGTGAAGCTAAAGGATTTTGACTTTAGAGAGAATTTGTCATCTCTAAAGGGGATATTTGGTCTGTTTGTGACAACTGTTGGGGTGACTGATTATAAAGGAGAATTACTTTAACTGGGATATGTGAATCCAGAAATGCCATAATTTCCTTTATAGGGGTTGTTTAACCTGAAGGAGAAGACTTTAACTCAGTTTAGAGCAATGCCATCTTTCCTTAGGAATTTCTCATGCTAAGAGAGGGACAGTGGCGTGGATGTAAATAATCCAGAGGCTTGCCGCTTACAGCAATTAGATGAAGGAAAAGGAGTTGTTGATGTTTGTATACTGTGAATGAGGCACAAATTTTGATGCTAAAAGGTTGATTGACTCAACCGGGAGTTCCTTATACAAAGCCTAAGAGGAGGCTATTGTCCCAACAAGAGGGTGTTTTTATGTGTCTCGTACGAAGCTCGAGAGAGAGGCTAAAAGGGTTGACTCAATAAGAGAGTGCTTTTATATGTCTCGAACGAAGCCCGAGAGAGAGGCTAAGAGGGTGATTGACTCAACAAGAGAGTCTTTTATACTCAATAAGAGAGTGATTTGGTATCTCGTACGAAGCCCGAGATAGAGGCTAAAAGTGGGTGACTCAACAAGAGAGTCTTTTATACTCAACAAGAGAGTGTTTTAGTATCTCGTACGAAGCCCGAGATGGAGGCTAAGAAGGTTTGACTCAACGAGAGAGTCTAAAAAGGTTAGCTCTGCCTGGGAGAATCATTGTACAAAGCCCAAGAGGAGGCTAACTTCACTGAGGAAGGATCGTTATACAAAGCCTAAGAGGAGGCTATTGTGCTGGTGAATATTTTAGTTTAGTGACAGATCCAGTGTGTTGGATAAAAGAGAAAATCAGTTCTTATGAAGGGAACGATTAAAGGTATTGTTGTTCTTTGGGATTGATCAGAGGATTAGGGTTATTTCCTGTTCTTTAAGGAAGTGGGAAATCCAAATGGGTAATGAGATTGACCAAGTCTACTGATGTTTTGAGAAATCGATTCTCAAGTAGTGAATGATCTTTGTATACTGCCCAAGAGAAGGCTGGTATGCTAAGGGATGAAGGTCAATCCATTAACTGGTCTAACACTTGACTTAGAAAGACAATTCTAGCAAATTGATGACTAGGTTATGTTCCTATACCTTTAGAGGTCTCTGGGTCCTTGTACTAAGCCCAAGACAAGGCATAAGAGCTTTTAAGAAGCCGAAGGGTCCTTGTACAACGCCCAAGAGGAGGCGGGGATGCTTTTAAGAAGCCTGTGGGTCCCCAAACCCCGAGAAGTTCAAGACATGCCATTCACCGAGAATAGATCAAGCCAGGAAAGTCCGAGAATTTGGAAGAAACTCAAGAGATGCCATTCACGGAGAAAAGATCATCTCTGGGGAGTAGAGTTTCTTTGACGATTTCTAAGGGTGACAGTCTGAGAAAGGGTTCACTGAGAATGCTGGCTTTCATGTCTCCATTTTGTTTAACCCCAAGAGGAGGGAAGACTGTGTCTGGTAATCCTATGGGGATCTAGTTTTGTTTGTATTTAAGAGTGACGAACGGGGCTTTACCTAGTGCTAGACGTAGTTGCCGGGGAAAACTCTAAATAACTATACTAGTATTACACAGTTGATATTTGACGAGTATATAAAAGTTTGTGAAAGAAGACTTACAGTGAGCAGCCCTACAATACGGTTATATATATATGAAAGTGGATAAAGAAAGCGGGTAAACACTTACTCGGTTGTAGAGCTTCCATGCTGTTTTGTTAGTGGTTCAACAAAGAAAGCTTTGATAACAATATTATATTCAAAATCAAAGGAGAGAGTGTTTTGAAAAGATTGTTGGGGCTTACAGCTCAAGGAGAGGCCCAAGGTTTTATCAGTGATTGCACTATTGTTTTGTACAGGGACTTATACAAGTGACTGAGGCCCAAAAAGGTTTTCTATACAAAGGGATGGGTCTTACACTCTCTCAAGAGGCCCAAAGGTGTTTAAAGAAAAAGAATGGGGCTTATAACACGAGGGTAGGCCCAGATGATTTATTTTTGAATTGACGATCGCGCCGAGATTCCTTTTATAAACGCGAAGAGACTTATACCATGTCTGAGGCCCAAAAAGTTTTGGTTAAAATGAGGTTGGTTCTTACACTCTATTAGAGGCCCAATGATTATTTTTGTACAAGTGATGGGGCTTACAGCTCAAGGAGAGGCCCATGGGTTTTTGTTAAAAAGCCGACGATCGTGCCGAACTTTTTGACGGTATCGGGACTTATACAATACACTGAGGCCCAAAATATTTTTGGTTTCTACAAAGGGTTGGGTCTTACACTCTATTAGAGGCCTAAAAGTTTAAGGAATGAGTCTTATAGCTCAAGGAGAGGCCCATTTGGTTTGTTTGAAAACGGTGATTGTGCCGAGGTTTTTGAAAACGCAGTGGGTCTTATACAATGACTGAGGCCCAAAATGTTTTGGTTTACAAAGGGTTGGATCTTACACTCTATTAGAGGCCCAAAGTGTTTAAAAAAGTTTGATGAGGGTTGAATTAATCAAAAACCCTAATTTGTTTTCAAAATGTATTTTAATTGAATAAAAAATTCAATTAAAATGATCAAAATTGTTAAACCTGTGGAAAACAAATTGTGATCTTGGATTAATGTTTCAAAAATCGGGTTTTGATCCATAAAATGTTTGGAAGTCACTAAAATTTGAAAAATCAAGAAGGAGAAAATATTTTAAATGTCAAAAAACAATTAAAATATTAATTCTTTACAAAAATATCTTGTATATGAAATAAATAATATTTTTGGGATTTTTTGGGAAAATAAAATATTTTAACATTTTTGTGAATTATTAAAAAACGAATCAACTCAAAATTATTAAAATTCAGAGAGAAATTAATTTTTGAATCAATTAAATAAAATCACAAAATTCAAATATTTGAATTTTCAAAAAGGGCGCCAAGAACATGGCAAGAACACGCGCCACCCTCTGTTTCTGCATATTTGCGTTTTTTATCCAATCTCACTGAATACTTGATGATAACATGCAATCTACATATCAATCTACTCGTTTTCACCTCACGATCATGTCTATGGTCTTTAATTTCATTTATTTTAAGCATGGAATAAGAAATCAAAGAGAAACCTCAAGAACCCTAAAATTTGCATGAAAGTTCAGAAATTCCATACACGATTCAAACAAAGCAATTGATTGAGGGAAAACACTCTATGCATGAATATGAACATATGGCCAAATTATTGTGCAGCAAAAAATGCATGGATCATAGAGTTAGAAGAGCTCATGCTTACCTCTTGCTGCTGGTGATCGTGTTTTGTGTTAGAGGTGTTACAGCTTGGTTCCAAGGATATGGACAGCTTCCCTAGGTGCTATGGAGTGTGTCTGGATGCTTGGAGTGGATTGAAATGATCTGGAACTTGAGATGGTACCCCAACTGCAAATCTGTCAAGAACTTGAGCAATTGGCTAGTGATTTTGTGATTTTGGTGTTCCAGATGTTATGTGAGTGTTTAGATCACTTCTATATGATGTTTATGAAGTGTGTGTGTGTGATTGGTTTGATTGTAATAGCTCTCAAACTCAAAACCCGATAGTGACTTGCTTTGGAAGGAAGTTTTGGAGTGAAGAAGGAGATTTTGAGGAAAGCATCTGTTTGATGTCTTTTGTGTACTCAAACTGATCACAAGTGAGCTCTATTTATAGTAGAGCAAGTTTGTTTTGCATGGAATAGTGAATGGCAACTGCTGCATAGGTTTGGCCAATGTTGATCAATGAGAATCCAAGTCTCCTCTAGCCATTGACTAGAGGTTAGGGCACAGGCTGCAGGTTCCCTTGGTCTTGGATAAGTCTTGACTGAATTCAGTTGGAAATGGCTCAGTCCATGCCACCTTAGTGCATCCATTGAATGCTCCAAAACAAAATTGGAGTCTTGTCCCCTCTTTAAGGATTTCTAGGTTTGGCGTGCTATTTTTAGTTCCAAGGACTTGGGAGGCTTGGGATCAGAGTTGGTTCCTCCTTGGTCTCCCCTTGAGGTGTTCAGATGGATAAGTGTGTTTGGCAGTTTTCAGCAAGGCATGTTGCCATTGTGATATCTCATGGCTCAAGTTGAATTTGGTGAAGTTCTTGGTCATTTTGGAAAGCCCTCATATGATACTACAACTGTTTGATCATAATTGGTTTTGATACTTTTTGGATCCAAGTGAAAAATTCCCCTACATTTGGAAAAAAGTGAAGGCAGATTCTGACTTAGTGAAAATTTCACTAAGTGTTGGAAAAAAGTGTCATTTTCACTTTTCTTGATTTTGATCATTCCATAACTTAAAATCCATAAGGAATTGGAATGAGTTATGTTTGAAGCTTTTGTAGAGTGCCATGAGAGCTACAAATCCAGCTTTGAATGGGGAAAAATGGCCTTGTGGTTTAGGAGTTATGATCCTCCAAAGTTGGTACCCTAGCCACATTGTTCCATAACTTAGAAAAATTTCTAAGTTTTTTATGGTTACCCCTTTTACAAGTTATCCCACTTTTCTTGATTTTTCTTGATGAATGATGATTCCAATCACATATTAACATCATTTTAGGGTTAAAGAACCATATTTGTGAAAAATCTCAAAAAGTCAATGTTGACTTTTGTGCACAGTTGACTTTTTGTCAAATGAATTCCAAACTGTACGATCCTCTATGAAATCAAGTCCTTGACCTAAATCAAACTTTATGGATTGATTTCATAGGTGTTATAGGGTGTATCAAATCATGTCCCAAGGTTTGGGAGCATGTCTTAGTCAAAAGTCAAAGGTACAGTTGACTTTTTCCACGAAACCCTAACTGTGGTTCTGATGAACTTGAAACTTGGGAATCAAGCTTCTTGGATCAATCCATTGTTGCAAATGGATAAATGTGGTGTATTAGAGACCCTCAAATCCTCCTTTGAGGTCTTGGCTCAAGTTTTGTCCCAAAAGTCAACTTGGGGGTGAATTAGGTCAAGAAACCCTAATTCCTGATTTTTTTTTATGAGTGCATCCCCTGAGGCTAAATTGACTTGATGAATGGGTCCATGATGTCCCATGGAGTATTTTAGGTTATGCTTTGAAGCATTGGCTCATGTCCAGAGGAAAATTTCCATCTGGAGGCCCTGGTCAACCAAACCCTAATTTGGTGACACTAGTGATCTTGAGGCTTAATCCACTCAGAATGTTGCAGCCTTGTGCTTAATCCTTGAAGTGGGAGTCCTCTTGATACTTTATGGGTGTTGGAGAGTTTAGACAAGTTAATGATCATGTCATTCCTTGATTGATCTTTTGTCTAATAGCTCTGAGAGGACTTGAAACCCTAATCATTATTTGTAGTAAGTGCTCACCCATCTTTGGGGAGACTGATGAGGCATGATGGTTCATCCATATTGTGATGATGATTTTCATAATGATGGGAGATCTTAGTTGTCAAAATTTGGGGTATGATAAGATGATGTTCAACGATGCTGGTATCCAACCCTGGCATGTCCTGGTAAGACCAAGCAAATACACTGGGAAATTCTTTGAGAAGCTTTGTCAAACTCTCTTTGGCAGTTGGACTGAGCAGTGCCCCAATCCTGATTTATTTTCTCTCTTCCTCTGAACCCAAGTTGACTGTTACCAACGGCTCTTTGTGAGGCTCAATGGACCTTTCCTCTTGTCTGAGTAATCGGGAGATCTCTTCTGGAATTTCGTCGTCATCTTCTTCTTCAGCCCTAAATACCGGGAATTCAAAGTTGGGATAAGGCATCAGATTATATGTTTCAACGGGGTTTAAAACAAGCAATTTGCATGACGTGATGATTGTTTTTTAGAAGATATAGAGAGAATGCAAGAGTGCGTGCAGTGTAATTTTTTGAAAGATACTTGTTTTTATTTTTTGAATTGTTTTGTTTTTTTTATGATTACCATTTTCTAAAAAAGCGAAAAGAGAAAACAACAATTAATGCAGAAATTACAAAACGACGTTATTTTATTTATGAACTTGTCGATTCTTGAAACTACAACCCTATAAAACAAAACTCAGTCTCTTTGGGCAAAGCGAAGAGGGATATTTACAGAAAGTGAGCCCTATCAAAACAGCTGTTTCACTTGGACAGGGTGAAAGGTTAAAGACGGCAATTACTTTGACTTATGAACAATCTTCGGAACATCGACAACAACCCATTGGCTGTGAACTCCTCAGTGACTCACAAAGTCTGGTACCTTCCTTGATTTGTCTTCAGAAATAACGCTGATTTTTGGTGGAGGGAATTATTGGAATCTGTCTCCCAGGCAGAGTTGTCGTAGGAGGATTCTTCTATTGTATTTTACATAGTATTTGCACTCTCAGGTAAATCTCCCCATCCAGTTGGCTGGATACCTTTGAGCCTGATACGAGAGCTTTCAGGAGCAGTGTACTTAACCATATAGTCATATTTTCCACTTGGTTGTCCTAAGGTATCTCACACTTATTTGGAACTGGAGGAGTCATCTCTTTTGATGACGTTGACCTCGGGAAAAGCATAGTTAATGAATTCTAGTCCTGCAAACTTTGAGAATTCATCGTCGTGCTGGATATTTTCTAAATGACCTGAGTGTTGGTCCCATGACATGGTGGGGACGCAGGTATTCTTTTCAATGATGCTCAGCTGATTTTCATTGTTCGGCTGATTTTCTTGCCCCAAGTCTTCTAGGTACGGCTGCCAGATAGGCAGACCATCCATCGGGCCATAATAGTCGTGGTCAAAGTTGTCTTTCATCAGAGTATCTTCCTCTAATAATTTTGGTGGAGCACAACATCCTTCCGGATCACAATCTCTGTATATCATTTTTACGTCTGACCTTGGTATAAATCTCAGACCCTGTGCGGGATAGCAAAATGGCATAGGCACCTCTTCCTGAGAGATATAACCGTCCTCGTTAAGATAGGACTTCCACTCTTCATCTGTATCGGAGGAATCCCCCTCGTTGATGGTATGTACTTCTTGAGACACTGGGTGAAGGAAACCTCCACTGCGGAAGAAGTCCTGAATGGGATGAAAACTTTCATCCTTAGTAGCAGTCTGGGTACAGTTTGAAGAAAAACCAAGACCTTTCTTTGCCTTGTTGTCATTAGGAATGACAAGCTTTCCTCATCCTTTTGCATTGTTACTTTTGATCACCTCGAGAGCAACTTTGTATGAGGAAATTGACGTTCCTCTTTCTGATTGATTCTTATTGCTCACCAAAAGTGCCTGGAACTGAGTTCCAACAACCTCCTCTGGCTCTACACGAGTAGATAATGAAAGGTTACTCACGATCAAGGCTTGTTACCCACAGACCGTGACGAGTTGGTTATTCTTGACAAACTTTAGCTTTTAGTGAAGCGTCGAAGTGACTGCCCCAGCCTGGTGTATCCAAGGTCTTCCCAACAAACAGCTGTATGTTGCTCGGATGTCCATGACCTGGAAAGTGACCTGGAAAGTGTGAGGACCGATAGTTATAGGAAGGTCAACTTTCGCCGATAACTATTTTTTTGGACCCGTCAAATGCTTTGACGATGACCTCACTGCCTCTCATCGAAGATCCTTTGAATGATAGTCGTATTAACGTTGACTTCGGCATAAAGTTGAGAGCCGATCCGGTATCTACCAGTACGCTGGCTAACGCATCATCTTGGCAGTTGACTGTGATATTGAGCGCCATGTTGTGACTTTTGCCTTCTTCTGGCAATTCCTCATCACTAAACCCTAAGTTGTTGCAGGAAGTGATGTTAGAGATGATGCTATCGAACTGTCGTATTGACACATCCTGTTCCATAAAGGCATGCTTTAAGAATTTCTGTAGAGCCTCTCTGTGGGCTTCGGAACTGAGTAAAAGAGATAACACCGAGATCTTTGAAGGAGTTTGTAACAGTTGATTAACAATGTTGTATTCACTCCTTTGGAAGAGCTTCAGCATCTCATCATCATTCTTTGATAGGTCGGGATCACTGGATTGACCGACTGGTGGATTGGGAACTTCTGTCTGAAGTTCCTTTTCTCTGTTAGGTCCCCCAACTCCTCTGTTGAAGATTCGACCACTCCATGTTACTCGACCGATGTCTGCAATATTCAAGACGGAGGGTAATAGAATTTCCTTTTCATTCTCTATTATTGTTGCACCATATTTGTAAGGGAT
The DNA here is from genome assembly GCA_022829125.1 of Lathyrus tuberosus. Lineage (NCBI taxonomy): Eukaryota > Viridiplantae > Streptophyta > Magnoliopsida > Fabales > Fabaceae > Lathyrus > Lathyrus tuberosus. The sequence continues at coordinate 841,175 of JALAZF010000162.1, read as the reverse complement.
CACCTTATCAGATTTGTATGGCACTGGTCCCGGTAGATAGACAACTACAGGAGCCTTCTGATTTTTCTAACTATCATAGGTAACTTCAATCAGTTCCTGGCTAAGAACCTTTGATTCGTCCAGTAGAGGGATGATGGTACAAACATCCTTGGTCCTTTCAGGATCAGAGATTACAACAACATCTTTGATCTGGTCAGCGAAATAGTCTGGCATCCAGTTAATGGACCCTAAAACTGAATATTGTTAAATCTCTTTGCGGTCCAACTGACTCTGAAGGGCTGCTCACACGAGGTAACATCCTTGATTATTTTCTGAGAAAACTCTACAGCGTTCGTAGTTATGTGGTGGCACCTGGCCACGTCCGCTTTGAATGGAGTGTAACCTCACTAGATGTGTTTCCATTGATCGAACATCCTGACTTTGATGCCTAGTAGGGTTCCCATTAACCACACTGATTTGTTGCGTGTCTTCATCCATATAGATCGGAAGCCACCAGTGGTTTAACAAGTGTTTCAAAGTTATTTGCACGAGAGTGCACCCTTGGTTACTCTCACGGCATACTGTATAGTTATGATAATTATGTGAAGTGAGAAAACCGAGTTGGACTTGTGTAGCGTGTAACTCCACCAAGCTAGTATTCATCAAGCGAATATCAAAGATTTGAATCATATTCACTTGATACTGATTTCCATCGCGGTAATCCTGAATCCATCTAAGATCCATCTAACACTGGAGGGCCTCATGTACAAAAGAGCATCCTTGTTTGTTTACCGAGCAAGTCAGACATGAATTGTAATCGTGCCGCGGCAGATTATGATACTGGCTTTGCCTTGAGTGCATTGCCACCAAGTTGACATTCATCGCACGGACGTCCTGGTTTTGAATGATGTTAGAATTAGTATAAGTCATGTTAACTCCACGAACTCGATGCTCTTGGATCTATCAGAGATCCAATTGTTCCTGTAGAGCTGATTGTACCATAGAACATCCTTGATTGTTTTTAGAGCAGATATCACATTGGTGATAATTTTGAGGTGGTATATGGTCGTACCCACTCTGTCTGCGATGCATCTTGACCAATTTGGCCCTTAATAAGAGTACATCATGAATTTGATAGCTGTTATTGGACTCTCCCTCTATCAAATTTACCGCAGCTTTCTCGTGCTGAGGTAGCGGGTTCGTGAGAATATTCAGATTCATATCTTTCAAAGATAAGACCCCGCTCCAAATGAGCTTTTACACATCGGATTTGAAACTGATACAATTTTCTATGTTATGCCCTGGTCCTCCTTGATGGTAAGGGCAAGTTTGATCCGCTTTAAACCAAAAGGGCAAATTTTTCAGAACTTTAAGAGGAGACCTGGTTTGGACATGCCCCTTAACCAGTAATAACGGAAATAGCTCTGGATACAACATCGGTATAGGTTCGAACCCTGGTGGTCGCGTTGTACGGTTGTTGTTGTACGGAGGATGAGCCTGCTGAAGAGGCTGTTGTGTCTTTTGCTGATATTACTGTTGACTCGATTGGCTTTGAGCAACCGGAGGTTGATACGTATGAACAGGTGCAGGGTTGATAGCAGGAGTTAGAGCTGCTACTGGTTGATATTGTCACCTTTTCTTTTCGAGAGAGATATTCCCAATATCCTGCTCTTTTTTCTTAGGGAGAGCACCACCGTATCATTTTCTATTACTTGATGATCCAGCGTCTTTAACTAAACGTCCCTCTCAGACCACTTCCTCAAGGCGAACTCCCATGGCCACCATCTCGGTGAAGTCACTGGGCGTACTGGCGACCATTCTGTCGTAGTAGAATGAGCTCAAGGCCTTTAAGAAGATCTTTGTCATCTCTGTTTCCTCAAGAGGTGGACAAATCTGGGCGGCAATTTCACGCCATCTCTGAGCGTACTCCTTAAAGGTTTCCTTGTTCTTTTGTGACATCGATCTGAGTTGATCTCTATCCGGTGCCATGTCCAGGTTATAATTATACTGCTGAATGAAAATAGTGCCAAGATCTCTGAAAGTGCCGATCTTAGTGCGGTTTAAACCCATGTACCATTTGAGTAAGGCACCGGTTAAACTATCCTGAAAGTAGTGAATCAGTAGCTCCTGGTTCTTTGTCTGAGTTGACATTCACCGAGCGTACATCACCAAATGGCTTTGAGGGCAAGAGTTACCCTTGTACTTTTCAAATTCGGGCACTTTGAATTTGTGCAGAACTTTCACATTGGGGACCAAACACAGGTCTGCGATGTCTTTTCCAAATATATCCGGACCGTGAAGGGGTTGCAGCTCTTTCTGCATTTCCAGGAACTATTCTCGGAACTCATTCATTATGTCGAACATACGTTCGTTTCCACCAGAAGGTTATTGTGGAATCTATCCTTCTGGGACAGTGTGTACCACGGATGGTGGTATAATCATCATGGCAGTGACTCTTGGTGCCTCCTGAAGTTTGTAACCAACAGGAGTTGCTGTCATGCCCCTGGCATCTTCGCTTCCTGAAGTTTGTAACCTTCAGGCCCAGCGGTTCCTGCTGCAGTTTCTGGATCTTCAGTGATCGGTGGAATATACCCTTCCGGGATATAGTTGAGTGGCATGCCCCAGGGACGATCTTTCGGCATTTTGTACCTAAGATCATACTTCTCCACTATGGGCGTTGCTGTGATCTCTGAGATCACAGTCCTTTGTTGTTGCATCTGAGCTTCCGCTAGAACTTGCATGTCGTTATGAAGCTTTCTCAGATCCTCTTTCAGAGTGTCGATCTCTTCCCTTAACTCTCTGTTCTCTTCCTCGAGATCATCCATTTTCTTTGGTCGATTAGCCCGAGTATTGTACGAATTCGACAGTTTGACTCTAGAATCGAGACACAAACGTGAGATTTGTAGGTAAGAAGAATGTGTTACGTGAGAATGATGAATGCAATGATTATTTTAATATATTTTTTGTTTATTTAAAGTAAACTTCGACAATTAGATTGCAAATATAAAACAGTGGGGAAACCCCATTTTATTGAATTCAAAGATTGCGGAAATGGAAATACAGTAATTTACAAAGTGCTGTAAAAGGAAATCTAAACTTATGGATCCTGAGTCCTCTCTGAGGAGAGCTCAGGTGCTGGTTCTGGTACTTTCCTTTTCTTTGACCGGGGCTCTTGAGCCATTGTCGGGTTTTCATTCCTTTGCCAAGTGAAAGGAGCGAGCAAATTCCTTTGGCCATCCTGGTTTTCTACAACATGTTGCTCTAAAATTTCAATCAGAACATCTTTTTCTTTCAATAGTTGTTGTATTTTTTTACACTCCATATTGAGAATACGGTACTTGTTCCTACAAGACCTCTTCTCCTGTTGAACTTTGTTGAGAGTAACCTGAAGTTTTTCTATCTCAGACATAAAACAAAGGACATAGTCCCTTAATGGAAGAACTTCCTGACGAGGGTAAGGCATCCTCAGTTTGAGAGCTCTAGTTTGTACCCAGTGGAGATAAGGCTCTACCGAGACACATTCTGGTTTTCCTAGAGACTCTCTTCCTTTCTTATGAACATGTTTCCAGGCATGCACTATTTCTGTCTCTAGTGCTCTGTCATTTTCTCCTTCCTTGAAGAAAAGACCTTCCAGATGAACATTACGCGGAATATGTCTCATCGGGTATCCAAATTGACGACGAAGTAAAATTGGATGATATTTGATTCCTCCCTTAGTTTCTATAAGGGGCACATTTGGGAAATTTCCACAACGGTCAATGATTTTGATCCCGTCATAGATTCGATTATACTAATCGATGTCAGAGTTGGTAAGAGACATGATTCTCTACGACCAACGTAAAGTATTCTTTTGATCCCAAAATGCAGCAGACTTGGGTAAGTGGGAAATGAACCATTTGTATAGCAGGGGTACACAACATATGATCATTCCTCTGCTGTATAAATAGCTTAAGTGTACAGTATGATACGCATCTGTGAGTAAGGTTGGTACGGGATTTCCAATCAAAAATATCTTAATGGCATTGATATCTACAAAGTTATCGATGTTGGGAAACAGAAATAACCCGTAGGTGAGCAAAACAAAGATGCTTTCGAAAGCAGACACATTCCCTATACTGGCAAAGTACAGGGCTTTCTTTATCAAAAACTGGGCTGGCAAACCTTTGATTCCACCCTTAGTGGTCATGTGAGTCCTGACTTCTGACTCGTCCAAATAAATTGCTCTGGCAATGGTTTGGTCTTTTTGGAATTTCTTCCAGTCCAAAAAAGAGAGCCTGGTCAGTGATAGGTAAATCAGTCAAGTGAGAGTACTCCTCTAGCGTTGGTGTTAGCTGATAGTCTGGGAATGTGAAACAGTGATAGACCGGATCGTAGAAGTGGATTAGCATGAACAGGATTCCTTCAATTACATGAACCCTTAATAGAGACAACAGTCCTCCATACTTGGCTCTTAAAGCCTCAAGGTTGGTGATCATCCCCGTCAACCCTCTCAAATCCTCTAGTTTTGGAACCTTGAAGATGTACTTGTGAGTTTTTCTTCTACCGAAATCCATTAGCAATCTCTTTATCTGACATTTGCAATCATTGTCTTAGTTTAATTTGAAAAAGAGAGACTAGAAGAGAAGATTTTTCTTTGTTTAAATGTTTTTTAAATGAATTTATGAATGCAACACACAAAACATAGAAAAAACATGGGGTCAAAGGGTCGGTGTCATGAAGTCAAGGCTCTACCCATCCCCAAAGGTTTATACTGGTGATTTTTGTACCTGTCCGCAAAATCATTGACCCCTCTTGGGATAACAACAACAAGCGGATCACCATCGAGCTGAAGTATCTTAGAGTGATCTCAGATGAGGGTAGTATCGCGTGACAACTATTCCCGACAGCTTCCGCACTACAAAATGGTTTCAGTCTACTAAAAACCTCACCTTCTCAGATAACCCAATCGACCACACTACTTTGAACAACCGAAGTCGTATTGGTAATGTATCTGCAAAGGGAGTCTCCACTGAGTTTGATGGTCGACCGGGGAATCTTAACTGAGATTCACTCCCCGTAAGATTACTCGTATAATGCCATCCTCTATCTTAGGTGTATACTCAATCTTTCCACATGCGGTATCACATGCATTCCCATTAGCAGAAAAATTAACACGGATATCAATTAGGAAAAGCAGTATATATATTTGTCTTAATCATCCTAGACCTCTAGTCTTATGATCCTATACAGACAACGACTCCCCAGCAGAGTCGTCATTTCTGTAGTACTTTGTGAACTTAAGGCTTTCTACCTTAAAAGAGGCTAGAAAAAAGTCCTCCCACTATGGTCGCCATTCTTCTATAGCGCGATTTTTGTGGTTTCGAATCACTATCGCTTTGGTACTACAGTTTGATTCATTTTTTATCCTGTTGAGCTGATTAAGGAAGGGAAATAGATGTCTCCAATTAACCCTACTTGCAAACTGAAGTTAAACAGTCAAAACTGTTGGTTTACATATGCTATCAAAATAGGGGGTTCGTCTTTTAGGGTTATTTGCTTAAGAACGGGATCTGGACTATTTGTGAGGTTTTAGGTCTGTTGCTATTGATGGATATATGAAGGTACTAGATTTTGAGTTTTTGATTAGTATGCTCGCTAACATTTTTGCAATTTTATTCCTACGTATTCCCGAAATAGGGAAATCAGAGCTATCGTGGTTCCTCCTATTCTATGGGAGGAAAAAAGGTTGTTTAGGTGTCTTGTTCAAAGCCCAAGATATGAAGCTAAAGGTGGTTTGTATCTTTTTCAAATCCCAAGATGTGAAGCTAAAGGTTTGACTGAGAGAGAATTTGTCATCTCTAAAGAGGAGTTGTTGATGTTTGTATGTTGTGAGCAAGGCATAAATTTGATGCTAAAAGGTTTATTAACTCAATCGGGTGTTGATCCAACAAGAGGGTGTGTATTATTTGTCTCGTACAAAGCCTGAGATAGAGGCTAAAAGGGTTGACTCAACAAGAGAGTCTTGAATGGGTGATTGACTCAACAAGAGAGTCTGAAGGTTGTTTGACTCAACAAGAGAGTCTTTTATACTCAACAAGAGAGTGATTTGCTGTCTCGTACGAAGCCCGAGATAGAGGCTAAAAGGGGATCGACTCAATAAGAGAGTCTTTTATACTCAACAAGAGAGTGTTTTATATGTGTCTTGTATGCAGCCCAAGACGGAGGCTAAAAGTTGACTCAACAAGAGAATCATTTATACTCAACAAGAGAGTGGGTTTTTATATGTCTTGTACCAAGCCCAAGACGGAGGCTAAAAGTTTTTGACTCAATAAGAGAGTCTTTTATACTCAACAAGAGAGTGTTTTTTATATGTCTTGTACAAATCCCAAGACAATGGCTAAAAGGGAGACTGACTCAACAAGAGAGTCTGAAAAGGTTAGCTCCGCTAGGGAGAATCACTTGTACAAAGCCTAAGAGGAGGCTATCTTACTGTTGAGGATTAGATCCATAGGCAGACCCAGGGGTGGGGAGCTCTCATGAGAGAGACCGGGTTTCAGAGTGATCAGTGTTTTCTCCTATGTTTGAAAGGAACTTGAGAATGTCTTTGAGACTCAAGGGGGTTTAGACTGTCCAAGTCTAGAGTTTTATCTTTTGTACAATGCCCAAGAGGAGGCACGGGCATTAAGGGATGAGTATCAACCCTAGAATGGCTGGAGTTTTGATGCTGAAAAGACTGCTCTAGCAAAGGATGACTAAGTTCTATCTTATACCTTTAAGAGGTCGTCAGGGTCCTTGTATTAAGCCCAAGAGAAGGCATGAGAACTTCTAAGAAGCCGAAGGGTCCTTGTACAACGCCCAAGAGGAGGAAGAGATGCTTTTAGGAAGCCTGTGGGTCCCCAAACCAAGAGAAGTTCAAGAAATGCAATTCACAGAGAAGAGATCAATCCAGGAATGTTCGAGAATTTGGAAGAAACTCAAGAGATGCCATTCACGGAGAAAATATCATCTCTGGGGAGTTAGAGTTTCTTTGACAATTTCTAAGGGTGACAGTCTGAGAAAAGGTTCACCGAGAATACTGCCTTTCTCTTTGTTCGATATTGTTTAACCCCAAGAGAAGGGAAGACTGTATCTGGAATCCTACGGGGGATCTAGTTTTGTTTGTATTTAAGAGTGACCAACAAGGCTTTACCTAGTGCTAGACGTAGTTGCCGGGGAAAACTCTAAATAACTATACTAGTATTTCACAGTGGATATATGACAAGTATATAAAAGGATGTGAAAGAAGACTTACAGTGAAACAGCCCCACAATACAGTTATATACATATGAAAGCGGTAAATGAAAGCGGATAAACACTTACCCGTTGTAGAGCTTCCGTGCTGTTTTGTTAGTTGTTCAACAAAGAAAGTTTTGATAATAACAGATATTTGAATTCAAAATCAAAGGAGAAAGTGCTTTGAAAAGATTGTTGGGGCTTACAGCTCAAGGAGAGGCCCAAGTTTTAACAATGATTGCACCGTTGTTTTGAAAACTGTACAGAGGGACTTATACAATATGTGAGGCCCAAAAAGGTTTTGGTTACAAGGGGATTTGGTCTTACACTCTATTAGAGGCCCAATGAGTTTTTTAAGAAAAGAAATGGGTCTTATAGCTCTAGGAGAGGCCCAAAGAAAGACAGTGATCGCACCGTCGTTTTGGAAATTGAACTGGGGCTTATACAATTACTGTGGCCCAAATTATTTTTGTACAAAAGGGGTTGGGTCTTACACTCTATTAGAGGCCCATGAGTGTTTGAAAAAGATTTGTTGGGGTGAAAATCAAAGAAACCCTAATTTTGTTAAAAATAGAATTAATTTTGATTAAAAATTAATAAAAATCATTGAAAACATGTGAGAAATGAATTGTGATTTAGGATCAATGCTTCAAAAATCATGTTTATATCCACAAAATGATTGAAAATCAATTAAGTTTGGGAAATCAAGAAGGAACAAATATTTCAAATGTTAAAAACAAATAAAACATTAATTCTTTGCAAAAATATCAAATATATAAAATAAATAACATTTTTGGGAATTTTTGGAAAAATAAAATATTTTAACATTTTTGTGAATTATTAAAAAAGGAATCAACTCAAAATCATTAAAATTCCGAGAGAAATTAATTTTTGAATCAATTAAATAGAATCACAAAATTCAAATATTGGAATTTTCAAAAAAGGCGCCAAGAACATGGCAAGAACACGCGCATGTTCTGAGTTTGGCCTGATTTGCAATTTCTACCCAATCTCACTGAATACTTGATGAAATCACACAATCTACATATCAATCTGCTCGTTTTCACCTCACGATCATGTCTATGGTCTTTAATTTCATTTATTTTAAGCATGGAATAAGAAATCAAAACAAAACCTCAAGAACCCTAAAATTTGCATGAAGGCTGAGAATTTTGATACACGATTCAAACAAAGCAATTAATTGAGGGGATACATTCTATGCATGATTATGAACATATGGCAAAATTATTGTGCGAGGAAATATGCATGAATGATGAGATGCCCAAGTTGAAGCTTACCTCTTGCGGCTGGTGATCGTGTTTTGTGTTGGAGGTGTTACAGCTATGTTTCAATGATGTGGATAGCTTCCCAAGGTGCCAAGTGATGTGTCTGAATGCTTGGAATGGTTTGAAACAAGCTGGAACTGAAGATGGTACCCCAACTGCAAGTATGCTAAAAGCTTGAGCAGTTGGATGGTGATATTGAGAAATCAGTGTTCCAGATGTGGTTTAAGTGTTTGGATCACTTCTATATGATGTTTATGAGGTGTGTGTGTGATTGGTTTGGTTGGAATAGCTCTCAAACTCAAAACCCGATAGTGACTTGCTTTGGTAGGAAATTTTGGAGTGGAAGAAGAGATTTTGAGGAAAACATCTGTTTGATGGCTTTGGTGTACTTAAATTGAGCACAAATGAGCTTTATTTATAGTAGAGCAAGTTTGTTTTGCAAGAAATAGTTAATGGCAACTGCTGCAGAGGTTTGGCCAATGGTTGCATTTTAGAATCTCATGTCTCCTCTAGCCATTGACTAGAGGTTAGAGCACAGGCTGCTGGTTCCCTAGTTTAGAGATCATCCTTGACTCATTCAGTTGGAAATGGCTCAGTTCATGCCACCTTGGTGCATCCATTGAATGCTCCAAAACAAAATTGGAGTCTTGTCCCCTCTTTATGCATTTCTAGGTTTGGCATGCTATATTTAGTTCCAAAGACTTGGGAGGCTTATGGATCAGTGTTTGTCCCTCCTTGGTCCCTCCCTGAGGTGTTCAGATGGATAAACTTATTTGTCATTTGCAAAATTTGCTCAAATCGAGCAAAATGCACAAATCTGCCTTGCCATGACAGTTTGTAGCAAGGCACATTGCCATTGTAATATCTCATGGCTTAAGTGGAGTTTCATGGAGTTCTTGGCCATTTTAGAAAGCTCTTATATGATACAACACATGTGTGATCATAGTTTGTCTTGATACTTTTTGGATCCAAGTGAAAAATCCCCCTACTTTTGGAAAAAAAGCAAGACAGATTCTGACTTAGTGAAAATTTCACTAAGTGTTGGAAAAAGTGACATTTCATGTTTTCAGCCATATTGATCATTCCATAACTTAAAATCCACGAGGAATTGGAATGAGGTGTAGTTGACACTTTTAAAGTATTGCCATGAGAGCTACAAATCCATCTTTGGATAAATCAAAATGGTTGCTTGGATCTCAAGTTTTGATCCTTGGAAGTTGGTACCCTAGCCACTTTGTTCCATAACTTAGAAAATTTCTAAGTTTTTATGGTTACCCCTTTTACAAGTTATCCCACTTTTCTTATTTTTCTTGATAAATGATGATTCCAATCACACATTAACATCATTTTGGGATTAGGGAACCATAATTGATCAAAAAATCAAAAAGTCAAACTTTTACTTTTGGGCACAGTTGACTTTTTATCAGATGAATTCCAAATTGTGCGATCCTCTATGAAATCAAGTCCCTGACCTAAATAAAACTTGATGGAGTGATTTTATAGGTGTTATAGGGTGTATTGAATCATGTCCCAAGGTTTGGGAGCATGTCCTGGTCAAAAGTCAAAGGCACAGTTGACTTTTTCCACGAAAGCCTAACTATGGTTCTGATGAACATGAAACTTGTGAATCAAGCTTCTTGGATGAATCCATTGTTGCAAATGGGTCCATGTAGTGTATTAGGGTCCCTCAAATCATGCCTTGAGGTCTTGGCTCATGCTTTGTCCCAAAAGTCAACTTAGGGGTGAATTAGGTCAAGAAACCCTAATTCCTGATTTTTGATGAATGCATCCTCTGAGGCTAAATTGACTTGATGACTGGGTCCATGAGGTCCCTTGGAGTATTTAGGGTTATGCTTTGAAGCATTGGCTCATGCGCAAATGAAAATTCCCATCTGGAGCCCCTAGTCGACAAAAACCCTAATTTGGTGACACTGTCAATCTTGAGGCTTAATCCACTTGGAAGGTAGCAACATTGTATTTGATCCTTGATGTGGGAGTCCTCTTGATCCTTTATAGGTGTGTGAGAAGTTAGACAAGTTGAAGATCATGTCAATTCTTGATTGATCCTTTGTCTAAGAGCTCTGAGAGGGCTTTAAACCCTAATTCTGATTGTAGTGGATGCTCACCCATATTTGGGGAGACTAATGAGGTATGATGGCCCATCCATATTGTGATGATGACTTGCACAGTGATAGGAAATATTAGTGGTCAAAATTTGGGGTATGACAGACGTCTACTAGGATTCTCATCTGTCATGCTAATTCGTTGTGTACCTTCATCCAGGTAGATTGGAAGCCACCAGTGGCTCAACAGATGTTGAAGGGTTCGTTGCACAAGTGCACACCCTTAGTTGTCTTCGCAACATTCTTCACAGTCTAGATAATCTTGTGAAGCCAGAAAACCAAGCCTAACTTGCTTAGGATGCAATTCTACTAGAGTTGTATTCATCAAGTGTATGTTAAATATCTGAACCATATTGACTTGATGGTCATTTCTTTCATGGTAGTCTTGGATCCATCCGAGATCCATCTGACGTTGGAGGGCCTCTTGTACAAAAGAGCATCCCTGATTGTCTGTTGAGCAGACTGGACAAACACTGTAATCGTGTCGTGGCGGATTATAATACTAACTTTGTCTTAAATGCATTGCCAATAAATTGACGTTCATTGCACGGATTTCATGGTTTTGTACAATGTTGGGATGTGCATGGGCCATGTTTACTTCACGAATCCTGTGATCCTGAATCTAGCCCAGATCCATTTGTTCTTGTAGAGATGTTTGTACTATGGCACACCCTTGATTGTTCTTGGAACAAATATCTCACTGATGGTAGTTGTGAGATGGTACATGACCGTACCCGCTCAGTCTGCAATGCATTTTCACCAGATTGGTTCCTAAGAGGAGTACACTGTGAATTTGATAACTGTTGACAGGTTATCCTTCTATCAAATTCACTGTAGTCTTCTCATGTTGTGGTAACGGGTTCGTCTGAACATTTGGATTAGTATCTTTGAAAGATAAAATCCCTTTCCTGACAAGCTTCTATACATCAGACTTGAAGCTGAGACAATTCTCAATGTTGTGTCTCAATTGAAATTCTGGAAACAGATATGAGATGTCAAATGCGATGTCACGACACTTATATCTGAACAATAATGAACAAGGTAAATAATGCAGTAAACAACAGTAAATAACACAATCAATTGATAACCCAGTTCAGTGTAAACACCTACATCTGAGGCATACCAAGCCAGGAAGGAAATCCACTATTAGCAATATCAATTCATAGACCCTACAGCTAACACACCCGTTGACGATTTACTCACTTAATAACTACCCAATGACCCTTCTACCTAAGTTCACCCTAGATGAGAGACTCCATCTCTCTTCCAATCATCGCAATGATGTCTAGCAGTCAACACCTCAGCAACTGCATCAACAGCTTGATTTCCAACAACTCTTCAATCACAGAAAAGTAGGAGACACACTTCAAAGAAACACAATCATCATTGCTTAAAAGCTCATAGATGATTGACAAATACAACTCAACTAAACAGTCCAACTCTAAGTACAAAATAGTACCAGAGTGACTCACAATTTCACACAAACCCTAATGATCTACATCTTGGACCCATTCTTTTTCTAGGTTACAAGCATTTTATTTATAACTTATTCCCAACTGGATTTGGGCTTCAAATCACAGCCTAACAACTGCTACAAATCAGCAGAAACATATGCTACAAAATAGGTCTTCAATCAAATCCTTCCTAATTTATCTCCATAATTAGAAAGTCATTATTCTTCAATATTCTTCTTGAAACCTATAAAACAACACCACATAGGATAACATAATATTCCCATAAACATTTATTACATTGGGCTTGGGCATTAGCAGATCTTAGTTTTAATTAATAATTAAAACTAATTATTCTCCAAATCTTTATGCATGAAAATAGCCAACCCTATTCTTCACAAACAGATTGCTTCCAAATAATATCACTCCAATATAATTTTACTCCCAGAATTACGCATGCAATCCCTCAACACAAACACACAAAAGATTGATAAAAATAGCACAACAAATAAACCTAAAACGAGAACTGGAAGTTCTGTCAACTGATGTCAGAACATCGTGTTTGACATCATGCACAAATCCTGCAATACTAAAAACACACCACCTACAGAATGTTAGAATCACATGTCAAGACATTAAGCAAGACATCTTGATGTACCACATTGTTTTACCAAAATTGCTGCCAATTCAGAACTAACAATCTCCCCCTTTGGCAAATTTTGGCTAAAACAATTTATGATCACAAAACATATCAGAGATCCTTGCAGCAGAAACAGCATACACCAGACAACCACATCTAACCCAGAAAGCCAACCAACCACAGAGAGCCAAGGAACAAAAAAAAACCCATCTCTTCCAGAAAATCCAATGCACACATATCATTACTATGCCAACATTACTAAGCCACACTAGTCTCCCCCTTTTTAGCCATAATTATATAAACTCCACTAGGAAACTTCCATAGCAACTAGAACAAATAAGCAACATTCAGAACAAATCCATAGAGAAGAGAGTACATTAATACATACCAAGCACAAAAAGTTCCAAAGGCAAACTCTGAATCATCCAACCAACATACTCAGAATAGAACAGACTATTCTACATTCTTGTGAGACTGTTTCAAATCTGAAATCCAGACACAATAGCTGAACAAACCTACTTCTCTCATCAACAAAGACCCCTACAGAGCTCTTCCAAAAACTACAGAGAAAAATACATTCTCCCGGACACAACCAAAACTGTCCTTCAGACTCCTCCTCAGAAGCATGTGCGCACATGATTCAAACAATTATCTTCACATGGCTAGAACCATACATGTCCTATTAAGAACACACCAAAATGCCATCCAGCAGAAGAATGTCATAGCATGTTATTTGACATTATATCCTCATAAGAGGCAACCAAACTCCACAAGCTTGATCAGCATGCAAGCAGCAAAATCCATAGACAAGTACTCCCCCTGTCATGGATAACCAATGCTCTAGATGGAGAATAACATTTGAGCACCAGATCTTCACACACTTGTTGAGCACATTCACATAATGTACTCTCACTCCTAGAGAACACATCCAATTATCCTGACTAGTTTGACACTGCTCACAAACTCCACGAATTCTCAGCTTACTTAAAAGCTTTACTAAGATCCAATCTCTTCAAGAGAAAGAACAGCTTTTAAAAAACTTTCTGACACAATTCCTCTGCCATTACATCCACTAGTAGATGTTGATACTAGTGAGGTCTTCAAAAATAGTAGTCATGCTTTGCCAGAACATACTACCAAAAACAAGATCAGAATCTCCACATTCTAATCCACATAGTCAGAAACACCTCTTCTGACAAAAATGCTTGAGCATCCAACTTTAAGTGCATAATCTCAATCATCTTCCAAAAATAACCATCAACAATCATGATGTTACACTCATCATTTGGGACATCAACTTCCCATCACCATTCAAAGGACTCATTGCACATAGAAGTCCTTCAAGAAGCTCCCAATAAAACACAGCCAGAGCAGCTTATTCAGGTTAACATAAACACCTGAACACCATAGAGAGAAATAAGCTAGCACACCCTCTCTGAAGCAAAGAGTTCAGACTGCATACTTACATACTCACATCAGACAAATACTTAGCTCCCGTCAAAGTATTTATCATTAGTCAAATAAGACTACCTTCTCACACAAGGTAGGACATTTGGTCTGACATTCTTCTTTTGCACACATCAGGCATCTGCTGATTCTTCTTCATGACAAACCATTATGACACCCATTCACACCACAAAATCATTCCAGATTAGGTCAGTGTCTTGACCTTTCACTCTACCCTGAGCTAAACAAACTTCCTTGGCTGATGAAGCAAAGAACTGAAATGATGTTTCAACATCAGTTCCGACATCAGTCTAAATCACATGGATTTAAACATTTACTATGGCTTTGGAGACAGCAACCATAGTAATCCACACACATCTCTTGCAAGGGACATAAGAGGATCAACCATCAGTAGCTGACCAACCTTCAAAACCAGATCATACACACATGCAGGAACCTGCATACTCTACATCTCAAGAATATTCTTCTCAAACTCTAATGTTCAGACCTCTTGTCTGACTTTGAGATGTTGGATGCCATCCTTCTGTACCTAAAGAGGAGATACCCTCTATCAGGTTTCTGGAGCATACAAAAAAACATTGACTGGTCATCTCAACCAGATTGTTAGAAAAAATATGCTTCTCCCAACACTTCAACCTACAAGAATGCCCTTCAATCCTTGCAAAAAAATGTTCCATTATGTGAGGACACCACATAACTGAACTCCAGCTTAAGAAGAAACTTCTCATGCAGATACCAGGGAACCATAATCCTTTGGTCCCAAAACACCAACTCCTCCTTGCTCCAAACACAAATCTGAAATGCTCATCCTAGATGGTTTAGATGACATTCCAATTATAAATACACCAGTCAACCAGTTAGGTTAATACATCTCCTTTGTGAACAACCCTTTGAGTTTCTCTTCCACTAGAAAAAGAGTTCCATGCTCTCATAGACTTGATAGTGATATCAAGTTTGAGTAAACAACCTCCATCCTGTTTTTGAGAAGCACCACCAGAAATATTGAGAAAAATAAATTCTCAATACAAAGATGTCAAGAAATTATGCTGACATTTCTTCGAGTTCTTCCAACATCAGATTAAGGACTCCCCCTTATTAACTGCTAAGAACTCCTAAGGGAACAATTCATTCGCCCCTCCTTTCAAACAGAATCTGCTCCAAGGCCATAAACAAGATTCCATACATCTGGCTCCTTTGAACAGAAGGAACTTCCAGATTTCAGAGAGAATGTCCTTGACATTTGAGCTTGACCTCCACACAAAAAAAACATCCTTTGTACTCCTACTTACTTGGATCAGAAATACACTAATCCAATGAGTGACAATATGTTGATCATCTCTTGACCAACACACTTATCTAAGAAACTTCTTAGACACACAACCCAGATGCCTCCTCTTCCAAGCCAGGAGTAGGTTCCAAACAGATGTGATCAATACACATTTGTTTAGCCCCCCAAGCATCTGTTATGCCATACCTTTATCCAACAAGATTCTGCTCAATCTGCTGGTTTGATGTTCCAACATCTGGTAGGACATTATTTCCCATCTCAAGAAACACACAAAGAGATCCTTTATCAAAGCGTAGAGATTGGCCTTGTACGGTTGGAAGCAAGAATAAATTGCTTCTAACTTTCTTCAGATCTCTTTTCAACACCCTCATATAAAAGTTCCTTTATGAGTGGACTTGGGATGAACCACAAGTATCTTGGGCAACTCTAACAAGCTAATTGAAGATATCCTCAAGTATTGCCACACCATGTGATACACCTTCAGAGGAGAACAGAGTGTTGCAGACACAACACATAAAACCACTAAGAATTTTCTGATATATACAAATGCAGCGGAACACAGAAAAAGAAAACCCCTCAACAACCTTAAAAAAAACTTAATAACCTTTGTACAAAAACCACATTTCAGGTGCAATAGGCCAACATAGGTTGAAAATAAATCACCCCACAAAGCACGCCTGAATGTAGCGAGTGATTTTTGGATGTGGTTGCGAAGCACGATCGCTCCGGTACTATAGCTCGATTCATTTTTTATCCTATTAAAGCTGATGAAGGAACGGAAATAGATGTCTCCAATTAACCCTGCTTGCACACTGAGGTTAAATAGTCAAAACTGTTGGTTTACAGATGGTACAAAGATTTGGGGTCTCTCCTAGGTTATTTTGTTGAAAAGGGGTGCTTTAGGCTATCGGTTAGGATGTTAGGACAGATATATGAAAGTATGGAGTTTTTGTTTAGTGTGCTCGCTAAGATTTTTCTTTCAATCTTATGCCTACGTATTCCCTTTTTTTCCGAAACAGGGAAATCAGAGCGATCGTAGTTCCACCTATTCTATAGGAGGAAATGGTTGTTTTGGTGTCTTGTTCAAAGCCCAAGACGTGAAGCTAAAGGTGGTTTGTATCTTGTTCAAAGCCCAAGATGTGAAGCTGAAGGTAGTTTGTATCTTGTTCAAAGCCCAAGATGTGAAGCTAAAAGGGTTTGACTTTAGAGAGAATTTGTCATCTCTAAAGAGGGGTTTGTCCATCACAACTATTTATAAAGGAGAATTACTTTAACCGGGATTTGTGAATCGACAATGCCATAATTTCCTTTATAGGGGATTTCCAACCTGAAGGGGAAGACTTTAACTCAGTTTAGAGCAATGACATCTTTCCTTAGGAATTTCTCATGCTAAAAGAGGGACAGTGGCATGGATGTAGATGATCCAGAGGCTTGCCGCTTACAACGATTAGATGAAGGGGAAGGAGTTGTTGATGTTTATGTACTGTGAACAAGGCACGTCTTTGATGCTAAAAGGTTGATTGGATCAACCAGTGATTTTCTTATACAAAGCCTAAGAGGAGGCTAATATGTGTCTCGTACAAAGCCCGAGAGAGAGGCTAAAAGGTTTTGACTCAACGATGAAGTCTTTTGGTATCTCGTATAAAGCCCGAGATGGAGGCTATTTGACTCAACAAGAGAGTTTTTTTGTATCTCGTACGAAGCCCGAGATGGAGGCTAAAAGGTTTTATACTCAACAAGGGAGTGATTTGTGTCTTGTACAAAGCCCAAGATGGAGGCTATTGTTAGCTCCGCTGGGGAGAATCATTGTGCAAAGCCCAAGAGGAGGCTATCTTACTACTGAGGATTATTGAGATCCTGAAGCAGGTCCAAGTATGAGGAACTCTCATGAGAGAGACTGGGTTTCTTCCAATGCTTGTAGGGTACTTGAGAATGTCTTGGAGACTCAAGGAAATTAGACTGTCCAAGTCTAGAGTGTCATCTTTTATACTATGCTTTGAGAAACAGTAGTAGACTCTTGGAAAGACTGCTCTATTAAGATGACTGATTTCTGTTCCTATACCTCTAGGAGGTCGTCGAGACAATTTGTACGAAGCCCAAGAGGAGGCTGGAAACTTTTAAGAAGCCGAGTGGTCCTTGTATGAAGCCCAAGAGGAGGCTATCATTCCAGGAGGAAATATCATTATACGAAGCCTAAGAGGAGGCTGTGAATACTTCTAAGAAGCCGACGAGTCCTTGTACAACGCCCAAGAGGAGGCGGGAATGCTTTTAGGAAGCCTGTGGGTCCTTGAACAATGCCCAAGAGGAGGCCGATGCTTTTAAGAAGCCGATGGGTCCCCAAACCCCGAGAATTTCAAGACAGGCTATTCACAAAGAATAGATCAAGGAAGGAAAGTTCGAGAATTTGGAAGAAACTCAAGAGATACCATTCACGGAGAAAAGATCATCTCTGGGGAATAGAGTTTCTTGACAAGTGCTTTTAAGAAGCCTGTGGGTCCCCAAACCCCGAGAAATTCAAGACAGGCCATTCACGAGGAATAGATCAAGCCAGGAAAGTCCGAGAATTTGGAAGAAACTCAAGAGATGCAATTCACGGAGAAGAGATCATCTTTGGGGAGTAGAGTTTTTTTGACAACTTCTACGAGTGACAGTCTATGAAAGGGTTCACCGAGAATGCTGACTTTCATATCTCTAAATTATTTAACCCCAAGAGGAGGGAAGACTGTGTCTGGTAATCCTATGGGGATCTAGTTTTGACTATTTAAGAGTGATCAACGGGCATAATTCTAGACGTAGTTGTCAGGGAAACTCTAAATATCTATACTATTATTACACAGTTGATATGAGTTTATGAAAGAAGACTTACAGCGAAAAGCCCCACAATACAGTTATATGTATATGAAAGCGGTAAATGAAAGTGTCTAAACACTTACTCGGTTATAGAGATTCCATGCTATTTGGTTAGTTGTTCAACAAAGAAAGATTGAAAAACAACAGTATATTCAAAATCAAAGGAGAAAGTGCTTTGAAAAAGAAAGATTTTGGGGCTTACAGCTCAAGGAGAGGCCCAGGGTTTTATCAGTGACCGCACTGTTGTTTTGTACAGAGGGACTTATAAAAGTGACTGAGGCCCAAAAATTGTTTTTTGTACAAAGGGATGGGTCTTACACTCTCTCAAGAGGCCCAAAAGGTTTAAAGAAAAAGAGTGCGGCTTATAACACGAGGGTAGGCCCAAAGTTTGTTTTTCCGTTTGAAATGGCAATCGCGCTGAGATTTTCTTTTAACGCGAAGGGGCTTATATAATATATGAGGCCCAAAATGTTTTGGTTAAAAGGGGATTGGGTCTTACACTCTAATAGAGGCCCAAGTGAGTTTTAAGAAAAGAAATGGGTCTTACTACTCGAGGGTAGGCCTAAGGTTTTTTGTTTTGAAAAGGCGACGATCGCGCCGTTTGTTTTTGACTGTATCGGGACTTATACAATATACTGAGACCCAAAAATGATTTGGTCAAAAAAAGGATTGGGTCCTACACTCTATTAGAGGCCCATGAGTGTTTGAAAAAGTTTTATGATGGTGAAAATCGAAGAAATCCTAATTTTATCATTTTAAAAGTAAATTCTTAAAAGAAAATCAATACAAAATGATAAAAATACCAAATAAGCAACTTGTGATTTTTGATTGGGGTTTGAAAAATGATGTTTTAATCACAAGATGAAATAAAATTCATTTGGTCTTGATTTTCAACATGAGAATTCACTTTTAAAATGTTTTAAAAACATTAAAAAGGAATTTATTCACAAAAATACTAATTATATTAAATAAATAATATAAAACTAATTTTTTTGTGGAATAAAATATTTTGGAGTATGAATAAGAAGTGTGTAAAACAGAATTGGAAAATGATGATTTTTACTATGTAAAAGAATTGGTTGAGTTTTTTGAGAATAAACTAATGTCACAACATCACATTCGACATCACTCATGAGTTTTGAAGATAAGAGAAAAAGGGAAGGTGTCACAACATCACATTTGACATCAGAACTGCACCTTGGTTTTTCAACATCTTTGCTATCAAACTTCAAACATTCATAACTCTCTCAATTTTTAACGAAATTAAAATCCGTAAGAACCTATCTTGACCAATTTTTTGCAAGGAATCCAATGGTATCACTCATACATAATGAAACTTAATGTACAGCACACACAAGGAAAAAAACCATATCTGCACCTTAAGTTTAAAACAACATAAACTCCACATATAAACATGTTAAAGTGCAAACAGTAGGAGGATCATAACATACACATTAAGGACTATATTTTTTCTTCAAGAATTGTTCAATATGATGCATGTATGTGGACAACAAAGGAAAGCATGATTCAAAGAATTGAAGTTGTGAATTTTACCTCTTTTTTGGAGATTTTGTGCAACCTACCAAGTGCTTTGTTCCAGAAATGATTTGATGCTTTGGACACCCTCAAATGACCTCTTGGATACTTTTAGGATGATTGGAATCAGCTGGTACCTGCAAAAACACAAACTGTCCCTTTCTTGCAAAAGGGGTTAAAAGTGACCAAAATAGCAACTCTCTCAAATGGTGTTCCAGATGGGGAGAACCATTTGGGACAATTCAAGGATGATATTTGGAGTTTGTTTGAGGTTTTATCTAGTTTGGAAAGTGACTGAATCAAGACATGGCTTGAAAAATGCAAAAAAGTCCAATTTTGAGGTTTTGAGAGGTGACTTTGTGATGTTGTGATTACAGGTCACTTTTGATAGTTTAGACAACTTACATATGATATATGCGAGAGGTGTGTGTGATTAGTTTGAGTGGAATTTCTCTCTAACTCAAAAACTCAGAATTACTTGCTTTGGAAGGAAAATTTGAGGTGAAAGAAGAGATTTTGAGGAAAGCATCTGTTTGATGGCATTGGTGTACTCAAACTGAGCACAAATGAGCTCTATTTATAGTAGAGCAAGTTTGTTTTGGGATCCACAGTGAATGGCAACTGCAGCAGAGGTTTGGCCAATGTTGTCCAATGAAAATCCAAGTCTCCTCTAGCCATTGACTAGAGGTTAGGGAACAGGCTGCTGGTTCCCTAGTTGTTGGAGGAATCTTGACTGAATTCAGTTGCAAATGTCTCAGTCCATGCCACCTCTAAGCATCTATTGAATGCTCCAATCCAAAATTGGAGTCTTGTCCCTCTTTTAGGGATTTCTAGGTTTGGCATGCTACTTCTTGTTCCAAGGACTTTGGAGGCTTGGCTCAGTAATTATACCCTTTAGATTTGATCCTCAGATGTGTTCAAAATGATGACAAGGCTTAAAAATTCGTGTGGCACAAGAAATGTGCAAATCTGCCCCATGAAAAATTCAGCTGCAGCAAGCCTTTTTGTAAAATCCATAACTCCCTGCTCGAGTATGCTACATGGATGTTCTAGGACTTTCTGGAAAGCTGAGATGATGTACTTCAACTTTCATGTTTGACCCCAGACCTGGTTCAACTTGGATCATGGAGAAAAACAACCTTGAAGTTGGGACATTCTTGTTGGAAAAATATTAGTGATGTCCTATGCAATGTTGGAACATCAGACAACTTTGAACATTAATAATTCCAAACTTTAATCACTTGTATCTTTTAATCCACTATGCTATTTTGAGTTGAAGTGAATTGCATCTTTGATGCTTGTCTTGCATGGTGACAAAGCTTGAAAATTGGGTGGCACAAGAAAAGTGCACAAAATCTGTCCTAAAAAAATCAGCTCGAGCAAGGCCTGTTGTGAGGTTCATAACTCCTTACTCAAGTTGAATTAATGGGAGTTATTATACATTTTGGAAAGCCCTAATGACATACTTTAACTTTGATGCTTGACTTTGGTCTTGGTTCAGCTAGCAAAGTCATCAAAAATGGTCTTGAACTTGTGTAGTCAAATCTGTCCTAAAAGCTGTCATGAAAATTCTGCTTTATCAATGCTTTTTATAAAAATCATATCTCCTTGTTCGAGTATGCTACAAGGAAGTTCTAGGACTTTCTAGAAAGTTGAGATGATGTACTTCAACTTGCATGTTTGACCCCAGACCTGGTTCAACTTGGATCATGGAGAAAAACATCCTTGAAGTTGGGACATTCTTGCTGAAAAAATATTAATTATGTCCTATGCAATGTCAGAACATTGGACATTAAGAATTCCCAACTTTGATCACTTATATCTTTCAATCCTTATGATATTTTAGTTGATTCCTTCTACAATGTTGAAGTATCAAATACCCTATTTAAAAGTAGCTCTTACTCAAAATCAATGGATGCTTGGATCAATAGTTACAACCTTGAAAAGTTGTGCACTTGAACATGATTTTAACTTAGAAAAAATTTCTAAGTTTCTTTCAATTTGATCAATTTTGCAATTTTACATGATTTCCTGATTTAAATTTGATCAAATTAAATCATCCATCATATTTTCTTGAGTAATGGCTTGTGAAGCTCATAGTTGACCAAAAAGTCAAACTTTGACTTTCTGCGTCAGTTGACTTTGTATTAGATGAACTTGAGGCTTGATCCACTTGAAATGTTGCACTCTTGTGCTTAATTCTTGATGTGGGAGTCCTCTTGATCCTTTTTGGATGTTTAAGAGGTTATACAAGTTGAAGATCATGTCATTCCTTGATTGATCCTTTGTCTAAAGGCTCTGAGAGGGCTTGAAACTCTAAGCTTGATTGTAGTGAATTCTCAACAATTCCTTGAGGAGATTGATGAGGCACAAAGGTACATCCATATTGTGCTGATGATTTGCACCATGATGGGAAATCTTAGTGGTCAAAATTTGGGGTATGACACTGATAACAATAGACAGATCCAATACACACCCTGTCATGAACAGTCCATATCCTCCACTTCTAGGGACCATTTAAACAACAAAATGAACTTCTCCAAGTTAAAACAACTTTTCAGTAGGTACCACCTACCTTGCCCATGATCAGAAAGTATCTTCCTTAGGATCTCACCCAGAAAACAGGACAGGATGCCTGCTCTGATACCAATTGAAATTCTGGCAACAGATATGAGATGTCGAATGCGATGTCACGACACTTATATCTGAACAATAATGAACAAGGTAAATAATGCAGTAAATAATAGTAAAGAACACAATCAATTGATAACCCAGTTCAGTGTAAACACCTACATCTGGGGGCATACTAAGCCAGGAAGGAAGTCCACTATTAGTAGTATCAATTCATAGACCCTATAGCCAACATACCCGTTGACGATTTACTCACTTAATAACTACCCAATGACCCTTCTACCTAAGTTTTCCCTAGATAAGAGACCCCATCTCTCTTCAAATCATCGCAATGATGTCTAGCAGTCAACACCTCAGCCACTGCATCAACAGCTTGATTTCCAACAACTCTTCAATCACAGAAAAGTTGGAGACACACTTCAAAGAAACACAATCATCATTGCTTAAAAGCTCATAGATGATTGACAAATACAACTCAACTAAACAGTCTAACTCTAAGTACAAAACAGTACCAGAGTGGCTCACAATTTCACACAACCCTAATGATCTACATCTTGGACCCGTTCTTTTTTTAGGTTACAAGCATTCTATTTATAACTTATTCCCAATTGGATTTGGGCTTCAAATCATAGCCTAACAGCTGCTACAAATCAGCAGAAACATCTGCTACAAAATAGATCTTCAATCAAATCCTTCCTAATTTATCTCCATATTTAGAAAGTCATCATTCTTCAATATTCTTTTTGAAACCTATAAAACAGCACCACATAGGATAACATAATATTCCCAGAAACATTCCTTGCATTGGGCTTGGGCATTAGTAGATCTTAGTTTTAATTAATAATTAAAACTAATTATTCTCCAAATCTTTATGCATGAAAATAGCCAACCCTATTCTTCACAAACAAATTTCTTCCAAATAATATCACTCCAAGATAAATTTACTCCCAGAATTACGCATGCAATCACTCAACACAAACACACAAAAGATTGCTAAAAATAGCGCAACAAATAAACTTAAAACCAGAACTGGAAGTTCTGTCAATTGATGTCAGAATATCGTGTTTGACATCATGCACAAATCCTGCAATACTAAAAACACACCACCTGCAGAATGTTAGAATCACATGTCAAGACATTAAGCAAGACATCTTGATGTACCACATTGTTTTTCCAAAATTGCTGCCAATTCAGAACTAACATCGATCCTCCTTGATGGTAAGGGCAAGTTTGATATGCTTTAATACAAAAATATGAATTTTCTAGTATCGTAAGAGGAGTCCTGGTTTGGATATTCCCCTTGGCCAGTATAAGTGGAAACAATTCTACGTACAACATTGGTATAGGTTCAAACCCTGATGGTCGTGTCGTACGATTAGTGTTGTTGTATGGTGGACGAGCTTGCTGAAGAGGCTGTTGCGGCCTTTGTTGATACTGTTGTTGAATTGGTTATCTATGAGCAATTTGAGGTTGATATGTCGAAGTCGGCGCGGGGTTGATGTCATACCCCAAATTTTGACCACTAAGATTCCCCATCATTGTGCAAATCATCATCACAATATGGATGGACCATTATACCTCATTAGTCTCCCTAAATATGGGTGAGCATCCACTACAATCAAATTTAGGGGTTCAAGCCCTCTCAGAGCTCTTAGACAAAGGATCAATCAAGGAATGACATGATCTTCAACTTGTCTAACCTCTCAAATATCCACAATGGATCAAGAGGACTCCCACATCAAGGATCAAGCACAAAGTTGCAACATTCCAAGTGGATTAAGCCTCAAGATCGCCAGTGTCACCAAATTAGGGTTTTGGTCGACTGGGGCCTCAAGATGGAAATTTTCCTCTGGGCATGAGCCAAAGGCTTCAAAGCACAACCTAAGATGCTCCAAGGGACATCATGAACCCAATCATTAAGCCAATTTTACCTCAGGGGATGCATTCATAAAAATTCAAGAATTAGGGTTTCTTGACCTAATTCACCCCTAAGTTAACTTTTGGGACAAAACATGAGCCAAGACCTCAAGAGAGGATTTGAGGGTCTCTAACACACTACATTGATCAATTTACAACAATAGATTGATCCAAGAAGCTTGACCAACAAGTTTCAAATTCATCAGAACCACAATTAGGGTTTCACGGGAAAAGTCAATTGTGCCTTTGACTTTTGACCCAGGCATGCTCCCAAACCTTGAGACATGATTCAATACACCCTATAACACCTATGAAATTAATCCATCAAGTTTGATTTGATATAATAGAGGATCTCACAGTTTGGAGTTCATCTGATAAAAAGTCAACTGTGCTCAAAAGTCAACTTTGACTTTTTGAGATTTTTCACAATTATGGTTCTTTGACCCTAAAATGATGTTAATGTGTGATTGGGATCATCATTCATCAAGAAAAATCAAGAAAAGTGGGATAACTTGTAAAAGGGGTAACCATAAAAAACTTAGAAATTTTCTAAGTTATGGAACAAAGTGGCTAGGGTACCAACTTCCAAGGATCATAACTTGAGATCCAAGCAACCATTTGGGCTGATCCAAAGATGGATTTGTAGCTCTCATGGCATACTTTAAAAGTGGCAACTACACCTCATTCCAATTCATCATGGGTTTTGAGTTATCGTTGGATCAAAATGGATTAAAACATGAAATGCCACTTTTTCCAACACTTAGTGAAATTTTCACTAAGTCAGAATCTGTCTTGTTTTTTTTCCCAAAAGTAGGATTATTTTTCACTTGGATCCAAAAAGTATCAAGACAAACTATGATCACACATGTGTTGTATCATATAAGAGCTTTCCAAAATGGCCAAGAACTCCATGAAACTCCACTTAAGCCATGTGATATGACAATGACAATGTGCCTTGCTGCAAATTGTCATGGCAAGGCAGATTTGTTCATTTTGCTCGATTTAAGCAAATTTTGCAAGTGCTAAACAAGTTTATCCATCTGAACACCTCAGGGGGAGAGCAAGGAGGAACAAACACTGATCCATCAGCCTCCCAAGTCCTTGGAACCAAAAGTAGCATGCCAAACCTAGAAATGCCTAAAAGAGGGACAAGACTCCAATTTTGATTTGGAGCATTTAATGGATGCACCAAGGTGGCATGGACTGAGCCCTTTCCAACTAAATTCAGTCAAGACTTATCCAAGAACTAGGGAACCAGCAGCATGTGCTTTAACCTCTAGTCAATGGCTAGAGGATACTTGGATTCCTATTGATCAACTTTTGCCAAACTTCTGCAGCAGTTGCCATTCATTATTGCTTACAAAACAAACTTGCTCTACTATAAATAGAGCTCATTTGTGCTCAGTTTAAGTACACCAAAGCCATCAAACAGATAATTTCCTCAAAATCTCTTCCTTCACTCCAAAATTGCCTTCCAAAGCAAGTCACTATCAGGTTTTGAGTTTGAAAGCAATTCCAACAAAACCAATCACACACACACCTCATAAACATCATATAGAAGTGATCCAAACACTTAAACAACATCTGGAACACTGATTTCTCAAAATCACCATCCAACTGCTCAAGCTTTTAGCAGACTTGCAATTGGGTTACCATCTTCAGTTCCAGCTTGTTTCAAACCACTCCAAGCATTCAGACACATCACTTAGCACCTAAGGAAGCTGTGCAAATAATTGGAACTAGCTTGCAAAACCTCTAACACAAAATACGATCACCATCTGCAAGAGGTAAGCCTGAGCTCTTCTAACTCTATGATTCATGCATTTTTTGTTGCACAATAATTTGGTCATATGTTCATAATCATGCATAGAGTGTTTACCCTCAATCAATTACTTTGTTTGAATCGTGTATGGAATTTCTGAGCCTTCATGCAAATTTTAGGGTTCTTGAGGTTTCTCATTGATTTCTTATTCCATGCTTAAAATAAATGAAATTAAAGACCATAGACATGATCGTGAGGTGAAAACGAGCAGATTGATATGTAGATTGCATGATATCATCAAGTATTCAGTGAGATTGGATAGAAATTGCAAATCTGCAGAAACAGAGGGTGGTGCGTGTTCTTGGCGCCATTTTTTGAATATTTGAATATTTGAATTTTGTGATTTTATTTAATTGATTCAAAAATTAATTTCTCTATGAGTTTTATTGATTTTGAGTTGATTCTTTTTTTAATAATTCGCAAAAATGCTAAAATATTTTATTTTACCAAAAAATCCTAAAAATATTCATTATTTCATATACTTGATATTTTTTACAAAGAATTAATATTTTATTTGTTTTTCAACACTTAAAATGTTTTTTCTCCCTTGATTTTCCAAACTTAATTGATTTCCAATCATTTTGTGGATAGAAACATGATTTTTGAAACATCGATCCAAGATCACAATTTGTTTTCACACATGTTTAATAATTTTGATCATTTTAATTGAATTTTTATTCAATTAAAATATATTTTGAAAATAAATTAGGGTTTTGATTAATTCAACCCTCATCAAACTTTTTCAAACTTTTTGGGCCTCTAATAGAGTGTAAGACCCAACCCCTTTGTAAATACACCACCTTTTGGGCTTCAGTAATTGTATAAGACCCACTGTATTTTAAAAAATAACGACGCGATCGTCGCCTTTTTTACAAAATCAACTGGCCCTCTCCTCGAGCTATAAGTCCCAATTCTTTTTCTTAAAACTCTTTGGGCCTCTAATAGAGTGTAAGACCCAACCCTTTTTTTTAAAACCAAAATAATTTGGGCCTCAGTGTATTGTATAAGTCCCGATACCGTCAAAAGGTTCGGCACGATCGTTGCCTTTTTAACAAAAATCACTTGGGCTTCTCCTTGAGTTGTAAGTCCCATCTCTTGTACAAAAATAAATCTTTGGGCCTCTAATAGAGTGTAAGACCCATCCCCTTGTACATAAAAACTTTTTGGGCCTCACGTATTGTATAAGTCCCTCTGTATAGGTTTTTAAACAACGGTGCAATCATCGTTAAAACTTGGGCCTCTCCTCGAGCTGTAAGCCCCAACAATCTTTTCAAGCACTTTCTCCTTTGATTTTGAATTTAAATATATGTTGTTATCAAAACTTTCTTTGTTGAACAACTAACAAAACAACATGGAAGCTCTACAACGGGTAAGTGTTTATCCGCTTTCATTTACCACTTTCATATGTACATAACTGTATTGTGGGGCTGCTTCACTATAAGTCTTCTTTCACATCCTTTTATATACTTGTCACATATCCACTGTGTAATACTAGTATAGTTATTTGGAGTTTTCCCCGACAACTACGTCTAGCATTAGGTAAAGCCTTGTTGGTCACTCTTAAATACAAACAAAACTATATCCCCCGTAGGATTCCAGATACAGTCTTCCCTCCTCTTGGGGTTAAACAATATGGAACAAAGAGAAAGGCATTATTCTCGGTGAACCTTTTCTCAGACTGTCACCCTTAGAAATTGTCAAAGAAACTCTAACTCCCCAGAGATGATCTTTTCTCCATGAATGGCATCTCGTGAGTTTCTTCCAAATTCTCGAAGTTTCTTGGAATGATCTCTTCTCTGTGAAATGCATTTCTTGAACTTCTCTTGGTTTAGGGACCCACAATCTTCCTTAAAGCATCCCCACCTCCTCTTGGGCGTTGTACAAGCACCATTCTTCTTCTTAGAAGTTCCCATGCCTTCTCTTGGGCTTAATACAAGGACCCTGACGACCTCTTAAAGGTATAAGACAGAACATAGTCATCCTTTGCTAGAGCAGTCTTTCCCGCGTCAAAACTCCGGCCACTTTAGGGTTGATACTCATCTCTTAATGCCCGTGCCTCCTCTTGGGCATTGTACAAAAGATAAAACTCTAGACTTGGACAGTCTAAGACCCTTGAGTCTCAAAGACATTCTTAAGTTCCTTCCAAACATAGGAAGAAACCCCAGTCTCTCCCATGAGAGTTCCCCACACTTGGACCCGCTTCAGGATCTCCAGAATCCACAGCGGTAAGGCAGCCTCCTCTTGGGCTTTTTACAAATGATTCTTCCTAGCAGAGCTAACCTTTTCAGACTCTCTTGTTGAGTCAATCACTTTTTAGCCTCCGTCTTAGGCTTTGTACAAGACATATAAAAAACCACTCTCTTGTTGAGTATAAAAGACTCTCTTGTTGAGTCAATCCGCCTTTGCCTCCGTCTTGGGCGTTGTACAAAACATATAAAACACTCTCTTGTTGAGTATAAAAGACTCTCTTGTTGAGTCAATCCCCTTTTAGCCTCCATCTCGGGCTTCGTACGAGATAAAAAACACTCTCTTGTTGAGTATAAATGACTCTCTTGTTGAGTCAAACCACTTTTAGCCTCCGTCTTGGGCTTTGTACAAGACATAAAAACCCACTCTCTCGTTGAGTATAAAAGACTCTCTTGTTGAGTCAATCCCTTTTTTAGCCTCCGTCTTGGGCTTTGTACAAGACATATAAATCACTCTCTTGTTGAGTATAAAAGACTCTCTTGTTGAGTCAACCACTTTTAGCCTCCGCCTTGGGCTTTGTACAAGACATATAAAACACTCTCTTGTTGAGTATAAAAGACTCTCTTGTTGAGTCAATCTCCTTTTAGCCTCAATCTCGGGCTTCGTACGAGACAGTAAATCACTCTCTTGTTGAGTATAAAAAACTCTCTTGTTGAGTCAAACAACCTTCAGACTCTCTTGTTGATCACCTGTTCAAGATTCTCTTGTTGAGTCAACCCTTTTTAGCTTCCGTCTTGGGCTTTATACAGGACAGATAAAAGTACTCTCTTGTTGAGTCAAACCATTCCAGCCTCCATCTTGGGTTTTATACAAGATACATTCTCCTCAACGGAGTCAAAATCCCTTCTAGCCTCAATCTTGGGCTTTGTACAAGACAGAAAGAACATTTTCCTCCGGAAAAGTCAAACTTCCCGCCTCCTCTTAGGCTTTGTATAAAGAAAACCCCGGTTGAGTCAATCAACCTTTTAGCATCAAAGTTGTGTCGTGCTCACAGCATACAAACATCAACAACTCCTCTTTAGAGATGACAAATTCTCTCTCAGCCAAAACCCTTTAGCTTCACATCTTGGGCTTTGAACAAGATACAAACCACCTTTAGCTTCACGTCTTGGGCTTTGAACAAGACACCAAAACACCTATTTCCTTCCATAGAATAGGAGGAACTACGATCGCTCTGATTTCCTTGTTTCGGGAATACGTAAGCATAAGATTGAAAAATCTTAACGAGCATACTAATCAAAAACTAAAAATCTAGTACCTTCACACATCCATCGAAAAGCATCAGACCTAACATCTTACCAATACCCTAGACACTATTTTTAAGCGAATAACCCTAAATAAGAACCCCTCTTGATAGCATCTGTAATCCAACAGTTTTGACTGTTTAACCTCAGTATGCAAGCAAGGTTAATTTGAGACATCTATTTCCCTTCCTTAATCAGCTCAACAGGATAAAAAAGAATCGAACTATAGTACCAAAGTGATAGTGATTCGAAACCACAAAAATCACGCTACAGAAAAATGGCGACCATAGTGGGAGTCATTCTTTCTTACAGTTTTAGGTAGAAACTTTGAACAAGTCATTTTCACTGTGGCCGCCACAGAAATGTGGCGACCATAGTGGGAGGCATTCTTTCTTGCATTCCCAAGGGATGAAACCTTAAATTCAACAAAATGTCGCAGAAATGGCAACTCTACTGGGGAGTCATTGTCTGTATAGGATCATAAGACTAGAGGTCTAGGATGATTAAGACAAATATATACTGCTTTTCCTAATTGATATATGTGTTTATTTTTCTGCTAATAGGAGTGTGTGTGATGCCGCATGTGGAAAGATTGAGTATACACCTAAGATAGGGGATGGAATTATACGGGTAATCTTACGGGGAGTGAATCCCAGTTAAGAGTCCCCGGTGAACCATCAGACTCAGTGGAGACTCCCTTTGCAGATACATTGCTTATACGACTTCGGTTATTGAAAATAGTGTGGTCGACTAGGTTATCTAAGAAGCTGAGGTTTTTAATAGACTGAAACCATTTTGTAGTGCAGAAGCTATCAGGAATAGTTGTTACATGATACTACCCTCATTTGAGATCACTTTAAGATACATCAGCTCGCTGGCGATCTGCTTGCTGTTGTTATCCCAAGAGGGGTCAATGATTTTGGGGACAGGTACAAAAAATACCAGTATAAACCTTTGGGGATGGGTAGAGCCTTGACTTCATGACACCCACCCTTTGACCCCGTGTTTTTCTATGTTTTTGTGTGCTGCATTCATCCATTCATCAAAAAAACATTAAAATAAAGAAAAATATTCTCTTTTAGTCTCTCTTCTTCAAATTAAACTAAGACAATGATTGCAAATGTCAGATAAAGAGATTGCGCTAATGGATTTCGGTAGAAGGAAAACTCATAAGTACACCTTCAAGGTTCCAAAACTAGAGGATTTGAGAGGGTTGGCAAGGATGATCACCAACCCTGAGGCTTTCAGATCCATGTATGGAGGACTGCTATCTCTGTTAAGGGTTCATGTAATCGAAGGAATCCTGTCCACACTAATCCAGTTCTACGATCCAGTCTATCACTGTTTCACATTCCCGGATTATCAAACCATTGCGAGAAATTCCAAAGAATCAAACCATTGCGAGAGCAATCTATTTGGACGAGTCAGAAGTCAGGACTCACATGACCACTAAGGGGGGAATCCAGGGTTTTCCCGCCCAGTTCTTGACAAAGAAAGCTCTATACTTTGCTAGTATAGGGAACGTGGCCGCTTTCGAGAGCATCTTTGTTTTGCTCACCTACGAGTTATTTTTGTTTCCCAACATCGATAACTTTGTAGATATCAATGCCATTAAGGTTTTTCTGATTGGAAACCCTGTACCGACCTTGCTCGCAGATGCTTATCATTCGGTACACCTAAGGAATTTGTACAGCGGAGGAATGATCACATGTTGTGTACCCCTGCTATACAAATGGTTCATTTCCCACTTACCCAAGTCTGCTGCATTTTGGGATCAAAAGAATACTTTACGTTGGTCGCAGAGAATCATGTCTCTTACCAACTCTGACATCGATTGGTACAATCGAATCTATGACGGGATCAGAATCATTGACCGTTGTGGAAATTTCCCAAATGTAGCCCTTATAGGAATTAAGGGAGGAATCAACTATCACCTAATTTTAGTTCGTCGTCAATTCGGATACCCGATGAGGCATGTCCCGCGTAATGCTCATCTGGAAGGTCTTTTCTTCAAGGAAGGAGAAAACAACAGGGCACTAAAGACGGAAATAGTGCAGGCCTGGAAACACGTTCATAGGAAAGGAAGAGAGTCCTTAGGAAAACCAGACTGTGTCTCAATGGAGCCTTATCTCCACTGGGTACAAACTAGAGATCTCAAGCTGAGGATGCCTTACCCTCGTCAAGAAGCTCTTCGATTAAGGGACTCTGTCCTTTATTTTATGTCTGAGATGGAAAAACTTCAGGTTACTCTCAAAACAGTTCAGCAAGAGAAGTGGGCTTGGAAGAATAAGTATCGTATTCTCAATGTGGAGTGTAAGAAAATACAGCAACTATTGAAATATAAAGATGCTTTGATTGAAATTTTAGAGCAACATGCTGTAGAAAATCAGGATGACCAAAGGAATTTTCTCACTCCTTTCACTTGGCAAAGGAATGACAACCCGACAACGGACCAAGAGCCCCGATCAAAGAAAAGGAAAGTACCATAGCCCGCACCGGAGCTCGCTTCAGAGAGGACTCAGGACCCATAAGTTTAGATTTCCTTATACAACACTTTGTAAATTACTGTATTTCCCTTTCTGCAATCTTTGAATTCAATAAAATGGGGT
This sequence comes from Lathyrus tuberosus, assembly GCA_022829125.1. Taxonomy (NCBI): domain Eukaryota; kingdom Viridiplantae; phylum Streptophyta; class Magnoliopsida; order Fabales; family Fabaceae; genus Lathyrus; species Lathyrus tuberosus. Next base: position 808,834 of record JALAZF010000162.1, on the reverse strand, counting down.
TTCCCCACTGTTTGATATTTGCAATCTAATTATCGAAGTTTACTTTGAATAAATGAAAAATATATATAATTAATATAATAATTGCATATCATTCATCATTCTCACGTAACGCATTCTTCTTACCTACGAATCTCACGTTTGCGTCTCAATTCTAGAGTCAAACTGTCTCATTCGTCTAATACTCGGGCCAATCGTCAGAAAAAGATGGATGATCTCGAGGAAGAGAACAAATAATTGAGAGAAGAGATCGACACTCTGAAAGAGGATCTGAGAAAGCTTCATAACGACATGCAAGCTCTAGCAAAAGCTCAAATGCAACAACAAAGGACTGTGATCTCAAAGATCACATCAACGCCCAAAGTGGAAAACTATGATCCTAGGTACAAAATGCAGAAAGATTGTCCCTGGGGCATGCCTATTAACTATATCCCAGAGGGATATATTCTGCCGATCACTGAAGATCCGGAAACTTCAGCAGGAGCCGCTGGGCCTGAAGGTTACAAACTTCGGGAAAGCAAAGATGCTAGGGGCATGACAGCGACTCCTAAAGGTTACAAACTTCGGGAGGCACCGAGAGTCTCGGCCATAATGACTATACCACCACCCGTGGTACACACTGTCCCAGAAGGACAGATTCCACATATACCGTCTGGTGGAAACGAAAGTATGTTCGACAGAATGAATGAGTTCCAGGAATAATTCCTGGAGATGTAGAAAGAACTGCAAGCCCTTCGCGGTCAGGATTTATTTGGAAAGGACGCCGCAGATCTTTGTTTGGTCCCCAATGTGAAAGTTCCGCAGAAGTTCCAGGTACCCGATTTTGAAAAGTACAAGGGTAACTCTTGCCCTCAAAGCCACTTGGTGATATACGCTCGGCGAATGTCAGCTTAGACAAAGAACCAGGAGCTACTAATTCACTACTTTCAGGATAGTTTAACCGGTGTCGCACTCAAACGGTACATGGGTTTAAACCGCACTAAGATCGGCACTTTCAGAGATCTTGGCACTGCCTTTGTTCAATAATATAAGTATAACCTGGACATGGCACCAGACAGAGATCAACTCAGATCAATGTCACAAAAGGACAAGGAAACCTTTAAGGAGTACGCTCAGAGATGGCGTGAAATTTCCGCTCAGATTTGTCCACCTCTTGAGGAAAAAGAGATGACAAAGATCTTCCTGAAAACCTTTAGCTCATTTTACTACGACAGAATGGTTGCTAGTGCGCCCAGTGATTTCACCAAGATGGTGGGCATGGGAGTTCGTCTTGAGGAAGCAATCCGAGAAGGACGGTTAGTTAAAGACGCTGGATCATCAAGTAATACGAAACGATAAGGTAGTGCTCTCCCTAAGGAAAAAGAGCAAGATATTGGGAATATCTCTCTCGGAAAGCAAAGGCGACGATACTAACCAGTAACAGCCATAAATCCTGCTATCAACCCCGCGCTTGTTCCTACGTATCAACCTCAGGTTGCTAAGAGCCAACCGAATCAACAACAATATCAGCAAAGGATCCAACAGCCTTTTCAGCAGGCTCGTCCTCTATATAACAACAACCGTACAATGCGATCACCAGGGTTCGACCCTATACCAATGTTGTACGCATAACTGTTTCCATTATTACTGGTCAAGGGGCATGTCCAAACCAGGTCTCCTCTTACACTACTGTAGAATCCGCCTTTTTGGTTTAAAGCGGATCCGACTTGCCCTTACCACCAAGGAGGACCAGGGCATAACATAGAGAACATTCTCAGTTTCAAATCCGATGTGCAAAAGCTTGTTAGGAGCGGGGTCTTATCTTTCAAAGATACGAATCCGAATGTTCTCACAAACCCGCTGCCTCAACACGAGAAAGCCGCAGTAGATTTAATAGAAGGAAAGTCTAACAACAACTATCAAATTCATGATGTACTCTTATTAAGGGACAACTTGGTCAAGATACATTGTAGACAGAGTGGATATGGCCATGTGCCACCTCATAATTATCACTAGTGTGATATCTGCTCTAAAAATAATTAGGGATGTTCTGTGGTGCAATCAGCTCTACAGGAATAGTTGGATCTCAGATGGATCCAAGAGCATCGAGTTCGTGGAGTTATCATGACTTACACAAATTCCAACATCATTCAGAACCACGACATCCGTGCAATGAATGTCAACTTGGTGGCAATGCACGACGGCATGATTATAATTCCTATCTGACTTGCTCGGTAAACAAACAGGGATGCTCTTTTATACAAGAGGCCCTCCAGCGTCAGATGAATGTTGGATGGTTTCAGGATTACCGCGATAGAAATCAGTATCAAGTGAATATGATTCAAATCTTAGATATTCATTTGATGAATACCATCTTGGTGGAGTTACACGCTACACAAGTCCAGCTCAGTTTTCTGACTTCGCATAATTATCAGAGTTGTATAGTATGCAGTGAGAGTAACCAAGGGTGTGCTCTCATTTAAAGAACTTTACAACACTTGTTAAACCACTGGTGGCTTCTGATCTATATGGATGAAGACTCGCAACAAATCAGTGTGACAAACAGGAACCCTACTAGGCATCAAATTCAGGATGTCCGATCTATGGAAATAGAACTGGTGAGGTTACACTGCATTCAAAGCGGACGTGGCCAGGTGCCACCACATAACTACGAGCGCTGTAGAGTCTGCTCGGAAAATAATCAAGGATGTTACCTCGTGCGAGCATCCCTTCAGAGTCAGTTGGACCGCAAATAGATTCAATAATATTTGGTTTCGGGGTCTTTCAACTGGATGCCAGACTATTTTGCTGATCAGATTGAGGATGTTGTCGTAATCTCTGATCATGAAAGGACCAAATATGTTTGTACCATCATCCCTCTACTTGACGAATCGAAGGTTCTTAACCAGGAATTGATTGAAGTTACTTACGATGGTCAAAAAAATTAGAAGGCTCATGTAGTAATTTATCTGCCGGGACCGCTACCGTATAAATCAGCTAAGGCGATCCCTTACAAATACGGTGCAACAACAATCGAGAATGGAAAGGAAATTCCATTACCCTCCATCGTGAATATTGCAGACATCAGTCGAGTAACACGAAGTGGTCGAATCTTCAACAGAGGAGTTGGAGAACCTAACAGAGAAAAGGAACTTCAAATAGAAGTTCCTAATCCATTAGTCGGTCCATCCGATGATCCCGACCTTTCAAAGAATGATGATGAGATGCTAAAGCTCATCCAGAGGAGCGAATACAACATTGTTGATCAGCTGTTACAAACTCCTTCAAAGATCTCAGTGTTATCGCTTTTGCTCAGTTCTGAAGCCCACAGAGAGGCTCTACAGAAAGTCTTAGAACATGCCTTTATGGAACAGGATGTGTCAATACGACAATTCGACAGTATCGTCTCTAACATCAATTCTTGCAACAACTTGGGGTTTAGTGATGAGGAGTTGCCAGAAGAAGGAAAAAGCCACAACATGGCGCTCAATATCATAGTCAACTACCAGGACGATGCTTTAGCCAGCGTACTGGTAGACACCGGATCAGCTCTCAACGTCATGCCAAAATCCACTCTAATGCGACTATCATTCAAAGGATCTCCGATGAGAGGAAGTGAGGTCGTCGTCAAAGAATTTGACGGGTCTAGAAAAACAGTTATCTGTGAAGTCGACCTTCCTATAACTATCGGTCCTCACACTTTCCAGGTCATGGACATCCGGGCAACACACAGTTGCTTATTAGGAAGACCTTGGATACACCAGGCTGGGGCAGTCACTTCGACACTGCACCAGAAACTGAAATTCGTCAAGAACGATTAGCTCATCACGTTCAGTGGAGAACAAGCATTGATCGTGAGTAACCTTTCATTATCCACTTTTGTAGAACCCGAGGAGGTTGTTGGAATGCAGTTCCAGGCACTTTCGGTGAGCAATGAAAATCAGTCAAAAAAAGGAACATCGATTTCCCCATACAAAGATACTCTCAAAGTAATCGAGAGTAACAACACAAAAGGATGGGGACAACTTATCATTCCTACTGATAATAAAATAAAGAAGGGTCTTGGTTTTTCTGCAACCTATACCCAGACTGCTGCTAACGGTGAAAGTCTTCATCCCATTCAGAACTTTTTCCATAATGGAGGTTTCCTTCACCCAGTGTCTCAAGAAGTACGTACCATCAACGAGGGAGATTCCTCTGACACAGATGAGGAACGGAAGTCCTATCTTAACAAGGACGATCATATGTCTCAGGAAGAGGTGCCTACGCCATTTTGTTATTCCGCACAGAGTCTGAGATTTATACCGAGGTCAGACATCTAAATGATATACAGAGATTTTGATCCTGAAGGATGTCGTGCTCCACCCAACTCGTTAGAGGAAGACACTCAAATGAAATACAACTTTGACCACGACTATTACGGCCCAATGGATGACCTGCCTATATTGCAGCCGTACCCAGGAGACTTGGGACAAGAAAATCATCCGAACAATGAAAATCAGCTGAGCGTCATTGGAGAAAATATCTGCATCCCCACCATGTCATGGGATTAACACTTAGGTCATTCAGAAAACGTCCAGCGCGACGATGAATTTGCAAAGTTTGAAGGACTAGAATTCATTAACTATGATTTTCCCGAGGTCAACATCATCGAAAGGATGACTCCTCCAGTTCCAAAGAAGTGTGGGACACCTTGGGACAACCGAGTGGCAAATACGACTTCATGGTTAAATACACTGCTCCTGAAAGCTCTCGTATCAGGCTCGAAGACATTCAGCCAACTGGATGGGGAGATATACCTAAGAGCACAAACACTATACAAAATACAACTGAGGAATCCTTCTACGACAACTCTGCCTGGGAGATAGATTCCAACGATCCTGCTCTGCCAAAAATAAGTGTTATTTCTGAAGATAAATCAAGGAAGGTACCAGACTTTGTCATTCACCGAGGAGTTCGCCACCAATGGGTTGCAGTCTATGTTCCGAAGATCGTTCATAAGTCAAAGTAATGGCCATCTTTGTTTTAACTTTTCACCCTGCCCAGGTGAAATAGATGTTTTGATAGGGCTCACTTTCTGTAAATGTCCCTCTTTGCTTTGCCCAAAGCGACAGAGTTTGGTTTTATAAGACTGTAGTTTTAAGAATCGACAGATCATAAATAAAATAATGTCGTTCTGTAATTTCCGCATTAATTGCTATTTTCTCTTTTTGCTTTTTCAGAAAATGGTAATCCTTAAAAACAATTCAAATAATAAAAACAAGCAGTTTTCAGAAATTACACTGCACGCACTCTTGCATTTCTCTCTATCTCTTCTAAACACAAATCATCACGTCATGCAGATTGCTTGTTTTAAACCCTGTTGAAACATATAATCCGATGCCTTCTCCCAACTTTGAATTCCCGGTATTTGAGGCTGAAGAAGAAGATGACAAAGAAATTCCATAGGAGATCTCCCGATTACTCAGACAAGAGGAAAGGTCCATTAAACCTCACAAAGAGCCATTGGAAACGGTCAACTTGGGCTCAGAAGAAGAGAGAAAAGAAGTTAGGATTGGGGCACTACTCAGTCCAGCTGTCAAAGAAAGTTTGATAAAGCTTCTCAAATAGTTTCCCGATGTATATGCCAGGGTTGGATACCAGCATCGTGGAACATCATCTACCGTTAAGATCAGAGTGTCCGTCAGTAAAATAGAGGTTGAGACGAACTCATCTAGACATGACCATCAAAATCAAAGAGGAGGTACATAAATAGATTGACGCGGGTTTCCTCGCCACATCAGAATATCCTCAATGGTTAGCCAACATAGTACCAGTTCCGAAAAAGTTCAGAAAAGTCATAATGTGTGTAGACTACAGGGATCTGAACAAGGCAAGTCCGAAGGACAACTTTCCTTTACCACACATTGACATGCTGGTTGACAGTACATCAAAGTTCAAAGTCTTCTCCTTCATGGATGGATTCTCGGGCTATAATCAGATAAAAATGGCGTCAAAAGACATGGAGAAAACTTCCTTCATCACCCCATGGGGTACTTTTTGTTACAAGGTAATGCCATTCAGTTTGAAGAACGCCGGGGCAACCTATCAAAGGGCCATGACTACTCTGTTTCATGACATGATACATAAAGAAATTGAGGTATATGTCGATGATATGGTTGCCAAATCTAAAGACGGAAAAGGAGCATGTGACCCATCTTTCAAAGTTATTCGAGCGGTTGAGAAAGTATAAACTTCGCTTGAATCCCAACAAGTGCACCTTCGGTGTCAGTTCAGGGAAACTTTTAGGGTTCATCGTCAGCCAGAAAGAAATTGAGATTGATCCTGACAAGGTCAAGGCCATTAAAGAAATTCCTTCTCCGCGGACTGAAAAACAAGTCAGGGGATTCCTGGGACGTCTGAATTACATTTCCAAATTTATATTCCTCATGACCGCGAATGAGCGCCGATTTTCAAATTACTAAAAAAGAATCAGGACTGTGTTTGGACAGATGACTGCCAAACCGCCTTCAATAGTATCAAGTAATATCTATTGAACCCACCGATTCTATCACCTTAAGTGGAAGAAAGACCACTAATTATTTACTTAACAGTCTTGGAAGACTCAATGGGTTGTGTACTTGGCCAACAAGATGAAACAAAAAGGAAAGAGTCTGCCATTTACTATTTGAGCAAGAAATTCACCGACTGCGAGACTCGGTACACTATGCTTGAGAAAACTTGCTGTGCTCTGGCTTGGGCAGCCAAACGTCATTGCCAGTATATGATTCATCACACTACTTTGTTAATCTCCGAAATGAATCCAATCAAGTACGTCTTTGAAAAGCCTTCTCTCACGGGAAGGATTGCCCGTTGGCAGATGTTGTTATCCGAATACGACATCGAGTACCATGCTCAGAAAGTTGTCAAAGGAAGTATTTTAGCCGATCATTTGACTCATCAACTGATTGACGATCAAGAATCAATCGGGTTTGACTTCCCAGACGAAGATGTCATGTACTTGAAAATGAAAGACTGCGATGAACCACTACCCAGTGAAGGGCTAGAACCAGGATCCCAATGGGGATTAATTTTTGACAGAGCTATCAACTATTACGAAAATGGAATTGGGCCAATCATTGTTACCCCTCAGGGTACCCACATTCCTTTCACTGCCAGACTGACATTCAAGTGTACAAACAATGAGGACGAATACGAAGCTTGTATCATGGGTCTCGAAGAAGCGATCGATTTAAGGATCAAGAACTTGGATGTATACGGCGATTCATCCCTGGTTATCAATAAAATCAAAGGAGATTGGGACACATACCAATCAGGACTGATTCCTTACAAAGACTACGCAAGAAGGTTGTTACCTTTCTTCAACAGAATCGAGTTTCATCATATCCCTCGTGAAGAGAATCACATGGCTGATGCATTAGCCACCCTCTCTTCCATGATTAGAGTAGGTCAATCGAATGACTTACCTAAGATTGACATAATGCGCCTTGAATGGTCCGCTTACATCTTCACGATTGAAGCAGTCATAGACGACAAACCTTGGTATCACGATATCAAATACTTCCTTCAGAAACAAGAGTATCCACCTGAGGCATCCAGAAAGGACAGAAAGACCCTCAGAAGACTAGCAGGAAGCTTCTTTCTGAGCCGTGATACACTCTATAAGAGAAACTTTGACATGGTCTTGCTCCGATGCGTAGATAGACCAGAAGCAGACATGCTGATAAAAGAAATTCATGAAGGATCCTTTGGCACACATGCCAACGGACACACAGTGGCGAGAAAAATTTTAAGAGCAGGGTACTACTGGTTGACCATGGAATCCGACTGCTACAAGTACATGCGAAAGTGTCACAAGTATCAGATATACTCGGACAAAGTCCATGTACTGCCAACACATCCCAGAGTTCTTTCTTTCCCATGGCCTTTTTCCATATGGGGAATCCACATGATTGGCATGATCGAACTCATGGCTTCGAACGGACATCGGTTCATCCTAGTAGCCATTGACTACTTCACTAAGTGGGTAGAAGTAGTATCATACGCCAATGTAACCCGACAAGTGGTGGTCCGATTCATCAAAAACAATATCATCTACCGTTATGGTGTTCCGAGCCAGATCATTACTGATAATGGATCCAACTAGAACAATAAGATGATGAAAGATATGTGTGATGAGTTCAAGATCGAACACCATAACTCATCTCCCTACCGACCCAAGATGAACGGAGCATTAGAAGCAGCTAACAAGAACATCAAGAAGATCGTTCAAAAGATGGTTATAACCTATAAAGATTGGCACGAGATGCTACCCTTTGCTCTTCACGGTTATCGTACATCTGCCCGCACTTCAACAGGGGCAACCCCTTTCTCTCTAGTATATGGAATGGAGGAAGTGCTCCCCATAGAACTAGAGATCCCATCAATCTGGGTATTGATGGAAGCTAAGCTAACAGAAGCTGAATGGTGTCAAAGTCGACACGATGAACTGAATCTGATCGAAGAAAAACGAATAACGACACTATGCCATGGTCAGTTGTATCAACAGAGAATGAAGAAGGCATTTGACAAAAAGGTTCAACCTCGCGTCTTCCGAAAAGTAGACCTCGTGCTCAAGAAGATACAATCATTCCTCACTGAAGCCTGGGGCAAATGGACTCCGAATTATGACGGCCCCTATGTGGTCAAGAAAGCTTTCTCAGGCGGCGCCTTGAGACTCGCAACCATGGATGGAGAGGAATTTGCCTACCCCATAAATGTTGACGTAGTCAAGAAATACTTCGCCTAAATAAAACAAAAAAAAATTGTCTCGGTGGATTGAAAACCCGAAAGGGAGGTCCAGGCAAAAATTAGAGACACAATAAAAAATCATCCCGGTGGATTGGAAATCTCAAAGTACAATCCAGGAAAAAGTTAGGGATAATGGCAAGTAACTATGTTTAACAGGGGCAAATCCCCCAGCAGCAGTCATGCCATCCATCAGGAAAACTCCAGTCAAGACCATCTTCGACAGAAGCTTAGGATGTCCAGAATTCAAAGTTGGTAGAAGGATAGCGGTCGTCATGATTCAATGTAGCCCTTTTTCCCTTAAATTATCATTTTCTAAACTTTGTAAATACTCTATGTAATCACGCGCTTGGCTGATTTCTATCCTATCAATAAAATTTGAGCCCTTATGCTTTTGTTTATAATTCTCATTTGTTTTAGCTTTATAGAACGACATTTTAACATGATCAACAATTCTTGAAATAAAACAAAAATGAATTTACTTGTCAAACTTTTTCTGCTTTTAAAACAAAGATGGCAATTCTTTAGACTGTTGAACATTGAAAGAACATCGATCGTTTCTCCAGAAGCAATTGAGCTTCAAAGTGCAGAATCAAAGTACTCCTTCTTAGCCAGTACACCTGAACGAAGGATCAACTGTGTCAGAGACCAGGTTTTGTCTGACACCCTCGACAGAGTTCTCACCTCCTAAGTCCGACCAACGTAGCTCCCAACAGGGACTATCCCTCCTAAGCAAGGCAAAATTGCTATTTTCTGAACCAACGATACTTTTCATCTCCCGCTGTGGCCGAGTATCCAGTCGTGTTCATCCACTAGTCTGTATGTCGCGTCAGTTTTGTCAGCATATCCATACATACATCATGCATTATTGATTTACATTTATAGTCATATTGCATCACTATCACTCTAGTCGGTCTTGTTCCCTAGTGATAAATGTCTTTTCAACCGAGTTGTCAGTTCTTTCCTCGTCAAGAAAGGTGGCGTCTGACCAACCGCTCCTCTACTTTGCTGCTGAACTGAAAGGGGTCCCTTGACCACTTTGATAACTTGAACCTCTGAATGGCCAGAGAACCTTCAGCCAACGTCACTCTTCGCCATTGAAGATGATGTCTTCGCTTTCCCAGATTAAGGAAAATCCCTAGAGAAAGCCTCTTAATTAGAGATTCGACAATGCAACCGTTTTTCTGAAAAATTTCGCTGACGAAAAGGTCGTCAGTACCTCAAAATTGGATCACATAATATGGCATTTCTTCGAGAAGATCCCGAGAAAAGTATGATGTAATATCCCCAAGCAGAAAACAGTCTCTCAAGAGACACGTTCTCCCCCAGTAGAGTCAACAAATTGCATCGCCAATAGAGAAATTTGTATACCTTTACAACTCAGACAACTGGGTTCCCCAGCAACTCTGACATCAGATCTTTTTCCATCAAATGGCATCTCCCTTGGAAAATTCAGCGAGAAGTTTGAGGAAAACCGCTACGAACAATGTTCCTTGTCAAGAAGTTTATTAACAAAAGAAACTGAGACCAGTTCCTTGGTAGGAAACCAGGATCGAGGGGAAGTTTATTTCAGAAACTAAGACCAGTTCCTTGGTAGGAAACCAGGATCGAGGGGAAGTTCATTTCAGAAACTGAGACTAGTTCCTTGGTAGGAAACCAGGATCGAGGGGAGATTCATTTCAGAAACTAAGACCAGTTCCTTGGTAGGAAACCAGGATCGAGGGGAAGTTTATTTAAGCAACTAAGACCAGTTCCTTGGTAGGAAACCAGGATCAAGGGGAAGTTTATTTCAGCAACTAAGACCAGTTCCTGGGTAGGAAACCAGGATCGAGGGGAAGTTTATTTCAGCAACTAAGACCAGTTCCTCGGTAGGAAACCAGGATCGAGGGGAAGTTTACCTTTTCTAAGCATCATTGCTTAGCAAAAGAAGATAGATGGGCAAGCTTCTATTCATAACCACCATCAAAATTTCGGGTATTTCGATATTTAATCCTCTTGTACCCCCGAATGCCCGAATACCTTCGCCATTCACACCTTCGGGTCCAAGAACATTAAATAGGGGCATCTGTCATACCCCAAATTTTGACCACTAAGATTCCCCATCATTGTGTAAATCATCATCACAATATGGATGAACCATTATACCTCATTAGTCTCCCCAAAGATGGGCGAGCATCCACTACAATCAAATTTAGGGTTTCAAGCCCTCTTAGAGCTCTTAGACAAAGGATCAATCAAGGAATCACATGATCTTTAACTTGTCTAACCTCTCAAACATCCACAATGGATCAAAAGGACTCCCACATCAAGGATCAAGCACTAGTTGCAACATTCCAAGTGGATTAAGCCTCAAGATCGCCAGTGTAACCAAATTAGGGTTTTGGTTGACTGGGGCCTCCAGATGGAAAATTTCCTCTGGGCATGAGCCAAAGGCTTCAAAGCACAACCTAAGATGCTCCAAGGGACATCATGAACCCAATCATTAAGTCAATTTTGCCTCAGGGGATGCATTCATAAAAAATCAGGAATTAGGGTTTCTTGACCTAATTCACCCCTAAGTTGACTTTTGGGACAAAACATGAGCCAAGACCTCAAGAGAGGGTTTGAGGGTCTCTAACACCTACATTAATCCATTTGCAACAATGGATTGATCCAATAAGCTTGATCAAGAAGTTTCAAATTCATCAGAACCACAATTAGGGTTTCGCGGGAAAAGTCAACTGTGCCTTTGAATTTTGACCTAGGTATGCTCCCAAACCTTGGGACATGATTCAATACACCCTATAACACCTATGAAATCAATCCATCAAGTTTGATTTAGGTCAAGGACTTTATTTCATAGAGGATCACACTGTTTGGAGTTCATCTGACAAAAAGTCAACTGTGCTCAAAAGTCAACTTTGAATTTTTGAGATTTTTCACAATTATGGTTCTTTGATCCTAAAATGATGTTAATGTGTGATTGGGATCATCATTCATCAAGAAAAATCAAGAAAAGTGGGATAACTTGTAAAAGGGGTAACCATAAAAAACTTAGAAATTTTCTAAGTTTTGGAACAAAGTGGCTAGGGTACCAACTTCCAAGGATCATAACTTGAGATCCAAGCAACCATTTGGGCTGATCCAAAGATGGATTTGTAGATCTCATGGCATACTTTAAAATGTAAAATACACCTCATTCCAATTCATCATGGATTTTGAGTTATGGATGGATCAAAATGGTTGAAAACATGAAATGCCACTTTTTCCAACACTTATTGAAATTTTCACTAAGTCAGAATCTGTCTTGTTTTTTTTTCCAAAAGTAGGAGGATTTTTCACTTGGATCCAAAAAGTATCAAGACAAACTATGATCACACATGTGTTGTATCATATAAGAGCTTTCCAAAATGGCCAAGAACTCCATGAAACTCCACTTAAGCCATGAGATATAACAATGACAATGTGCCTTGCTGCAAATTGTCATGGCAAGGCAGATTTGTGCATTTTGCTCGATTTGAGCAAATTTTGCAAATGACAAATAAGTTTATCCATCTGAACACCTCAGGGGGAGACCAAGGAGGGACAAACACTTATCCATCAGCCTCCCAAGTCCTTGGAACCAAAAGTAGCATGCCAAACCTAGATATGCCTAAAAGAGGGACAAGACTCCAATTTTGGTTTGGAGCATTTAATGGATGCACCAAGGTGACATGGACTGAGCCCTTTCCAACTGAATTCAGTTAAGACTTATCCAAGAACTAGGGAACCGACAGCCTGTGCTCTAACCTCTAGTCACTGGCTAGAGAAGACTTAGATTCCTATTGATCAATATTTGCCAAACTTCTGCAGCAGTTGCCATTCACTATTGCTTGCAAAACAAACTTGGTCTACTATAAATAGAGCTCATTTGTGCTCAGTTTGAGTACACCAAAGCCACCAAATAGATGCTTTACTTAAAATCTCTTCCTTCACTCCAAAATTACCTTCCAAAGCAAGTCACTATCGGGTTTTGAGTTTGAAAGCAATTCCAACCAAACCAATCACACACACACCTCATAAACATCATATAGAAGTGATCCAAACACTTAAACAACATCTGGAACACTGATTTCTCAAAATCACCATCCAACTACTCAAGCTTTTAGCAGACTTGCAGTTGGGGTACCATCTTCAGTTCCAGCTTGTTTCAAACCACTCCAAGCATTCAGATACATCACTTGGCACCTAAGGAAGCTGTGCAAATCATTGGAACCAGCTTGCAACACCTCTAACACAGAACACGGTCACCTGCTGCAAGAGGTAAGTCTGAGCTCTTCTAACTCTATGATCCATGCATTTTTTGGTGCACAATAATTTGGCCATATGTTCATAATCATGCATATAGTGTTTACCCTCAATCAATTACTTTGTTTGAATCGTGCATGGAATTTCTGAGCCTTCATGCAAATTTTAGTGTTCTTGAGTTTTCTCTTTGATTTCTTATTCCATGCTTAAAATAAATGAAATTAAAGACCATAGACATGATCGTGAGGTGAAAACGAGCAGATTGATATGTAGATTTCATGATATCATCAAGTATTCAGTGAGATTGGATAGAAAATGCAAATCTACAGAAACAGAGGGTGGCGTGTGTTTCAAAAAGAACGGCGCGATCGTCGCCTTTTTAAAAATAACTGCGCGATCGTCGCCATTTTAACAAAATCAACTGGGCCTCTCCTCGAGCTATAAGTCCCAATTCTTTTTCTTAAAACGCTTTGGGCCTCTAATAGAGTGTAAGACCCAACCCTTTTTTTTAAAACCAAAATAATTTGGGCCTCAGTGTATTGTATAAGTCCCGATACCGTCAAAAGGTTCGGCACGATCGTCGCCTTTTTAACAAAAATCACCTGGGCTTCTCCTTGAGTTGTAAGTCCCATCTCTTGTACAAAAATGAATCTTTGGGCCTCTAATAGAGTGTAAGACCCATCCCCTTGTACATAAAAACTTTTTGGGCCTCACGTATTGTATAAGTCCCTCTGTATAGGTTTTTAAACAATGGTGCAATCATCGTTAAAACTTGGGCCTTTCCTCGAGCTGTAAGCCCCAACAATCTTTTAGAGCACTTTATCCTTTGATTTTGAATTCAAATATATGTTGTTATCAAAACTTTCTTTGTTGAACAACTAACAAAACAACATGGAAGCTCTACAACAGGTAAGTGTTTATCCGCTTTCATTTACCGCTTTCATATGTACATAACTGTATTGTGGGGCTGCTTCAGTGTAATTCTTCTTTCACATCTTTTTATATACTTGTCACATATCCACTGTGTAATACTAGTATAGTTATTTGGAGTTTTCCCCGACAACTACGTCTAGCACTAGGTAAAGCCTTGTTGGTCACTCTTAAATACAAACAAAACTAGATCCCCTGTAGGATTCCAGATACAGTCTTCCCTCCTCTTGGGGTTAAACAATATGGAACAAAGAGAAAGGCAGTATTCTCGGTGAACCTTTTCTCAGACTGTCACCCTTAGAAATTGTCAAAGAAACTCTAACTCCCCAGAGATGATCTTTTCTCCGTGAATGGCATCTCTTGAGTTTCTTCCAAATTCTCAAAGTTTCCTGGAATGATCTCTTCTCTGTGAAATGCATTTCTTGAACTTCTCTTGGTTTAGGGACCCACAGGCTTCCTTAAAGCATCCTCGCCTCCTCTTGGGCATTGTACAAGGACCCTTCTTCTTATTAGAAGTTCTCATGCCTTCTCTTGGGCTTAATACAAGGACCCTGATGACCTCTTAAATGTATAAGACAGAACTTAGTCATCCTTTGCTAGAGCAGGTTTTCCCGCGTCAAAACTCCGGCCACTTTAGGGTTGATACTCATCTCTTAATGCCCGTGCCTCCTCTTGGGCATTGTACAAAAGATAAAACTCTAGACTTGGACAGTCCAAGACCATTGAGTCTCAAAGACATTCTCAAGTTCCTTCCAAACATAGGAAGAAACCCCGGTCTCTCCCATGAGAGTTCCCCACACTTGGACCCGCTTCAGGATCTCCAGAATCCACAGCGGTAAGGCAGCCTCCTCTTGGGCTTTGTACAAATGATTCTTCCTAGCAGAGCTAACCTTTTCAGATTCTCTTGTTGAGTCAATCACTTTTTAGCCTCCGTCTTAGGCTTTGTACAAGACATATAAAAAACCACTCTCTTGTTGAGTATAAAAGAATCTCTTGTTGAGTCAATCCGCCTTTGCCTCCGTCTTGGGCGTTGTACCAAACATATAAAACACTCTCTTGTTGAGTATAAAAGACTCTCTTGTTGAGTCAATCCCCTTTTAGCCTCCATCTCGGGCTTCGTACGAGATAGAAAAACACTCTCTTGTTGAGTATAAAGGACTCTCTTGTTGAGTCAAACCACTTTTAGCCTCCGTCTTGGGCTTTGTACAAGACATAAAAACCCACTCTCTCGTTGAGTATAAAAGACTCTCTTGTTGAGTCAATCCCTTTTTTAGCCTCCATCTTGGGCTTTGTACAAGACATATAAATCACTCTCTTGTTGAGTATAAAAGACTCTCTTGTTGAGTCAACCATTTTTAGCCTCCGTCTTGGGCTTTGTACAGGACATATAAAACATTCTCTTGTTGAGTATAAAAGACTCTCTTGTTGAGTTAATCTCCTTTTAGCCTCAATCTCGGGCTTCGTACGAGACAGCAAATCACTCTCTTGTTGAGTATAAAAAACTCTCTTGTTGAGTCAAACAACCTTCAGACTCTCTTGTTGATCACCTGTTCAAGACTCTCTTGTTGAGTCAACCCTTTTTAGCTTCCGTCTTGGGCTTTATACAGGATAGATAAAAGTACTCTCTTGTTGAGTCAAACCATTCCAGCCTCCATCTTGGACTTTATACAAGATACATTCTCCTCAACGGAGTCAAAATCCCTTCTAGCCTCAATCTTGGGCTTTGTACAAGACAGAAAGAACATTTTCCTCCAGAAAAGTCAAACTTCCCGCCTCCTCTTAGGATTTGTATAAAGAAAACCCCGGTTGAGTCAATCAACCTTTTATCATCAAAGTTGTGTCGTGCTCGCAGCATACAAACATCAACAACTCCTCTTTAGAGATGACAAATTCTCTCTCAGCCAAAACCCTTTAGCTTCACATCTTGGGCTTTGAACAAGATACAAACCACCTTTAGCTTCACGTCTTGGGCTTTGAACAAGACACCAAAACACCTCTTTCCTTCCATAGAATAGGAGGAACTACGATCAC
Organism: Lathyrus tuberosus; assembly: GCA_022829125.1. NCBI lineage: Eukaryota > Viridiplantae > Streptophyta > Magnoliopsida > Fabales > Fabaceae > Lathyrus > Lathyrus tuberosus. The sequence goes on along the minus strand of JALAZF010000162.1, from coordinate 792,844 downwards.
TCTGATTTCCTTGTTTCGGTAATACGTAAGCATAAGATTGCAAAATCTTAACGAGCATACTAATCAAAAACTCAAAATCTAGTACCTTCACACATCCATCGAAAAGCATCATACCTAACATCTTACCAATACCCTAGACACTATTTTTAAGCGAATAACCCTAAATAAGAACCCCCTCTTGATAGCATCTGTAAACCAATAGTTTTGACTGTTTAACCTCAATATGCAAGCAAGGTTAATTGGAGACATCTATTTCCCTTCCTTAATCAGCTCAACAGGATAAAAAATGAATCAAACTATAGTACCAAAGCGATAGTGATTCGAAACCACAAAAATCGCGCTACAGAAAAATGGCGACCACAGTGGGAGTCATTCTTTCTTACAGTTTTAGGTAAAAACTTTGAACAAGTCATTTTCACTGTGGCCGCCACAGAAATGTGGCGACCACAGTGGGAGGATTCTATCTTGCATTCCCAAGGGATGAAACCTTAAATTCAACAAAATGTCACAGAAATGGCGACTCTACTGGGGAGTCATTATCTGTATAGGATTATAAGACTAGAGGTCTAGGATGATTAAGACAAATATATATACTGCTTTTCCTAATTGATATCTGTGTTTATTTTTTTGCTAATGGGAATGTGTGTGATGCCGCATGTGGAAAGATTGAGTATACACCTAAGATAGGGGATAGAATTATACGGGTAATCTTACGGGGAGTGAATCCCAGTTAAGAGTCCCCGGTCAACCATCAGACTCAGTGGAGACTCCCTTTGCAGATACATTGCTTATACGACTTCGGTTGTTGAAAATAGTGTGGTCGACTGGGTTATCTAAGAAGCTGAGGTTTTTAATAGACTGAAACCATTTTGTAGTGCGGAAGCTATTAGGAATAGTTGTCACACGATACTACCCTCATTTGAGATCACTCTAAGATACATCAGCTCGCTGGCGATCTGCTTGCTGTTGTTATCCCAAGAGGGGTCAATGATTTTGGGGACAGGTACAAAAAATACTAGTATAAACCTTTGGGGATAGGTAGAGCCTTGACTTCATGACACCCACCCTTTGACCCCATGTTTTTCTATGTTTTTGTGTGCTGCATTCATGCATTCATCTAAAAAACATTAAAACAAAGAAAAATATTCTCTTCTAGTCTCTCTTTTTCAAATTAAACTAAGACAATGATTGCAAATGTCAGATAAAGAGATTGCGCTAATGGATTTCCGTAGAAGGAAAACTCACAAGTACACCTTCAAGGTTCCAAAACTAGAGGATTTGAGAGTGTTGGCAAGGATGATCACCAACCCTGAGGCTTTCAGAGCCAAGTATGGAGGACTGCTATCTCTGTTAAGGGTTCATGTAATCGAAGGAATCCTGTCCACACTAATCCAGTTCTACGATCCGGTCTATCACTGTTTCACATTCCCGGATTATTAGCTAGCACTAACACTGGAGGAGTACTCTCACCTGACTGATTTGCATATTACTGACCAAGCTCCCTTTTCTGGACTGGAAGAAATTCCAAAGGATTAAACCATTGCGAGAGCAATCTATTTGGACGAGTCAGAAGTCAGGACTCACATGACCACTAAGGAGGGAATCCAGGGTTTGCCAGCCCAGTTCTTGACAAAGAAAGCTCTATACTTTGCTAGTATAGGGGACGTGGCCGCTTTCGAGAGCATCTTTGTTTTGCTCACCTACGAGTTATTTTTGTTTCCCAACATCGATAACTTTGTAGATATCAATGCCATTAAGGTTTTTCTTATTGGAAACCCTGTACCGACCTTGCTCGCAGATGCTTATCATTCGGTAGACTTAAGGAATTTGTATAGCGGAGGAATGATCACATGTTGTGTACCCCTGCTGTACAAATGGTTCACTTCCCACTTACCCAAGTCTGCTGCATTTTGGGATCAAAAGAATACTTTATGTTGGCCACAGAGAATCGTGTCTCTTACCAACTCTGACATCGATTGGTACAATCGAATCTATGACGGGATCAAAATCATTGACCGTTGTGGAAATTTCCCAAATGTAGCCCTTATAGGAACTAAGGGAGGAATCAACTATCACCCAATTTTAGTTCGTTGTCAATTCGGATACCCGATGAGGCATGTCCCGCATAATGCTCATCTGGAAGGTCTTTTCTTCAAGGAAGGAGAAAACAACAGGGCACTAAAGACAGAAATAGTGCAGGCCTGGAAACACGTTCATAGAAAAGGAAGAGAGTCCTTAGGAAAACCAGACTGTGTCTCGATGGAGCCTTATCTCCACTGGGTACAAACTAGAGCTCTCAAGATGAGGATGCCTTACCCTCGTCAAGAAGCTCTTCCATTAAGGGACTCTGTCCTTTATTTTATGTCTGAGACGGAAAAACTTCAGGTTACTCTCAAAATAGTTCAACAGAAGAAGTGGTCTTGGAAGAACAAGTACCGTATTCTCAATGTGGAGTGTAAGAAAATACAGCAACTATTGAAATATAAAGATGCTTTGATTGAAATTTTAGAGCAACATGCTGTAGAAAATCAGGATGACCAAAGAATTTTCTCACTCCTTTCACTTGGCAAAGGAATGACAACCCGACAACAGACTAAGAGCCCCGGTCAAAGAAAAGGAAAGTACCAGAGCCCTAACATGAGCTCGCTTCAGAGAGGACTCAGGACCCATAAGTTTAGATTTCCTTATACAACACTTTGTAAATTACTGTATTTCCCTTTCTGCAATCTTTGAATTCAATAAAATGGGGTTTCCCCACTGTTTGATATTTGCAATCTAATTGTCGAAGTTTACTTTGAATAAATGAAAAATATATATAATTAATATAATAATTGCATATCATTCATCATTCTCACATAACACATTCTTCTTACCTACGAATCTCACGTTTGCGTCTCAATTCTAGTGTCAAACTGTCTCATTCGTCTAATACTCGGGCCAATCGTCAGAAAAAGATGGATGATCTCGAGGAAGAGAACAGAGAGTTGAGAGAAGAGATCGACACTCTGAAAGAGGATCTGAGAAAGCTTCATAACGACATGCAAGCTCTAGCAGAAGCTCAAATGCAACAACAAAGGACTGTGATCTCAGAGATCACATCAACGCCCATAGTTGAAAAGTATGATCCTAGGTACAAAATGCAGAAAGATTGTCCCTGGGGAATGCCTATTAACTATATCCCGGAGGGATATATTCTGCGGATCACTGAAGATCCAGAAACTTCAGCAGGAGCCGCTGGGCCTGAAGGTTACAAACTTCAGGAAAGCAAAGATGCCAGGGGCATGATAGTGACTCCTGAAGGTTACAAACTTCGGGAGGCACTAAGAGTCTCGGCCATAATGACTATACCACCACCCGTGGTACACACTGTCCCAGAAGGACAGATTCCACATATACCGTCTGGTGGAAACGAAAGTATGTTTGACAGAATGAATGAGTTCCAGGAATAATTCCTGGAGATGCAGAAAGAATTGCAAGCCCTTCGCGGTCAGGATTTATTTGGAAAGGACGCCGCAGATCTTTGTTTGGTCCCCAATGTGAAAGTTCCGCAGAAGTTCCAGGTACCCGATTTTGAAAAGCACAAGGGTAACTCTTGCCCTCAAAGCCACTTGGTGATGTACGCTCAGATAATTTCAGCTAAGACATAGAACCAGGAGCTACAAATTCACTGCTTTCAGGATAGTTTAACCGGTGTCGCACTCAAATGGTATATGGGTTTAAACCGCACTAAGATCGGCACTTTCAGAGATCTTGGTGCTGCCTTGGTTCAACAATATAAGTATAACCTGGACATGGCACCAGACAGAGATCAACTCAGATCAATGTCACAGAAGGACAAGGAAACCTTTAAGGAGTACGTTCAGAGATGGCGTGAAATTTCCGCTCAGATTTGTCCACCTCTTGAGGAAAAAGAGATGACAAAGATCTTCCTGAAAACCTTTAGCTCATTTTACTATGATAGAATGGTTGCCAGTGCGGCCAGTGACTTCACCAAGATGGTGGGCATGGGAGTTCGTCTTGAGGAAGCAATCCGAGAAGGACGGTTAGTTAAAGACGCTGGATCATCAAGTAATACAAAACGATACGGTAATGCTCTCCCTAAGAAAAGAGAGCAAGATATTGGGAATATCTCTCTCGGAAAGTAAAGGCTACGATACCAACTAGTAACAGCCGTAACTCCTGCTATCAACCCCGCGCTTATTCCTACGTATCAACCTCAGGTTGCTAAGAGCCAACCGAATCAACAACAATATCAGCAACTGTACAATGCGACCACCAGGGTTCGACCCTATACCAATGTTGTACGCAGAACTGTTTCCATTATTACTGGTCAAGGGGCATGTCCAAACCAGGTCTCCTCTTACACTACCGGAGAATCCGCCTTTTTGGTTTAAAGCGGATCCGACTTGCCCTTACCACCAAGGAGGACCAGGGCATAACATAGAGAACATTCTCAGTTTCAAATCCGATGTGCAAAAGCTTGTTAGGAGCGGGGTCTTATCTTTCAAAGATACGAATCCGAATGTTCTCACAAACCCGCTGCCTCAACACGAGAAAGCTGCAGTAGATTTAATAGAAGGAGAGTCTAACAACAACTATCAAATTCATGATATACTCTTATTAAGGGCCAACTTGGTCAAGATGCATTGTAGACAAAGTGGATATGGCCATGTGCCACCTCATAATTATCACTAGTGTGATATCTGCTCTAAAAATAATTAGGGATGTTCTGTGGTGCAATCAACTCTACAGGAACAGTTGGATCTCTGATGGATCCAAGAGCATCGAGTTCGTGGAGTGATCATGACTTACCCAAATTCCAACATCATTCAGAACCACGACATCCGTGCAATGAATGTCAACTTGGTGGCAATGCACTCAAGCCAAAGCCAGTATCATAATATGCCACGACATAATTATAATTCCTATCTGACTTGCTCGGTAAACAAACAGGGATGCTCTTTTATACAAGAGGCCCTCCAGCGTCAGATGAATCTTGGATGGATTCAGGATTACCGCAATAGAAATCAGTATCAAGTGAATATGATTCAAATCTTAGATATTTGTTTGATGAATACCATCTTGGTGGAGTTACACGCTACACAAGTCCAGCTCGGTTTTCTGACTTCGCATAATTATCAGAGTTGTACAGTATGCAGTGAGAGTAACCAAGGGTGTGCTCTCGTTTAAATAACTTTACAACACTTGTTAAACCACTGGTGGCTTCTGATCTATATGGATGAAGACTCGCAACAAATCATTGTGACAAACGGGAACCCTACTAGGCATCAAATTCAGGATGTCCGATCTATGGAAATAGACCTGGTGAGGTTACACTGCATTCAAAGCAGACGTGGCCAGGTGCCACCACATAACTACGAGCGCTGTAGAGTCTGCTCGGAAAATAATCAAGGATGTTACCTCGTGCGAGCAGCCCTTCAGAGTCAGTTGGACCGCAAAGAGATTCAATAATATTTGGTTTCGGGGTCTTTCAACTGGATGCCAGACTATTTTATTGATCAGATTAAGGATGTTGTCGTAATCTCTGATCATGAAAGGACCAAAGATGTTTGTACCATCATCTCTCTACTTGAAGAATCGAAGGTTCTTAACCAGGAATTGATTAAAGTTACTTACGATGGTCAAAAAAATTAGAAGGCTCATGTAGTTATTTATCTGCCGGGACCGCTACCGTACAAATCAGCTAAGGCGATCCCTTACAAATACGGTGCAACAACAATCGAGAATGGAAAGGAAATTCCATTACCCTCCGTCGTGAATATTGCAGACATTAGTCGAGTAACACGAAGTGGTCGAATCTTCAACAGAGGAGTTGGAGAATCTACCAAAGAAAAGGAACTTCAAATAGAAGTTCCTAATCCATTAGTCGGTCCATCCGATGATCCCTACCTTTCAAAGAACGATGATGAGATGCTGAAGCTCATCCAGAGGAGCGAATACAACATTGTTGATTAGCTGTTACAAACTCCTTCAAAGATCTCAGTGTTATCGCTTTTGCTCAGTTCTGAAGCCCACAGAGAGGCTCTACAGAAAGTCTTAGAACATGCCTTTGTGGAACAGGATGTGTCAATACGACAATTCGACAGTATCGTCTCTAACATCAATTCTTGCAACAACTTGGGGTTTAGCGATGAGGAATTTCCAGAAGAAGGAAAAAGCCACAACATGGCGCTCAATATCACAGTCAACTGCCAGGACAATGCTTTAGCCAGCATACTGGTAGACACCAGATCGACTCTCAATGTCATGCCAAAATCCACTCTAATGCGACTATCATTCAAAGGATCTCCAATGAGAGGAAGTGAGGTCATCGTCAAAGCATTTGACGGGTCTAGAAAAACAGTTATCTGTGAAGTCGATTTTCCCATAACTATTGGTCCTCACACTTTCCTAGTCACTTTCCAGGTCATGGACATTCGGGTAACACACAGTTGCTTATTAGGTAGACCTTTGATACACCAGGCTGGGGCAGTCACTTCGACACTGTACCAGAAACTGAAATTCGTCAAGAACTATCAACTCGTCATGGTCAGTGGAGAACAAGCGTTGATTGTGAGTAACCTTTCATTATCCACTTTTGTAGAACCCGAGGAGGTTGTTGGAACGCAGTTCCAGGCACTTTCGGTGAGCAATGAAAATCAGTCAGAAAAAGTAACATCGATTTCCTCATACAAAGATGCTCTCAAAGTAATCGAGAGTAACAACATAAAAGGATCGGGACAACTTATCATTCCTACTGATAATAAAACAAAGACGGGTCTTGGTTTTTTTGCATCCTGTACCCGGACTGCTGCTAACGGTGAAAGTCTTCATCCCATTCAGAACTTTTTCCATAGTGGAGGTTTCCTTCACCTAGTGTCTCAAGAAGTACATACCATCAACGAGGGAGATTCCTCTGACACAGATGAGGAATGGAAGTCCTATCTTAACAAGGACGATTATATGTCTCAGGAAGAGGTGCCAACGCCATTTTGTTATCCCGCACAGAGTCTGAGATTTATACCGAGGTCAGACATTGAAATTATATACAGAGATTGTGATCCTGAAGGATGTCGTGCTCCACCCAACTCATTAGAGGAAGGCACTCAAATGAAATACGACTTTGACCACGACTATTACGGCCCAATGGATGACCTCCCTATCTTGCAGCCGTACCCAGGAGACTTGGGGCAAGAAAATCAGCCGAACAATGAAAATCAGCTGAGCGTCATTGGAAAAAATACCTGCATCCCCACCATGTCATGGGATCAACACTCAGGTCATTCAGAAAATGTCCAGCGTGACGATGAATTTGCAAAGTTTGCAAGACTAGAATTCATTAACTATGCTTTTCCCGAGGTCAACATCATTGAAAGGATGACTCCTCCAGTTCCGAAGAAGTGTGGGACACCTTGGGACAACCGAGTGGCAAATACGACTTCATGGTTAAATACACTGCTCCCGAAAGCTCTCGTATCAGGCTCGAAGACATTCAGCCAACTGGATGGGGAGATCTACCTGAGAGCACAAACACTATACAAAATACAACTGAGGAATCCTCCTACGACAACTCTGCTTGGGAGACAGATTCCAACGATCCTGCTCCGCAAAAAATCAGTGTTATTTTTGAAGATAAATCAAGGAAGGTACCAGACTTTGTGATTCACCGAGGAGTTCGCCACCAATGGGTTGCAGTCTATGTTCCGAAGATCGTTCATAAGTCAAAGTAATGGCCATCTTTGTTTTAACCTTTCACCCTGCCCAGGTGAAACAGATCTTTTGATAGGGCTCACTTTCTGTAAATGTCCCTTTTTGCTTTGCCCAAAGCGACAGAGTTTGGTTTTATAGGACTGTAGTTTTAAGAATCGACAAATCATAAATAAAATAACGTCGTTCTGTAATTTCCGCATTAATTGCTATTTTCTCTTTTTGCTTTTTCAGAAAATGGTAATCCTTAAAAACAATTCAAATAATAAAAACAAGCAGTTTTCAGAAATTACACTGCACACACTCTTGCATTTCTCTCTATCTCTTCTAAACACAAATCATCACGTCATGCGGATTGCTTGTTTTAAACCCCGTTGAAACATACAATCCGATGCCTTCTTCCAACTTTGAATTCTCGGTATTTAAGGCTGAAGAAGAAGAATGCAAAGAAATTCCATAGGAGATCTCCCGATTACTCAGACAAGAGGAAAGGTCCATTAAACCTCACAAAGAGCCATTGGAAACGGTCAACTTGGGCTCAGAAGAAGAGAGAAAAAAGGTCAGGATTGGGACACTACTCAATCCAGCTGTCAAAGAAAGTTTGATAAAGCTTCTCAAATAGTTTCCCGATGTATATGCCAGGGTTGGATACCAGCATCGTGGAACATCATCCACCGTTAAGATCAGAGTGTCCGCTAGTAAAACAGAGGTTGAGACGAACTCATCTAGACATAACCATCAAAATCAAAGAGGAGGTACAGTAATAGATTGACGCGGGTTTCCTCGCCACATCAGAATATCCTCAATGGTTAGCCAACATAGTACCAGTTCCGAAAAAGGACGGAAAAGTCATAATGTGTGTAGACTACAGGGATCTGAACAAAGCAAGTCCGAAGGACAACTTTCCTTTACCACACATTGACATGCTGGTTGACAGTACATCAAAGGTCAAAGTCTTCTCCTTCATGGATGGATTTTCGGGCTATAATCAGATAAAAATGGCGTCGAAAGACATGGAGAAAACTTCCTTCATCACCCCATGGGGTACTTTTTGTTACAAGGTAATGCCATTCATTTTGAAGAACGCCGGGGCAACCTATCAAAGGGCCATGACTACTCTGTTTCATGACATGATACATAAAGAAATTGAGGTATATGTCGATGATATGGTTGCCAAATCTAAAGACGGAAAAGGAGCATGTGACCCATCTGTCAAAGTTATTCGAGTGGTTGAGGAAGTATAAACTCCGCTTGAATCCCAACAAGTGCACCTTCGGTGTCCGTTCAGGGAAACTTTTAGGGTTCATCATCAGCCAGAAAGGAATTGAGGTTGATCTTGACAAGGTCAAGGCCATTCAAGAAATGCCTTCTCCGCGGACTGAAAAACAAGTCAGGGGATTCCTGGGACGTCTGAATTACATTTCCAGATTTATATTCCTCATGACCGCGAATGTGCGCCGATTTTCAAATTACTAAAAAAGAATCAGGACTGTGTTTGGACAGATGACTGCCAAACTGCCTTCAACAGTATCAAGGAATATCTGTTGAACCCACCGATTCTATCACCTCAAGTCGAAGGAAGACCACTGATTATTTACTTAACAGTCTTGGATGACTCAATGGGTTGTGTACTTGGCCAACAAGACGAAACAAAAAGGAAAGAGTCTGCCATTTACCATTTGAGTAAGAAATTCACCGACTACGAGACTCGGTACACTATGCTTGAGAAAACTTGTTGTGTGTCATACCCCAAATTTTGACCACTGAGATTTCCCATCATTGTGCAAATCATCATCACAATATGGATGTACCTTTGTGCCTCATCAATCTCCTCAAGGAATTGTTGAGCATTCACCACAATCAAAATTAGGGTTTTAAGCCCTCTCAGAGCCTTAGACAAAGGATCAATCAAGGAATGACATGATCTTCAACTTGTCTACACTCTCAAATATCCACAATGGATCAAAAGGACTCCCACTTCAAGGATTAAGCACAAGGCTGCTCCCTTTTAAGTGGATCAAGTCTCAAGATCGCCACTGTCACCAAATTAGGGTTTTGGTCGACCAGGGCCTCCAGATGAAAAATTTCATCTGGACACAAGCCAAAGATCCAAAACATGACCTAATATACTCCATGGAGCCTCATGGACCCAATCATCAAGTCAATTTTGCCTCAGGAGTTGCATACATAAAAAATTAGGAATTAGGGTTTCTTGACCTAATTCACCCCGAAGTTGACTTTTGGGGCAAATCATGAGCCAATACCTCAAGAGAGGGTTTGAGGGTCTCTAATGAACTATATTGATCCATTTGGAACAATGGATTAATCCAAGAAGCTTGAGCAACAAGTCTCAATTTCATCTGCACAACAATTAGGGTTTTAAGGAAAAAGTCAACTGTAACTTTGACTTTTGACCAGGACATGCTCCCAAACCCTAAGACATTCCTCAATATACCCTATGACACCCATGGAACATGTCCATCAAGTTTTATTTAGGTCAAGGACATGATTTCCTGAAGAATTGCACAGTTTGGAATTCATTTGATAAAAAGTCAACTGTGCACAAAAGTCAACTTTGACTTTTTGAAATTTTTCACCAAAATAGATTTTTAATCCTAAAATGATGTTAATGTATGATTTGAATCATCATTCATCAAGAAAAATCAAGAAAAGTGGGATAACTTGTAAAAGGGGTAACCATAAAAACTTAGAAAATTTTCTAAGTTAAAAATAAAGTGACAAGGGTACCAACTTTGGAGGATCATAACTCCTAAACCACAAAGCCATTTTCTCCCATCCAAGGATTGATTTGTAGATCTCATTGCCCTCTACAAAAACTTCAACTAGACCTAATTCCAATTCATTGTAGATTTTGAGTTATGGAGTGATCAAAATGGCTGAAAAGTGAAAATATCACTTTTTCCAACACTTAGTGAAATTTTCACTAAGTCCAAATCTGTCTTCACTTTTTGCCAAATGTAGGGGGATTTTTCACTTGGATTCAAAAGAGATCATAACAAAATATGTTCAAACAGTTGTTATATCATGTAAGGGCTTTCCAAAATGGCCAAGAACATTACCAAATTCCATTTGAGTCATGAGATATGACATTGGAAAGTTGCCTTGCTGAAATCTGCCAAGGCAAGGCAGAATTTGCAACTTTGCTCGATTTGCCAAAATCAGCCAAATCCAAATGCTCCTATCCACTTGGACACCTCAGGAGATTGAATTTAAAGGGGACAATCACTGAGCCAAGCCTCCAAAGTCCATGGAACAAGAAATAGCATGTTGAACCTAGAATGGCCAAAATAGGGACAAGACTTCATATTTGGAATAAGGCATTCAATGGAAGCATCAAGGTGGCATGGACTGAGCCATTCTCATCTGAAATCAGTCAAGACTTATCCAAGACCAAGGGAACCAAAGCTCTGTTCCCTAACCTCTAGTCAATGGCTAGAGGCGACTTGGATTTCCATTGGACAACATTGGCCAAACCTACTTACCAGTTGTCATTCACTATTCCTTGCAAAACAAACTTGCTCTACTATAAATAGAGCTCAATTGTGATCAGTTTGAGTACACCAAAGCCATCTAACAGATGCTTTCCTCAAAATCTCTTTCTCTTGGTAAAAATGCCTTTCTTAGCAAGGTAGCTATCGGGTTTTGAGTTTGAGAGCTTTTCCAATCAAACCAATCACTCACACACCTCACCTACATCACATATGAGCTGATCAAACACTTAAACAACAACTGGAACACTGATTTCTCAGAATCACTAGCCAATTGCTCAAGTTCTTGACAGTTTTGCAGTTGAGGTGCCATCTTCAACTCCAAACCATTTCAATTCATTCCAAGCACTCAGACACATCACTTGGCACCTAGGGAAGCTATCCACATCATTGGAACCTAATTGTAACACCTCCAACACAAATCACGATCACCAGCTGCAAGTGGTAAGCATGAGCTCTTCTAACTCTATGATCCATGCAATTTTTGCTACACAATAATTTGGCCATATGTTCATAATCATGCATGGAATGTTTTCCCTCAATTAATTGCATTGTTTGAATCATGTATCAAAAATCCTAGCCTTCATGCAGAAATTAGGGTTCTTGAGGATTTTTCATGATTTCTTGTTATATGTTTAATTTAGATGAAATTAATGGACATAGACATGATCGTGAGGTTGAGACGAGCATAATGATATGTGGATTGCATGTTATAATCAAGTATTCAGGGAGATTGGATAGAAAATGCAAATCAGCGAAACCCAGAACACGCGCGTGTTCTTCAGCTGTTCTTGGCGCCATTTCTTTCAAATTCAAATATTTAAATTTTGTGATTTTTATTTAATTGAATCAAAAATTAATTTCTCTCTGAGTTTTAATGATTTTGAGTTAATTCTTTTTTTAATAATTCACAAAAATGTTAAAATATTTTATTTTCCCAAACAATCCCAAAAATACTATTTATTTCATATAATTGATATTTTTGCAAAGAATTAATATTTTAATTGTTTTTGACATTTTAAATATTTTTTCTACATTGATTTTGCAACTTTTAATGCTTTCTAATTATTTTGTAGGTCAATACTTAATTTTTGAAGCATTAATCCAAAATCACAATTTGTTTTTCATATGTTAAACAATTTTGATCATTTTTAATTGAATTTTTATTCAATTAAATACATTTTTGAAAACAAATTAGAGTTTTTTGATTAATTCAACCCTCATAAATCATTTTCAAATTACTTTGGGCCTCTTGAGAGAGTGTAAGACCCAACCCACTTGTACAGAAATATTTTGGGCCTTATTCGTTGTATAAGTCCCTCTGTACATTTTCAAATAAACGGCGCGATCGTTGCCTTTTCAAAAAATCAACTGGGCCTCTCCTTGAGCTATAAGACCCATTCAAAAACTTTTGGGCCTCTATTAGAGTGTAAGACCCAATCCCCTTTTAACCAAAACTATTTTGGGCCTCACTTATTGTATAAGTCCCTCTGCGTTAAAAGAAAACCTCGGCGCGATTGCCATTTTAAACGGAAAAATCATCTGGGCCTACCCTCGTGTTATAAGCCCCACTCCTTTTCTTTAAACCCTTTGGGCCTCTTGAGAGAGTATAAGACCCATCCCTTTGTACAGAAAACATTTAGGGCCTCAGTCACTTGTATAAGTCCCTCTGTACAAATTCAACAGTGCGCTCACTGATAAAACCATGGGCCTCTCCTTGAGCTGTAAGCCCCAAATCTTTCTTTTTCAAAGCACTTTCTCCTTTGATTTTGAAATATACTGTTGTTTTCAATCTTTCTTTGTTGAACAACTAACCAAACAGCATGGAAGCTCTACAACCGAGTAAGTGGTTATCGCTTTCATTTACTGCTTTCATATACATATAACTGTATTGTGGGGCTGTTTCGCTGTAAGTCTTCTTTCATAAACTCATATCAACTGTGTAATAATAGTATAGATATTTAGAGTTTCCCCGGCAACTAAGTCTAGAACCAGGTGACGCCGTTTCGTTTATTAGTAGAAATAGACAACTAGATCCCCAATAGGATCACCAGATACAGTCTTCTCTTCGGCTGTCCTCATTAGGAATTGTCAAGAAACTCTACTCCCAAAGATGAATGTATTCCCCGTGAATGGCATCTTTGAGTTTCTTCCAAATTCTCAAACTTTCCTGACTTGATATATTCCTTGTGAATAGCTTGCCTTGAATTTCTCGGGGTTTGGGGATCCACGGGCTTCTTAAAAGCATCGGCCTCCTCTTGGGCATCGTACAAGGACCCACAGGCTTCCTAAAAGCAACCCCGCCTCCTCTTGGGCTTAGTACAAGGACCCTACGGCTTCTTAGAAGTATTCACAGCCTCCTCTTAGGCTTCGTATAATGATATCTTCCTCCGAGAATGATAGCCTTCTCTAGGGCTTAGTACAAGGACCGATCGGCTTCTTAAAAGTTTCTAGCCTCCTCTTGGACTTCGTACATATTGTCCTGACGACCTCCTAGAGGTATAGGAACAGAATTTAGTCATCTCCATATTACAGTCCTTTCATAGAGTCTACTACTATTTCTCAAAGCATAGTACAAAAGATAAAACTCTAGACTTGGACAGTCTAATTTCCTTGAGTCTCAAAGACATTCTCAAATGACCCCTTTGTTAAATAGAAAGGAAACCCGTGGACTCGGACAGTCTCAATACCCTTCGGATTTCCCGTTTCCTTAAAGAACAGGAATAACCCGGATCCTTGAATCAAATCCTTGAGTCCAGTGTTGCTCATACAAGAACTGATTTTCTCTTTAAAAATCAGCATACTGGACCTGTCACTCAACTAAAACAGTAACCATAGCCTCCTCTTAGGCTTTTTATAATGATCCTTCTTCAGTGAAGCTAGCCTCCTCTTGGGCTTTGTACAATGATTCTTCCCAGCGAAGCAAACGTTTAGCCTCCATCTCGGGCTTTGTACGAGATACCAAAATTCTCCCCAGTGGAATCAAACAATGTTTAGCCTCTCTCTCGGGCTTTGTACGAGACACAGAAGAGACTCCCTCGTTGAGTCGATCACCCCTTTCGCCTCTATCTCGGGCTTTATACGAGATACCAAAAGATTCCCTCGTTGAGTCAAAACCTTTTAGCCTCTCTCTCGGGCTTTGTACGAGACACATATTAGCCTCCTCTTAGGCTTTGTATAAGAAAACCACTAGTTGATCCAATCAACCTTTTAGCATCAAAGTTGTGCCTCGTTCACAGTACACAAACATCAACAACTCCTTTCCCTTCATCTAATCGCTGTAAGCGGCAAGCCTTTGGATCATCTACATCCATGCCACTGTCCCTCTTTTAGCATGAGAAATTCCTAAGGAAAGATGGCATTGCTCTACACTGAGTTAAAGTCTTCTCCTTCAGGTTGGAACTCCCCTATAAAGGAAATTATGGCATTGCCGGATTCACACATCCCAGTTAAAGTAATTCTCCTTTATAAACAGTTGTGACATACAACCCCCTCTTTAGAGATGACAAATTCTCTCTAAAGACAACACCCTTTTAGCTTCACATCTTGGGCTTTGAACAAGATACAAATAGACTCTTCAGCTTCACATCTTGGGCTTTGATCAAGATACAAACTACCTTTCGTTTCACGTCTTGGGCTTTGAACAAGACACCAAAAACACCCATTTCCTCCCATAGAATAGGAGGAACTACGAACGCTCTGATTTCCCTGTTTCGGTAAATGGGAATATGTAGGCATAAGATTGAAAGAATAATCTTAGCGAGCACAATCAACAAAAAAACCAAAATCCCATACTCTCACATACCTATCAAAAAGCATCAGTCCTAACATCCTAATCCTTGTTCCCCGCCAGAAACCTTCTGCCCAGATAAAAAGAAAGAAAACCAGTATTGGCGAAAATACAAATAACCAGTACAAAGGCCCCCCACATTGATAGCATCCGTAACCTAACAGACCGCTGTTTAAACTCAGTATGCAAAGCAGGGTTAATTGGAGACATCTATTTCCCTTCCTTATTCAGCTCACAATAGGATAAAAAATGAATCGACCTGTAGTTTAAAGCTCAACGGCAGAGAGCGACCAGCGCTTAAGAACCGCGTCCAAAATTGCTCGCTACAAAAAAATGGCGCCCACCGTGGGGCTTGTCAAAGTTAGATCAAGGCACGGTCTTCCTTCTCTTCACTTGTGTGAAAACCACAGATTGGGGCTTCCGCCGGGGAACCCATTTTCTGTCAGGACTTAAGATTCATAGCTTTAAAGGTCTAGGATGATTAGGACAAATATATATACCACTTTTCCTAATTGCTATACATGTTTATTTTTCTGCTAATGGGAATGCGGGTGATACCGTATGTGGAAAGATTGAGTATACACTTAAGATAAGTGATGGCGATGGGGTCGACCATCAACCTCAGTGGAGGCTGACCAACGCAGCCCATTCTCTCACCTAGACAATGGGCCGGTTGTTAAGTCTGAGAAGCTGAGGAGCCAAACCCTTTCATAGTGCGGAAACTATCGGGAATAGTTGTTACGCGATACTACCCTCATTTGAGGCTGGTGATCTATTCTCGGTGAATGGCACTTACTCTAAGATTGCACTACAACTCGCTGGCGATCCGTTTGTTGTTTTGCTTTCCTGGGAGGAGCTGATGATAATGAGTACAGGTACAAAATATCACCCTAGTAAAAAACCTTTGGGGATGGGTAGAGCCTTGACTTCATGACAACGACCCTTTGACCCCATGTTTTTTCTATGTTTTTGTGTGCTGCATTCATGCATTCTTTTAATAAAACATTAAAACATTCAAAATATTTCTCTTCTAGTCTCTCTGTTTTTTCAAAATAAACTAAGACTATGATTGCAAATATCAGAGAAAAGGATTGCAGTAATGGATTTCGGTAGAAGGAGAACTCACCAGTATACCTTCAAGGTTCCAAAGTTAGAGGATTTGAGGAGGTTAGCGAGGATGATCACTAACCTTGGGGCTTTCAGAGCCAAGCACGGAGGTTTGCTACCACTGTTAAGAGTCTATGTGATTGAGGGAATCATGGATGCGCTCATTCAGTTTTATGATCCAGTTTATCACTGTTTCACATTCGCGGATTACCAGTTAGCACCAACGTTGGAGGAGTATTCTCATCTGATCGATCTACACATTACAGATCGAGCTCCATTTTCTGGACTGGAAGAAATTCCAAAGAATCAGATCATTGCAAGAGCAATTCATTTGGACGAGTCTGAGGTCGGGACTCACATGACCGCTAAGGGAGGCATCCAAGGTTTACCAACCCAGTTCCTGACAAAGAAGGCCCTGTATTTTGCCAGTATAGGAAACATAACTGCTTTTGAAAAGCATCTTTGTCTTGCTCACCTACGGGTTATATTTGTTTCCCAACATCAATAACTTCGTCGATATTAACTCCATTAAGGTTTTTCTCATTGGAAATCCTGTGCCGACTTTGCTCGCAGATGCGTATCATTCTGTAAACTTGGGGAATTTGTACAGCGGAGGGGAGATCACATGCTGTGTACCTTTGCTTTACAAATGGTTTATCTCTCACTTGCCCAAGTCTGCTGCTTTTTGGGATTGTAAGAGTGCCCTGCGCTGGTCGCAGAAGATCATGTCTCTTACCAACTCTGACATTGATTGGTGTAATAGGATTTATGATGGAATCAGGATCATTGACCGTTGTGGAAACTTCCCCAACGTACCCCTTATAGGAACTAAAGAAGGAATCAACTACCATCCGGTATTGATTCGCCGTCAATTTGGATACCCGATGAGACACATCCCACTGGGTGTTCATCTGGAAGGTCTTTTCTTCAAGGAAGGAGAAAACGACAGAGCACCAAAGATGGAAATAGTGCACGCTTGGAAGCATGTTCATAAGAAAGGACGAGAGTCTCTAGGAAAACTGGACTGTGTCTCGGTGGAGCCTTATCTCCGTTGGCTACAGACTAGAGCTCTCAAGCTAAAGATGCCTTATCCTCGTTACGGAATTCTTCCGCCGAGGGAATCTGTCATGTACTTCATGATGGAAACTGAAAAGCTTCAGGTTGCTCTCAACAAAGTTCAAAAGGAGAGAAGGTCTTGGAAGAACAAGTACCGCACCCTCGACATAGAGTGCATCAAAATACAGCAATTACTGAAAGAGAAAGACGCTCTGATTAAGATTTTGGAGCAACATGCTGTGAATAATCAGGATGACCAAAGGAATTTGCTCGCTCCTTTCATCTGGAAAAGGAATGACAACCCGACAACGGCCCAAGAGCCCCGGTCAAAGGAAAGGAAGATACCAGAATCAGCGCCTGATTTCTCTTCAAAGAGGACTCGGGGCCCATTAGCTTAGGTTTCTGTTTCTGCACTTTGTAATCTACTGTATTTCCATTTCTGTAATCCTTTGAATTTCAATAAAAAGGGGTTTCCCCACTGTTTGATATTTGAAATCTAATTGTCGAAGTTTATTTTGATTAAACCTTAAACAATTAATATAATCATTGCATTCATCATTCTCACATCGCGTATTCTTCTTACCTACGAATCTCACGTTTGTGTCTCGGTTCTAGAGTCAAACTGTCTCATTCGTACAATACTCGAGCTAATCGTCAAAAAAAGATGGATGATCTTGAGGAAGAAAATAGAGAGTTGAAAAAAGAGATCGACGCTCTGAGAGAGGATATGAGAAAGCTTCGTAACGACATACAAGCCATGGCAGAAGCACAGTTACAAAGAACTGTGATCTCAGAGATCACTTCAACGCCCGTAGTGGAGAGGTATGATCCTAGGTATCAGATACCGAAAGATCATCCTTGGGGCATGCCTGTTAACTATATCCCGGAAGGATATGTTCCGCCGATCACTGAAGATTAGGGAATCACAACAGAAGCCGCTGGGCCTGAAGGTTAGAAACTTCGGGAAAGCGAAGATGCCAGGGGCATACTGTAGACTCCTGAAGGTTACAAACTTCGGGAAACGCCAAGGTTCGCTGCCTTAGTCACGGTACCACCCCCTGTGGTGCACACTGTCCCAGAAGGACAGATTCCACAGACACCTTCTGGTAAAAAGGAAACTATGTTTGACCGAATGGATGAATTCCAGGAACAATTATTGGAAATACAGAAGGAACTGCAAGCCATTTGCGGTCAGGATTTATTTGGAAAGGACGCGACAGACCTCTGCTTAGTCCCTAATGTGGAAGTCCCGCACAAATTCCAAGTGCCCGACTTTGAAAAGTACAAGGGTAACTCTTGCCCTCAAAGCCATCTGGTGATGTACGCTCGGCGTATGTCAGCTCAGACTGAGAATCAGCACCTGCTGATTCACTACTTTCAGGATAGTTTAATCGGTGCCGCACTCAAATGGTACATGGGTTTAAACCGTACTACGATCAGTACATTCAGAGATCTTGGTACTGCCTTCGTCCAACAATACAAATACAATTTGGACATGGCACCCGACAGAGATCAACTCAGATCGATGTCGCAAAAGGACAAGGAAACCTTTAAGGAGTATGCTCAAAAGTGGCGTGAAATTGCCGCTCAAATTTGTCCACCTCTTGAGGAAAAATAGATGAAAAAGATCTTCTTAAAGACCTTAGGCTCATTTTACTATGACCAAAAGGTCGCCAGTGCGCCCAGTGATTTCACCGAAATGGTCGGCATGGGCGTACGTCTTGAGGAAACCGTCCGAGAAGGACGTTTGGTAAAAGACACTGGATCGACGAGCGGTACTAAAAAATACGGTAGTGCTCTCCCTAAGAAAAAAGAGCAAGATATTGGGAATATCTCCCTCAGAAAGCAAAGACGACGGTATCAGCCGGTAGCAGCTGTGACTCCTTTTATCAACCCTGCGTCTATTCCTACGTATCAACCTCAGGTTGCGCAAAGCCAGCCTGATCAACAAAGGACACAACAGCCTCTTCAGCAGGCTCTCCCTCCATATAACAACAACCGTACAACACGGCCACCAGGATTTGATCCTATACCCGTGACGTATGCAGAACTGTTTCCATTACTACTGGCTAAGGGGCACATTCAGACTAAGTCTCCTCTTACAGTACTGGAAAATCTGCCTTTTTGGTTTAAGGTGGATCAAACTTGCCCTTATCATCAAGGAGGATCAGGGCATAACATAGAGACTTGTCTCAATTTCAAGTCCGACGTACAAAAGCTTGTTAGGAGCGGGCTCCTATCTTTCAAAGATACGAATCCCAATGTTCTCACGAACCCAC
This sequence comes from Lathyrus tuberosus, assembly GCA_022829125.1. Classification (NCBI taxonomy): domain Eukaryota; kingdom Viridiplantae; phylum Streptophyta; class Magnoliopsida; order Fabales; family Fabaceae; genus Lathyrus; species Lathyrus tuberosus. The sequence goes on along the minus strand of JALAZF010000162.1, from coordinate 773,396 downwards.
TGCCTCAACACGAGAAAGCTGCAGTCAACCTGATTGAGAAAGAATTTAACAATATCTATCAAATTCACGATGTACTCTTATTAAGGACCAATCTGGTCAAGATGCATTGTAGACAGAGTGGATATGGCCATGTGCCACCTCATAACTATCACCAGTGTGATATCTGCTCTAAAGACAACCAAGGATGTTCTGTAGTGCAAGCAGCTCTACAGGAACAGATGGATCTCAGATGGATCCAAGAGCACTGAGTTCGTTGAGTTAACATGGTTTACACAAATTCTAACGTCATTCAGAACCACGACATCCGTGCAATGAATGCCAACTTGGTGGCGATGCACTCAAGGTAAAGCCAGTATCATAATTTGCCACGGCAAGATTATAGTTCCTGTCTGATTTGCTCGGTAAACAAACAGGGATGCTCTTTCATACAAGAGGCCCTCCAGCGTTAGATGGATCTTGGATGGATCCAAGACTACCATGATAGGAATTCCTATCAGATCAACCTGGTTCAGATCTTTGACATTCGCGTGATGAATACGAACCTGGTAAAGTTACATGCTGAATAGGTTCGACTCGGATTCTTAATATCACATGACTATCAAGGCTCTAATGCGGGTTGCGAAAACGATCGAGGTTGTACCCTTGTCCAGGAGGCACTTCAGCACTTGTTAAATCACTGGTGGATGCCAATCTATATGGATGAAGATGCTCAGCAGATTAGTATCAGTAATAGAAACCCCACTCGGCGTCAAAGTCAGGATGTCCGATCAGTGGAAGCTAACCTAGTAAGGTTACATTGTATTCAAAGTGGGCGTGGCCGGGTGCCACTACACAACTATGACAGTTATAGCATTTGTTCGGAAAGTAACCAAGGGTGTTACCTTGGGAGAGTAGCTCTTCAGGGTCAGGTCGATCGTGGAGAAATTCGTCCATATCCGGGTTCTGGACCCATCGACTAGACGCCGAACTACCTTGCCAAGCAAGTTGAGGATGTTGCCACGATCTCTGGTCATCACAGGACCAGGGATGTTTTTGCCATTATTCCTCTACTTGACGAATCTAAGGTTCCCAACCGGGAACGGATCGAGATTACTTATGATGGTCAGAAAAATCAGAAGGCTCCTGTAGTTATCTACTTGCCGGGACCATTACCGTATGAATCAACTAAGGCGATCCCTTACAAATACGGTGCAACGACAGTTGAAAATGGAAAGGAAATTCCATTACCCTCCGTTGTGAATATTGCAGACATCAGTCGTGTAACACGGAGCGGTCGAATATTCAACCAAGGAGTTGGAGAACTTAACAAGGAAAAGGAACTTCAGACGGAAACTCCTGATCCGCCAGTCGGTCAATCCAGTAATCCCGACCTTTCCAAAAACAATGATGAGATGCTGAAGCTCATCCAAAGGAGTGAATACAACATTGTGGATCAATTGTTACAAACTCCTTCAAAGATCTCAGTATTATCATTGTTACTTAGTTCAGAAGCGCATAGGGATGCTCTACAGAAAGTCTTGGAGCAAGGCTTTGTGGAACAAGATGGAACAATCAGACAGTTCGATAGCATTGTCTCTAACATCACTTCCTGCAATAATTTAGGATTTAGTGATGAGGAATTACCCGAAGAGGGTCGCCGTCATAACATGGCACTCAACATTACAGTTAACTGCCAGGACGATGCTTTAGCCAGCGTACTGGTAGACACAGGGTCAGCCCTGAATGTTATGCCGAAATCCACTTTGTTGCAATTATCATTCAAGGGCCCTCCGATGAGAGTCAGCGAGGTCGTCGTCAAAGCATTCGACGGATCCAGAAAAACAGTTATCGGCGAAGTGGATCTTCCCATAACTATTGGTCCTCACACTTTCCAAATCACTTTCCAGGTCATGGACATCCGGGCAACGTACAGTTGTTTATTAGGAAGACCTTGGATACATCAGGCTGGAGCGGTTACTTCAACCCTCCACCAAAAGCTAAAGTTCGTCAAGAACGGCCAACTTGTCACAGTCTGTGGGGAACAGGCCTTGCTTGTAAGCAACTTGTCATCATCTACTGGTATAGAACCCGAGGAGGTTATTGGAACTCAGTTCCAAGCACTGTCGGTGAGCAAGAACAATCAATCCCAAGGAGGAACCTCAATTTCCTCATACAATGATGCTATTAAAGCGGTCGAGAGTACCGATACAACAGGATGGGGACAGCTTGTCATTCCTATTGACAATAAAACAAAGAAGGGTCTTGGTTTTTCTGCAACCTGTACCCAGACAATTTCCAACGATGAAAGTCTTCATCCCCTTCAAAACTTCTTCCACAATGGAGGTTTTCTTCACCCAGTGTCTCAGACAGTTCATGCTATCAATGAGGAAGATCCCTCTGACACAGATGAAGAATGGAAGTCCTATCTTAATAAGGACGGTTATATGTCTCAGGAAAGGGTGCCTATACCATTTTGCTATCCCGCACAGAGTCCGAGGTTCATACCAAGGTCAGATGTCGAAATGATATACGAGGATTATGATCCGGAAGGATTCCGTGCTCCGCCAAATTCATTAGAGGAAGACACTCCGATGAAAGACAATTTTGACTACACATACTATGGCCCAATGGATGGTCTGCCAATGTGGCAACCTTACCCAGGAAACTTGGGGATGGAGAGTCAGTCGAACAATGAAAATCAACTGACCATCATTGAACAGAATACCTGTGTCCCCACCATGTCATGGGATCAACACTCAGGTCATTCAGAAACTACTCAACATGAAAATGAATTTTCAACGTTTGCCAAACTTGAATTCATCAACTATGCTTTTCCTGAGGTCAACGTCATCGAAAAAGATGACTTCTCCAGTTCCAAAGAAGTGTGGGACACCTTGGGACAACTGAGTGGAAAATACGACTATATGGTCAAGTACACCACTCCCGAAAGCTCTCGTATCAGGCTCGAAGATATCCAGCCAACTGGATGGGGACATACAACTGAGAGCACAAATACTATGCAAAATACAAATGAGGAATCCTCCTACGACAACTCTGCCTGGGAGACAGATTCCAATGATCCTGCTCCACCAGAAATCAGCGTCATTTCTGAAGACCAATCAAGGAAGGTGCCAGACTTTGTGATTCACCGAGGAGTTCACCGCCAATGGGTTGCCGTCGAGGTTCCGAAGGTCGTTCATCAGTCAAAGTAATTGCCACCTTTAACCTTTCACCCTGCCTAGGTGAAACAGATGTTTTGATAGGGCTCGCTTTCTGTAAATTTCCCTCTTCGCTTTGCCCGAAGTGATAGAGTTTTGTTTTATAGGGCTGTAGTTTCAAGAGTCGACTTGTTCATTAATAAAATAACGTCGTTCTGTAATTTCCGCATTAATTGTTGTTTTCTCTTTTTTTACTTTTTCAGAAAATGGTAATCCTAAAAAATAATTCAAATAAAAATAAGCAGTAAAATAAAACACTGCACACACTTGCATTTTCTCTATCTCTTCTAAACACGAATCATCACGTCGTGCAGATTGCTTGTTTTAAACCCCGTTGAAACATACGATCCAATGCCTTCTCCCAACTTTGAATTCCTGATATTTGGGGTTGAAGAAGAAGTTGACAACGAAATTCCATAAGAGATCTCTCGACTACTCAGACAAGAGGAAAGGTCCATTGAACCTCACAAAGAGCCGTTGGAAACGGTAAACTTGGGTTTAGAGCAAGAGAGAAAAGAAATCAGGATTGGGGCACTGCTCAGTCCAACTACCAGAGAGAGTTTGATAAAGCTTCTCAAGGAATTCCCAGATGTATTCGCTTGGTCCTATCAGGATATGCCAGGGTTGGATACCAGCATCATGGAACATCACTTACCGTTGAGATCGGAATGTCCGCCGGTAAAGCAAAAGTTGAGACGGACTCACTCGGACATGGCCATCAAAATCAAAGAGGAGGTACAGAAACAGATCGACGCGGGTTTCCTCGCTACAGCTGAATATCCTCAATGGTTAGCCAACATCGTACCCGTTCCCAAAAAGGACGGAAAGGTCAGAATATGTGTTGATTACAGGGATCTGAACAAGGCAAGTCCAAAGGACGACTTTCCTTTACCACACATTGACATGCTGGTAGACAGCGCCGCAAAGTTCAAAGTTTTCTCCTTCATGGATGGATTCTCGGGCTATAACCAGATCAAAATGGCGCCGAAAGACATGGAGAAAACTTCGTTCATCACCCCATGGGGCACCTTTTGTTACAAGGTAATGCCATTCGGCTTGAAGAACGCCGGGGCAACCTATCAAAGGGCCATGACTACTCTGTTTCATGACATGATACACAAGGAAATCGAGGTATATGTCGATGATATGATTGCAAAATCAAAAATAGAGAGTGAGCGCGTTGAACGTCTGTCAAAATTGTTCGAATGTTTAAGAAAATTACAGCTCCGCTTGAATCCCAACAAGTGCACCTTCGGTGTCCGTTCAGGGAAACTACTAGGGTTCATCGTCAGCCAGAAAGGAATTGAGGTTGATCCTGACAAGGTCAAGGACATTCAAGAAATGCCTTCGCCGAAAACTGAAAAACAAGTCAGAGGATTCTTGGGACGTTTGAACTACATCTCCAGATTCATATTCCTTATGACCGCCACATGTGCGCCGATTTTCAAGTTACTCAAAAAGAACCAGGATTGCGTTTGGTCAGAAGATTTCCAAATCGCATTCGACAGTATCAAGGAATATATGTTAAATCCTCCGATTCTATCACCTCCAGTGGAAGGAAGACCACTGATCATTTACCTCACAGTTCTAGAGGACTCAATGGGATGTGTACTTGGCCAACAAGACGAAACCAAAAGGAAAGAGTCTGCCATCTACCATCTAAGCAAGAAATTCACCGACTGTGAAACTCGGTACACGATGCTTGAGAAAACTTGTTGCGCCTTGGCTTGGGCAGCCAAACGTCTTCACCAATACATGATTCATCATACTACTTGGTTAATCTCAGAAATGGATCCAATCAAGTACGTTTTCGAAAAGCCTGCTCTCACGGGAAGAATTTCCCGTTGGCAGATGTTGTTATCAGAATATGACATAGAGTACCACGCTCAGAAAGTCGTTAAGGGAAGTATTTTAGCCGATCAATTGGCTCATCAACCGATTGACGATCAAGAATCAATCGGGTTTAACTTTCCAGACGAAGATGTCATGTATCTAAAAATGAAGGACTGCGATGAACCGCTACCCAGTGAAGGGCCAGAACCAGGTTCCCAGTGAGGACTTGTCTTTGACGGAGCAGTTAATCATTACAAAAATGGAATTGGGGCAATCATTGTTACCCCTCAGGGTACCCACATTCCTTACGTTCAAATGTACGAACAACGAGGCCGAATACGAAGCTTGTATTATGGGTCTCGAAGAAGCGATTGATTTAAGGATCAAAAACTTGGACGTATACGGCGATTCAGCCTTGGTTATCAATTAGATAAAAGGAGATTGGAACACATACCAATCAGGATTGATTCCTTACAAAGACTATGCAAGAAGGTTGTTACCCTTCTTCAACAGAGTTGAGTTTCATCACATCCCTCGTGAGGAGAGTCACATGGCTGATGCATTAGCCACTCTCTCTTCCATGATTAGTGTAGGTCAATGGAATGACATACCTAAGATCGACATAATGCGCCTTGAACGGCCCGTTTACATCTTCATGATTGAAGCAGTCATAGATGACAACCCTTGGTATCACGATATCAAATGCTTCCTTCAGAAACAAGAGTACCCACCTGGGGCATCCAGGAAAGATAGGAAAACCCTCAGAAGATTGGCTGGAAACTTCTTCCTGAGCAGTGACACTCTCTATAAGAGAAATTTTGACATGGTCTTGCTCCGATTCGTCGACAGACCAGAAGTAAACATGCTTATGAAAGAAATTCATGAAGGATCCTTTGGCACTCATGCCAATGGACACACAATGGCGAGAAAAAGTCTGAGAGCAGGGTACTATTGGTTGACCATGGAATCCGACTGCTACAAGTACACAAGGAGGTGTCACAAGTGTCAGATATACTCCGACAAAATTCATGTACCGCCATCACATCTCAAAGTTCTTTCTTCCCCGTGACCTTTTTCCATATGGGGAATCGACATGATCGGCTTGATTGAACCTAAGGCTTCAAATAGACATCAGTTCATCCTTGTAGCCATTGATTACTTCACCAAGTGGGTCGAAGCAGTGTCGTACGCTAATGTAACCCGACAAGTGGTGGTCTGATTTATCAAAAATAATATCATCTGCCGTTATGGTGTTCCAAGCGAGATCATTACTGATAATGGATCTAACTTGAACAACAAGATGATGAAAGAGTTGTGTGTAGAGTTCAAGATTGAACACCATAACTCGTCTCCCTACCGACCCAAGATGAACGGAGTGGTAGAAGCGGCTAACAAGAACATCAAGAGGATCGTTCAAAAGATGGTTGTAACCTACAAAGACTGGCACGAGATGCTACCCTTTTCTCTTCAAGGTTATCGCACATCTGTCCGCACTTCAACAGGGGCTACCCCTTTCTCTCTAGTGTATGGCATGGAGGCAGTGCTCCCCATCGAAGTAGAGATCCCATCAATCCAGGTATTGATGGAAGCTAAGCTCACCGAAGCTGAATGGTGTCAAAGCCGACATGACGAATTAAACCTGATCGAAGAGAAACGAATCACGACACTATGCCACGGTCAGTTGTATCAACAGAGAATGAAGAAGGCGTTCGACAAAAAGGTCCGACCTCGTGTCTTCAGAAAAGGGGACCTCGGGCTCAAGAAGATACAATCTTTTCTCACTGATTCCTGGGGCAAGTGGACTTCGAATTATGATGGCCCCTATGTGGTCACAAAAGCTTTCTCAGGCGGCACCTTGAGACTTGCAACCATGGACGGAGAGGAATTTGCCTACCCCACAAATGTTGATGTAGTCAAGAAATACTTTGACTAAACTAAAAAAAAAAAGTCTCGGTGGATTGAAAACCCGAAAGGGCTGTCCAGGCAAAAGTTAGAGACAAAATGAAAAAATCATCCCGGTGGATTGGAAACATCAAAGTACAATCCAGACAAAAATTAGGGATAATGGCAAGTAACTATGTTCAACAGAGGCAAGTTCCTCAACAGCAGCAGTTACATCATCCATCAGAGGAAAACTCCAGTCAAGGTCATCTTCGACAGAGGCTCAGGATGCCCCCGAATTCAAAGTTGGTAGAAGGATAGTGGTCGTTATGTTTCAACGTAGCCCTTTTCCCTGTAAATTATCATTTTCTAACTTTATAAATACTCTTTGGAATCACGCGTTTGGCTGATCTCCATCTTATTAATAAAATTTGAGCCCTTGTGCTTTCGTTTGTAATCCTTATTTGTTTTAGCTTTACAGAATGGCGTTTTAACGTGATCAACGATTCTTGAAATGAAACAAAAATGAATTTACTCGTTAAAAGTTTTTCTGCTTTTAAACTAAAGATGGCAATTGCTTTTGACTGTTGAACATCAAAAGAACATCAATCTCTTCTCCAGAAGTAAGCAAACTTCAAAGTGCAGAATCAAAGTGATCCTTCTAACCCAATACGCTTGGATGAAGGGATCAACTGTGTCAGACACCTTGTTTCGTCTGACACCCCTCGGTCGTGTTCTTATCTCCTAAGCCCGATCAACGGTATTCCCCACAGGGACTATCTCTCCTAATCAAGGTGGAATTGCTATCTTGAACTAGCGATATCTCTACACGCCCCGCGATGGCCGAGTATCCAGTCATGTTCATCTTTTAGTTTGTGCGTCGCGTCAGTTTTGTCAGCATAGACGTACATGCATTATTGATTTGCATTCGCATTCGTATTACATCGCTATCACTCTAGTCGGTCTTGTCCCCTAGTGATAGGAGTTCTTTCAATCGAGTTGCCAGTTCTTGCCTCGTCAAGGAACGCTGCATTTGAACAACCTCGCCTCCAGTTTACTTTTGGAATGAAGTTGGTCCTTGACCACTTTGATAACTTGAACCTCTAAGGAACGAGAAAACTTTCAACAATTGTCACTCTTCGCCATTGAAGATGATATCCTTGCTTTCCCAGATTAAGGAAAATCCACAGAGAGAGCCTCGTAAGCAGAGATTCGGCAGTACAGCTGCCTTTCTCCGAAGGACCGCTGGTGAAAAGGTCATCGGCACCTCAAAATTGGACCCCATCGTATGGCATTTCTCCGGGAAGATCCCGAGAAAAGTATGATGTAAGATCCCAAGTGGAAACAGTCTCTCAAGAGACTCGCTTTCCCCCAGTAGACACAAATGGCATCTCCAACAGAGAAGTTTGTGTACCTCTACAATTCAGACGATTGGGTTCCCCAGCAGGTCTGACATCAAAACTTTTCCCGTCAGATGGCATCTCCCCAGGAAAATTCGGCGAGAAGTTTGAGGAAAACCGCTACGCATAGCGTCCCTTGTCAATAAAATTTATTGATAAAAGAAACTAAGACCAGTTCCTTAGTAGGAAACCAGGATCGAGGGGAAGTTTACATAAGCAACTGAGACCAGTTCCTTGGTAGGAAACCAGGATCGAGGGGAAGTTTACATAAGCAACTGAGACCAGCTCCTTGGTAGGAAACCAGGATCGAGGGGAAGTTTATTTCAGCAACTGAGACTAGTTCCTTGGTAGGAAACAAGGATCGAGGGGAAGGTCACAAAAGAAACTGAGACCAGTTCCTTGGTAGGAAACCAGGATCGAGGGGATGTTTATTTCAGAAACTGAGACCAGTTCCTTGGTAGGAAACCAGGATCGAGGGGAGATTCATTTCAAAAACTAAGACCAGTTCCTTGGTAGGAAACCAGGATCGAGGGGAAGTTTATTTCACCAACTAAGACCAGTTCCTTGGTAGGAAACCAAGATCGAGGGGAAGTTTATTTCAGCAACTAAGACCAGTTCCTTGGTAGGAAACCAGGATCGAGGGGAAGTTTATTTCAGCAACTAAGACCAGTTCCTCGGTAGGAAACCAGGATCGAGGGGAAGTTTACCTTTTCTAAGATCATTGCTTAGCAAAAGAAGATGGATGGCCAAGCTGCTATTCATAACCACCATCAAAATTTCGGGTATTCCGATATTTAATCCTCTTGCACCCCGAATGCCCGAATACCTTCGCCATTCACACCTTCGGGTCCAAGAACGTTAAATAGGGGCATCTGTCATACCCCAAATTTTGACCACTAAGATTCCCCATCATAGTGCAAATTATCATCACAATATGGATGGACCATTATACCTCATTAGTCTCCCCAAAGATGGGTGAGCATCCACTACAATCAAATTTAGGGTTTCAAGCCCTCTCAGAGCTCTTATACAAAGGATCAATCAAGGAATGACATGATCTTTAACTTGTCTAACCTCTCAAACATCCACAATGGATCAAGAGGACTCCCACATCAAGGATCTAGCAATAGTTGCAACATTCCAAGTGGATTAAGCCTCAAGATCGCCAGTGTAACCAAATTAGGGTTTTGGTCGACTGGGGCCTCCCGATGGAAATTTTCCTCTGGGCATGAGCCAAAGGCTTCAAAGCACAACCTAAGATGCTCCAAGGGACATCATGAACCCAATCATCAAGTTAATTTTGCCTCAGGGGATGCATTCATAAAGAATCAGGAATTAGGGTTTCTTGACCTAATTCACCCATAAGTTGACTTTTGGGACAAAACATGAGCCAAGATCTCAAGAGAGGATTTGACAGTCTCTAACACCTACATTAATCCATTTGCAACAATGGATTGATCCAAGAAGCTTGATCAACAAATTTCAAATTCATCAGAACCACAATTACGGTTTTGCGGGAAAAGTCAACTGTGCCTTTGACTTTTGACCCAGGTATGCTCCCAAACCTTGGGACATGATTCAATACACCCTATAACACCTATGAAATCAATGCATCAAGTTTGATTTAGGTCAAGGACTTGATTTCATAGAGGATCGCATTGTTTGGAATTCATCTGACAAAAAGTCAACTGTGCTCAAAAGTCAACTTTGACTTTTTGAGATTTTTCACAATTATGGTTCTTTGACCCTAAAATGATGTTAATGTGTGATTGGGATCATCATTCATCAAGAAAAATCAAGAAAAGTGGGATAACTTGTAAAAGGGGTAACCATAAAAAACTTATAAATTTTCTAAGTTTTGGAACAAAGTGGCTAAGGTACTAACTTCCAAGGATCATAACTTGAGATCCAAGCAACCATTTGGGCTAATCCAAAGATGGATTTGTAGATCTCATGGCATACTTTAAAATGTCAAATACACCTCATTCCAATTCATCATGGATTTTGAGTTATGGTTGGATCAAAATGGTTGAAAACATGAAATGTCACTTTTTCCAACACTTATTGAAATTTTCACTAAGTCAGAATCTGTCTTGTTTTTTTTTTCCAAAAGTAGGGGGATTTTTCACTTGGACCAAAAAGTATCATGGCAAACTATGATCACACATGTGTTGTATCATATAAGAGCTTTCCAAAATGGCCAAGAATTCCATGAAACTCCACTTAAGCCATGAGATATAACAATGACAATGTGCCTTGCTGCAAATTGTCATGGCAAGGCAGATTTATGCATTTTGCTCGATTTGAGCAAATTTTGCAAATGACAAACAAGTTTATCCATCTGAACACCTCAGGGGGAGACCAAGGAGGGACAAACACTTATCCATCAGCCTCCCAAGTCCTTGGAACCAAAAGTAGCATGCCAAACCTAGATATGCCTAAAAGAGGGATAAGACTCCAATTTTAGTTTGGAGCATTTAATGGATGCACCAAGGTGGCATGGACTGAGCCCTTTCCAACTGAATTCAGTCAAGACTTATCCAAGAACTAGGGAACCAGCACCATGTGCTTTAACCTCTAATCAATGGCTAGAGGAGACTTAGATTCCTATTTATCAACATTTGCCAAACTTCTGCAGCAGTTGCCATTCACTATTGCTTGCAAAACAAACTTGCTCTACTATAAATAAAGCTCATTTGTGCTCAGTTTGAGTACACCAAAGCCACCAAACAGATGCTTTCCTCAAAATCTCTTCCTTCACTCCAAAATTACCTTCCAAAGCAAGTCACTATCGGGTTTTGAGTTTGAAAGCAATTCCAACCAAACCAATCACACACACACCTCATAAACATCATATTGAAGTGATCCAAACACTTAAACAACATCTGGAACACTGATTTCTCAAAATCACCATCCAACTGCTCAAGCTTTTAGCAGACTTGCAGTTGGGGTACCATCTTCAGTTCCAGCTTGTTTCAAACCACTCCAAGCATTCAGACACATCACTTGGCACCTAAGGAAGCTGTGCAAATCATTGGAACCAGCTTGCAACACCTCTAACACAAAACACGATCACCTGCTGCAAGAGGTAAGCCTGAGCTCTTCTAACTCTATGATCCATGCATTTTTTGCTGCACCATAATTTGGCCATATGTTCATAATCATGCATAGAGTGTTTACCCTCAATCAATTACTTTGTTTGAATCGTGTATGGAATTTCTAAGCCTTCATGCAAATTTTAGGGTTCTTGAGTTTTCTCTTTGATTTCTTATTCCATACTTAAAATAAATGAAATTAAAGACCATAGACATGATCGTGAGGTGAAAACGAGCAGATTGATACGTAGATTTCATGATATCATCAAGTATTCAGTGAGATTGGATAGAAAATGCAAATCTACATAAATAGAGGGTGGCGCGTGTTTCAAAAACAACGGCGCGATCGTCGCCTTTTTAAAAACAACGGCGTGATCGTCGCCTTTTTAACAAAATCAACTAGGCCTCTGCTCGAGCTATAAGTCCCAATTCTTTTTCTTAAAACTCTTTGGACCTCTAATAGAGTGTAAGACCCAACCCTTTTTTTTAAAACCAAAATAATTTGGGCCTTAGTGTATTGTATAAGTCTCGATACCGTCAAAAGGTTGGGCACAATCGTCGCCTTTTTAACAAAAATCACCTGGGCTTCTCCTTGAGTTGTAAGTCCCATCTCTTGTACAAAAATAAATCTTTGGGCCTCTAATAGAGTGTAAGACCCATCCCCTTATACATAAAAACTTTTTGGGTCTCACGTATTGTATAAGTCCCTCTGTACAGTTTTTTAAACAATGGTGCAATCATCGTTAAAACTTGGGCCTCTCCTCGAGCTGTAAGCCCCAACAATCTTTTCAAGCACTTTCTCCTTTGATTTTGAATTCAAATATATGTTGTTATAAAAACTTTCTTTGTTGAACAACTAACAAAATAGCATGGAAGCTCTACAACGGGTAAGTGTTTATCCGCTTTCATTTACCGCTTTCATATGTACATAACTGTATTATGGGGTTGCTTCACTGTAAGTATTCTTTCACATCCTTTTATATACTTGTCACATATCCACTGTGTAATACTAGTATAGTTATTTAGAGTTTTCCCCGGAAACTACGTTTAGCACTAGGTAAAGCCTTGTTGGTCACTCTTAAATACAAACTAAACTAGATCCCCCGTAGGATTCCAAATACAGTCTTTCCTCCTCTTGGGGTTAAACAATATGGAACAAAGAGAAAGGCAGTATTCTCGGTGAACCTTTTCTCAGACTATCACCCTTAGAAATTGTCAAAGAAACTCTAACTCCCCAGAGATGATCTTTTCTCCGTCAATGGCATCTCTTGAGTTTCTTCCAAATTCTCGAACTTTCCTGGAATGATATCTTCTATGTGAATTTCATTTCTTGAACTTCTCTTGGTTTGGGGACCCACAGGCTTCCTAAAAGCATCCCCGTCTCCTCTTGGGCGTTGTACAAGGACCCTTCGGCTTCTTAGAAGTTCTCATGCCTTCTCTTGGGCTTAATACAAGGACCCTGACGACCTCTTAAAGGTATAAGACAGAACTTAGTCATCCTTTGCTAGATCAGTCTTTCCCGCGTCAAAACTCCGGCCACTTTAGGGTTGCTACTCATACCTTAATGCCCGTGCCTCCTCTTGGGCATTGTAAAAAAGATAAAACTCTAGACTTGGACCGTCTAAGACCCTTGAGTCTCAAAGACATTCTCAAGTTCCTTCCAAACATAGGAAGAAACCCCGGTCTCTCCCATGAGAGTTCCCCACACTTGGACCCGCTTCAGGATCTCCAGAATCCACAGCGGTAAGGCAGCCTCCTCTTAGGCTTTGTACAAATGATTCTCCCTAGTAGAGCTAACCTTTTCCGAGTCTCTTGTTGAGTCAGTCACTTTTTAGCCTCCGTCTTGGGCCTTGTACAAGACATAAAAAAACAACTCTCTTGTTGAGTATAAAAGACTCTCTTGTTGAGTCAATCCGCCTTTAGCCTCCGTCTTGGGCATTGTACAAGACATATAAAACACTCTCTTTTTGAGTATAAAAGACTCTCTTGTTGAGTCAATCCCCTTTTAGCCTCCATCTCGGGCTTCGTATGAGATAGAAAAACACTCTCTTGTTGAGTATAAAGGACTCTCTTGTTGAGTTAAACCACTTTTCGCCTCCGTCTTGGGCTTTGTACAAGACATAAAAACCCACTCTCTCGTTGAGTATAAAAGACTCTCTTGTTGAGTCAATCCCTTTTTTAGCCCTCGTCTTGGACTTTTTACAAGACATATAAATCACTCTCTTGTTGAGTATAAAAGACTCTCTTGTTGAGTCAACCACTTTTAGCCTCCGTCTTGGGCTTTGTACAAGACATATAAAACACTCTCTTGTTGAGTATAAAAGACTCTCTGGTTGAGTCAATCTCCTTTTAGCCTCAATCTCGGGCTTCGTACGAGACAACAAATCACTCTCTTGTTGAGTATAAAAAACTCTCTTATTGATTCAAACAACCTTCAGACTCTCTTGTTGATCATCTGTTCAAGACTCTCTTGTTGAGTCAATCCTTTTTAGCTTCTGTCTTGGGCTTTATACAGTACAGATAAAAGTACTCTCTTGTTGAGTCAAACCATTCCAGCCTCCATCTTGGGCTTTATACAAGATACATTCTCCTCAACGGAGTCAAAATCCCTTCTAGCCTCAATCTTGGGCTTTGTACAAGACAGAAAGAACATTTTCCTCCGGAAAAGTCAAACTTCCCGCCTCCTCTTAGGCTTTCTAATAAGAAAACCCCGGTTGAGTCAATTAACCTTTTAGCATCAAAGTTGTGTCGTGCTCACAGCATACAAACATCAACAACTCCTCTTTAGAGATGACTAATTCTCTCTCAGTTAAAACCTTTTAGCTTCACATCTTGGGCTTTGAACAAGATACAAACCATCTTTAGCTTCACGTCTTGGGCTTTGAACAAGACACCAAAATACCTCTTTCCTCCCATAGAATATGAGGAACTACGATCGCTCTGATTTCCCTGTTTAGGGAATACGTAGGCATAAGATTGCAAAATCTTAATGAGCATACTAATTAAAAACTCAAAATCCAGTACCTTCACACATCCATCGAAAATCATCAGACCTAACATCTTACCAATAGCCTAGACACTGTTTTTAAGCGAATAACCCTAAGGAAGAACCCCTTATTGATAGCATATGTAAACCAACAGCTTTGACTGTTTAACCTCAGTATGCAAGCAGGGTTAATTGGAGACATCTATTTCCCTTCCTTAATCATCTAAACATGATAAAAAATGAATCGAACTATAGTACCAAAACGATAGTGATTCCAAACCACAAAAATTGCACTACAGTTGATAGCGGGAGTTACCGCCGCTGCTGGTTGATACCTTTGCCTTTGATTTCCCAGAGAGATATTACTGATATCTTGCTATTTTTTCTTTTGGAAAGCACTACCGTATCTCTTAGTACTGCTAGATGGCTTTGCATCTTTGACCAATCGTCCTTCTCAGACTGCTTCTTCAAGGCATACTCCCATGTTCACCATTTCAGTGAAGTCACTGGGCGCACTAGCGACCATTCGGTCATAATACAATGAGCTCAAGGTTTTCAGGAAGATCTTTGTCATCTCCTTTTCCTCGAGATAGGGACAGATTTGAGCGGTAATTTCACGCCATCTCTGAGCATATTCTTTGAAAGTTTCTTTGTCCTTTTGCGACATTGCTCCGAGTTGGTCCCTATCTGGTGCCATGTCCAAGTTGTATTTATACTACTGAACAAAAGCTGCCACAAGATCTCTGAAAGTACTGATCTTGGTGCGATTTAAACCCATGTACCATTTGAGTGCGGCACCGGTTAAACTGTCTTTGAAGTAATGGATCAGTAGCTGGTGATTTTCTGTCTGGGTAGACATTTTTCGAGCATACATCACCAAATGACTTTGAGGGCAAGAGTTGCCTTTGTATTTTTCAAAGTCAGGCACCTTGAATTTGTGTGGTATCTTTACATTAGGGACCAAACAGATGTCAGCGGTGTCCTTTCCGAATAAGTCTTATCCGCGAATGACATGCAGTTCCTTCTGCATTTCCAAGAATTTTTCTTGGAACTCATTCATCCTTTCGTACATGTCTTCGTTTCCACCAGAAGTTGTTTGTGGAATCTCTCCTTCCAAGACAGTGTATACCACTTGTTGTGGTATAAACATTATAGCGGTGATTCTTAGCGCTTCAGTGCCCTGAAGTTTGTAACCTTCAGGAACTGCTGTTGTAACCCTTGCACCTTCACTTACCCGAAGTTTGTAACCTTCAGGTCCAACTATTCCTGCTGCGGTTTTGGGTCTTCAGTGACCGGTGGGATATATCCTTTAGGTATAAAGTTGAAAGGCATGCCCCAGGGGCGACCCTTAGGCATGTTGTACCGAGGATCATATGTCTCCATTATAGGTGTAGATGTGATCTCCAAGATCACCGTCCTTTGTTGTTGCTCCTGAGCTGTTGCTAGGGATTGCATGTTGCTGTGAAGTTTTTCCAAACTTTCCTTTAGAGCGTTGATTTCTTCTCTCAGATCTCTGTTCTCTTCCTATAGATTGTCCATTTTCTTTTGTCGATTGGCCCGAGTATTGTATGAGTGAGACAATTTGACTCTAGAATTGTGACACATACGTGAGACTCAAGGATAAGAAAAATGCGTTATGTGAGAATGATGAATGATATGCAATGACATATTTTTAGTTTTTGTTTTAAAAAAAGAAACTTCAACAAATATATTTCAAATATCACATAGTGGGGGAGACCCCTTTATTGAATTTGAAAGATTGCAGTATTTTACAAAGAAAAGTATAGAATTTTACAAAGTGTTGTAAGGAAAATGTCTAAGCTCATGGATCCTGAGTTCTCTCTGAGGAGAGCTCAGATGTCGGTTCCTGTATTTCCCTTTTCTTTGATCGGGTCTCTTCAGCCGTTGTCGGGTCATCAATCCTTTGCCAAGTGAAAGGAGCGAGCAAATTCTTTCGATCCTCCTGACTCTCTAGAGCATGCTGCTCTAAAATCTCAATCAGAGCATCCTTATCCTTTAACAGGTCCTGAATCTTGGTACATTTAAAATTAAGGATTTGGTATTTGTTTTTCCAAGAGCTCTTCTCATGTTGAACTTTGTTGAGAGCGATCTGGAGTTTTTTCGCATCAGACATGAAATAAAGGACAGGTTCCTTTAACAGAAAAACTTCTTGGCGAGGGTAAGGCATCCTCAGTTTGAGAGCTCTAGTTTGAACCCAGTGGAGATAAGGTTCCATGGAGGTACAATTTGGTATTCCTAGAGACTCTCTCCCTTTCCTGTGAATATGTTGCCAGTCATGCACTATTTCTTTCTTTAGTGCCCTGTCATTTTCTCCTTCCTTAAAGAAAAGACCTTCCAGATGAACATTATGTGGGATATTCTTTATCGGGTATCCAAGTTGATGGCGAGCTAAAATCGGATGATAATTGACTCCTCCTTTAGTTCTAATGAGGGGTACGTTGGGGAAATTTCCACATCTGTCGATGATCTCTACCCCTTCATAAATCCTATTGTACCAATCTATGTCAGAGTTGGTAAGGGACATAATCCTTTGTGACCAACGTAGAGTACTTTTATGATCCCAAAAAGCAGCAGACTTGGGTAAATGGGAAATGAACCATTTGTAGAGTAAGGGTACACAATATGTGATTATTCCTCCACTGTACAAGTTCCTTAAGTGTACAGAATCATAAGCATCTGCGAGCATGGTTGGCACGAGGTTTCCTATTAAGAATATCTTAACAGCATTGGTATCGACGAAGTTGTCGATGTTGGGAAAAAGGAATAACCCATATGTGAGTTGAACAAAGACGTCTTCGAAGGCAGTTAAGTTTCCTATACTAGCAAAGTACATAGCTTTCTCCATCAGGAATTTAGCTGGTAAACCCTGGATTCCTCCTTTGGTGGTCCTGTGAGTCCTAACTTCTGACTCATCCAAAGAGATTTCTCTTGCAATAGCCTGATTCTTTGGAATTTCTTCCAGTCCAGAAAATGGAGCTTGATCAGTGATAGGTAAATCAATCAGGTGGGAGTACTCTTCCAGTGTTGGTGCCAGTTAGTAATCCGGGAATGTGAAGCAGTGGTAAACCAGATCGTAGAACTGAATCAACGTAGACAGGATTCCTTCAACTATGTTGACCCTTAACAGAGACAACATCCCTCTGTGCTTAGCTCTGAAAGCCTGGGGATTAGTAATCATCCTTGCCAATTTCATTAAGTCCTCTAGTTTCGGAGCCTTGAAGGTGTATTTGTGCGTATTTCTTCTACCGAAATTCATAACAAAATCTCTGATATTTGCAATTATTGTTTTAGTTCTTTTGAAAAAAAAAGATTTTTCTTGTTTTAAAAAGAGTTTTTTAAATGAATGCATGAATGCAGCACACAAAAACATTTAAAAACATGGGTTCAAGGGTTCAACGTCACGAGCATGAAGTCATGGCTCTACCCATCCCCAAAGGTTGTACTATTTTGGTAAATTTTTATACCTGTAGAATGGGTTCTAAGGTTCCCAAAATCATTGACCCCTCCTAAGGATACCAACAGCAAGCTGATTCACTCGAGCGAGCTGTAATATCTTAGGATGAATCTCATTTGAGTGTAGTATCGTGTATCAACTATTCCCGATAGTCACCGCACTGCCAAATGGTCATATGGTTAATGTCTACTAAATCCTCAATGTCATGGGTACCACACTGGGAAAGACAATGCTTTCACGACAATCGGTCGTTCAACATCGATACTTATGGACGGGTACCTCGACTGATTCGGTGGACTGCCAAGTTAGCTTGGTTGGGATTCACTCCCTATAAGCGTTTCCTGGATATGCCACCACTTATCTTAATGTTCTCTCAAACTTTCCACCTGCGTATTAATTGCATTCCCAGTTGACAAAAAATTAAACACAGGTATCAAGTAGTATAACAGTATATATACATATATATATATATATATATATATATATATATATATATATATATATATCACAGTAGAAAGTATAGAAAATACTAACAAAGCCTAGACCCCTTAGGAACTCTAATCCTAAAGACTCCCCAGCAGAGTCACCATTTTTCTGTAGCTTGCGATTTTTGTCGGTGACGCGACCACCTTACCGCAATGGTTGGAATTGGGTGCTACTTTCTGATTTCTTATTTATCCTATGAAGCTGGAAAGGAAAGGGAAGCTATCTAAAACTAACCTTGCACACAAATGTTTTCTTTAACAAATGCTAAGAGATTGGGGGGTCCGGGGTCAGGTTATACAAAGGGAAGTTGTTAATTACCCAGTGTATATATGGTTATCTATAGTTCTTGTGTGGCATGTTCAAATACTTTCTGATGTTTACTGTTATGTGTGGGGAATGTTGAGAGAGTGTTTTTGTTGTTTTTTGGATTTTTATTGTTTTTGGTACGGTACTGGACCTAAAGTTTTTGATTGGTGTGCTCGCTAAGATTTCACAATCTTAGGCCTACGTATTTCCGTAAAGATAACAGGGAAATCACATAAATCGTAGTTCCTCCTATTCTACGGGAGGAAAAAGAGGTTTGGTGTCTTGTTTAAAGCCCAAGATTGAAGCTAGATGCGTATTTGTGTCTTGTTCAAAGCCCAAGATTGAAGCTAAAGGTTATTGGTGTCTTGTTTAAAGCCCAAGATTGAAGCTAAGGGTTTGACTGAGAGAGAATTTGTCATCTCTAATGGGAGATATCTCACTTGTTCATCACAGTTATTGGGTAACTGATTATAAAGGGGAATTACTTTAACTGGAATGTATGGAATCCAGCAATGCCATAATTTCCTTTATAAGGGAGATGTCCTGAAGGAAGAAACTTTAACTCAGTGTAGAGCAATGCCATTTTTCCTTAGGAATCTTTCATGCTAAGAGAGGGACATGGGCTTGGATGTAAGTAATCCAGAGGCTTGCCACATACAACAATTAGATGAAAGAGGAAGTTTACCAGGATAAAAGAGGGACCACAACTTGGATTTTTGAATCAACAAGTGTGCCACTTACAGCAGTTATCTGGGATTAGGGTTTCTTGATTGTCTGTTTTGATGTGTGATGTACAGAGAAATTTTTTCCTACAGAGAGAAATTTTGATTTCCTCTGAGGGGATGTTGGTTTTATGTGCCTTGATCAAAGCCCAAGGTTGAATCTAAAAGGTTATCTCTACTTAGGGAGTTTTATATTTGTCTTGTACAAAGCCCAAGATTGAGGCTGAAAGAGATGACTCTTCCAGGGAAAGTTTTGTCTATCTTGTACAAAGCCCAAGATTGAGGCTAAAAGAATTGACTCCACTGGGGAGAGGTTTTATCTGTCTTGTACAAAGCCCAATATTAAGGCTAAAAGATTTGATTGACTCAGCTGTAGAGATCATACCCCAAATTTTGACCACTAATATTTCCCATCATTGTGCAAATTATCATCACAATATGGATGCACCTTTATGCCTCATCAGTCTCCCCAAAGAGGGGTGAGCATTCACTACAATCAGGATTAGGGTTTCAAGCCCTTTCAGAGCTCTTAGACAAAGGATCAATCAAGGAATGACATGATCTTCAACTTTTATAACCTCTCAAACATCCACAAAGAATCAAGAGGACTCCCACATCAAGGATTAAGCAAGAGGCTGCAACATTCCAAGTGGATCAAGCCTCAAGATCGCCATTGTCACCAAATTAGGGTTTTGGTCGACCAGGGCCTCCAGATGGAAATTTTCCTCTGGGCATGAGTGAACACTTCAAAGCATAACCCAAAATACTCCAAGGGACCTTATGGACCCAATCATCAAGTCAATTTTTCCTCAGGGGATGCATTCATCAAAAATCAGGAATTAGGGTTTCTTGACCTAATTCACCCCTAAGTTGACTTTTGGGACAAAACATGAGCCAAGACCTCAAGACATGGTTTCAGGGTCTCTAATAAACTACATTGATCCATTTCCAACAATGGATTGATCCAAGAAGCTTGATCCACAAGTTTCAATTTCATCTGAACCACTGTTAGGGTTTTTGAAGAAAAAGTCAACTATGCCTTTGACTTTCGACCAAGACATGCTCCCAAACCTTGGGACATGATTCAATACACCCTATAACACCTATGAAATCAATCCATCAAGTTTGATTTAGGTCAAGGACTTGATTTCATAGAGGATCGCACAATTTGGAATTCATCTGATAAAAAGCCAACTGTGCCCAAAAGTCAAAGTTTGACTTTTTGATTTTTTGATCAATTATGGTTCCCTAACCCTAAAATGATGTTAATGTGTGATTGGAATCATCATTCATCAAGAAAAATCAAGAAAAGTGGGATAACTTGTAAAAGGGGTAAACATAAAAAACTTAGAAATTTTCTAAGTTATGGAACAAATTGGCTAGGGTACCAACTTCCAAGGATCATAACTTGTGATCCAAACAACCATTTTGTCTAATCCAAAGATGGATTTGTAGCTCTCATGGCATACTTTAAAAGTGTCAACTACACCTCATTCCAATTCCTCATGGATTTTAAGTTATGGAGTGACCAAAATGACAAAAACACAAAAATGGCATTTTTTTTCAACACTTCGTGAAATTTTCACTAAGTCAGAATCTGTTTAACTTTTTTCAAAATGTAAGGGCATTTTTCACTTGAATCCAAAAAGTGTCAAGACAAACTATGATCACACATATGTTGTATCATATGAGAGCTTTCCAAAATGGCCAAGAACTCCATCAAATTCCATTTGGGCTAAGAGTTATGACAGTGGCAATATGCCTTGCTGCAACTGTCATTGCAAGGCAGATTTGTGCATTTTGCTCGATTTGATCAATTTGTGCAAATGACAAACAAGTTTATCCATCTGAACACCTCAAGAGGAGACCAAGGAGGGACAAACACTAATCCATAAGCCTCCTGTTGTACCCCAAAATTTGCCCGCCCTATTTCTAACATTTAAATTATTTTTAACTATTTTAGTTCAATTTCACTAATATTTTAACAGTAATTTTTATTCAAAAATAGGTAACAGTTTACATTAAATTGTTTAAATAACAAATAGTTGTTTGACCTTCATATGCTTTCAAGTGCATTTTTATTTCGAAAAACAAGATAGCACAATTGGTAAAGAGTAAAAGCTTGCAAGCATAAGGTCACGAGTTCGAATCTCATTATCTGACTTTTTTGTTATTTTTTTTGTTACTAACTTTATTTCCATTTTAAAATCACAAAATTGTATTTTTTTTATTATTTATTTTTAATTTTCGTTTTTTATTTTAAGGCATTTTTAAAAATATTTATTTATTTGATTTTATGCACTTTTTACTAAAAAAGGATAAAAACATCATAATAAATACAAAAAATATTTCCTTTCTTGAGTACTTGTTTCCTATTGGTCAATCTGTGTCAGTTTGTGTCATACTTAGCTTTTGATTGGTCAGCTTGCTAACCAAGGAAGATCTTTTGTCAATTTTATTCCCCTTTTTGCCCTTTAACCTGATTTTCCCATGCTATAAATAGCCCTCTATTTTCACAGTTTTTAGAGGAACCAAATCCACAGTCTCACAATTTCACTCACACATACAACAACACTTTTCTCTTTCAATTGTTCATCAAAACTCATATATCCTTCATCAATATTCATCACAACTCTCCAACAAAAAAGTAAAAAATCACAAAACCTCTCAAGATCAACTCTATCCTTCCGATCCGCCGCTCACCGGACTACCTCCGGTCGCCGCTCCTCTGCTGTCCGTACAGTCCCTACAACCGTGCAGTTCGTACAACCGTACGAGATCCGCCGCTCCTTCGTCGTTCGTACACAACCGCACGAGATCCGCCTCCTCTCTCCGTTTTTTAACTAATAAGGGTTCGTATAAAGTTTTTCTGACATTTTTTTTCTTTTCACTTATTTATTTATTTGCTATTTAAATTCCTAGAAAAATTGTATAGGTCGCACAGTTTTTCTTTTTGTAATAGCCGTAGTTTTATTTTCCGCAAGGTTTGTTATACTTATGTATCTCTCCCAAAGCCTTGTAATAGCGTAGGGATTTTACTTTCCGCACTTTACTTTCCGCACTTTACTTTCCACTATTTTATCTTACAACTGTGTAGTAATTAGGGTTTGTATGGGAAAACTAAAAAACAATCTAGAAAACCCTAATTCAAGATAAATAATTGAAACTAATCCACTCAATCACACTGGCATCTCTAGGGTAGCCTCTCTCAGTTGCCTTACGAACATTGGTCATGTCCCTCGAAAGTAAGGGTACTTTAGCAAAAGACGCTTACGAATAATATCATCATAGTCCCTTCGATTAAAGATCATAGTCCCTAGATGACCCTTCGAGTTGCCTACAAAAAAAATGATCTTGTCCCTCGATGACCCTACGGAAAAATGATGGTAGTCCCTTCGAATTGCTAAGGTATCCTTACATGTTGCCTTCTATGACCATTCGACGACCCTTCGCCGTCCCGTCACATCCAATAGATAGGACTACCTACCCCCTAATGGTATGGATAGTACTATCTCTCAAGGAAAAGGATAAGTACAAGAAAGACCTTATAAATTAAGGGTAAGTAACTTTTAAATGCTTGCTCACAACTTAAAAAAAACAAATACTTTTCACACCTCACACTTTCAAAAATAGTTTAAAAAATAAACACTTTGTATATGTTCTTACACGAATTATTACAAAGTTAACTTTTACAAAATATTTTCTAAACACACACCACATTTCAAAAAAAGAAAGTTAAAGTGAGCAAGCAATTAAGAGCCCGTAGATAACTACGGATGAAAAGGGGTGCTAACACCTTCCCTTTTCATAACTTACCCCCCGGACTCAAAATCTTTTCAAAAAGGTATTTCCTATTCTTTCACCTTTCCCAAATAAATTGGATAAAAGAAAAGTCGGTGGCGACTCTTGCTAACCGCAACATGTTTTGCGAAAACAAAATTAACAAGTCAGTTCTCCACCGTATCACAGAACTGGCGACTCTGCTGGGGATATTTCCAAAGAGGGGTTACCTTAGAGTTAGATCACTTTACCACTTGCTTAAAATTGTTTGACTTATGTGCTTTATTTTTAATGGCCTTTGTTTTGGGGTTACTTGTGTGAAAGATTCTACACCCGGACCTAGTGATTCCTTAGGTAAGTGACAATAAATCATGGAGACTATACGAAATGTACCGATATGGTTGATATGATGGTCACAGTCTTTAGAACCCTAGGTAACTCATCTTTGGCCATTAGAAGGTAGTGAGATGGCCAGCTTTGGATTTAGACCGAAATTGGTTGATACTCGAGGCTACGCTCATTGAGATCACACTTTCAGGATGTTTTGGTCGGCCACTCGAGTGTCGCACTAAAATAAAGCCTTTGAGAAAGATCCGTGATATGAGTCCTTTAGAACCCGATTACTATTCTAGGACAGGTTGAGCCAACTAAACCTCAGTGGGGAAGGGTACTTGCCTATGGACTTCATACAAGCCTTTAAACCTAAGGCTCTTGTATGACTTGTTAGTGTGTACTACTTATTTACTATTAACATGTACATGACATCGTAACATCATAACATATCATTTTCACTAACCATTTCAAGGACCAAGGAATTTATCTTTATTCGTCGTTGCAGGCCATGGCTTACCTTCCTAGAAATTTCATCCGAGTCAACTTTGTAAGGGTTCCTTCCCAGCTTAAAGAATTGGTCTCAAAGGTTCCTGATGGCTCTCGATTCACCAAAAGACATGGTTTTCTACTCGACTTGGTTACCTCATGTTTTGAAGAAGACGTGATGAGAGTCCTATTCCAGTTCTTCGATCCTAAGCATCACTGTTTCACCTTCTCGGATTACCAATTGGTGCCCACGATGGAGGAGTTCTCTAAGTTACTTGGAATACCTATTCTCGATCAGATGCCTTTTACCGGTCTAGAAGACGTTCCAAAGCCTGAAGTCATTGCAGCTGCTTTACATCTGAAGAGGTCAGACATTGTGTCTAATTGGGAAACAAGGAGTGCAGTCAAGGGGTTTCTTACTAAGTTCCTAATTGAGAAGGCCCAATTGTTCCTAAGCGCTATGAGTTACCATGCTTTTGAGGAGGTATTGGCTTTGTTGATCTATGGGTTGGTGTTGTTCCCTAATCCAGACCAACTCATAGACGTGCACACTATCAAAATATTTCTGACTCATAACCCGGTACCTACCTTGCTCAGGGATATTCTGCACTCGCTTCACACTCGTACTATCAAAAAGCGAGGGACTCTCATGTGTTGCGTACCCTTACTATCCAGGTGGTTTATTTCGCACCTTCCCCGGTCAGTGTTGAAGAATAAACAAAGGTTGCAGTGGTCTCGAAGGATAATGTCACTCTCCCATTCAGATATCTTTTGGTGTGCCCGATCTCTTGAAGACTTCACTCTTATTGATCATTGTGGGGAATTCCCTAATGTACCACTCCTTGGCATTAGGGGAGGCATCACCTGTAATCATTCGCTAGCCTTGCGCCAGTTTGGTTATGCTCAAAGGGATGGTCCTCATGATATGCTTATTCAGGGTATTGTGTTCGATTATGAAGATGATCCTCAAGGTTACCGTCAAAGGTTTATACGCGCGTGGAATAAGGTGTATAAGATTGAAAGAAGGACCTTGGGATAGAAGAACTCCATTCCTTTGGAGTCTTACCTCAGATGGGTGCGCACTCGTGCTCGAGATCTTATTATGCCATATCCAGCTGTCAGACCAGTGATTGTTGAACCTGAGTTTGAGGGAGATGTTCCTCAAGTCATTCTCCATCCAGATATGCCTACCGATCTTGAAGAGCTGCAAAAGTCCTGGGTTCAGATGAAAGAAGAAAGGGACACCTTTGAGACTCAGTTCTATGCTAGTGATAAGAAGGTGTTGGAATTGACGAAATTACTTCATGAGGAGCAGAGCATCAATGCTTACATCGGCACAAAGAGGAAGCGCCCGTGGGAAACTTGAGTCTTGAGTCCTAGGTCTTAGGCGTGTTTGAATTTGCTTTTTGAAATTTCCTTTCATTGTAGCCCAAGCGGCATATAAAAAAATGAATTTTGAGTTTACTAATAAAAGTTTTCCTTTTGTTTCTGTTTGTTTGCAAAGATAAACTCTAAAGTCCTTGAAATCATTGCATATGCATCTACATCTCATAATCATTGCATAGCAGATTTCTAAGACAGGTCTCTCATCTTCTCTCTGTTTATTTCAGAGGAAATGGCTCTCGAGCAAACCTTCAAAGATATCCAGGCCCAGAACACCCCCTTCAAGATCTCTATGTTATCTTTGTTGTTGTGCTCCGAGGCCCATGCTGAGGCTTTGGTGAAGTTTTTGAAATATGTGCATGTGCCGCAGGAAATCTCTGTTGACCAGTTTGAAAATTGTGTCGCTAGCCTGACAATTGATAATGGTCTAGGATTTTCTAACGCTGATCTGATTCCCACCGGAAGGAACCACAATAAGGCCCTGCACATCTCTATTGAGTGTAGAGGCACTACTCTATCTCATGTACTGGTGGACATGGGTTCCTCATTGAATGTATTGCCGAAGATTTCTCTAGACAAGCTTGACTGTGAAGGGGTTGTGCTGAGACCCAGTGATGTTGTGGTGAGAGCTTTTGATGGTTCAAAGATATTAGTGCACGGAGAGGTTGATCTTCAAATTAGAGTGGGTTCTCATGTCTTTGTTTCTACCTTCTATGTAATGGACATTCGTCCTGCCTATTCCTATCTGCTTGGGCGCCCTTGGATACATGGGGCAGGCGCTGTGACTTCTACCTTACATCAGAAGCTGAAGTATCCCATGAAAGGCAAGATTGTCACCGTCTATGGTGAAGAAGAGTACATGGTTAGTCATTTGAATACTTTCAAGTATGTTGAGATGGATGGCGAATTCCTCGAGACTCCTTGTCAAACATTTGAATTGGTTCCTCAGACTGTTCCTATTGCTAAACCAGTTCCTACTGTCCCTAAAGTCACTAGAGTATCTCCTGCAATGGCTTCCCTAAGGGATGTTAGAGCTGTGGTCGAAGAAGGTGGTGGCACAATTTGGGGTCAGCTTCCTGACATCCCTTACAAGTCTGACAAATTTGGGTTGGGCTTCACTTCAGAGGCTCAGAGAGCTGTATGTTGTGCTTGTGCTATTCGTATCACCAATAAAGGAGTTCATAAAGATTAGGTCAACGCTGTGGAAGATGCTGATAGTGACTGTGATCTAGACAGTTGGATCTTTCCTACCATTGGCAGTGGGCTCAACAATTGAAAGACTGGAGATATTATTCCAATCTCCTTTAGTCAGGAGTAAATACGATTTTATGTTTTTCTTATTTTCAAAGTTTGGTTTTGTAATTTGAACAATAAAACTTTTAAGCCTTATGCCTTACCCGGGGAACAATGGCCCATTTGTTAGGGTTGTCATTTCATCGCATATTTTCATTCAATAAATCAATGGACATTTTGCATTCAAAATTTGTGCTCTTTGTCTTTTCTTTTACTTTATATTCATCAAAATAGCTACGTGTTCTTACACACACCCACGCGATAAATTGCAGATCCACATCCACTCTGGACCCCATTGATAACGGTTCTGCTATTGTCAATTATGACTTCGAAAATCCGATCTACCAAGCCGAGGACGAAGGTGAGGAAGATTGTGAAGTGCCTAGAGAGCTTGCTAGACTATTAGAGCAAGAAGAAAAGATCATACAACCGCACGAAGAGCCAATCGAGGTCGTAAATCTAAGTACTGAGGAGGATAAGAAAGAAATCAAGATAGGTGCTGGATTATAAGACCGTGTCAAGAAAAGACTTGAAATTCTGGTATCAGACGTGTGATGTTAAGTGCGATGTCACAACAACACACTCTGCACAATGGACAAAATAAACAGTAGAATAACACACCAAATTGTTCACCCAGTTCGGTCTAACTACCTACGTCTGGGGGCTACCAAGCCAGGGATGAAATTCACTACTTGTAGAATCAATTTACAGACTCAACAACCTAGTTGACAATCACCTAAACTTAATTCCTACTAGTGACTTTCTACCTAAGAAACCACTTAGATATGAGAACACTACTCAATCCCTAAAACAATACTCAAGGAACAACCTCTTTGAGCAATCTTGATCTTACTTCACAGCTTTGATCAAGTAATAACTCTCCATTGCTTCACAGCTTCTAAGAGAGGACAGAAAATGACTCACCAATTCAACCTGGAATTCTGTATACAAAACTCATACAAAATACTCAAGACACTCAGCTTATGCTCTTGATCTTCTCTCTGTATTTCTGTACCTTTTCCTTTGGTCTTGTGCGCTTTATATAGCAACCTGAATTGGGCTTGGACTCCTACAATATCTGACTTGATTTGTTATTTAAAACTGAATATTCAAAATACATTTTCTCCCAAAATCTTTTCAAATCTTCAACCTTTTAAATCTCCTACAAATTTGCACCAGATCTCCTATGCAGCAGAAAATATCTATCCCAAGATATTCGCAACCAATGAGACAACTTGCTCTCCACAATTCCAACTAACACGCAAACCCTAACAACATCACAACCTGATGTTATTAATTCTGCAGATCTAATGTCACAACATCGCATATGACATCAGACATCCAAACTTCAGCAATTTAAGCACTTAACATAGCCCAGTGTCAAGACTCAATGTTGCAACATCACCACCTTGACATCAACATTGAACATACTTTGTTTTACCAAAATTCCAACCAATCCAAGAACTAACAATCTCCCCCTTTGGCTAATTTTGGCTAAAACAATCTCTGCACTCTGCACCTTCAGAGACTTCAGCAGCAGAAAAAAACAACAATAATATCTTTTGACACTCCAAGCAGCAGCAACAGCATAAAAGCTTCATTATGCTGCAGCAACAAATCAGCTACAATCTTCAACCAGCTGTCCATATTTCAACAATGTTGCTCCCCCTCAATCATGAACCAGCAAGACCAGCTGATAAAGCAGTTCAGTAATTTCTCATTACTCCCCCTTAATTTCTGCATTACTGTACTATAGCTAACATATTCCTTTGACAGCACAACAACTCCTTTGACAGCATTTGACAGTTGTACTTTTGGTTTCTTTCTTTGGCTACTTCTCCCCCTTTTTAGCCACAATTAGACAGTCTTCAATCAGAAGCCCTATTAACTCCAGTTAGTACTACCCTAGCTCTCATTGTTAGCCTCACAGTTAGCAACCAGACAAAACAAATCATAGAATAGAAAAACGTAAAAGGTGCATATAACAGCACAAAATTCAAATTACATAACCGGCATAGCAAGTGCAAAACAAAAAAACTAAACTATTATTTAATAACAGCAGATGGAAGTTAGTCTTCATCCGAGCTGGTACCATCAACATCTTCATCACCTTCATCTGACCCGGAATCCTCAGTATCACCATTCACATTATCTTCTCCCTGTTCCAAGTCTTTAATCAACTGCTCAATCTTCATTTTCCTAACAGTGCTAGTACTGATAACCATATCAAGATCCTTGCAGGTTGTCTTCAATTCTTCAATCAACTCAGATTTTATACTGACCTTCTTAACCCCAGAACTTGATGTTATGTCTGGAACATGATTCCCAGCAAACAGTTTGGGATGCAAAGATAAAGCTGACTCCCTCTTACATGCTACCTCTGTACTAGTTAAGAATCCAGGATGTTCATCTAAGATCATTCCACAAATAAGGGAAGGGAATGATATAGGCATCTTGATAGCATTAGTGGCACCATGCTTCACAACTTGATCAAATATATAGCTTCCATAGTTGAACTTGACCTTTTTCCCAACAACATAGATGAACCTTCCTAATCCCACAATTATGGTGGTTTTGTGATTAGTAGGTACCCAGTTAGCGGCACCAATTCTGTGCAAAATAGTATACTTGATACTGAGTTTGCTAGCTGTCAATTTATTTTTCAGTGGCCACACCTTTACTTGAGTGGCAGTGATTTCTCTACACACTTCATTATCAGTCACTTCCAGCTCACACCCCTCTTGTTCATCTCTTCCCAGATACTTATTGATGGTACTAAGAGAGAAGTTAATACACTGACCCCTAACAAACACCTTCATGTAGTTCACACTTCTATTGTCAGAAATGTCTATGGGGGTGTTGACAACAAATTCCTAAACAAGTCCACTATAGCACTTAGAGAATCTGGTCACAGTCTTCAACAGTCCAGCAACATGAATGAGGTCCATAATTTCTTTCATCTCCAAGACTTCCTTTCCAAGCTCCCTTTCCAGAGCTAATCTCCTTTGGCATACAAATTTCCACAAGGGAGCACTGCTAGCATAATGAAAGGATATGTTGTCCACTGGCACTTCAGGGACCTTATCAGAGATTCTTTTTAAAATGGTCTTTCTGACTGGTGTGATGTCATGGACATCTTCCTCAACATCATCCTCAGATTCAGATTCTTTTCTAATCATTCTCTTTTTGGAGGATGTAACAACCTTGCTCCAAGGTTTTGTGGGACCAACAACATTTTTCTTCTTGCCTTCAGTAGACTTCTTTGGAGAGGATTCATCAGTCTTTCCTTTCCTTGTCTTTAGTCTCTTGGCAATACTTGGAACAGCATTTCCAATGACTTCATTATCAGATAAATCAACCACATTGATCACGTCCTCATTCTTTTCTTCTCCAGGAGTAGTTCTAACATTAATGTCCTCATGCACATCATCTTCTTCCCCTCCTATTTTAGAGTCTTCAATGACAGACATAGCAAGTCTATAAAGATCAGACTCAACTCCTTGCATGTCTACCTTTTCTGTCGGCATCTGATTCAATGGTATAGAAATTCCTTTCACAGGTAAACCTTTGTCCAGTATTTTGGTAGCCAGATTTTGTGTATTTCTTAAAGACCAATCAATGAGTTTCTCCCCCCAAATAAGCTTTCCTTTTACAAATTTGAAAGGATTCAACTTAAGAGTACTTAACCCTAGCAGACTTTCACACTTGATGTCACAGTCTAATGCTAAAACATCAGTCTTAACATCGATAGATGAACTAACTTCTATAGGTATCCATAGATAACAATTATCTCTGGACCTGACTCCTTTCAAGATCACCTCATCCTTTTCGTTTGTCACCAGACACTCATCCTTGGAATAGCTGACTTTGTAACCTTCATCACATAACTGACTTATGCTAATCAGGTTAGCCTTCAAACCTTGGACAAGGATCACACTATCAAGAGTAAGACCATCAAGATTCTTCACTCTTCCACTTCCTTCTACTACTCCTTTTTCTCCATTGCCAAACACAACCTTATTTGCATGGCAAGGATTGAACTCCACCAACTGCTCCTTTGATCCAGTCATGTGCATTGAACATCCACTGTCAAAGTACCATACATTCATGGCATAATGTCCATCTGAGGTATGAGCCAATAGATAAGTGGCCTGACCTTTAGGAACCCATTGTTTAGCAACTTTGGGTCTGTCCTCCTTTTGTCTAGTTTGAGGGACAGAATTTGGATAACCATGGAGCTTGAAGCACGAGGACTGCATATGTCCAACCCTGCCACAATAGAAGCATCTTACTCTATCATCTCTGAATTGTTTATATCTTCTACCATTATGATGATATTGTTGTGGCTCCCACCCATAATGTTGTCTCCTTCTTTCATAGTCGGCATGTCTTCTATTTTGCTGTTGTCTTTTGCCATAGGTAGACTGTCTCCTGAACTGAGGATGCTGTCTTCTAGGCTGTCTCCTATGGTGATGAGGCTTCCTTCTTCCATAGTGATGAGGCACAACATTGCTGTATCCATATCCATACCAGTTTTCCTGATGTTGAGACATTTGATGAGACATGTTTTGTTTGAACTTTGCAGCTTGCATGCTCTTGTGATATTGGGGAGGCATATACTGACTCGCTCCTTGAGGCTGGATCTTCCTCTGATGGGGACCATTCTTTTTCTCAACATTCTGAGGCTGAACAACCTTCTTAGAGGTAGGATCCTTTCTCTTTGTTTGAGACATTGGTTAGGACACCTCCTCATTTGTTCCTGAAGTGCTTGCTTCAGCAGAAACCTTTTTCTCAGCCACAAATCCTATACTTGACTTGTCACCAGCAACCTTTTCTGTCTGAAGGATCTTATCAAGTGTGTCTGTACCACAGCTCAGCATCCTAACAGATTTAGTCATATGATCAAGATGAGCTTTGACTAGTGAGACTTCGTTTTCCAAATCTGCTTTAGCAGTCTCAAGCTGAGCAATCTGTTTCTTTTGACTCTTGTTTTCTTGACAGATTTCAGCACTCTTTAGGCAAAGCTCTTGATAAGTGGAGGCTAGCTCCTCAAAGGTTATTTCTCCATCACTAGAATCATCATCAGAGACAACAGTTCCTGTCAAAGCTCTAACATGCTTTGCTGACTCACCTTCACTTTCACTATCAGAGTCAGACCAGGAAACTGTCATGCCCTTCTTCTGCTTTTTCAAGAAGGTGGGACACTCTTTCTTGACATGTCCATACCCTTCACTCTCAAAGCACTGAACTCCTTTATCTTGGGCAGTTTTCTCTTCATCCCTCTCTTTTGACTTGCTGATGTCAGAAGATATGTTCTTGACATTAGGCCTGGAGTTATTATTCATCCTCTTGAACACTTTGTTAAACTGTCTTCCCAACATAACTATGGCCTGAGATAGATCCTCCTGGGATTCAGAGCTATTTCCTTTCTCTTCTTGATCATTTGACACCAAGGCTATACTCTTTGGTTTCTTTTCTGGTTCTTCCTCATTCAACCCGAGCTCAAAAGTTTGAAGAGATCCAATGAGCTCATTAACTCTTATCTTGCTGATGTCTTGTGATTCTTCAGTGGCAGTTACCTTCATCTTATACTTCTTAGGAAGGGACCTAAGGATCTTCCTTACAAGCTTTTCATCTGACATTTTTTCACCAAGAGCACTGGATGCATTAGCCAGCTCCAGAACATTCATGTGGAAGTCATGAATAGTCTCATCTTCCTTCATCTTCAGGCTTTCAAATTTTGATGTTAGAATCTGAAGTCTTGACATTTTAACTCTAGATGTACCTTCATGAGTGGCCTTCAAAATATCCCATGCTTCCTTAGCAACTTCACAGGTATTGGTTAACCTGAAAATATTCTTATCCACTCCATTGAAAATTGCATTTAGAGCTTTGGAATTTCCAAGGGCAAGCTCATCTTCTTCCTTGGTCCATTCTTCTTCAGGCTTTGGCTTTGAGGTGCCTTCTTTATCTTTGCTAGCATCATCTTTCTCACACACAACAGGTGCTTTCCACTCTTTAATAATAGCCTTCCATGCCCTGCTGTCCAAGGATTTTAAGAAAGTAGTCATCCTTGGCTTCTAATAGTCATAATTGGATCCATCCAAAATAGGGGTCTGTTGACGAATCCTCCAACTTCTTTGTCCATCTTTACACCAGAAAGTAACTTCCCTAGATCTCACCCAGAGACAGACAGGATGCCTGCTCTGATACCAATTGAAATTCTGGTATCAGACGTGTGATGTTAAGTGCGATGTCACAATAATACACTCTGCATAATGGACAAAATAAATAGCAGAATAACACACCAAATTGTTCACCCGGTTCGGTCTAACTACCTACGTCTGGGGGCTACCAAGCCAGGGATGAAATTCACTACTTGTAGAATTAATTTACAGACTCAACAACCCAGTTGACAATCACCTAAACTTAATTCATACTAGTGACTTTCTACCTAAGAAACCACTTAGATATGAGAACACTACTCAATCCCTAAAACAATACTCAAGGAACAACCTCTTTGAGCAATCTTGATCTTACTTCACAGCTTTGATCAAGTAATAACTCTCTATTGCTTCACAACTTCTAAGAGAGGACAGAAAATGACTCACCAATTTAACCTAGAATTCTGTATACAAAACTCGTACAAAATACTCAAGACACTCAGCCTATGCTCTTGATCTTCTCTCTGTATTTCTGTACCTTTTCCTTTGGTCTTGTGTGCTTTATATAGCAACCTGAATTGGGCTTGGACTCCTACAATATCTGACTTGATTTGTTATTTAAAACTGAATATTCAAAACAGATTTTCTCCTAAAATCTTTTCAAATCTTCAACCTTTTAAATCTCCTACAAATCTGCACCAGATCTCCTATGCAGCAGAAAATATCTATCCCAAGATATTCGCAACCAATGAGACAGCTTGCTCTCCACAATTCCAGCTAACACGCAAACCCTAACAACATCACAACCTGATGTTATTAATTGTGCAGATCTAATGTCACAACATGGCATGTGACATCAGACATCCAAACTTTAGCAATTTAAGCACTTAACACAGCCCAATGTTAAGACTCAATGTTACAACATCACCACCTTGACATCAACATTGAACATACTTTGTTTTACCAAAATTCCAGCCAATCCAAGAACTAACAAGACTGATTCAGATGCTACGTGATTATCCTGAGATTTTCGCCTGGTCTTATGAAGATATGCCAGGACTTGATGTTGATATCGTGGTTCACCGTTTACCAATGAAGGAAGGTTGTCCTCCGATAAAGCAGAAGGTTCGTCGTATGCGCCCTGAGATGTCTGAAAAGATCAAAGCCTAGGTTATGAAGCAGTTCAATGCAGGTTTCCTAGCTGTCACATCATATCCTCAGTGGGTTGCAAATGTGGTACTAGTGCCTAAGAAGGATGGTAAAGTCCGTATGTGTGTGGACTACAGGGATCTGAACAGGCAGAGCCCCAAAGATGACTTCCATCTCCCACATATTGACATTCTGGTAGACAACACTGCTCAGCACAAGATATTCTCATTCATGGATGGTTTCTCAGGTTATAATCAAATCAAGATGGCACCTGAAGACATGGAGAAGACTACATTCGTTACACAGTGGGGAACCTTTTGTTACAAGGTAATGCCATTTGGTTTAAAGAACGCAGGGGCAACATACCAGCGCGCTATGGTTGCTTTATTCCGTGATATGATCCATCACGAGATAGAGGTATACGTTGATGATATGATAGCCAAATCTCATAATGAAGAAGAGCACCTTGACCACCTACACAAGCTGTTTGAGAGGATGAAGAAGTACAAGTTAAGATTGAATCCAAACAAATGCACCTTAGGGGTTAGATCCGGTAAACTTTTGGGTTTCGTCGTCAGTGGTAAAGGTATTGAAGTCGACCCTGCAAAGGTAAAAGCTATACAAGATATGCCCGCTCCCCGTACGGAGAGAGAAGTCAGAGGTTTCTTGGGACGTTTGAACTATATTGCCAGATTTATATCCCATTTGACCGCTACTTGTGAGCCAATCTTCAAATTACTAAGGAAAGATCAAGTAGTGAAATGGAATGAAGAATGTCAGATAGCTTTTGATAAGATCATGGAGTATCTCCAAGAACCTACGATTATGATGCCACCAGTTGAAGGAAGACCTCTAATCATGTACTTAACAGTGCTAGAGAATTCAATGGGGTGTGTGTTGGGGCAACATGACGAGTCTGGTCGAAAATAGCACGCAATATACTACCTTAGCAAAATGTTTACCGACTGTGAAACAAGATATTCACTGCTTGAGAAAACTTGTTGTGCTTTGGCATGGGTTGCTCGCCGACTAAGACAGTATATGTTGACTCATACCACTTTATTGATCTCTAAAATGGATCCTATCAAATACATATTTGAGAAACATGCTATCTCTGGACGAATAGCAAGATAGCAGATGGTCTTGACAGAATACGACATCCAGTACACTACGCGAAAAGCAATTAAAGGAAGTGTACTAGCTGATCATTTGGCTCATCAAGCAGTGGATGACTATCAGTCTATGAATTTTGAGTTCCCAGATGAGGATATTATGCTTGTTACTGATTATGAAGAACCTGGACCATATGAAGGTCCATTTGTAATCAAGAAAATATTTTCTGGTGACGCTATGATGCTTACTACTATGGACGGTGAAGATTTCCCGCACCCTATGAACGCGGACATAGTCAAAAGATACTACGCATAAAAAGAGACCCGCTAGGTTAACTGGCCTAGGCAAAAATAAGGGCATCCCGGTGAACCAAAAGGGTTCGGGCAAAAATTATGGATATATATACCAAAAGAACTGTACACCCGGAAAGTCGAAAACCTGAAAAGGCGGCTTGGGAAAAAAAGGGTATCCCGGTGGACTGAAAACCTGAAAAGGCGGTCCAGGCAAAATTTAGGGATTAAAGCGTACGCCTATGTCCCGTTGGATCACTTATCTGCTTCCAGCTTAGTTTTGTTATCAATATCGAGTTCGAACGGCGCAGATCAATCCAGTCATCTTTCTTCCGACAGCAAGGGATGAGATGCTTGAAGATATAGTGGCAATAGCAAAGTTGAAACTCAACTGGGATCATTTCCACATAGTTATTTTCTTTGTTTATCACTTTGTACCTTTTCAATTTTACGA
Organism: Lathyrus tuberosus; assembly: GCA_022829125.1. Lineage (NCBI taxonomy): Eukaryota > Viridiplantae > Streptophyta > Magnoliopsida > Fabales > Fabaceae > Lathyrus > Lathyrus tuberosus. The sequence continues at coordinate 737,570 of JALAZF010000162.1, read as the reverse complement.
CAATTTCCTCTTACTAGGATTTCTGTCTCCTTGTACAAAACTGCCTGTTTATAGGCCAATTTCAAAATCAATACAAGTCTATTTTCAAATTCAAAATTACTTTTACTTTCCCTGTTTTGTTTGCGTAAACGTCCAATGGGTACTTTGAATGAGTATATGCACTTGAATATGATTGAAGTTTACCAAAAATATACGTGAAAACAGGAATAGCATTTACTAAGGACTCTAGGAGTTGGGATAATGTTCAAGATGTCCACGAACCCCCATAGAGCCAGTTGCATGGAAATATCTCCACAACGCAGTCTCTATGGAACTATCTCTATAGAGCTATCTTCACAAGCTCATCCCCAACAGAGATATATTCCCCGACATAATTAGTATGCCCTCAGACAGAAATTGGGGCATCTTCCAGCGATCCACTTCCATATATTTGATGGACAGCTTGGCATGATCGTCTCCTCCAATGGGTCCCCTAGCAGATAAAGAAGTTGATCACTTCCCCAACATACAGCAGAAATTTCCTCAATGCAGCCTATGAAATTCTAATCCCCATCAGAGATTATTCCCTCTATGTAGTATATAGAATTCTCTCCCCCAGCAGAATTTATTCAAGGATGCTATCCCCAGTAGAGTCATTCCAAACAGGATCTGAAGATTTATTTTCTCCATCCCCAGCAACAGTCAGGGATTTATTTTCCCCAATCAGACGTTACTATTCAAAGCCACCACTATTTTCAACGACATCTCATGCCCATACATCATTTACAATACATCATAGCATATGCATACAAAACGCATATAACATTCTCATTTATTTTAAGAGCATCATTACGCAATGCATTACATATATCATGACATTGCATAAAACTAACTTGGTTTTTTTCGGGTTAGTTCTCAAACGGGCAAATATTTTCAACAGTTATCATCATTCAAGATACAATCAGTCGAAGATTCATTCTGACACTCCTTTGGATACAGTCAGGAGTAGACTCATTCTAGTATATCTTTTAGATACAGTCGGTCGAAGACTCACTCTAATACTAATTTTTCAGATACAGTCAGGCAAAGACTCATTCTGATCTCCTTATAGATACAGTCAAGACATAGACTCATTCTAGAACATCATACAGATACAATCAAGGCATAAGAATCATTCTGGCATTCCCCAACACGTCTGCTAGATACCGTTGGACACAGACTCATTCTAGTATATTTCTCAGATACAGTCAAACCTAGACTCATTCTGATACTCCTATTAACAGTTACTTTGGATGGCGTCTATAAGACCATCTCCATCCTGTCATCTTTTTGAGTGGCATCTTTAAGCCCATTCAAGCAATACAATCAACCAACAAGCGTTACTTCGTGCACCCGTGAGTGCAAATTTATGGGCACTTAAGTGTTCAATCCTCTTCTACCTTCAGATCAAGAATGGCAGACATGCCAATCTAACTCCTCAGGTTTAAGAAGATTGAACAGGGGTAGCTGTTGTACCCCAAAATTTTCCCGCCCTATTTCTAACATTTAAATTATTTTTAACTATTTTGGTTCAATTTCACTAATATTTTAACAGTAATTTTTATTCAAAAATAGGCAACAGTTTACTTTAAATTGTTTAAATAACAAATAGTTGTTTGACCTTCAGATGCTTTCAAGTGCATTTTTATTTCGAATAAACAAGATAGCACAATTGGTAAAGAGTAAAAGCTTGCAAGCATAAGGTCACGGGTTCGAATCCCATTATCTGACTTTTTTGTTATTTTTTTTGTTACTAACTTTATTTCCATTTTAAAATCACAAAATTGTATTTTTTTATTATTTATTTTTAATTTTCGTTTTTTATTTTAAGGCATTTTTAAAAATATTTATTTATTTGATTTTATGCACTTTTTACCAAAAAAGGATAAAAAAATCATAATAAAAACAAAAAATATTTCCTTTCTTGAGTACTTGTTTACACTCAGCTTCTGATTGGTCAGCTTGCTAACAAGGAAGATCTTTTGTCAATTTTATTCCCCTTTTTGCCCTTTAACCTGATTTTCCCATGCTATAAATAGCCCTCTATTTTCACAGTTTTGAGAGGAACCAAATCCACAGTCTCACAATTTCACTCACACATACAACAACACTTTTCTCTTTCAATTGTTCATCAAAACTCATATATCCTTCATCAATATTCATCACAACTCTCCAACAAAAAAGTAAAAAATCACAAAACCTCTCAAGATCAACTCTATCCTTCCGATCCGCCGCTCACCGGACTACCTCCGGTTGCCGCTCCTCCGTTGGCCGTACAGTTCGTACAGTCAGTACAATCCGTACAACAGTGCAGTCCGTACAATCCGTACAACCATACGAGATCCGCCGCTCCTTCGTCGTCCGTACACAACCGCACGAGATCCACCTCCTCTCTCCGTTTTTTAACTAATAAGGGTTCGTATCAAGTTTTTCTGACATTTTTTTTTCTTTTCACTTATTTATTTATTTGCTATTTAAATTCCTAGAAAAATTGTATAGGTCGCACAGTTTTTCTTTTTGTAATAGTCGTAGTTTTATTTCCCGCAAGGTTTGTTATACTTATGTATCTCTCCCAAAGCCTTGTAATAGCGTAGGGATTTTACTTTCTGCACTTTACTTTCCGCTATTTTATTTTACATCTGTGTAGTAGTTAGGGTTTGTATGGAAAAACTAAAAAACAATCTAGAAAACCTTAATTCAAGATAAATAATTGAAACTAATCCACTCAATCACACTTGCACCTCTAGGGTAGCCTCTCTCAGTTGCCTTACGAACATTTGTCATGTCCCTCGAAAGTAAGGGTACTTTAGTAAAAGATGCTTACGAATAATATCATCATAGTCCCTTCGATTAAAGATCATAGTACCTAGATGACCCTTCGAGTTGCCTACGAAAAAAATGATCTTTTACACTCGATGACCCAACGGAAAAATGATGGTAGTCCCTTCAAATCGCTAAGGTATCCTTACATGTTGCCTTCTATGACCATTCGATGACCCTTCGCTGTCCCTTCACATCCAATAGATAGGACTACCTACCCACTAATGGTATGGATAGTACTATCTCTCAAGGAAAAGGATAAGTACAAGAAAGACCTTATAAATTAAGGGTAAGTAACTTTTAAATGCTTGCTCACAACTAAAAAAAAACAAACACTTTTCACACCTCACACTTTCAAAAATAGTTTAAAAAACAAACACTTTGTATACATTCTTACACGAATTATTACAAAGTCATCTTTTACAAAATATTTTCTAAACACACACCACATTTCAAAAAAAGCAAGTTAAAGTGAGCAAGCAATTAAGAGCCCGTAGATAACTACGGATGAAAAGGGGTGCTAACACTATCCCTTTACATAACTTACCCCCTGGACTCAAAATCTTTTCAAAAAGGTCTTTCCTGTTCTTTTCACCTTTCCCAAATAAATTGGATAAAAGAAAAGTCGGTGGCGACTCTTGCTAACCGCAACATGTTTTGCGAAAACAAAATTAACAAGTCAGTTCTCCACCGTATCACACCTCCCAAGTCTTTGGAACTAAAAGTAGCATGCCAAACCTAAAATGCCTAAAAAGGGGACAAGACTCCAATTTTGTTTTGGAGCATTTAATGGATGCACCAAGGTGGCATGAACTGAGCCTTTTCCAACTGAATGAGTCAAGGATGATCTCTGAACTAGGCAACCAAAGGCCTGTGCTCTAACCTTTAGTCAATGGCTAAAGGAGACTTAAGATTCAAAAATGTTATAATTGGCCAAACCTCTGCTGCAGTTGCCATTCTCTATTACTTGCAAAAGAAACTTGCTCTACTATAAATAGAGCTTGTTTGTGCTCAGTTTAAGTACACTAAAGCACTACAACACTTGCTTTCCTCAAAATCTCTTTCTTTAGGCAAAAATACGTTCTTTAGCAAGGTAACTCTAAGTTTTTGAGTTAGAGAGCATTTTCATCACAGCTCATGATCCTAACACATCCAATATGTCATATCTAAGCTGTCCAAACTCTCACAAGTGACCTGTAACACCAAAATTACAAAGTCCCCTCTCAAAACCTCAAAATTGGACTTTTTTTATTGCATTTTTCAAGCCATGTCTTGATTCAGTCACTTTCAAAACCAGATAAAACCTCAAACACACTCTAAATATCATCCTTGAACTATCCCAAATGATTCCACACATCTGGAACACCATTTGGTCACTTTTGTCCATTTTGCAAGAAAGAGCTCAAACTTGTTCCTGAGGGTTCCAGTTGGTTTCAACCATCCTAAAAGCTTCTAAGCGATCATTTGAGGGTGTCCAAAGCATCAAATTGTTTTTGGAGCAAAGCATTCGGCAGATTGTACAAAAAGCTCATAAAGAGGTAAGCAACACAACTTGAACTCTTTGAAATATGCATTGCTTTAAAGTCCACTGATCATGCACATCTTATACATGTTATATGTGTTGTGTTTGAACCAATTCATCATGTAATTCATGTCTGTAACAAGAGGTAGCATGGAAAATGCAAATCATGGCCTATTTCAAAACCACTATCGGGTTTTTCAATAGGAGCCTCATCTGAAAAACCCACCACCACCATTGGATTCCTTGTGAAATTCTAGGCAGGATAGACCTAAATTTTGTCCCAATCCATGGAGAAATGAGAAAGTTACAAGCTTCACGTTTCTGGCCAAAATCTTGCATTGCCTTGCCTTGGCCAGGCCAAAAACAAGGCAACCCTCATATATCCATGGGGTGATTTTGATACACGGATGTATCACCACCCCAATGGTAGAGGGTGCACGCTGCACACAAGAGGTCTGGGGTTGGAATCCCTCTCGCCCCAGATCCTCTTTTTATCATTTTTCCCATTTTTTGTTTTTTTTCATATTATTTTTAAATGATTTGAAAAATTAATAACTCTCTCAATTTTAATGATTTTTGATTGGTTCTTTTTGCAAAAAATCACAAAAATGTTAAAATATTTTATTCCACATAAAAAATAGATTTATATTAATTATTTAATATATTTGATATTTTTGTAAATAAATTCATTTTTATTATTAAACCTTTTAAAAATGAATATCCACCTTGAAAAATCAAGACCAAATGAGTTTTAATTCATCTTGTGATTAAAACATCATTTTTCAAACCTTAACCAAAAATCACAAGTTGTTCATTCAAACTTATTTGGTATTTTTATCATTTTAATTAATTTTCTTTGAAAATTACTTTAAAAAATGATAAAATTAGGGTTTCTTTGATTTTCACCCTAACAAATCTTTTCAAAAACACTCATGGGCCTCTAATAGAGTGTAAGACCCAACCCCTTTTGAAACCAAAACCATTTTGAGCCTCAGTCATTGTATAAGACCCACAGTGTTTTCAAAAATCTCAGTGCGATCGCCAGTTTAAAATAAAATCATCTGGGCCTACCCTCGTGTTATAAGTCCCATTCCTTTTCTTAAAATCTTTTGGGCCTCTAATAGAGTGTAAAACTCAACCCCTTTTTTGACTCAAAATGATTTGGGCCTCAGTCATTGTATAAGACCCACAGTGTTTTAAAAAAACCTCGGTGCGATCGCCGTTTTCAAACAAATAACTCTGGGCCTCTCCTTGAGTTGTAAGCCCAATATCTTGTACAAAAATAAATCTTTGAGCCTTTAATAGAGTGTAAGTAAGACCCATCCCCTTGTACATAAAAACTTTTTGGGCCTCACGTATTGTATAAGTCCCTCTGTATAGGTTTTTAAACAATGGTGCAATCATCGTTAAAACTTGGGCCTCTCCTTGAGCTGTAAGCCCCAACAATCTTTCCAAAGAACTTTCTCCTTTGATTTTAAATTCAAATATATGTTGTTATCAAAACTTTATTTAATTTTTTTGTTGAACAACTAACAAAACAGCATGGAAGCTCTACAACGGGTAAGTGTTTATCCGTTTTCCTTTACCGCTTTCATATGTATATAACTGTATTGTGGGGCTGTTTCACTGTAAGTCTTATTTCACATCCTTTTATATACTTGTCATATATCAATTGTGTAATACTAGTATAGTTATTTAGAGTTTTCCCCGGCAACTACATCTAGAACTAGGTAAAGCCTGTTGGTCACTCTCGAATACAAACAAAACTAGATCCCCTATAGGATTCCAGATATAGTATTCCCTTCTCTTGGGGTTAAACAATATGGAACAAAGAGAAAGGCAGTATTCTCGGTGAACCTTTTCTCAGACTGTCACCCTTAGAAATTGTCAAAGAGACTCTACTCCCTAGAGTTGATCTATTCTCCCTAGAGTTGATCTATTCTCCGTGAATAGCATTTCTTGAGTTACTTCCAAATTCTCGAACTTTCCTTGAATGACTCTTCTCTGTGAATTGCATTTCTTGAACTTCTCTTGGTTTGGGGACCCACAGGCTTCCTAAAAGCATCCTCGCCTCCTCTTGGGCTTTGTACAAGGACCCTTCGGCTTCTTAGAAGTTCTCATGCCTTCTCTTGGGCTTAATACAAGGACCTTAACGACCTCTTAAAGGTATAAGACATAACTTAGTCATACTTTGCTAGAGCAGTCTTTCCAGTGTCAAACCTATGGCCACCTCAGGGTTGATCCTCATCCCTTAAGGCCCTTGCCCTCCTTTGGGCATCCTACAAAAGATAAAACTCTACTAGTAGACTTGGACAGTCTAATTCCCTTGAGTCTCAAAGACATTCTTAAGTTCCTTTCAAACATAGGAAAAAACACCGACCACTCTAGATAATTCTCCAGCAGAAACCCGATCTCTCTCATGAGAGTTGCCCACCCTTGGGCCTGCCTATGGATCTAATCCTCGGCAGAGGTATAGCCTCCTCTTAGGCTTTGTATAAAGATCTTTCCTCAACACAGTCAGCCTCCTCTTGGGCTTTGTACAAATGATTCTCCCCAGCAGAGCTAACCTTTTCAGACTCTCTTGTTGAGTCAAACAACTTTCAGACTCTCATGTTGGGTCAATCACTTTTTCAGACTCTCTTGTTGAGTCAGCCCTTTTTTAGCCTCCGTCTTGGGCTTCGTACAAGACATATAAAAAACACTCTCTTGTTGAGTATAAAACACTCTCTTGTTGAGTATAAAACACTCTCGTATTGAGTATAAAAGACTCTCTTGTTAAGCCACTTTCCTTTTAGCCTCTCTCTTGGGCTTCGTACGAGATAGTAAATCACTCTCTTGTTGAGTATAAAAGACTCTCTTGTTGAGTCAATCAACTTGTCAAACTCCCTTGTTGAGTCAACCTTTTTAGCCTCCGTCTTGGGCTTTGTATAAGACAGATAAAAGTACTCTCTTGTTGAGTCAAATCTTTTTGCCTCCATCTTGGGCTTCGTACAAGACATATAAACACACTCTCTTGTTGAGTCAGTCACTTGTTAGTACTCTCTTGTTGAGTCAACCCTTTTAGCCTCTATCTCGAGCTTCGTACGAGAAAAATAATAACCACCCTCTTGTTGGGTCAATAGCCCCCTCTTAGGCTTTGAGAAACCCCAGGTTAAGTCAATCAACCTTTTAGCATCAAACGTGTACTTTAATCAAGGCATACGAACATCCACCGTTCCTCTTTAGAGATGACAAGTTCTCTCTCAACCAAAACCCTTTAGCTTTGTATCTTGGGCTTTGAACAAGATACAAATACTCCTTTTAGCCTCTGTCTTGGGATTTGAAAGAGACACCAAAATATCTTTTCCTCCCTTAGAATATGAGGGAACTACGATCGCTATGATTTCCCTGTTTCGTTAAACGGGAATACGTAGGCATAAGATTGCACAATCTTAGCGAGCATACTAATCAAAAAACTCAAATTCCAGTACCCTCATACATCCATCAAAAGCATCAGACCTAACACCTTACCAAAAACCTCACAAATAGTCCAGACACCGTGTTCTTAAGCAAAATAACCAAAGACAGACCCCCCTTTTGATAGCATCTGTAAACCAACAGTTTTGACTGTTTAACCTCAGTATGCAAGCAGGGCTAATTGGAGACATCTATTTCCCTTCCTCAATCAACTTCACAGGATAAAAAATGAATCGAACTGTAGTACCAAAGCGATAGTGTTTCGAAACCACAAAAATCGCGCTACAGAAGAATGGCGACCACAGTAGGAGGCATTATTTCTTACAGTTTTAGGTAGAAACCTTGAACAAGTCATTTTCACTGTGGCCACCACAGAAGAATGACGACCACAGTGGGAGGCACTTCTCTCTCACAGTCTTAGGTAGAAGGCTTAAAATTCACAAAGTACCATAGAAATGGTGACTCTGCTGGGGAGTCGTTGTCTGTTAGGATCATAGGACTAGAGGTCTAGGATGTTAGGACATATATATATATATATATATATATATATATATATATATATATACTGTTTTTCCTAATTGATATCCGTGTTTATTTTTCTGCTAATGGGAATGCATGTGATGCCGCATCTGGAAAGATTGAGTATACACCTAAGATAGGGGATGGCATTATACGGGTAATCTTACGGGGAGTGAATCCCAGAAAAGAGGTCCCAGTCGACTATTAAATCAGTGGAGATGCCCTTTACAGATTCAATGCCTATACGACTTCAGTTGTTGAAAGCAGATTGTTCCATTGGGTTATCTAAGAAGCTGAGGATTTTAGTAGACTGAAACCATTTTGTAGTGCGGAAGCTATCGAAAATAGTTGTCACGCGATACTACCCTCATTTGATATTACTCTAAGATGAACCAGCTCGCTTGGTGATTCGCTTGCTGTCGTCATCCCAAGAGGGGTCGGTGATTTTGAGGACAAGTACAAAAATCACCAGTATAAATCTTTGGGGATGGGTAGAGCCTTGACTTCATGACACCGGCCCCATATTTTTTCTATGTTTTTGTGTGCTGCATTCATACATTCATTTAAAAAACATTAAAACAAAGAAAAATTTTCTCTTCTAGTCTCTCCTTTTTCAAACTAAACTAAGACAATGATTGCAAATGTCAGAGAAAGAGATTGCATTATGGATTTCGGTAGAAGAAAGACTCACAAGTACACCTTCAAGGTTCCGAAACTAGAGGATTTAAGAGGTTTGGCAAGGATGATCACCAACCCTGAGGCTTTCAGAGCTAAGAATGGAGGACTGCTGTCTCTGTTAAGGGTCCATGTAATTGAAGAATCATGTCCATGATAATCCAGTTCTACGATCCGGTTTATCACTGTTTCACATTCCTGGATTATCAGCTAGCACCAACACTGGAGGAGTATTCTCACCTGACTAATTTAGCTATCACTGATCAAGCTCCCTTTTCTGGACTAGAAGAAATTCCAAAAGTTCAAACCATTGCAAGATCAATTTATTTGGACGAGTCAGAAGTCAGGACTCATATGATCATTAAGGGTGGTATCCAGGGTTTTCCAGCCCGGTTCTTGATAAAGAAAACTCTGTACTTTGCTAGTATAGGGAACGTGGCCGCTTTCGAGAGCATCTTTATTTTGCTCACCTACGGGTTATTTTTGTTTCCCAACATCGATAACTTCATTGATATCAATGCCATTAAGATTTTTCTGATTGGAAACCCTGTACCGATCTTTCTCGCAAATGCTTATCATTCTGTACACTTCAGGAATTTATACAGCAGAGAAATGATCACCTGCTGTGTACCCCTGCTATACAAATGGTTCATTTCCCATTTGCCAAAGTCTGCTGCATTTTGGGATCAAAAAAATACTTTACGTTGGTCTCAGAGAATCATGTCTCTCACCAACTCTGGCATCGATTGGTACAATCGAATCAATGACGGGATTAGGATCATTGACCGTTGTGGAAATTTCCCAAATGTACCCCTTATAGGAACTAAGGGAGGAATCAACTATCATCCAGTGTTAGTTTGTCATCAATTTGGATACTCGATGAGGCATGTCCCGCGTAATGCTCATCTGGAAGGTATTTTCTTCAAGGAAGGAGAAAAGGACAGGGCACTAAAGACGGAGATAATGCAGCCTGGAAACACGTTCATAGGAATGGAAGAGAGTCCTTAGGAAAACCAGACTGTGTCTTGGTGGAGCCTTATCTCCATTGGGTACAAACTAGAGCTCTCAAGCTGAGGATGCCTTACCCTCGTCAAGAAGTTCTTCCATTAAGGGATTATGTCCTTTATGTTATGTCTGAGACGGAAAAACTTCAGGTTACTCTCAACAAAGTTCAGCAGGAGAAAAGGTCTTGGAGCAACAAGTACCGTATTCTCAATGTGGAGTGTAAGAAAATACAATAACTATTGAAAGATAAAGATGCTCTGATCGAGATTTTAGAGCAACATGCTGTAGAGAATCAAGAAGACCAAAGAAATTTGCTCGCTTTGTTCACTTGGAAAAGGAATGACAACCCGACAATGGCTCAAGAGCCCCGGTCAAAGAAAAAGAAAATACCAGAACCAGCACCTGAGCTCTCCTCAGAGAGGACACAGGGTCCATTAGCTTATACATTTCCTTTTACAGCACTTTGTAAATTACCGTATTTCCATTCCGCAATCTTTGAATTCAATAAAACGGGGTTTCCCCACTGTTTGATATTTGCAATCCAATTGTTGATGTTTATTTTGATTAAACAAAAATATATAATTAATATAATCATTGCATATGATTCATCATTCTCGCGTAAACACATTCTTCTCCCCTGCGAATCTCACACCTGTGTCTTGATTCTAGCATCAAACTGTCTCATTCGAACAATACTCGGACCAATCGACAGAAAAAGATGGATGATTTTGGGAAGAGAATAGAGAGTTGAGAGAATAAATTGACACTCTGAAAGAAGATCTGAGAAAGCTTCATAACAACATGCAAGCTCTAGCAGAAGCTCAGATGCAGCAACAAAGGACTGTGATCTCAGAGATCACATCAACACCCATAGTGGAGAAGTATGATCCTAGGTATAAAATGCCGAAAGATCGTCCCTGGGGCATGCCACTCAACTATATCCCTGAAGGATATATTCCGTCGATCAGTGAAGATCCGGAAACTGCAGCAGGAAGCGCTAGGCCTGAAGGTTACAAACTTCGAGAAAGCGAAGATGCCAAGGGCATGACGATAACTCCTGAAGGTTACAAACTTTGGGAGGCACCAAGAGTCACAACCATGATGACTATACCACCGCCCGTGGTACACACTGTCTCAGAAGGACAGATTCCACAGATACCTACTGGAAATAAAAGTATGAACGATAAAATGAAGGAATTCCAGGAACAATTCCTGGAAATGCAGAAAGAACTGCAAGCCATTCGCGGTCAGAATCTATTTGGAAAGGACGCCACAGACCTTTGTTTGGTCCCCAATGTGAAAGTTCCGCACAAGTTCAAAGTGCCTGAATTTGAAAAGTACAAAGGTAACTCTTTCCCTCAAAGCCATTTGGTGATGTACACTTGGCGGATGTCAACTCAGACAGAGAACCATCAGCTACTGATCCACTAATTCCAAGATAGTTTAACTGGTGTCGCACTCAAATGGTACATGGGTTTAAACCGCACTAATATCGTCACTTTCCGATATCTTGGCGCTGCCTTTGTACAATAATATAAGTATAACCTGGACATGGCACCGGACAGAGATCAACTCAGAGCCATGTCACAGAAGGATAAGGAAACCTTTAAGGAATACGCTCAGAGATGGCCTGAAGTCGCCGCCCAGATTTGTCCACCTCTTGAGGAAAAAGAGATGACAAAGATCTTCTTGAAAACCTTGAGCTCATTTTACTACGACAGAATGGTCGCTAGTGCGCCCAGTGACTTCACCGAGATGGTGGGCATGGGAGTTCGTTTTGAGGAAGCCGCCCGAGAAGGACGTTTAGTTAAAGACGCTGGATCATCGAGTAGTACAAAACAATACGGTAGTGCTCTCTCTAAGAAAAAAGAGCAAGATATTGGCAATATTTCTCTCGGAAAGCAAAGGCGATGGTACCAACCAGTAGCAGCTGTAACTCCTGCTATCAACCCTGCGCCTGTTCCAACGTATCAACCTCAGGTTTCGCAGAGCCAACCGAATCAACATCAATATCAGCAAAGGGCACAACTGCCTCTTTAACAGGCTCGTCCTCAGTACAACAACAAACGTACAACGCAATCACTAGGTTTCGACCCTATACCGATGTTGTACGTAGATTTGTTTCCACTCTTACTAGTCAAGGGACACGTCCAAACCAGGTTTCCTCTTACAGTACAAGAAAATCCACCTTGTTGCTTCAAAGCGGATGTAACTTGCCCTTACCATCACGAAGGACCAGGGCATAACATAGAAAACTATCACAGTTTCAAATCCGATGTACAAAAGCTTGTTAGGAGCGGGGTCTTATCTTTCAAAGATACGAATCTGAATGTTCTCACGAACCCGTTGCCTCAACACGAGAAAGCTGCAGTAAATTTAATAGAAGGAGAGTCTAACAACAACTATCAAATTCATGATGTACTCTTATTGAGGACCAATTTGGTCAAGATGCATCGCAGACAGAGCGGATATGGCCATATACCACCTCACAATATACCACCTCACAATTATCACCAGTGTGATATCTTCTCTAAAGAAATTCAAGGATGTTCAGTGGTGCAATCAGCTCTACAGGAACAATTGGATCTCGGGTGGATCCAAGAGCACCGAATTCGTGGGGTCAACATGACTTATACGAATTCCAACATCATTCAAAACAACGACATCCGTACGATGAATGTCAACTTGGTGACAATGCACTCGAGGCAAAGCCAGTATTATAATCTGCCGCGGCACGATATTAATTACTATCTGATTTTCTCGGTAAACAATCAGGGATGCTCTTTTATACAAGAGGCCCTCCAACATCAGATGGATCTTAGATGGATCCAGGACTACCATGATAAAAATCCTTATCAGATCAACATGATTCAAATCTTTGATATTCGCTTGATGAATACCAGCTTGGTAGAATTACACGCTAAGCAAGTCCAGCTCAGTTTTCTGACTTCACATAATTATCAGAACTGTAAGGGATGTCGTGAGAGTGACCAAGGATGTGCTCTCGTTCAAAGAACTTTGCAACACTTGTTAAACCATTGGTGGCTTCCGATTTATCTAGACGAAAACATGCAACAAATCAGTATGATTAATGGGAACCCTACTAGGCATCAAAGTCAGGATGTTCAATCTATGGAAGAGGACCTAGTGAGGTTACACTACATTCAAAGCGGACGTGGCCAGGTGCCACCACATAACTACGAGCGTTGTAGAGTCTGCTCGAAGAATAACCAAGGATGTTACCTCGTGCGAGCAGCCCTTCAAAGTCAATTGGACCGCGAAGAGATTTGACCGTGTCCAAGTTCTGGGTCAATCAACTTGATGCCAGATAATTTCACTGATCAAATCAAAGATGTTGTCGTAATCTTTGATTGCGAGAGGACCAAAGATGTTTGTACCATCATCCCTCTACTTGAAGAATCAAAAGTTCTTAACCAGGAACTGATTGAAGTTACTTACGACAGTCAGAGAAATTAGAAGGCTCCTATAGTTATCTATCTGCCAGGACCAGTATCGTACAAGTCCGATAAATCTATCCCTTACAAATACGGTGCAACAACAATTGAGAATGGAAAGGAAACTCGATTACCCTCCGTCGTTAATATTGCAGACATCAGTCGAGTAACACGGAGCGGTCAAATCTTCAGCTGAGGAGTTGGAGAACCCAACAAAGAAAAGAAACTCCAGACAGAAGTTCCCAATCCACCGGTCGATCAATCCAGTGATCCTGACCTTTCAAAAAACAACGATGAGGTGCTGAAGCTCATCCAGAAGAGTGAATACAACATTGTTGATCAATTGTTGCAAACTTCTTCAAAGATCTCTGTGTTATCTCTTTTACTCAGTTTCGAGACTCACAGGGAAGCTCTGCAGAAATTCTTAGAGCAAGCCTTTGTGGAACAAGATGTAAAAATAAGACAATTCGATAGTGTAGCGCGATTTTTGGGGTCCTGAGTTATGATTGCATGGGTACTATAGTTCGATTCTTTTTTTATTCTATTGAGCTGATTAAGGAAGGGAAATAGATGTCTCCAATTAACCCTGCTTGCATACTGAGTTTGAACAGCAGTCTGTTAGATTACAGATGCTATGTGGAAGTGGGGCCCAATCTTTGGTTATTTCGCCTGAGAACACGGTATCTGGACTATTGGTGAGGTTTTTGATACTGTGTTTAGATTTGATGCTTTTGGGTTGATTTGGTGGAGATACTGGATTTTGGGTTTTTTATTAGTGTGCTCGCTAAGATTTTTCAATCTTGTGCCTACGTATTCCCGTTTAACGAAACAGGGAAATCAGAGCGATCGTAGTTCCTCCTATTCTATGGGAGGAAAAAGGTCGTTTTGGTGTCTTGTTCAAATCCCAGGACGTGAAGCTAAAGGTGATTTGTATATTGTTCAAAGCTCAAGATGTGAAGCTAAAGGGGTTTTGGATGAGAGAGAACTTGTCATCTCTAAAGGGGGATATTTGGTATGTTTATCACAACTATTGGGTGACTGATTATAAAGGAGAATTACTTTAACTGGGATATGTGAATCCACCAATGCTATAATTTCCTTTATAGGGGATTTTTAACCTAAAGGAGAAGACCTTAACTCAGTTTAGAGCAATGCCATCTTTCCTTAGGAATTTCTCATGCTAAAAGAGGGACAGTGGCGTGGATGTAAATAATCCAGAGGCTTGCCGCTTACAGCAATTAGATGAAGGGGAAAAGGAGTTGTTGATGTTTTTATACTTTGAGCAAGGCACAAATTGATGCTAAAAGGTTGATTGACTCAACCGGGGTTTTCCTTATACAAAGCCTAAGAGGAGGCTAGTGACCCAACAAGAGGATGCTTTTGTGTCTCGTACGAAGCCCGAGATGGAGGCTAAAAAGGTTTGACTCAACAAGAGAGTATTTTATACTCAACAAGAGAGTGTTTTTGTATCTCGTACAAATCCCGAGATGGAGGCTGAAAAGGTTTGACTTAACAAGAGAGTCTTTTATACACAACAAGAGAGTGTTTATGTATCTCGTACGAAGCCTGAGATGGAGGCTGAAAAGGTTAGCTCCACTGGGGAGAATCATTGTACAAAGCCCAAGAGGAGGCTAGCTATGCTGGTGATTGTTTCAGTTTAGTGACAATTCTAGTATGTTGGATAAAAGAGAAAATCAATTCTTATAAAGGGAACGATTAAAGGTAAGACTGTGCTTTGGTACTAATCAGAGGATCAGGGTTATTTCCTGTTCTTTAAGGAAATGGGAAATCCAAAGCGTATTGAGACTGTCCAAGTCTACTGGTGTTTTGAGAAATCGATTCTCAGATAGTGAATGATCTTTGTATGATGCCCAAGTGAAGACTGGTTTGTTAAGGGATGAAGGTCAACCCATTAACTGGTCTGATACTTGACTCAGAAAGACAGCTCTAGCAAATTGATGACTAGGTTATGTTCCTATACCTGTAGAGGTCTCTGGGTCCTTGTACTAACCCCAAGAGAAGGCACGAGAGCTTTTAAAAAGCCAAAAGGTCCTTGTACAACGCCCAAGAGGAGGCAAGGATACTTTTAAGAAGCCCGTGGGTCCCCAAACCCCGAGAAGTTCAAGACATGCTATTCACCGAGAATATATCAAGCCAGGAAAGTCCGAGAATTTGGAAGAAACTCAAGAGTTGCCATTCACGGAGAATAGATCAACTCTGGGGAGTAGAGTCCCTTTGAGGATTTCTAAGAGTGACAGTCTGAGAAAGGGTTCACCGAGAATGTTGCCTTTCACATCTCCATATTGTTTAACCCCAAGAGGAGGGAAGATTGTATCTGGTAATCCTTTGGGGGATCTAGTTTTGACTGTATTTAAGAGTGACCAACAGGCTTTACCTAGTGCTAGACGTAGTTGCCGGGGAAAACTCTAAATAACTATTCTAGTATTACATAGTGGATATTGGACAAGTATATAAAAGTTTGTGAAAGAAGACTTACAGTGAACAGCCCCACAATACAGTTATATATATATATATATATATATGAAAGCGGATAAAGAAAACGGGTAAACACTTACTCGGTTGTAGAGCTTCCATGCTGTTTTGTTAGTTGTTCAACAAAGAAAGATTTGATAACAATATTATATTCAAAATCAAAGGAGAAAGTGCTTTGAAAAGATTGTTGGGGCTTACAGCTCAAGGAGAGGCCCAAGGTTTTATCAGTGATTGTATTGTTGTTTTGAATTTGTACAGGGACTTATACAAGTGGCTGAGGCCCAAAAAAGGTTTTGTGTACAAAGGGATGGGTCTTACACTATCTCAAGAGGCCCAAAGGGTTATTTTAAGAAAATGAATGGGTCTTATAACACGAGGGTAGGCCCAAAGGATTTTGTTTTGAAATGGCGATCACGCCAAGATTTTTGAAAACGCAGTGGGTCTTATACAATGACTGAGGCCTAAAAAGGTTTTGGTTTTCAAAGGGGTTGGGTCTTACACTCTATTAGAGGCCCAAAGAAAAGACATGGGGCTTATAACACGAGGGTAGGCCCATTTGGTTTTGTTAAAAAGGTGACGATCGCGCCGTTGTTTTTGAAAATACAGTGGGACTTATACAATGACTGAGGCCCAAAAGGTGGTGTATTTACAATGGGGATGGGTCTTACACTCTAATAGAGGCTCAAAGAGTTTGAAAAAGATTTGTGAGGGTGAAAATCAAAGAAACCCTAAATTTGTTTTCCTTTAAAAGTAAATATTTAAAGAAAATCAAATAAAATGATATAAATACCAAATAAGTTTGAATAAACCACTTGTGATTTTTGTTTAAGGTTTGAAAAATGAGGTTTTAATCACAAGATGGATTAAAACTCATTTGGTTTTAATTTTCAAGGTAAATATTCACTTTTAAATGTTTAAAAATAATTAAAAATGAAATAATTCACAAAAATACTAATTATATTAAATGACTAATATAAATTTAGTTTTTTGTGGAATAAAATATTTCAACATTTTTGTGATTTTTTGCAAAAAGAACCAATAAAAAATAATTAAAATTAAGGAAGTTATTAATTTTTCAAATTATTAAAAATAATAAGAAAAACAATAAAAAGTGGAAAAAATAGCAAAACGAGGATCTGGGGCGAGGGGAATTCGAACCCCAGACCTCTTGTGTATAGGGAGCGCACCTTACCACTGAGGTGGTGATACATCTGTTGATTGAATCACAACCACAAATATACAAGGCTTGCCTTGTTTTTGGCCTGACCCAAGGCAAGATTTTGGTTAGAAACGTGAAGGCCATAACTTTCTCATTTCTCCATGGATTGGGACAAAATTTAGGTTTATCCTGCCTAGAATTTCACAAGGAATCCATGGTGGTGGTGTTTTTTTTCAGATCATGCTCCTATTGAAAAACCCGATAGTGGTTTTGAAATAGGTCATGATTTGCATTTTCTGTGCCATCTCTTGGTACAGGTATGAATTACATGATAAATTGGTGCAAACACAACACATATAACATGTATAAGAGATGCATGATCAGTGGACATCAAAAGAGAGCATGATTCAAAAAATCCAAGTTGTGATGCTTACCTCTTTTTTGAGCTTTTGTGCAATCTGCCAAGTAACTTGTTCCAGAAATGATTTGATGCTTTGGACACCCTCAAATGATCTCTTAGAAACTTCTAGGATGGTTGGAATCAGCTGGAAACCTCAGGAAGAAGTTTGAGCTCTTTCTTGCAAAAGGGGCAAAAGTGGCCAAAATAGCAACTCCCTCAAATGATGTTCCAGATGTGTGGAACCATTTGGGACATTTCAAGAATGATATTTGGAGTGTGTTTGAGGTTTTATCTGGTTTAGAAAGTGACTGAATCAAGACATGGCTTGAAAAATGCACAAAAGTCCAATTTTGAGGTTTTGAGAGGTGACTTTGAAATTTTGGTGTTACAGGTCACTTGTGAGTGTTTGGATCACCTCTATATGATGTGTATGAGGTGTGTGTGTGATTGGTTTGATTGGAATTGCTCTCAAACTCAAAACTCGATGGTGACTTGCTTTGGAAGGCAAATTTGGGAGTGAGAAGGTGATTTTGGGGAAAGCATCTGTTTGATGGCTTTGGTGTACTCAAACTGATCACAAATGAGGTCTATTTATAGTGCAACAAGTTTGTTTTGGCATTAATAGTGAATGGAAACTGCTGCAGAGGTTTGGCCAATGTTGATCAATGAGAATCCAAGTCTCCTCTAGCCATTGACTAGAGGTTAGGGCACAGGCTGTTGGTTCCCTAGTTGTTGGATAAGTCTTGACTGAATTCAGTTAGAAATGACTCAGTCCATGCCACCTTGGTGCATCCATTAAATGCTCCAAACCAAAATTAGAGTCTTGTCCCTCTTTTAGGCATTTCTAGGTTTGGCATGCTACTTTTGGTTCCAAAGACTTGGGAGGCTGATGGATCACTGTTTGTCCCTCCTTGGTCCCCCCTTGAGGTGTTCAGATGGATAGATTTGCTTGCCCTTTACAAAAGTTGAGCAAATCGAGCAAAACTCCCAAATCTGCCTTGCCATGACAATTTACAACAAGGCATATTGGCATGGTCATATCTCATGGCTTAAGTGGAGTTTCATGGAGTTCTTGACCATTTTGGAAAGCCCTCATATGATACAACAACTATTTGATCATAGTTGGTTTTGATACCTTTTGGATCCAAGTGAAAAATGCCCCTACATTTGGAAAAAAGTGAAGGCAGATTCTGACTTAGTGAAAATTTCACTGTGTTAGAAAAAAGTGACATTTTCACTTTTTGTGATTTTGATCATTCCATAACTTAAAATCCATGAGGAATTGGAATGAGTTGTGTTTGAAGCCTTTGTAGAGGGCCATGAGAGCTACAAATCCATCTTTGAATGGGGAAAAATGGCCTGTGGTTTAGGAGTTATGATCCTCCAAAGTTGGTACCCTAGCCACTTTGTTCCATAACTTTGAAAATTTCTAAGTTTTTATGGTTACTGCTTTTACAAGTTATCCCACTTTTCTTGATTTTTCTTGATGAATGATGATTCCAACCACACATTAACATCATTTTAGGGTCAAAGAACCATAATTGTGAAAAAATCTCAAAAAGTCAAAGTTGACTTTTGTGCATAGTTGACTTTTTGTTAGATGAACTCCAAACTGTGCGATCCTTTATGAAATCAAGTCCTTGACCTAAATCAAACTTGATGGATTGATTTCATAGATGTTATAGGGTGTACTGAATCATGTCCTAGGATTTGGGAGCATTTCCTGGTCAACAGTCAAAGGTACAGTTGACTTTTTCCGCGAAACCCTAATTGTGGTTCTGATGAAATTGAAACTTGTTGCTCAAGCTTATTGGATAAATCCATTGTTGAAAATGAATCAATGTAGTGTATTGGAGACCCTCAAATCATGTCTTGAGGTCTTGGCTCATGATTTATCCCAAAAGTCAACTTAGGGGTGAATTAGGTCAAGAAACCCTAATTCGTGATTTTTAGTGAATGCATCCCCTGAGGTTAAATTGACTTGATGATTGGGTTCATGATGTCCCTTGGAGAAATTTGGATCATGTTTTGAAGTATTGGCTCATGCCCATATGAAAATTTTCAGCTAGAGGCCTTGGTCGACCAAAATCCTAATTTGGTGACACTGGCGATCTTGAGGCTTGATCCACTTGGAAGGGAGCAGCCTTGTGCTTAATCCTTGAAGTGGGAGTCCTCTTGATCCTTTTTGGATGTTTGAGAGGTTTTACAAGTTAAATATCATGTCATTATTTGATTGATCCTTTGTCTAAGGCTCAGAGAGGGCTTGGAACCCTAATTCCTGTTTGTAGTGAATGCTCACCCATCTTTGGGGAGACTGATGAGGCATAATGGTTCATCCATATTGTGATGATGATTTGCACAATGATGGAAAATATTAGTGGTCAAAATTTGGGGTATGACAAATGCCCCTATTTAATCTTCTTGGACCCGAAGGTGTGAATGGCGAAGGTATTCGGGCATTCGGGGTGCAAGAGGATTAAATATCGGAATACGCAAAATTTTGATGGCGGTTATGTTGTACCCCAAATTTTACCCTTAGATCCATTGATCTCTTGCATGTTATATTAGGTCAATCATACTGCACAGCTAACCCTTTTTATCAGGTCTTTGTTTGTGTTTGTTTCTTTTTTATCAGGTTTATCTTGAGGAGATTCAAGGAGTGATTGATCAAGATTTTTGGATGGAGCATTGAATCAGACCAATCTCTAGGAGATGTCTCCAGAACCCTAATCCCTACATGACCAAATTTCTACCCACTTTATCTACCCGCATTTGTCAACTTCATTTTCTAAAACCTATTTCATTAACCTTGTCATTTAACCAATTTTATTCAATTTGTTCATTTTAATTCTCCTAAACCACATTTAATCCTAATCCATTGCCAAATCATCCATTATTATTTATTTTTCCTAATCCCCTTTGTTTACAACAAGAATACAAAAAAAAACCATTCTTAATTTCCTAAGCCCAATTTAGTGAGCCCATTGTGACCAAAAAGAAAGGAATATGTTGTAAACTATGTGGATTTTAATTTCATTTCCAATGACCAATAGGAATCAAGTATTGCTATGTTGACTTTTCAAACCAATTATTAACCAGTGGAGAAATGACATGTGGCGTATAGCAAAACCAAATTAACCAAGTTGCTTCTCCTCCCTCGTCCATGCTCGTGAAACTCAGATTGGAAGGAAAATTCAAAACATGAACACATCAAATCGTTCAAAACCAATTTAATTCTTGGCGCGTTAATTCATTTTGAAATCTCCAAATCACTTTCCCGTTTAAGCTTCCTCATCTGGCTTCATCAAAAGCAGTTCTGGGGAATTACCATTTCCATCATCCACTCTATTCACTCTGCATCACCCTGTAAGATTGTCATGGCGCCGTCCCCATCAATTTCCCTTTTAAAGCCTACCTGTGTGGCAACAGAGGCTTGTTTCAGAAGCAATACACCAAATGAGCATTTGACCCTGCATCTCTGAGCCATTTGTACAGCAAGGGAGCGTTTGTCTCCCAAGGATGAACAACATTGGAATTCAAATGTTAAACCCTAGCTCCTTTTGCACCCAAGCTGTTTGAGTTTTGAATTCAACCCGGCCCATCAAGTTAGCCTATATAAGGAACTCAATCTTAACACTTGAGGACATCAACATTTCTCACAAATGCATCCTAAAATCTTTGATCTTTCTGAATCCACGAGCAAGAAAGGAGGAAGCTTGTTTCTGGGAATTTTTTATTCAAAGGAAAGAGCTTATCACAGTTGAAGGTGCAGTGGACATTACTCCACTTGGTAACCCTTCTTCTCTTTTCCTATTCATGTCATCCTCATCATAAATCTTATGTCCATGTTATAATTCGGATATGCATATCATGACATTAGTGTTTGAAATGATTTGGCTTGTTTTGCTATGCTTTGAATCATAGAATGTGAAATGGTACCCTGTTGAATTTATTGTTTTTCTCATTTTCATTGTGATGTTATGCTCTCAAACTTTGGTTGAGTATCATTGCTGTTATCATGTTAGGAATGCTCATTGACTCTTGTTGTTTCTTGAGTGATAGTGTTTATAATGGAAGTTTGCCTTGACTCACCCTGTTACAAACTGATGTGTGATATCCATTTGCTTCCATATTCTAGTTTATATGTATCTATTTATGTCATGACTGTTTGCTCTATGTTTGATACTTGAGTTTGCATATGCCCTGTTAAAAGTTTTTTTTTCAGTTCCATAGAATCTTAGTATTAGATTATGGCCTTGTGTTTACTGATCAAATGTGCATGCTTGTTTCTCTATGTGTGGTATATGTATGTATGGTGTTGAGATGTTTTCTTTCATTTGCCTTTGTTCTTTTGAGTACAATTGATTGAAGTGTCAAAATGTTTTCGCTCCATTACCTTGCTAAGTCACACAACTGTTTCTTATTTCTCACTGAAAACTTGTTGATGTTGTCCTTGGTTAGTCCTTTGTTCTTGCTATGTCATAACCATGTTTTCTAATTCTGCCGTTGAATGATATCTTGTGCATTTGAACTGCTACTTTGACAAACTTTAATCCTTTCTATGACCATGTTTTCTTGATGTGTCTCTGCTATACTATGAACTTATGCCTTTATTTATCTATTCATGCTTGTATACATCTTGATATGTACATACAACATGTCATGAGCTACTGGTCTGTCAACTGTTATGCATCCAAATCATGTGTGCTTAGATCTTTGGCAAATATGTTAACAGTTTTGTATGATGACCTGACCTGTTTTCTTTCAATGTGTGTGTATGTGTTCATGACTTATTGAGTTCCTTTCTTTTGTTAAGTTTGTTGACTGCTACATTACAATCACTTTGGCCATTGATTTTTTCCACTGATCACACACTCACACCACAATTAAAGTTTTGTGTTCATGTTGCAAATCATTTGTTGGTTTGCACTTGGTTATGTTTCTCATTTCTTGACAGTTGTTTTTTTGAATGATTTTGTAACTATATACTTTCTGGTATTTTCTCATTTCTTGACAGTTGTTTTTTTGAATGATTTTGTAACTATATACTTTCTGGTATACATGCTGAATTGATGTATCTGACCTGTTGATTTGTTGAAATCGTGAACTTGCTTTTGTTTTATAGTGTTAACTTGATAATGTTGGTTTTATGTTGAACCTGGTTTGCGGATTCATTATGACGTCATGACATATTCATTACTTCTCTTGTTTCATATTGTGCACATCTTCTCCCTGCCATGCCATTTGTCCTAGACTAGTTTGATTTGTGCATTTATGACTGATGTATGGTTTACCAACTTCTTGAAATCCTTGCCTCATTTGTTATGGATATATCTTGCTGGCATGTGTTCGAAGTCAATTGATGTTTATGGACTCAACTTTGCTCTGATTTGTCACCTGCTAATCTTATGCATGCTGCCTCTTGCCATGCTAACTGTTTCGAGCCAATTTGAACTATGCATTGATGAGTTAAATGTTAATCTTTTGGAACTTGTGTTTGATGTTATGCCTTATGTTCTTAGCATGATAATTTAGGGAATGACTATATGACTGAGATTGTTAAATACTGATTGCTGTCTTTTCGTTTACCATGAAACCACTTGTGAAAATGTCCCCATGCCACTGATTCTTGATCTACACTCTAATTATGAACATAAATTGCTAATCTATCAACTATTGAGTACCCAAATTGTATGTGTTTCTAACTTACTTTGCTCTTGTATTAATTTGTTAGTTTACATTAACTTGTGTTTGAGTCCGTGTCACATTGTTTTGGAGTCTATAATCTACATCTCTGCTATCTCGCATCCAACATGTTAAGTCTTGATGATGTTTTGGATACATGAAACTGAACCTAATCACCTTTTGGATCCTTGAACTACATACTTGTTTTCTAAAATGTTTACTGAACCTCTTCTGAATATGCTTGCCATTGTGATTGCGTTGAAATTTGTTACTTCATATTCGAATGTTCTTCCATATTGCCAATTCGTTTGATTAAAGTACCCACTTACCTGGTATCTAGCATATGCAGTAATCCTTGAGTTTGAATTGATGATTATGTTATGCTCCATGTTATTATTGGTTAATTGGTATGGCACAGCTATCGCAGTCGTGTGTAGATTTTGTTTGGTTGGTTTGTGTCATTTATTTGGTGTATACGCGCACGTCAAGACTTATATGGTTTTTGAATCCGTTTAATAACCAGATGTAGCAGCCACCCCAGTGGCAAGCCCCTTACCTTAACACACCTTGCCTAACCCTTAGGACTGGGGTTCGAATCCCCCTCGCCCCAGTCCTTTTATTTATTTTTCTGAGTTTCGCTTGTTTCAAAATATATATTTGCGTTATCCTTCATATGTCAAGATGTGCGCGTTGGCCTGGTGGTAATGGTTTTAGGCTGTATGCGAAATGACATGGGTTCAAGTCCTAGAAATGCCACTTCCTCTCTTTTTATTACTTGTTGATTTTCTTGTTTTTTAAGTTGATGCTTCAATTTTCAAAATATCATAACTTATTTAATTTTTATCCTTTTTCTTCCCTTCTTTTTGCCATATTCTCCTTATTGAATCTATTTTCCATATATAAAAATAAATTGATAAAAATATTTAATTTTTGAGGCCTTTATGCATGATTAGATCATAAATGTTTATTAGGGTTTTTGTTGCACTTTCTTGTTCATCATGCCATGTTATATCTATCTATCATGTTTTATCATTGTCTAATATGTATGATTCTACTTTGTATGATTTCATAAACTTTATTTCATATCATTATCTTATTCATGTATTATTGCATCGTCCTATTTGCATTATTAACTTGTTATCTTTTAGGTTTTTATAACTATTATCTTCCCCCCCCCCCCCCCCCATTCCAAAGGGATATCACTTTAAATTGACTCTTGAAGTCATCTTACCTCATCCCTCTAGGTTTACCCTTATTTCTTGGCTATCATGAGCCATTGAAATCATAACTTAGAAGTAGGTTAGAGTTTTGAACTCTATGTGATTCTCACCATCATGAGAACTCACCTTCCCTTTATAACTTAGATCTAGAGAGTTATCGTGAACTCTAAAATGAGCTCATACTCATTTCCCCTTGGAACTTTGGCCATAGTCAATGGTTCCTATTCCTTCACCCTTAGATTGGTGAACTACAGATACTCTGATTCCACTCCCATAAGGATACGTAGGCGCAAAGTGCGATGCTTTGTCGAGTATACTTAGAAACAAACCCCTAGGGTTTCAACCTTTAGCATAGCACCCTTAGCAAGCGAGTAAGATATAACAAGTTAAAATAAGAAGTTCCCGTAGAGTACTACGGACGTTTAGGGTTCTAATACCTTCCTTAGGCGTAACCAACCCCCGAACCTTAGATCTCCCCCTTTAGGTTTTTCTAGATCTTGAACCTTTCCTTTGGATAAATCAAAGTTGGTTGTGAATTTAAAGTTTTGCGATGCAAGTTAATTAATAGCTTGTTATCTGATTCTCACCGTAACAGAAATGGCGACTTCACTAGGGAAATACGCTCTTATTTTTTAGGGTTAAGCCCACCTTGTTTTTGTTTGTTTTATTTATGATTGTTTGCTATATTTATGTATATCTGTTTGATTGCCTATATATATGCTTGCTTGATTATCCTTTGGCTTGGTTCTTGAGTGGTGAGATAAATCCTATACCCGAATTTGAGCGTACACTTATGATAGGACGATGGTATTCAAGGAGGCATTGAGGGAGTCAAATCCTGAAAAGTTGAATTGAGAACACCATCACTCAGTTGAGGCCCTTTTGAGAGTCTAGTTATGTTGAACGAATCCGTTCGTGAAAACGTGCTACTCTCGACCTAGGAGCCCATGATATTGAGAACCGTAGTTACCAAACCCCACTTAAGCCGTTTAGGATGTAGTGCGGTGACCATGATGGAGTCTATTTCTGAATTGGTTGTCACGCGATACTACACTCAGACGAGATTCTCTTTAGAATTTTATTGATTACCAAGTCATCTGGGAAATCGTTAAAATCCGAAAGATGGGTTGTCAACTCTGGGAACTTCTTAGAACCCCGTTCAGCAGGTGAAAACCAATAGAACATACCAATGGGAAGGGTGAACCCTTGGCTCCATGCTCAACCTATCTCCCTTTGCCTTTGCTTGTGTGTGCTTTGTGCGTGCTTTGCATTCATACATCATAAGCATTCATGTTGCATCTGTTTCATGGAACTCAGACTTCTTTTCTTATATCAGAGGGATATCATGGATAGCTCAAGAAGAAACACCATCAAATACACTTTCAAGAGTCCCAAATTGGATGACCTAAGGAAATTAGGAGATTTACTAACAGACCCTGAAGGATTCATAAACAGATATGGGAAGTTGTGGGTGTTGTTGAAGAAGACCGTTGATGAAGGACTCCTCTCAACCCTGCTTCAGTTTTATGACCCAAAGTATCACTGTTTCACGTTCCCTGACTATCAGCTCTTACCTACCCTTGAGGAATACTCTCAGATAATTGGTTTGCCTATCAAGGATGAGTCTCCATTTCCTATATTCGAGAAGGATCCTAAAGAAGAGGAAATAGCCAAGGAAACCCATCTGGAATTAGTTGACATCAAAAGTAATTTAATCTCTAAAGGAGGAATTTTTGGGTTAACAGCTAAGTTCTTGTTTGAAAAGGCTCGTTATTTTGCTAAAAACTCCAACAGGGATGCCTTTGAAGCTGTTTTTGCATTGCTTATCTATGGACTTTTCTTGTTTCCAAACATTGACAACTTTGTGGATCTAAATGCAATCAAAATCTTCTTGAAACAAAATCCCGTACCTACCCTGCTTGCTGAAGCCTATCACTCGGTCCATACAAGAAACACTCATAGAAATGGACAGATTACCTGCTGTGTCCTCATGCTGTATAGATGGTTTATTTCACATCTACCAAAGGCAGGTGCATTCTGGGATTCCAAGAAAGGATTGTGGTCTCAGAAGATTATGGCACTCTCCCATGCAGACATTGATTGGTATAATAGGGTGTAGCGAGCGATTTTGGACGCGGTTCTTAAGCGCTGGTCGCTCTCTGCGGTTGAGCTTAAAACTACAGGTCGATTCATTTTTTATCCTATTGTGAGCTGAATAAGGAAGGGAAATAGATGTCTCCAATTAACCCTGCTTGCATACTGAGTTTAAACAGCGGTCTGTTAGGTTACGGATGCTATCAATGTGGGGGGGCTTTGTACTGGTTATTCGTATTTCGCTAATACAGGTTCTTTCTTTCTAGGGCTTGGGCAAAAGGTTTCTGGTGGGGAATAAGGATTAGGATGTTAGGATTGAGGCTTTTGAATTACTGCTTTTAATTGATGGAGATATGGGATTTGGGTTTTTTGTTGATTGCGCTCGCTAAGATCCTTTCTTTCGATCTTATGCCTACGTATTCCCGTTTACCGAAACAGGGAAATCAGAGCATTCGTAGTTCCTCCTATTCTATGGGAGGAAATTGGTGTTTGGTGTCTTGTTCAAAGCCCAAGACGTGAAGCGAAAGGTGGTTTGTATCTTGTTCAAAGCCCAAGATGTGAAGCTGAAAGGTCTATTTGTGTCTTGTTCAAAGCCCAAGACGTGAAGCTGAAAGACCTCGACTTTAGAGAGAATTTGTCATCTCTAAAGAGGGAGAAGGAGAATTACTTTAACTGGGATACGCGGATCCGAGCAATGCCATAATTTCCGAAGAAAGGGTTTTAACCTGAAGGAGAAGACTTTAACTCAGTGTAGAGCAATGCCATCTTTCCTTAGGAATTTCTCATGCTAAAAGAGGGACAGTGGCATGGATATAGATGATCCAGAGGCTTGCCGCTTACAGCGATTAGATGAAGGGAAATAAGTTGTTGATGTTTGTGTACTGTGAACGATGCACAGCTTTGATGCTAAAAGGTTGATTGGATCAACCAGTGGTTTTCTTATACAAAGCCTAAGAGGAGGCTAATTTCCGCTAGGAAAATCATTATATAAAGCCTAAGAGGAGGCTATTTTGTGTCTCGTACAAAGCCCGAGAGAGAGGCTAAAAGGTTTTTGACCCAGTAGGGCATATCGTTATACAAAGCCTAAGAGGAGGCTAGCAAAGAGTTTGACTCTTGCTTAAGGGATTTATATCTCGTACGAGGCCCGAGATGGAGGCAAAAAAAGGGGTGATTGACTCTACGAGGGAATATTTTGTGTCTCATACAAAGCCTGAGAGAGAGGCTAAAAGGTTGTTTTGACTCCACTGGGGAGAATTTTGGTATCTCGTACGAAGCCCGAGATGAAGGCTAGTGTAACTGTTTCAGTTGAGTGACAGATCCAATATACTGATTTAAAAGAGAAAATCAGTTCTTATATGAGCAACACTGTACTCAAGGATTTGATTTGAGGATCAGGGATATTTCCTTCTCTTTGAGGAAACGGGAAATCCAAAGGGTATTGAGACTATCCGAGTCTGCGGGTTTCCTTCCTATTTAACGAAGGGTGCTTGAGAATGTCTTTGAGACTCAAGGAAGTTAGACTGTCCAAGTCTAGAGTTTTATCTTTTGTACTATGCTTCGAGAAACAGTAGTAGACTCTATGAAAGGACTGTTCTATGAGGATGACTAGGTTCTATTCCTATACCTCTAGGAGGTCGTCGGGACAATTTGTACGAAGCCCAAGAGGAGGCTGGAATCTTTTAAGAAGCCGACGGGTCCTTGTACGAAGCCCAAGAGGAGGCTATCATTCCCAGAGGAAGAGATCATTATACGAAGCCTAAGAGGAGGCTGTGAATACTTCTAAGAAGCCGTAGGGTCCTTGAATAATGCCCAAGAGGAGGCGGGGTTGCTTATAGGAAGCCTGTGGGTCCTTGTACGATGCCCAAGAGGAGGCCGATGCTTTTAAGAAGCCCGTGGGTCCCAAATCAAAGAAAAGTTCAAGAAAACTCTTTTAAAGATAAAACCACTGGTAAACGTGCGAGGTTTACTATCCAGCAACCTTTATCTTTTCAAGAGAGTTTGAACAGTTCGGAGGTTTGAAGAAATTCAAGAGAAGTTTCACCGAGAATAATTCATCTCTGGGGAATAGAATTTTTGACGATTCCTAAGGAGGACAGCCGAAGAGAAGACTGTATCTGGTGCTCCTATTGGGGATTTAGGCGTCTATTTCTACGAATAAGTGAAACGGCGTCACCTAGTTCTAGACGTAGTTGCCGGGGAAACTCGAAATATCTATACTATTATTACACAGTAGATATGAGTTTATGAAAGGAGACTTACAGTGAGCAGCCCCACAATACAGTTTATAATATGAAAGCAGTAAACGAAAGCGATAACCACTTACTCGGTTGTAGTGCTTCCATGCTGTTTGGTTAGTTGTTCAACAAAGAAAGATTGAAAACAACAGTATATTCAAAATCAAAGGAGAAAGTGCTTTGAAAAAGAAAGATTTGGGGCTTACAGCTCAAGGAGAGGCCCAGGGTTTTATCAGTGAGCACACTGTTGAATTTGTACAGAGGGACTTATACAAGTGACTGGGGCCCAAAAAAGGTTTTCTGTACAAAGGGATGGGTCTTACACTCTCTCAAGAGGCCCAAAAAGGTTTAAAGAAAAGAGAGGGGCTTATAACACGAGGGTAGGCCCAGATGGTTTTTAATTTTAAACGGGCGACGATCGCACCGTTTACTTGTACAGAGGGACTTATACAATGAGTGAGGCCCAAAAAGTTTTTGTACAAGGGGGGATGGGTCTTACACTCTCTCAAGAGGCCCAAAAAGTTTTTGATGAATAAATGGGTCTTACTACTCGAGGGTAGGCCCAGATGATTTTTGAAAAGGCGACGATCGCGCCGTTTGTTTTTTGACGGTATCGAGACTTATACAATAAGTGAGGCCCAAAGATGATTTGGTCAAAAAAAGGATTGGGTCTTACACTCTAATAGAGGCCCAAAGTGTTTTGAAAATAATTTATGAGGGTTGAATTAATCCAAAACCCTAATTTGTTTTCAAAAAATGTATTTAATTGAATAAAAATTCAATTAAAATGATCAAAAATTGTTTAACACATGGAAAACAAATTGTGATCTTGGATTAATGGTTCAAAAATTAAGTATTGACCTACAAAATAATTAGAAAGCATTAAAAGTTGCAAAATCAATGTAGAAAAAATATTTAAAATGCCAAAAACAATCAAAATATTAATTCTTTACAAAAATATCAATTATATGAAATAAATAATATTTTTGGGATTTTTTGATAAAATAAAATATTTTAACATTTTTGTGAATTATTAAAAAAAGAATCAACTCAAAATCATTAAAACTCAGAGAGAAATTAATTTTTGAATAAATTAAACAAAATCACAAAATTCAAATATTCAAATATATGAAAATGGCGCCAAGAACAACACCAAGAACACGCGCGTTTTTCAGTTTGCCCAGATTTGCATTTTCTATCCAATCTCCATGAATACGTAACCATATCATGCAATCCACATATCATTATGCTCGCCTCAACCTCACGATCATGTCTATGTACTTTAATTTCATTTAAATTAAACATACAACAAGAAATCACAAAGAGACCTCAAGAACCCTAATTTCTGCATGAAGGCTAGGATTTTTGATACACGATTCAAACAATGCAATTAATTGAGGGAAAAAATTCCATGCATGATTATGAACATATGGCCAAATTATTGTGCGAGGAAATATGCATAGATTGAGAGATGACCAAGTTTAGGCTTACCTCCAAGTCGTGACAGCAAGAGCAAATCAAATTCTGGGTTGGAGGTGTTACAGATGAGTTGTGATGATCTGAACAGCTTCCCTACACCATATGGAGTGTGTTTGAACACTTGGATTGAATTGAAATGGACTGGATCAGTTTATGGCATCTCAACTGCAACTTCACTTCAAACTTGTGTGGATGGCAAGTGATTTTGAAATTTTGATGTTCCAGATGTTATGTGAGTGTTTGATCAGCTCATATGTGATGTATGTGAGGTGTGTGAGTGATTGGTTTGTGCAGAATTGCTCTCAAACTCAAAACCCGATAGCTACCTTGCTAAGAAAGGCATTTTTGCCAAGAGAAAGAAATTTTGAGGAAATCATCTGTTAGATGGCTTTGGTGTACTTAAACTGACCACAATTGAGCTCTATTTATAGTAGAGCAAGTTTGTTTTGCAAGGAATAGTGCATGGCAGCTGGTAAGTAGGTTCCCTCAATGTTGGCCAATGGAAATGAAAGTCTCCTCTAGCCATTGACTAGAGGTTAGGGCACAGAGCTTTGGTCCCCTTGGTCTTGGATAAGTCTTGACTTATTTCAGATGAGAATGGCTCAGTCCATGCCACCTTGATGGTTCCATTGAATGCCTCATTCCAAATTTGAAGTCTTGTCCCTACTTTGGCAACTCTAGGTTCAACATGTTATTCCTTGTTCCTTGGACCTTGGAGGCTTGGCTCAGTGATTGTCCCCTTTGGATTCAATCCTCTGAGGTGTCCAAGTGGATTGGAGCAATTGCAATTGGCTGATTTTGGCAAATCGAGCCAAAATGCAAATTCTGCCTTGCCTTGACAGATTTCAGCAAGGCAACTTGCCAATGTTGTATCTCATGATGTAGGTTGAATTTGGCAATGTTCTTGGCCATTTTGGAAAGCCCTAACATGATACAACAACTGTTTGAACAAGTTTGGTTTTGATCTCTTTTGATTCCAAGTGAAAAATCCCCCTACATTTGGCAAAAAGTGAAGCAGAATTCTGACTTAGTGAAAATTTCACTAAGTGTTGGAAAAAATGACTTTTTCACTTTTCAGCCACTTTGATCACTCCATAACTCAAAATCCTTAATGAATTGGAATGACTTGTAGTTGAAGTTTTTGTAGCTGATAGTGAGGGCTACAAATCCATCTTTGGATGAGAAAAAATGGCCTTGTGGTTTAGGAGTTATGGTCCTCCAAAGTTGGTACTTTGCCACTTTATTTTTAACTTAGAAAATTTTCTAAGTTTTATGGTTACCCCTTTTACAAGTTATCTCACTTTTCTTGATTTTTCTTGATGAATGATGATTCAAATCATACATTAACATCATTTTAGGGTTAAAAATCCATTTTGGTGAAAAATCTCAAAAAGTCAAAGTTGACTTTTGTGCACAGTTGACTTTTTATCAAATGAATTCCAAACTGTGCAATTCTTCAGGAAATCATGTCCTTGACCTAAATCAAACTTGATGGATATGTTCCATGGGCGTCATAGGGTATATTCAATCATGTATTAGGGTTTGGGAGCATGTCTTGGTCAAAAGTCAAAGTTACAGTTGACTTTTCCCTTAAAACCCTAATTGTGGTGCAGATGAAAATGAAACTTGTTGCTCAAGCTTCTTGGATCAATCCATTGTTCCAAATGGATCAATATGGTGTATTAGAGACCCTCAAATCATCTCTTGAGGTCTTGGCTCATGGTTTGTCCTAAAAGTCAACTTAGGGGTGAATTAGGTCAAGAAACCCTAATTCCTGATTTTTGATGAATGCATCCCCTGAGGTCAAATTGACTTGATGCTTGGGTCCATGAGGTTCCATGGAGTATATTAGGTTATGTTTTGGATCATTGGCTCATGCCCAGATGAAAATTTCCATCTGGAGGCCCTGGTCGACCAAAACCCTAATTTGGTGACACTGTCGATCTTGAGACTTGATCCACCTAGAAGGGAGCAGCCTTGTGCTTAATCCTTGAAGTGGGAGTCCTTTTTGATCCATTGTGGATGTTTAAGAGATTAGACAAGTTGAAGATCATGTCATTTCTTGATTGATCCTATGTCTAAGCACTCAGAGAGGGCTTGAAACCCTAATTTTGCTTGTAGTGGATGCTCACCCATCTTTGGGGAGACTGATGAAGCATGATGGTTCATCCATATTGTGATGATGATTTTCACAATGATGGGAAATCTTAGTGGTCAAAAAATTCCTGATTTTTGATGAATGCATCCCCTGAGGTCAAATTGACTTGATGCTTGGGTCCATGAGGTTCCATGGAGTATATTAGGTTATGTTTTGGATCATTGGCTCATGCCCAGATGAAAATTTCCATCTGGAGGCCCTGGTCGACCAAAACCCTAATTTGGTGACACTGTCGATCTTGAGACTTGATCCACCTAGAAGGGAGCAGCCTTGTGCTTAATCCTTGAAGTGGGAGTCCTTTTTGATCCATTGTGGATGTTTAAGAGATTAGACAAGTTGAAGATCATGTCATTTCTTGATTGATCCTTTGTCTAAGCACTCAGAGAGGGCTTGAAACCCTAATTTTGCTTGTAGTGGATGCTCACCCATCTTTGGGGAGACTGATGAAGCATGATGGTTCATCCATATTGTGATGATGATTTTCACAATGATGGGAAATCTTAGTGGTCAAAATTTGGGGTATTACAGATGCCCCTATTTAATCTTCTTGGACCCGAAGGTGTGAATGACGAAGGGATTCGAGCATTCGGGGTGCAAGAGGATTAAATATCGGAATATCCAAAATTTTGATGGTGGTTATGAATGGCAGCTTACGCATTCATCTTCTTTAACTAAGCAATGATGCTTAGAAAAGGTAAACTTCCCCTCGATCCTGGTTTCCTACCAAGGAACTGGTCTCAGTTTTCTTTTGAAATAAACTTCCCCTCGATCCTGGTTTCTTACCAAGGAACTGGTCTTAGTTTCTGATTTAAACTTCCCCTCGATCCTGGTTTCTTACCAAGGAACTGGTCTCAGTTTCTGATTTAAACTTCCCCTCGATCCTGGTTTCCTACCAAGGAACTGGTCTCAGTTTCTGATTTAAACTTCCCCTCGATCCTGGTTTTCAGCCAAGGAACTGGTCTAAGTTTCTTTTGTCAATAAAATTTATTGACAAGGGACGCTATTCATAGCGGCTTTCCTCAAACTTCTCACCGAATTTTCCTGGGGAGATGCCAAAAAAGTTTGGATGTCAGACTTGCTGGGGAACCCATTCGTCCGAGTTGTAGAGTTGTACAAACTTCTCTGTTGGAGACGCCATTTGTTTCTAATGGGGAAAGCGAGTCTCTTGAGAGACTGCTTTCGTTTGGGATCTTTCATCATACTTTTCTCGGGATCTTCCTGGAGAAACGCCATATGATGGGGTCCAATTTTGAGGTGTCGATGACCTTTTCATCAACGACTTTTCGGAGAAATACTGATGTACTGCCGAATCTCTGATCACGAGGCTTTCTCTGTGGATTTTCCTTAATCCGGGAAAGCAAGGATATCATCTTCAATGGCGAAGAGTGATGCTTATTGAGAGTTTTCTCTGGCTTTTCAGAGGTTCAAGTTATCAAAGTGGCCAAGTGCCGACTCTGATCTAAAGATACACTGGTGGCGAGATTGTGCTGACGCAACACTTCCTGACGAGGAAAGAACTGACAAACTCGATTGAGAAAACTGTTTATCACTAGGGGACAAGACCGACTCAAGTGATAGTGATGCAATATGAAATGTGAATGCAAATCAAAAATGCATGAAGTATGTATGTTTATGCTGACAAAACAGACGTGACATACAGACTAATGGATGAACATAATTGGATACTCGGCCATCGCGGGGCGAAGAAGTACCGTTGATTCAAAATACCAATTCCACCTTGCTTAGGAGAGATAGTCCACGCGGGGAGCTATGTTGATCGGGCTTAGGAGATGAGAACTCGGCCGAGGCGTGTCAGACGAAACAAGGTCTCTGACACAGTTGATCCCTTCATTCAGGCATACTGGCTTAGAAGGAGTACTTTGATTCTACACTTTGAAATTCGCTTACTTCGGGAGAAGCAATCGATATTCTTCTGATGTTCAACAGTCGAAAGAAATGCCATCTTTAATTTAAAGCAGAAAAAGTTTTAACAAGTAAATTCATTTTTGTTTTATTTCAAGAATCGCTGATTAAGTTTAAACAACTTCGTTCTGTAAAGCTAAAGCAAGTTAAGAATTACAAACAAAAGCACAAAGGCTCAAATTTTATTGATAAGATGGAGATCAGCCAAACGCGTGATTCCAAAGAGTATATACAAAGTTAGAAAATGGTAATTTACAGGGAAAAGGGCTACGTTGAAACATAACGACCACTATCCTTCTACGAACTTTGAGTTCGGGACATCCTGAGCTTCCGTCGAAGATGACCTTTGACTGGAGATTTCCTCCGATAGATGATGTTGTAACTGCTGCTGAGGGACTTGCCTCTGTTGAACATAGTTACTTGCCATTATCCCTAATTTTTGCCTGGATTGTACTATGAGATTTCCAATCCATCGGGATGATTCTTTTTTTTTTCATGTCTCTAACTTTTGCCTGGATCGCCCTTTCGGGTTTTCAATCCACCAAGACATTTTTTTTTTAGTTTAGGCGAAGTATTTCTTGACTACATCAGCATTCGTGGGGTAGGCAAATTCCTCTCCGTCCATGGTTGCAAGTCTCAAGGTGCCGCCTGAGAAAGCTTTCGTGACCACATAGGGGCCATCATAATTCGGGGTCCATTTGCCCCGGGAATCAGTGAGAAATGATTGTATCTTCTTGAGCACGAGGTCTCCTTTCCTGAAGACACGAGGTCGGACCTTTTTGTCAAACGCCCTCTTCATTCTTTGCTGATACAACTGACCGTGGCATAGTGCCGTGATTCGCTTCTCTTCGATCAGGTTCAGTTCGTCGTGTCGACTTTGACACCATTCAGCTTCGGTGAGCTGAGCTTCCATCAATACCCTGATTGATGGGATCTCTACTTCTATGGGAAGCACTGCCTCCATGCCATATACTAGAGAGAAAGGGGTAGCCCCTATTGAAGTGCGGACAGATGTACGATAACCATGAAGAGCAAAGGGTAGCATCTCGTGCCAATCTTTATAGTTTACAACCATTTTTTGAACGATCTTCTTGATGTTCTTGTTAGCCGCTTCTACCGCTCCGTTCATCTTGGGTCGGTAGGGAGATGAGTTATGGTGTTCGATCTTGAACTCTGCGCATAACTCTTTCATCATCTTATTGTTCAAGTTAGATCCATTATCAGTAATGATCTCGCTTGGAACACCATAACGGCAGATGATATTGTTTTTGATAAATCGGACCACCACTTGTCGGGTTACATTGGCGAATGACGCTGCTTCGACCCACTTGGTGAAATAGTCAATGGCTACCAGGATGAACCGATGTCCGTTTGAAGCCTTGGGCTCAGTCATGCCAATCATGTCGATTCCCCATATGGAAAAAGGCCACGGGGAAGAAAGAACTTTGAGATGTGATGGCGATACATGAATTTTGTCGGGGTATATCTGACACTTGTGACACCTCCTCATGTACTTGTAGCAGTCGGATTCCATTGTCAACCAATAGTACCCGGCCTTGAGAATTTTTCTCGCCATTGTGTGTCTGTTGGCATGAGTGCCAAAGGATCCTTCATGAATTTCTTTCATGAGCATGTCTGCTTCTGGTCTGTCGACGCATCGGAGCAAGACCATGTCAAAATTTCTCTTATAGAGAGTGTCACCGCTCAGGAAGAAGCTGCCTGCTAGTCTTCTGAGGGTCTTTCTGTCTTTTCTAGATGCCCCAGGTGGGTATCCTTGTTTCTGAAGGAAGCAATTGATATCGTGATACCAAGGTCTGTCGTCTATGACTGCTTCGATCGTGAAGATGTAAGCGGGCCGTTCAAGGCGCATTATGTCGATCTTAGGTAGGTCATTCCATTGACATACACTAATCATAGAAGAGAGAGTGGCTAATGCATCAGCCATGTGATTCTCCTCACGAGGGATGTGATGAAAGTCGACTCTGTTGAAGAAGGGTAACAACCTTCTTGCATAGTCTTTGTAAGGAATCAATCCTGATTGGTATGTGTTCCAAACTCCTTTTATCTAGTTAATAACCAGGGCTGAATCGCCGTATACGTCCAAGTTTTTGATCCTTAAATCAATCGCTTCTTCGAGACCCATAATACATGCTTCGTATTCGGCCTCGTTGTTCGTACATTTGAACGTAAGTCTGGCAGTGAAAGGAATGTGGGAACCCTGAGGGGTAACAATGATTGCCCCAATTCTGTTTCCATAATGATTAACTGCTCCATCAAAGATGAGTCCCCACTAGGAACCTGGTTCTGGCCCTTCACTGGGTAACGGTTCATCGCAATCTTTCATTTTTAGATACATGACATCTTCGTCTGGGAAGTCAAACCCGATTGATTCTTGATTGTCAATCGGTTGATGAGCCAAATGATCGGCTAAAATACTTCCTTTAACGGCTTTCTGAGCATGGTACTCTATGTCATATTCTGATAGTAACATCTGCCAACGGGCAATCCTTCCCGTGAGAGCAGGTTTTTCGAAAACGTACTTGATTGGATCCATTTCGGAGAACAACCAAGTAGTATGACGAATCATGTACTGGCGAAGACATTTGGTTGCCCAAGCCAAAGCGCAACAAGTTTTCTCAAGCATTGTGTACCGAGTCTCGCAGTCGGTGAATTTCTTGCTTAGATAGTATATGGCAGACTCTTTCCTTTTAGTTTCGTCTTGTTGGCCAAGTACACATCCCATTGAGTCCTCTAGGACTGTGAGGTAAATGATCAGTGGTCTTCCTTCCACTGGAGGTGATAGAATCGGAGGATTCGACAGATATTCCTTAATACTGTCGAAGGCAGTTTGGCAATCTTCTGACCAAACGCAAACCTGGTTCTTTTTGAGTAATTTGAAAATCGGCGCACACGTCGCGGTCATAAGGAATATGAATCTGGAGATGTAGTTCAAACGTCCCAGGAATCCTCTGACTTGTTTTTCAGTTTTCGGAGAAGGCATTTCTTGAATGGCCTTGACCTTGTCAGGATCAACTTCAATTCCTTTTTGGCTGACGATGAACCCTAGTAATTTCCCCGAACGGACACCGAAGGTGCACTTGTTAGGATTCAAGCGGAGCTTGAATTTTCTTAGACGTTCGAACAATTTTGACAGATGTTCAACGTGCTCATCCTCTGTTCTTGATTTTGCAATCCAATCATCGACATATACCTCGATTTCCTTATGTATCATGTCATGAAACAGAGTAGTCATGGCCCTTTGATAGGTTGCCCCGACATTCTTCAAACCGAACGGCATTACCTTGTAACAAAAGGTACCCCATGGGGTAATGAACGAAGTTTTCTCCATGTCTTTCGGCGCCATTTTGATCTGGTTATAGCCCGAGAATCCATCCATGAAGGAGAATACTTTGAACTTTGCTGTGCTGTCAATCAACATGTCAATGTGTGGTAAAGGAAAGTCATCCTTTGGACTCGCCTTGTTTAGATCTCTGTAATCAACACACATTCTGACCCTTCCGTCCTTTTTGGGAACGGGTACGATGTTGGCTAACCATTGAGGATATTCAGATGTAGCGAGGAAACCCGCGTCGATCTGTTTCTGTACCTCCTCTTTGATTTTGATGGCCATGTCCGGGTGAGTGCTTCTCAACCTTTGCTTTACTGGCGGACATTCCGATCTCAACGGTAAGTGATGTTCCACGATGCTGGTATCCAACCCTGGCATATCCTGATAGGACTAAGCGAATACATCGGGGAATTCTTTGAGAAGCTTTATCAAACCCTCTCTAGCAGTTGGACTGAGCAATGCTCCGACCCTGATTTCTTTTCTCTCTTTTTCTGAACCCAAGTTTACCGTTTCCAACGGC
Organism: Lathyrus tuberosus; assembly: GCA_022829125.1. Classification (NCBI taxonomy): domain Eukaryota; kingdom Viridiplantae; phylum Streptophyta; class Magnoliopsida; order Fabales; family Fabaceae; genus Lathyrus; species Lathyrus tuberosus. The sequence goes on along the minus strand of JALAZF010000162.1, from coordinate 699,386 downwards.
TCTTTGTGAGGTTTAATGGACCTTTCCTCTTGTCTGAGTAGTCGGGAGATCTCTTCTGGAATTTCGTTGTCATTTTCTTCTTCAGCCTCAAATACTGGGAACTCAAAGTTGGAAGAAGGCATCGGATCGTATGTTTCAACGGGGTATAAAACAAGCAATCTGCATGACGTGATGATTCGTGTTTAGAAGAGATAGAAAAAATGCAAGTGTGTGCAGTGTATTTATTTTACTGCTTGTTTTTATTTTTGAATATATTTTTAGGATTACCATTTTCTGAAAAAGCAAAAAGAGAAAACAACAATAATGCGGAAATTACAGAACGAAGTTATTTTATTAATGAACAAGTCGAATCTTGAAACTACAGCCCTATAAAACAAAACTCTGTCGCTTTGGGCAAAGCGAAGAGGGAAATTTACAGAAAGCGAGCCCTATCAAAACATCCATTTCACCTGGGCAGGGTGAAAGGTTAAAGATGGCAATTACTTTGACTATCGAACGACCTTCGGAACCTCGACGGCAACCCATTGGCGGCGAACTCCTCGGTGAATCACAAAGTCTGGCACCTTCTTTGATTTGTCTTCAGAAATGACGCTGATTTCTGGTGGCGTAGGATCGTTGGAATCTGTCTCCCAGGCAGAATTGTCGTAGGAGAATTCCTCTGTTGCATTTTGCATAGCATTTGTGCTCTCAGTTGTATCTCCCCATCCAGTTGACTAGATATCTTCGAGCCTGATACGAGAGCTTTCGGGAGCGGTGTACTTGACCATATAGTCGTATTTCCCACTCGGTTGTCCCAAGGTGTCCCACACTTCTCTGGAATTGGAGGAGTCATCTCTCTCGATGACGTTAACCTCAGGAAAAGCATAGTTGATGAATTCAAGTCCTGCAAACGTTGCGAATTCATCTTCATGTTGAGTAGTTTCCGAATGACCTGAGTGTTGATCCCATGACATGGTGGGGACACAGGTATTCTGATCAATGACGCTCAGCTGAGTTTCATTACTCGGCTGACTTTCTTGCCCCAAGTTTCCTGGGTAAGGCTGCCACATTGGCAGACCATCCATCGGGCCATAGTAATTGTAGTCAAAATTGTCTTTCATCAGAGTGTCTTCCTCTAATGAATTTGGCGGAGCACGGCATCCTTCCGGATCACGATCTCCGTAGATCATTTCAACATCTGATCTTGGTATAAATCTCAGACTTTCTGTAGGAAAGCAAAAAGGCATAGGCACCTCTTCCTGAGACATATAGCCGTCCTTGTTAAGGTAGGACTTCCATTCTTCATCTGTGTCAGAGGGATCTTCCTCATTGATAGCATGAACTGTCTGAGACACTGGGTGAAGAAAACCTCCACTGTGGAAGAAGTTTTGAAGGGGATGAAGACTTTCATCGTTGGCGGCCGTCTGGGTATAGGTTGCAGAAAAACCAAGACCCTTCTTTGTTTTATTGTCAATAGGAATGACAAGCCATCCCCATCCTGTCGTATCGGTACTCTCGACCGCTTTGATAGCATCTTTGTATGAAGAAATTGAAGTTCCTTCTTCGAATTGATCGTTCTTGCTCACCGATAGTGCTTGGAACTGAGTTCCAATAACCTCCCCAGGTTCCACACAAGTAGATGATGATAAGTTGCTCACAAGTAAGGCTTGTTCCCCACAAACCATGACAAGTTAATCGTTCTGGACGAACTTTAGCTTTTGGTGGAGGGTTGAAGTAACCGCTCCAGCCTGATGTATCCAAGGTCTTCCTAATAAACAACTGTATATTGCCCGGATATCCATGACCTAGAAAGTGACTTGGAAAGTGTGAGGACCAATAGTTATGGGAAGATCCATTTCGCCGATAACTGTTTTTTTGGATCCGTTGAATGCTTTGACGACGACCTCGCTGACTCTCATCGGAGGACCCTTAAATGATAATTGCGTCAAAGTGGACTTCGGCATAACATTCAGGGCTGACCCTGTGTCTACCAGTACGTTGGCTAAAGCATCGCCCTGGCAGTTAACTGTAATGTTGAGCGCCATGTTATAACGACGTCCCTCTTCGGGTAATTCCTCATCACTAAATCCCAAATTGTTGCAGGAAGTGATGTTAGAGACAATACTATCGAACTGTCTGATTGTTACATCCTGTTCCACAAAGGCCTGCTCTAAGACTTTCTGTAGAGCCTCCCTGTGCGCTTCTGAACTGAGTAACAGTGATAACACCGAGATCTTTGAAGGAGTCTGTAACAGCTGATCAACAATGTTGAATTCACTCCTTTGGATGAGCTTTAGCATCTCATCTTTGTCTTTCGACAGGTCGGGATTACTGGATTGACCGACTGGCGGATCAGGAATTTCCGCCTGAAGTTCCTTTTCTTTGTTGGATTCTCCAACCTCTCGGTTGAAGATTCGACCGCTCTGTGTTACACGACTGATGTCTGTAATATTCACGACGGAGGGTAATGGAATTTCCTTTCCATTCTCAATTGTTGTTGCACCGTATTTGTAAGGGATCGCCTTAGCTGATTCATACGGTAGTGGCCCCGGTAGATAGATGACTATGGGAACCTTCCGATTTTTCTGACCGTCATAAGTAACCTCGATCCGTTCCTGGTTGGGAACTCTAGATTCGTCAAGTAGAGGGACGATGGAAAAAACATCCCTGATCTGGTGATAACCCGAGATCGTGACAACATCCTCAACTTGATCGGCAAGGTAGTTCGGCGACCAAATGATGGGTCCTGAACCTGGATATGGATGAATTTCTCCATGATCGATCTGACCCTGAAGAGCTGCTCTCACAAGGTAACACCCTTGGTTACTTTCCGAACAGACGCTACAACTGTCATAGTTGTGTGGTGGCACCTGGCCACGCCCACTTTGAATACAATGTAACCTCACTAGGTTACCTTCCATTGATCGGACATCCTGACTTTGACGACGAGTAGGATTCCTGTTATTGATACTAATCTGCTGAGTATCTTCGTCCATATAGATTGGCATCCACCAGTGATTTAACAAGTGCTGAAGTGCCTCCTGGACAAGGGTACAACCTCGATCATTTTCGCAACCCGCTTTACAATTTTGATAATCATGTGATATTAAGAATCCGAGTCGGACCTGCTCAGTATGTAACTCTACCAGGTTGGTATTCATTACGCGGATATCGAAGATCTGAACCATGTTGATTTGATAGGAGTTCCTATCATGGTAGTCTTGGATCCATCCAAAATCCATCTGACGCTGGAGGGCCTCTTGTATGAAAGAGCATCCCTGTTTGTTTACCGAGCAAATCAGACAGGAACTGTAATCGTGTCGCGGCAGATTATGATATTGGCTTTGCCTTGAGTGCATCGCCACCAAGTTGACATTCATCGCACGGATGTCGTGGTTTTGAATGACGTTGGAATTCGTGTAAACCATGTTAACTCCACGAACTCGGTGCTCTTGGATCCATCCAAGATCCATTTGTTCCTATAGAGCTGCTTGCACTACCGAACATCCTTGGTTATCTTTAGAGCAGATATCACACTGGTGATAGTTATGAGGTGGCACATGGCCATATCCACTCTGTCTACAATGCATCTTGACCAGATTGGTCCCCAATAAGAGTACATCGTGAATTTGATAGACATTGTTAGTCTCTTTCTCAATCAGATTGACTGCAACCTTCTCGTGTTGAGGCAGCGGGTTCGTAAGAACATTAGGATTCGTATCTTTGAAAGATAAGAGCCCGCTCCTAACAAGCTTTTGCACGTCGGATTTGAAATTGAGGCAAGTCTCAATGATATGCCCTGAACCTCCTTGATGATAAGGACATGTTTGATCCGCTTTAAACCAAAAAGGCGGATTTTCCGGAACTGAAAGGGGAGACTTAGTCTGAATGTGCCCCTTAGCCAGCAGTAACGGAAACAGCTCTGCGTACAACATGGGTATAGGATCAAACCCTGATGGTCGTGTTGTACGGTTGTTATTATATGGAGGACGAGCCTGTTGAAGAGGCTGTTGTGTCCTTTGTTGGTCAGGTTGGCTCTGCGCAACCTGAGGTTGATACATAGGAACAGGCGCGGGGCCGATAGCAGGAGTAACAGCTGCTACTGGCTGATAACGACGCCTTTGCTTTCCGAGAGAGATATTCCCAATATCTTGCTCTTTTTTCTTAGGGAGAGCACTACCATATTTTTTAGTACCGCTCGTCGATCCAGTGTCTTTTACCAAACGTCCTTCTCGGACGGCTTCCTCAAGACGTACACCCATGCCGACCATTTCGGTGAAATCACTGGGCGCACTGGCAACCATTCGGTCATAGTAAAATGAGCTTAAGGTCTTTAAGAAGATTTTTGTCATCTCTTTTTCCTCAAGAGGTGGACAAATTTGAGCGGCAATTTCACGCCACCTTTGAGCATACTCCTTAAAGGTTTCCTTGTCCTTTTATGACATTGATCTGAGTTGATCTCTGTCGGGTGCCATGTCCAAATTGTATTTGTATTGTTGGACGAAGGCAGTACCAAGATCTCTGAATGTACTGATCGTGGTATAGTTTAAACCTATGTACCATTTGAGTGCAGCACCGGTCAAACTATCTTGGAAGTAGTGAATCAGCAGGTCCTGATTCTCCGTCTGAGCTGACATCCGCCGAGCGTACATCACCAGATGGCTTTGGGGGCAAGAGTTACCCTTGTATTTTTCAAAGTCGGGCACTTGGAACTTGTGCGGGACTTTCACATTTGGGACCAAGCAGAGGTCTGCGGCGTCCTTTCCAAATAGATCCTGACCGCGAATGGCTTGCAGCTCTTTCTGCATTTCCAAGAACTGCTCCTGGAATTCCTCCATTCTGTCAAACATAGTTTCCTTCTTACCAGAAGGTGTTGGTGGAATCTGTCCTTCCGGGACAGTGTGCACCACAGGGGGTGGTACCGTGACTACGGCAGTAAGTCTTGGCGCCTCCCGAAGTTTGTAACCTTCAGGAGTCTTGAGTATGCCCCTGGCATCTTCGCTTTCCTGAAGTTTGTAACCTTCAGGCCCAGCGGCTTCTGTTACGATTCCCTGATCTTCAGTGATCGGCGGAACATATCCTTCCGGGATATAGTTAACAGGCATGCCCCAAGGACGATCTTTCGGTATCTGATACCTAGGATCATACTTTTCTATGATGGGCGTTGAGGTGATCTCTGAGATCACAGTTCTTTGTAGCTGAGCTTCTGCCATGGCTTGCATGTCGTTACGAAGCTTTCTCATATCCTCTCTCAGAGCGTGGATCTCTTCTTTTAACTCTCTGTTTTCTTCCTCAAGATCATCCATATTTTTCTGACGATTGGCCCGAGTATTATACGAATGAGACAGTTTGACTCTAGAATCGAGACACAAACGTGAAATTCGTAGGTAAGGAGAATACGCGATGTGAGAATGATGAATGCAATGATTATATTAATTGTTGTTTTTTTGGTTTAATCAAAATAAACTTCGACAATTAGATTGCAAATATCAAACGGTGGGGAAACCCCTTTTTATTGAAATTCAAAGGATTACAGAAATGGAAATACAGTAGATTACAAAGTGCAGAAATAGAAACCTAAACTAATGGGTCCCGAGTCCTCTCTGAGGAGAAACCGGGTGCTGACTCTGGTATCTTCCTTTTCTTTGACCGGGGCGCTTGGGCCGTTGTCGGGTTGTCATTCCTTTGCCAAGTGAAAGGAGTGAGAAAATTCCTTTGGTCATCTTGATTCTCTATAGCATGCTGCTCCAAAATTTCAATCAGAGCATCTTTCTCTTTCAGTAGTTGCTGCATTTGGATACATTCTACGTCGAGGGTGCGGTACTTGTTCTTCCAAGACCTTCTTTCCTTTTGAACTTTGTTGAGAGTAACCTGAAGCCTTTCAGTTTCCGTCATGAAGTACATGACAATTTCCCTCGGCGGAAGAAATCCGTAACGAGGATAAGGCATCTTTAGCTTGAGAGCTCTAGTTTGTACCCAATGGAGATAAGGCTCCACCGAGACACAGTCCGGTTTTCCCAGAGACTCTCGTCCTTTCTTATGAACCTGTTTCCAAGCATGCACTATTTCCATCTTTAGTGCTCTGTCGTTTTCTCCTTCTTTGAAGAAAAGACCTTCCAGATGAACACCCAGTGGGATGTGTCTCATCGGGTATCCAAATTGACGAAGAACTAATATCGGATGATAGTTGATTCCTCCTTTAGTTCCTATGAGGGGTACGCTGGGGAAGTTTCCACAACGGTCAATGATTCTGATTCCCTCATAAATCCTATTACACCAATCTATATCAGAGTTGGTGAGAGACATGATCTTCTGCGACCAACTTAAGACACTCTTGCAATCCCAAAAAGCGGCAGACTTGGGCAAGTGAGAGATAAACCACTTGTAAAGCAAAGGTACACATCATGTGATCTCCCCTCCGTTGTACAAATTTCCTAAGTGTACAGAATGATACGCATCTGCGAGCAAAGTCGGCACAGGGTTTCCAATGAGAAAAACCTTAATAGCGTTGATATCGACGAAGTTATTGATGTTGGGAAACAAAAATAACCCGTAGGTGAGCAAGACAAAGATGCTTTCAAAAGCAGTCCCGTTCCCTATACTAGCAAAGTACAGAGCCTTTTTTGTCAAGAACTGGGCTGGAAAACCTTGGATACCACCCTTAGTGGTCAGGTGAGTCTTGACCTCAGACTCATCCAAATAAATTGCTCTTGCAATAGTCTGATTCTTTGGAATTTCTTCCAGTCCAGAAAATGGAGCTCGATCAGTGATATGTAAATCAGTCAGATGAGAATACTCCTCCAGTGTTGGTGCTAGCTGGTAATCCGGGAATGTGAAACAGTGATAAACCGGATCGTAGAACTGAATGAGCGCATCCATGATCCCCTCAATCACATAGACTCTTAACAGTGGTAGCAAACCACCGTGCTTGGCTCTGAAAGCCTCTGGGTTAACGATCATCCTTGCTAACCTTCTCAAATCCCCTAGTTTTGGAACCTTGAAGGTATACTGGTGAGTTCTCCTTCTACCAAAATACATTAATGCAATCTTTTTCTCTGATATTTGCAATCACAGTCTTAGTTTAATTTGAAAAACAGAGAGACTAGAAGAGAAAGTTTTTTGAATGTTTTAATGTTTTATTAAATGAATGCATGAATGCAGCACACAAAAACATAGAAAAAATATGGGGTCAGAGGGTCGTTGTCATGAAGTCAAGGCTCTACCCATCCCCAAAGGTTTATACTAGGGTGATTTTTGTACATGTACTCATTATCATCAGCTCCTCCCAGGAAAGCAAAACAACAAGCGGATCGCCAGCGAGTTGTGTGCAATCTTAGAGTAAGTGCTATTCACCGAGAATAGATCACCAGCCTCAAATGAGGGTAGTATCGCGTAACAGCTATTTCCGATAGCTTCCGCACTACGAAAAAGGTTGGCTTTTCTTAAGTGTATACTCAATCTCACCACATGCGGCATCACACGCATTCCCAGTAGCAGAAAAATAAACACGTATAGCAATTAGGAAAAGCAGTATATATATATTTGTCCTAATCATCCTAGACTTATAAAGCTATGAATCCTAAGTTCCTGACAGAAATGGGTTCCTCGGCGAAAGCCCCAATCTGTGGTTCCCTGCCTAAGAGATGGACCAACATAGGTCAACTTTTCTCTTCGGTAGAGTTCCCATTTTCCGTAGAAAACGGGGATGATGCCCTAAGGCAGAAAAGGAGACTCCCCAGCAGAGTCGCCATTTTACAAGGAAAACAGACAGAAATAAAAACTGGCCCCACGGTGGGCGCCACTTTTCTGTGAAAAATGGGGACGACCGTGCCTAGATCTAACTTTAAAAGGCCCCACGGTGGGCGCCACATTTCTGTAGCGAGCGATTTTGGACGCGGTTCTTAAGCGCTGGTCGCTCTCTGCGGTTGAGCTTAAAACTACAGGTCGATTCATTTTTTATCCTATTGTGAGCTGAATAAGGAAGGGAAATAGATGTCTCCAATTAACCCTGCTTGCATACTGAGTTTAAACAGCGGTCTGTTAGGTTATGGATGCTATTAATGTGGGGGGCCTTTGTACTGGTTATTCGTATTTCGCCAATACAGGTTCTTTCTTTCTAGGGCTTGGGCAAAAGGTTTCTGGTGGGGAATAAGGATTAGGATGTTAGGACTGATGCTTTTGAATTACTGCTTTTAATTGATGGAGATATGGGATTTGGGTTTTTTGTTGATTGCGCTCGCTAAGATCCTTTCTTTCGATCTTATGCCTACGTATTCCCGTTTACCGAAACAGGGAAATCAGAGCGTTCGTAGTTCCTCCTATTCTATGGGAGGAAATTGGTGTTTGGTGTCTTGTTCAAAGCCCAAGACGTGAAGCAAAAGGTGGTTTGTATCTTGTTCAAAGCCCAAGATGTGAAGCTGAAAGGTCTATTTGTGTCTTGTTCAAAGCCCAAGACGTGAAGCTGAAAGACCTCGACTTTAGAGAGAATTTGTCATCTCTAAAGAGGGAGAAGGAGAATTACTTTAACTGGGATACGCGGATCCGAGCAATGCCATAATTTCCGAAGAAAGGGTTTTAACCTGAAGGAGAAGACTTTAACTCAGTGTAGAGCAATGCCATCTTTCCTTAGGAATTTCTCATGCTAAAAGAGGGACAGTGGCATGGATATAAATGATCCAGAGGCTTGCCGCTTACAGCGGTTAGATGAAGGGAAAGGAGTTGTTGATGTTTGTGTACTGTGAACGATGCACAACTTTGATGCTAAAAGGTTGATTGGATCAACCAGTGGTTTTCTTATACAAAGCCTAAGAGGAGGCTAATTTCCGCTAGGAAAATCATTATACAAAGCCTAAGAGGAGGCTATTTTGTGTCTCGTACAAAGCCCGAGAGAGAGGCTAAAAGGTTTTTGACCCAGTAGGGCATATCGTTATACAAAGCCTAAGAGGAGGCTAGCAAAGAGTTTGACTCTTGCTTAAGGGATTTATATCTCGTACGAGGCCCGAGATGGAGGCAAAAAAAGGGGTGATTGACTCTACGAGGGAATCTTTTGTGTCTCATACAAAGCCTGAGAGAGAGGCTAAAAGGTTGTTTTGACTCCACTGGGGAGAATTTTAGTATCTCGTACGAAGCCCGAGATGGAGGCTAGTGTAACTATTTCAGTTGAGTGACAGATCCAATATACTGATTTAAAAGAGAAAATCAGTTCTTATATGAGCAACACTGTACTCAAGGATTTGATTTGAGGATCAGGGATATTTCCTTCTCTTTGAGGAAACGGGAAATCCAAAGGGTATTGAGACTATCTGAGTCTGCGGGTTTCCTTCCTATTTAACGAAGGGTGCTGAGAATGTCTTTGAGACTCAAGGAAGTTAGACTGTCCAAGTCTAGAGTTTTATCTTTTGTACTATGCTTCGAGAAACAGTAGTAGACTCTATGAAAGGACTGTTCTATGAGGATGACTAGGTTCTGTTCCTATACCTCTAGGAGGTCGTCGGGACAATTTATACGAAGCCCAAGAGGAGGCTGGAATCTTTTAAGAAGCCGACGGGTCCTTGTACGAAGCCCAAGAGGAGGCTATCATTCCCGGAGGAAGAGATCATTATACGAAGCCTAAGAGGAGGCTATGAATACTTCTAAGAAGCCGTAGGGTCCTTGAATAATGCCCAAGAGGAGGCGGGGTTGCTTATAGGAAGCCTGTGGGTCCTTGTACGATGTCCAAGAGGAGGCCGATGCTTTTAAGAAGCCCGTGGGTCCCAAATCAAAGAAAAGTTCAAGAAAACTCTTTTAAAGATAAAACCACTGGTAAACGTGCGAGGTTTACTATCCAGCAACCTTTATCTTTTCAAGAGAGTTTGAACAGTTCGGAGGTTTGAAGAAATTCAAGAGAAGTTTCACCGAGAATAATTCATCTCTGGGGAATAGAATTTCTTGACGATTCCTAAGGAGGACAACCGAAGAGAAGACTGTATCTGGTGCTCCTATTGGGGATCTAGGCGTCTATTTCTACGAATAAGTGAAACGGCGTCACCTAGTTCTAGACGTAGTTGTCGGGGAAACTCGAAATATCTATACTATTATTACACAGTAGATATGAGTTTATGAAAGGAGACTTACAGTTAGCAGCCCCACAATACAGTTTATAATATGAAAGCAGTAAACGAAAGCGATAACCACTTACTCGGTTGTAGTGCTTCCATGCTGTTTGGTTAGTTGTTCAACAAAGAAAGATTGAAAACAACAGTATATTCAAAATCAAAGGAGAAAGTGCTTTGAAAAAGAAAGATTTGGGGCTTACAGCTCAAGGAGAGGCCCAGGGTTTTATCAGTGAGCACACTGTTGAATTTGTACAGAGGGACTTATACAAGTGACTGGGGCCCAAAAAAGGTTTTCTGTACAAAGGGATGGGTCTTACACTCTCTCAAGAGGCCCAAAAAGGTTTAAAGAAAAGAGAGGGGCTTATAACACGAGGGTAGGCCCAGATGGTTTTTAATTTTAAACGGGCGACGATCGCGCCGTTTACTTGTACAGAGGGACTTATACAATGAGTGAGGCCCAAAAAGTTTTTGCACAAGGGGGTATGGGACTTACACTCTCTCAAGAGGCCCAAAAAGTTTTTGATGAATAAATGGGTCTTACTACTCGAGGGTAGGCCCAGATGATTTTTGAAAAGGCGACGATCGCGCCGTTTATTTTTTGACGGTATCGGGACTTATACAATAAGTGAGGCCCAAAGATGATTTGGTCAAAAAAAGGATTGGGTCTTACACTCTAATAGAGGCCCAAAGTGTTTTGAAAATAATTTATGAGGGTTGAATTAATCCAAAACCCTAATTTGTTTTCAAAAAATGTATTTAATTGAATAAAAATTCAATTAAAATGATCAAAAATTGTTTAACACATGGAAAACAAATTGTGATCTTGGATTAATGCTTCAAAAATTAATAATTGACCTACAAAATAATTAGAAAGCATTAAAAGTTGCAAAATCAATGTAGAAAAAATATTTAAAATGCCAAAAACAATCAAAATATTAATTCTTTACAAAAATATCAATTATATGAAATAAATAATATTTTTGGGATTTTTTGATAAAATAAAATATTTTAACATTTTTGTGAATTATTAAAAAAAGAATCAACTCAAAATCATTAAAACTCAGAGAGAAATTAATTTTTGAATAAATTAAACAAAATCACAAAATTCAAATATTCAAATATATGAAAATGGCGCCAAGAACAACACCAAGAACACACGCGTTTTTCAGTTTTCCCAGATTTGCATTTTCTATCCAATCTCCATGAATACGTAACCATATCATGCAATCCACATATCATTATGCTCGCCTCAACCTCACGATCATGTCTATGTACTTTAATTTCATTTAAATTAAACATACAACAAGAAATCACGAAGAGACCTCAAGAACCCTAATTTCTGCATGAAGGCTAGGATTTTTGATACACGATTCAAACAATGCAATTAATTGAGGGAAAACATTCCATGCATGATTATGAACATATGGCCAAATTATTGTGCGAGGAAATATGCATAGATTGAGAGATGACCAAGTTTAGGCTTACCTCCAAGTCGTGACAGCAAGAGTAAATCAAATTCTGGGTTGGAGGTGTTACAAATGAGTTGTGATGATCTGAACAGCTTCCCTACACCATATGGAGTGTGTTTGAACACTTGGATTGAATTGAAATGGACTGGATCAGTTTATGGCATCTCAACTGCAACTTCACTTCAAACTTGTGTGGATGGCAACTGATTTTGAGATTTTGATGTTCCAGATGTTATATGAGTGTTTGATCAGCTCATATGTGATGTATGTGAGGTGTGTGAGTGATTGGTTTGTGCAGAATTGCTCTCAAACTCAAAACCCGATAGCTACCTTGCTAAGAAAGGCATTTTTGCCAAGAGAAAGAGATTTTGAGGAAAGCATCTGTTAGATGGCTTTGGTGTACTTAAACTGACCACAATTGAGCTCTATTTATAGTAGAGCAAGTTTTTTTTTGCAAGGAATAGTGCATGGCAGCTGGTAAGTAGGTTCCCTCAATGTTGGCCAATGGAAATGAAAGTCTCATCTAGCCATTGACTAGAGGTTAGGGCACAGAGCTTTGGTCCCCTTGGTCTTGGATAAGTCTTGACTGATTTCAGATGAGAATGGATCAGTCCATGCCACCTTGATGGTTCCATTGAATGCCTCATTCCAAATTTGAAGTCTTGTCCCTACTTTGGCAACTCTAGGTTCAACATGTTATTCCTTGTTCCTTGGACCTTGGAGGCTTGGCTCAGTGATTGTCCCCTTTGGATTCAATCCTCTGAGGTGTCCAAGTGGATTGGAGCAATTGCAATTGGCTGATTTTGGCAAATCGAGCCAAAATGCAAATTCTGCCTTGCCTTGACAAATTTCAGCAAGGCAACTTGCCAATGCTGTATCTCATGATGTAGGTTGAATTTGGCAATGTTCTTGGCCATTTTGGAAAGCCCTAACATGATACAACAACTGTTTGAACAAGTTTGGTTTTGATATCTTTTGATTCCAAGTGAAAAATCCCCCTACATTTGGCAAAAAGTGAAGCAAAATTCTGACTTAGTGAAAATTTCACTAAGTGTTGGAAAAAGTGACTTTTTCACTTTTCAGCCACTTTGATCACTCCATAACTCAAAATCCTTAATGAATTGGAATGACTTGTAGTTGAAGTTTTTGTAGGTGATAGTGAGGGCTACAAATCCATCTTTGGATGAGAAAAAATGGCCTTGTGGTTTAGGAGTTATGGTCCTCCAAAGTTGGTACCTTTGCCACTTTATTTTTAACTTAGAAAAATTTCTAAGTTTTATGGTTACCCCTTTTACAAGTTATCTCACTTTTCTTGATTTTTCTTGATGAATGATGATTCAAATCATACATTAACATCATTTTAGGGTTAAAAATCCATTTTGGTGAAAAATCTCAAAAAGTCAAAGTTGACTTTTGTGCACAGTTGACTTTTTATCAGATGAATTCCAAACTGTGCAATTCTTCAGGAAATCATGTCCTTGACCTAAATCAAACTTGATGGACATGTTCCATGGGTTTCATAGGGTATATTCAATCATGTATTAGGGTTTGGGAGCATGTCTTGGTCAAAAGTCAAAGTTACAGTTGACTTTTCCCATAAAACCCTAATTGTGGTGCAGATGAAAATGAAACTTGTTGCTCAAGCTTCTTGGATCAATCCATTGTTCCAAATGGATCAATATGGTGTATTAGAGACCCTCAAATCATCTCTTGAGGTCTTGGCTCATGGTTTGTCCCAAAAGTCAACTTAGGGGTGAATTAGGTCAAGAAACCCTAATTCCTGATTTTTGATGAATGCATCCCCTGAGGTCAAATTGACTTGATGCTTGGGTCCATGAGGTTCAATGGAGTATATTAGGTTATGTTTTGGATCATTGGCTCATGCCCAGATGAAAATTTCCATCTGGAGGCCCTAGTCGACCAAAACCCTAATTTGGTGACACTGTCGATCTTGAGACTTGATCCACCTAGAAGGGAGCAGCCTTGTGCTTAATCCTTGAAGTGGGAGTCCTTTTTGATCCATTGTGGATGTTTAAGAGATTAGACAAGTTGAAGATCATGTCATTTCTTGATTGATCCTATGTCTAAGCACTCAGAGAGGGCTTGAAACCCTAATTTTGCTTGTAGTGGATGCTCACCCATCTTTGGGGAGACTGATGAAGCATGATGGTTCATCCATATTGTGATGATGATTTTCACAATGATGGGAAATCTTAGTGGTCAAAATTTGGGGTATTACATAGGGTGTATGATGGAATCCTGATTATAGATAGCTGTGGAAATTATGGCAATGTGCCTCTTCTTGGCATTAAAGGAGGTATCAGTTATAACCCCGTATTGGCACGACGCCAATTAGGGTATCCTTTGGAGGACAAACCTCTCAGTGTTCATGTGGAAAGTATTTACTTTGAAACATATGACAAGAACGAAGAACAGAAGAAGTTGATTTTGGACGCTTGGGGTAGCAAGCGCAAAAGAGGAAGAAGTTCTTTAGGAAGACCTAACTGTGTGTCCTTGGAGCCCTATCTCCAATGGGTTAGAAGAAGAGCTATAGAGTTAAATATGCCCTACAAAAGGCAAGAACCAATTAGTTTGAAGAAAGAGCCTATTTTGTACTTCATGTCAAGAGAAGAAGAGCTGGAGATTTCTTTAAGACAAGCCCAAAGGTCAGAAGAAGCCTGGAAGCTCAAGTATCAAGTGGTTGTTGAAGAGAATCTGGAACTCCAGAAGCAGCTACAGATCAAGAATGAAGAGTTACTCTCATGCAAGAATAGAAAGGCCCTAGAAGGTCCAAGTTCCTCTAACAGTCAGCCTCCTGCTTGGAAATCTATTCTTGACAACCTCGTCACAGAAAGGGATCAGATGGAGAAAGAAATCAGAAGACTCAACACAAGGCTCTTAGGAGAATTTCCTTAGGACTTTTTAGATTTTATTTAGCATCATGTTTAGGGCTTTTGAAAGTGTATCAACTATTGTAATTCACCTTTTATTTAATGGAAATGAGGTCTTTTGATATCTCTTGATATTTTGCAAATATCTGAATTCCATGAAACTTTGCATTGCATTTTGCATTCCTGCTAAACTATCAAGTTACTAATCTTGTTTTGCAGATTTTGTAGAAATGGATGCTACAGGGAAAAGAGTCTGGCCTTATTTCTTTGAACTACCGAAGGTGGAGCGTCTGTTGTGGTTAGGAGAGATGATTGAAGATCAGTCAGCCTTCGCTGACAGATATGGATGCGTCATTTTACTGATGAAGACACCAGTGACTGTAGAGCCTCTTGAAGTTTTGGTCCAGTTGTATCATCCCGCGTACCGATGTTTCGTGTTCCCTGAATTCCAGTTGGTGCCAACCTTGGAGGAGTTCTCAGCCATGATAGGAATTCCAGTCAGAGAAACTCCTATCTTTTCTGGGATTGAAGAAATGCCTTCTGCCAGAGACATCGCTAGAGTAACCAGAATCAGATTATCTGACATCCAAGCCAACCTGACTAACAAGGGAGGGAAGCAAGGACTGCCTGCCTAGTTCTTGATGGAAAAAACTCTGTACTTCAAAAGCAGAGGAAATGAAGCTGTGTTTGAATCAACTCTAGCTCTGATGATATATGGATTGTTTATGTTCCCAAATGCCAAGAACTTCGAGATACCCAAGCCATTCAGCTTTTTACAGTCAACAATCCAGTCCCAACATTGCTAGCTGATGTTTACCATTCCATACAGACCAGATACACCAGAGGCTATGGGCCAATTATTTGCTGCGTAGCCCTCTTTTACAAGTGGTTCATTTCTTATCTGCCAAAGACTCCGACTTTCTGGGAGGTCAAAGACTGTAAGATTTGGTTCAAAAAGCTAATGGAGTTGAAACATACCGACATCGAATGGTATGATTCAACTGATGAAGGAATCATCATAATCCATAGCTGTGGGGATTACCCCAATGTGCCTCTCATGGGAAGAAACGGTTGTATCAATTACAACTGTGTCCTTGCACGCCGTCAGTTGGGACATCTGAAGGAAGGAATTCCAGATAACGAAGATATGCAGATGATGTTTTACGATGAAAGAGGAGGTTTCGAAATGAAGATACAATTGGAGCGCGCTTGGTGCCAGATTAACAGACAATTATGGAAAGCTGAATGCCTAGTCACAGAGGCTCACTTGCAATGGTCTCGTGACATAGCTCATGTAATGATGAAGCCACATCCTTACCATGAATCACCTACCAAGACAAAGTAGAAAATGATGGAGGAGTTAGGAGAATTGGTTCTCGCAAAGGAGGAAACAAAGGAGCGTATCATCAAAATAATGAGAGTAATCAATGGTGGAGAAGGATCATTAACCAGTGGAATTAATCCTTAGTATTACTATTGTTATCTCTTGCTAATGTTCCTTTTCATTTTAATGTATTTCTACTTATGTACTTGGAGTATGGGATGCACTGCTCCTGATGTAATGTTCACCAGACTCTTGAATGAAGAAGTTTTGTTTTATCAAGAATCTATTATCTTTATTATTTGCAAAATTTCTTTGGTTTCTTGATAGCTTAGCTTGCATTTGCATGTGCATTCTTTCATTTGCATCTTCATGTACCTTTTCTTTCCTTGTCTTTGTCTTATGTCACCGTGTTCTCTTCAGAATCGTCACACTGAATCCCCGCCACAACTACAACACTCGGGCACGAGCCCGATTCAGGATGTCAGAGGCTTATGGAGAAATGTACATAGTCAACAATGAGCTGAATGAGATAAGAGGAGGAATGGGACAAATCCTCGAGGCAATTAATGTTATGAAAGCAAAGATGGACACTCAGGCTACTGTGGTCTCTGAAATCGTCACCACAATGATAGAACCTCCTATCATCCCTGTCATCCCTACTCTGGGCATGCCAGAAGATTTCATCCGTGCTCCACTTCCTTTGACAACATAGTAAGCAGTTCCTTTGGTTAATGAGACTCTTCAAGCTATTCCTACTTATGCTCCACCAGCAGTACAAACGCAAGTACATCCAGTTTTCCATAACCACCAGCCCTACGACTACATTGATGTGTCAGAAGAAGGAGATGATAGACACGAGAAGTTGAGAGAAAGTGTTAAAATGATGCAGAGGAAGATGAAGGCAATGGAGATGAGTAATGCTTTCAGTACTGACATCAAAGACATGTGTTTGGTTTCAGATTTGATAATTCCACCTATGTTCAAGTTACCAAGTTTTGAGTTGTATTCAGGGGCCACATGTCCCAAATCCCATTTGATTATGTACTACCGAAGAATGGCCGCGCACGTACTCAATGACAAGCTGTTGATCCACTGTTTCCAGGAAAGTTTGAAAGGGGCTGCTGCCAAGTGGTACCTAAGTCTAGATCAGTCCCAGATCCGTTGTTTTCAGGATGTAACCGATGCTTTTGTGAAACACTACAAATACAATATGAATCTAGCTCCTGACTGAAGACAGTTACTAAGTATGCCCAGAAAGGTACTGAGACTTTCAAAGAATATGCACAACGTTGGAGAGAAACTGCTTCTCAGGTTGAACCACCATTGACCGAGAAAGAGTTGGCTGATTGGTTTGTAGACACAGTAAAGCCTGAATTTTATGAGAGAATGATCAACAGTGTCAGTGTAAATTTCACTGATATTGTTGCCATTGGCGTAAAGGTAGAGGCAGGATTAAAAAGTGGAAAAGTGATTGGTTCTCCGAGTAGTTCAGCCGGCATCAGTACTAAGAAGTCTCCTAGTCATTCTCATAAGAAAAAGGAAGGAGAAACTAATTCCATTATGGCAGGGAAGACCCAAAGCCCTCGATGAAAGCAACCAATGTACCAGTAACAGCAGAGACCAAATTTCTTGCAACATCCAATTTACCAGATGCAATATGCTCAGCAACCCTACGTAGCTACAGTTACGCCTATATTCAATCACCAAGCAGCGCAGCAGGCACCGGCATATCAACAGACAGCTTATCAGCAATGGCCTAAAAACCAGAATTATCAGCAACCAAGACCTCAGGTTCCACAATAGAATTCTCCTCACAAGAAACAAGGAGGAAATCCAGCATTTCCACCTATACCGATGTCATATACAGAGCTTTACCCTTCCTTAGTAGAGCAAAGGTTAATTGTTACTAGACCTCTGGGACCACCGACAGAGAAATCTATGCCTTTCTTCAACCCAAATGCAACTTGTGCTTTTCATCAAGGAGGCGCTGGTCACGACTTAGAAGGATGTTTAGCATTGAAGAACGTAGTGAAGGGTTTGATGGAAAAGAATATTCTTTCATTTGCTGATAATCCACCGAATGTGAAGAACAATCCTTTACCTACCCATGGGACCACAAATGCCATAGAGGATGAAAAAAATGAGGTCTTAGTTTTGGATGCAACTAAGATCAAGAACCCTATCAAGACTTTCCATGCCAAACTATTTAAAGCTGGATTAGTTGAAGTTTTCCATGATGACTATGAAGAATGTAATGCCAGTACCAAGGGCTTCCGTTTAGTCCAAGATGACGTTCAATATTTGATCAATGAAGGGTTCCTGCAGGTGTTCAGTAGAGAAAAGGAGAACAAAGTTGCAGCGATTGAGCCTGTGTTTAACCTGCCAAAGCCAAAAGGGGAGGTATCCAAGTCCAATGTACCCAAATCTCAGTCTGTGGTTCCTGTATTTAATAAACCAGTACCAATTTTCAACAATCCTGAAGCGATTAATGCTTCCACCATTAGTCATTTCAAGCAATGCAACATCAGACAACCTGTTCCATTTAGGTTTCGAGGGACCAAGGCCGTGCCGTGGGTCTATGAGAATGTTATGGGTAACAGAAGGCGAGAAGACGTGATTCCAAGGAAAGAGGTGGGAATCACTATTGAAGACATAGTTCCAAGGAAAGAGGTGAGAACTACTGTTGAAGATGTGACCAATATAGTAGGAACTGGGAAGATGACGCGAAGTGGAAGGGTCTACACTCCTTTTTTCAAGGAAACCGCACCCAAGGAGATTATTGCCCCCATCCCATCTAGAGATAAGGGAAAGGAGATAATTTCTCAAGAAGCAGACGAAGAGTTCCTAAGAATTATCAAGAGGAGTGATTAAAAAGTGATAGATCAGCTCCATCAGACACCGTCCAAGATTTCGATCTTATCTATGTTAGTTAATTTGCCAGTTCATGGATCAGCTTTGCAGAAAGTACTAGCCCAGGCACATGTAGCTCAGGACATAACAGCCGGACAGTTTGACCATGTCGTCGCCAACATTACAGCCTGTAATACTCTTAGCTTCAGTGATGAGGAGTTACCCCGAGCTGGAAGGAATCATAATCTTGCTTTACATATATCAGTGAAATGTCAGGAGGATACGATGGCCAGAGTTCTCGCAGATATCGGTTCATCCTTGAATGTTTTGCCAAATAGAACTCTTGATAAATTGTCTTACCAAGGAGCCATAATGAGACCCACCTCTCTTATTGTCAAAGCTTTTGATGGTTTAAGAAGATCGGTGATGGGAGAGATTGAGCTACCTATTTTGATTGGCCCTCAAACATTCAACATCCTTTTTCAGATCTTGGATATCAACCCTACCTACAGTTGTTTACTGGGTAGACCTTGGATCCACGAAGCTGGTGCTATAACCTCTACCTTACATCAGAAGATGAAGTTCGTGGCCGATGAGAAGTTAGTTATCATACATGGTGAGGAGGACCTGATGGTCAGTAATTTATCCTCGTTTCGTTACATTGAAGCAGATGAAGATGCTTTGGAAACTTCTTTCCAGGCTCTTGAGATATCTAATGTCGTTATGCTTGATGACAAGGAACCAATGGCCTCTGATTGTCCATCTTTTGCTTCTTTCAAAAGCATTCAATCTGCTCCAAGAGGAGGAGTACCTGAAGGCTGGGGCAAGATCGTCGAGGTTCCAGAAAGAGAGAAATACCAAGGGTTTGGTTACAAACCAAATTTTGAAGGAAAAACTGTTTCAACGAAGGGAAAACTAAGGACCATTCAAGCAGTGTTCGTCAGTGGAGGACAGCAAGTCCATGCAATTATTGAAGATGCTAAAGACGAAGATATCGATCACTTGGTGTTTCAGTGTGACGCTGCTTTAAGCAACTGGGAAGCCATTGAGATACCTACTTTGTACCCGTTGACAGAGTAATTTGTTTGTTAGCTTTGATGTTTTCAATTTCGCAGCCTTGCCCGAGGCTTCAGATTATTTTGTATGGGCCACCGCTTTTAAATCTTATTAATCAATGAAAGTGTTTGTTTTGTTAAATTCTTTGTCTTTATTCCTGTTTCCGTTTAAGAAAATGGCAATCTTTTCAAAACTGCATTCTTTTCCTTCTTCTTGCATTCCTGTTTGTGCATTTTTAATAAAATAAA
The DNA here is from genome assembly GCA_022829125.1 of Lathyrus tuberosus. NCBI lineage: Eukaryota > Viridiplantae > Streptophyta > Magnoliopsida > Fabales > Fabaceae > Lathyrus > Lathyrus tuberosus. The sequence continues at coordinate 679,475 of JALAZF010000162.1, read as the reverse complement.
TCCCTCCATCGTGCAGAATGATTCCCAAACCCGTTGTATTCAATGACCCTACTCTCACTATCGACTTTGATTCACCCATTTATCAAGCTGAGGAAGAAGAGGATTATGAGATCCCCGATGATTTGGCAGAAATGTGTGAGTATCAATACCCGGACCTTCAGCCACACGAAGAGAAGGTTGACATCATCAACCTTGGAACTGAAGAGAAGAGGAAAGAGGTCAAGATTGGGGCAACGCTTAGGGCAGAGATCAGACAACGATTAGTCCTGCTTTTGGAAGAATATGTAGATGTGTTCGCTTGGTCTTATCAAGACATGCATGGATTGGATACTGATATAGTAGTTCATAAACTACCGCTCAAGCCTGAATGTCCACCTATGAAGCAAAAACTCCATAGAAGTAGACCAGATATGGCTCTTCAAATCAGAGATGAGGTCAAGAAGCAATTGGATGTAGGATTCTTGGCAGTTTCAAAATATCCAGAATGGGTATCCAACATCGTGCCGGTTATGAAGAAAAATGGTAAAGTGCGAATGTGCGTAGATTACAGGGATCTCAACAAAGCTAGTCCCAAGGACGATTTCCCACTACCACACATTGACACTCTTGTGGATAACACAACTAAGTTTGCAATTTTCTCCTACATGGACGGTTTTTCCGGTTACAACCAGATCAAAATGGACCCAGCTGACATGGATAAGACTACATTTATCACCCCGTGGGGAACCTACTGTTACAAAGTTATGCCCTTTGGTCTGAAGAATGCAGGGGCAACTTACCAGAGAGCTATGGTAACTTTGTTCCATGATATGATCCATAAAGAAATTGAAGTGTACGTGGATGACATGATTGCTAAATCCCGAAGCGAGGAAGAACATTTGGATCATCTTTTGAAGCCATTTAAGAGACTCTGGAAGTATCAGTTAAAGTTGAATCTGGCCAAATATACCTTTGGTGTCAGATCAGGGAAGTTGCTCGGTTTTATCGTCAGCCAGAAAGGAATTGACGTAGATCCTGACAAGGTAAGAGCAATTCAAGAAATACCAGCTCCACAAACTGAATCACAAGTCAGAGGACTTCTGGGTAGTTTGAACTATATATCCAGATTCATCTCCAACATGACCCCAATTTGTGAACCGATCTTCAAACTGCTCCGTAAAGACCATACTAAAGAGTGGAATGCTGATTGCCAACAAGCCTTTGAGAAGCTCAAAAGCTATTTGCAGGAACCCCCTATTCTGATTCCTCCTGTTCCTGGAAGGCCTCTTATCATGTACATGACTGTTCTAGAATGATCCATGGGTTGTGTATTGGGCCAACGTGATGAAACTGGTCGCAAAGAACATGGCATTTATTACTTGAGTAAGAAGTTCATTGGTAGTGAAAGCCGTTATTCATTACTTGAGAAAACCTGTTGTGCCTTAGCATGGGCCGCTAAGCGTTTGAGGCAGTATCTGATAAGCCACACTACTTTGTTAATCTCGAAAATGGATCCAATAAAGTACATCTTTGAGAAGCCTGCTCAGACAGGAAGACTCGCCTGTTGGCATATGCTATTGTCAGAATATGATATCCAGTATGTACATCAGAAGGCTATTAAAGGGAGTGTATTATCAGAATACCTCGTAGATCAGCCTGTTGAAGATTATGAACCGCTTAAGTTTGAATTCCCGGATGAAGACATTATGGTAGTGAAAGGTTGTGAAGGGCCTGACCCTAATGAAGGCTTTGAGACTAGTTATAGATGGAAGATGATGTTTGACGGTTCCTCCAATTTCAAAGGACATGGCGTAGGTGTTGTGTTGATAAACCCCAATGGTGGTTACACCCCTTTCACAGCAAGGCTGGATTTTGAATGCACAAATAATATTGTTGAGTACGAAGCATGTATTTTGGGTCTAGAGGCTGCTGTTGATATTGGAATCAATGTTCTTGAAGTTATGGGTGACTCTGCTTTGGTCATTTACCAAGTCAAGGGTGAATACGAAACCAAAGATGAAAAGCTCATTCCATACCGTGCTTACATTATGGAATTGATTAAGTGTTTTGATGAGATCACTTTCCGTCATATACCTCGTACTAAAAATCACATAGCTGATTCCCTAGCTATGTTAGCTTCAATGTGGCAAGTCAGGTTTCACAATGAAGCACCTCTCATCAGTATCGAGCACAAAAATGAACCCGCTTATTGCCAGGAAATTGAAGAAGAAGTGGATGGAATACCTTGGTTTCACGACATCATGAATTATCTGAAAACTCAGGAATACCCTGTCAATGCTTCCAATCTTGATAAGAAAACTTTCCGAAGATTGTCATCCAAATTCTTTCCCAGTAACAATGTGCTTTACAAGAGGAATCATGATATGGTCCTGCTAAGATGTGTTGATAGACGAAAAGCAGACCTGCTGATTCAAGACATTCATGATGGAGCCTTTGGCACTCACGCCAACGGACACGCCATGGTTAAGAAAAATTTAAGGGCTGGGTATTATTGGTTAACTATGGAAGCTGATTGCATCCAATACTCCAGGAAATGCCATAAGTGCCAGATCTACGCAGATAAAATGCACGTTCCTCCTACCTTGCTGAATGTTTTGTCATCCCCTTGGCCTTTCTCTATGCGGGGCATTGACATGATTGGAGCTATTGAGCCGAAGGCTTCCAATGGTCATCGTTTCATTTTAGTGGCCATTGACTATTTCACTAAATGGGTTGAAGCTACTTCCTTTACCAATGTGACTAAGCAAGTAGTTGCTCGTTTCATCAAGAATAATATCATTTGTCGTTACGGGATTCCCAATAGGATCATCACTGACAACGGAACAAATCTGAACAACAAGACGATGAAAGCGTTATGTGACAATTTCAAGATTGAGCATCATAATTCCTCACCTTACCGTCCCAAGATGAATGGAGCTGTCAAGGCCTCCAACAAGAACATCAAGAAGATCCTGCACAAAATGGTCAAGACTTATAAGGATTGGCACGAGATGTTTCCATTTGCTCTGCACGGATACAGAACTTCGGTTCGAACCTCGACAGGGGTAACCCATTTTTCTCTTGTATATGGAATGGATGCAGTACTCCCCATTGAAGTGGAAGTACCATCTCTGAGAATCCTGATGGAAACAAAGCTTGACGAAGCTGAATGGGTTAGAGAAAGATATGACCAACTGAACCTCATTGACGACAAGCGACTGACTGCTATGTGTCATGGTCATCTGTATCAGAAAAGAGTGAAGAGGGCGTTCGACAAGAAGGTCCGTGTCCGGGAATTTCGGGAAGGAGAGCTTGTACTCAAGAATATTCTGCCATCTCAAAGGGATGCTCGTGGAAAGTAGACGCCTAATTACGAAGGTCCATTTGTGGTAAAGACTGTATTTTCAGGAGGCTCTTTATTCCTCGCAACAATGGACGGTGAACAACTCACACACCCTGTGAATGCTGACTCTGTACGGAAATATTATGCTTGAAAAGAATTCTAGAATTTTAGTCAGTAGGGAGTAGTTCATTGAATATGATGTAATCCTTTCCTTTTGCCATTTTTAAATTGTAATGATCCAGGGAACTTCGCTATTGGCAAGTTACCATTCTAATGAAATCAGTTTTTTGAGCCACTTCTTTGTTTGATATTCATCATTACTCTGATATTTTTCATTGTTATGCAAAACTTCACTTATTTATTAATAATGATTTTAAAAGCGGAATGTTTTGAAAAAAAAAAACTTTGAGCTCTAAAGAAGATTGGCAATGTCTCCCTAACTTAAATGCTTTAACAATGGCTAATTACTAAGGGCGTCTAACTGGTATCTATGCAAGATGTTTGAAGAGAAGTTGTTGCCCCAGTAAACTATAAATGTTCCCATATTGGCTTTGTAGACTGACTATCTGCTCAGATTTCAGTGTGATTCTTTGTGGTGGACGCGGTGTTCTTGTTTTATTTTTTGGCTATCTCCGGTCTGTCGTCTCTTGCATATCATTGAGCATTTGCATCATACCATAGCATTGAGCATCCTTGCATTTTTGGGGTGTTTGTGGGGTGGTTTTGTTTCTTTCCCTCTCCCCTTTGGTGGGTCTTTGGTTCTTTGTCTTTGCTTTGCTTGTGCCCGGTTTCTTTGCCTCTGTGCGCCAGATTTTGACCATTTGTGCGGTATTCCCCTGGAAGTCTAACCTGCAACCATGTTATTACCTTTATCACCCCATTTAAGAAATTTTGCAAATCCAGTAGCAGCTAATTTTGTTTGAAATCAGATTATCGTGAATCTGTATTTCCGGTTATCGTGAACCATTTGCTTATTTATCTCTGGTTATCGTGAACCACTTTGTTTGAAATCAGATTATCGTGAATCTGTATTTCCGGTTATCGTGAACCACTTTGTTTGAAATCAGATTATCGTGAATCTGTATTTCCGGTTATCGTGAACCGCTTTGTTTGAAATCAGATTATCGTGAATCTGTATTTCCGGTTATCGTGAACCGCTTTGTTTGAAATCAGATTATCGTGAATCTGTATTTCCGGTTATCGTGAACCATTTTCTTTGAAATCAGATTATCATGAATCTGCATTTCCGGTTATCGTGAACCACTTTCTTTGAAATCAGATTATCGTGAATCTACATTTCCGGTTATCGTGAACCATTTTCTTTGAAATCAAATTATCGTGAATCTGTATTTTCGGTTATCGTGAACCATTTTCTTTAAAATCAGGTTATCGTGAGCCTGCATTTCCGGTTATCATGAACCTGTATTGCTTAAATCTGGTCAAATATAAACCTAAACCCAAATTACCAATCCTACTCATACTGGTAAAGTAATTATTTGTTATTTCAACTAACTCTTGTGAATACCAGAGTCTTTTCTTGGCTCATGAGCCTTATTACCTTTTAAATTTCAGGTGTTTTTATCTGGCGCGCAGAATTCATCCCTATCTTTTCTGGTTTTTCTTGAAGATCCCGTTTGAACTCTTCAGCATAAGAAATCCCCAGAAAATCTTTTCTTCGGGTGTCTATCCTTTTGTTTCAACTGGTCTCCAGTGGAGATCATGTCTTCTTTCTGGTTTCTTGCCCAGTAAGATTGTGCCTTTTCCCCAGTGTCGTCCGGTCATGTTTGAACCTGTCGTCCACCTCCCTGGATCTTTCCCCAGTGGAGAACACCTCTCTGGCTCCTATCTCCAGTGAGGATCTGTAGGGTTTCCCCCTTTCATTTTCTATCCCCAGTGTTTCCTCAGGGCTCCCCAGCGAGTCTCATCTGTTGGTTAGCCTGCATCCCCAAGGAATTTCTTCCTTGTGGATACTAACCCTTTTTTTGCTTCCCCAATGAAGCTTCCCTCTGTGGTGGGCAGTTTCTTTGTCCTTTGGTGCTTTGTTTTGTCTGCATTCTTGCATCTTTCATGGCATCATGTCATTATATTAGTAGCATTGCACGTCTTTGTACCTTTCACCTTGACGTCCCGAGGATCGTCGTTCCTCGTGCCATCCGGTGAAGATATTTAAATAGGGGCAACTGTTGTACCCCAAATTTTACCCTTAGATCCATTGATCTCTTGCATGTCATATTAGGTCAATCATGTTGCACAGCTAACCCTTTTTATCAGGTCTTTGTTTGTGTTTGTTTCTTTTTTATCAGGTTTATCTTGAGGAGATTCAAGGAGTGATTGATCAAGATTTTTGGATGGAGCATTGAATCAAACCAATCTCTAGGAGATGTCTCCATAACCCTAATCCCTACATGACCAAATTTCTACCCACTTTATCTACCCTCATTTGTCACCTTCATTTTCTAAAACCTATTTCATTAACCTTGTCATTTAACCAATTTTATTCAATTTGTTCATTTTAATTCTCCTAAACCACATTTAATCCTAATCCATTGCCAAATCATCCATTATTATTTATTTTTCCTAATCCCCTTTGTTTACAACAAGAATACAAAAAAACCCATTCTTAATTTCCTAAGCCCAATTTGGTGAGCCCATCGTGACCAAAAAGAAAGGAATATGGTGCAAACTATGTGGATTTTAATTTCATTGCCAATGACCAATAGGAATCAAGTATGGCTATGTCGACTTTTCAAACCAATTATCAACCAGTGGAGAAATGACATGTGGCATATAGCAAAACCAAATTAACCAAGTTGCTTCTCCTCCCTCGTCCTTGCTCGTGAAACTCAGATTGGAAGGAAAATTCAAAACATGAACACATCAAATCGTTCAAAACCAATTCAATTCTTGGCGCGTTAATTCATTTTAAAATCTCCAAATCACTTTCCCGTTTAAGCTTCCTCATCTGGCTTCTTCAAAAGCAGTTCTGGGGAATTACCATTTCCATCATCCACTCTGATTCACTCTGCATCACCCTGTATGATTGTCATGGTGCCGTCCCCATCAATTTCTCTTTCAAAGCCTACCTGTGTGGCAACAGAGGTTTATTTCAGAAGCAATACACCAAATGAGCATTTGACCCTGCATTTCTGAGCCATTTGTATAGCAAGGGAGCGTTTGTCTCCCAAGGATGAACAACATTGGAATTTAAATGTTAAACCCTATCTCCTTTTGCACCCAAGCTGTTTTAGTTTTGAATTCAACCCGGCCCATCAAGTTAGCCTATATAAGGAGCTCAATCTTAACACTTGAGGACATCAACATTTCTCACAAATACATCCTAAAATCTTTGAGCTTTCTGAATCCACGAGCAAGAAAGGAGGAAGCTTGTTTCTGGGAATTTTTTATTCAAAGAAAAGAGCTTATCACAGTTGAAGGTGCAGTGGACATTACTCCACTTGGTAACCCTTCTTCTCTTTTCCTATTCATGTCATCCTCATCATAAATCTTATGTCCATGTTATAATTCGGATATCCATATCATGACATTAGTGTTTGAAATGATTTGGCTTGTTTTGCTATGCTACCATGCTTTGAATCATAGAATGTGAAATGGTACCCTGTTGAATTTATTGTTTTTCTCATTTTCATTGTGATGTTATGCTGTCAAACTTTGGTTGAGTATCATTGTTGTTATCATGTTAGGAATGCTCATTGACTCTTGTTGTTTCTTGAGTGATAGTGTTTATAATGGAAGTTTGCCTTGACTCACCCTGTTACAAACTGATGTGTGATATCCATTTGCTTCCATATTCTGGTTTATATGTATCTGTTTATGTCATGACTGTTTTCTCTATGTTTGATACTTGAGTTTGCATATGCCCTGTTAAAAGTGTTTTTTTCAGTTCCATAGAATCTTAGTATGAGATTATGGCCTTGTGTTTATTGATCAAATGTGCATGCTTGTTTCTCTATGTGTGGTATGTGTATGTCTGGTGTTGAGATGTTTTCTTCAATTTTCCTTTGTTCTTTTGAGTACAATTGATTGAAGTGTCAAAATGTTTTCGCTCCATTACCTAGCTAAGTCACACAACTGTTTCTTATTTCTCACTGAAAACTTGTTAATGTTGTCCTTGGTTAGTCCTTTGTTCTTGCTATGTCATAACCATGTTTTCTAACTCTGTCGTTGAATGATATCTTGTGCATTTGAATTGCTACTTTGACAAACTTTAATCCTTTCTATGACCATGTTTTCTTGATGTGTCTCTGCTATACCATGAACTTATGCCTTTGTTTATCTATTCATGCTTGTATACATCTTGATATGCACATACAACATGTCATGAGCTGCTGGTCTGTCAACTGTTATGCATCCAAATCATGTGTGCTTAGATCTTTGGCAAATATGTTAACAGTTTTGTATGATGACCTGACCTGTTTTCTTTCAATGTGTGTGTATGTGTTCATGACTGATTGAGTTCCTTTCTTTTGTTAAGTTTGTTGAATGCTACATTACAATCACTTTGGCCAATGATTTTTTCCACTGATCACACACTCACACCAAAATTAGAGATTTGTGTTCATGCTGCAAATCATTTGTTGGTTTGCACTTGGTTATGTTTCTCATTTCTTGACAGTTGTTTTTTTGAATGATTTTGTAACTATATACTTTCTGGTATACATGCTGAATTGATGTATCTGACCTGTTGATTTGTTGAAATTGTGCACTTGCTTTTGTTTTATAGTGTTAACTTGATAATGTTGGTTTTATGTTGAACCTGGTTTGCGGATTCATTATGACGTCATGACATATTCATTACTTCTCTTGTTTCATATTGTGCACATCTGCTCCCTACCATGCTATTTGTCCTAGACTAGTTTGATTTGTGCATTTATGACTGATGTATGGTTTACCAACTTCTTGAAATCCTTGCCTCATTTGTTATGGATATATCTTGCTGGCATGTGTTCGAATTCAATTGATGTTTATGGACTCAACTTTGCTCTGATTTGTCACCTACTAATCTTATGCCTGCTGCCTCTTGCCATGCTAACTGTTTTGAGCCAATTTGAACTATGCATTGATGAGTTAAATGTTAATCGTTTGGAACTTGTTTTTGATGCTATGCCTTATAGTCTTAGCATGATAATTTGGGGAATGGCTATATGACTGAGATTGTTAAATACTGATTGCTGTCTTTTCGTTTACCATGAATCCACTTGTGAAAATGTCCCTATGCCACTGATTCTTGATCTACACTCTAATTATGAATATAAATTGCTAATCTGTCAACTGTTGAGTACCCAAATTGTATGTGTTTCTAACTTACTTTGCTCTTGCATTGATTTGTTAGTTTACATTAACTTGTGTTTGAGTCCGTGTCACATTGTTTTGGAGTCCATAATCTACATCTCTGCTATCTTGCATCCAACATGTTAAGTCTTGATGATGTTTTGGATACGTGAAACTGAACCTAATTACGTTTTGGATCCTTGAACTACATACTTGTTTGCTAAAATATTTACTGAACCTCTTCTGAATATGCTTGCCATTGTGATTGCGCTGAAATTTGTTACTTCATATTCGAATGTTCTTCCATATTACCAATTCGCGTGATTAAAGTACCCACTTACCTGGTATCTAGTATATGCAGTAATCCTTGAGTTTGAATTGATGATTATGTTCTGCTCTATGTTATTATTGGTTAATTGGTATGGCACAGCTATCGCAGTCGTGTGTAGATTGTGTTTGGTTGGTTTATGTCATTTATTTGGAGTATACGCGCACGTCAAGACTTATATGGTTTTTGAATCCGTTTAATAACCGGGTGTAGTAGCCACCCTAGTGGCAAGCCCCTTACCTTAACACGCATTGCCTAACCCTTAGGACTGGGGTTCGAATCCCCCTCGCCCCAGTCCTTTTATTTATTTTTCTGAGTTTCGCTTGTTTTAAATATATATATATATATATATATATATATATATATATATATATATATATATATATATATATATATATATATATGCGCTATCCTTCATATGTCAAGATGTGCGCGTTGGCATGGTGGTAATGGTTTTAGGCTGTATGCGAAATGACATGGGTTCAAGTCCTAGAAATGCCACTTCCTCTCTTTTTATTACTTGATGATTTTCTTGTTTTTTAAGTTGATGCTTCAATTTTCAAAATATCATAACTTATTTAAGTTTTATCCTTTTTCTTCCCTTCTTTTTGCCATATTCTCCTTATTGAATCTATTTTTCATATATAAAAAGAAATTGATAAAAATATTTAATGTTTGAGGCCTTTATGCATGATTAGATCATAAATGTTTATTAGGGTTTTTGTTGCACTTTCTTGTTCATCATGCCATGTTATATCTATCTATCATGTTTTATCATTGTCTAATATGTATGATTCTACTTTGTATGATTTCATAAACTTTATTTCATATCATTATCTTATTCATGTATTATTGCATCTTCCTATTTGCATTATTAACTTGTTATCTTTTAGGTTTTTATAACTATTATCTTCCCCCCCCCCCCAATTCCAAAGGGAGATCACTTTAAATTGACTCTTGAAGTCATCTTACCTCATCCCTCTAGGTTTACCCTTATTTCTTGGCTATCATGAGCCATTGAAATCATAACTTAGAAGTAGGTTAGAGTTTTGAACTCTATGTGATTCTCACCATCATGAGAACTCACCTTCCCTTTATAACTTAGATCTAGAGAGTTATCGTGAACTCTAAAATGAGCTCATACTCATTTCCCCTTGGAACTTTGGCTATAGTCAATGGTTCCTATTCCTTCACCCTTAGATCGGTGAACTACAGATACTCTGATTCCACTCCCGTAAGGATACGTAGGCGCAAAGTGCGATGCTTTGTCGAGTATACTTAGAAACAAACCCCTAGGGTTTCATCCTTTAGCATAACACCCTTAGCAAGCGAGTAAGATATAACAAGTTAAAACAAGAGGTTCCCGTAGAGTACTACGGACGTTTAGGGTGCTAATTCCTTCCTTAGGCGTAACCAACCCCCGAACCTTAGATCTCCCCCCTTTAGGTTTTTCTAGATCTTGAACATTTCCTTTGGATAAATCAAAGTCGGTTGTGAATTTAAAGTTTTGCGATGCAAGTTAATTAATAGCTTGTTATCCGATTCTCACCGCAACAGGTTATGATCGATAACTTGCACATTCATCTTTTTTTGCTAAGCAATGATACTTAGAAAAAGCAAACTTCCCCTCGATCCTGGTTTCCTACCAAGGAACTGGTCTTAGTCTCTGAAATAAACTTCCCCTCGATCCTGGTTTCCTACCAAGGAACTGGTCTAAGTCTCTGAAATAAACTTCCCCTCGATCCTGGTTTCTTACCAAAGAACTGGTCTTAGTTTCTGAAATAAACTTCCCCTCGATCCTGGTTCCCTACCAGGGAACTGGTCTTAGTCTCCGAAATAAACTTCCCCTCGATCGTGGTTTCCTACCAAGGAACTGGTCTAAGTTTCTGAAATAAACTTCCCCTCGATCCTGCTTTCTCACCAAGGAACTGGTCTAAGTTTCTGAAATAAACTTCCCCTCGATCCTGGTTTCCTACCAAGGAACTGGTCTAAGTTTCTGAAATAAACTTCCCCTCGATCCCAGTTTCTCACCAAGGAACTGGTCTATGTTTCTGAAATAAACTTCCCCTCGATCCTGGTTTCCTACCAAGGAACTGGTCTAAGTTTCTGAAATAAACTTCCCCTTGATCCTGGTATCTCACCAAGGAACTGGTCTAAGTTTCTGAAATAAACTTCCCCTCGATCCTGGTCTTCTACCAAGGAACTGGTCTCAGTTTCTTTTGTCAATAAACTTTCTTGACAAGGGACGTTATGTGTATCGATTTTCCTCAAACTTCTCGCCGAATTTTCCTGGGGAGATGCCATTTGATAGAAAAAAATTTTGATGTCAGACTTGCTGGGGAACCCAGTCGTCTGAGTTGTAGAGGTGTACAAACTTCTCTGTTGGAGACGTCATTTGTCGACTCTATCTGGGGAAAACAAGTCTCTTGAGAGGCTGTTTCCATTTGGGGTCTTACATCATACTTTTCTCGGTATCTTCCCGGAGAAATGCCATATGATTTGATCCAATTTTGAGGTGCTGATGACCTTTTCGTAAGCGTATTTTTTAGAGAAAAATTGTTGTATTGTCGAATTTCTGATTACGAGGCTTTCTTTGAGGTTCAAGTTATCAAAGTAGGGCCAACTCCAATCCAGAAATAATTTGGGGGAGAGAGATAGCTCAGACACAACATTTCCTGACAAGGAAAGAACTGACAACTCGATTGAGAGGACTTTTATCACTAGGGGATAAGACCGACTAAGGTGATATTGATGCAATATGAATGCGAATGTGAATCAATAATGCATGATGTATGTATGTATATGCTGACAAAACTGACACGACATACAGACCAGTAGATGAACACGACTGGATCCTCGGCCACACTTGGGACGGAGAAGTATCGCTGGTTCAAGATAGCAATTCTGCCTTGCTTAGGAAAAAATAGTTCCCTCCGGGGAACAACCACTGGTCGGGCTTAGGAGGTAAGAACTCTGCCGGGGGGTGTCAGATGAAACATGGTCTCCGACACAGCTGATCCTTCATTCAGGCGTACTGGTTTAGAAGGATTACTTTGATTCTGCACTTTGAAGCTCGATTACTTCTCGAGAAGCGATCGATGTTCTTTCGATGTTCAACAGTCAAAAGAAATTGCCATCTTTATTTTAAAAGCAAAAAAGTTTTAACAAGTAAATTCATTTTTGTTTCGTTTTAAGAATCGTTAATCATGTTAAAACGTCGTTCTGTAAAGCTAAAACAAACAAGAATTGCAAACAAAAGCACAAGGGATCAAATTTTATTGATAGGATGGAAATCAGCCAATCGCGAGATTCCATAAAGTATTTACAAGGTTTGAAAATGGTAATTTAAGGGAAAAGGGCTGCAATGAAACATAACGACCACTATCCTTCTACCAACTTTGAATTCGGGACATCCTGAGCTTCTGTCGAAGATGACCTTGACTGGAGTTTTCCTGATGGATGGCATGACTGCTACTGAGGGATTTACCCTTGTTGGACGCAGTTACTTGCCATTATCCCTAACTTTTTCCTGGATTGTACTTTGAGATTTCCAATCCACCAGGATGATTTTTGATCATGTCTCTAATTTTTTCCTGGACTGCCCTTTCGGGTTTTCAATCCACCGAAACGTTTTTTTAGGCGAAGTATTTCTTGATTACGTCAGCATTCGTGGGGTAGGAAAATTCCTCTCCGTCCATGGTTGCAAGTCTCAAGGCGCTGCCTGAGAAATCTTTCTTGACCACATAGGGGTTGTCATAACTCGGAGTCCATTTGCCCAGGAATCAGTGAGAAATGATTGTATCTTCTTGAGTAGTTTGAAGACTGGCGCGCATGTCACGGTCATGAGGAATATAAATCTAGAGATGTAGTTCAAACGTCCCATGAATCCTCTGACTTATTTTTCAGTTTTTGAAGAAGGCATTTCTTGAATGGCCTTGACCTTGTAAGGATCAACCTCAATTTCTTTCAGGCTGTCGATGAACCCTAAGAGTTTCCCTGAAAGGGGACACCGAAGGTGCATTTATTGGGATTCAAGCAGAGTTTGTACTTTCTCAACCGCTCGAATAGCTTTGACAGGTGGGTCACATGCTCCTCTTCTGTCTTAGATTTGGCAATCATATCATCGACATATACCTCGATTTCCTTGTGTATCATGTCATGAGAAAAAGTAGTCATGGCCCTTTGATAGATTGCCCCAGCGTTCTTTAAACCGAACGACATTACCTTGTAACAAAAGGTACCCCATGGGGTGATGAACAAAGTTTTCTCCATGTCTTTCGGTGCCATTTTGATTTGATTATAGCCCGAGAATCCATCCATGAAGGAGAAAACTTTGAACTTTGTTGTATTGTCTACCAGCATGTCAATGTGTGGTAAAGGAAAGTCGTCCTTTGGACTAGCCTTATTTTAATCTCTATAGTCGACACACATTCTGACCTTTCCGTCCTTTTTTGGAATGGGTACGATGTTGGCTAACCATTGAGGATATTATGACGTGGCGAGGAAACCCGCGTCAATTTGTTTCTGTACCTCCTCTTTGATTTTGATTGCCATGTTCGGATGAGTCCGTCTCAACCTCTGTTTTACTGGCGGACATTCTGACCTCAACGGTAGATGATGTTCCATGATGCTGGTATCCAACCCTGTCATATCCTGATAGGACCAAGCGAATACATCGGGAAACTCTTTGAGAAGCTTTATCAAACTTTCTTTGGCAGTTGGACTGAGCAGTGCCCCAATTTTGACTTCTTTTCTCTCTTCTCCTGAACCCAAGTTTACCATTTCCAACGGCTCTTTGTGAGGTTCAATGGACCTTTCCTCTTGTCTGAGTAGTCGGGAGATCTCTTCTGGAATTTCGTTGTCAACTTGTTCTTCAGCCCTAAATACCGGGAACTCAAAGTTGGGAGAAGGCATCAGATCGTATGTTTCAATGGGGTTTAAAACAAGCGATCTGCATAATGTGATGATTCGTGTTTAGAATAGATAGAGAGAATGCAAGAGTGTGTGCTGTGTTTTTTCTGAAAACTTCTTGTTTTTATTATTGAATTATTTTTTAGGATTACCATTTTATGAAAAAGCAAAAAGAGAAAACAACAATAAATGCGGAAATTACAGAACGACGTTATTTTATTTATGAACAAGTCGATTCTTGAAACTACAGCCCTATAAAACAAAACTCAGTCGCTTTGGGCGAAGCGAAGAGAGAAAATTTACAGAAATGAGCCCTATCAAAACATCCGTTTCACATGGGCAGGATGAAAGGTTAAAGATGCAATTACTTTGACTTATGAACAATCTTCGGAACATAGACAACAACCCATTGGCGGAAAACTCCTCAGTTAATCACAAAGTCTGGTACCTTCCTTGATTTGTCTTCAGAAATAACGCTGATTTCTGGTGGAGTAGGATCGTTGGAATCTATCTCCCAGGCGGAGTTATTGTAGGAGGATTCCTCAGTTGTATTTTGCATAGTATTTGTGCTCTCAGGTGGGTCTTCTCATCCAGTTGGCTGGATGTCTTCGAACCTGATACGAGAGCTCTCAGGAGCAGTGTACTTGAACATATAGTCGTATTTTCCACTTGGTTATCCTAAGGTGTCCCACACTTCTTTGGAGCTGGAGGAGTCATCTCTTTCGATGACGTTGACCTCAAGAAAATCATAGTTGAAGAATTCTAGCCCGACAAGCTTTGCCAATTCATCGTCGTACTGGATATTTTCGGAATGCCCTGAGTAATGATCCCATGACATGGTGGGGATGCATGTATTATCTTCAATGATGCTCAGCTGATTTTCATTGTTCGGCTGATTTTCTTGCCCCAAGTCTCCTGGATATGGCTGCCAGATAGGCAGGCCATCCATTGGGCCATAATAGTCGTGGTCAAAGTTGTCCTTCATCAGAGTGTCTTCCTCTAATGAGTTTGGTGGAGAACAACATCCTTCCGGATCACAATCTCCGTATATCATTCTGACATCTGACCTGGGTATAAATCTCAGACTCTGTGCGGGATAGCGAAATGGCATAGGCACCTCTTCCTGAGACATATAACCGTCCTTCTTAAGATAGGACTTCCACTCTTCCTCCATATCGGAGGGATCTCCCTCGTTGATGGTATGGACTACTTGAGGCACTGGGTGAAGGAAACCTCCACTATGGAAGAAGTCCTGAATGGGTTGAAGACCTTCATCGTTAGCAGTTGTCTGGGTGCATGTTGCAGAAAAACCTAGACCCTTCTTTGTTTTATTATCAGTAGGAATGACAAGTTGTTCCCATCCTTTTGTATTGTTATTTTTTATCACTTTCAGAGCATCTCTGTATTAGGAAATCAAGGTTCTTTTCTCTGATTGATTCTCGTTGCTCACCGAAAGTGCTTGGAACTGAGTCCCAACAACCTCCTCGGGTTCTACACAAGTAGATAATGACAAGTTACTCACGAGCAAGGCTTATTCTCCACAGACCGTGATGAGTTGATCATTCTTGACGAACTTCAGTTTCTGGTACAGCGTCGAAGTGACTACCCCAGCCTGGTGTATCCAAGGTCTTCCTAATAAACAGCTGTATGCTGCCCGGACGTCCATGACCTGGAAAGTGATTAGGAAAGTGTGAGGACCGATAGTTATAGGAAGGTTGACTTCGCCGATAACTTCTTTCTGAGATCCGTCAAAGGCTTTGACGATGACCTCATTGCCCCTCATCGGGGATCCTTTGAATGATAGTCGCATTAAAGTGGACTTCGGCATAACGTTGATGGATGATCATGTGTCTACCAGTACGCTGGCTAAGGCATCGTCCTGGCAGTTGACTGTGATATTAAGCGCCATGTTGTGGCGTTTTCCCTCCTCTGGAAAATCCTCATCACTGAATCCTAATTTGTTGCAGGAAGTGATGTTAAAGATGATGCTATCGAACTGTCGTATTAACACATCTTGTTCCATAAAGGCCTTCTCTAAGACTTTCTGTAGAGCTTCTATGTGGGCTTTAGAACTGAGTAAAAGTGATAGAAAATAGATCTTTGAAGGAGTTTGTAACAGCTGATCAATAATGTTATATTCACTCCTTTGGATGAGCTTCAGCATCTCATCGTTGTTTTTCGAAAGGTCGGGATTACTGGATTGACCGACTGGTGGATCAGGAGCTTCTGTCTGAAGTTCCTTTTCTTTGTTAGGTTCTCCAACTCCTCGGTTGAAGATTCGACCGCTCCGTGTTACTCGACTGATGTCTGCAATATTCACGACGGAGGGTAATGGAATTTCCTTTCCATTCTCAATTATTGTTGCACCGTATTTGTAAGGGATCGCCTTAGCTGATTCATACGGTAATGGTCCCGATAAATAAATAACTACAGGAACCTTCTGATTTCTCTGACTGTCATAGGTAACTTCAATCAGTTCCTGGTTAAGAACCTTTGATTCGTCCAGTAGAGGGATGATGGTACAAACATCCTTGTTCTGTTGATGATCAGAGATTATGACAATGTCTCTGATTTGATCAGCGAAGTAGTCCGGCGTCCAGTTGATTAGCTCGGAACCCGGACATGGGTGAATCTCTTTACGATCCAACTGACCTTGAAGAGCTGCCTGCACAAGGTAGCATATTTGGTTATTCTCCGAGCAGACTCTACAGCATTCATAGTTGTGTGGTGGCACATGGCCATATCTACTCTGTCTGCAATGCATCTTGACCAGATTGGTCCTCAATAAGAGTAAATCATGAATTTGATAGTTGTCGTTAGACTCTCTCTATCAAATTAACTGTAGCATTTTCATGTTGAGGCAACGGGTTCGTGAGAACATTCGGATTCGTATCTTTGAAAGATAAGACCCCGCTCCTAACAAGCTTTTGCACATCAGATTTGAAACTGAGACAGTTTTCTGTGTTATGCCCTGATCCTCATTGATGGTAAGGACAAGTCTGATCCATTTTGAACCAAAAAGGCGGATTTTTTGGTACTGTAAGAGGAGACTTGGTTTGGACATTCCCCTTGACCAGTAATAATGGAAACAGTTCTGCGTACAACATGGGTATAGGATCAAACCCTGGTGGTCGCGTTGTACAGTTGTTGTTGTAGGGAGGATGAGCCTGATGAAGAGGTTGTTGTGTCCTTTGCTGATATTGTTGTTGATTAGGTTGGCTCTGTACAACCTGAGGTTGATACGTAGGAACAGGCATGAGATTGATAGCAGGAGTTACAGCTGCTACTGGTTGGTAACGTCACCTTTGCTTTCCGAGAGAGATATTCCCAATATCTTGCTCTTTTTTCTTAGGGAGAGCACTACCGTATCGTTTTGTATTACTTGATGATCTAGCGTCTTTAACCAGACGTCCTTATCGGACGACTTCCTCAAGACGAACTCCCATGCCCACCATCTTGGTGAAGTCACTAGGCGCACTGGAAACCATTCTATCGTAGTAAAATGAGCTCAAGGTTTTCAAGAAGATCTTTGTCATCTCCTTTTCCTCAAGAGGTGGAGAAATCTGAGCGGCAATTTCACGCCATCTCTAAGCGTATTCTTTAAAGGTTTCCTTGTCCTTTTGTGACATTGATATAAGTTGATCTCAGTCCGGTGCCATGTCCAAGTTGTATTTATATTGTTGAACGAAGGCAGCGCCCAGATCTCTGAATGTGCGAATCGTGGCGCAGTTTAAACCCATGCACCATTTAAGTGTGGCACCGGTTAAACTATCCTGAAAGTAGTGAACTAGTAGCTCCTGGTTCTTTGTCTGAGCCAACATTCGCCAAGTGTACATCACCAAATGGCTCTGAGGACAAGAGTTACCCTTGTACTTTTCAAAGTCGAGTACCTGGAACTTGTGCGGAACTTTCACATTGGGGACCAAGCAGAGATCTGTGGGGTCCTTTCCAAATAGATCCTGACCGCGAAGGGCTTGCAGTTCTTTCTGCATCTCCAGGAATTGTTCTTGGAATTTATTCATTCTGTCGAACATGCTGTCGTTTCCACCAGAAGGTATCTGTGGAATTTGTCCTTCCGGGACAGTGTGTACCACTGGTGGTGGTATAGTCATTATGGCCGAGACTCTCAGTGTCTCCCAAAGTTTGTAACCTTTAGGAGTTGTTGTCATGCCCCTGGCATCTTCGCTTTCCCAAAGTTTATAACCTTCAGGCCCAGCGGTTCCTATTGCGGTTCCCTGATCCTCAGCGATCGGCGGAACATATCCTTCTGGGATATAGTTAAGTGGCATACCCCAGGGACGATCTTTCAGCATTTTGTATCTAGGATCAAACTTCTCCACTATGGGCGTTGATGTGATCTCTGGGATCACAGCCTGTTGTTGTTGTATCTGAGCTTTTGCTAGAGCTTGCATGTCGTTATGAAGCTTTCTCAGATCTTCTTTTAGAGTGTCGATCTCTTCTCTCAACTCTCGGTTCTCTTCCTCGAGATCATCCATCTTTTTCTGACAATTGGCCCGAGTATTGTACGAATGAGACAGTTTGACTCTAGAATCGAGACACAAACATGAGATTCGTAGGTAAGAAGAATGTGTTTACGCGAGAATGATGAATCATATGCAATGATTATATTAATTGTATGTTTTTATTTATTCAAAGTAAACTTCAACAATTGGATTGCAAATATCAAACAGTGGGGAAACCCTGTTTTATTGAATTCAAAGAATTGCGGAACTGGAAATACAGTAGATTAAAAAGTGTTGAAAACGGAAATCTAAACTAATGGATCCTGAGTCCTCTCTGAGGAGAGCTCAGGTGCTGGTTCTGGTATTTTCCTTTTCTTTGACCGGGGCTCTTGGGCCGTTGTCAGGTTGCCATTCCTTTGCCAAGTGAAAGGAGCGAGCAAATTCCTTTGGTCATCCTGATTTTCTACAGCATGTTGCTCTAAAATCTCAATCAGAGCGTATTTTTCTTTTAATAGCTGCTGTACTTTCTTGCACTCTGCATTGAGAATACGGTACTTGTTCCACCAAGACCTCTTCTCCTGCTGAACTTTGCTGAGAGTAACCTGAAGCTTTTCCGTCTCAGACATAAAATAAAGGGTAGAGTCCCTTAATGGAAGAACTTCCTGACGAGGGTAAGGCATCCTCAACTTGAGAGCTCTAGTTTGTACCTAGTGGAGATAAGGCTCCACCGAGACGCTGTCTAGTTTTCCTAGAGACTCTCGCCCTTTCCTATGAACGTGTTTCAAAGCATGCACTATTTCTGTCTTTAGTACTCTGTCATTTTCTCCTTCCTTGAAGAAAAGACCTTCCAGATGAGCATTGCGTGGGACATGCCTCATTGGGTATCCGAATTGATGACGAATGAGAATTGGATGATAGTTGATTCCTCCCTTAGTTCCTATAAGGGGTACATTTGGAAAATTTCCACAACGGTTAATGATCCTAACCCCGTCGTAGATTCGATTGTACCAATCGATGTTAGAGTTGGTAAGAGACATGATTCTCTGCGACCAGCGTAAAGTATTCTTTTGATCCCAAAATGCAGCAGACTTGGGCAAATGGGAAGTGAACCATTTGTAAAGCAAAGGTACATAACACGTGATCATTCCTCCACTGTATAAATTCCTCAAGTGTACTAAATGATACATATCTGCGAGTAAAGTTGGTACAGGGTTGCCAATTAGGAAAATCTTAATGGCGTTGATATCTACGAAGTTATCAATGTTGGAAAACAAAAATAACCCGTAGGTGAGCAAAACAAAGATGCTCTCGAAAGCGGCCACGTTCCCTATACTGGCAAAGTACAGGGCTTTCTTTATCAAGAATTGGGCTGGCAAACCTTGGATGCCACCCTTAGTGGTCACGTGAGCCCTGACTTCTGACTCGTCCAGATAAATTGCTCTTGCAATAGTTCGATCTTTTAGAATTTCTTCCAGTCCAGAAAAGGGAGCTTGATCAGTGATATGCAGATCAGTCAAGTGAGAATACTCCTCCAGCGTTGGTGTTAGCTGATAATCCGGGAATGTGAAACAGTGGTAAACTGGATCGTAGAACTGGATTAGCGTGGACATGATTCCTTCGATTACATGGACCCTTACTAGAGACAGGAGTCCCCCATACTTGGCTCTGAAAGCCTCGTGGTTGGTGATCATTCTCGCCAAACCTCTCAAATCCTCTAACTTTGGAACCTTGAAGGTGTACTTATGAGTTTTCCTTCTACCGAAATCCATTAATGCAATCTCTGTATCTGATATTTGCAATCATTGTCTTAGTTTAATTTGTAAAAGAGAGACTAGAAGAGAAGATTTTTTTTTATTGAATGTTTTTTTTAAATGAATGTATGAATGCAGCACACAAAAACATAGAAAAAAAAGGGGTCAAGGGGTCGGTGTCATAAAGTCAAGGCTCTACCCCCCTCCCAAAGGTTTATACTGGTGATTTTTTGTACCTGTCCGCAAAATCATTGACCCCTCTTGGGATGACAACAGCAAGCGGATCGCCAGTGAGCTGATGTATCCTAGAGTGATCTCAGATGAGGGTAGTATCGCGTGACAACTATTTACAATAGATTCCGCACTACAAAATGGCTTAAGTCTACTAAAAACCTCAGCTTCTCAAATAACCCAGTCGACCACACTACTTTCAACAACCGAAGTCGTATAGGCAATGTATCTGCAAAGGGAGTCTTCACTGAGTTTGATGGTCGATCGGGGACTTTTAACTGGGATTAACTCCCCGCAAGATTACCCGCATTGTCATCATCTATCTTAGGTGTATGCTCAATCTTTCCACATGCGGCATCACACGCATTCCCATTAGCAAAAAAATAAACACATATATCAATTAGGAAAAGCAGTATATATATTTGTCTTAATCATCCTAGACCCTAGTCTTATGATCCTATACAGACAATGACTCCCCAGCAGAGTTGCCATTTCTGTGATACCTTGTGAACTCAAGGTTTTCACCTAAAAATTGTAAGAAAGATAAGAAGGGCCCCATGGTAGGCGCCATTTTTTTCTGTAGCGTGATTTTTGTGGTCCTGAGTCACGATCGCACGGGTACTACAGTTAGATTTATTTTTTATCCTATTGAGCTGATTAAGGAAGGGAAATAGATGTCTCCAATTAACCCTACTTGCATACTGAGTTTGAACAGCGGTCTGTTAGATTATAGATGCTATGTGGAAGTGGGGCCCAATCTTTGGTTATTTCGCCCGAGAACACGGTGTCTAGACTATTGGTGAGGTTTTTGATACTGTGTTTAGATTTGATGCTTTTGGGTTGATTTGGTGGAGATACTGGATTTTGGGTTTTTGATTAGTGTGCTCGCTAAGATGTTTCAATCTTGTGCCTACGTATTCCCGTTTAACGAAACAGGGAAATCAGAGCGATCGTAGTTCCTCTTATTCTATGGGAGGAAAAATGTCGTTTTGGTGTCTTGTTCAAAGCCCAAGATGTGAAGCTAAAGGTGATTTGTATCTTCTTCAAAGCCCAAGATGTGAAGCTAAAGGGGTTTTGGATGAGAGAGAACTTGTCATCTCTAAAGGGGGATATTTGGTCTGTTTATCACAACTGTTGGGTGACTGATTATAAAGGAGAATTACTTTAACTGGGATATGTGAATCCACCAATGCCATAATTTCCTTTATAGGGGATTTTTAACCTGAAGAAGAAGACTTTAACTCAGTTTAGAGCAATGCCATCTTTCCTTAGGAATTTCTCATGCTAAAAGAGGGACAGTGGCGTAGATGTAAATAATCCAGAGGCTTGCTGCTTACAGCAATTAGATGAAGGGGAAAAGGAGTTGTTGATGTTTGTATACTATGAGCAAGGCACAGATTGATGCTAAAAGGTTGATTGACTCAACCGGGGTTTTCCTTATACAAAGCCTAAGAGGAGACTAGTGACCCAACAAGAGGATGCTTTTGTGTCACGTACGAAGCCCAAGATGGGGGCTAAAAAGGTTTGACTCAACAAGAGAGTCTTTTATAATCAACAAAAGAGTGTTTTTATATCACGTACGAAGCCCGAGATGGAGGCTGAAAAGGTTTGACTCAACAAGAGAGTCTTTTATACTCAACAAGAGAGTGTTATTGTATCTCGTACGAAGCCCGAGATGGAGGCTGAAAAGGTTAGCTCCGCTGGGGAGAATAATTGTACAAAGCCCAAGAGAAGGCTAGATATGCTGGTGATTGTTTCAGTTTAGTGACTGTTCCAGTATGTTGGATAAAAGAGAAAATTAGTTCTTATAAAGGGAACAATTAAAGGTAAGGTTGTGCTTTGGTACTGATCAGAGGATCAGGGTTATTTCATGTTCTTTAAGGAAATGGGAAATCCAAAGGGTATTGAGACTATCCAATTCTACTAGTGTTTTGAGAAATCGATTCTTAGATAGTGAATGATCTTTGTATGATGCCCAAGAGAAGGCTGGTTTGTTAAGGGATGAAGGTCAACCCATTAACTGGTCGGATACTTGACTCAGAAAGACAGCTCTAGCAAATTTATGACTAGGTATTGTTCCTATACCTGTAGAGGTCTCGGGGTCCTTGTACTATGCCCAAGAGAAGGCATGAGAGCTTTTAAGAAGCCGAAGGATCCTTGTACAACGCCCAAGAGGAGGCGGTGATGCTTTTAAGAAGCCCGTGGGTCCCCAAACCTCGAGAAGTTCAAGACATGCTATTCACCAAGAATAGATCAAGCCAGGAAAGTCCGAGAATTTGGAAGAAACTCAAGAGATGCCAGTCACGGAGAATAGATCAACTCTTGGAAGTAGAGTCTCTTTGACGATTTCTAAGAGTGACAATCTGAGAAAGGGTTCACCGAGAATGCTGCCTTTCACGTCTCCATATTGTTTAACCCCAAGAGGAGGGAAGATTGTATCTGGTAATCCTATGGGGGATCTAGTTTTGACTGTATTTAAGAGTGACCAACAGGCTTTACCTAGTGCTAGACGTAGTTGCCGGAGAAAACTCTAGAAAACTATACTAGTATTACACAGTGGATATTGGACAAGTATATAAAAGTTTGTGAAAGAAGACTTACAGTGAGCAGCCCCACAATACAATTATATATATATATATATATATATGAAAGCGGATAAAGAAAGCGGGTAAACACTTACTCGGTTGTAGAGCTTCCGTGTTGTTTTGTTAGTTGTTCAACAAAGAAAGCTTAGATAACAATATTATATTCAAAATCAAAGGAGAAAGTGCTTTGAAAAGATTGTTGGGGCTTACAACTCAAGGAAAGGCCCAAGGTTTTATCAGTGATTGCCCTGTTGTTTTGAATTTGTACAGGGACTTATACAAGTGACTGAGGCCCAAAAAAGGTTTTTTGTACAAAGGGATGGGTCTTACACTCTCTCAAGAGACCCAAAGGGTTATTTTAAGAAAAGGAATGGGTCTTATAACACGAGGGTAGGCCCAAAGGATTTTGTTTTGAAATGGCGATCGCGCCAAGATTTTTGAAAATGCTGTGGGTCTTATACAATGACTGAGGCCCAAAAAGGTTTTGGTTTTCAAAGGGGTTGGGTCTTACACTCTATTAGAGGCCCAAAGAAAAGACATGGGGCTTATAGCACGAGGGTAGGCCCATTTGGTTTTGTTAAAAAGGTGACGATCGCGCCTTTGTTTTTGAAAATACAGTGAGACTTATACAATGACTGAGGCCCAAAAGGTGGTGTATTTACAATGGGGATGGGTCTTACACACTAATAGAGGCCCAAAGAGTTTGAAAACGATTTGTGAGGGTGAAAATCAAAGAAACCCTAAATTTGTTTTCCTTTAAAAGTAAATATTTAAAGAAAATCAAATAAAATGATAAAAATACCAAATAAGTTTGAATAAACCACTTGTAATTTTTGTTTAAGGTTTGAAAAATGAGGTTTTAATCACAAGATGAATTAAAACTCATTTGGTTTTGATTTTCAAGGTAAATATTCACTTTTAAATGTTTAAAAACAATTAAAAATGAATTTATTCACAAAAATACTAATATATTAAATAACTAATATAAATTTAATTTTTTTGTGGAATAAAATATTTCAACATTTTTGTGATTTTTTGCATAAAGAACCAATAAAAAATAATTAAAATTGAGGAAGTTATTAATTTTTCAAATTATTAAAAATAATAAGAAAAACAATAAAAAGTGGAAAAAATAGCAAAAAGAGGATCTGGGGCGAGAGGGATTCAAACCCCAGACCTCTTGTGTATAGGGCGCGCGCCTTACCCCTGGGGTGGTGATACATCCGTTGATTGAAACACAACAACAAATATACAAGGCTTGCCTTGTTTTTGGCCTAGCCCAAGGCAAGGCAAAGCAAGATTTTAGTTAGAAACGTGAATGCCATAACTTTCTCATTTCTCCATGGATTAGGACAAAATTTAGGTCTATCCTGCCTAGAATTTCACAAGGAATCCAATGGTGGTGGTGTTTTTTTTCAGATCATGCTCCTATTGAAAAACCCGATAGTGGTTTTGAAATAGGCCGTGATTTGCATTTTCTGTGCCATCTCTTGGTACAGGTATGAATTACATGATAAATTGGTGCAAACACAACACATATAACATGTATAAGAGATGGATGATCAGTGGACATCAAAAGAGAGCATGGTTCAAAGAATCCAAGTTGTGATGCTTACCTCTTTTGGAGCTTTTGTGCAATCTGCCAAGTACCTTGTTCTAGAAATGATTTGATGCTTTGGACACCCTCAAATGATCTCTTAGAAGCTTTTAGGATGGTTGGAATCATCTGGAAACCTCAGGAACAAGTTTGAGCTCTTTCTTGCAAAAGAGGCAAAAGTGGCCAAAATAGCAACTGCCTCAAATGATGTTCCAGATGTGTGGAACCATTTGGGAAAGTTCAAGGATGATATTTCGAGTGTGTTTGAGGTTTTATCTGGTTTGGAAAGTGATTGAATCAAGACATGGCTTGAAAAATGCACAAAATTCCAATTTTGAGGTTTTGAGAGGTGACTTTGAGATTTTGGTGTTAGAGGTCACTTGTGAGTGTTTGGATAACCGCTATATGATTTTTATGAGGTGTGTGTGTGTTATTGTTTGATTAGAATTGCTCTCAAACTCAAAACCCGATGGTGACTTGCTTTGGAAGGCAAATTTGGAAGTGAGAAGGTGATTTTGAGGAAAGCATCTGTTTGATGGCTTTGGTGTACTCAAACTAATCACAAATAATGTCTATTTATAGTGCAACAAGTTTGTTTTGGCATCAATAGTGAATGCCGACTACTGCAGAGGTTTGGCCAATGTTGATCAATGAGAATCCAAGTCTCCTCTAGCCATTGACTATAGGTTAGGGCAGAGGTTGCTGGTTCCCTGGTTGTTGGATAAGTCTTGACTAAATTCAGTTGTAAATGGCTCAGTCCATGCCACCTTGGTGCATCCATTAAATGCTCCAAACCAAAATTGGAGTCTTGTCCCTCTTTTAGGCATTTCTAGGTTTGGTATGCTACTTTTGGTTCCAAAGACTTGGGAGGCTGATGGATCAGTGTTTGTCCCTCCTTGGTTCCCCCTTGAGGTGTTCAAATGGATAGATTTGCTTGCCATTTGCAAAATTTGAGCAATTCGAGCAAAACTCCCAAATCTGCCTTGCTATGACAGTTTGCAGCAAGGCATATTGGCATGGTCATATCTCATGGCTTAAGTGGAGTTTCATGGAGTTCTTGACCATTTTGGAAAGCCCTTATATGATACAACAACTGTTTGATCATAGTTGGTTTTGATACCTTTTGGATCTAAGTGAAAAATGCCCCTACATTTGGAAAAAAGTGAAGGCAGATTCTGACTTAGTGAAAATTTCACTAAGTGTTGGAAAAAAGTGACATTTTCACTTTTTGTGATTTTGATCATTCCATAACTTAAAATCCATGAGAAATTGGAATGAGTTGTGTTTAAAGCTTTTGTAGAGGGCCATGAGAGTTACAAATCCAGCTTTGAATGGGGAAAATGGCCTTGTAGTTTAGGCGTTATGATCCTCCAAAGTTGGTACCCTAGCCACTTTGTTCCATAACTTAGAAATTTTCTAAGTTTTTATGGTTACCCCTTTTACAAGTTATCCCACTTTTCTTAATATTTCTTGATGAATGATGATTCCAACCACACATTAACATCATTTTAGGGTCAAAGAACCATAATTGTGAAAAATCTCAAAAAGTCAAAGTTGACTTTTGTGCACAATTAACTTTTTGTCAGATGAACTCCAAATTGTGCGATCCTTTATGAAATCTAGTCCTTGACCTAAATCAAACTTGATGGATTGATTTCATAGGTGTTATAGGGTGTATTGAATCATGTCCTAGGATTTGGGAGCATGTCCTGGTCAACAGTCAAAGGTACAGTTGACTTTTTCCGCAAAACCCTAATTGTGGTTCTGATGAAATTGAAACTTGTTGCTCAAGCTTATTGGATCAATCCATTGTTGAAAATGGATCAATGTAGTGTATTGGAGACCCTCAAATCATGTCTTGAGGTCTTGGCTCATGATTTGTCCCAAAAGTCAACTTAGGGGTGAATTAGGTCAAGAAACCCTAATTCCTAATTTTTAGTGAATGCATCCCCTGAGGTTAAATTAACTTGATGATTAGGTCCATGATGTCCCTTGGAGCAATTTGGATCATGTTTTGAAGTATTGGCTCATGCCCAGATGAAAATTTTCATCTAGAGGCCTTGGTCGACCAAAATCCTAATTTGGTGACACTGGCGATCTTGAGGCTTGATCCACTTGGAAGGGAGCAACCTTGTGCTTCATCCTTGAAGTGGGAGTTCTATTGATCCTTTATGGATGTTTGAGAGGTTAGACAAGTTAAAGATCATGTCATTCCTTGATTGATCCTTTGTCTAAGGCTTAGAGAGGGCTTGGAACCCTAATTCATGTTTATAGTGAATGCTCACCCATCTTTGGGGAGACTGATGAGGCATAATAGTTCATCCATATTGTGATGATGATTTGCACAATGATGGGAAATATTAGTGGTCAAAATTTGGGGTATGATAGATAGCATCGTTTCCAACATCACTTCCTGCAACAACTTGGGGTTTAGTGATGAGGAATTGCCAGAAGAAGGCAAAAGTCACAACATGGCGCTCAATATTACAGTCAACTGCCAGGACGATGCTTTAGCCAGCGTACTGGTAGACATAGGATCAGATCTGAATGTTATGCCGAAATCCACTTTAATGCGACTATCATTCAAAGGATCCCCGATGAGGGGAAGTGAGGTCGTCTTCAAGGCATTTAACGGATCCCAAAAAATAGTTATCGGCGAAGTCGACCTTCCCATAACTATCGGTCCTCACACTTTCCAAGTCACTTTCCAGGTCATGGACGTTCAGGCAGCATACAACTGTTTGTTGGGAAGACCTTGGATACACCAGGCTGGGGCAGTCACTTCGACACTTCACCAGAAGCTGAAGTTTGTCAAGAATGACTAACTCGTCACAGTCTATGGAGAACAAGCCTTGACCGTGAGTAACCTATCATTGTCCACTTGTGTAGAACCCGAGGAGGTTGTTGGAACTCAGTTCCAGGCACTTTCAGTGAGCAATGAGAATCAATTAGAGAAAGGAACCTCTATTTCCTCGAACAAAGATGATCTCGAGGTAATCAAAAGTAACAATGCAAAGGGATGGGGACGGTTTTTCATTCCTACTGACAATAAAACAAAGAAGGGTCTTGGTTTTTCTGCAACCTGTACCCAGACTGCTACTAACGATGAAATTTTTCATCCCATTCGGGACTTCTTCCATAGTGGAGGTTTCCTTCACCTAGTGTCTCAAGAAGTACATACCATCAACGAAGGAGATTCCTCTGATACAGATGAAGAGTGGAAGTGCTATCTTAACGAGGACGATTATATGTCTCAGGAAGAGGTGCATATGCAATTTTGCTATCCCGCACAGGGTCCGATATTTATACCAAGGTCAGATGTCAAAATGATATATTGAGATTGTGATCCGAAAGGATGTCGTGCTCCACCAAACTCATTAGAGGAAGACACTCTAATGAAAGACAACTTTGACCACAACTATTATGGCCCGATGGATGGTCTGCCTATCTGGAAGCCGTACCCTGGAGACTCAGGGCAAGAAAATCAGCCGAGCAATGAAAATCAGCTGAGCATCATTTAAAAGAATACATGCGTCCCTACCATGTCATGGGATCAACACTCGGGGCATTCAGTAAATATCTAGCACGACGATGAATTCGCAAGGTTTGCAGGACTAGAATTCATTGACTATGCTTTTCCTGAGGTCAACGTCATCGAAAGGGACGACTCATCCAGTTCCAAGGAATATGGGACACCTTAGGACAACCGAGTGGAAAATACAACTTCTTGGTCAAGTACACCGCTCCTGAAAGCTCTCGTATTAGGTTCGAAGACATCCAGCCTACTGGATGGGGAGATTTACCTGAGAGCACAAACACTATGCAAGATATAGCTAAAGAATCCTCCTACGACAGCTCTGCCTGGGAGACAGATTCCAATGATCCTGCTCCACCAGAAAGCGTCCTTTCTGAAGACAAATCAAGAAATAAGGTACTAGACTTTGTGATTCATCAACGAGTTCGCCGCCAATGGGTTGCGGTCGATGTCCCAAAAATGGTTCATAAGTCAAAGTAATTGTCGTCTTTATCTTAACCTTTCACCCTGCCCAGGTGAAATGGATGTTTTGATAGGTGTAATACCCCAAAATTTGCCCTCTCATTTTCCATATCATTTAGCATGAGCTTTCATTTCATTGCATCGCATTCAAAGCATAGAAAAATAAAACAAAGCATTGCATTCAGCATAGGACATGTGATTAAGGCATATTCCTTTGGTTTGAGCTTTCGGAATATTATCAGTGAGCATCAAGGACCTCCGGTTGGTCATGTTCTTTCTGCTTCATGACTTGTCTTCATTTTCAAGTTGTTCTCGGGGAATTGTTCTTGTATTGAGATTCTTGGTTATAAAGACAGGATATCGGTGGATTGAATTGCAAATCATTGGTCATGGTTGATTGAGCTTACTGATTGAATTGTGGGAATTCATTGAAGATATGAGTTTGGTGTAGAATTGGGCGTGTCGAGATTAGTTGTGTGGGCTACTTGAAATTCAAATTTCTACCATAAATCCATTACTCATTTCCATTTTTCTTTGTCCATTTTCTATCCATTTTTAGTAACTTCCATAATATCCATTTGTTAACCAATTTTCCATTACAAATATCCATATCCATTTTAGTCAAAATCCATTTCTATGTCATTATCCATATCGCTTTCTTCCTATCCATTTCAATTTCATCTCATTGCCCAATTCCAAATAACCATTTTCTTACCATTTTTCCAAATTCAAATACTCATTTTCAATCCATGTTTATAGATATCCATTCTAATTTTTATTTTATTTTTCTATTCAAATATCCAAAAGAATCTCTTGCTGGAGTATATAAAGAAAAATAATAGGTGTGATCCTCAATAGAAATTTCAATTTATTTGTGCCTTTAGACTAGTGAATTTGTGTGGGAAAGCAACGTTTGGCTACACTAAAGTAGGACTTTCTGTCATAGAAACGGATAAACCAATGCCAAGTGCAATATTCATTGTGAACTTTGACAAGCAGGGCCATGTACTTATGGTAAAATTGATACTGGAGAGGGAAATCTTGCTTCTTTGGTATCAATCACGGTGGAACGTATTATAGTACCTGGTGGTAGATTTGAAACCGTTGACCTTACTTCAAGATTTCTTATACCAATAGTTTCGATACAATAAATTGTATAAGGTGCCGCAATAATACGGTATGCTATAACCGTACAAAATGACGCAGCCGAGGTTCGTATACGCAACAGAAGCACAAGCACGTGAGCATAACAGCAAAAAGGAGGAGCTTATTATAACAACATACCAACTGAGAAATTCACAACAGCAGAAGATATATAATAGAAATTGATATTAGAACTTTCGCTAACATCATCATAACCTCCCTAACCGTTTTCTAACAACCTCCTAACTGCTTCTAACCATAACCTCCATTACCATCCCTAACAATCTCTAACTGTTAACAAAAACTCTCTAACAGAAAATTGATCACAAAAAAAATTCAGAACGCCCAAAACTCTAGTCGTCTTCAATTTCATTCTCTGCCAAAATTTCCATAATCTTCAATCGCCTTCAACCTTCAATTCTCCACATTCTGCAACTTTCCTCTACCAACTTTCTACTCTGCCATTGTTCTTTAACCTTCAACTTGCAACATTCATCCAAGAATTATCAACCGCAGCTTCGCATCAACATCATTCAACATCACCATCTCCGGCAATTCACATCATCTTCATCGATCCGCAACCGGCATAAATCAGGAAGCTCGCAACTGCTCCAAATTCAGATCGTCTTCACCAATTCATCAAGACTCCTTTTGATTCTCCATCTCCGATTTCTTCGGTATTGACTTTTCTTCATCATTCTTCAATTCACAGTCCCTGCAACAAAGTCCAAAGCAATCGTATTCAGCAACAATACAAGCTGCGATAATCTCCACAACCGTAGTTCACACGTTCAACAACAAGATTCAACGAACTGCGACACTTGCAACGCGAAGAATTCCGCAACAATCGGGATTCAGAAGATGAAATGAAAAAAGACGAAGAATAACAAAGAAGGAGGTTCAATGAAAGCGAAGAAGGCAAAGATTCAAACGTACACCTGAATAGGCTCCGATTCCAGGTGCTTGTGTGAGATCGGCCGGCGAAAAGGGAGGAACGTTTTGTTGCCGGAGTCGGTGTGAAAGACGAGAATAAGGTTTTTCGCCGGACGGAGTTCGGAATTGAAAAGTGATGATGAAGGAGGCGACGATTGCTTCGTGAGGTCATGGAGAAGGGGAATGTTGGTTGTTTACAGCGAACAGAATGAGCGGCGGCGCAATCGTTTTGGTTGAGTAAGGTAACAAGGTTTCACGTTGAGAAAATAAAGGAACATTTGATGGTGAAGAACATGTGTTTCTAGGGTAAGTCAATACATTGGGCCGGGTCGGTAAGCTGCGTATTGAGGAAGTCATTTCAGTTACACACCATCAAATCCCTCCCGCACCCCTTGTTCATACAGCAAAGATCTGTTGGGCCTGAACTGAAGACCTAAGGCCGCCCCCATGGAAATGCCATCCACACCTCATTTCCGCTGAATGCACCCCCTCTGGTAAGGTTTTTTAATTAATTTCTTTTGGTCATTTTAGAATTTCATGTTTTTTTCTAATTAGTTGTAACTTTGACTAATTAGTTATAGAATTTTGATAATGCTTTTACTGATTGGGTTTTGGGCTAATTGATTTCGATTAATTGTTTTTTTACTTAATCGTGCATTAATTGATTTCTTTTTGGCTTAATGGCTTTGTTAATCGAGTCGTTGATTAATGGTTTTAGATTAGATAATCTTGGTTTGATTTTAGAATTAGAATTAGAGATTTTAGGAAATTAACGAGTAATTTTGGTTAATCGATTTAGGATCTTTAGAATCAATTCATGACTTTAGAATTAGTTCAATTTAGAATTGAGATTAACTTGTAATCCTAAACCTTACTTAGCTTTTCCTTTTAATTAGAGTTAGATTTTCTAGAGCTAATTCACCGTTAGACTTTGTTTCAAAATAGAACTTAATTTTGACTTTAATTGACTTTCAACATGGTTTAGTGATTTAGGCTAATTAAGTTTAGGCTCATTAATTGACCTTTTCTTAATCACTCCTTAATTGTTTTTGCTTAATTGCACTAATCCTTTTTTAGCTTAGTTGCTTACTAATTGTTTTTGCCTAAGTGTTTACTAATTGTTTTGCTTAATGACACTAATTGATTTTTGCTTAATCGCACGCTTTTAGTTTAATGACACTAATTGTTTTTTTTAGCTTAATTGCTTACTAATCGTTGTTTTTACTTAATTGCATTACTTATTTTTTTGCTTAATGGCATTATTTGTTTTTGGCTTAAGTGCTCACTAATTGTTTTAGAATTAGAAACTAATTTCTAACATTGACTATGCTTAGATTCTAGATGCTAACATTGACTAGTATTTTCATAATAGTCTCATTAGTTAACTTTGTTAATAGTCTTTAATATGTTTGCATAGATTTTCGACTAATTGTTGCTTACATTTAGTATTGATTTCTTTCACTTCCTATTTGACAATTTCCATTTGAATTTTGACAAACTTTTGAGTTGTTTTGTAGTGTTTTACACTTGATTAGCTAAATGAAGAAGCTGCTGTATACATAGCTGCTGTGGACAAAGGGTGTTGTAAAATTGTTGATATCCTGGCTGGCAGCATATACACCCATTCTGTTCTGGAAATAGAAGCTGTTATAGACTGTTTTTACTTGTTGCTAGTTTTTACAGCTATGCAGGTGCTGGGGCGCTGTTGTTGCTGCTGTTTATGGCTTTTGGCTTTGTTTTATTGTTTTTTGAAGAGCATTTGGTTTCATGCCTTTCCCGGATCCATTCCATTTTCTAACACCTTTGTCCATTTATGCTAGGTTACTAGAAGCTTGTCAGTTTGCTTATAGTTTGCTTGCGTTGCTACGGATGGATATCCGTTCGGTATTACTTCTCTTCTCTTTTACTAATTCCGCATTTTCCTCTTTTGCCATGAGAAGTAGGATTGGGAGTCCGTGCCACTTGGCCGGCAATGATGGAAGTCCTCAAAGGAGGCTCTGTTTGTGATTGTTTAATATTGTGCCTGAAGACTTCTATGAGGCATCCCATTCCCATTTCCCCTGGTAAGACCTCTAAGAAGGCAATTGACGGAAGTTAGGGTTCGCAATCGACCCCCGTTATTCTAGTCGAGTCGTTCTTAGCTCTCATTACATGATTGAAGCTTTGAACATCACCTGCTCCTGTTATCGAGTCAGTCAAGTGGAAGATAGGGTTCGCAACCGACCCCCACTCATTGTCATTAGCTCACATCGACCGATGTTGACACTTATGTGATTTCATTCACATTTTTTTATTGATCTACTTTGATATTTGATATCATTGTATTGTTTGTTTTAGCTTTTGCTTCCTCATTAGGATACCTATTCTAACTTGTCCAAGTTAGATAGGTTAGAAAACATAACATAGGGCTAACACTGTTTTTCTTCTGTTTGCTTTTAATTCATTTTGTGATTGATTTATCCTGTGTTTACTTGTCTGATGACATGATCCCGTAGGATTCCTAGCTCCGCTTAATTTTTGATTAATTCGGAGGTAGGAGAGACATTAGGATAGCAATCCATGCCTGATAACATTAGGTAGCTTCCCTCCTGATCCTGACTTTAGGACCATCATTGCATGCTGACTTGTAGGACCGAGTTTCCCCCGTAGACTTTCCGTGAGTATCACCATTTCTCTCGCACCCATGCGATCGAGATCCTGTTTCCTATTCACCCGTAGTACCGTGAACTACGGATGCTCTGATTCCTCTTTCTTTTCAGATTGCGGATATGTAGGCACGAGATGCGATATCTCGGCGAGCACACTAACAACTAACTTCCGTTTTTCTTCTCTCTTGAGTCTTTCATCTTCTCATCTCAAAGAAAATTCAAAATATATAATAAAGGTAGGCATTTATTGCATTTAGGCCTTTCATATAAAGAAAAGATTATAAGGGGTCTACTCTTATAATCTTAGAATGTGTAGCATATAGCCCATCTTGGGTCAATGTGTTAGACATTTGATCTTGTATGATGGACTTAAATGCAATACTTGTTGAAGGTACAACTAATAAAAACACTTCTTCATTTCTTAATCAACAAAAACACTTAATAAACACAAGTATGCTAGTGTGTTTGAACCTTGACAATTGGAACTAAGTGTGGGGGTCTTCTTCACTCTTAGTGTGCTTTCTTACCAATTCCATCTTGGAATGTGAGAAGGTACACATTCCAAGGACTAAGATTTAGATACACTGTCATATGCAAACAAATAAAAAAACTTCTAAAAGACAAAAAACAAACAATAACGTCTTTCCTTCGGGAATTCTTTTCTCACCTCATTCACTCTCAACGTACGAACGCGCTCCTTCTCGTTCTCTTGCAAGATGGTAACGCACTCGGACCAGCGAGCCTGCAACACCTGAGCTAGAACGTTAGCCGTTCCTAAAAAAACACAAATAATCCATCCCTAGTGAGGGGAACTACGTCGCTCTGATTCTCATGCTCCCGATGAGATACGTAGGCAGTGGGGTAGGGCCCATGTGAGCACTTATTTTATTTTCCCTACATTTGTTTCTCGTTCCTCTTCCATTCTTTCTCCTTTCTTTCTTTCAGTTCCTTTTTCAGTATCCTTTTCTTACACCCTTTGATTGAAACAAGCAAGCGTGGATCCCATCGGGTACGATGGACGCGAGGGGGTGCTAATACCTTCCTCTTGCGTAACCGACTCTCGAATCCAGTTCTCTTGGCCGCAAGACCATGCTCTATCCTTTCCTTCAGGTTTATGCGGTGTTTCCTTTCCCTCTCATGGGATAAATACACATTGCTGGCGACTCTGTTTGGTGCCACTTTTGCGTTTGTACTAGGATGAAAATCCCGGGAGCAACAGCTGGAAACTCTGCTGGGGACAGATTGACCTCTTGCTGGTCCATCCTTAGCGAGTCGATCCTAGCGCTTGTTTGCTTTTCTTTCATTGGGTGTTTACTGTTATCTTGTATTTGCTATTTACTGTATTTTATTACTTGTACCATATTTACAACATGTTAGCATTTACATTTCATATATTATACTGTGTTGTACTGTTCTGTCTGTTTGGCGGGATGGGATTTCTGAGAGATAAGCCGACTACCCAGGCTTGAGTACACACATAGGTATTAGAGTGGATAGTCATGACGCTTGCGTGGTGGTGACCACGTATTGTTGTTCATGAGACCCACAACCAGACGAGGTTCTATCAGGAGCTTCCTGCTACTGCATGTTATGCAGGCCAGTAGTTATTCTCTTGAGGAACTGTTGACTCTGGCGACCATTCCCGAGAACTCAGTTGCGGCACTCCTCCCGAGATGTGATAGTGGCAGACCACATTTTGTGGCAAACCCAATGCACATTCTCGATCCGAGGACCCAATGCCGGGAACTCGCTATAGGATATCTTTTTTGAAAGAGAATCAGTGGAGGCACTCCTCGATTGGCGATAGTACTGTACCCCGAGGGATGAATGTACTATTACTTCTCGACCTCAGTGCCAGAAGCTGAGGACCTTTCGTTTTGGAGAGTCAGTTGAGGCCTCCTCGATTGATGATGATGCCAAACCAGAAATGGTGAACGTATCATCATTTCTCGACCTGAGAGCCCGGGATACTGAACATCCTAGTACCCACATGTGAGAGGGGCGGGTTGTTTACAGGTTTGCAGGTAACCGTAACCTTCATCCTACCCGGTATTCTGGTTTCCTTATCAGTGTGGACTCATCAGCCTGGTATTATGACATCATGATTATTCTGACCATCCCGACATTCTGATCAGGTCGGTGCTCTGATTATGCCGACATTCTGGCCTTCTGGTATTCTGATTATGCCGATATCCCGGCATCCCGGTCTTCTGATTAGTCAGATATTTTGGTATTCCGGTATTCTCTTCAGACCAGACCTGGGAGCTTATTCAGTCACCAGCACAGCAGTTATCCAGATTATATGGAAGCCTTGATCCCATGTCTGTTGCATCTGCATCATCATTTTCGCATACATGTTTGTGTATTTCCAAGGGATATTAATTTTGAGACTTGCCACTGAGCGTTTCCATCCATTTCTTATGGTTTGTAAAACAAATTTGCATCAAAGCATAATGATCCCTTGGAAATATTCGAACATGACATTCTGCATGGCATTCTCATACTCTTATACGCATAACAGGTGTTCCGGAGCGGATTTCTCATTTTGACTTGGTATTCTCCAGAAACGGCCAACAGGACTTCTTCCAACTACTCAATTCACCACAATCAAGGTTCAGATATGGAACAACTCCGAGCGGAAGTGACTGAGGTGAAAGCCCAACTGGGGCATTTTATGGTGGGCATTCAAGCGTTGTCCCGCGGTCAGAAACTGCTGAGAGAAGAAGTCAACCGGGTGAAGTCTCAGATGGGTCCGCTTACAGAAATCCAGAATGCGGTGTTAAGGAAACAAAGCAATCCTCATCCTAGGTGAGGGGAACTACGTCGCTCTGATTCTTCATTAGTCAATGGAGATACGTAGGCAGGAGATCGTGTGAGATCTTTGCGAGCAACCTTATCTATTAACCTTATTTATCAATTTCTTTCCTCTAGATATCTCTTGTCAGCTTCCAACTCCATCCCCCCAAGAGAGTCTTAGGGGCAGAACATATGGGCAAAGGCCAGAACAACTTGAGAAGAAGTTTGATCCTATTCCGATGCCGTACACGCAACGGGTTTCCTCATTTGCTCAAATTCAAACTGGTTGAGCTAGTCGCATCAGGATCATCTCTGACGAGGCTTCCTTTAGGGTTTCAAAGCCAAATGCCAGGTATGACTACCATTCTGGGGCACCTAACCATTTAATTGAAGATTGCAAGTCTTTCAGAGGTAAAGGTAAAGACAAGGTGCAAGACTTGATTGATGCAAAGGTCATCACACCAGATGGGTGGCCCATAAATTGAACTTTCTTCATCAGATTGAGCACCCAGTTTGCAAAAACATCTTCAGAATCAATAAGTCCAGACGGAGTCAAGCCTCCTCAACAAGGACAATCATTTAGCTTTTTTACTGCATTCTTATGTGTAGCTTTTATGTTTGTCAAAACATTTGTATGCATGCATGAAATCTGTTTTTCTTTTTATGTTAATCCTAATAAAGCGCGCATGTTTTTCCTGAAGTAATCCATTCGTATTCACTCATAAGTTTGCATATGTGCATTGCAATACCAACTGTCGTGCTTAAACTCTATGAGGAAGAATGATGATCTGAAAATGCAAAAATCTCTAATTGTGTGCTTTTGAATAGAACCCTGTTGAGGATGTACAGGCATTGTTTCAACTCCCTAAACACTGGAGATATAAGGGAGATAGACCCTCGTTAACCCCTTTACGCCTTGAAGTAGGAGTTTCTTTCGTATGAAAAAACCCTCACACTGTTCAAATTTCAAAAGGAGTGTGCATCTGAGGATCCATTACCTTCCATTCCACCGCCAAGAGGTCAAGAGATGTGAAACCACAATGGTTATCCATCAACAATCAAAGAGTGAGGCAGTCACAACCCTTTCAACAAAGTCAAGATAAGCTAGTGTCACACGATTTGTTCCGCGAAAAAAAAAAGAAAAAGAAAAAGAAAAAGCCCGCTAAGTTGAAACTTGAAAATAAGCAACTTAGGCAAAAGTTAGGGCATCCCGCTGGACTCCGAAATCAAAGATTCAATAGAATCAGTCCAGGCAAAAGTTAGGGATAAAAAAAAAGGAGGGCAAAAGAATGCGAAAGCAAAAAAACAAAAGGATTACAAAAGAAAATCCTCAAGCAAGAACAAAGTCGTGTGACTACGAACAAAAGGCAAAAGGGGTGACTGTTACTCCAAAGCCTCATTAAGCCTCAAACCATCAGATGCATGGGTTCCTGAAAGATCACAAAATTCTTTTTGAGAGGCGAACGCTTGGGCAAATTAACTGAACGTAGGACTGGAGAACATCACGAAGAGTGGGTGGGCACCAATAAACTTCGAGCCTTAAAACTATTTTTCTCAAAACCGTGAACCAGGCCACGATACAACCCTCAAAAGTCCTAATTGAAACAGGGTTATTTCGAAAGCATACTACCAAGAGATTGTGTTCCTGACTCCTATGAGTTGTGCTAAGAGATCTTTGTTGGTGTTGCATGTGCATTGCATTCTTTCATCGACAAGTTAATGTCGTATCCTAACCCGTGATTCGCTCACAAAAGGGTTTGCGACATCTTTTCAGTAAAACTTCAAGATTAACATGTGTGTTGCATTAGAATTTTCATTCTCAGAATAAAACATTTTTTGCTTGCATACATTTGTTTGACATCAAAAGAAGTTTACATATGGAAATTCAGTCCAGAAGCTTAATCTTGCCGAGTTGAGAATCCTGAAACTCCCAAAGGACATCCACATTCAGTGGTACTTTCTCAGGAAATTTTGTGGAACAGGAGCTTTCCCAACAAGTTGTGCTCAGACGTAGTCGATCTGGGGCAATCACGTCGAGCCATCTCTTTAAGGTGTGGCTCATCTGAACCAATCACGTCGAGAAATCTCTTCAGAGTTCAGCCAAACTGGGGCAAAACCAATTCAAGGTTCATATCGGGACAAGCCATCCCAAGAGCATGAAAATTTAGTTCATCCAAACGACTGATCAGTCCATCCAGGTTTCAAAATACTGAGGCAGAGTATCCCACGGTGGTATGAGATTGTGCATGAAGCTTCTCGAGGCGAATTCCTCTGTAGACCATACAATCTGAAGCAGCTAATTCGAGATCTGACGAATCTCTCCAAGAGTTTGAAGACACTGAAGCACTGAGCATGCTTAATCTTCTGTAAAATCCTCTTGAGATGACTTGCATGAAGCTTCTCGAGGCGAATTCCTCTGTAGACCATACAATCTGAAGCAGCTAATTCGAGATCTGACGAATCTCTCCAAGAGTTTGAAGACACTGAAGCATTGAGCATGCTTAATCTTCTGTAAAATCCTCTTGAGATGACTTCTTCTAAGTAATCCATGCAGTCTGGGCCAGTTACGTCGAGGTCCGACGAATCTCTATAAGAGTTTGAGGACATTAGGGCGTTTTGAATGTCAAGTCTTCTGTAAAATCCTCTTGAGGCAACTTCTCCTGGTGGACTGTGATGGTCTGGGGCAAGTGGGAAATTGTAAGAACTGTTGTTCACGCATATTCAATCAGTCAGCCAAAAGGATTGAAACCAAGGGGCATTCCAACCCAAGGCATTTGTGGTCACCATCTTCAGCAGGCTTCATTAATAATAGCCCCAGCAAGAGATGCAGCAAAACCTTTCTCCCCAACAAGTGGTGGTTCAGAGTTGGATTTTCTCTGTTACAGAAGTCATATCTCGAACGGGGCATACGTGCATATCCTTTGCTTGCAGGTAGCAGCCTCATACTAGGCTCAAAGGCAAAATTGAAGCCTTTGCGAGATCACGGGATCATGTCTTCTAGACTAGCAATCACTTATCCCCACGCAGAAGATTCAGTTAATCTGGGGTAATCATGTTCAGGGAAGGGTTCACTTGTCACCCTTTTGTCACAACGTTTACTGATTGAGTACATCAGTTGGTCGGCGGTCGGTCACGACGATTCGATATCAGCGAACTGAGTATGACTTGATACTGTTGTATCTTATTAAGTTGATTCTCTCGTTCAGTACTTCTGATAGCTACAAGCTTTTCTGTATTGATAACGGTTACGAATTCCCCAGTAGAGTGGCTTCGTAGACACCGAAGTTGATGGTCAATGCCCAGTGAAGTCACCAGGAGTTTGAAGATGTTTAATCTTCTGTAAAATTCTCTTATGACGTTTTCTTCAGATCAGTCTTGGGGAAAAAAAGCAAGTTGTTGAACCTCCCAAACATGGGGCATCATACATTTCCTCGGCAGGAGATGTTCCAGATTTATTATCCCCAGTAGAGTTGGAAGATGTTTGGTCTTCTGTAAAATCCTCTCAAAAGGCATCCCCAGCACGAGACGCTTTAAAGTAGTTTTATCCAGCAGAGTTGATGAGAAACTCATTATCCCCAACGGAATCGTCAAACGGGAAGTTCGCCTAACACGGGGCATTGTGACACTTATCCTAAGATTGACAGTTTTATTCCTCAGCAGACTACCGTGGAATTGCTTTGGGTTTCCCCAGCAGATCTCTAGGGACTCTTTCTCAGCATGTTGCAACGTAATGTCTTCTAACCAGGATTTGAACATCCCCTGTGGAGTTTATTCTCAGCAGGATTTACCAGCAAGTGGTAGTGTCAACGGGGCATATTTCCCGCAGGTTTCAGCATGTGAAATTTGCCAAAGAATAAGTCCCAGCTGAATTGTTCTCTCCCCAGCGAAGTCCCCACAGAGTCTAACACTTTGACAGAGATATCCCCAGCAAGGTTTAAATAGATCGAGGGAACTTCTTCTTCAGCAAAGTGACAGCGTATGATATTACCCAGCCGGTGGTGTAATTCTTAGCATTGCTCATTGACAACTCAAAGTCCAATTTATTTTTGGCACATGAACAGTTTGTTCATATTATTCCAGCCTGTGGGATAGTATGGCAGATGGTTGTTCCAGCCAGTGGGATGATCATTATATACAGTTTGTTCATATTATTCCAGCCTGTGGGATAGTATGGCAGATGGTTGTTCCAGCCAGTGGGATGATCATTATATACAGTTTGTTTATATTATTCCAGCCTGTGGGATAGTATGACAGATGGTTGTTCCAGCCAGTGGGATGATCATTATATACAGTTTGTTCATATTATTCCAGCCTGTGGAATAGTATGGAAGATGGTTGTTTCAGCCAGTGGGATGATCATTATATGCAGTTTGTTCATATTATTCCAGTCGATGGGATAGTATGACAGATGGTTGTTCCAGCCAGTGGGATGATCATTATATGCAGTTTCTTCATATTATTCCAGCCGGTGGGATAGTATGGCAGATGGTTATTCCAGCCAGTGGGATGATCATTATATACAGTTTGTTCATATTATTCCAGCCTGTGGGATAGTATGGCAGATGGTTGTTCCAGCCAGTGGGATGATCATTATATACAGTTTGTTCATATTATTCCAGCCTGTGGAATAGTATGGAAGATGGTTGTTTCAGCCAGTGGGATGATCATTATATGCAGTTTGTTCATATTATTCCAGCCGATGGGATAGTATGACAGATGGTTGTTCCAGCCAGTGGGATGATCATTATATGCAGTTTCTTCATATTATTCCAGCCAGTGGGATAGTATGGCAGATGGTTATTCCATCCAGTGGGATGATCATTATATACAGTTTGTTTATCTTGTCCCAGCATGTGGGATAATATTGCAGGTGGTTGTTCCAGCAGGTGGGATGATCATCTGACAAAGCTTCCAAAGCCGGTTTGGTAAGCATCAAAGTCCAAGTTTAATTTGGCAAAGCTGCAAAAGTCCATCCGAGGATGGCAATTTTGAGATTCCAAAGCCTGTTTGGTAATCATTGAAGTCCAACGACAGATTGGCAAAAATCCAGCACGAACTGGTAAAAGTCCATTGTTTAGAATGGCAGAGTAGCTAAAGTCCACCAGCAATGTGGCAAGCCAGTAGTCGTCTGGCGTCGTTCAAAAAGACATTTCTAAAGTCCACCAGCAGTGTGGCAAGCCAGTAGTCGTCTGGCGTCGTTCAAAAAGACATTTGTTAAAGTCCATCAATAGTATGGCAAGCCAGTAGTCGTCTGGCGTCGTTCAAAAAGACATTATTAAAGTCCACCCACAGTGTGGCCAGCCAGTAGTCATCTGGCGTCGTTCGAAAAGACATTGTTGAAAGTCCACCCGCAGTGTGGCAAGCCAGTAGTCGTCTGGCGTCGTACAAAAGACGTTATGAAAGTCCACCCGCAGTGTGGCAAGCCAGTAGTCGTCTGGCGTCGTACAAAAGACGTTATTAAAGTCCACCCGAAGTGTGGCAAGCCAGTAGTCGTCTGGCGTTGTATAAAAGACATCTCTCCAGTGCTTTTCTTCATCAGAGTTTTATTCAAGCAGAGTTCATTTGGTTGGGTTTATATCCCTTTTCTTCTTCTCCACAGAGTGCAAATTTTCTGGTTATTTTTGGTATTCAATCCCTCTATACCTTGAACGTCTGAAAGCAATCGCTATCATCCATTCAGGTCTACAGTGATTGAATAGGGGCAGCTGTAATACCCCAAAATTTGCCCTCTCATTTTCCATATCATTTAGCATGAGCTTTCATTTCATTGCATCGCATTCAAAGCATAGAAAAATAAAACAAAGCATTGCATTCAGCATAGGACATGTGATCAAGGCATATTCCTTTGGTTTGAGCTTTCGGAATATTATCAGTGAGCATCAAGGACCATGTTCTTTCTGCTTCATGACTTGTCTTCATTTTCAAGTTGTTCTCGGGGAATTGTTCTTGTATTGAGATTCTTGGTTATAAAGACAGGATATCGGTGGATTGAATTGCAAATCATTGGTCATGGTTGATTGAGCTTACTGATTGAATTGTGGGAATTCATTGAAGATATGAGTTTGGTGTAGAATTGGGCGTGTCGAGATTAGTTGTGTGGGCTACTTGAAATTCAAATTTCTACCATAAATCCATTATTCATTTCCATTTTTCTTTGTCCATTTTCTATCCATTTTTAGTAACTTCCATAATATCCATTTGTTAACCAATTTTCCATTACAAATATCCATATCCATTTTAGTCAAAATCCATTTC
Source organism: Lathyrus tuberosus (assembly GCA_022829125.1). Taxonomy (NCBI): domain Eukaryota; kingdom Viridiplantae; phylum Streptophyta; class Magnoliopsida; order Fabales; family Fabaceae; genus Lathyrus; species Lathyrus tuberosus. Next base: position 637,226 of record JALAZF010000162.1, on the reverse strand, counting down.
TATGTCATTATCCATATCGCTTTCTTCCTATCCATTTCAATTTCATCTCATTGCCCAATTCCAAATAACCATTTTCTTACCATTTTTCCAAATTCAAATACTCATTTTCAATCCATGTTTATAGATATCCATTCTAATTTTTATTTTATTTTTCTATTCAAATATCCAAAAGAATCTCTTGCTGGAGTATATAAAGAAAAATAATAGGTGTGATCCTCAATAGAAATTTCAATTTATTTGTGCCTTTAGACTAGTGAATTTGTGTGGGAAAGCAACGTTTGGCTACACTAAAGTAGGACTTTCTGTCATAGAAACGGATAAACCAATGCCAAGTGCAATATTCATTGTGAACTTTGACAAGCAGGGCCATGTACTTATGGTAAAATTGAAGCTGGAGAGGGAAATCTTGCTTCTTTGGTATCAATCACGGTAGAACGTATTATAGTACCTGGTGGTAGATTTGAAACCGTTGACCTTACTTCAAGATTTCTTATACCAATAGTTTCGATACAATAAATTGTACAAGGTGCCGCAATAATACGGTATGCTATAACCGTACAAAATGACGCAGCCGAGGTTCATATACGCAACAGAAGCACAAGCACGTGAGCATAACAGCAAAAAGGAGGAGCTTATTATAACAACATACCAACTGAGAAATTCACAACAGCAGAAGATATATAATAGAAATTGATATCAGAACTTTCGCTAACATCATCATAACCTCCCTAACCATTTTCTAACAACCTCATAACTGCTTCTAACCATAACCTCCATTACCATCCCTAACAATCTCTAACTGTTAACAAAAACTCTCTAACAGAAAATTGATCACAAAAAAAATTCAGAACGCCCAAAACTCTAGTCCTCTTCAATTTCATTCTCTGCCAAAATTTCCATAATCTTCAATCGCCTTCAACCTTCAATTCTCCACATTCTGCAACTTTCCTCTACCAACTTTCTACTCTGCCATTGTTCTTTAACCTTTAACTTGCAACATTCATCCAAGAATTATCAACCGCAGCTTCGCATCAACATCATTCAACATCACCATCTCCGGAAATTCACATCATCTTCATCGATCCGCAACCGGCATAAATCAGGAAGCTCGCAACTGCTCCAAATTCAGATCGTCTTCACCAATTCATCAAGACTCCTTTTGAATCTCCATCTCCGATTTCTTCGGTATTGACTTTTCTTCATCATTCTTCAATTCACAGTCCCTGCAACAAAGTCCAAAGCAATCGTATTCAGCAACAATACAAGCTGCGATAATCTCCACAACCGTAGTTCGCACGTTCAACAACAAGATTCAACAAACTGCGACACTTGCAACGCGAAGAATTCCGCAACAATCGGGATTCAGAAGATGAAATGAAAAAAGACGAAGAATAACAAAGAAGGAGGTTCAATGAAAGCGAAGAAGGAAAAGATTCAAACGTACACCTGAATAGGCTCCGATTCCAGGTGCTTGTGTGAGATTGGCCGGCGAAAAGGGAGGAACGTTTTGTTGCCGGAGTCGGTGTGAAAGACGAGAAGAAGGTTTTTCGCTGGACGGAGTTCGGAATTGAAAAGTGATGATGAAGGAGGCGACGATTGCTTCGTGAGGTCATGGAGAAGGGGAACGTTGGTGGTTTACAGTGAACGGAATGAGCGGCGGCGCAATCGTTTTGGTTGAGTAAGGTAACAAGGTTTCACGTTGAGAAAATAAAGGAACATTTGATGGTGAAGAACATGTGTTTCTAGGGTAAGTCAATACATTGGGCCGGGTCGGTAAGCTGCGTATTGAGGAAGTCATTTCAGTTACACACCATCAAATCCCTCCCGCACCCCTTGTTCATACAGCAAAGATCTGTTGGGCCTGAACTGAAGACCTAAGGCCGCCCCCATGGAAATGCCATCCACACCTCATTTCCGCTGAATGCACCCCCTCTGGTAAGGTTTTTTAATTAATTTCTTTTGGTCATTTTAGAATTTCATGTTTTTTTCTAATTAGTTGTAACTTTGACTAATTAGTTATAGAATTTTGATAATGCTTTTACTGATTGGGTTTTGGGCTAATTGATTTCGATTAATTGTTTTTTTACTTAATCGTGCATTAATTGATTTCTTTTTGGCTTAATGGCTTTGTTAATCGAGTCGTTGATTAATGGTTTTAGATTAGATAATCTTGGTTTGATTTTAGAATTAGAATTAGAGATTTTAGGAAATTAACGAGTAATTTTGGTTAATCGATTTAGGATCTTTAGAATCAATTCATGACTTTAGAATTAGTTCAATTTAGAATTGAGATTAACTTGTAATCCTAAACCTTACTTAGCTTTTCCTTTTAATTAGAGTTAGATTTTCTAGAGCTAATTCACCGTTAGACTTTGTTTCAAAATAGAACTTAATTTTGACTTTAATTGACTTTCAACATGGTTTAGTGATTTAGGCTAATTAAGTTTAGGCTCATTAATTGACCTTTTCTTAATCACTCCTTAATTGTTTTTGCTTAATTGCACTAATCCTTTTTTAGCTTAGTTGCTTACTAATTGTTTTTGCCTAAGTGTTTACTAATTGTTTTGCTTAATGACACTAATTGATTTTTGCTTAATCGCACGCTTTTAGTTTAATGACACTAATTGTTTTTTTTAGCTTAATTGCTTACTAATCGTTGTTTTTACTTAATTGCATTACTTATTTTTTTGCTTAATGGCATTATTTGTTTTTGGCTTAAGTGCTCACTAATTGTTTTAGAATTAGAAACTAATTTCTAACATTGACTATGCTTAGATTCTAGATGCTAACATTGACTAGTATTTTCATAATAGTCTCATTAGTTAACTTTGTTAATAGTCTTTAATATGTTTGCATAGATTTTCGACTAATTGTTGCTTACATTTAGTATTGATTTCTTTCACTTCCTATTTGACAATTTCCATTTGAATTTTGACTAACTTTTGAGTTGTTTTGTAGTGTTTTACACTTGATTAGCTAAATGAAGAAGCTGCTATATACATAGCTGCTGTGGACAAAGGGTGTTGTAAAATTGTTGATATCCTGGCTGGCAGCATATACACCCATTCTGTTCTGGAAATAGAAGCTGTTATAGACTGTTTTTACTTGTTGCTAGTTTTTACAGCTATGCAAGTGCTGAGGCGCTGTTGTTGCTGCTGTTTATGGCTTTTGGCTTTGTTTTATTGTTTTTTGAAGAGCATTTGGTCTCATGCCTTTCCCAGATCCATTCCATTTTCTAACACCTTTGTCCATTTATGCTAGGTTACTAGAAGCTTGTCAGTTTGCTTATAGTTTGCTTGCATTGCTACGGATGGATATCCGTTCGGTATTACTTCTCTTCTCTTTTACTAATTCCGCATTTTCCTCTTTTGCCATGAGAAGTTGGATTGGGAGTCCGTGCCACTTGGCCGGCAATGATGGAAGTCCTCAAAGAAGGCTCTGTTTGTGATTGTTTAATATTGTGCCTGAAGACCTCTATGAGGCATCCCATTCCCATTTCCCCTGGTAAGACCTCCAAGAAGGCAATTGACGGAAGTTAGGGTTCGCAATCGACCCCCATTATTCTAGTCGAGTCGTTCTTAGCTCTCATTACATGATTGAAGCTTTGAACATCACCTGCTCCTGTTATCGAGTTAGTCAAGTGGAAGATAGGGTTCGCAACCGACCCCCACTCATTGTCATTAGCTCACATCGACCGATGTTGACGCTTATGTGATCTCATTCACATTTTTTTATTGATCTACTTTAATATTTGATATCATTGTATTGTTTGTTTTAGCTTTTGCTTCCTCATTAGGATACCTATTCTAACTTGTCCAAGTTAGATAGGTTAGAAAACATAACATAGGGCTAACGCTGTTTTTCTTCTGTTTGCTTTTAATTCATTTTGTGATTGATTTATCCTGTGTTTACTTGTCTGATGACATGATCCCGTAGGATTCCTAGCTCCGCTTAATTTTCGATTAAGTCGGAGGTAGGAGAAACATTAGGATAGCAATCCATGCCTGATAACATTAGGTAGCTTCCCTCCTGATCCTGACTTTAGGACCATCATTGCATGCTGACTTGTAGGACCGAGTTTCCCCCGTAGACTTTCCGTGAGTATCACCATTTCTCTCGCACCCATGCGATCGAGATCCTGTTTCCTATTCACCCGTAGTACCGTGAACTACGGATGCTCTGATTCCTCTTTCTTTTCAGATTGCGGATACGTAGGCATGAGATGCGATATCTCGGCGAGCATACTAACAACTAACTTCCGTTTTTCTTCTCTCTTGAGTCTTTCATCTTCTCATCTCAAAGAAAATTCAAAATATATAATAAAGGTAGGCATTTATTGCATTTCGGCCTTTCATATAAAGAAAAGATTATAAGGGGTCTACTCTTATAATCTTAGAATGTGTAGCATATAGCCCATCTTGGGTCAATGTGTTAGACATTTGATCTTGTATGATGGACTTAAATGCAATACTTGTTGAAGGTACAACTAATAAAAACACTTCTTCATTTCTTAATCAACAAAAACACTTAATAAACACAAGTATGCTAGTGTGTTTGAACCTTGACAATTGGAACTAAGTGTGGGGGTCTTCTTCACTCTTAGTGTGCTTTCTTACCCATTCCATCTTGGAATGTGAGAAGGTACACATTCCAAGGACTAAGATTTAGATACACTGTCATATGCAAACAAATAAAAAAACTTCTAAAAGACAAAAAACAAACAATAACGTCTTTCCTTCGGGAATTCTTTTCTCACCTCATTCACTCTCAACGTACGAACGTGCTCCTTCTCGTTCGCTTGCAAGATGGTAACGCACTCGGACCAGCGAGCCTGCAACACCTGAGCTAGAACGTTAGTCGTTCCTAGAAAAACACAAACAATCCATCCCTAGTGAGGGGAACTACGTCGCTCTGATTCTCATGATCCCGATGAGATACGTAGGTAGTGGGGTAGGGCCCATGCGAGCACTTCTTTTATTTTCCCTACATTTGTTTCTCGTTCCTCTTCCATTCTTTCTCCTTTCTTTCTTTCAGTTACTTTTTCAGTATCCTTTTCTTACACCCTTTGATTGAAACAAGCAAGCGTGGATCCCATCGGGTACGATGGACGCGAGGGGGTGCTAATACCTTCCTCTCGCGTAACCGACTCCCGAATCCAGTTCTCTTGGTCGTAAGACCATGCTCTATCCTTTCCTTCAGGTTTATGCGGTGTTTCCTTTCCCTCTCATGGGATAAATACACATTGCTGGCGACTCTGTTTGGTGCCACTTTCGCGTTTGTACTAGGATGAAAATCTCGGGAGCGACAATAGGGCTCACTTTCTGTAAGTGTCCCTCTTCGCTTCGCCCAAAGAGACAAAGTTTTGTTTTATAGGGCTATAGTTTCAAGAATAGACAAGTTCATAAATAAAATAACGTCGTTCTGTAATTTCCGCATTAATTGTTGTTTTCTCTTTTCCCTTTTTCAGAAAACGGTAATCCTAAAAAATAACTCAATAATAAAAACTAGCAGTTTTCCAAAGAAAAAACACTGCACACACTCTTGCATTCTCTCTATCTCTTCTAAAAACAAATCATAACGTCGTGCAGATTGCTTATTTTAAACCCCGTTGAAACATACGATCCAATGCCTTCTCCCAACTTTGAATTCCCGGTATTTAAGGCTGAAGAAGAAAATGACGAAGAAATTCCAGAAGAGATCTCCCGATTACTCAGACAAGAGGAAAGGTCCATTAAACCTCACAAAGAGCCATTGGAAATGCTCAACTTGGGTTCTGAATAAGAGAGAAAGGAACTCAAGATTGGGGCACTGCTCAGTCCAACTGTCAAAGAAAGTTTGATAAGGCTTCTCAAAGAATTCCCCGATATGTTTGCTTGGTTCTATCAGGATATGCCAGGGTTGGATACCAGCATCGTGGAACATCATCTACTGTTAAGATCGGAATGTTCGCCAGTAAAACAAAGGTTGAGACGAACTCACCCAGACATGGCCGTCAAAACTAAAGAGGAAGTACATAAACAGTTTGACGCAGGTTTCCTCGCCACATCAGAATATCCTCAATGGTTAGCTAACATAGTGCCAGTTCTAAAAAAGGATGGAAAGCTCAGAATGTGTGTGAATTACAGAGATCTAAACAAGTCTAGTCCAAAGGACGACTTTCCTTTACCACACATTGACATGCTGGTTGACAGTACAGCAAAGTTCAAAGTCTTCTCCTTCATGGATGGATTCTCGGGCTATAATCAGATAAAAATGGCACCGAAAGACATGGAGAAAACTTCGTTCATCACCTCATGGGGTACTTTTTGGTACAAGGTAATGTCGTTCGGGTTGAAGAACACCGGGGCAACCTTTCAAAGGGCCATGACGACATGATACACAAAGAGATAGAGGTATATGTCTATGACATGATTTCCAAATCTAAAATAGAAGAGGAGCATGTGACCCACCTGTCAAAACTATTTGAACAGTTGAGGAAGTACAAACTTCGCTTGAATCCCAACAAGTGCACCTTCGGTGTTCGTTCAGGGAAACTTTTAGGGTTCATCGTCTGCCAAAAAGGAATTGGGGTTGTTCCTGACAAGGTCAAGGCCATTTGAGAAATGCCTTCTCCGATGACTGAAAAACAAGTCAGGGGATTCCTGGGACGTCTGAACTACATTTCCATATTTATATTCCTCATGACCGCGACACGTACACCAACGTAACCAGACAAGTGGTGGTCCAATTTATCAAAAACAATATCATCTTCCGTTATGGTGTTCCGAACCAGATCATTACTGATAATGGATCTAACTTGAACAATAAGATGATGAAAGAGTTGTGCGTTGAGTTTAAGATCAAACACCGTAACTCATCTCCCTACCAACCTAAGATGAACGGAGCAGTAGAAGCAGCTAACAAGAACATCAAGAAGATCGTTCAAAAGATGGTTGTAACCTACAAAGACTGGCACGAGATGCTACCCTTTGCTCTTCACGGTTATCGCACATCTGTCCGCACTTTAACAGGGGCAACCCCTTTCTCTCTAGTATATGGCATGGAAGCAGTGCTCCCCATAGAAGTAGAGATCCCATCAATCTGGATATTGATGGAAGCTAAGTTAACAGAGGCTGAATGGTGTCAAAGTCGACACGATGAACTCAATCTGATTGAAGAAAAGCGAATCACGGCACTATGCCATGGTCAGTTGTATCAACAAAGGATGAAGAAGGCATTTGACAAAAAGGTCTGACCTCGCATCTTCAGAAAAGGAGACCTTGTGCTCAAGAAGATACAATCCTTTCTCACTGAATCTCGGGGCAAATGGACCCCGAAATATGACGGCCCCTATGTGGTCTAGAAAGCTTTCTCAGGCGGCGCCTTGAGACTCGTAACTATAGATGGAGAAGAATTTGCCTACCCCACGAATGTTGATGTAGTCAAGAAATACTTCGCCTAAATAAAAAAAATGTCTCGGTGGATTGAAAACCCGAAAGGGCGGTCGAGGCAAAAATTAGAGACATAATCAAAAATCATCCCGGTGGATTGGAAATCTCAAAAGTACAATCCAGGCAAAAGTTAGGGATAATGGCAAGTAACTACGTCCAACAGGGGCAAATCCCCCAACAGCAGTTACACCATCCATCAAAAGAAAACTCCAGTCAGGGTCATTTTTGACAGAAGCTCAGGATGTCTAGAATTCAAAGTTGGTAGAAGGATAATGGTCGTTATGTTTCAACATAGCCCTTTTCCCCGTAAATTACGATTTTCTAACTTTGTAAATACTCCATGGAATCACGCGTTTGGCTTATTTCCATCCTATCAATAAAATTTGAGCCCTTGTGCTTTTGTTTGCAATTCTTATTTGTTTTAGCTTTACAGAATGACATTTTAACATGATTAACAATTCTTGAAATAAAACAAAAATGAATTTTACTTGTCAAATTTTTCTGCTTTTAAAATAAAGATGGCAATTTCTTTTGATTGTTGAACATCGAAAGAACATTGATCACTTATCCAGAAGTAATCGAGCTTCAAAGTGCAGAATCAAAGTACTCCTTCTAAATCAGTACGTCAGAATAAAGGATCAGCTGTGTCAGAGACCATGTTTCATCTGACACTCCCCGACAGAGTTCTTACCTCCTAAGCCCGACCAACGTTATTCCCCATAGGGACTATTTCTCCTAAGCAAGGCGGAATTGCTATCTTGAACCCGTGTTACTTTTCATCCCCCGTGGTGGCCGAGTATTCAGTCGTGTTCATCCGCCAGTTTGTATGTCGTGCCAGTTTTGTCAGCATATACATACATACATCATGCATTATTGATTTACATTCATATTCATATTGTATCACTATCACTCTAGTCGATCTTATCCCCTAGTGATAAAAGTCCTTTCATCAATCAAGTTGTCAGTTCATTCCTTGTCAGGAAATGTTGCGTCTGAACAATCTCTCCCCCAGTTTATTTCTGGATTGGAGTTGGTCCTCGACCACTTTAATATCTTGAACCTCTAAAAGACTAGAAAACCTTCGACAAATGTCACTCTTCTCCATTGAAGATGACATCTTTGTTTTCCCGGATTGAGGAAAATCCCAGAGAGAGCCTCGCAACTAAAGACTCTCAGCAACACAGTGGTTCTTGTCTCCAGAAAATCAATGTCACTGAAGTCATCAGCACCTCAAAATTGGGGTACATTGTATGGAATTTATTCGAGAAGGTCTCGAAGAAAAGTATGATGTAATATCCCCAAGCAAAAGCAGACTTTCAAGAGACTTGCTTTCCCCAGTAGAGTCAATAAATGGCGTCTCCAACAGGGAAGTTTGTACACCTCTACAGCTCAGACGACTGGTTTCCCCAGCAAGTCTGACATCAAAACTTTTCCCATCAAATGGCATCTCCCCAGGAAAATTCAGCGAGAAGTTTAAGGAAAACCACTGCTAACAGCGTCCCCTATCAATAAAGTTTATTGACAAAAGAAACTGAGACTAGTTCCTTGGTAGGAAACCAGGATCGAGGGGAAGTTTATATCAGAAACTAAGACCAGTTCCTTGGTAGGAAACCTGGATCGAGGGGAAGTTTATTTCAAAAAGAAACTGAGACCAGTTCCTTGGTAGGAAACCAGGATCGAGGGGAAGTTTATGTCAGAAACTAAGACCAGTTCCTTGGTAGGAAACCAGGATCGAGGGGAAAGTTTATATCAGAAACTAAGACCATTTCCTTGGTAGAAGACCAAGATCGAGGGGAAGTTTATATCAGAAATTGAGACCAGTCCCTTGGTAGGAAACTAGGATCGAGGGGAAGTTTATATCAGAAATTGAAACCAGTTCCTTGGTAAAATACCAGGATCTAGGGGAAGTTTACAAAAGAAACTGAGATCAGTTCCTTGGTAGGAAACCAGGATCGAGGGGAAGTTTACATCAGAAACTAAGACCAGTTCCATGGCTGAAGGCCAAGATCGGGGGGAAGTTTTTACCTTTTCTAAGTATCAACGCTTAGCAAAAGAAGATGAATGTGTAAGCTACCATTCATAACCACCGTCAAAATTTCGCGCATTATGATATTTAATCATCTTGCACCCCGAATGCCCGAATGCCCGAATACCTTCGCCATTCACACCTTCGGGTCCAAGAAGATTATATAGGGGCATCTATCATACTCCAAGATTTGACCACTAAGATTTCTCATCATTGTGCAAATTATCAATTCAATATGGATGTACCTTTATGCCTCATTAGTCTCCCTAAAGAGGGGTGAGCGTTCACTACAATCAGGATTAGGGTTTCAAGCCCTTTCAGAGCTCTTAGACAAAGGATCAATCAAGGAATGACATGATATTCAACTTTTCTAACCTCTCAAACATCCACAAAGAATCAAGAGGACTCCCACATCAAGGATTAATCACAAGGCTGCACCATTCCAAGTGGATCAAGCCTCAAGATCGCCAGTGTCACCAAATTAGGGTTTTGGTCGACCAGGGCCTCCAGATGGAAATTTTCCTCTGGGCATGAGCCAATGCTTCAAAGCATAACCCAAAATACTCTAAGGTACCTCATGGACCCAATCATCAAGTCAATTTAGCCTCAGGGGATGCATTCATCAAAAATCAGGAATTAGGGTTTCTTGACCTAATTCACCCCTAAGTTGACTTTTGGGACAAAACATGAGCCAAGACCTCAAGACATGGTTTGAGGGTCTCTAATAAACTACATTGATCCATTTGCAATAATGGAATGATCCAAGAAGCTTGATCCACAAGTTTCAATTTCATCTGAACCACTGTTAGGGTTTTTGAAGAAAAAGTCAACCGTGCCTTTGACTTTTGACCAAGACATGCTCCCAAACCTTGGGACATGATTCAACACACCCTGTAACACCTATTAAATCAATACATCAAGTTTGATTTAGGTCAAGGACTTGATTTCATAGAGGATCGCACAGTTTGGAATTCATCTGATAAAAAGCCAACTGTGCCTAAAAGTCAAAGTTTGACTTTTTGATTTTTTGATCAATTATGGTTCCCTAACCCTAAAATGATGTTAATGTGTGATTGGAATCATTATTCATAAAGAAAAATCAAGAAAAGTGGGATAACTTATAAAAGGGGTAACCATAAAAAACTTAGAAAATTTCTAAGTTATGGAACAAAGTGGCTAGGGTACCAACTTCCAAGGATCATAACTTGTGATCCAAGCAACCATTTTGGATGATCCAAAGATGGATTTGTAGCTCTCATTGCATACTTTAAAAGTGTCAACTACACCTCATTCCAACTCCTCATGGATTTTAAGTTATGGAGTGACCAAAATGACAAAAACACAAAAATGGCATTTTTTCCAACACTTAGTGAAATTTTCACTAAGTCAGAATCTGTTTCACTTATTTCAAAATGTAAGGGAATTTTTCACTTGAATCCAAAAAGTGTCAAGACAAACTATGATTACACATATGTTGTATCATATGAGAGCTTTCCAAAATGGCCAAGAACTCCATCAAATTCCATTTGGGCTAAGAGTTATAACAGTGGCAATATGCCTTGCTGGAACTATCATGGCAAGGCAGATTTGTGCATTTTGCTCGATTTGATCAAATTGTGCAAATGACAAACAAGTTTATCCATCTTAACACCTCAAGGGGGGACCAAGGAGGGACAAACACTGATCCATAAGCCTCCCAAGTCTTTGGAACTAAAAGTAACATGCCAAACCTAAAATGCCTAAAAAGGGGACAAAACTCCAATTTTGTTTTGGAGCATTTAATGGATGCACCAAGGTGGCATGAACTGAGCCTTTTCCAACTGAAGGAGTCAAGGATGATCTCTGAACTAGGGAACCAAAGGCCTGTGCTCTAACCTCTAGTCAATGGCTAGAGGAGACTTAAGATTCCAAAATGTTACAATTGGCCAAACCTCTGATGCAATTACCATTCACTATTACTTGCAAAACAAACTTGCTTTACTATAAATAGAGCTCATTTGTGCTCAGTTTAAGTACACCAACGCACTACAACACTTGTTTTCCTCAAAATCTCTTTCTCTAGGCAAAAATTCCTTCTTTAGTAAGGTAACTCTGAGTTTTTGAGTTAGAGAGCATTTCCATCATAGCTCATAATCGAAACACATCCAATATGTCATATCTAAGCTGTCCAAACTCTCACAAGTGACCTGTAACACCAAAATCACAAACTCCCCTCTCAAAACCTCAAAATTTGACTTTTTTGCATTTTTCAAGCCATGTCTTGATTCACTCACTTTCAAAACCAGATAAAACCTCAAACACGCTCCAAATATCATCCTTGAACTGTCCCAAATGACTCCACACATCTGGAACACCATTTGAGAGAGTTACTATATTGGTCACTTTTGCCCCATTTGCAAGAAAGAGCTCAAACTTGTTCCTGAGGGTTCCAGTTGGTTCCAACCATCCTAAAAGCTTCTAAGTGACCATTTAAGGGTGTCCAAAGCATCAAATTGTTTCTAGAAAAAAGCATTTGGCAGATTGCACAAAAAGCTCATATAGAGGTAAGCATCACAACTTGAACTCTTTGAAATATGCATTGCTTCGAAGTCCACTGATCATGCACATCTTATACATGTTATATGTGTTGTGTTTGAACCAATTCATCATGTAATTCATGCCTGTAACAAGAGGTAGCATGGAAAATGCAAATCATGGCCTATTTCAAAACCACTATCGGGTTTTTTAATAGGAGCCTCATCTGAAAAAACCACCACCACCATTAGATTCCTTATAAAATTCTAGGCAGGATAGACCTAAATTTTGTCCCAAACCATGGAGAAATGAGAAAGTTACAAGCTTCACGTTTTTGGCCAAAATCTTGCCTTGCCTTGCCTTGGCCAGGCCAAAAACAAGGCAACCCTCATATATCCATGGGGTGGTTTTGATACACGGATGTATAACCACCCCAGTGGTAGAGCACGCGCGCTGCACACAAGAGGTCTGGGGTTCGAATCCCCCTCGCCCCAGATCCTCTTTTTATCATTTTTCCCATTTTTTGTTATTTTTCATATTATTTTTAAATGATTTAGAAAATTAATAACTCCCTCAATTTTAATGATTTTTTATTGGTTCTTTTTGCAAAAAATCAAAAAAATGTTAAAATATTTTATTCCACAAAAAAATCAGATTTATATTAATTATTTAATATAGTTGATATTTTTGTAAATAAATTTATTTTTATTATTAAACCTTTTAAAAATGAATATCCACCTTGAAAAATCAAGACCAAATGAGTTTTAATTTATCTTGTGATTAAAACATCATTTTTCAAACCTTAACCAAAAATCACAAGTTGTTCATTCAAACTTATTTGGTATTTTTATCATTTTAATTAATTTTCTTTGAAAATTACTTTAAAAAATGATAAAATTAGGGTTTCTTTGATTTTCACCCTAACAAATCTTTTCAAAAACACTCATGGGCCTCTAATAGAGTGTAAGACCCAACCCCTTTTGAAACCAAAACCATTTTGGGTCTCAGTCATTGTATAAGACCCACGGTGTTTTCAGAAATCTCAGCGCGATCGCCAGTTTAAAATAAAATATCTAGGCCTACCCTCGTGTTATAAGTCTCATTCCTTTTCTTAAAATCTTTTGGGCCTCTAATAGAGTGTAAGAACCAACCCCTTTTTTGAATCAAAATGATTTGGGCCTCAGTCATTGTATAAGACCCACGGTGTTTTCAAAAAACCTCGGCGCGATCGCCGTTTTCAAACAAATAACCCTGGGCCTCTCCTTGAGTTGTAAGCCCCATCTCTTGACAAAAATAAATCTTTGGGCCTCTAATAGAGTGTAAGACCCATCCCCTTGTACATAAAAACTTTTTGGGCCTCACATATTGTATAAGTCCCTCTGTACAGTTTTTAAAACAACGGTGCGATCATCGTTAAAACTTGGGCCTCTCCTTGAGCTGTAAGCCCCCACAATCTTTTCAAAGCACTTTATCCTTTGATTTTGAATTCAAATATATGTTGTTATCAAAACTTTCTTTAATTTCTTTGTTGAACAACTAACAAAACATCATGGAAGCTCTACAACGGGTAAGTGTTTATCCGCTTTCTTTTACCACTCTCATATGTATATAACTGTATTGTGGGGAAGTTTCAATGTAAGTCTTCTTTCACATCCTTTTATATACTTGTCATATATCAACTGTGTAATGCTAGTATAGTTATTTAGAGTTTTCCCCGGCAACTACATCTAGAACTAGGTAAAGCCTGTTGGTCACTCTCGAATACAAACAAAACTAGATCCCCCATAGGATTCCAGATACAGTCTTCCCTTCTCTTGGGGTTAAACAATATGGAACAAAGAGAAAGGCAGTATTCTCGGTGAACCTTTTCTCAGACTGTCGCCCTTAGAAATTGTCAAAGAGACTCTACTCCCCAGAGTTGATCTATTCTCCATGAATAGCATCTCTTGAGTTTCTTCCAAATTCTCGAACTTTCCTGGAATGATCTCTTCTCTGAGAATTGTATTTCTTGAACTTCTCTTATTTTGGGGACCCACAGGCTTCCTAAAAGCATCTCCGCCTCCTCTTGGGCTTTGTACAAGGACCCTTTGGCTTACTAAAAGTTCCCATGCCTTCTCTTGGGCTTAGTACAAGGACCATGATGACCTCTTAAAGGTATAAGACAGAACTTAGTCATCCTTTGCTAGAGCACTCTTTCTAGTGTCAAACCTATGGCCACCTCAGGGTTGATCCTCATCCCTTAAGGCCCTTGCCCTCCCTTGGGCATCCTACAAAAGATAAAACTCTACCAGTAGACTTGGACAATCTAATTCCCTTAAGTCTCAAAGACATTCTCAAGTTCCTTTTAAACATAGGAAAAAACATCGATCACTCTGGATAAATCTCCAGCAGAAACCCGGTCTCTCTCATGAGAGTTTCCTACCCTTGGGACTGCCTGTGGATCTAATCCTCGGCAGGGGTATAGCCTCCTCTTAGGCTTTGTATAAAGATCTTTCCTCAACACAGTCAGCCTCCTCCTGGGCTTTGTATAAATTATTCTCCCCAGCAGAGCTAACCTTTTCAGACTCTTTTGTTGAGTGAATAAACTTTCAGACTCTCTTGTTGGGTCAATCACTTTTTCAGACTCTCTTGTTGAGTCAACCCTTTTTTAGCCTCCGTCTTGGGCTTCATACAAGAAATATATAAAACACTCTCTTGTTGAGTATAAAACACTCTCTTGTTAAGTATAAAACACTCTCGTATTGAGTATAAAAGACTCTCTTGTTGAGTCACTTTCCTTTTAGCCTCTCTCTCGGGCTTCGTAAGAGACAATAAATCACTCTCTTGTTGAGTATAAAAGACTCTCTTGTTGAGTCAATCAACTTGTCAGACTCCATTGTTGAGTCAACCTTTTTAGCCTCCGTCTTGGGCTTCGTATAAGACAGATAAAAGTACTCTCTTGTTGAGTCAAACCTTATAGCCTCCGTCTCGGGCTTCGTATAAGACATATAAACACACTCTCTTGTTGAGTCAGTCACTTGTTACTACTCTCTTGTTCAGTCAACCCTTTTAGCCTCTATCTCGGGCTTCGTACGAGACAAATAATAACCACCCTCTTGTTGGGTCAATAGCCTCCTCTTAGGCTTTGTATAAAGAAACCCCCGGTTGAGTCAATCAACCTTTTAGCATCAAACGTTTGCTTTAATCAAGGCATACGAACATCCACCGTTCCTCTTTAGAGATGACAAGTTCTCTCACAGCCAAAATCCTTTAGCTTTATATCTTACGCTTTGAACAAGATACAAATACATCTTTTAGCCCCTGTCTTGGGCTTTGAACGAGACACCAAAACATCTTTTCCTCCCTTAGAATAGGAGGGAACTACGATCGCTCTGATTTCTCTGTTTCGTTAAACGGGAATACGTAGGCATAAGATTGCAAAATCTTAGCGAGCATACTAATCAAAAAACTCAAAGTCTAGTACCCTCATACATCCATCAAAAGCATCATACCTAACACCTTACCAAAAACCTCTCAAATAGTCCAGACACCGTGTTCTTAAGCAAAATAACTAAAGACAGACCCCCATTTTGATAACATCTGTAAACCAACAGTTTTGACTGTTTAACCTCAGTATGCAAGCAGGGTTAATTGGAGACATCTATTTCCCTTCCTTAATCAGCTTCACAGGATAAAAAATGAATCGAACTGTAGCACCAAAGCGATAGTGAGAGAGACCACAAAAATCGGGCTACAGGAGAATATGATCTATAAAGCCCAAGGTTGAGGCTAACTTTGCTGAGGAAAAAATCATTATTCAAAGCCTAAGAGGAGGCTGGTTGGGGAATTTCTTATATGAAGCCTAAGAGGAGGCTAGCTTCTACTGAGGATTATTGAGATCTAGAGACAGATCCAAATTGGGGAATTAACTCTTGCTGAGGATTACAAAAGAGTTGAAATATCATAGGCCATGAGGTTCTGATTCCGTTAGTGTTTTATTGATGGTAAGTTGACCTTAGCTGGAGAACTTAGAATGAAAGTTAAAAGATTGAGTCTTAAAACCTATGTAGGTTCTAACTCTACTAGTGTTTGATGAAATAATCAGGGTTTTTCCTATGCTTTTAGGAAACTTGAGGGTTTCCTTGAGATCCAAGAGGAGATGAGACTTTCCAAGTCTACTGGTATGAAGAGATTGACTCTGAGTTGGAGGATGATCTTTGTATGATGCCCAATAGGAGGCTGATGTTTTAAGGGATGAGAATCAACCCTAAACTGGTCTGATGTTTTGACTATCTGGAGGATTAAACTAGTAGAGATGACTAAGTTATGTCCTATACCTGTAGGAGGTCTTCAGGTCCTTGTATTAAGACCAAGAGGAGGCTAAGAACTTCTAAGAAGCCTAAGGGTCCTTGTACAAAGCCCAGGAGGAGGCTGGGGATGCTTTTAGGAAGCCTGTGGGTCCAAGCCTAAGAAAAGTTCAAGAAAGGTTTCACCGGGAATAATCCTTTCCTTAGTGAACAGTTCTAGGGTTTGAAGAAATTTAAAAGAGGTTTCACCGGGAATAATCCTCTTTGGGGAAATGAATTTCTTGTACACATATTTCTAAATTGTGACAGTCTTGAGAAAAGTTTCACCGGGAATAATGCCTTTCTCTGTTCTATATTGTATAAGCCCAAGAGGAGGCAAGATTGTATCTGGAATTTCCTATGGGGGAACTAGTTTTGACTGTGTTGAAAGAGTAACAACTGGTTTGATCTAAACCTAGACCTAGTTGCTGGGGAAAACTCTAAGCAAGTATATACAAGCATACATATACATATGAAATATATAAACCAGTATGTATAGAAGAAAAAGCAGAACTTACAGGTGTGCAAGCTCCAGCATTGTAATTACAGCTGTATGGTTAGTTATTCAAGAAATTGAAGAAGTTTTTTATGAAACTTAAGATTTGAATCTAAATAAATAAGAAAGTTTGTTGTGAAAATATGTTTGGGGCTTATACTCAAGGAGAGACCCAGATGATCTCTTTTGAAAAGGGGACGATCGCGTCATTATTTTGAAAACCACAGAGGGACTTATACAATGTCTGAGGCCCAAATTGTTGTATTTACAAAGAGAATGGGTCTTACACTTTATTAGAGGCCCAAGAGTTTATTTTTTCAAGAGATGAGGCTTACAACTCAAAGAGAGGCCCAAAATAAAAATTGTTTTGAAAACGGCGACTGCGCCGAGATTTTTTTAAAACGTATCGGGACTTATACAATGACTGAGGCCCAAAAATGGTTAATTTACAAAAGTATGGGACATAAACTCTATCAAGAGGCCCAAAAATGTTTGAAAAAGAAGAAAAATGGGACGTACAACCAAAGGGATGCCCATATGAAAAACAGTGATCGCACCGTCATTTTGAAAATTGCATCGGGTCTTAAACAATGATTGAGGCCCAAAAAGTTTGCGTGTAACAAGGGATGGGTCTTACACTCTATTAGAGGCACAAAAAGTGGTTAAAATGAAGTTTGGAAAATTAAAATTAAGGGAAACCCTAATTTTAATTAACATAATATTATTTTCAAAGGAAATTAAATATAAAATATCAAATATATTAAAAAAACAAGTAATAAACTTTAAAAAATATTTTGAAAAATCATGTTTAATCACATGGAGGCTTGAAATTCAATTGATTTTGAAAAATCAAGGTGGAAATTTCATATTTTAATGTTTGAAAATAAATAAAATTAAATTAATTACAAAAATTCAAACTATATTAAATAAATAATATAAATTCAATTTTTTTGTGGAATAAAATATTTCAACATTTTTGTGAATTTTTAGAAAAAGAACCAATAAAAAATAATTAAAATTGAGAGAGAAAATAATTTTGGAATTAATTAATAAAAACCATAAAAAATATGAAAAATAGAAAATTATGAGAGATATAGAAAAATGGTCTGGGTGGGTCTTGAACCCACAACCTCCAACCAAACACAAGCGCGCTTCAACCACTAGGGTGGTGATATATCCGTGTATCAAAACCACCCCATAAACATATATGGGTGGCCTGAATTCTAGGCCCAAGGCAAAAACCCAAGCTTTGGTGGATTTGCAAAAAGGCCATAACTTCCTAAATTCTCCATGGAATTGGATGAAATTTAGATGGATCCTGCCTAGAATTTCATGAGTAATCCAATGGTGCTTTTAGAATTTTCTAAATATGCTTATATTTTAAAACCCGATAGTGGTTTCAAAATAGGCCAAGATTTGCAAGTTCTATGCTATCTTATCATACAAGCAACAATAGCATGGTAAATTGGTTCAAACACAACACATTTGATATATATGACATGTTTAAGATCAATGGACATCAAAGCAATGCATATTTTAAGAGTTCATGTTGTGATGCACTTACCTCTTGAAGTTTCTTGTGCTAACTGTCAAGATCATTGTGCCAGAAGTAATATAATGCTTTGGACACTCTTGTTTGATCCCTTAGAAACTTTTAGGATGATCAAAACCATCTGGAAACCTCAGGAACAAGAGTTGGATCTTTCTTGCAAAAGTGGCAAAAATGACCAAAATGGTAACTCACTCAAATGGTGTTACAGTTGAGGGAGACCTGTGTAGCACGATTTTTGTGGTTTCGAATCACTATCGCTTTGGTACTACAGTTCGATTCATTTTTTATCCTGTGAAGCTGATTAAGGAAGGGAAATAGATGTCTCCAATTAACCCTGCTTGCATACTGAGTTTAAACAGTCAAAACGGTTGGTTTACAGATGCTATCAAAATAGGGGGATCCTTCTTAGGGTTATTTTCTTAAGAATACAAGTGTCTGGATTATCTGCTAGGTTTCTGGTAAGGGGTTAGGATACTAGACCTGATTTTCTTTGGTTGATGTGTGGAGGTACTGGATTTTGAGTTTTTGATTAATATGCTCGTTAAGATTTTGCAATCTTATGCCTACGTATTCCCGAAACAGGGAAATCAGAGCGATCGTAGTTCCTCCTATTCTATGGGAGGAAAGAGGTGTTTTGGTGTCTTGTTCAAAGCCCGAGACGTGAAGCTAAAGGTGGTTTGTTTCTTGTTTAAAGCCCAAGATGTGAAGCTAAAGGGTTTTGGCTAAGAGAGAATTTGTCATCTCTAAAGAGGAGTTGTTGATGTTTGTATGCTGTGAGCAAGGCACAACTTTGATGCTAAAAGGTTGATTGACTCAACCGGGGTTTTCTTTACACAAGGCCTAAGAGGAGGCGGGAAGTTTGACTTTTTCGGAGGAAAATGTTCTTTCTGTCTTGTACAAAGCCCAAGATTGAGGTTAGAAGGGATTTTGACTCCGTTGAGGAGAATGTATCTTGTATAAAGCCCAAGATGAAGGCTGGAATGGTTTGACTCAACAAGAGAGTACTTTTATCTGTCCTGTATAAAGCCCAAGACGGAAGCTAAAAAGGGGGTACTCAACAAGAGAGTCTTGAACAAGTGATCAACAAGAGAGTCAGAAGGTTGTTTGACTCAACAAGAGAGTTTTTTATACTCAACAAGAGAGTGAGTTGTTGTCTCGTATGAAGCCCAAGATTGAGGCTAAAAGGAGATTGACTCAATAAGAGAGTTTGTTATACTCAACAAGAGAGTGTTTTATATGTCTTGAACAAAGCCCAAGACGAAGGCTAAAAGTGGTTGACTCAACAAGAGAGTCTCTTATACTCAACAAGAGAGTGATTTATATGTCTTGTACAAAGCCCAAGATGGAGGCTAAAAAGGGATTGACTCAACAAGAGAGTCTTTTATACTCAACGAGAGAGTGGGTTTTTAAGTCTTGTACAAAGCCTAAGACGAAGGCTAAAAGTGGTTTGACTCAACAAGAGATTCCTTTATACTCAACAAGAGAGTGTTTTTCTATCTCGTACGAAGCCCGAGATGGAGGCTAAAAGGGGATTGACTCAACAAGATAATCTTTTATACTCAACAAGAGAGTGTTTTATATGTCTTGTACAAAGCCCAAGACGGAGGCTAAAAGTGGTTGACTCAACAAGAGTCTTTTATATTCAACAAGAGAGTGATTTATATGTCTTGTACAAAGCCGAAGACGGAGGCTAAAAAGGGATTGACTCAATAAGAGAGTCTTTTATACTCAACGAGAGAGTGGGTTTTTAAGTCTTGTACAAAGCCCAAGACGGAGGCTAAAAGTGGTTTGACTCAACAAGAGAGTCCTTTATACTCAACAAGAGAGTGTTTTTCTATCTCGTACGAAGCCCGAGATGGAGGCTAAAAGAGGATTGACTTAACAAGAGAGTGTTTTATATGTCTTGTACAAAGCCCAAGACGGAGGCTAAAGGCGGATTGACTCAATAAGAGAGTCTTTTATACTCAACAAGAGAGTGATTTATATGTCTTGTACAAAGCCCAAGACAGAGGCTAAAAAAGGGATTGACTCAACAAGAGAGTCTTTTATACTCAACGAGAGAGTGGTTTTTTATATGTCTTGTACAAAGCCCAAGACGGAGGCTAAAAAAGTGATTGACTGAACAAGAGAGTCTGAAAAGGTTAGCTCTGCTAGGGAGAATCATTTGTACAAAGCCCCAGAGGAGGCTGCCTTACCACTGTGGATTCTGGAGATCCTAAAGCGGGTACAAGTGTGGGGAACTCTCATGGGAGAGACCGGGGTTTCTTCCTATGTGTGGAAGGAACTTAAGAATGTCTTTGAGACTCAAGGGTCTTAGACTGTCCAAGTCTAGAGTTTTAACTTTTGTACAATACCCAAGAGGAGGCACGGGCATTAAGGGATGTGTATCAATCCTAAAGTGGCCGGAGTTTTGATGCGGTAAAGACTGCTCTAGCAAAGGATGACTAAGTTCTGTCATATACCTTTAAGAGGTCGTCAGGGTTCTTGTATTAAGCCCAAGAGAAGGCATGAGAACTTCTAAGAAGCTGAATGGTCCTTGTACAACGCCCAAGAGGAGGCGGGGATGCTTTTAGGAAGCTTGTGGGTCCCCAAACCAAGAGAAGTTCAAGAAATTCAATTCACAGAGAAGAGATCATTCCAGGAAAGTTTGAGAATTTGGAAGAAACTCAAGAGATGCCATTCATGGAGAAAAGATCATCTCTGGGGAGTTAGAGTTTCTTTGACAATTTCTAAGGGTGACAGTCTGAGAAAATTTTCATCGAGAATACTGTCTTTCTCTTTGTTCCATATTGTTTAACCCCAAGAGGAGGGAAGACTGTATCTGGAATCCTACGGGGGATCTAGTTTTGTTTTTATTTAAGAGTGACTAACAAGGCTTTACCTAGTGCTCGACGTAGTTGCCGGGGAAAACTCTAAATAACTATACTAGTATTACATAGTGGATATGTGACAAGTATATAAAAGGATGTGAAAGAAGACTTATAGTGAAGCAGCCCCACAATACTGTTATGTACATATGAAAGCGGTAAATGAAAGCGGATAAACACTTACCCGTTGTAGAGCTTCAATGTTGTTTTGTTAGTTGTTCAACAAAGAAAGTTTTGATAACAACATATATTTGAATTCAAAATCAAAGGAGAAAGTGCTTGAAAAGATTGTTGGGGCTTATAGCTCGAGGAGAGGCCCAAGTTTTAACGATGATTGCATCGTTGTTTAAAAAACTGTATAGAGGGACTTATACAATACGTGAGGCCCAAAAAGTTTTTATGTACAAGGGGATGGGTCTTACACTCTATTAGAGGCCCAAAGATTTATTTTTGTACAAGAGATGGGACTTCAACTCAAGGAGAAGCCCAGAGTGATTTGTTTGGCAACGACGATCGTGCCGAGGTTTTTATTTTAACGCAGAGGGACTTATACAATGTCTGAGGCCCAAAAAGGTTTTGGTTAAAAGGGGATTGGGTCTTACACTCTATTATAGGCCCAAAGAGTTTTAAGAAAAAGAATTGGGACTTATAGCTCGAGGAGAGGCCCGATTGATTTTGTTAAAAATGCGACGATCGCGCCGTTGTTTTTGAAAATACAGTGGGTCTTATACAATGACTGAGGCCCAAAAGGTGGTGTATTTACAAAGGGGTTGGGTCTTACACTTTATTAGAGGCCCAAAAAGTTTGAAAAAGTTTGATGAGGGTTGAATTAATCAAAACCCTAATTTGTTTTTAAAATATATTTTAGTTGAATAAAAATTCAATTAAAATGATCAAAATTGTTAAACATGTGTGAAAACAAATTGTGATCTTGGATCAATGTTTCAAAAATCATGTTTCTATCCACAAAATGAT
The DNA here is from genome assembly GCA_022829125.1 of Lathyrus tuberosus. Classification (NCBI taxonomy): domain Eukaryota; kingdom Viridiplantae; phylum Streptophyta; class Magnoliopsida; order Fabales; family Fabaceae; genus Lathyrus; species Lathyrus tuberosus. Next base: position 615,041 of record JALAZF010000162.1, on the reverse strand, counting down.
TGGAAATCAATTAAGTTTGTAAAATCAAGGGAGAAAAAACATTTTAAATGTTGAAAAACAAATAAAATATTAATTCTTTGTAAAAATATCAAGTATATGAAATAATTAATATTTTTAGGATTTTTTGGTAAAATAAAATATTTTAGCATTTTGGTGAATTATTAAAAAAAGAATCAACTCAAAATCATTAAAACTCAAAGAGAAATTAATTTTTGAATCAATTAAATAAAATCACAAAATTCAAAAATTCAAATATTCAAAAAATTGCACCAAGAACATGCCAAGAACACACGCCACCCTCTATTTCTGCAGATTTGCATTTTCTATCCAATCTCACTGAATACTTGATGATATCAAGTAATCTACATATCAATCTGCTTGTTTTCACCTCACGATCATGTCGATGGTCTTTAATTTCATTTGTTTTAAGCATGGAATAAGAAATCAAAGAGAAACCTCAAGAACCCTAAAATTTGCATGAAGACTCAGAAATTCCATACACGATTCAAACAAAGTAATTGATTGAGGGTAAACACTCTATGCATGATTATGAACATATGTCCAAATTATTGTGCAGCAAAAAATGCATGGATCATAGAGTTAGAAGAGCTCAGGCTTACCTCTTGCAGCTGGTGATCGTGTTGTGTTAGAGGTGTTGCAAGTTGGTTCTAATGATTTGCACAACTTCCTTAGGTGCCAAGTGATGTGTCTGAATGCTTGGAGATGTTGAAACAAGTTGGAACTGAAGATGGTACCCCCAACTGCAAGTCTTCTAAAAGCTTGAGCAGTTGGATGGTGATTTTGAGAAATCAGTGTTCCAGATGTTGTTTAAGTGTTTGGATCACTTCTATATGATGTTTCTGAGGTGTGTGTGTGATTGGTTTGGTTGGAATTGCTATCAAACTCAAAACCCGATAGTGACTTGCTTTGGAAGGCAATTTTGGAGTGAAGGAAGAGATTTTGAGGAAAGCATCTGTTTGATGGCTTTGGTGTACTCAAACTGAGCATAAATGAGCTCTATTTATAGTAGAGCAAGTTTGTTTTGCAAGCAATAGTGAATGGCAACTGCTGCAGAGGTTTGGCCAATGGTTGCATTTTGGAATCTCAAGTCTCCTCTAGCCATTGACTAAAGGTTAGAGCACAAGCTGCTGGTTCCCTAGATCAGAGATCATCCTTGACTCATTCAGTTGGAAATGGCTCAGTCCATGCCACCTTGGTGCATCCATTGAATGCTCCAAAACAAAATTGGAGTCTTGTCCCCTCTTTAGGGTTTTTTAGGTTTGGCATGCTATTTTTAGTTCCAAAGACTTGGGAGGCTTATGGATCAGTGTTTGTCCCTCCTTGGTCCCTCCCTGAGGTGTTCAAATGGATAAACTTATTTGTCATTTGTAAAATTTGCTCAAATCGAGCAAAATGCACAAATCTGCCTTGCCATGACAGTTTACAGCAAGGTACATTGTCATTGTTATATCTCATGGCTTAAGTGGAGTTTCATGGAGTTCTTGGCCATTTTGGAAAGCTCTTATATGATACAACACATGTGTGATCATAGTTTGTCTTGATACTTTTTGGATCCAAGTGAAAAATCCCCCTACTTTTGGAAAAAAAAAACTAGAAAGATTCTGACTCAGTGCAAATTTCACTAAGTGTTGGAAAAAGTGGCATTTCATGTTTTCAGCCATTTTGATCCAACCATAACTCAAAACCTATGATGAATTGTGTAACGCCCCAATTTTGGTTAGTTTTATTTAATCGAGTCGTTTTGATTATTTTATTATTATTTTTTACTTTTATTTGAAAATATATTATTTTTCATTGTTGTTATGTTTTATCGCGTTTGCGAGATATTTGAGTGTAGGGGTAATTGGGTCATTTTGCTTTATTTTCTTTAAGTTAGAAATAGAAAGAATAGAGAGAAAAATAGTAAGGAAAGAAAAAGAGAAGAACAAAAAGAGAAAGAAGGAAAAGAAGAGAAGAAAAAGAGAGAAAACTTATGGATTAAGAAATCGATCAACCGACTTTCAAAAACACGATTAAATTGGGTAAGGGTGCGAAACTCGATTATCTTATACTTGTGTATGATTATGTATGTATGTTTTTGGTTGATATTGGATTGAAATTGAAATATAGAGTAAAAACCATAATATGTTGGAATTGCTAGAAATTGGTATAATCTATGTCTGAAATCATGTTTTAGTGTTCCTTATTGTTGATACATGATAGATACATGTTGTTAGGCATTCAATTGGTAATTTTCTGGTGTTTAGATGAGATTGGGAGTGATTCTTGGGTGAATTTTGCAGAAAAATTATGCAAGAAATTTCTGGTTTTTCCACTACCCATACGCGTATCACTCAAGGCAATACGCATATTTGTTAAGGCAATATGCGTATGGCATTGAAGGAGTGAAGGAAATACGCGTATGAAGTTGCATTTTTCTCGGCCATCTGCCCATTTGCGTAATGGTACGCGTAAGGTTGAGGACAATAAGCATATAAAGTGAGGCAATACGCGTATTGGCGTTTTTAGTGGGATTTTTAGGAGGAATTGGTCTCTGCCCATATGCGTATCAAGTTGGACAATACGCGTATGGAATGGGCAAGGGAGCGAGGCAATACCCGTATGGCCAGGAAGATTGCAGAATTGTGTTTTTCACGATTACTTTTCTTGTTCAGTCCGTAACTTGTGTTCTGATTATCCGTTTTTAACATTCTTGGTATCGTTGAATAGCTATTGAACAGTACTTTCTTATGATGATGGTTTTGAGATTGTTGGCCGATTTAATTAAGTCGGGAATTTGGAAATGTGTCGTTTTGTCGACTTTTACCGTTTTAATTGTGTGTAATTGAGGTGTTATCATGCGATGTGCTGGTGATATATGTTGTATGACTTGTGTGCTGATTATATGAGGTGAATGCATGTGTTTAAATGTTGTGATGAGGGTTTGTGGCCTTATGGAAATTAAATGCATTATTTTGGGCTTGAGTGCAAAGCATGATCCTTATTGATTGAGATGATTGCATATATGTGTGCATTTGAATGTTATGAGTCATTGTATGTCAAGCGTCATGATAAGCATTCTTGAGATGTCGTGTGCCCTAGTGGGTGTGAGCGAAGAATCTATTCCAGAGGGAATCCGCTATAACATCGTGTGCCTTATACAAAGAGGTGTGAGCAATGATTATGGACGATCGTGTGCCTTATACAAAGAGGTGTGAGCGACCGGGTCGTGTGCCTTATACAAAGAGGTGTTAGCGATCCATAAACATCGTGTGCCTTATACAAAAGAGGTGTGAGCGACGGGGAACATTGTTTTCCCGACGGGGAGTTACACTAAGTAACAAGCGATGGTTCCGATAGTTCCTGAGAGAACTAGTGTTGAGATTAACGGATGTATGGTACCCGCATTTGCATAGAGTCATTGTGTCGGTCTCTTTGCATTTACATAAATCATGAATGGATTGATTTTGTGTGAAATTGTGAATGGAATTGATGAGTTGAGATATATATATATATATATATATATATATATATATATATATATATATATATATATGTTGTTGATAACATACATTTATTTGATTATATATGCCTTGGTGATGGATATATGATGATATGCATTGTGTTGTTTTGCGTTTGAATTCTGGTATGAGTTGTGGTGAGAACATTACATGTGTATTTTGGTGTTATTATATAATTGTATGCAATTATATTATGATTGTGTTTCTCACCGTTCTGCTGTTTTAATGCTCTGTGAGGCATTGCAGATTAGATGCTGGAGATCTTTTTGTGAAGCTTAGGTCTTCATTTTTTTGTCGGTCGGCTCTGATATGTAGCACCGGGTAGTCGGGGAGATCGTTGTGATTTATTTGTATATGTATAGATATCTTTTGGATTGTGTATGCATGGATCTGTGTAGGACAGACAAACTCTTTATGTGATATATATATATGAGATTCAGTTGCAGATTTCCCGCTTTTATTCTGTATCTGAATTGTGGGTAGTAGAAACTAAGTTCCTCTGTTAATTGCTACCAGATTGTTGCATATCTTTATGAGCATGTTTATGTGTTTTGTCCCAATTGATGTGACGCCTTCGTCTATGCCGTGAATATTTAATTATACTCTGATGAAATTTTTATCGCTTTATTTAATTGGGGGTATAGATTAAGGGTGTTACAAATTGGAATGAGGTGTAGTTGACACTTTTAAAGTATGCCATGAGAGCTACAAATCCATCTTTGGATCAGCCCAAATGGTTGCTTGGATCTCAAGTTATGATCCTTGGAAGTTGGTACCTAGCCACTTTGTTCCATAACATAGAAAATTTCTAAGTTTTTTATGGTTACCCCTTTTACAAGTTATCCCACCTTTCTTGATTTTTTTCACACATTAACATCATTTTAGGGTCAAAGAACCATAATTGTGAAAAATATCAAAAAGTCAAAGTTGACTTTTGAGCACAGTTGACTTTTTGTTAGATGAACTCCAAACTGTGTGATCCTCTATGAAATCAAGCCCTTGACCTAAATCAAACTTGATGGATTGATTTCATAGGTGTTATAGGGTGTATTAAATCATGTCCCAAGGTTTGGGAGCATGCCTGGGTCAAAAGTCAAAGGCACAGTTGACTTTTCCCGCGAAACCCTAATTGTGGTTCTGATGAATTTGAAACTTGTTGATCAACCTTCTTGGATCAATCCATTATTGAAATTTGATCAATGTAGTGTGTTAGAGACCCTCAAATCCTTTCTTGAGGTCTTGGCTCATGTTTTGTCCCAAAAGTCAACTTAGGGGTGAATTAGGTCAAGAAACCCTAATTCCTGATTTTTTATGAATGCATTCCCTGAGGCAAAATTGACTTGATGATTGGGTTCATGATGTCCCTTGGAGCATATTAGGTTGTGATTTGAAGCCTTTGGCTCATACCAAGAGGAAAATTTCCATCTGGAGGCCCTAGTCGACCAAAACCCTAATTTGGTGACATTGGCGATCTTGAGGCTTAATCCACTTGGAATGTTGCAACTTTGTGCTTGATCCTTGATGTGCGAGTCCTCTTGATCCATTATGGATGTTTGAGAGGTTAGAAAAGTTGAAGATCATGTCATTCCTTGATTGATCCTTTGTCTAAGAGCTCTGAGAGGGCTTAAAACCCTAAGTTTGATTGTAGTGGATGCTCACCCATCTTTGAGGAGACTAATGAGGTATGATGGTCCATCCATATTATGATGATGATTTGCACAATGATGGGGAATCTTAGTGGTCAAAATTTAGGGTATGACAGATGCCCTTATTTAATCTTCTTAGACCCGAAGGTGTGAATGGCGAAGGTATTCGGGCATTCGGGGTGCAAGAAGATTAAATATCAGAATACCCAAAATTTAGATGGTGGTTATGAATGGCGGCTTGCTCATCCATCTTCTTTTGCTAAGCAATGATACTTAGAAAAGGTAAAAACTTCCCCTCGATCTTGGTTTCCTACCAAGGAACTGGTCTTAGTTGCTGAAATAAACTTCCCCTCGATCCTGGTTTCCTACCAAGGAACTGGTCTCAGTTTTTGAAATAAACCTCCCCTCGATCCTGGTTTCCTACCAAGGAACTGGTCTCAGTTTCTGAAATGAACTTCCCCTGGATCCTGGTTTTCTACCAAGGAACTGGTCTTAGTTTCTGAAATAAACTTCCCTCGATCCTGGTTTCCTACCAAGGAACTGGCCTCAGTTTCTGAAATAAACCTCCCCTCGATCATGGTTTCTTACCAAGGAACTGGTCTCAGTTTCTTTTCTCAATAAACTTCTTGACAAGGGACGCTGTTCGTAGCGGTTTTCCTCAAACTTCTCGCCGAATTTTCCTAGGGAGATGTCATTTGATGGAAAATGATCTGATGTCAGAATTGCTAGGGAACCCAACTGTCTGAGTTGTAGAGGTGTACAAACTTCTCTATTGGAGAACCCATTTGTTGACTCTACTAGGGGGAAACAAGTCTCTTGAGAGACTATTTTCTGCTTGGGGATATTACATCATACTTTTCTCGGGATCTTCTCGGAGAAATGCCATATGATGTGATCCAATTTTGAGGTGTTGATGATTTTTTCATCAGCGGATTTCTTTCGAAGAAAAACTGCTGTATTGCCGAATCTCTGATTAAGAAGCGTTCTCTGGGGATTTTCCTTAATCCGGGAGAGCGAACATATCATCTTTAATGGCGAAGAGTGATGTTTGTCGAAGGTCTTCTTGTTTTTTAGAGGTTCAAGTTATCAAAGTGGTCAAGGGACCCACTTCAATTCAGCAGCAAAGTGGAGGAGCAGTTGGTCAGACGCCTCCTTTCTCGATGAGGAAAGAACTGACAACTCGGTTGAAAAGACGTTTATCACTAGAGAACAAGACCGACTAGAGTGATAGTGATGCAATATGAATATAAATGTAAATCAATAATGCATCATGTATGTATGTATATGCTGACAAAACTGGCGCGACAAACAGACTAGTGGATGAACACGACTAGATACTCGGCCACAGCGGGAAATGAAAAGTATCGCTGGTTTAGAAAATAGCAATTCTGCCTTGCTTAGGAGGGATAGTCCCTGTTGAGAGCTACGTTGGTCGGGCTTAGGAGATGAGAACTCTGCCGAGGGTGTCAGACGAAACCTGGTCTCTGACACAGTTGATCCTTCATTTAGATGTACTAGCTAAGAAGGAGTACTTTGATTCTGCACTTTGAAGCTCAATTGCTTCTGGAGAAATGATCGATGTTCTTTCAATGTTCAACAGTAAAAAGAATTGCCATCTTTGTCTTAAAAGCAGAAAAAGTTTGACAAGTAAATTCATTTTTGTTTTATTTCAAGAATCGCTGATCATGTTAAAATGTCGTTCTATAAAGCTAAAACAAATGAGAATTATAAACAAAAGCACAAGGGATCAAATTTTATTGATAGGATGGAAATCAGCCAAGCGCGTGATTCCATAGAGTATTTACAAAGTTTAGAAAATGGTAATTTAAGGGGAAAAAAGGGCTACATTGAAAAATGACGACCGCTATCCTTCTAACAACTTTGAATTCTGGACATCCTGAGCTTCTGTCGAAGATGACCTTGACTGGAGTTTTTCTTCTAATGGATGGCATTACTGCTGAGAAGTTGAACTGATCAGACGTAGTTACTTGCCATTAATCCCTAATTTTTGTCTGGATTGTACTTTGAGATTTCCAACCCACCGGGATGATTTTTTCTTGTGTCTCTAATTTTTGCCTAGACCTCCCTTTAGGGTTTTCAATCCACCGAGTCATTTTTTTTATTTAGGCGAAGTATTTCTTGACTTCGTCAACATTTGTGGGGTAGGCAAATTCCTCTCTGTCTATGGTTGCGAGTCTCAAGGCGCCGTCTTAGAAAGCTTTCTTGACCACATAGGGGCCGTCATAATTCGGAGTCCATATACCCCGATCATCAGTGAGGAATAATTGTATCTTCTTGAGCACGAGGTCTCCTTTTCTGAAGACGCGAGGTCGAACCTTTTTTGTCAAATGCCTTCTACATTCTCTGTTGATACAACTGATCATGGCATAGTGTTGTTATTCATTTTTCTTCGATCAGATTCAGTTCATCATGTCAACTTTGACACCATTCAGCTTCTGTTAGCTTAGCTTCCATCAATACCCAGATTGATGGGATCTCTACTTCTATGGGGAGCACTGCCTCCATGCCATATACTAGAGAGAAAGGGGTAGCCCTAGTTGAAGTGCAGACAGATGTATGATAACCGTGAAGAGCAAAGGGTAGCATCTTGTGCCAATCTTTATATGTTACAACCATATTTTAAACGATTTTCTTGATGTTCTTATTAGCCGCTTCTACCGCTCTGTTCATCTTGGGTCGGTAGGGAGATGAGTTATGGTGTTCGATCTTGAACTCAGCACGCAACTCTTTCATCATCTTATTGTTCAAGTTGGATCCATTATCAGTAATGATCTGGCTCGGAACACCATAACGGCAGATGATATTGTTTTTGACGAATCGGACCACCACTTGTCGGGTTACATTGGCGTATGATACTGCTTCTACCCACTTGGTGAAGTAGTCAATGGCTACTAGAATGAACCAATGTCCATTCGAAGCCTTGGGTTCGATCATGCCAATCATGTCGATTCCCCATATGGAAAAAGGTCGTGGGGAAGAAAGAACTTTGAGAACCGTTGGCGGTACATGGATTTTGTCTGAGTATATCTGACACTTATGACACTTCCTCATGTGCTTGCAGCAGTCGGATTCCATGGTTAACCAGTAGTACCCTGCTCTTAGAATTTTTCTCGCCATTGTGTGTCTGTTGGCATGAGTTCCAAAGGATCCTTCGTGAATTTCTTTTATCAGCATGTCTGCTTCTGGTTTGTCTATGCATCGGAGCAAGACCATGTCAAAGTTTCTCTTATAGAGTGTATCACCACTCCGAAAGAAGCTGCTTACTAGTCTTCTGAGGGTCTTTCGGTCCTCTCTGGATGCCCTAGGAGGGTACTCTTGTTTCTGAAGGAAGCATTTGATATCGTGATACCAAGGTTTGTCGTCTATCACTGCCTCAATCGTGATGATGAAAGCGGGCCGTTCAAGGCGCACTATGTCAATCTTAGGTAAGTCGTTCCATTGACCTACACTAATCATGGAAGAGAGGGTGGCTAATGCATCAGCCATGTAATTCTCTTCACGAGGGATATGATGAATCTCGATTCTGTTGAAGAAGGGTAACAACCTTCTCGTGTAATCTTTGTAAGGAATCAATCCTGATTGGTATGTGTTCCAATCTCCTTTTATTTGATTGATAACCAGGGCTGAATCGCCATATACATCTAAGTTCTTGATCCTCAAATCAATCGCTTCTTCGAGACCCATGATACAAGCTTCGTATTCAGCCTCGTTGTTTGTACACATGAATGTCAGTCTGGTGGTGAAAATAATGTGGGTACCCAGAGGGGTAACAATGATTTCCCCAATTCCATTTTCGTAATGGTTGATAGCTCCGTCAAAAATTAGTCCCCATTGGGAACCTGGATCTAGCCCTTCACTGGGTAGTGGTTCATCACAGTCTTTCATTTTTTGAAACATGACATCTTCATCTGGGAAGTCAAATCCGACTGATTCCTGATCGTCAGTCGGTTGATGAGCCAAATGATTGGCTAAAATGCTTCCTTTTACGGCTTTCTGAGCATGATATTTGATGTCGTATTCTGATAACAACATCTGCCAACGGGCAATCCTTCCGTGAAAGCAGGCTTTTCAAAGACGTACTTGATTGAATCCATTTCGAAGATTAACCAAGTAGTGTGACGAATCATATACTGGCGAAGACATTTGGCTGCCCCAGCCAGAGCACAGCAAGTTTTCTCGAGCATAGTGTACCGAGTCTCGTAGTCGATGAATTTCTTGCTCAAATAGTAAATAGCAGACTCTTTCCTTTTTGTTTCGTCTTGTTGGCCAAGTACCCAACCCATAGAGTCTTCCAAGACTGTTAAGTAAATGATCAGTGGTCTTCCTTCCACTGGAGGTGATAGAATCGGCGGGTTCAACGGTATTCCTTGATACTGACGAAGGCGGTTTGGCAATCTTCTGTCCAAACGCAGTCCTGAATCTTTTTGAGTAACTTGAAGATTGGCGCACACGTCGCGGCCATTAGGAATATAAATCTAGAAATGTAATTCAGATGTCCCAGGAACCCCCTGACTTGTTTTTCAGTCTTTGAAGAAGGAATTTCTTGAATGGCCTTGACCTTGTCAGGATCGACCTCCATTCCTTTCTAGCCGACGATGAACCCTAAGAGTTTCCCTGAACGGACACCGAATGTGTACTTGTTGGGATTCAAGCGGAGTATGTATTTTCTCAACCGCTCGAATAGTTTTGACAAGTGGGTCACATGCTTCTCTTCTGTTTTAGATTTGGCAATCATATCATCGACATATACCTCGATTTCTTTGTGTATCATGTCATTAAACAGAGTAGTCATGGCCCTTTGATAGGTTTCCCCTGTATTCTTTAAACCGAACGACATTACCTTGTAACAAAAGGTACCCCATGGGGTAATGAACGAAGTTTTCTCCATGTCTTTTGGCGCCATTTTGATTTGATTATAGCCCGAGAATCCATCCATGAAGGAGAAGACTTTGAACTTTGATGTACTGTCAACCAGCATGTCAATGTGTGGTAAAGGAAAGTCATCCTTTAGACTAGCCTTGTTTAGATCCATGTAGCCTACACGCATTCTGACTTTTCCGTCCTTTTTCAGAACTGGTACTATATTGGCTAACCATTAAGGATATTCTGATGTGGCAAGGAAACCTGCATTAATCTGTTTCTGAACTTCCTCTTTGATTTTGATGGCCATGTCTGGATGAGTTCGTCTCAACCTCTGTTTTACTGGCGGACACTCTGATCTTAATGGTAGATGAAGTTCCACGATGCTGGTATCCAACCCTGGCATATCCTGATATGACCAAGCGAATACATCGGGAAACTCTTTGAGAAGCTTTATCAAACTTTCATTGACAGCTGGACTGAGTAGTGCCCCAATCCTGACCTCTTTTCTCTCATCCTCTGAGCCCAATTGACCGTTTCCAACGGCTCTTTGTGATGTTTAATGGACCTTTCCTCTTGTCTGAGTAATCGGGAGATCTCCTCTGGAATTTCTTTGTCATCTTCTTCTTCAGCCTCAAATACCGGGAATTCAAAGTTGGGAGAAGGCATTGGATCGTATGTTTCAATGGGGTTTAAAAAAAGAAATCTGCATGACATGATGATTTGTGTTTAGAAGAGATAGAGAGAAATGCAAGAGTGTGTGCAGTGTTTTTCTGAAAACTGCTTGTTTTTATTATTTGTTGTTTTTTAAGATTACCATTTTCTAAAAAAGCAAAAAAAAGAAAACAACAATTAATGCGGAAATTACAGAACGACGTTGTTTTATTTATGATCTTGTCGATTCTTGAAACTACAGCCCTGTAAAACAAAACTCTGTTGCTTTGGGAAAAGCGAAGAGGTATATACAGAAAAGTGAGCCCTATGAAAACATCCGTTTCACCTGGGCAGGGTGAAAGGTTAAGATAAAGACGACAATTACTTTGACTTATGAACGATCTTCGGAACATCGACAACAACCCATTGGCGGCGAACTCCCCAGTGAATCACAAAGTCTAGTACCTTCTTTAATTTGTCTTCAGAAGTAATGATGATTTCTGGTGGAGAAGGATCATTTGAATATGTCTCCCAGGTAGAGTTGTCGTAGAAGGATTCCTCTATTGTATTTTGCATAGTATTTGTGCTCTCAAGTAAGTCTCCCCATCCAGTAGGCTGGATGTCTTCGAGCCTGATACGAGAGCTTTCAGGAGCGGTGTATTTGACCATGAAGTCATATTTGCCACTCGGTTGTCCCAAGGTGTCCCATACTTCTTTGGAACTAGAGGAGTCATCCTTTTCGATGACGTTGATCTCGGGAAAGGCATAGTTAATGAATTCTAGTCCTGCAAATTTTGCAAATTCATAGTCGTGCTGGTTATTTTCTGAATGACCTGAGTGTTGATCCCATGACATGGTGGAGACGCAGGTATTCTTTTCAATGATGCTCAGTTAATTTTCATTGTTCAGCTGATTTTCTTTCCCCAAGTATCCTAGGTACGGCTGCCACATAGGCAGGCCATCAATTGGACCATAATAGTCATGGTCAAAGTTGTATTTCATCAGAGTGTCTTCCTCTAATGAATTTGGCGGAGCACGGCATCCTTCCGGATCACAATCTCCGTATATCATTTCGACGTCTGACCTTGGTATAAATCTCGGACTCTGTGCGGGATAGCAAAATGGCATAGGCACCTCTTCCTGAGACATATAACCGTCCTTGTTAAGATAGGACTTCCATTCCTCATCTGTGTCGGAGGAATCTCCTTCGTTGATGGTATGTACTTCTTGAGACACTGGTTGAAGGAAACCTCCACTATGGAAGAAGTTCTGAATGGGATGAAGACTTTCACCGTTAGCGGCAGTCTGGGTCCAGGTTGCAAAAAAACCAAGACCCTTCTTTGTTTTATTATTAGTAGGAATGATAAGTTGTCCCCGAATTATCGATGTTCATTTTTCTGACTGATTTTCATTGCTCACCGAAAGTTCCTGGAACTGCGTTCCAACAACCTCCTTGGGTTCTTCAAAAGTGGATAATGAAAGGTTACTCACGATCAAGGCTTGTTCTCCATAGACATTGACGAGTTGATCGTTCTTGATGAACTTTAGTTTCTGGTGCAGTGTCGAAGTGACTGCCCCATCCTGGTGTATCCAAGGTCTTCCTAATAAGCAACTATATGTTTCCCGAATGTCCATGACCTGGAAAGTGACTAGGAAAGTGTGAGGACTGATAGTTATGGGTAAGTCGACTTCACCGATAACTGTTTTTCTAGATCCGTCAAATGCTTTGACGACGACCTCACTGCCTCTCATCGGAGATCCTTTGAATGATAGTCTCATTAGAGTGGACTTCGGCATGACGTTGAGAGCCAATCCGGTGTCTACCAGTACACTAGCTAAAGCATCATCCTGGCAGTTGACTGTGATATTGAGAGCCATGTTGTGGCTTTTGCCTTCTTCTTGCAATTCCTCATCACTAAACCCCAAGTTGTTGCAGGAAGTGATGTTAGAGATGATACTGTCGAATTGTCGTATTGACACATCCTGTTCCACAAAGGCATGTTCTAAAGACTTTCTGTAGAGCCTTTTTGTGGGCTTCGGAACTGAGTAAAAGAGATAACACAGAGATCTTTGAAGGAGTTTGTAACAGTTGATCAGCAATGTTGTATTCACTCCTTTGGATGAGCTTCAGCATCTCATCATCATTCTTTGAAAGGTCGGAATCACTGGATTGACCGACTGGTGGATTAGGAACTTCTATTTAAAGTTCCTTTTCTCTGTTAGGTTCTCCAACTCCTCTGTTGAAGATTCGACCGCTTCGTGTTACTCGACTGATGTCTACAATATTCACGACGGAGGGTAATGGAATTTCCTTTCCATTCTCAATTGTTGTTGCACCGTATTTGTAAGGGATCATCTTATCAGATTTCTACGGTAGCGGTCCCGGCAGATAAATAACTACATGAGCCTTCTGATTTTTCTGACCATTGTAAGTAACCTCAATCAATTCCTGGTTAAGAACCTTCAATTCGTCAAGTAGAGGGATGATGGTACAAACATCTTTGGTCCTTTCATGATCAAATATTACGACAACATCCTTAATCTGATCAGCGAAATAGTCTGGCGTCCAGTTGATAGACCCCAAAACTGAATATTGTTGAATCTTTTTGTGGTCCAACTGACTCTGAAGGGCTGCTCGCACGAGGTAATATCTTTGATTACTTTCCGAGCATACTCTACAACGCTCGTAGTTATGTGGTGGCACCTGGCCACGTCTGCTTTGAATGCAGTGTAACCTCACCAGGTCTATTTCCATAGATCGTACATCCTGTCTTTGATGCCTAGTAGGGTTCCCGTTTGTCACACTGATTTGTTGCGTGTCTTCATCCATATAGATCGGAAGCCACCAGTGGTTTAACAAGTGTTGTAAAGTTGTTTGAACGAGAGCGCACCCTTGGTTACTCTCACAACATACTTTACGACTCAGATAATCATGTGAAGTGAGAAAACCGAGTTAGAACTGCCTGGCGTGTAACTCCACCAAGCTGGTATTCATCAAACGAATATCGAAGATTTGAATCATGTTGATCTAATAGAGATTTCTATCACGGTAGTCCTGGATCCATCTGATGCTGGAGGGCCTCTTGTACAAAAGAGCATCCATGTTTGTTTACTGACCAAGTCAGACAGGAATTGTAATCATGCCGTGGCAGATTAGGATACTAGCTTTGCCTTGAGTGCATTGCCACCAAGTTGACATTAATTGCATGGATGTCGTGGTTCTGAATGATGTTGGAATTTGTGTAAGTCATGTTAACTCCATGAACTCGATGCTTTTGGATCCATCCGAGATCCAACTATTCCTGTAGAGCTGATTGCACCACAGAACATCCCTGATTGTTTTTAGATCAGATATCACACTGGTGATAATTATGAGGTGGCACATGGCCATATCCACTCTGTCTACAATGCATCTTGACCAAGTTGGTCCTTAATAAGAGTCCATCATGAATTTGATAGCTATTGTTAGACTCTCTTTTTATCAAATTTACTGCGGCTTTCTCATGTTGAGGCAGCGGGTTTGTGAGAACATTCGGATTTGTATCTTTGAAAGATAAGACCCCGCTCCTGACAAGCTTTTTCACATCGGATTTGAAACTGAGACAGTTCTCTATGTTATGCCCTGGTCCTCCTTGGTGGTAAGGGCAAGTGTGATCCGCTTTAAACCAAAAAGGCGGATTCTCCGGTACTATAAGAGGAGACCTGGTTTGGACATGCCCCTTGACCAGTAATAATGGAAACGCTTCTGCATACAACATTGGTATAGGGTCGAACCCTGGTGGTCGCGTTGTATGGTTGTTGTTATATGGAGGACGAGCATGCTGAAGAGGCTGTTGTGTCCTTTGCTGATATTGTTGTTGATTCGGTTGGCTCTGAGCAACCTGAGGTTAATACTTAGGAACAGGTGCGGGGTTGATAGCAGGAGTTACGGCTGCTACTGGTTAGTATCGTCGCCTTTTCTTTCCGAGAGAAATATTCCCAATATCTTGCTCTTTTTTCTTATGGAGAGCACTACCGTATTGTTTCGTATTACTTGATGATCCAGCATCTTTAACTAACCGTCCTTCTCGGACTGCTTCCTCAAGACGAACTCCCATGCCCACCATCTCGGTGAAGTCACTGGGTGCACTGGCAACCATTCTGTCGTAGTAAAATGAGCTTAAGGTTTTCAAGAATATCTTTGTCATCTCTTTTTCCTCAAGAGGGGGGCAAATATGAGCGGCAATTTCACGCCATCTCTAAGCGTACTCCTTAAAGGTTTCCTTGTCCTTCTGTGTAATTGATCTGAGTTGATCTCTGTCTGGTGCCATATCCAGGTTATACTTATTATGTTGAACAAAGACAACGCCAAGATCTCTGAAAGTGCCAATCTTAGTGTGGTTTAAACCCATGTATCATTTGAGTACGACACCGGTTAAACTATCCTGAAAGTAGTAAATTAGTAGCTCCTCGTTCTTTGTCTGAGCTGACATTCGCTGAGCGTACATCACCAAGTGGCTTTGAGGGCAAGAGTTACCCTTGTACTTTTCAAAATCGGGTACCTGGAACTTGTGCCGAACTTTCACATTGGGGACCAAACAAAGGTCTGCGGCGTCCTTTTCAAATAAATCCTGACCGCGAAGGGCTTGCAGTTCTTTCTGCATCTCCAGGAATTGTTCTTGGAACTCATTCATTTTGTCAAACATACTTTCGTTTCCACCAGACGGTATCTGTGGAATCTCTCCTTCTGGGATAGTGTGTACCACGGGTGATGGTATAGTCATTATGGATGAGACTCTCGGTGCCCCCCGAAGTTTTTAACCCTCAGCAGTTGCTGTCATGCCCCTGACATCTTCGCTTTCCTGAAGTTTGTAACCTTCAGGCCCAACGGCTCCTGCTGAAGTTTCCGGATCTTCCGTGATCGGCGGAATATATACTTCCGGGATATAGTTGATAGGCATGCCCCAGGGACGATTTTTTGGCATTTTATACCTAGGATCATACTTTTCCACTATGGGCATTGATGTGATCTTTGAGATCACAGTCCTTTGTTGTTGCATTTGAGCTTCTGCTAGAGCTTGCATGTCGTTATGAAGCTATCTAAGGTTCTCTTTCAGAGTGTCGATCTCTTCTCTCAACTCTCTGTTCTCTTCCTCGAGATCATCCATCTTTTTCTGATGAATGGCCCGAGTATCGTACGAATGAGACAGTTTGACTCTAGAACCGAGACACAAACGTGAGATTCGTAGGTAAGAAGAATGCGTTACGTGAGAATGATGAATGGTATGCAATGATTATATTAATTGTATATATTTTTCGTTTATTCAAAGTAAACTTCAACAATTAGATTGCTAATATTAAACAGTGGGGAAACCCCGTTTTATTGAATTCAAAGATTGCAAAAAGGGAAATACAGTAATTTACAGAGTGCTGTAAAAGAAAATCTAAACTTATGGGTCCTGAGTTCTCTCTAATGCGAGCTCAGGTGCGGGTTCTGGTACTTTCCTTTTCTTTGACTGGGGCTCTTGGGCCGTTGCCGGGTTTTCATTCCTTTGCCAAGTGAAAGGAGTGAGCAAATTCCTTTGGTCATCCTGATTTTCTACAGCATGTTGCTCTAAAATCTTAATCAGAGAATCTTTATCTTTCAATAGTTGTTGTATTTTCTTGCACTCTACATTGAGAATAAGGTACTTGTTCCTCCAAGACCTCTTCTCCTGCTAAATTTTGTTGAGAGTAACCTGAAGTTTTTCCATCTCAGACATAAAATAAAGGACAGAGTCCCTTAATGGAAGAACTTCTTGACGAGGGTAAGACATCCTCAGCTTGAGAGCTCTCGTTTGTACCCAGTGGAGAAAAGGCTCCACCGAGACACAGTCTGGTTTTCCTAAGGACTCTTTTCCTTTCCTATGAACGTGTTTCCAGGCATGCACTATCTCCGTCTTTAGTGCCCTGTCATTTCTCGTTCCTTGAAGAAAATATCTTCCAGATGAGCATTACGCGGGACATGCCTCATCGGGTATCCAAATTAACAACAAACTAACACTGGATGATAGTTGATTCCTCCCTTAGTTCCTATAAGGGGTACATTTATGAAATTTCCACAACGATCAATGATTCTGATCCCGTCATAGATTCGATTGTACCAATCAATGTCAGAGTTTGTAAGAGACATGATTCTCTGGACCAACGTAAAGTATTCTTTTGATCCCAAAATGCAGCAGACTTGGGTAAGTGGGAAGTGAACCATTTGTATAGCAGGGGTACACAACATGTGATCATTCCTCCGCTGTACAAATTCTTTAAGTGTACCGAATGATAAGCATCTCCGAGCAAGGTCGGTATAGGGTTTCCAATCAGAAAAACCTTAATGGCATTGATATCTACAAAGTTATCGATTTTGGGAAACAAAAATAACCTGTAGGTGAGCAAAACAAAGATGCTCTCGAAAGCGGCCATGTTCCTTATACTAGCAAAGTATAGAGCTTTATTTGTCAAGAACTAGGCTGGCAAACCCTGGATTCCCCCCTTAGTGGTCATGTGAGTCCTGACCTCTGACTCATCCAAATAGATTGCTCTCGCAATGGTTTGATCCTTAGGAATTTCTTCCAGTCCAAAAAAGGGAGCTTGGTCAGTAATATGCAAATCAGTCAGGTGAGAGTACTCCTCTAGTGTTGGTGCTAGCTGATAATCCGGGAATGTGAAAGAGTGATAGACCGAATTGTAGAACTGGATTAGTGTGGACAGGATTCCTTCAATTACATGAACCCTTAACAGAGATAGCAATCCTCCATACTCGGCTCTGAAAGCCTCGGGGTTGGTGATCATTCTCGCCAGACCTCTTAAATCCTCTAGTTTTGGAACCTTGAAGGTGTACTTGTGAGTTTTCCTTCTACTGAAATCCATTAGCGCAACCTCTTTATCTGACATTTACAATCATTGTCTTAGTTTAGTTTGAAAAAGAAAGACTAGAAGAGGATATTTTTCTTTGTTTTAATGTTTTTTAGATGAATGCGTGAATGCAGCATACAAAAACATAGAAAAAACATGGGGTCAAAGGGTCGGTGTCATGAAGTCAAGGCTCTACCCATACCCAAAGGTTTATACTGGTATTTTTTGTACCTGTCCGCAAAATCATTGATCCCTCTTGGGATAACAACAGCAAGTGGATCGCCTGCGAGCTGATGTATCTTAAAGTGATCTCAAATGAGGGTAGTATCGTGTAATAACTATTCCTGATAGCTTCTCCACTAAAAAATGGTTTCAGTCTACTAAAAACCTTAGATTCTCAGATAACCCAATCGACCACACTACTTTCAACAACCGAAGTCGTATAGGCAATGTATCTGCAAAGGGAGTCTCCACTGAGTTTGATGGTCGACCAGGGACTCTTAACTGGGATTCACTCCCCGCAAGATTACCCGTATAATGTCATCCCCTATCTTAGGTGTATACTCAATCTTTCCACATGCGGCATCACACGCATTCCCATTAGCAAAAAAGTAAACACAGATACCAATTAGGAAAAGCAGTATGCATATTCGTCTTAATCATCCTAGCCTTCTAGTCTTATGATCCTATACAGACAATGACTCCCTAGCAAAGTCGTTATTCTGTAGTATTCAGTGAATTTAAGGTTTTCACCTTAAAAGAGGCTAGAAAGAATGCCTCCCACTGTGGTCGCCATTTTTCTGTAGTGCGATTTTTGTGGTTTCGAATCACTATCGCTTTGGTACTACAGTTCGATTCATTTTTTATCCTGTGAAGCTGATTAAGGAAGGGAAATAAATGTCTCCAATTAACCATGCTTGCATACAGAGTGTTGTACCCCAAATTTTACACTCAGATATTCTGATCGTTTGCATATCATAAGTCGGCCTTTTCGCATTTTTTTGTTAAACATCTTTAATCAAGCATTTTAGTCGTTTTTGCCATTCCATGCCATTTTATTTTATTTTTAAAAATCAATTTAGTTTATATTTAATTTAGTTTATTCTTAATATAGTTTTAATTTTTTAATTTAGTCTAATTTCCACTTATTTTAGCTTGGTAATTTTAGTTTAGTTGTAATTAGATTAATCTTGATTTAATTTACTTTTAGGATTTAGTCTAGTTTAATTTAATTTTTATTAATTTAATTTAGTTTAATTTTACTTTTATTTTAATTATAGTTATGATTACGGTCCTATTTTCATTTTTTTAAGTTTAATTTTTTATTTAGTTCAATTTTATTAAGTTTTCTAAGTTTTATATTAAAAATACAAAAAGAGACATTTTTGTTTAAGCCTTTTTTTCTATGGTAACAAAAGTCAAAAAAATATATCTATGTGACTTCAAACCCCCCACTGTCCAACCGTACCAAAGCCTTGACACCCAAACCTTTGACCAAACTCCTGCTGTTACAAACCAGAGTTTCACCAAAATAAAACCTGTATCACTGCACAATGCTTTGCTCTCTACACTTTACCTTATTCTCACAACAAACTTGCAAACCTACATCACTGCTGAAGCCACAGACTCT
Organism: Lathyrus tuberosus; assembly: GCA_022829125.1. Taxonomy (NCBI): domain Eukaryota; kingdom Viridiplantae; phylum Streptophyta; class Magnoliopsida; order Fabales; family Fabaceae; genus Lathyrus; species Lathyrus tuberosus. The sequence continues at coordinate 595,842 of JALAZF010000162.1, read as the reverse complement.
GGCCACAAAAATTCAACCTTTGACCATCTGCTATCATGCCAAAACAACAGTTCAATGACAATGGCAGTTTCTTGAGAATGACTCAGCAATGAACAGTTAGACTTGCACCCAAAAAGCCAAAATGCTAAGTCCCTTCATCATTGACACACCAGGGTACCATTTTAAAATTAAAAAAGAGAGGACCATAATAAAAGGGAAGAGAACAGAGAAAGTTTGGGAAGGAGATTCACCTTCACTTCCAACTGCGGAAAAAGCCATCATCACCGTCTCATTCACTCTCCTCCATAAGCTAAACCAACAACAACACAATATGAACTTGTCTCATCATCCTATTTCCCACCTCAAAGCTGCTTTGTTAACCACCTTCAACACACCACCATAATCCTCACAAGTAACCCCTGTTTTTGAAGATTGGAGCTCTCAGTTCTCGTCTTCATCGCCAAATCCAATAACAACCCGTTTTCTTCACCTCTCCTCCGGTGAATCTCCAATCTTCTTCATCACCACAACATCATAAGCCGAATAACACCAAACATACCGTCGCCACTTCAATACACCCTTAAACTCCCGCTGCGCATCACCTCGAAACTCCGACGACGGCGACACGACGTACGAGCTCCAAAGATCGAGCAGTTGTGCAATCCTGCAGCATTCGAACTCTGCAGCAACAATACAAGCTCGCTATTCTTCATGTCTCAACTCTGCATCAATAACAATAGTTGAGCAGGACGACGCCACAAATCCGGACATCAATAGAACAACAACAACCGCGACATTGAGAATCGCCGCCGAAGACACCAGGAATCGCCAGTGGATGAGATGATTGCGTTGAACCGCACGGAAAAGGAAGGGACGGTCGGATAGGGCGGATGAGTGATGTCAGATTTTGAAGCGTGTTCCTTTTAAGAGTTGAAGTAGAAGAAGATCGTGTTTTGCAGAGGGAAAGAGCGAAAGGTTTGTTTTCCTGAGAATTTGTTTCATCAGCCGTTTCCTTCTCAATTAGGTTTTTTTGTGCTTTATGGCCCAAATGGGTCACCATTTCCCCCGATCTATTTCTCAAACCTGGGCCGCTGTGCCCCTTGTTATGGCAGAGCCCAATCTGAGGCTCTTGGTATCCTTCATGAATTAGTTAAAATTGAAATTCATTTAGGTTAATTTTTCATTTTTGAAATATGAATTTAGTTCTTTTAGAGTTTAATTAATTAATTAAATAGTTTTTTTATTAGAGTTAATTAGTTAGTTTTCTAATTTAGTTTTATATTTAGTTTCTAATTAATTTTTAAGAAAAGATTAAAAATAAGTTTCTAATTAGATTTTAAATAGAAATTAGTAATTTAGTTTCTAGTTAGACTTTAATTTGTTAATTAGATCTTTTTCTTTGATTCTTGAATCAACCCTTGGTTTTATTTCGGTGAGTTTTTGAGTTTTGATTTTGAATTTGATCCTTGGTACGTTCGCAGTTTTGACGTCAGTTTTGGATTAAGTATCAATCAGTCTTCCCCTCCTTCCAAAGGAAAGTTTTTTCACTTTGACTCCTAAGTCACAATGCATTCCCATTTCACCTTGGCCTCCTAGAGCCATTTTCTCCCATAGTTTAGTAATAGGATAGAGTTATCGAGAACTCTATGTGATTCTCTATCACGAGAACTCATTTTCCTTTACTTAGACTTATAGAGTTATCGAGAACTCTACGTGATTCTCACTATTATGAGAACTCACTTTCTCCACCCATGACGTAGACTTAGAGAGTTATCGTGAACTCTAAAATGAGCTCAGACTCATTTCCCTTTGGAACGTTGGCCATAGTCAATGTTTCTTTCCTTTCACCCCTTAGTTAGGTGAACTACGGTTGCTCTGATTCTTTAGTCAGATACGTAGGCACAAGATGCGACGTCTTGGCGAGCAAACTTAGTGTACATACCTAGGTCTTTACCTTACCTTAGCATAGATATCTTAGAAAGCAACATAACATAACACAAACTTATCAAGAGGTTCCTGTAGAGTACTATAGATACTTAGGGTGCTAATACCTTCCCTTTGTATAACCAACCCCCGAACCTTAGATCTCCCCCCTTTAGGTTTTCTTCGATCTAGAACCTTTCCTTTGGATAAATCAAAGTCGGTTGTAAAAGAAATATGATGCAAGTTAACTAATAGCTTGTTATCTGATTTTCACCGCAACAGAAATGGCGACTTCACTAGGGATATAGTTCTTTTTGAGGGTTAAGCCCACCTTGTTTCATTTATGTTATTTATGATTGCTTGCTATACTTGTACATATATCTGTATATATCTGTATACCTATTTTGTTTGGGTTCTTTTGTGTTCAGGGTGCTACTATTAAGTGGTGAGATAAGTCCTAACCCGGACTTGAGTGCACTTATGATAGGATAGTGGATATAGTCAAGGAGACTTTGAGGGATTCGAATCCCAAAAGAGTTGACTTGAGATTCCACACTCAGTTGAGGCCCTCTCGAAGTTGGTATATGTTGAACGAGCAATTGTGAAGGCGTTGCCACTTTGACCTTGGTGCCAAGGATACTGATGACCTTTAGTTACCCTTACCCCCACTTGGCCTTTTAGGATGTAGTGCGGTGACCATGAGGGAGTCTATTTCTGAAATGATTGTCACGCGATACTACACTCAGACGAGACCCTCTTGAGAATATTATTGACTACCGAGTCATTCGGGAAATTGATAATATCCGAAAGATGGGTTGTTGACTCTAGGAACCTTTTTAGAACCCGTTTCTGCAGATGAAAACCCAAAGTACATACCTTCTGGGATGGGTAGACCATGGCTCCATGCTCGTGATCTTCAAACCTAGGCCCTCTCTTGTTTGTTGGTGCATATCTGTGAATATCTGTATATGTGTGTTTGTGCATACGTTCATCCATGCATGAGACCCCTAAATCTAGGGCTTATGTGCTGTTGTGTGTACATATATCTATGTTTTTGTGTGTCCGTGTTTTGTACATTACATACATCTCACTACATACATCTCATCGCATCCATTGATGGTTTCAAGGAACTCAGACGTTCTTTTCTTTGCAAAGATCCTTAGAGATCACGGATTTTTAAAACAAAACTCTTCAGTTTTCCACAAATTTTTTTGTAACTCGCCTTTGAGTTCCTTGAAACCACTTAGCATCGCATGCGCATTTGCATTACATTACATTTGCATTGCATTTATCAGCCTTGAGTCTCATCCGTCCTTTATCTATAACCCAGTGGACTTCTCGAAGCCATCATTGGACTTGAAGTAGCTTTTGAAGTTGTATTTTCCAGACTCGTCCGTTGTGACCACCATGCTGGGGCACAAGGGGCATTCAACTGAAGACTGTAAGGTGCTCAGGAGCAAGGTTCAGACACTGATTGACTCCGAGATGATCTCATTCACACCTCAAGGCATCCGAATCAACAATCCTTCACCTAATCAAACAGGTTCATCAGACTCTGAGATGGAAGAAATTTCCGAGAGTATATGTGAAGATGATTCTCAGATGGATTTCGACAATCAACTCTGAAGACTGATATCTCAACTTGGCAAATCAAGAAAGGAAAGCCCAGTTCCCTGAAGTTGGCAATCTTTTGGTTATTTCAGCATTTTTGTTGTAGTTTTCTTTGCATGTTTGAATTATTTTTGCTTATAAGCATCGTTGTACTTTCAAATTGGCAAGGTTAATAAAATGTTTGAGCATCTTTTGATTAAGTCCATTCGTTTCACTCATTTACTTTTGTGTTCATAAAAACAATAAAAAACATACAAATTTTTTCCCATATCAATTCTTTGTTCAAGCAAAGATTGGGGAGGATGATGAAAACGTCATATCCATAATTGTTGTGGTATGCTTTCGATTAAACCTTGCCGAGGATGTAAGGCATTGTTTCAATTCCCAAACACTAGAGAAATAAGGAAGATAATCCCTCGTTAACCCTTCGAGCCTAGAAGTAAGAGTTTTCTTTCTTTACACAAAAAAACCCTTAAATCTCAACCTTGGGGCGGGGTAGTTCTCAGTTTAACTTGTTTATGCATTCGAATGCAAGCGCTTCATACAAGACACCAGTCAGCTCTCTCAAATCAAATGAATTAGCGTTTGTACAAGTTATTCCTCCAAACAGCAATTAAGGAAATATCGTTGAAAAATCCTTAATCAAAGAATGAGCCGAGCCCCTTTCAAGGCAAAAGCCAAGAAAGATGGGAAGCCCAAAACTTTTCCTTATACAAAAGAACTTGTGCAACAGCCAAGAAGAGGCCTCAAAACCTCAATCAAAGACAAGAAGAGGTATCATAACCTCAACCAAATCAAAAGTAGAGGTATCATAACTTCAACCAAAAAGAAGAGGTCTCAAAATCTCAATGAAGACAAAAATGAGACCTCATAACCTCAAAACCTCAAAGGTGACCAAATTCTGCAAGGGAGTAATGACTACAAAGGTGTCGGAATCATCGTCAGCTATCATTAATTCGTTCCTAGTATGTGGGAACTTAAATGTATAACTTGAGTTAACCGAGTGTAGGACTAAAGTTCGTCACGAAGATGGGGTGGGTACAAATAAACTTTGAGCCTTTATCTTTTGTTTCATAAACCGTGAACCAAGCCACGTTACAAAACTTAAAAGACCTAATTGAGGTAGGGTTGTTTTGAAAGCATACTACAACAAGGTTGATTAACCTGACTCCTAATGATATTTGCTAATTGTTTGTGTTGACCACTTCATCTGTCATTCTGTAAATGACCAGATCCACTTTGTTTTTGATTATTTAATCATTCAACTGTGTGTGTTTCATCAATAAAATCTATTTTCAAAAGCTTGCATGAATTTTGCATTAAAATTGCCAATTTTTAATGAACAATACTTGTTTGCAAAACAATTCAATATCAAAGGAATCCCAACAAGTACAGCCAGCTAGGAATTTTGACTTGATAAAAGAAGCTCAGTCAGGGGCAACCAAGCGGAGGGATTTACCAATCCACCAGTTCAAGAGCTATTGAATCAGGGGCAGAACTTTTCCAAATTCAGGATATTGGGGCAAGTCTTCTTGAGGTCATCTTACGACAAGTTTAGACCCCAGTGACCCATCAGCAGGGGCAAGTTTGTTCCCCAGTTGTTTCTACCATATTCTAAAAGACTTTGTATTACGAATGTAGTTGAACTGGGGCAACTTTGTCAAGACTTATGATTCCTTTCAAGAGTTTGAAGATATTGAAGCATTTTCTATTTCAATTCCTCTGTAAAATCCTTTTGATGACTTATCCTCAAAGATCGGTTAATCAGAAGCAGTCAGGTCGAGATTCGAAAAATCTCTCAAAGGTCAACTAGTTTGGGGAATCTCCTTTATAAGTCAATCCGACAGAGGCAAGTTTGTTTCCCAATCGTCAACAACCAGTCTAAAGCATAAGTTCAAGGACCTTGTTGTGCAGTTAAACTGAGGCTGTTACGCCGAAATTCATGAATCTCTCAAAGAGTTCGAAGGTATTGAAATGACTTGTGTGCCAATTCTTCTGTAAAATCCTCTTGATGTATTCTTCTGACAAACCATGTACTCTAGGGCAGATGAGTCATGCAGAATTACTCAGCTTTTGTGGCGTCTCTGCTAGCTCCCCAGAAAGTTATCTCTTCAGCTAATCTTGGCAATTCTCAATGGATCTCGTATCTCCAGTGAAAAAATCAAGCTCATGATGACAATCCTAGTTAAGTCATGATGCTATACCAAGTGGAGTACTCTTTCCCTAGAGAAATTCATAACCTTGAAGTAGAGCTGCTTCATCTGCAAGTTCATCCCCAGTAATGGTCCAATCTGATGAGTTTGGTTGGGTATCCTTGTTGAGATGTTTATTTCATCTCCAGTCTCGCTTCTCGCCTGTTTTGTCAGCATAATCATAAGCATGGCATAAGCATATCATCTTAGCATTTTGCTTTCTCTTTCTGGTGTTTATCTATTTTGTTCACTTTGGCATTTATCTCCCCAAGTGACTAGGTATGTCTATTCTCTCCAATAGAGTTGTCAGCCCTAGGCATAAAGTGCCCATCCATTCTTGAAATCCCCACAGAGTTATATCCTCGTGGATGATGGTTGTTTCAGTTATCTTTTCCACATTTGGATAAGATAAATCCCCATCTGAGTTCATTCCTCAATTGGAATCTTGTTTGGTTGTTTCTTTCTAGCTTGTTCCTAGATTGAACTTTGGTCCCTGACAGGTGTGGTTTTCAAACCTACTTTTGAATGTGCACTTATTTTGCACTGTGTCTCGCAAGAAGAATCTTTTACAAATCCTCATTGAAGACAAAACTATTTCTCCAGCAGTGTTGTAATATCAACATCTCTTTGGAGTTCATACCCAACAAAAAGTGGCAGTGTCCTTGAGAAGCTTGTTTTGCTACCATTACTTCTACAACGATAAGTGGCAATCTCTCTCCTGAGAAGCTTATCCGTCTGTGGTTTTATCCACACTTCCACAGTTACCAGTGGTGTTACAATCAGTCATCTTCCATTAACCCGTTTGATGTGATCTCTATTTGAGAAGTTTCCTTGCCGTCAATGTTTGATGAAGAATTCAAAAATCTAGCTCATACTGGTACCCAGAGTTCGTCTCTGTCTTTACTATATTTTCTTGAAAATCCCGTTTGAACTCTTCATTATAAGAAAATCCTAGGAAATTTGTTGTTGGATGCTTATCCTTTTGTGTCACATTGATTCCCTAGTGGAGATCATGTTTTCTTTCTGGTTTCACGCCTAATAAGAATGTGTCTTTATTTCCCCAGTAAAGTAAAAGACATCCCCGGCTTATCTCTAAAATCCTTTGTCTAAGTTAGGCTTATGTCCGGTCATCACCCTCATGTGTCAGATTTTGACTCTTGGTGCAGTATTCCCCAGGAAGTCTAACCTGCAACCCTGGTACTGACTTATATGGTACTTAATCATCTCATTTGGATACCTAAAAGTCCAGTAACTGCTGGAATTGTTAACTTTCAAATGTTCTTGTTTGAATCGAGTCGAACCTGAACCGAGTCTTTGTTGGAATCGAGTCAAACATTTATTGAGTTTTTGTTTTAAACCGTTCTTGTTCGAATCGAGTCGAACCTGAACCGAGTCTTTGTTTGAATCGAGTCAAACACTGACCATCTTTGAGTCTTTTGTTTTAAACCGTTCTTGTTCGAATCGAGTCAAACCTGAACCGAGTCTTTGTTTGAATCGAGTCAAACACTGACCATCTTTGAGTCTTTTGTTTTAAACCGTTCTTGTTCGAATCGAGTCGAACCTGAATCGAGTCTTTGTTTGAATCAAGTCAAACACTGACCATCTTTGAGTCTTTTGTTTTAAACCATTCTTGTTTGAATCGAGTCGAACCTGAACCGAGTCTTTGTTTGAATCGAGTCAAACACTGACCATCTTTGAGTTTTTTGTTTAAACCATTCTTGTCCGAATCGAGTCAAACCTGAACCGAGTCTTTGATTGAATCGAGTCAAACACTGACCATCTTTGAGTTTTTTGTTTAAACCGTTATTGTTTGAATCGAGTCGAACCTGAACCGAGTCTTTGTTTGAATCGAGTCAAACACTGACCATCTTTGAGTCTTTTTTTTTAAATCGTTCTTGTTCGAATCGAGTCGAACTTGACCGAGTCTTTGTTTGAATTGAGTCAAACACTGACCATCTTTGAGTTTGTTGCTTTAAACTGTTCTTGTTTGAATCGTGTCAAACCTGAACCGAGTCTTTGTTTGAATCGAGTCAAACATTGAGTCTTTTGTTTTAAACTGTTCCTGTCGAATTGAGTCAAACTTGGACCAAAAGTCCAATTATCGTTAGCACAATCTTTGTTTGAATCGAGTCAAAACATTGCTTCTATTTCAGTTTGTTCCTGCTTGAATCGAGTCAAGCTTGAACCAAAAGTCCAATTATCGTTGGCACCGTCTTTGTTTGAATCAAGTCAAACATTGTCTTAACTTCAGTCTGTTGTTATAAAACGTCTTTGTTTGAATTGAGTCAAACCTGAACTTAACTTTCCAGATATTGTGGACCATTCTTTGTTTGAATCGAGTCAAACATTGTTTAAACTTCGAGTTATCGTGAACCCTTTTCAAAGTCCAGCTCATACTGGTATTCCTCATAAACCAAATCATCTTGTTATCTCAACCAATACATGTTGGTACCAATTGGTTCATTAACCTTATTTACAGCAAAGGTCCAGTCACCTTTCATCATCTGATGCGCAGAGTTTGTCTCTGTATTTTCTGGCTTTTCTTGAAAATCCCGTTTGAACTCCTCAGTATAAGAAATCCCCAAAAAATCTTTGTAGGATGTCTATCCTTTATTTCAGACTGATCCCCAGTGGAGATCATGTCTTCTTTCTGGTTTCATACCCAGTAAGAATATGGCTTTTTTCCCAGTGTCGTCCGGTCACATATGAACCTGTCGTCCATCTCTCTGGATCTTTCCCCAGTGGAGAATACCTTTATGGCTCCTATTTCCAGTAAGTACCTGTAGGGTTTCCCCCTCAGTTTCATTTTCTATCCCCGGTGTTTCCTCAGAGTCTCCCCAGTGGGTCTCTTTTATTGGTCAGCCTGTATCCCCAGTGAATCTTCCTTATGGATACTAACCTTCATCCTTCCCTAGTAAAGCTCGCCTGTGTTTGGTTGCTCTCAATCCTTGGGTGTGTGGTTCGTCTGCATTTTTGCATCATCATATCATCATACTAGAAATTCATGGCATGTCAGCATCTGCATGTCCATCGCTTGTCCTTAGCATCTGCATTCCATCTAAGGGAAAATTTTTTGGTTTGCTATATTTAAATATCTTTCACCTTGATGTCCCGAGGACTTCCTTTCCTCGTGCTATCCGGTAAAGCTATTTAAATAGGGGCAACTGTTGTACCCCAAATTTTACCCTCAGATATTCTGATCGTTTGCATATCATAAGTCGGCCTTTTCGCATTTTTTTGTTAAACATCTTTAATCATGCATTTTAGTCGTTTTTGTCATTCCATGCCATTTTATTTTATTTTTAAAAATCAATTTAGTTTATATTTATTTTAGTTTATTCTTAATATAGTTTTAATTTTTTAATTTAGTCTAATTTCCACTTATTTTAGCTTGGTAATTTTAGTTTAGTTGTAAATAGATTAATCTTGATTTAATTTACTTTTAGGATTTAGTCTAGTTTAATTTAATTTTTATTAATTTAATTTAGTTTAATTTTACTTTTATTTTAATTATAGTTATGATTACGGTCCTATTTTCATTTTTTTAAGTTTAATTTTTTATTTAGTTCAATTTTATTAAGTTTTCTAAGTTTTATATTAAAAATACAAAAAGAGACAATTTTGTTTAAGCCTTTTTTTTATGGTAACAAAAGTCAAAAAAATATATCTGTGTGACTTCAAACCCCCCACCGTCCAATCGTACCAAAGCCTTGACACCCAAACCTTTGACTAGACTCCTGCTGTTACAAACCAGAGTTTTCACCAAAACAAAACCTGTATCACTGCACAATGCCTTGCTCTCTACACTTTACCTTATTCTCACAACAAACTTGCAAACCTGCATCGCTGCTGAAGCCACAGACTCTACCCAGAAAAATCCAAGCTTTGACCATCTGCTATCATGCGAAAATAACAGTTCAATGACAATGGCAGTTTCTTGAGAATGACTCAGCAATGAACAACTAGACTTGCACCCAAAAAGCCAAAATGCTAAGTCCCTGCATGATTGACACACCAGGGTACCATTTTAAAATTAAAAAAGAGAGGACCATAATAAAAGGGAAGAGAACAGAGGAAGTTTGGGGAGGAGATTCACCTTCACTTCCAACTGCGGAAAAAACCATCATCACCGTCTTATTCACTCTCCTCCATAAGCTGAACCAACAACAACACAATATGAACTTGTCTCATCATCCTATTTCCCACCTCAAAGCTTCTTTGTTAACCACCTTCAACACACCACCATAAACCTCACAAGTAACCCCTATTTCTGAAGATTGGAGCTCTCAGTTCTCGTCTTCATCGCCAAATCCAATAACAACCCGTTTTCTTCACCTCTCCTTCGGTGAATCTCTAATCTTCTTCATCACCACAACAACATAAGCCGAATAACACCAAACACACCGTCGCCACTTCAATACACCCTTAAACTCCCGCTGCGCATCACCTCGAAACTCCGACGATGGCGACACGACGTACGAGCTCCGAAGATCAAGCAGTTGTGCAATCCTGCAGCATTCGAACTCTGCAGCAACAATACAAGCTCGCTATTCTTCATGTCTCAACTCTGCATCAACAACAACAGTTGCGCAAGACGACGCCACGAATCCGGACATCAATAGAACAACAACAACCGCGACATTGAGAATCGCCGCCGAAGACACCAGGAATCGCCAGTGGATGAGATGATTGCATTGAACTGCACGGAAGAGGAAGGGACGGTCGGATAGGACGGATGAGTGATGTCAAATTTTGAAGCGTGTTCCTTTTAAGAGTTGAAGTAGAAGAAGATCGTGTTTTGCAGAGGGAAAGAGCGAAAGGTTTGTTTTCCTGAGAATTTGTTTCATCAGCCATTTCCTTCTCAATTAGGTTTTTTTGTTCTTTATGACCCAAATGGGTCACCACTTCCACCGATCTATTTCTCAAACCTGGGCCGTTGTGCCCCTTGTTATTGCAGAGCCCAATCTGAGGCTCTTGGTATCCTTCATGAATTCGTTAAAATTGAAATTCATTTAGGTTAATTTTTCATTTTTGAAATATGAATTTAGTTCTTTTAGAGTTTAATTAATTAATTAAATAGTTTTTTATTAGAGTTAATTAGTTAGTTTTCTAATTTAGTTTTATAATTAGTTTCTAATTAATTTTTAAGAAAATATTAAAAATAAGTTTCTAATTAGTTTTTAAATAGAAATTAGTAATTTAGTTTCTAGTTAGACTTTAATTTGTTAATTAGATCTTTTTCTTTGATTCTTGAATCAACCCTTGGTTTTATTTCGGTTAGTTTTTGAGTTTTGATTTTGAATTTGATCCTTGGTACGTTCGCAGTTTTGACGCCAGTTTTGGATTAAGTATCAATCAGTCTTCCCCTCCTTCCAAAGGAAAGTTTTTTCACTTTGACTCCTAAGTCACAATCCATTCCCATTTCACCTTGGCCTCCTAGAGCCATTTTCTCCCATAGTTTAGTAATAGGATAGAGTTATCGAGAACTCTATGTGATTCTCTATCACGAGAACTCACTTTCCTTTACTTAGACTTATAGAGTTATCGAGAACTCTATGTGATTCTCACTATCTTGAGAACTCACTTTCTCCACCCATGACGTAGACTTAGAGAGTTATCGTGAACTCTAAAATGAGCTCAGACTCATTTCCCTTTGGAACATTGGCCATAGTCAATGTTTCTTTCCTTTCACCCCTTAGTTAGGTGAACTACGGTTGCTCTGATTCTTTAGTCAGATATGTAGGCACAAGATGCGAGGTCTTGGCGAGCAAACTTAGTGTACATACCTAGGTCTTTACCTTACCTTAGCATAGATATCTTAGCAATCAAACATAACATAACACAAACTTAGCAAGAGGTTCCTGTAGAGTACTACAGATACTTAGAGTGTTAATACCTTCCCTTTGTATAACCAACCCCCGAACCTTAGATCTCCCCCCTTTAGGTTTTCTTCGATCTTGAACCTTTCCTTTGGATAAATCAAAGTCGGTTGTAAAAGAAATATGATCCAAGTTAATTAATAGCTTGTTATCCAATTTTCACCGCAACACTGTGTTTAAACAGTCAAAACTGTTGGTATATAGATGCTCTCAAAATAGGGGGGCCCTTCTTAGGGTTATTTTCTTATGAATACAAGTGTCTGGATTATCTGCTAGGTTTCTGGTAAGGGGTTAGGATACTAGACCTGATTTTCTGTGGTTGATGTGTGGAGGTACTGGATTTTTGAGTTTTTGATTAGTAAGCTTGTTAAGATTTTGCAATCTTATGCCTACGTATTCCCGAAACAGGGAAATCAGAGCGATCGTAGTTCCTCCTATTCTATGGGAGGAAATAGGTGTTTTGTTCAAAGCCCAAGACATGAAGCTAAAGGTGGTTTGTATCTTGTTCAAAGCCCAAGATGTGAAGCTAAAGGGTTTTGGCTGAGAGAGAATTTGTCATCTATAAAGAGGAGTTGTTGATGTTTGTATGCTGTGAGCAAGGCACAACTTTGATGCTAAAAGGTTGATTGACTCAACCGGGGTTTTCTTTATACAAAGCCTAAGAGGAGGCGGGAAGTTTGACTTTTCCGGAGGAAAATGTTCTTTCTGTCTTGTACAAAGCCCAAAAATGAGGCTAGAAGGGATTTTGACTCTGTTGAGGAGAATGTATCTTGTATAAAGCCTAAGATGGAGGCTGGAATGGTTTGACTCAACAAGAGAGTACTTTTATCTGTCCTGTATAAAGCCCAAGACGGAAGCTAAAAAGGGTTTACTCAACAAGAGAATCTTGAACAAGTGATCAACAAGAGAGTCTGAAGGTTGTTTGACTCAACAAGAGAGTTTTTTATACTCAACAAGAGAGTGATTTGTTGTCTCGTATGAAGCCCGAGATTGAGGCTAAAAGGAGATTGACTCAACAAGAGAGTCTTTTATACTCAACAAGAGAGTGTTTTATATGTCTTGTACAAAGCCCAAGACGGAGGCTAAAAGTGGTTGACTCAACAAGAGAGTCTTTTATACTAAAAAAGAGAGTGATTTATATGTCTTGTACAAAGCCCAAGACGGAGGCTAAAAAAGGGATTGACTTAACAAGAGAGTCTTTTATACTCAACGAGAGAGTGGGTTTTTATGTCTTGTACAAAGCCCAAGACGGAGGCTAAAAGTGGTTTGACTCAACAAGAGAGTCCTTTATACTCAACAAGAGAGTGTTTTTCTATCTTGTACGAAGCTCGAAATGGAGGTTAAAAGGGGATTGACTCAACAAGAGAGTCTTTTATACTCAACAAGAGAGTATTTTATATGTCTTGTACAAAGCCCAAGACGGAAGCTAAAGGCGGATTGACTCAACAAGAGAGTCTTTTATACTTAACAAGAGAGTGGTTTATATGTCTTGTACAAAGCCCAAGACGGAGGCTAAACAAGGGATTGACTCAACAAGAGAGTCTTTTATACTCAATGAGAGAGTGGTTTTTTATATGTCTTGTACAAAGCTTAAGACGGAGGCTAACAAGTGATTGACTCAACAAGAGAGTCTAGAAAGGTTAGCTCTGCTAGGGAGAATCATTTGTACAAAGCCCAAGAGGAGGCTGGCTTACCACTGTGGATTCTGGAGACCCTAAAGCGGGTCCAAGTGTGGGGAACTCTCATGGGAGAGACCGGGGTTTCTTCCTATGTTTGGAAGGAACTTGAGAATGTCTTTGAGACTCAAGGGTCTTAGACTGTCCAAGTCTAGAGTTTTATCTTTTGTACAATGCCCAAGAGGAGGCACGGGCATTAAGGGATGAGTATTAACCCTTAAGTGGCCGAAGTTTTGACGCGGGAAAGACTGCTCTAGCAAAGGATGACTAAGTTCTGTCTTATACCTTTAAGAGGTCGTCAGGGTCCTTGTATTAATCCCAAGAGAAGGCATGAGAACTTCTAAGAAGCCGAAGGGTCCTTGTACAACATCCAAGAGGAGGCGGGGGTGCTTTTAGGAAGCCTGTGGGTCCCCAAACCAAGAGAAGTTCAAGAACTGCAATTCACAGAGAAGAGATCATTCTTGGAAAGTTCGAGAATTTGGAAGAAACTCAAGAGATGTCATTTACGGAGAAAAGATCATCTGTGAGGAGTTAGGGTTTCTTTGACAATTTCTAAGGGTGACAGTCTGAGAAAAGGTTCACCGAGAATACTGCCTTTCTCTTTGTTCCATATTGTTTAACCCCAAGAGGAGGGAAGACTATATCTGGAATCCTACGGGGGATCTAGTTTTGTTTGTATTTAAGAGTGACCAACAAGGCTTTACCTAGTGCTAGATGTAGTTTCCGGGGAAAATTCTAAATAACTATACTAGTATTACACAGTGGATATGTGACAAGTATATAAAAGGATGTGAAAGAAGACTTACAGTGAAGCAGCCCCACAATACAGTTATGTACATATGAAAGCGGTAGATGAAAGCGGATAAACACTTACCCGTTGTAGAGCTTCCATGCTGTTTTGTTAGTTGTTCAACAAAGAAAGTTTTGATAACAACATATATTTGAATTCAAAATCAAAGGAGAAAGTGCTTGAAATGATTGTTGGGGCTTACAGCTCGAGGAGAGGCCCAAGTTTTAACGATGATTGCACTGTTGTTTAAAAAAATGTACAGAGGGACTTATACAATACGTCAGGCCCAAAAAGTTTTTATGTACAAGGGGATGGGTCTTACACTCTATTAGAGGCCCAAAGATTTATTTTTGTACAAGAGATGGGACTTACAACTCAAGGAGAAGCCTAGGGTGATTTGTTCGGCAACGACGATCGCGTCGGGGTTTTTCTTTTAACGCAGAGGGACTTATACAATGTCTGAGGCCCCAAAAGGTTTTGGTTAAAAGGGGATTGGGTCTTACACTCTATTAGAGGTCCAAAGAGTTTTAAGAAAAAGAATTGGAATTTATAGCTCGAGGAGAGGCCCAGTTGATTTTGTTAAAAAGGCGACGATCGCGCCGTTGTTTTTGAAAATACAGTGGGTTTATATAATGACTGAGGCCCAAAAGGTGGTGTATTTACAAAGGGGTTGGGTCTTACACTCTATTAGAGGCCCAAAAAGTTTGAAAAAGTTTGCTGAGGGTTGAATTAATCAAAACCCTAATTTGTTTTCAAAATATATTTTAATTGAATAAAAATTCAATTAAAATGATCAAATTGTTAAACATGTGTGAAAACAAATTGTGATCTTGGATCAATGTTTCAAAAATAATGTTTCTATCCACAAAATGATTGGAAATCAATTAAGTTTGGAAAATCAAGGGAGAAAAAACATTTTAAATGTTGAAAAACAAATAAAATATTAATTCTTTGTAAAAATATCAAGTATATGAAATAATTAATATTTTTAGGATTTTTTGGTAAAATAAAATACTTTAGCATTTTTGTGAATTATTAAAAAAAGAATCAACTCAAAATCATTAAAACTCAAAGAGAAATTAATTTTTGAATCAATTAAATAAAATCACAAAATTCAAATATTTAAATATTCAAAAAATGGCGCCAAGAACATGCCAAAAATACGCGCCACCCTCTGATTCTGCAGATTTACATTTTCTATCAAATCTCACTGAATACTTGATGATATCATGCAATCTACATATCAATCTACTCGTTTTCACCTCACGATCATGTCTATGGTCTTTAATTTCATTTATTTTAAGCTTGGAATAAGAAATCAAAGAGAAACCTCAAGAAACCTAAAATTTGCATGAAGGCTCAGAAATTCCATACACGATTTAAACAAAGTAATTGATTGAGGGCAAACACTCTATGCATGATTATGAACATATGGCCAAATTATTGTGCAGCAAAAAATGCATGGATCATAGAGTTAGAAGAGCTCAGGCTTACCTCTTGCAGCTGGTGATTGTGTTTTGTGTTAGAGGTGTTGCAAGTTGGTTCCAATGATTTGCACAACTTCCTTAGGTGCCAAGTGATGTGTCTGAATGCTTGGAGTGGTTTGAAACAAGCTGGAACTGAAGATGGTACCCTAACTGCAAGTCTGCTAAAAGCTTGAGTAGTTGGATGGTGATTTTGAGAAATCAGTGTTCCAGATGTTGTTTAAGTGTTTGGATCACTTCTATATGATGTTTCTGAGGTGTGTGTGTGATTGGTTTTGTTGCAATTGCTTTCAAACTCAAAACCCGATAATGACTTGCTTTGGAAGGCAATTTTGGAGTGAAGGAAGAGATTTTGAGGAAAGAATCTGTTTGATGGCTTTGGTGTACTCAAACTGAGCACAAATGAGCTCTATTTATAGTAGAGCAAGTTTGTTTTGCAAGCAATAGTGAATGGCAGCTGCTGCAGAGGTTTAGCCAATGGTTGCATTTGGGAATCTCAAGTCTCCTCTAGCCATTGACTAGTTGTTAGAGCACAGGATGCTGGTTCCCTAGTTCAGAGATCATCCTTGACTCATTCAGTTGGAAATGGCTCATTCCATGCCACCTTGGTGCATCCATTGAATGCTCGAAAACAAAATTGGAGTCTTGTCCCCTCTTTAGGGTTTTTTAGGCTTGGCATGCTATTTTTTGTTCCAAAGACTTGGGACGCTTATAGATCAGTGTTTATCCCTCCTTGGTCCCTGCCTGAGGTGTTCAGGTGGATAAACCTTTTTGTCATTTGCAAAATTTGCTCAAATCGAGCAAAATGCACAAATCTGCCTTGCCATGACAATTTCCAGCAAGGCACGTTGTCATAGTCATATGTCATGGCTTAAGTGGAGTTTCAGGGAGTTCTTGGCCATTTTGGAAAGTTCTTATATGATACAACACATGTGTGATCATAGTTTGTCTTGATACTTTTTGGATCCAGGTGAAAAATCCCCCTACTTTTGGAAAAAAACAAGACAGATTCTGATTTAGTGAAAATTTCACTAAGTGTTGGAAAAAGTGGCATTTCATGTTTTCAGCCATTTTGATCCAACCATAACTCAAAACTTATGATGAATTGGAATGAGGTGTAGTTGACACTTTTAAAGTAGGCCATGAGAGCTACAAATCCATCTTTGGATCAGCCCAAATGGTTGCTTAGATCTCAAGTTATGATCCTTGGAAGTTGGTACCCTAGCCACTTTGTTCCTTAACTTAGAAAATTTCTAAGTTTTTTATGGTTACCCCTTTTACAAGTTATCCCACTTTTCTTTATTTTTCTTGATGAATGATGATCCCAATCACACATTAACATCATTTTAGGGTCAAAGAACCATAATTGTGAAAAATCTCAACAAGTCAAAGTTGACTTTTGAGCACAGCTGACTTTTTGTCAGATGAACTCCAAACTGTGCGATCCTCCATGAAATCAAGCCCTTGACCTAAATCAAACTTGATGGATTGATTTCATAGGTGTTATAGGGTGTATTGAATCATGTCCCAAGGTTTGGGAGCATGCCTGGGTCAAAAGTCAAAGGCACAGTTGACTTTTCCCGCGAAACCCTAATTGTGGTTCTGATGAATTTGAAACTTGTTGATCAAGATTCTTGGATCAATCCATTGTTGTAAATGGATCAATGTAGTGTGTTAGAGACCCTCAAATCCTCTCTTGAGGTATTGGCTCATGTTTTTTCCCAAAAGTCAACTTAGGGGTGAATTAGGTCAAGAAACCTTAATTCCTGGTTTTTTATGAATGCATCCCCTAAGGCAAAACTGACTTGATGATTGGGTTCATGACGTCACTTGGAGTATCTTAGGTTGTGCTTTGAAGCCTTTGGCTCATGCCCAGAGAAAAATTTCCATCTGGAGGCCCCAGTCGACCAAAACCCTAATTTGGTGACACTGGCGATCTTGAGGCTTAATCCACTTGGAATGTTGCAACTTTGTGATTGATCCTTGATGTGGGAGTCCTCTTGATCCATTATGGATGTTTGAGAGGTTAGACAAGGTGAATATCATGTCATTCCTTTGATTAATCCTTTGTCTAAGAGCTCTGAGAGGGCTTAAAACCCTAAGTTTGATTGTAGTGGATGATCACCCATCTTTGGGGAGACTAATGAGGTATGATGGTCCATCCATATTGTGATGATGGTTTGCACAATGATGGGGAATCTTAGTGGTCAAAATTTGGGGTATGACAACCTGTTGGGACAATTTGAGGATGATATTTGAAGTGTGTTTGAAGCTTTGTTTGGTTTTGAAAGTGACTGAATCAAGACATGGCTTCTAAAATGCAGAAAAGTCAAATTTTGAGGTTTTGGAGGTTGACTTTTTGATTTTGAGGTTGTACAATGTGGATGAAGATTTGAACACCTCCAATGGATGATTTATGATGTGTTTGGAGGGTTATTTGAGTGGTTTTTGCTCTGGTTTCAAGAATTCCCCAATTGCTTCAATGTGACTTGAAATTGAAGTAAGAGAGGGAGAGTGAGAAAACAAGGCTTTGGTATTGTTTTGGTGTGGTTTAAAACATCAGAAATGACCTCTATTTATAGTAGAGGAGTTCTGTTTTTGAAGGAATAGTGTTGGATGAGGGATCACTCTATTATCCAATGGATATACCCATGTATCACTTCCTTAAATGCCAAGGTACCAAGTCTTCACTTGGCCATTGACTAAAGATGATTTTTGTAGCTCTAGGTCTTCTGAGTTTTGAGTCAATCTTGACTCAATTAGACTGATATAGCTTGGTTCATGACAGCTCCATGTTCCACATCAATTCCAAATGACAAACTTGGATCACATGCCAAAGGATGGGATTATTTCCTTAAGGCCCAAGCTTGCAGGTTTTTCATGATTGACTGAGATTATTGTTGAATTTGGATGAGGATCAGTCTTGCATAGTCACCAAAATTGGACTCAAGAATTGTGTGCCACAAGTAATGCACAAAATCTGTCTTGGAAATCAGTTTGAGCAAGGCATGTTGTGAGGTCCATAACTCCTTGATTAAGTTGAATCAATGGGAGTTCTTGTATTCTTTGGAAAGCTCTCATGACATACTTTAACTTTGATGTCCACAAATGGATCTGGTTCAGCTTGTATCATGATGAAAAATGACGTCAAAGTTGGTAAAAAATGAAACAGATTCTGACTTTTCGAAAATTTCACTAAGTGTTGGAAAAAGTGGTTATTTTCACTTTTTGTGATTTTGATCAATCCATAACTCAAAAGCCATGAGGATTTGGAATCTGGTGTAGTTGACACTTTTGAAGTATGTCATGTGAACTTTCATTTGAGCTTTGGATGGAAGAAAAAAGCCTTAGGGTTTGGGAGTTATGACGTTGCAAAGTGTTACCAAATCCATTTTGTTCCATAACTTAGAAAATTTTAGGTTTTCTATGGTTGCCCCTTTCGTAAGAAACCTCACTTTTCTTATTTTTCTTGATGAATAATGATCAAACCATACATTAACATTATTTTTAACTTAGGGGAGCCACATTTGTGAAAAAATCCAAAGAGTCAAACTTGATTTTGGGCACAATTGACTTTTTTTCAGATGAATTTCAAACTGTGTGATCCTCTATACAATCAAGTTCTTGACCTAATTCAAACCTAATGGATGGATTCCATAGGTGTTTTAGGGTGTCTTGAATCATGTCCCAAGGTTTGGGAGCATGTCTTGGTCCAAAGTCAAAGGTACAATTGACTTTTTCTTCAAAACCCTAATTGTGGTCCAGATGAAATTGAAACTTGTGAATCAAGCTTCTTGGATCAATCCATTGTTGTAAATGGATCAATGTGGTGTATTTGAGGCCCTCAAATCATGTCTTGAGGTCTTGGCTTATGTCTTGATGAATTCTTCCCCAGATGCTAATTTGACTTGATGATTGGATCCATGAGGTCCCTTGGAGCATTTTGGATCATGTTTTGAAGTGTTGGCTCATGCCCAGAGGAAAATTTCCATCTGGAGGCCTTGGTCGACCAAAACCCTAATTTGGTGACACTAGCAATCTTGAGGCTCGATCCATTTGGAATGTTGCAACCTTGTGCTTGATTCTTGATGTGGGAGATCTCTTGATTTTTTATGGGTGTTTGAGAGGCTAGACAAGTTGAAGATCATGTCATTTCTTAATTGATCCTTTGTCTAAGTGCTCGGAGAGGGCTCAAAACTCTAATTCTTAGTTGAGGTAAATGCTCAACAATCTTTGAGAGGATTGATGAGGATTATAGGTACATCCATATAGTGGTAATGATCCTCACAATGATGGGAAATCTTGTGGTCAAAATTTGGGGTATGACACCTTCATACCTCATCAATCCTCTCAAAGATTGTTGAGCAGTCACCTCAACCAAGAATTAGGGTTTTCAAGCCCTCTTAGAGCATTCAGGCAAAGGATCAATCAAGAATTGACATGATCTTCAACTTGTCAAGCCTCTCAAACATCCATGAAGGATCAAGAGGTCTTCCACATCAAGAATCTAACACAGGAATACAACCTTTCTAGTTGATCAAGCCTCAAGGTCACCAGTGTCACCAAATTAGGGTTTTGATCGACCAAGGCCCCAGAGAGAAAATTTTCATCTGGGCATGAGGCAATACTTCAAAACATGACCCAAGAAGCTCAAAAGGACTTCATGAGTCCATTCATAAGTTCAAAATAACCTCAAGGGATGCATTCACCAAAAATCAGGAATTAGGGTTTTCTTGACCTAATTCACTCCTAAGTTGACTTTTTGAGCAAGGCATGAGCCAAGAGCTCAAGATATACTTTGATAACCTCACACACATTACATTTATCCATTTACAAGTTTAGATTGATTCAAAGGATTTGATTCATAAGCAATACAAGGATTCAAATTCATCTGGACAACAAACTAGGGTTTTTTATGAAAAAGTCAACCATACCTTTGACTTTTGACCAAGGAATGATATCAAATCTGGGGACATGATTCAAGACACTCTAAACCAACTATGGAATCCACCCATTAGGTTCAATTTAGCCCAAGGACTTGGTTTCATAAAGGATCACAAAGTTTAAAAATCATCTGATAAAGAGTCAACAGTGATCAAAACCAAGTTTGACTTTTGAGATTTTTTGACAAATATGACCTCTTCAAGTCAAAAGCTATGTTTAATTATGATTTGGACCATTATCAATCAAGAAAAATCAAGAAAAACGAGGTTACTTGCAAAAAGGGCAATCTTGAGAAACTTAAAATTTCACTAAGTTATGGAAAAAAGTGATTTTTACCCAACTTTGCAAGGCCATAACTTGTGATCCAAGCAAGTATTTTCTTCCATCCAAAGCTCAAATGAAATCTCTCATTACATACTACAAAAGTGTCCTACTGATCCATAGTCAAAAGATGCATGGATTTTGAGTTATAAAGCCATAAAGTTAGGGTTTCATGGGATTTCAACTTTGACACTTAGTGAAAATTTTGGACATAATCTGTTTTGTGTTTTAGCCAACTTTGAGGTCACTTTTCTCCATGATCCACAATGATCCAAGACCAAATGCAAACATTAAAGTTGAAGTCTGATGTGCAAGCTTTCCAAAGAGTACAAGAACATCATCAAACTCCACTTAAGCAAAGAGATATGGAGTGATCAACATGCCATGCTGCAACTGTTTTTTCAAAGACAGTTTTTGTCATTTCTTGTACCACACGATTTTGAGTCAAATTGCAATGATCATGATCATACCATTTCAACATGGACCAGAGTGACTCATCACAAACCTGCAAGATAGTGCCAAAGAACCAAGAAAAAATCTCATGAGAATGATGAAGTTTTGTCACGGAAGCCTTGAAATTCAAAGGCATTTATGTGCAATAGTGCACATTAAACAAAAGTACACTCCTCAATCAAGATGCTCACATAAACAACAATAAAAACATCTGAGGAATTTGGAATTGGTCAAAAGTTAGCTATGCTACTCGGAGAGCTATTGTACATTGCATAAGAAGTAATGACATCTTGCCAAAAGACATTGAATGAGTTCTTATCCTCCAAGCTAGCACTATTCCTCCAAGACAAACTTATTTACCTATAAATCGAGATCAATTCTGATGTTTCAAAACACACCAAAACAACTACAATACTTGTTTTCTCACAAATCATTCTTCTTACAATGTTCAAAGTTCTCAAAGAGTGAAAACTTTGAATTCTCATACTAGTCCATTTCCACTCAAACCAAGCATCCAAACACTTCACATAAGCATTATAGAAGTGATCTATAACTTCAAAACACTTATGTAACATCAGAATCACCAAGTCACCGTCCTTTTGCTCAATTTTTCCTCAAAGCTGCAGATTGAGTCGAGCCAAGTGATCGAGAAGGTTTCAATCCATTCTTAACATTGTAACACCATCCTTGGGGGTCAAGGAAGCTATCCAGACCATCAAAGCACATTTATAACATCTCCAACAGAGAATTCGATTCTCACTTGCAAGGTAAGCTTCCTCAAAACTGAACTCTATAATTCATGCATCATAAACATCATTTCAAGTTACCAATGTGTTTCTGATAGTTTATAGATCATTTTCCCTCAATAAATTGCTTCATATCTTGTACATATGGAATTTCATTTTAAATTCTCTTTTTAGGGTTGATACACTTTCAAACCATTTTCTTTCAATTCATTGAATTTAAATAAAATTGAGTAATACCATTCAATTCCTCATTCAAAAATAAACAAATTTCGTTTTTACATCATCTAAAATGGTTGCGTATTAATGTAGTTAGAGATTTCAAAAATCTGATAAAGATGATGAAGCTGAAGGTGATGGCCATGGCGCCATTTTTCAAAAGTATAAACAAACTTAATATTTTATTTTTTTGAAGTAATTATATACTTGAATTGGCATTGCGCCCCAGTGGTTGATCAGCTGGTTTTGTGTGTGTAGCAGGCGAAGGGTCAGGGGTTCGAATCGCCCTCGCCCCAGAACTTTTGATTTTATTTTTTAACTATTTTAAAAAGATTTTCTTCATATATTATTACACTAACCAACCATTATCACCATGCGTGCGTTAGCTCAAATGGTAGAATTTTGAATCCTCCACCCTTTGGTCACGAGTTCAAATCTTGGTGGGAGCAAAACCATTCTTTTTATCACTTGTTTTCTCACTTTCTTTCACAAATTCAAACTATCATAACTTTCTCATTTTTAATTATTTTGAACCCATTATTTTTGCAAATTGTTCATGATGATGTCTATTTTTTATTTGTAAAAAGAAATTTCCAAAAATAATTATTTTTGATACATTTTTGGATGTTCAAAATGTGTAATTTTTTAAGGGTTTTATTAAGACTTCTTTTGAATTTTATTTTTTAATAGAACCCTGCCTTCTCTTGCCTATAATAACTTGTTTGAATCATGCACATCTTGTATGAGCCTTAAATAAGTTTGTGAATTTGTAGATCCTTGTTCTTACTTGGCTTTAATATATTGTCAAGTATATGTTTACATGTAAAATGTATGTTGAGCTTTATCCATACCATGAAACTTTTACTTGATATCTTTCCCTAATATGTGGTCTCCCTTCCATGTTAGTATCACCTTGACATATACCTATGTCTTTGTGTTGATTATGCCATGTTTATGTGCTCCTAAAAACACTTGAACTGTGTCTGGTAAATACCTTTGTATACATGTTTGTTTGTATGAACCTTGATGATGTTTCCACCTTGTTCAAAACCATGTTCAAACGCTAACATGAATGTTTGATTGTCATCAACTTGTCTTAACATGTTCAACTTGTATCCTTGCTTCAATGAACAAGTATTTCCTTCATAAACTCTTACCATGATAAACATATCCCTCTATTCAAAAACTCATCACTCTTCACATCTTTCAAAATCAATTGTTTTAAATTCTTGGGCTTCTGTTAAGAGTGTAAGACCCATCACCTTTACTTTTCTCTTCAATAAATTTTTGGGCCTCTATTAGAGTTTAAGACCCCACCCCCTATGTACATAAATAAACTTAGGCCTCTCCTTGAGTTGTAAGTCCCATCCTTTTTTTTCCTTTTTCTATAAAAGATTCAAAATTAAATACACCGGTACTAAGAGGAGCATTATTCCCGGTGAAACTGCTCATAGGCAACTTGGGCCTCTCTTTGAGTATAAACCCCAATCTTTTGTACATAAACTTTGTTTTAAACAATAAATAACCTTCATGGGCCTCTCCTTGAGTTGTAAGGCACATACCTTTGTTTTCAAAGTCTTTTGTCTGTTTTAAAAACTGCTTTAGAATAATTTAAAACCACTTGGACCTCTCTTTGAGTTATAAGCCCCAAACAATTCTTATGCACTCACTTAAAACAACCTTTAATTCAAATTCAAATTCTAAGTTTTTCTCAAAACTTTCTTCAATTTCTCAAAACCCTAATTAATCACACATTCATAATCAACACAGTCAATCACAATACACTTGGGCCTCTATCAGAGTATAAGACCCAACACCATTTTAGTGCATACTTGTTTATATACCTGGTGATTCACTTATTTATATATAATTGTGCACACCTATCTAGAGTTTCCCCAACAGTTAGGTCATCCATATTTTACCCTTTAGGTCAAACAGTAAGATACTTATAACTTAGCTTAATAACTAGTTCCCTCATAGGAAACTTCCCCAATACAGTCGCCTCATCTTAGGCTTTATTCAATATGGAACAAAGAAAGGCATTATTCCCGATGAAACTTTTCTTAAGACTGTCAAAACTTAGACACATATACAAAGAAATTCATTTCCCCAAAGAGGATCAATTCCCGGTGAAACCTCTTTTAAATTTCTTCAAACCTTAGAACTGTTCAGCAAAGAAAGGATTAATTTTCGGTGAAACCTTTCTTGAACTTTTCTTAGGCTTGGACCCACCTGGCTTCTTAAAAGTTCCCCTCAGCCTCCTCTTGGGCTTAGTACAAGGACCCACAGGCTTCCTAGAAGCATCTCAGCCTCCTCTTGGGCTTAGTACAAGGACCCAAAGGCTTCCTAAAAGCATAGGATAGAATTATGTCATCTCCACTAGTTCAATCCTCATGAAAGTCAAAACTCTGGAACATCCAATCATTCAAGAGTTGATCTTCATCTCTAGAACCCTCTGCCTCCTATTGGGCATCATACAAAGATATTTTTCGCACCAGAGTCTGCCTCCCCTTAAGAGACTAAGGTAGTCTCAGACTCCTCTTGGGCTTCATACAAGTAGACTTGAAAAGTCTCATCCCTATAGTATCCTATACAGCTTCATACAAGGACCCTCATGCTTCCTAAGAGCATAGGATAAATCCTAATCATCCTTATCAATACACCAGTCCCCAGGAGAGTCAGAACCACTAAGGAATTCAAGCCTATCATTCTCTAAGGCTCTTATGATCCTCAACAAGGCTTGGTTCTCATCTTCAAAATCCCTAGCCAAAACCATGTTACCCTCAACAAATGTATCAATGCCTCATGGCATCTGATAATTCAACTCTTCTATAATTCCCCATCAAGAGTTAGTTTTTCCTGTTGGCTGCTCAAAAATAAGTCTAGACCTTCTTCTAGATTCCAATAATCCTCAGCTAGAGTCGGCCACCTCTTAGGCTTCATATAAAGATTTCATGAGTCAGCCTTAATCTTGGGCTTTGTACAAGGAAGATATAACACTGCCCCAGTGGAGTCAGTTTCTTTTAGCCTTAAGCTTGGGCTTTGATTAAGGCATATAAAAATCAACATCCCCTCAGATGAGACCATGAGTCCACTCTGTAGGAGGACATTTCCTCTATACATCACATTTTCAAACAAACAATCAAAACTTTTGACAGATAATTGCTGTAAGCGGCACACTTGTTGATTCAAAATCCAAGTTGGAGTCCCTCATTTATCCTGGATAAAATTTCTCTTTCATCTAACAGCTATAAGTGGCAAGCCTCTGGATTCTACACATCCAAGCCAATGTCCCTCTCTTAGCATGAAAGACGCATAAAGGAAAAAGTGGCATTACTCTACACTGAATTAAAGCTTCTTCCTTCATTACATCTCTCTTATAAAGGAAATTATAGCATTGCTGGATTCCACACATCCAAGTTAAAGTAATTTCCCTTATAACCAATTACTCAACATTTGTGATGAATAGGTGAGATATCTCCCTTTAGAGATGACAAATTCTCTCTCAATCACTCTTTTAGCTTCAATCTTGGGCTTTAAACAAGACACAAATATTCTGATTAGCTTTAATCTTGGGCTTCGAACAAGACACCAACATTTTCCTTCCATAGAATAGGAGGAACTACGATTGCTCTGATTTCCCAGATCTCTTTACGGGAATACGTAGGCATAAGATTGCGAAATCTTAGCGAGCACACAAATAAAAAATTTTGGTCAAGTACCTTCCCAAAAACAATAGAAAAAAAACCAAAAACAAGAAAAAATTTCCTCAGTCCTCCCAAATGAGAAACTTTTCCCAATTAACAGCAGATAGACTTAAGAAAGCATTTCAAATAGTAGAAAATACCTGCAAATAAAGGTTTCTATGGATAAATAGAGATACTCTAGGTGTTAATAGTTTCCCCTTGTATAACCAAACCCCGATTCCAGATCTTTTCGCATTTGCTAAAGAAAAAATTTGCAAGCACGGTTAGTTTAAGATATCTTCCCCTTCTTTTAGAGCTTCATAGGATATATACAGAAATCAAAAAGTAGCACGAAATATGGTTGTGGTCGTGTCACAAAAACCGACGTTGTATCTTGTTTGCTTGATGTTTGTTAATGTTTATGTTTACTAACACTTAATTAAAATCTAAAAAAATATGTTTCTTTTCTTTTTAATAACTTTATCAGGAAGAAATTAGGATCAAGAATGTCAAATATCAGTTCCTTAACTCGAATGAAATTCATCTGAACAGAGTCAAATTTGATCTGTAAACAATTCAAAATCATTTGATCAAGAGTTTCTCAAGATTTAATTGACTATTATTCAAGAGACTCCAAGGTTCACGTGTTTATTTTCATGACTTCTTTGACAAGAAAAAAGAATCGATCCAGAGCCACAGCAGTGCAACAAAAAGGCAAATTTTCATAATTTTTGTTGTGTTAATCGATTAACACTATATAGTTAATAGATTAACCACACGCAGAATTGTGAAAAATGAGCCAAATTCAAATTCTGCAGCATTTTGGCACCAATTTCACTTGTTTCATCATGAGAATATTCTAGATCACCTCATTTTAATTCCCCTACATGATCATAATTAATTCCTACCATACACCCTCATTAATCACCACTTGATCTTGATTTTGCCTCCAAATTCAAATTCAAAGCCTAATTTTGGCTCCAAACCACCAAAATTCCCAAGCCTAAATTCTATAAATAGAGGCCTCATTTCGTTTATTCTACAAGCTTTTGATAGTCAAATTCACCTTGTTAAATTCTTCCTCATTCTCAATTTTCTTCATCTACCCAAATTCACCAAAGCTCTTTCTTCCATTAAAAGTTAGTAAGCTTTACATTAAAGCTTACTAATCTTTGAGATAATCCTCCATCAAAACATTTTTTCATCATCAAATTTTTTAGATCAAGGCTTTAGAGTGTGGTTCTTGAAGTTGGTTTGAAGCATTTTCAGATTTGGAAGTGGTAAACTCTTGTTCCACCATTGTTGTGCTTGATTCATCTTCCACAATGTGACCTCTTGTTGATTTTGGTTGCTTGATCTTTGGATCTAGCAAATTATGTTTCATTGGTGTTATTTACTATTTTTTACTTGAATTGCTCAATTGTATTCATGATCATAAGGTTTTTGAAGAAATGATGGAATCGTGAATGCTGATTTTTTTTTCAAATTTTTTTTGCTGTCCTGCCACGGTTAATCAATTAACCAATTTGTACATGCAAATGGTTAATCGATTAACCAGAACCAGATTTATGCTTTTTGGCTTGTTTTGGGACTATTTTGAGTTCTTTTCCTCCTTCTTCCATTTCCTTTTAATCTTTGCCTTGGTTTGCATTTTTAAAGGTTTTAATTCTCTTTAAACTCAATGGACTTAGGGTGTCGATGAAGTTGGATAAACATTCACTAATTAAAATATATCTTTAAAGTGAATTGTTCAATTCATTTTAGGTGCTTTGAGTTAGTGATATGTTTAGTGCTTTAATCCACCAAGATGAGTGGTTGAACTTGAAGACGAAATGATTTTAAAATTGTGATTCAATTTGGTTTCCCTTTCCCCCTCTTCTTTTTTCTTTTGATCAATGAAAATCTTCAATATCATTGGAACTTATTTTAATTTCTTGATGAAGATGAGATCGTTACCTCTTTTTTTCGTGCGGTATTGCTTTCGGAGAGTGATCTACATATTACTTCTCTAGATGCATTATGACTAACATTATTATTGACCAGCCTCAGATAGTTATGGATTCTATACAAGTTTGATTACAGTTGCTTAACATAGCGCTAAATTGAACCCGAAATCGGAAAACCGTTGTGTTTTTTAAGTGAATTATCAGTCTCCTACTCTTCCATGGCGTGGTTTGAAATAGATTGGATTTCTCTTATTACCCGTGGGGGTTAGTTGGCATATGTTAGCTGAGAGATTTTGACCAAGCATGGGGAATGAAGAGATGGTGAAAAAGCCAAGCAAGCAGTTCGACTCCAGGAGAAGAAATGGTGAGGAAACCGAAGTGCAGGTCGACACGGTTGAAAGGTGCGTCGGAAGAAGACTTAGAGGCGAGGCTGTCGAAGGGTGTCGATTGGTGGCCTATGAAACCAACACAAAGCTGATAAGTCTTTGAGCGGGAAAATTTGAAACGCTGAGAACGTGGGAAGTTAGAAAGATGGTGGGGTGACACGTGTCACAACCAGGGCCAATCTTGGGAAGCGAACAATTATTTTTTTGTCCTATTTAAAGCAATAGTCATTTCCGTTTTAGGGTTCGCATTTGTAACATTGTAGAAGGGATACACTCTGAGTACCAAGCGTTAAGAGAAACGAGTTTACTCCCACAAGATGTATGATAACGTCCACACTTCTTTCTAAAGCAATTTACATGATCAAAATTTAAGTTATCTTGCCATTTACTTATCTGTTTTTCACTTTTTGTTTTATTCATCAATTCACACCCTTTTTATTTTTCAAGTTGTTTCCAATTCCCTCTAAATCAAAAGCCATCCTATCAACAAGACTTACACTTCGACCAATTGTCATAGGATTCTGTGGCCGATCCCACAAGTAAACCTGCGATAGGAGGCCAGCGGTTGTTCGCGCGAGAATCGTGTGCGAACAAATTGGCACACCTGGTGGGACCCATTTTGAGTTGAGTGTATGCATTTACGTAATGGTAAGATGGTGATGTGAGAGCAAGAATTGTCTCTACAAGTCAATCTATGTTTTGATGATAACAATAAGTATTTGTGAAAGAACCATTTTATGGTCTAACGTGTGTTGTGTGCAGATCATAAGAACTAAATACATCAGAACCAACATACACCAGCCAGATGTACTATGATTGAATATATGTATATGCGAAGTTACTATGTGTGACTAAATCCACAAGAAGCAAGAACGCTTATTTATCTAGTCATAATCAGCCAGATCCAAGGATGCCAAGATTGCTGTTGCAATGCTCTTGTGGATGCTCTCTGAGAATGATCAAGATTCTGAAGATGGCGTAACTTCTTAAGAAGTACACTCAGAAAGAACCAAAGTTCTAAAGACTCCTATGACTTGAAGTTCTGAGGGCTGAAGGCGCTGAAGACCAAGTGCAGAAAGATTCTGAAGACTAACGAGTTCTGAAGATCAAGGTTTCAAACAAGAAGTTCTGAAGATTCTGAAGACAAGTTCTGAAGATTCGGAAGACCTAAAGCAGAAAAGGATAACACTCTTAAAGACCAAGTGCTGAAGTTCTGAAGACTGATTCCTAATGGACTTCTTCAATTAACGGAAGACTTGAAGCATAAGATATTCTGCTACAAAGACTCCACTCATGCTTCATCAAATTAATATCAGAAGCCACTAAAGTTTCGAAGTCTAAATATTACCGTTGTGAGTTAAATATACACACTGCCCAAGAAAATATCTCCTCTGCAAAAAGAGGATGTGTCAGTACAACTCATTATTTCACAACGTCTCTTTTCCAAACAGCCAACAGTATTCTCTAACGGCTATATTTCTACTGGCTATTTAATGGAAGGAGTTTTTGCTTCTGATGTGTCAATCACTTGTAAAATTATGAACTGAATGTTCATCTACAAAATTGACCAAGTCATTATGTGAAGATAGCAACAATGATGAGTTCTCATTGTAACACTTAGAATATTCAAAGCTGTCATCAATTCACTCATGGCAATTGTTGTTGAAACTCCAAAGAACAAATTAACACAACAACAACAATCAAACAGAAGCTGTTGATGAATAAGACAACAATTGAAGATCAGTCAAGTCATCAACCTACCTTCTCGTCAAAGCTACATTGAAAATATGAAGCAAGAAGTTGCTGCTCAAAGCTTGCTCAACCAGAAGACGAAGAAGAAGAAGATCTACAAGTAGTCAACAATCATAATATCTAAATACTCTTTGTAGTTTCTTAGGAAAATAAGGAGCTGATTGCTCAAAACTTGCTTGAACACATATGTGTGTTCTTTGTACTTAAACCTAGGAGAAACTTGCTTATTAAGAAGCACAATTTGTAATCTCCAGTTTGCCAATTCAACTAGATGAATTGAGACTCCTCAAGTGAACGTTATATCCTGATGGATCCCTGAACGGTTCAGCTGTGAGTAGAGGCCCTTGAGTAGATCACGTGGTGATTAGATACTTGAGATGACAATGGTTGAGGGTCATTGTGGAAAATCCTGAAATATGGTCAGTAGCGTTATATTCATTTAGTTGAATCCTTGAACGGCTAATGTTGAAATACCAGCAGTGGGTCTGCTTGGTCAATGAACGTTATATCCTGTTGGATCCCTGAACGGTTCATTGTGTTGTTAGTCACAGTGCGGCTGTGCAAGTGGTTAGTCACCGGCTGTTGCCCGTGCAAGTGT
Source organism: Lathyrus tuberosus (assembly GCA_022829125.1). Classification (NCBI taxonomy): domain Eukaryota; kingdom Viridiplantae; phylum Streptophyta; class Magnoliopsida; order Fabales; family Fabaceae; genus Lathyrus; species Lathyrus tuberosus. The sequence continues at coordinate 565,260 of JALAZF010000162.1, read as the reverse complement.
AATCATGATTTGGTTATAGTGGATTAAGTCCTTGTGTTCAAGGCGAAATCACCTGAGGAGGGTGAACTGGATTAGCCCGCGTGGCGAACCAAGATATATCATGTGTCCTTTACTCCTTTGCTTAGTATCTCTTTTTATGTTCTTGCTTTGAATATCAGAACCTCATATTAAACAAAGCCAGAACCTTGCAGCCTATCTCTGATAAGCTTCCGCACTGCAAGTTCTGAGTATCATATCTTATGAACAAAACTTATACGGTTCTCATACTCGTTAGTTAATAGATCAGAATCTCTCAATGAACATTGAAGGTTCTTGAGCATCAAATTAACAAGATACGAAAAGTTACAAAAAGTGTAAATACACAATTCAAACCCCACCCCTTTCTTGTGTCTTTCTCGCACCTTGAATTGGTATCAGAGCTCTGGTTCTGTTATTGATTCACATCAAACACTTAACAGTGTTAGAAAAAGATCCAGACTTGGTGCGTAGAAGTACTCTTGGTGAGATTGAAATCCACTTATAATTTCTGTAACAGTTCAGCAGTTTATTGTGTACAAAATTGTAATCAATCCGATTACTTCGTGAGCAAGTCACTGATTCAAGTTGAAGCCTCACTAAAGTTGAAGAATCAATTGATAAGATAAATTTGTCAGATCAATGGAAGTATCTGTTGAATGCTCATTCTGGAAAATACGTGTGGATAAAACCACGTATATGATTAAAAGATGAATCATCAGAAAGCAAGAAATCTTGTTTGCTGAAGATTAATTCATTATGAGTTTTTGAGATGTTTTCAAGAAACGGATTAGGTTCACCCTTGACTTTCTCATTTAAAAACTCATTCTGGATCTCTTCATGTAAAGAAGGAAGATTGCAGTTCTAAGACTTTGAATTTCAGAAAGAAATCTGTTAAATTTAGAATCTGAAAAATTCAAATTATTAGAAATGATTCAATGTCAGAATCTGGAATGATCAAAAGATTCAATGGAAAACTAAATCCCAAAGACTCAGTTGATTCCGAATGAACTATTAACTGGTTCGGTGATCAAGCTCCAACAACCTGAAATCATCATAGTAAAAATCAAATGTTGATAATCTGATTTTCTACAGATCAAGTGTTCTCAGAACCACTTGTGATATGAAATTGGATGCTATTATTTCAGGTATCTAGGTTCTCCAACTGATGTCATAAAAAATGACGTTGATTAGTCAACTCATGGATATGTGAACAACCCCAAGTAAGTTGATCATTTTTGTGAGAACAAGAGGTTCATAAAAATCATGACTAGTGATGTACACATGGTGCATGATGATGTTTTGATTCGGAACAAGTTCTGAAACAACCTTGACGAACAAGTCAGACGTTGATATAACAATTCCTTCCTGAACAACCTCTCAAAGGTTCTTACTGAACTAGTGAAATCAATCATCATTCAAAGAAAAGAAACTCTCACAAACACAAACTGAATTCTGGCTATGAAAGGAGAACTCAACCATTTCCCAAAGTTTGTCGTTTAAGATTCCGATCCATATCTCAAGAACTGTATCAGAACTAAACAGGTTCTATGGATCAAGGAAATGAGAAGTGAGAAACATTCAAAACATATGTAATCTATTATTTATGAATGGGATCATCAAATGAAATTTACTGTTCACTCTGTATTGCTCCCACGCATACGAATATCAAAAAGGATTGCATGGATTGGCTTAGTTCAATTAAAATGGTCACTCTGATCATACTAAGTACCAATCTCGGTAATTGTAACCTAGAGAACTAAATGACAAGGTTGAACAGGAAAAGAGAGAGAAAGCTATGATTCAACAAGGATCACCTTCCAAGAAAATATTCTCTTCAGAAGTCAGAAGATAAGCTTATCTTGAAGGACCCAAGAAACATCTGCAGCTTACTCGAAAATAGGCATAATCAGAAGGATGCCCAAAGCTTCAGGAGTCATTTCACGGAAGATTTTTAGCCAATAAATTGTCTTCAAAAAGGTCAAAGCATCCCTAAGGTATGGTCTCACTCAGTAATTTTGTTATATTTATGATTTCCAAGAATATCATAATTACCCATGTGTCAGCTACCTTATCTCTAACCATAGGCATGCAGTAACTTAAGTCTATCATATGTCCTGTCAACTGACCATCATAGCTATTCATAGCTTGTCTAGGAATTGATAACCTTGCGTGTGCCAAGCGTGATAAATAATCATCACTCATAAGTCCACCTCACAACTGTATTTCTCGTCTAGAAAGAATCTATGTCTAGTAGGTTAGAACTCCCTTCTTCGGTTCCTGCTCAAAATGTCTTCACACAATATCAGAGGAGAAATTTCTGATCTAGAGCTTCTAAAGGAATTCACAGTGGATCTAAATCGTTTACCTCAACTCAACAAAACCAGTATTCTCTCTGGTATTATATTTCAGAATTGGGAAAACTACTTCGACATGCTTGCTGGACCGGTCTTCCCATCTCTTGTAACTGAGTTCTGGGCAAATGCACGTGTACTTGAATATGACTATGGAAAAAATACCATTTTTTCCGTAGTTGTTGGATATCCAGTCATGATCAACCCCACCATCATAGCTAATGTTATTAGGTGTGTTAAAGATGGTGTGACTGTGGAAAGAAATTCTAGCAATCATAGCTTCGACAGACACCTGCACGTCATTTTCAAAACAGAGGGGCATCCCACTCAACCTTGCACTCTCACCCCAGTTGCTAAAGATTGGTACAATCTAATGGTAACAAACTTTAGACTGAGAGAAAGAGGAGGAGGATGGTTATCTTACATGGAGAGATTGTTTATTTTCTTTTTAATTTCTAGAATCAAAATAAACCTACCTCTATCCATGTACAATCATCTAAAAGAAGAAATTAACCTGTCAAGGGAAGCCATTATCTACCAAGTTCCCTATTGCAGGGTCATCTCTCATATTCTTGATCTTCAAGGAGTGGTTAGTCATTGCAGAAGAAATGGAATGACTGAGAAGATTCTTCCCGAGTTCTGTCAACCTATAACCTTCTTTACCTAGATAGAAATTAAGTTTGTCTTAAGATCATTAGTTTTTCTAGGATCCCTCTTTGTATGCCCTTATGATCTAAACGCGATATGTATTTTCCTGCCCAAAATAATTCAATTAAGAAATGCTTTTATGATCGATTTAAATTCACGATACCCTTAATTAAATAGCATTACTTATCTACCAATAGATAGGCATAGTTTTTCTTAACTTAGGATTAACTAAAACTGCTCACCAATCATAATTAAGTAGCTGCTTCGTCACTCCTTTTCAGGGTTATGACTCTTGATTAATCATTAACCCACTTTCCCACGCTACTAAATGGGCCTAGGAAAATGAATCGATGTGGTTTCAAACTCTTGCACAAAATTTACCCTAGTTTCCCCTCTATAAAAGGATAAGATAACTACACATCCCTTACTCATCCAAATCTTCAGCCTAATTGCCTTCTAACTCTTCATCATCTCTAAAATGGCTTTTGTCTCACAAAATGCCTCAGTCAACAATCTCAAGGTTCTGTCAGAAACTATTGTTGACTTCAACAATCTAAAATCAAACGGATGCGATATTGCTCCCTCACTGGAAAACCAAGGTTGGAAAAACTACTTCAAAAGGCTGGAAGGACCGACCTATGATCATCTAATCAAAGATTTCTGGATTCATGCAACTACATCCAAAAATCTCATCGTCTCTTTTGTTTTCGAAAGAAAAATCTTCATCTCTGAAAAGACTATCTCAGATCTCTTACTGAATGAACACGACGGTTTCAGAATCTCCAGAAACTTACTCAGTGAAGAGGATGAGGTTAAGGTGATGTCCTCTATCTTCAAAGATAATGCTTCTTCTGAAAACCAAACCTTCTCAAACCTGAAGAACTCACTTCAAGTTTGGTTCAAAATTCTGCAAGAAAATGTCTTTCATCATCTCTCCTCAGAACAGCTAAACGATACTAAAAAATGCGTCCTATTCCTTCTTCTAAAAGGAATTAAAATACACATTCCCTCAATCCTCTTTAAGCTTCTCAAGGATGCCATCAGAAGCTACAGAGCTAGCTCTGACCATGTATGCAGTCTCATTCCCTATGGAAGACTTATCTCAGACATCTTAGTTGAATCAGGATTAGTTGACGACATTCTAATTAATGAAGGAGAATCTTGGAAGCTGCTTAAAAGTTCTGGAAAGATTCTTAAATATAAGAACCTTTTGAAAGAAGACGCAAGCCTAGATAATTCATGCTTTAGAGAACTGACTCTAACCCCCAGAGTTCCGGTTATAGGCTTTCCAAAATTCGCTACATTCAATGAAGCAGAATTCAGAAACTATCTGAGAAAAAGCAAGGATGAAGATATCAAGGTTTGGATTAACATGAAAAATATCACTGATGTTCTTCAAGAACTCTCAGATTGGAAGGTAGGAAGAAAAGCTGCCATTAAGGAAGAACACTCATCCAAGAGATTAAGAACAACGAATAGCGCTCTTGCAACTTTTAAAGACAACGCATTCTCAAGGATTCAAACTCTTGTCAATGCCTCTAGTTCTTGTGCAAACTTTATGGAAGTACGAAAGGTTTGGAACGAGTTCCATGAATGGATCTTAGAAGAAATAGTAATACACAAGAAACTTGCAGTGTCTCAAACAGAAGTAACTTCTCTTCCCTAAGCTCCTTTCAAACTAACCTATAGGAATCAGTTTCGTCTAGTCTAGAGCTGTATATTTTTGATAAAATCCATCTGTAATACAATCTAAAATTTTATGTTCAATCTTTCTCTAATGCAATTTATCTTGAACTTGTCTAGATTAAGCTCAACATATGCTCTGAATTATAAATCTAAAACGAAATGCTGAAATACTGAAATATTGTTACTTCTATCTGTTGTTCACAAATAAAATGATGAGCAGATGCTTTAATTCTTCAATTAAGTAATCAAGTGATTCCATCTATCATCCTTTAATAAAATACATACTGAGTATAGATGTGTTTCCCTAAAATGAGTCTAAATGCTTCAAAATGTTTAAATGACTATGTGACTCTGTAACTAAATATAAATAAGTACATGTTTAAATGCTCATATGCCCTAACACTTTTTGATGATGTCAAAAAAGGGGAGAAATAATGATTTTGATTGAAAGAAGAAGAAAATCTGAAAGAATGTAGAAGTCAAACAAGTACACCCTTATAAAATGCGTTACTACTAACGCTTGTTGTTTGATGTTATCCGAGGAACTCTAAACAAGTTCACTAGGCATTCTAAAAACATGTTAAGAAGAAGAACTATGACCATAGAATAATGAATCAGATTAAGTAAGAATACTCTGAAAGCAGTCAAGGCAAAGTCTACATTTCAAGATGCTCTCTCAGAAGATCTGTGCAAATCAGAAGTCAAGGACTGTCTGAAGATCCGGATTAAAGATCCAAGGAAGAAACCTTTATGATGTTTATCGGGAACCATCTGAAGTAAAGACGATTTGGTATCGGACTAAATCAGCAATTGGATTGAGTACACAAAGATTAGTATCAGACTCTCAATCAAAGCTGTGGACTACGGTCAAATATCTTCATTGATATCAATATCAGCACTCAAATGAATTATCTCTTAAGCGTATGAGAAGAAATTCTTCACTTGGTATCAGTTTCAAAATACTATGGAGTAAGAGTCAGCACATCAACCTTACATCCGACTAAATCAAGATGTACCAGATTCAGAATCAAGCGTTGATTGATCACAAGCTTTAACCTTCATTTGGTATTTGATTAAAAATCAAGCTTTGAAAATTTAACTGAGTTGTGACAATAACAAGGTCTGAAATAAACCTGTGTTCAAAGTCAAACTCTGAAAATTCATGATCAACATTGGTGATTAAATTTAGAAACTCTGAATTTCGATTCTAAAAGATCCCAATATATGACTTATGGAAATTAGGGGGAGATTACCCAGAAGACTAAAATGCAAAATCTAAAATCCTCATATAGCCTGAAACTCAGGGGGAGTATCTCAGTAGACAGTTTCTGATATACAACAAAGCTATATTTATCAGTCAAAGAACTACTCTAATTCTGCGCTCAATTGAATCTACTGAAAAGTAGAAATGCTTCAGAAGACTCTGAAGATAACAAGCTCTGATATGATAACAAAGGAAACTGAGTTCTGAAGATCTGAAGATGGAAGTTCCGTTGAACTAGTACGGATGCTAAAGAATCTTCATTTTCCTAAGAACAAGATAGAAGAGTAACTCTTTTCTATTTCTGATCTGATAACTCAAGTTGCTACTCTGTATATCTTTGGATTATATAAAATCCTAGATGATCTCAGATAGAGCTTTGAGGATAACTCATTCAGGGGGAGCTGTTGTTCCACACTGAATTTGTTTGCTTTGGTGATTACCTTGTATAAAATGTTCAATCAAAATACTTGGTTTTGTCATCATCAAAAAGGGGGAGATTTTGAGAGCAAGAATTGTCTCTACAAGTCAATCTGTGTTTTGATGATAACAATAAGTATTTGTGAAAGAACCATTTTATGGTCTAACGTGTGTTGTGTGCAGATCATAAGAACTAAATACATCAGAACCAACATACACTAGCCAGATGTACTATGATTGAATATATGTATATGCGAAGTTACTATGTGTGACTAAAGTCGCAAGAAGTAAGAACGCTTATTTATCTAGTCATAATCAGCCAGATCCAAGGATGCCAAGATTGCTGTTGCAATGCTCTTGTGGATGCTCTCTGAGAGTGATCAAGATTCTGAAGATTGCGTAGCTTCTGAAGAAGTACACTCAGAAAGAACCAAAGTTCTAAAGACTCCTATGACTTGAAGTTCTGAGGGCTGAAGGCGCTGAAGACCAAGTGCAGAAAGATTCTGAAGACTAACGAGTTCTGAAGATCAAGGTTTCAAACAAGAAGTTCTGAAAATTCTAAAGACAACTTCTGAAGATTTGGAAGAACTAAAGCAGAAAAGAATAACGCAATTTAAAGACCAAGTGCTGAAGTTCTGAAGACTGATTCCTAATGGACTTCTTCAATTAACGGAAGACTTGAAGCATCAGATATTCTACTACAAAGACTCCACTCATGCTTCATCAAATTAACATCAGAAGCCACTGAAGTTTCGAAGTCTAAATATTACCGTTGTGAGTTAAATATACACACTGCCCAAGAAAAGATCTCTGCAAAAAGAGGATGTGTCAGTACAACTCATTATTTCACAACGCCTCTTTTCCAAACAGCCAACAGTATTCTCTAACGGCTATATTTCTACTGGCTATTTAATGGAAAGAGTTTTTGCTTCTGATGTGTCGATCACTTGTAGAATTATGAACTGAATGTTCATCTACAAAATTGACCAAGTCATTATGTGAAGATAGTAACAACGATGAGTTCTCATTGTAACACTTAGAATATTCAAAGTTGTCATTAATTCACTCATGGCAATTGTTGTTGAAACTCCAAAGAACAAATTAACACAACAACAACAATCAAACAGAAGCTGTTGATGAAGAAGACAACAATTGAAGATCAGTCAAGTCATCAACCTACCTTCTCGTCAAAGCTACATTGAAAATCTGAAGCAAGGAGTTGCTGCTCAAAGCTTGCTCAACCAGAAGACGAAGAAGAAGAAGATCTACAAGATGTCAATAATCATAATATCTAAATACATCTTTGTAGTTTCTTAGGAAAGCAAGGAGCTGATTGCTCAAAACTTGCTTGAACACATGTGTGTGTTCTTTGTACTTAAACCTAGGAGAAACTTGCTTATTAAGAAGCATAATTTTTAATCTCCAGTTTGCCAATTCAACTAGATGAATTGAGACTCCTCAAGTGAACGTTATATCCTGATGGATCCCTGAACGGTTCAGCTGTGAGTAGAGGCCCTTGAGTAGATCACGTGGTGATTAGATACTTGAGATGACAATGGCTGAGGGTCATTATGGAAAATCCTGAAATATGGTCAGTAGCGTTATATTCATTGAGTTGAATCCCTGAGCGGCTACTGTGAAATCCCAGCAGTGGGTCTGCTCGGTCAATGAACGTTATATCCTTTTGGATCCCTGAATGGTTCATTGTGTTGTTAGTCACAGTGCGGTTGTGCAAGTGTTTAGTCACCGACTGTTGCCCGTGCAAGTGTAATCATGATTTGGTTATAGTGGATTAAGTCCTTGTGTTCAAGGCGAAATCACCTGAGGAGGGTGGACTGGATTAGCCCGCGTGGTGAACCAGGATATATCATGTGTCCTTTACTCCTTTGCTTAGTATCTCTTTTTATGTTCCTGCTTTGAATATCAGAACCTCATACTAAGCAAAGTCAGAACCTTGCAGCATATCTCTGATAAGCTTCCGCACTGCAAGTTCTGAGTACCGTATCTTATGAACAGAACTTATACGGTTCTCATACTCGTTAGTTAATAGATCATAATCTCTCAATGAACATTGAAGGTTCTTGAGCGTCAAATTAACAAGATGCGAAAAGTTACAAAAAGAGTAAATACACAATTCAAACCCCACCCCCTTTCTTGTGTCTTTCTCGCACCTTTAGGTGACACCACGTTCGAACAAAGAACCGTCTTTGGCGGAAAGCACACTTGTAACGCAAAAAACTGACGTTGGCTCCGGAAACATGTCTCCGGTTTTGACCACCCATAGTGGGCCAACCGTGACACCACGTCGATCTGAACCAAGGCCGACGATGACAGGGACCACAGGGCAGCATGTGCCTAGTCTCACAATGCCCATACCTCGAGCTTTTGGGATGCTGTAATACCCCAAAATTTGCTCTCCCCTTTTGGCATCATAGCATGGCATTATCATTTAGCATATCATATCCATCTCATTAACATTACATTGCATTTAACATAGAAAAATGAAGCATGGCATCCTTCTTACCATCAGGGCATGTGATCAGGTGGAAGGTGGACAATCAAGGAATCATTCAAAGCACAAAAAGGTCAATCAAGTGGTCTCAAGGCAAGCCAAGAGGTCTCTCATGTCTCATACTACCTCATTTGATCATCCACAACCTCAAGGATAAGAGATACAATGGGAGATTGAAGCATTACATCCTACACTATGCAAGAAGTCCAAAATTGAAGGAAAACCCTCAAAAGAGATAGCTCATTGATTCAAAATCATTCCCAAGTGGCATTTCTCATCATCCTTTAAGAGGATACACAACATACTCTGAGGAATTGGAAATTGAAGACTGCACTTTTATCTCCTAACCAGAGGGGGCCAAAACTAGGGTTTCCCATTAAATCAGGGAATCTTTGATTTTTTGGACAAGGCTTGTTGTCATGGTATTCTACATGTTCTTAAGTGTATATGTGTGGAAGATTGCATCTCAATTGGTTTTAGAAGTGGTTCAATTGGAAGAAAGATCAAGAATCAGAGAAATTGGGGCAAAGTCAAATAATCAGAGGAAAAAGTCAACTCTTGACTTTTTGAGGCCAAATTCATGAAATTCATGGTACATATGTCCAATGTACAAAATTTGGTCAAGAAACTCCAAAGGAATCATGAAAAAATCAAGATGTGGAAAGTTGCCATTTTTGGATGAAGTAGGGTTACTAAAAATAGCAAGTTTTGGCCATTTTGCATCAGAATTTGAACCAAGGCCATTTAAATTTGGAGCACCAAATGAAAAATTCACTCTGCCTCAATGAAAGATCTTGTTTTAAGCTTCAAATCCATGTGTAGAACATCTCCATTGGATAAAAATTGAGAGAGATATGATTGATCAAAGTTGGAGGAAAGTAGGCCAAAAACCATGCCATGACCAGGTTTGGCCAAGCTCGCGCGCAGTCATTTTCACAAACAGATGGTGGGCCAAATGTACACTCATTTTTCTATTGGTCAGAGACATCAAATGAAAAATCTTTCAACATGAAAGTTGTTCCTCTATGTGAGAGCTTCAAGAGTGATGTTTATGATTTTTTCATTTGATCAATGTATGGAGAGTTATGATGGTCCAAACATGAGGGTGTTACACTGAATTTCCATAGGCACCAAGGCCTTGCCTGTAGACCAATTCACACGTCCATGCACCAGTTGGTTTTCCTTCTGTTTCGAGCCATTTTTGATCATGTTCCAAGCCTCAATTCTATCTAATTTCAACATCAACAATGTCCTATAGTGTGTCCTCTCTCCAATGGCATCAAAATTTCGTCATTTCATGCAATGCACCTAGAGAAATTCATCCTCAAACAGCCATGGTTTCATTGGTGTGAGGCTGCCAAGGATGAATGTTGACATTGTGGTTTTTGATCCAGTTTGCACGCAGGCTATTACATCATCCACATTGCTTCATTTGGACAAACAACAATATCTTACACTCATGCCATGCCATGCTCTCATACACCAAAGAGGAAAAAACAAAAACTTGTGGTGCAAGCTTGCTGTTACACAACATACGTCACTACCATCCCTTCTAATCACCACCATACCACATCATGAGCTCACTCTCACCTGAACAAAACCTTAACCCGTGCCAATAACTAACAGGACTCAGTTAGTTAACTCAAACTCAGTTAACTAACTCAGTTAACTTGAGTTCTAACCATCAACCACACCAGTTAACTCCTAACCACAACTATATAAGCTAAACTCTGCACAATTAGAAGAGATTCTCATTTTTCACTCTCACTCCAAACTGCTCTCACTTTTCTCTCAGAGTTCTCTCCATTCTCTCTCTGATTTCACACGAGTTCTTCACACGTTCTCACCTTGATCTTCATCAATTGTTCATCATCAAGCATTTCTGATCAAGAACAAGCTGAAGTAAGAGCAAGCTATCGAGAGCAGCAACTTCTCCAATTGGAATCTCAGTTCATTGTCTTCAAAATCCAAAGGTTCAGAGCATTTATTTTGCTCTTAGGAAGCTCAAGATCAATCTCTCATCTCTGGTTTTCTGTTGATTCAAGAGTTCGCCAATTTCAGGTTTCAAAATTTCTCAAACTTTAATTGCACGATTTTATCCTGTTTTGACTTGTTGATGTGTTGTTTGAGCTTATTAGAAGCTATGTGAAGCTGGCTAGTTGATAGAGCTCCTTAGGAGTTTAGAACTGAAACTTAGGGCAAAGTTTCTCTTCTTTGATTCTCTTTATTCATGCTTGATCTGTGAATTTTGTTGCTGAATTTGTGTTCCTCATGAGATTAGCTTTCGTTTGATACCTAGTTTGTTGATTTCTGGAAGCATGTGATATTTACAGTGCCGGAGAGTGGCCGGAGAAGGTGACCGGAGGTCCCTCTCCGGCCGGTGAGGTTACATTAGGGTTTTGCATGCCAGATTAAGTCACAGCCGTTGATTTCGTTTGATCTAATGCTCACAATGGTGACAACACATAAAAACGCACATGCCTCTCACATGCTCATTCTGATTTTATTTTTAAACTTTGTGTAACGCAGTACACCGTAGGTAACGTGTTCCCTCACGCGTGTGTGTTGATTGCATATACTTTGACTGCTTGTTTGACTTGACTTGATCCAATGGCTATTGATGAGTCAATTTTGTTGACTGAGTGAGCATGATAGTTATTGTGGATTGCGCGTGTAATGGACTTAGTCAGAATACTATCCACACCTCCCTTGTTTTGAGGCCCATTTAGATTGAACTGTTGATTTGCTATATTCATACCCCCCTCTCATATTGCATTTTATTTTTATTTTCATTTTACATACGCGTTTGATTTTCAATTTTTAAAAATACTAAAATGCATAATAAAATTCCACAAAAATTCATGTGTATTCTTAAAACATTTAGGAAATTTTCTATGATTTTATTTTCTGATTTTATGACCATTTTGCCCCTGTTCCATTATTTCTTTTGAATTTCCATTTGTATGCATACTTAATGTGACATATGATTTTGTGCATTTTTGTTCTTGATCATAAAAAATGATTTTGATGCCTTTCTTTTTGCATTGTGGTCACAATATGTTGAGGTATGTTTGAGATTTATGAGATGATTTTTAAGTCTTTTTTGGATGACTTTTGATGTGTTGCTTTGAGCATGAATACATGAAACTTCCATGAGACTTTGACCTAATTGTTGAGTGACTTTGGTTCTGATTCATTGCTTGTGGACTTGATATGTTAATGGCATGTGTTCAAGGTGTTTGATTGGTGAAAGTCATAATTTTTGAAGCATGTTTGCTATTTGTTTGAAGCATGAAGTTTAACTTGTTCATTTTGTGAATGCATGCCTCATGTTTGGTTTGCTTGATCATGAAGGCACTTGTGCCATGAGTTGTGGTTTTGTTTGAGGATGTATAGCATGTTAATTGACTTCTGATTGTGACATGTGGGTTTCATCTTTGCATGTTTGATGTTTATCTTGCACCTTAAGTCACTTGTTTCACAAGTATGAACCACATTCACATCACTTCACCTCTTCTTCTTTGCTTCTTGTTGGATTGAGATTTTGTTTGCATGATTTGGTATGCTCATTTAGGATAACATTAGGTGGTGTAAATATGAGTTACATTCTGACTTGGAAGCATGTATAGCATTCAATCTCATTTTATTTTGTTTGTCAACTTGTTTGAATTTGATTTGTTCATTATATTTTCTTACTTTACTTGTAAGTGATTGTGCTAACCATGTAGGGGATTCGGTAAGTTTCAATTGAGTGTGGATAAGGAATCCACATTCAACTTCTATCCTTTCTCTTTTACAATTCCATGTTTTGTTAAGCACTTATGTGCTTTCTTTTAATAACTCATCACTTGCCCTTTGTGAATTACAATTCATCTTCTACTTTAGAAGTGAATTGTTTAATTCATTCTTTCTTTAGACGTTAGGTTGAAACCTCACAAACCTTAGGATCACTCCCTTAACTAATCAATTAGGATTGAGTCTTAGTCCATATAGATTTTTACCTTTATCCTCCCTTGAGTCTCTTTTCTCATCTCAAAGAAAATTCAAAACATATAATAAAGGTAGGCATTTATTGCATTTAGGCCTTTCATATAAAGAAAAGGTTATAAGGGGTCTTCTCTTATAATCTTAGAATGTATAGCATATAGCCCATCTTGGGTCAATGTGTTAAACATTTGATCTTGTATGAGGGACTTAAATGCAATACTTGTTGAAGGTGCAAATAATAAAAAACACTTCTTCATTTCTTAATCAACAAAACACTTAATAAACACAAGTATGCTAGTGTGTTTGAACCTTGACAATTGGAACTAAGTGTGGGGGTCTTCTTCACTCTTAGTGTGCTTTCTTACCCATTCCATCTTGGAATGTGAGGATGTACACATTCCGATGACTAAGATTCAGATACACTATCATATGCAAACAAATAACAAAACACTTCTTTCTAAAAGACAAAAACAAACAATAACGTCTTTCCTTCGGGAATTCTTTTCTCACCTCATTCACTCTTAGCGTACGAACGTGCTTCTACTCTGTTCTCTTGCAAGATGGTAACGCACTCGGACCAGCGAGCCTGCAACACCTGAGCTAGAACGTCAGCCGTTCTCTAAAAAACACAAGCAATCCATCCCTAGTGAGGGGAACTACGTCGCTCTGATTCTCATGCTCCCGATGAGATACGTAGGCAGTGGGGTAGGGCCCATGCGAGCACTTCTTTTATTTTCCCTACATTTGTTTCCCGTTCCTTTTCTTTTCTTTCTCCTTTCTTTCTTTCAGTTCCTTTTCCAGTATCCTTTCTTTACACCCTTTGATCGAGACAAGCAAGCGTGGATCCCATCGGGTACGATGGACGCGTGGGGGTGCTAATACCTTCCTCACGCGTAACCGACTCCCGAACCCAGATCTCTTGGTCGCGAGACCATGCTTTTCCTTCCTCTCAGGTTTATGCGGTGTTTCCTTTCCCTCTCTTGGGATAAATACACATTGCTGGCGACTCTGTTCGGTGCCACTTTCGCGTTTGTACTTGGATGAAAATCCCGGGAGCGACAGCTGGCGACTCTGCTGGGGAGAGGTTGACCTATTGCTGGTCCATCCTAAGCGAGTCAATCCTAGCGCTTGTTTGCTTTTCTTTCATTGGGTGTTTTCTGTTGTGCTTTATTTTGCTGTTTATTTACTTTACAGTATTTACTGCATTTTAGCATTACATATCATATATTATATTGTGCTACACTGTTTTGTCTGTTTGGCGGGATGGGATTTCTGAGAGATAAGCCCATTACACAGGCTTGAGTATACACTTAGAATTAGAGTGGAGAGTAGTGGGACCTACGTGCCGTTTGGAGTGCGTTGGGTGTTCACGAAATTCACAGCTAGACGAGGCTATCTTGGGACACGTCGTGGCATGCGCATCTTGCGTATTCCAGGATGTAGATCTAGAGAGCTGTCGACTCTAGTGACCGATCATGAGGACCTTAGTGGAAATATCCCTCTTTAGTGGTGACAATGGCAGACCACATTCTGTGGCAAACCCATTCGCACCCGAGGGCCCACTTTGGAACTTGCATAGGATGACTTTTATTTTCTAAGGGGAGTCAGTGGACGACCTCTTTGATTGGCATAGCATTGTATCCTACGGGCTGAATGTGCTATTGCTTCTCAAACCTCTGAAGCTGACAAGCCTTATTTTCTAAGAACCACATGTGAGCATGGGCGGGATGTTTACAGGTTTGCAGGAAACCCAGCCTCCTACCTACCTTACTTGTGATTCTATGATGGTTTCAGACATTGTATCCTATGACAGTGATTTAAGTGTTCATCTCAGATATCGCCAGACTCAGTACAGAGACACAGTGCACACAGTTCAATACAGACACCGACACTTGATTACCTGATCACATGCCCTTTTGCATTGCATTATCATATCATAACAGTTATGTTTGTCATTTTCAGGTGCGTAATACATTTCTGATTCCAATCCATGGGTTCAACAGAGATCGTCGCCGAGAGAAAGAACAATGTGTCTTACAAGTTTCCAGATCCTGTCTTGGATTCATTGCTCAAAGTTATAGATATGGCTGGTCCGGGTATTCTTGATAGGTTTCAGAAGAGCTACGGGAATTTGGTTGGGATGGTCCGTACAATCACCAAGTATGAACATGATGCCTTGCACACTCTGCTGCAGTTCTACGAGCCTTCGTTGAGGTGTTTTCTTTTTTCAGATTACATTTTGATGCCAACACTGGAAGAATTCTCATTTATTTTGGGAATTCCGATCACGTCGGCAATACCATTCTTCTCTGGTAGTTCTCCCAGCGTAAAAGAAATTGCTGCTGCTTTACAAATGGATCAGGCATTGATAAAGAGTGGTGTGAGCAGTAAAAATGGAGTCAGCGGATTTCATTTAGAATTTCTGTCTGGACAGGCCCAAGAGGCTGTAAGTGCTAAAAATTGGACGGTTTACAATTCCATTCTGGCTCTCTGCATATATGGCCTAGTTTTCTTTCCCAATCAGCAAGACTTTGTGGATATGCAAGCAACGAGAGTTTTTGTCCTTAAAAATCCAGTCCCTACTTTGTTAGGAGATTTTTATCATTCCGTGCACTATAAGAATGAGAAAAGGAGGGGAGGATCTGTTAGTTGTTGTACTCCACTGCTGAGTCATTGGTTTTTCAAGCATTTGCCTCAGACAGGTGCCTTTGTGGAAACCAAAGATGTGGCGAAATGGTCTAAACGATTGATGAGTTTAACTGCTGATAACATTGTATGGTTTGATCACCGGTTGTTGAGAATAGAGCTTGTCACAAGATGCGGAAATTTTCCAAATGTGCCTTTGATTGGCAGAAAAGGAGGGATCAATTATAATCCAGTTTTGGCCATCCGACAGTTTGGGTATGCTTCCAGGGATCCTCCTACAGAGCAAGATGTGGAAGAATCTTTATTCTTTACAGGAACTAAAGATGCGAAGGTGGTAGAAGTAGTGAATGCTTGGAAAGATAAGCACAAAATTGGAAAAGCAGTTTTTGGAAAAGGAGATTGTAGATCTTATCCTGAATATGACAGGTGGATTGAGAGGAAAGTAAAGGAATTGCTTTTACCCTTTTCAAGGGGACCTCTTTTATGTGCAGTGCAGCCAGAACAACCCACTATGGTGGCTATTGAAGAATGTGAGAAGTGGAAGAAAATGGTCAGAGAGTTGCAGATAGAGAATTCTGGAATGAGCAGATGTCTTCAGAAAGCTCTAGCTGACAACAAAGAATTGGAAAAGAGAGCCTTGAAAGCGGAAAAAACCTTGGCTGACAAAGAGGAAGATTTTGATGACCGAGCTCGGTACTTTCGGAAACTTACTTTGGGAGCAGATGACACTAGTCAGGCTCACAAGATTACAAAACAGGCTTTAGCCCGAAGCAAGGATTCATTAGCTCAACTCCGTCAAGCTTGGGATGAAGTCAGAATTGAAAATGCCGAGTTAAAGGATCAGTCGAAGACTAAAGACGAGGAGCTTAAAAAGGCACATGAGCAGAGGAGAAAGTATCGGGAAAGCCTCGGTAAGAGTCAAGAACAGCTAGAAGAAGCTAGAGGTGAGCTGAGGAATACCAAGAAAGAGCTTGAGGAAGTCATGATAGAAAGGGAGATACTCAAGACGCAAGCCGGCATAAAGAGACACAAAGGAGTGTGTGATGACGAGGCTCTGATGTTGCACATGGGTTCTTTAACTGAAGCTCTTGAGAAAAGGGATGTCTTGATCAAAGAGATGATTGAAAAGCCGAATCACCAGCGTACCCGTGTACTTTTTGAGGAAATCAAGTATTCAAGTGATAAGCTGAAGGATGTGGAATTGTCAGACTGATGTTCTTTTCCTTATATTTTGTTGTTAATGGTTACCATCAGGCTTGTTGATGGATCCATTTTTCCTTGTATTGCATTTGCGGCTGAACCTTTCTTAAATGTACTTGAATATTTTGTTGAATGAGTATGAGCAGTTTTATTCAGAATTATTCTTTATCAGATAGCTGCGCACGAGCACATGACCACGACACGTCTCTTTATATCACAATTTCTGGTCTTCAGATTTCTGTGGTTGGATTGGAATCAGGGTATAAAGCACCTTGGAAATGACAAACATAGCATTGCATGGCATTGCATATCATTTTGCATTTTTGTTACTTGCTTTTCAGGTACTCGTTGCGGGGTCTCTAACCTTTATTTGGTTTCAGGCATTATAGCGGAGAGTCATATTCACCGATATTCGACGCGAAGGAATCAAGTAAGAATCATGGATCAAGTGCAAAGTGATTTGGCTGAAATGAGGGCGCGTATGGACCAGTTCATGACCCTCATGACTGGCATGGCGCAAAATCAGGAGAGACTGAGGCTTCTGGTAGAGCGTCCCGACAACGGGCCCGAAGGTGATCATCATGACAATTCACAGGGACATGGCATTCCTCCTCCCGGTGGCAACCCTCCTCCTGGTGGTAACAATCAGGGTAATGGGAATGGTAGGCATGCTGGTGTTACTCTTGAAGATACTCTGGAAGACCAATTTACTCTACTAGACGCTGATGTGGGTAATCAAGGTGATCGAAGGTATGAGGAGTTAGCAGAAAAGATCAGGGCCATAGAATGCAAGAACTCTATGGGTATTGATGTTACCAGCTTGGGGCTGGTCTCAGGAGTCAGAATTCCCCCTAAATTCAAGCCTCCCACTTTTGATAAGTATCACGGCAATGCGTGTCCCCAAACGCATCTTCAAGCTTACTTTGGGAAGATTTCAGCCCATACGGATGACGAGAAGCTATGGATGCACTATTTTCAGGACAGTCTGGCTGGGGCATCCTTGACCTGGTACATGAAGTTGAATAGAGCTGCTGTGAAGAATTGGAAAGATCTGGCAGAAGCGTTCCTGAAGCAATACCAGTATAATATTGACATGGCGCCCAACCGCACCCAATTGCAGGGATTGTCACAAAATGCCAAGGAGAGTTTTAAAGAATATGCACAGAGGTGGAGGGAAATGGCTGCCCAGGTCCAACCTCCCTTGTCAGACAGAGAAATGGCAGATATGTTCATGGGCACCTTGCAAGGGGCCTATCTTGACAGATTAGCTGCTTGTCCGTCGACTGGATTTGCTGATATTGTGATTGCGGGAGAAAGAATAGAAAGTCTGTTAAAGCTTGGAAAGATCCAGGATGTGAATGGGGCTGGCTCTTCGGGGACGAAGAAACCGTTTGCTAGTAACCAGAAAAGAAGAGAAGGTGATACGAATGCTGTGTTTAGAGGACGAGGCAGAGGGCGTTCTCGAGCTTATTATCAGGTAGATGCTGTGACAATCCCCACACCGTCTGTTCAGAAACAACAACCCCAACAACAAGTTCCACAGCAACAACCTTTTTTCCAGCAAAGTTCTAGACAGAGGGATCGTAAGATGGATCCTCTCCCTATGACTTATGCCGCGCTGTTGCCCCGGCTACTCGAGTTAAAGTTGGTAGAACTCCGTACTATGAAAGCTCCGGTTGCTGGAAACCTGCCACCTAACTTCGATGCTAATGCTCGTTGTGAGTTCCACTCAGGTGCTCAGGGGCACTCCATTGAAAAATGCTGGGCTTTCCATCATAAAGTACAAGATTTGATTGATGCTAAAGCCATCAATTTCTCTCCCGCTCCGAATATTACTCAGCATCCCATGCCTGATCATAGTGCAGCAAATGTGTACGCTGTTGAAGATGGGAGGAGATTGAATTTGGTGTTAGACGTTCATCAAGTGAAAACTTCTTTGTTGGTTGTAAAAGATCGTTTATTGAAGGGACAGGTGTTCCCGGGCTGTAATCAAGATTGCTCTGAGTGTGTGAATCAGGAGAACGGCTGTGATAAGTTGAAGATGGGTTTACAAAATCTGATCGATGAAGGATGTCTACAGTTCGATAGAGTCGTGAAAGACACTGATGAGATATCAACCGTGACCATCTATTACACTCCCGCTGAGATTCAAATGCCGGTCAATGCAGTTCCCGTGGCGAGTGTTGCGCCAGAAAGGCCCAGTCCTGTCACTATCACGGTGCCAGGACCAATTCCGTTCACGTCTACGAAAGCTATCCCATGGCACTATGGGGCAGATGTATATTACGAAGGTAAAAAACAGGAAGTTGAGTCATCAGTCAGCCCAAATATTGATAATGTAGGGGGTGTAGGGGGCTTCACGAGGAGTGGAAGGTTGTTCGCTCCCCAAACCTTGAGAAGTGATAAGGAGGTAGAAGCTGCAGCAAAGGATAAGGGTAAACAGGTGGTTGAAAGTGCACCTACACCTGAAGCAGAGACAAAGATTACTTTTGATAAGGAAATGGAAGAATTTATGAAGATAATCAAGAAAAGCGATTATAAGATTGTGGACCAACTGAATCAGACCCCTTCAAAGATTTCAATCTTGTCACTATTGATGTGCTCTGATGCGCACCGACAGGCGTTGTTGAAAGTGTTGAAGAGTGCGTACGTGCCACAAGAAATTACTGTTAATCAGCTCGAGGGCGTAATCTCCAATGTTAATGTTAGCCATGGCTTGGGCTTTACAAGTAGAGATTTGACTGTTGAAGGAAGAAACCATAATAAGGCTTTGCATATCACGATGGAGTGTAAGGGCGCAGTGTTATCTCATGTACTGGTAGACACTGGTTCATCACTCAATGTCTTGCCCAAGAAGGCATTAATGAAGCTGGAAGTTGATGGTTTGATCTTAAGGCCTAGTGAATTGGTGGTCAGAGCATTCGATGGGACCAGACGATCTGTGTTTGGTGAGGTGGAATTGCCCGTACAAATTGGACCACAGGTATTCAAATCCACGTTCCATGTAATGGACATACAACCTGCATATAGCTGCCTATTGGGACGCCCTTGGATTCACGGAGCTGGAGCTGTTACTTCCACTCTACATCAAAAGCTGAAGTATGAGTTTGAAGGGCAGGTTGTGACAGTGTGTGGGGAAGAAGACATCTTTGTGAGTCACTTGTCCACATTTAAGTACATTGAAATGGATGGGGAAATTCATGAGATGTTGTGCCAATCATTTGAAGCAGTCAATATTGACGATGCACCCGAGTCTTCTTCTGTACCAGTTGGGGCTGGTACCTCCATTTCATCTTACAAACAAGCTGTCGAAGTCGTCAGGGCAGGCAACGCCCAAGGTTGGGGCAGGTTGATAGAGACCCCAATGAAGGAAGACAAATTTGGTATTGGTTATCATCCCTCTACAACTTCAGATGCGGGGAGCAGGGGACCCATTACTTTCAATAGTGGGGGAATTATCTACATGGACCAGTCTTGTGCAGCCACGGAGGATAGTGTTGACAGTAATTGTGACCTGGACAACTGGGTACGCCCTCATGCTTCGGGACAACAAGTGCAGAACTGGTTCGTTGAAGAAGTCATTCGGGTTACTCTTCAGACAGAGTAATTTTTCTTTGTTTTTTCTAACCATAATGCATGACAAAATCTTGCGCTCTGCCCAAGGCGTATAGATTCATTTGTAGGGCCACCATGGTTGCATTTGCAATGTTTAATCATTAATAAAGGACGTTTTGCAATCAAATTTTGTTCTCTGTCTTTCAGTTTTTATTTTTGCAAAAAAATAAAATGGCAATGTTTCATTTTCTTTAGTTTTACTTAAAAATAAATTCTAAAATAAGGCATGAACCCGTTCATGCAGACTTGATCCTCCGGATACCACTGATAACGATTTTGATATGGCCATGTATGACTTTGACAATCCGATTTATCAAGCCGAAGAAGGGGATGAGAAAGATTGTGAACTCCCTGAAGAACTGGCCAGATTGTTGAAACAGGAGGAAAGGGTCATCCAGCCTCATCAGGAGACTGTAGAAATCATCAATATTGGTACCAAGGACGCCAAGAAAGAGATCAGGATTGGTGCCAGCTTGCAAGCAGATGTGAAGCAAACTTTGACGGAAATGTTGCGCGAGTATGTTGACGTCTTCGCCTGGTCGTATCAAGACATGCCGGGGTTGGATACGGATATTGTCGTGCACAGGCTACCATTGAGAGAAGAATATCCGCCAGTCAAGCAGAAACTTCGTCGGACTCACCCCGACATGGCTTTAAAGATTAAGGAGGAAGTCCAGAAGCAGTGGGATGCTGGTTTTCTTGCTGTGACAAAGTATCCTCCATGGGTAGCCAACATCGTGCCAGTACCGAAGAAAGATGGAAAAGTGAGAATGTGTGTGGATTATCGAGATCTTAATAAAGCTAGCCCGAAAGATGATTTTCCACTACCTCATATTGATGTGCTGGTCGATAATACAGCTCAATTTTCAGTGTTCTCATTTATGGACGGGTTCTCCGGGTACAACCAGATCAAGATGGCACCTGAAGACATGGAGAAGACCACGTTCATTACTCCGTGGGGTACATATTGTTATAAAGTAATGCCTTTTGGGTTGAAAAACGCAGGGGCAACGTACCAGCGGGCGATGGTGACATTGTTTCATGACTTGATTCATAAGGAGATCGAATGTTATGTAGATGATATGATTGCCAAGTCGAGAACAGAAGAGGAACATCTGACTAACCTGAAAAAGCTGTTTGAAAGGTTGAGAAAGTTCTGTCTGAGATTAAATCCAAACAAGTGCACGTTTGGGGTGCGTTCTGGAAAGTTGCTAGGTTTCATTGTGAGCGAAAAAGGAATCGAGGTTGATCCTGCCAAGGTGAAAGCAATACAAGAAATGCCTGAACCGAGAACAGAAAAAGAGGTTCGTGGTTTCTTGGGTAGATTGAACTACATTGCAAGGTTCATATCTCACCTAACAGCCACGTGTGAGCCAATATTTAAATTGTTAAGGAAAGATCAAACGGTCAGGTGGAATGACGATTGTCAATTGGCATTCGATAAGATAAAAGAATACTTGCAGGAACCTCCGATTCTAATGCCTCCAGCTGAAGGGAGACCGCTGATAATGTATCTGACAGTGCTTGAAGGTTCCATGGGTTGTGTTCTCGGTCAACATGACGAGACAGGTAGGAAGGAGCATGCTATTTACTACCTGAGCAAAAAGTTCAATGATTGTGAGTCCCGATACTCAATGCTTGAAAAGACATGCTGTGCGCTTGCATGGGCCGCTAAGCGATTGAGGCAATATATGGTTAGGCACACGACCTTGTTGATTTCAAAAATGGATCCTATCAAGTATATTTTTGAGAAACCAGCATTGACAGGCAGAGTTGCACGGTGGCAAATGATCTTGACAGAGTATGACATTCAGTACACTTCACAAAAGGCCATCAAAGGAAGTATCTTGTCTGATTATCTTGCGCAACAGCCGATTGATGATTACCAACCCATGAAGTTTGACTTCCCTGATGAGGACATCATGTTTCTCAAAGCTAAAGACTGCGAGGAACCACTTCCGGAGGAGGGGCCAGACCCTGAATCCAAATGGAGTTTGATGTTTGATGGGGCTGTCAATATGAATGGGTGTGGAGTTGGAGCAGTTCTTATCACGCCGGAAGGTGTTCATATGCCTTTCACTGCACGAATAACTTTCGGATGCACCAACAATGAAGCAGAGTACGAAGCTTGTATAATGGGGATCGAGGAGGCGATTAATCTACGGATTAAAACCCTTGATATATTCGGTGATTCAGCTTTGGTAATCAATCAAGTGAAGGGGAGTTGGTACACGCACCAAGCAAATCTAGTGCCGTATAGAGATTATACAAGGAGATTGCTGACGTTTTTCACAACAGCGAAACTGTACCACATTCCTCGAGATGAGAATAGGTTCGCTGATGCCTTGGCCACTTTGTCTTCCATGATCAAAGTGCAAGGATGGAACCATGTACCTAAGATTGAGGTATCCCGCCTTGACAGACCAGCATTTGTGTTTGCGGTAGATGCAACGTCTGATGACAAGCCATGGTTTCATGACATTAAGTGTTTCTTGAAAAGTCAAGAGTACCCGTCCGGGGCATCGTCCAAAGACAGGAAGACGTTGAGAAGGTTAGCTGGTAGTTTCTTCCTGAACAAAGATGGCGTGCTGTATAAAAGAAATTTTGACACGGTCCTGCTTAGATGTGTGGATAGACATGAAGCAGACTTGTTGATGATTGAAGTGCACGAAGGCTCTTTCGGTACTCATGCCGGAGGGCAGGCAATGGCTAAAAAGTTGTTAAGGTCGGGATATTATTGGTTGACTATGGAGTCAGATTGTTGCAAATATGCCCGCAAATGCCATAAATGCCAGATCTACGCAGATAAAGTGCATGTACCTCCAAATCCGTTGAGTATCATGTCGTCGCCTTGGCCGTTTGCCATGTGGGGTATTGATATGATCGGAAAGATTGAGCCTACAGCTTCCAATGGTCATCGTTTCATCTTGGTGGCAATTGATTACTTCACCAAATGGGTTGAAGCCGCATCCTATGCCAATGTTACAAAACAAGTGGTCGCTCGTTTCTTAAAACGGGATATCAGTTGCCGATATGGAGTTCCCGAAAGAATCATTACTGATAATGGTTCTAATTTGAACAATAAGATGATGGCTGAGTTATGCCGGGACTTCAAAATCGAGCATCACAATTCTTCTCCGTACCGCCCAAAGATGAATGGCGCGGTCGAAGCGGCCAACAAAAATATCAAGAAGATTGTACAGAAGATGGTTGTCACGTACAAAGATTGGCATGAGATGTTGCCATTTGCTTTGCATGGGTATCGAACGTCGGTACGCACGTCCACTGGGGCAACCCCATTCTCACTTGTATATGGTATGGAGGCAGTGCTACCGGTTGAAGTAGAGATTCCGTCCCTCAGAGTTATGATGGATGTTAAGCTAGATGAAGCTGAATGGGTACGAGCCAGATTTGATCAGTTGAGCCTTATTGAGGAAAAGCGATTGGCGGCTGTATGTCATGGGCAACTATATCAGCGCAGAATGAAACAGGCATTTGACCAAAAGGTGCGTCCTCGGGTTTATAAAGTCGGAGATGTGGTACTCAAAAGGATCCTTCCTCCCAATACAGATCACAGGGGCAAATGGACTCCTAATTATGAAGGTCCATTCGTGGTTAAAAAGGTCTTTTCGGGCGGAGCTTTATTGCTTACAACCATGGATGGCGAAGACTTTTCATCCCCTGTCAACTCGGACGTAGTCAAAAAATACTTCGCATGAATAGACCCGCTGGATAATAAAAATAAAAAAATCCAGGCAAAAAAGGGCATCCCGGCGAACCAAAAACAGAATAAGGTTCGGGCAAAAATTAGGGATATAATTAAAAAATTTTTGTACACCCGGTAAGTTGAAAACCCGAAAGGGCAACTTAGGCAAAAAAGGGTATCCTGGTGGATCGAAAACCTGAAAGGGCGGTCCACACAAAAGAGGGATTTAAGCGAATGACTACGGTTTGAGTTATCTGTACCCTGTCACCGTTTGAACAACTGACGTTCTGAAAGATAGGAATCGGTCTGATCATTCCTCAGAAGGCAAGGTCGGGGAGTTTTGAAGACATACTGGTCATAACAGAATGGAAACTCAGTGGAATTCCGTTTTCACATTGCCATTAGGATAGTTTCTTTTCTCAATTTTTAGCGATCACCTCTTTCCAGGGATTGCTTCCAGATGTAATTGCCTATTCTGGGCTCTCAGTCAATAAATTGAATTTCAGTAAAAAGCTTTCTATTTTTGTTTTATTGCTTTGTTTGCAAAAACGTCCTAATTTTTGATAAAACATTGCATTTGAAAACATGGCAGCCTTGCAATAACATGCGCAGGAAAAACATTTGAAATTACTTCGAATGTTGAATACTCCCGGATGATGGATTCTAGCCACGCAATATTCGGGGCATGTGGGCATATTCTTTTGTTGCAGGTAGCAGGTGCAGATGATTTTAAGCACAAGACCAGCAATAAATCACCCCACGCAAAAGACTGGGGCAATTATGGGTAAGGAGATCGGCGTTCATCGTTCGGTCGACGATTGTTCATAATGGGTCCATATCAGTGAATTAAGTTCAACTGGGTACCGTTGCATCTTATTAAGTCGATTCTCTCATTCAGTACTTCCAACAGCTACAAGCTTTTCTGTGTCGATAACGGTCACAGGTTCCCCAAAAGTGTGGTCTCATCGACACCGAAACTGATGGTCATTATCCCCAGCGAAGTCGCAGGAGTTTGAAGAGGCTAAATCTTCTGTAAAATCCTCTTTTGACATCTTCTTCGGGGACAAATTGTTGGTTTGTCCAAGCATGGGGCATGTTTGTTTCCCCAGCATGAAGTGTTGATCATCCCCAGTAGAGTTTGAGGATAGTTGGTCTTCTGTAAAATCCTCTCAAAAGGCATTCCCCAGCACGAGACGCTTTAAAGCAGTTTTCTCCAGCAGAGTTTGTTATAAACTCGTCATCCCCAACGGAATTGTCTAAAGGAAAGCTCGCCTAACATGGTGCATTGTGGTACTCATCCTAAGCTTGGCAGTCATATTCTTCAGCAGACTACTGTGGATTTGCTTTGGATTTCCCCAACAGATCTCTAAGGACTCTTCCTAGCAAGTTGCAGGGGAATGTTCTAACCAGGATTCGCATATCCCTGGCAGAGTAGCCCTGATCCCCAGCAAGATTGTGTCACTGGTCATGGTATCCCCACAGAGGTCAGCATCGAATCTTGTCAGCAATACTCCCCAGCTGAGTTGTTGTTCTCCCCGCAGAGGTTTATAAGATCGGCAGAATCTATTCCTCAACAAGGATGGTACAGTCTTTCCCCAGCCGGGTCAGAAGGTTGATAATCCCTATAAAGGATCTTGGGTTGAACAAATCCCCAAGCAGAGTTTTAATGGCTCATTTCCCCAGCAGGACGGCATTTAAAAATTCTCATCCCCAGCGGAGTTGCTGTGACTAGAATCCAGCCCCAAACAGATGGAATAATTCCTGCCAGAGTCGTCATTCCCTCATATCTTAAAGTCCAATTTATTGTTGGCAAGCTTGACAATTCGAAGCAGACGGATTGTTCATCCATTCGCCAGCAGAGATATTATCCTCTCAGGAACCTCTAAAGTCAAGTCATTGATCATTGTTCCTCAGCAGAGTCAGCGGAGATGTCTGACACAGATGCAGAGAGTAATACAATTTTGCAAATTCTAAAAGTCCAACAGTGGATTGGCAAAAGTCCGTCTTCGGGTGGCAAAAGTCCAACAGTGGATTGGCGAAAGGTCCATCTAAGGGTGGCAAATTCTCAAAGTCCAACAGTGGATTGGCAAAAGTCCGTCTTCGGGTGGCAAAAGTCCAACAGTGGATTGGCAAAAGTCCGTCTTCGGGTGGCAAAAGTCCAACAGTGGATTGGCAAAAGGTCCATCTAAGGGTGGCATATTCTCAAAAGTCCATCTTCGGGTGGCAAAGCAGCTAAAAGTCCAACAGTGGATTGGCGAAAGGTCCATCTAAGGGTGGCATATTCTCAAAGTCCAACAGTGGATTGGCAAAAGTCCGTCTTCGGGTGGCGAAAGTCCAACAGTGGATTGGCAAAAGTCCATCTTCGGGTGGCACGAAGCTGCAAAGTCCACCAGTAGTGTGGCAAGCCAGTAGTCGTCTGGCGTCGTTCAAAAAGACATTATTAAAGTCCACCAGTAGCGTGGCAAGCCAGTAGTCGTCTGGCGTCGTTCAAAAGACATTATCAAAGTCCACCAGTAGTGTGGCAGGCCAGTAGTCGTCTGGAATTGCATAAAAGACAGTATTAAAGTCCATCAGTAGCGTGGCAAGCCAGTAGTCGTCTGGCATCGTTCAAAAGACAGATTTCTCCGACGTTTCGTCGAAGATTCAATCCAGCAGTCTTGTTGGGTTTATATCCCTTTTATTCTTCACCCAGAGCAAATTTTTTGGTTATTTTTGGTATTCAATCACTATATACCTTGAAAGTCCGAAAGCAATTGCTTTCAGGCATTCAGGTCTACAGCGCTTGAATAGGGGCAGCTGTAATACCCCAAAATTTGCTCTCCCCTTTTGGCATCATAGCATGGCATTATCATTTAGCATATCATATCCATCTCATTAACATTACATTGCATTTAACATAGAAAAATGAAGCATGGCATCCTTCTTACCATCAGGGCATGTGATCAGGTGGAAGGTGGACAATCAAGGAATCATTCAAAGCACAAAAAGGTCAATCAAGTGGTCTCAAGGCAAGCCAAGAGGTCTCTCATGTCTCATACTACCTCATTTGATCATCCACAACCTCAAGGATAAGAGATACAATGGGAGATTGAAGCATTACATCCTACACTATGCAAGAAGTCCAAAATTGAAGGAAAACCCTCAAAAGAGATAGCTCATTGATTCAAAATCATTCCCAAGTGGCATTTCTCATCATCCTTTAAGAGGATACACAACATACTCTGAGGAATTGGAAATTGAAGACTGCACTTTTATCTCCTAACCAGAGGGGGCCAAAACTAGGGTTTCCCATTAAATCAGGGAATCTTTGATTTTTTGGACAAGGCTTGTTGTCATGGTATTCTACATGTTCTTAAGTGTATATGTGTGGAAGATTGCATCTCAATTGGTTTTAGAAGTGGTTCAATTGGAAGAAAGATCAAGAATCAGAGAAATTGGGGCAAAGTCAAATAATCAGAGGAAAAAGTCAACTCTTGACTTTTTGAGGCCAAATTCATGAAATTCATGGTACATATGTCCAATGTACAAAATTTGGTCAAGAAACTCCAAAGGAATCATGAAAAAATCAAGATGTGGAAAGTTGCCATTTTTGGATGAAGTAGGGTTACTAAAAATAGCAAGTTTTGGCCATTTTGCATCAGAATTTGAACCAAGGCCATTTAAATTTGGAGCACCAAATGAAAAATTCACTCTGCCTCAATGAAAGATCTTGTTTTAAGCTTCAAATCCATGTGTAGAACATCTCCATTGGATAAAAATTGAGAGAGATATGATTGATCAAAGTTGGAGGAAAGTAGGCCAAAAACCATGCCATGACCAGGTTTGGCCAAGCTCGCGCGCAGTCATTTTCACAAACAGATGGTGGGCCAAATGTACACTCATTTTTCTATTGGTCAGAGACATCAAATGAAAAATCTTTCAACATGAAAGTTGTTCCTCTATGTGAGAGCTTCAAGAGTGATGTTTATGATTTTTTCATTTGATCAATGTATGGAGAGTTATGATGGTCCAAACATGAGGGTGTTACACTGAATTTCCATAGGCACCAAGGCCTTGCCTGTAGACCAATTCACACGTCCATGCACCAGTTGGTTTTCCTTCTGTTTCGAGCCATTTTTGATCATGTTCCAAGCCTCAATTCTATCTAATTTCAACATCAACAATGTCCTATAGTGTGTCCTCTCTCCAATGGCATCAAAATTTCGTCATTTCATGCAATGCACCTAGAGAAATTCATCCTCAAACAGCCATGGTTTCATTGGTGTGAGGCTGCCAAGGATGAATGTTGACATTGTGGTTTTTGATCCAGTTTGCACGCAGGCTATTACATCATCCACATTGCTTCATTTGGACAAACAACAATATCTTACACTCATGCCATGCCATGCTCTCATACACCAAAGAGGAAAAAACAAAAACTTGTGGTGCAAGCTTGCTGTTACACAACATACGTCACTACCATCCCTTCTAATCACCACCATACCACATCATGAGCTCACTCTCACCTGAACAAAACCTTAACCCGTGCCAATAACTAACAGGACTCAGTTAGTTAACTCAAACTCAGTTAACTAACTCAGTTAACTTGAGTTCTAACCATCAACCACACCAGTTAACTCCTAACCACAACTATATAAGCTAAACTCTGCACAATTAGAAGAGATTCTCATTTTTCACTCTCACTCCAAACTGCTCTCACTTTTCTCTCAGAGTTCTCTCCATTCTCTCTCTGATTTCACACGAGTTCTTCACACGTTCTCACCTTGATCTTCATCAATTGTTCATCATCAAGCATTTCTGATCAAGAACAAGCTGAAGTAAGAGCAAGCTATCGAGAGCAGCAACTTCTCCAATTGGAATCTCAGTTCATTGTCTTCAAAATCCAAAGGTTCAGAGCATTTATTTTGCTCTTAGGAAGCTCAAGATCAATCTCTCATCTCTGGTTTTCTGTTGATTCAAGAGTTCGCCAATTTCAGGTTTCAAAATTTCTCAAACTTTAATTGCACGATTTTATCCTGTTTTGACTTGTTGATGTGTTGTTTGAGCTTATTAGAAGCTATGTGAAGCTGGCTAGTTGATAGAGCTCCTTAGGAGTTTAGAACTGAAACTTAGGGCAAAGTTTCTCTTCTTTGATTCTCTTTATTCATGCTTGATCTGTGAATTTTGTTGCTGAATTTGTGTTCCTCATGAGATTAGCTTTCGTTTGATACCTAGTTTGTTGATTTCTGGAAGCATGTGATATTTACAGTGCCGGAGAGTGGCCGGAGAAGGTGACCGGAGGTCCCTCTCCGGCCGGTGAGGTTACATTAGGGTTTTGCATGCCAGATTAAGTCACAGCCGTTGATTTCGTTTGATCTAATGCTCACAATGGTGACAACACATAAAAACGCACATGCCTCTCACATGCTCATTCTGATTTTATTTTTAAACTTTGTGTAACGCAGTACACCGTAGGTAACGTGTTCCCTCACGCGTGTGTGTTGATTGCATATACTTTGACTGCTTGTTTGACTTGACTTGATCCAATGGCTATTGATGAGTCAATTTTGTTGACTGAGTGAGCATGATAGTTATTGTGGATTGCGCGTGTAATGGACTTAGTCAGAATACTATCCACACCTCCCTTGTTTTGAGGCCCATTTAGATTGAACTGTTGATTTGCTATATTCATACCCCCCTCTCATATTGCATTTTATTTTTATTTTCATTTTACATACGCGTTTGATTTTCAATTTTTAAAAATACTAAAATGCATAATAAAATTCCACAAAAATTCATGTGTATTCTTAAAACATTTAGGAAATTTTCTATGATTTTATTTTCTGATTTTATGACCATTTTGCCCCTGTTCCATTATTTCTTTTGAATTTCCATTTGTATGCATACTTAATGTGACATATGATTTTGTGCATTTTTGTTCTTGATCATAAAAAATGATTTTGATGCCTTTCTTTTTGCATTGTGGTCACAATATGTTGAGGTATGTTTGAGATTTATGAGATGATTTTTAAGTCTTTTTTGGATGACTTTTGATGTGTTGCTTTGAGCATGAATACATGAAACTTCCATGAGACTTTGACCTAATTGTTGAGTGACTTTGGTTCTGATTCATTGCTTGTGGACTTGATATGTTAATGGCATGTGTTCAAGGTGTTTGATTGGTGAAAGTCATAATTTTTGAAGCATGTTTGCTATTTGTTTGAAGCATGAAGTTTAACTTGTTCATTTTGTGAATGCATGCCTCATGTTTGGTTTGCTTGATCATGAAGGCACTTGTGCCATGAGTTGTGGTTTTGTTTGAGGATGTATAGCATGTTAATTGACTTCTGATTGTGACATGTGGGTTTCATCTTTGCATGTTTGATGTTTATCTTGCACCTTAAGTCACTTGTTTCACAAGTATGAACCACATTCACATCACTTCACCTCTTCTTCTTTGCTTCTTGTTGGATTGAGATTTTGTTTGCATGATTTGGTATGCTCATTTAGGATAACATTAGGTGGTGTAAATATGAGTTACATTCTGACTTGGAAGCATGTATAGCATTCAATCTCATTTTATTTTGTTTGTCAACTTGTTTGAATTTGATTTGTTCATTATATTTTCTTACTTTACTTGTAAGTGATTGTGCTAACCATGTAGGGGATTCGGTAAGTTTCAATTGAGTGTGGATAAGGAATCCACATTCAACTTCTATCCTTTCTCTTTTACAATTCCATGTTTTGTTAAGCACTTATGTGCTTTCTTTTAATAACTCATCACTTGCCCTTTGTGAATTACAATTCATCTTCTACTTTAGAAGTGAATTGTTTAATTCATTCTTTCTTTAGACGTTAGGTTGAAACCTCACAAACCTTAGGATCACTCCCTTAACTAATCAATTAGGATTGAGTCTTAGTCCATATAGATTTTTACCTTTATCCTCCCTTGAGTCTCTTTTCTCATCTCAAAGAAAATTCAAAACATATAATAAAGGTAGGCATTTATTGCATTTAGGCCTTTCATATAAAGAAAAGGTTATAAGGGGTCTTCTCTTATAATCTTAGAATGTATAGCATATAGCCCATCTTGGGTCAATGTGTTAAACATTTGATCTTGTATGAGGGACTTAAATGCAATACTTGTTGAAGGTGCAAATAATAAAAAACACTTCTTCATTTCTTAATCAACAAAACACTTAATAAACACAAGTATGCTAGTGTGTTTGAACCTTGACAATTGGAACTAAGTGTGGGGGTCTTCTTCACTCTTAGTGTGCTTTCTTACCCATTCCATCTTGGAATGTGAGGATGTACACATTCCGATGACTAAGATTCAGATACACTATCATATGCAAACAAATAACAAAACACTTCTTTCTAAAAGACAAAAACAAACAATAACGTCTTTCCTTCGGGAATTCTTTTCTCACCTCATTCACTCTTAGCGTACGAACGTGCTTCTACTCTGTTCTCTTGCAAGATGGTAACGCACTCGGACCAGCGAGCCTGCAACACCTGAGCTAGAACGTCAGCCGTTCTCTAAAAAACACAAGCAATCCATCCCTAGTGAGGGGAACTACGTCGCTCTGATTCTCATGCTCCCGATGAGATACGTAGGCAGTGGGGTAGGGCCCATGCGAGCACTTCTTTTATTTTCCCTACATTTGTTTCCCGTTCCTTTTCTTTTCTTTCTCCTTTCTTTCTTTCAGTTCCTTTTCCAGTATCCTTTCTTTACACCCTTTGATCGAGACAAGCAAGCGTGGATCCCATCGGGTACGATGGACGCGTGGGGGTGCTAATACCTTCCTCACGCGTAACCGACTCCCGAACCCAGATCTCTTGGTCGCGAGACCATGCTTTTCCTTCCTCTCAGGTTTATGCGGTGTTTCCTTTCCCTCTCTTGGGATAAATACACATTGCTGGCGACTCTGTTCGGTGCCACTTTCGCGTTTGTACTTGGATGAAAATCCCGGGAGCGACAGATGCCAACAGAGTTCATGTCGAGTCTACATTCTAGTGGTCCGGTGTATGGGGAAAGTTCATCTCTAGTTTTCTCACCATACCAAGGATTAGGACCTTTGGCAAACCAAGTTACTCGACCCCCAGGTTTCAATCTGTTATCCCAATCAATACCAACGTTCACCTCGAGTTCTGTCATGGTCATGAGATAGCAGATGGATGAGAGTAATCACGAAATGGTTCACATGTTAACTCAGCAAATGGGCACCATATTGAGACCATTGATACAAGATTCGACCCAGAGTTACCAATAATTGGCAACTCATATGAGACAGATAGGTGATTTCCTAGGTGCACCTAGGACACCGGGTCGACAAACTCCTCCGCCTCGACAGGAGACACCAGTTCGTCAGGATGAGATCTTCAACGAAACAATGGACCAACCCCATGAGTTTAAACAAACCCCTAGGATGGCCCAAAGGCCTCCCGTTGTGTTAGTTCATAGGAACCAAGATCCAGACTATGTGGTCAGGCAAGTTCAAAACGATGCCATGGCTGACGAACCAAACTTAGAAGCTATGGTTGAACGGATCATGGTTTGAAATGGGGTGAATCCAGACCTTCGACGACCAACATATACATCCCCATTACCAGATTTTGTCTTATAGATAGAATTGCTTAGGGGTGGAAAGTGCCAAAGTTCACCAAGTTCGCCGGAGAGACCGAAGAGTCCACCGTCGAACATGTCACCAGATATCAAACTGAAGCTGGGGACATAGCAAATAATGAAGACTTGAAGATAAAGTACTTTCCAAGTTCCCTCACAAAGAATGCGTTTACGTGGTTTACGATGTTGCCCCCACAGTCTGTCCACACCTGGGCACAATTATAATGATTGTTTCATGAATAGTTCTACATGGGACAATCGAAAATTAGTTTGAAAGAATTGGCCAGTGTCAAACGGAAGGCCACGGAGTAGGTGGACCAATATCTTAACAGGTTTATACTTTTGAAAGCACGATTCTTTACTCAAGTCCCCGAACATGAGCTAGTCGAGATGGCAGCTAGCGGTTTAGACTATTCCATCAGGAAAAAGCTAGACACACAATATCTCAGAGATATGGCACAGCTAGCAAATAGGGTCCGACAGGTCCAACGATTTAAAGTTGAGAAAACTCAGACTAACAGATACCATAAGAAAGAAAAAGTTTTGTACGTGGCCACTGACGAATATTCTTCTGAAGATGAGGAACTCGTCGAAAAAAGTGAGGTTAATGTGGTTGAACTCAAGCCAGGGCCTCCGTACTCGTGCAAATTATTAAAACCATCAAACGGGAAAAATCTCGTCGAAACTGGAAAAACAGATAAATACGTTGCTAAAACTTATACTTTTGATGTGTCTAAGTGGCACAAAATATTTGATTTATTAGTTAAAGATGGTCAGATAATTGTTCCTCCTGGTTTGAAGGATCCCCCATTGGAACAAAAGAAGAAAGGGGATTTTGTAAATTTCATAATTTCCTTGGTCATAAAATAGCTCAATGTGTTCTTTTCAGGGATCTGGTGCAAACAGCTTTGAAGGAAGGTCGGCTTCAATTTGGCGAAAGGCCGAAGATGCAAGTTGACACGGACCCGCTGAAGGTCGAAAAAGCCTTGTACTCTGAGTTGTACGATTGCATGATGGTTGAGGCTACTGAGGGTCTCAGCAAACAATTAACAACTGAATCTTTTGAATGCATGATGGTTAAAACTACTGACGGTTTCGACAAAAAGACTGAGGAAGAACTCGAGGCAGATTACCCTCAAGCTGGCGAAAGCCTAGCGGATTTCCAAGAGAAATGCAGGGTAAGTGGGTCGAAGGCTGTGTTATGCCCAAGGTGCAACGCTGTCTTTGATGAAAAAGCTGCTGAGAAATACGAAGCTGGCAAAAAATAGACGGCGTGAGGTGGTAAGCCACCTGTCCCAAGGTTTGTATTCGACTGGAATGGTGCCCCTCGTCGAAACGAGGAGTACAGGAAGCTGTTCTAGCAAGCACGACCCAAGACCTTTGTGCCACCGTCAGACACTCCACATGAGAAGTAGGTGGAACCAGTGAGTTAGAAAGGGAGCAAAAGGCCAAAATGGAAGGTATTGGATTTGGAAAAGGAGGAAAAAGTCTCTGACAAGAGGGTCGAACCTAGGGGCTATATGGTATCCCCCAACTACAAAGGGAAGAATCCTATGACAAGGAATCAATGGAGACGTTATCAGCGAAATAAGAAAGTTGAGAAAGAAGCTTGGACTTCACAGTTGAAACATGTCGGAACCTCTGGACAGAAACAACAATACCCAAAAGGAATGTGGGTAGAGAAGGAAAAATTCATGACAAATCAAACAATGGCAGTAACCGTGGAAGCTTCAGGGGAGAAGGGGGTGGTCTCGACCCAAAGCTCGAAATGTACATATGTGATCGAAAGCAAGAAAGAACCAGAGTACACTCCCCAGTCAGATGAGGAAGAACCAAAGTATTCTCCCCGGTCAGACG
This sequence comes from Lathyrus tuberosus, assembly GCA_022829125.1. Lineage (NCBI taxonomy): Eukaryota > Viridiplantae > Streptophyta > Magnoliopsida > Fabales > Fabaceae > Lathyrus > Lathyrus tuberosus. The sequence goes on along the minus strand of JALAZF010000162.1, from coordinate 530,745 downwards.
AAGAGTATACCCCTTCACCGGATGGCGACTTCGACGAGGACATGTATGGTGACACCAATGATGACACCTACGGTGAAGACTTCATCGTAAACTGTGGTATCATGTCGATATTGCCGGCAGAGTATGATATGGTGTCGGAAGTCTCTGAAATGGAAGAGGATTTCGTGCCAGATGAAACTGCGAAGACAAACCGCTATGTTACTATGTGATGAACACTGGTATAGTGGAAGAACAAACAACCATGTTTGAGAGGCCCAGTCATGGGATGAGGTACCATTTGAAATCGCTATTCATAAAAGCAAAGGTTGACGGAGTGGCAGTCAACAAAGTGTTTGTGGATGGAGGGGCAATTGTCAATTTAATGCCTCATATTTTATTTAAAAAGATTGGGAAAACTGAGGCGGACCTCCGACAACACAACATGGTTCTATCCAATTACGAAGGAAAGACTAGCAACATCCTTGGGGTTGTCCAAGTTGACTTAGCAGTGGGTACAACCAATAGATCAATACTCTTTATGGTTATCAACTCAAAGGAAAATTTCAACTTGTTGTTGGGTCGGGAGTGGATCCGTGGAATAGGGGCAGTGCCGTCAATATTACATCGGAGATTAAGCATCCGGAGGAAGGCTGACATTATCAAGAACATTAAGGCTAATTAGAGTTATTATAAGATTGACGAAGCTAAGGGCTGTAAGAAATCCTTTGATCAGCACCTGGCTAATGTGGCTCCTTGCATTGATGGATTGGGGTCTTATACCTCTGTCGAGACGGGTCTCGTCTTGAATTTGGATCCTGACTACGGGTTTATTTGGGATGCTGCCGACAAAATAATGGAGCCTAAAAAAGACAATCCACCCATAGGGTGGCCAGTAGTCGGTGAGAATGATTGCTGGGTCAGAAAGCATGACTCAAATTTTGGCCTATTTGGCTAAAAATAAAAGAAAGTCGGCACTAGAAGAAGAAAAACAACAAAAGACAGCTAGTGAAGCCAACCACAATGCACAAGTAAATGGCCAACAAGGCTAGACAACAACTTCAGAAATTTAAAGGCTTGATTGTATCTATGACAATGAGCCTTTGGGTTTTGAGAAAGACCCAACCAATGAGCTGTAGAGAATGCAAGTGCAAGACCCACTCGAAGAGGTTGACTTAGGATATGGGGTTACAAAAAGACCTACCTATGTGAGCACCAAAGTGGGGTCGAAGATGAAGGCCAACCTAATCAAGGTATTAAAGGAATACGGGGATTGCTTCGCCTAGGATTATGGAGAAATGCCTGGTCTGAGTCTAAGTGTGGTAGAGCATTGACTACCAATTCAGCTAGGTAAAAGGCCAGTAAAATAGCAGCCTCGACGATTCACTCCAGAGATTACTCTGAAGATTAAGTAAGAGATCGAGAGACTGCTCAAAAGCTGGTTCATCAGAACTGCAAGGTACGTCGAATGGATAGCGAACATAGTGCCTGTTATCAAGAAAAATGGAACCTTCGAGTCTGTATAGACTTTAGGGATCTGAACAACGATGCCCCAAAGGACGAGTATTCGATACCTATGGCCGAAATGCTAGTCGACTCAGTTGTAAGTTTCAAATACTTGAGTATGCTCGACGGCTATTCTGGCTATAATCAAATTCTCATAGCCGAAGAGGATGTCCCTAAAACTGCATTTCGATGCCTTGGGGCTTGGGGAACCTACGGATGGGTTGTAATTCCATTTGGTTTAAAAACGCAGGGGCAACCTATCAAAGAGACATGAATGTTATATTCCATGATTTTATTGAGAATATTATGCAGGTGTATATTAATGACATTGTGATAAAATCCTCATCGGAGAATGGTCACTTAGACCACCTTCGACGTTCATTCGAAAGAATGAGAAAATATGGATTAAAAATGAATCCACTAAAATGTGCTTTTGGTGTTCACGCAGGGAATTTCCTGGGATTCGTGGTCCACAAGAAAGGCATCGAGATATACCAAAACAAGACCAAAGCAATTTTGGATCTCAAGCCTCCTTTGACAAAGAAGCAGCTGCAATCTTTTTTGGGGAAGATAAACTTCTTGAGAAGGTTTATATCAAATTTAAGTGGCAAGATGAAGGTATTCTCGCCATTGCTCAAGGCCAAGAAGGAAAGTGATTTCCACTGGGAACGGGAGCAGCAGGAGGCTTTCGACACTATCAAAGAGTACCTCACAAGGCCTCCCATTTTATTGCCACCTAGTATGAATAAAAACATGAAGTTGTACATTGTTGCGTCAGATACGACCATAGGAAGCATGTTAGCACAAGAGGATAGTAGTGGCGTCGAAAGACCCATTTATTACCTTAGTCGAATGTTAATAGATGCTGAAACTAGGTACATTATGATAGAAAAGCTGTGTCTATGCTTGTACTTCTCGTGTATGAAATTAAAGCAATATATTAAACCAGTTGATGTTTATGTTTCGTCGCATTTTGATGTTATTAAGTATATGTTGTCTAAACCCATTCTGCATAGTCGAATTGGGAAATGGGCACTAGCATTAACTAAGTTTTCCCTGACATACGTCCCTCTAAAGGCTATGAAAGGTCAAATAGTGGCAGATTTTATTGTCGACCACGCAGTGGTCGAACCGTCGATATGTAGTGCCGACATTGCCCCTTGGAAGTTATACTTCGATGGGTCAAGCCATCGAAACGGGGCAGGTATTGGAATTTTAACAATGTCCCCGCGGGGTATTCCAACTAAATTCAAATGAAAGGTTGACGGAAAATGCTCAAATAACGAAGCAGAATATGAAGCCTTAATTACTGGCCTCAAAATACTTAAGGATTTGGGTACCAAGAGATTTGAAATAAAGGGAGATTCTGAACTGGTGGTTAAACAAATCACGAGAGAATACAAGTGCGTCAAAGAGCATTTTTTGGTTTACTTCTCAATGGTGAAGTGACTTTTGGAACACTTTGAAGTTGTCAGCATTACGTACGTACCCAGAATATAAAATCAGGAGGCTAACGATTTAGCGCAGATTGCCCTCGGGTACAAGGTGTCGGAGGAGAAGTTGAAAGACTTCATCAAAATTAAGGAGAAAATGGTGTCAAACGTGCTACTCTTATCAAGTTTATCAACCCCAGAGGCTGGAGGGACAAACGTCTCGACAGAGACCTTAATCCAAAGCTTTGGAAAGTATGAAGTTTTTGCTATCAGCAATCTACCACCATCAGATTGGAGAAGACCAATCATCGAGTACTTGGAGAATCCGGTGGGCAACACTGATAGGAAGACTAAATACAAAGCTTTGAGCTACGTTCTAATGGGAAATGAGTTACTCAAAAAGACTCCAGAAGGAGTGTTGCTCAAGTGTCTGGGGGACACAGATGCATACCTAGCAATTTCTGAAGTCCATAGTTGGACATGTGGGGCTCACCCAGCTGGCCATAAGATGAAATGGTTGTTATTTCGACAAGGCGTCTATTGGCCAAGCATGCTCAAAGATTGCATAGACTTTGCAAAGGGATGCCAAGACTGTCAAAAACATGCAAACATTCAGCGCGTGCCAACCAACGAATTACATACCATAGACAAGCCATGGCCCTTTCGTGGATGGGCATTGGATGTCATAGGGGAAATTCGACCGGCCTTGTCGAAACAACACAAATTCATCCTTGTGGGTATAGACTACTTCACAAAATGGATAGAGGTTGTGCTTCTAGTGAAAGTAGATCAGGAGGCTGTGATCGAATTCATCCAGAATCATATATTTTATAGATTTAGGATCCTTGAAACCATCACTAAGGATCAAGGTTCCGTATTCGTTGGCCAGAAAATGCAAGAGTTCGCAGCAGAAACGGGTTTCGAATTGGTTACTTCGACACCATATTATGCTTAAGCAAACGGTCTGGTCAAAGCAGCCAATAAAGTGGTATTTGGGCTCATCAAAAAGCACTTGGTCAGGAAGTCAAAAAATTGGCACAAGACGTTAAGTCAAATTTTATGGGCTTGTCGAACGTCCCCCAAGGAGTCAACCAACTCGACTCCGTTTCGTTTGACTTTCGGTCACGAAGCTGTATTGCCAGCGGATATATGTCTACAATCAGTTAGAGTGCAACGGCAACATGAAATCTCGTCGGAGCAATATTAGGGCATAATGCTAGATGAAACTGTGGACTTAGACGAGGAAAGGATGGCAGCGTTAAATGTGTTATTACGCCAGAAGGCACGAGTCGCCAAGGCGTGTAATAAGAAGGTCAGAAAGAAGACCTTTGAAGTTAATGACTATGTGTGGAAAGCAATGCTGCCCATGGATCGACAGGATCGAACGCTAGGGAAATGGTCACAAAATTGGGAAGGGTCATTCAAAGTAATCCAAGGGTTCAACAAGAATGCATACGAGGTTCAGGAGGTAGGAATGGACCAACGAGTCTTAAGGGTAAATGGGAAATATTTGAAAAAATATAAACCTATGTTACAAGAGATTCAAATTAGAAAGTAACTTTTCATTAATAAGTGGCCAAAATAGGCTAAGAAGGCCAAGATGGCTTACAAAATATCCAAGTAAAGTTACAACAGTTCGACATGCAAATTAAGAAGAAACAGGGAATCTAGATTTAATGTCTTCAAAAAGGGTTTTCTCATGAACGACCTTGCTTTCGAGAAGAGCTTTCCTTTTTCACATTTGACCAATGGTATCATTTATTTTGAGAGCCGCTTCGACGTGAGCAATCCCTTGGGCGACTTCTTGATCAATTTCCTCTTGAACCAGCAAAGGTTCAGCGGAATCCAAAGAGGCCTTTTGCTTTTCGACCTCAGCAATTTTTCTTGTAAGTTTAGCTATCTGAGCTTGGTAGTCAGATATCTGCTGGTCCAAAGCACGATGCTTATCAGAGCGCTCTTGCTTTTTGGCCTCGAAGTCCCCAAGCTTCTTCTCACAAAGTGAACTGAGGTACCACTCCCGGTTGATCTCGTTATTTTTCAGCCTGATTTGGACGTCAGCTTGTTTGCACATACTAAGGTCCTTGGCCAGTTGCGTAAAGAAGGCCTCGAATTTAATTAAGTACGTGGCCATGGGAGCAGGAACTTAAAATTCGGCAAGTTCATCCAATATTTTGAACACATCACAAGCCACAACAACTTCCTCTACGAAGGCCGCTAGAAATTCGTCCTCAAATAGGTATGTCTTCAATTGTTAGAGCTTGAGGGCAAAAGAAGCGTCTATTTCTTGGGTTGGTATGGCCGTCGAACTAGTAGGATGAACGTCCCCAGACTCTTGGTGAAGTTTGTTCAGTGCCTTCAAAGTTGATGTTGGGTTTGATTGTTTTGTCGCCAAAATCTCCTCTGGAGTAAGAACTTTGTCGACATTAGGCGTAGGCATGTTAGAGCCACCTTCAGCAGAAGCTTTAAGGTTCACGTCGACTTTAGCAGCGGTAGCAATAATCAAAGGATTTTCATTATCACCAGTGGTTGCACCATCCTTCCCAACCTCAGTGGTGGTGTTTTGAATTAGAGGAATTATCACCGCTGGATCCTCTTCTGTCGAGGACCCTTGGAACTCGTCGACTGTTTGAGGACTAAACACGATTACTGTCTCAAGCGGATTGCCAATGGTAGCCGTTGCAGTATCGTCCTTTTCAGTAATGGTCGAAGCGGCCATAGTTTCCTACAAGAAAAGTTTCAGTGAGAAAATATCCAAGTACCATATGAATCAATAGAGCAAGGATTATGAATACCTTTGCAAATTGTTTCTGAGGGGGTACTTCAGCCTTGACAGGCTTGAAGACTTCAGCAAGGTTCCTAGGGACAACAGGGTTCACGGTCGAAGCAACCATTTTTGAAGGCGTTTTCTTGATTCGGACCCTCTTCTTCACCAATGGAGTAGCTGGAGGGGATGTTGGGGCTTCAGTAGGAAAGATTCTGGATTTGGTACTTTCATCCGACACGTCTCCCTCAGGAGATGGTATTTTTTCAGAAGCCTGGCAAACAAAAAAGTCAGACAAACAGCGGAAACAAATGTGAAGGAACATTGAAACATGTTATACTTGTGGTTTCAGGATCTTTGGTTTCTTTGCAAGCCTGGTGAAGGTCGGTGCAGCAACTGGTTCCCGTTTTTGACCCTGGGAAATGAGCACAAATGATTAGCTAAAGACAACTAATAAAATAAAATTGAAGAGTTTAGGAGTTACCTTTTCTGGTAGGTCTTCAGTGGCATCAACTTCTTGGGTGTTCTCGGCAGGCACAATAATTGTCGGATTAAGAACTTCGCTAGCAAGGGCAGAAAAAGCATCGACCACGTTTTCCAGAAAAAGGTCACATGGGAAATTTTGATTCTGGTATTCTAACCACCAGACGTCGAAGTATTTTGTAGTGAAGAAGGAGGGTTGGAACCCAAAGACAGGCAACTCAAGATGTTGTGTCGACTTGGAAAATTTAAGGCAGACCTTGTAACCCGCCAAGTTCAGCCGTCGACCAGCCCGCACAATGTCAAAAGAATGTTTCACCATGGATTTAGGCAGTATTTGGCTCAGGCCAAATTGACGGGCCACCAGGTTGGGCTGGTAGTTCATAAACCCATAATATGTATTCCCCGTCTCAATCCGAAAGGATAGCACGGTGGGGGTTAGAAATTCCCTCCATATGGAGTTCGACTGCGCTACTGCCTTGGGGGAAACACCAGGGAACGGATTCTTGAACCATGTCAGACCAAATTTTCAAGCCACAAAAGGTACCATGCTTGGGACAAAAGGCGTGGTTTCCACAAACATATTAAGATACTTCATAAAGTGAGTTTTGTTAGGGGTTTCTTGGGTGGTCATCAGAGCGAGTCAAATGCCCTTTATGGGACGCTCTTTGTTCAAACTCTCCATAGTTGCAGAGGCAGGGTAGCCCAGTTGGTGTTCGAAGGTTGTATTGAGCCAATGTTGCAACAACCACATAGGCCCTGAGACATTTAAAGGTTTGGTAGTCGCGTGGAGGAGTTTTAGCCGCAAGGCTGATAGACCAAGGGAGTGATAAAGGGAGGCTAGTAAAAGCTTACCCAAAGATACCTATCGACCTTCATGAATTTGGATCACCAGGTTAATGTAACTTTTGGCTATTTGCAGAGAGCCAGGGCAGAATAGATAATACGATAGCCACAGAGTCAGGAAAGCGATGTGTTCTTCGTCGGACACTTCTTTGGAGCCTTTGTTTTGATGATCTTCGATGTAGTTTTGGAAACCAGCATGCTCGAAGTTGAAAGTGTTAGTCGTTTCTAGAGTTGGGTCAAACGTTTCGTCCAAGGGTGAAAGGCCAGTGATGGCCGCCACATTGAAGAGTGTCGGTGTGAACATACCACAAGGGAAGTGGAATGTGTCGGTCGATCTTTCCCAAAAGTACATTGACGCCAGCAGCAAACAAGGGTTGACCCTGTGAGCGTTCCTTGAGAGTTGAATGGCGTCAAAGATGGCAACCATTTTCCATTGTTCCCGATGTTGGCCTTCGACCTTGTTGAACCAAGAAATGTAGTTTTTATTGCCAGGTGTAGGCATTGATCGAAAGACACTAGCTTTGGGCACCATGAATTTGAGGTCTTAGGTGCCACCTTTCTCAAAAGCTGATGGTATGGTAGGAGTGAAACAGGGAAAGAACTCTTGAAGTTCTTAATGATTTGGTTTTTTTATCAAGTTATGGACCGTGAAAAGCATGGAGTTTGCCAGCCACCGCAAAAGGGATGACCATTTGATTGTGCCAGTTTGCTACCACCACCTCATCAGCAGATGATGGTTGAAGGAGAGGCCTGAGCGATTCCTTTTCAGAGAGAACGAAGGAAATGGGGTTGTTTCTGGTGGTGTGAGAAGCGGAAGCAGTAGCAGTTGCAGAGGAAGCCATTGGAATGAAGGGTGATTAAGCTTTTGAGAGCAAGAAAATATGGAAGAAAAAGAAACTATGGGAAAGAGGTGAAAAGAAAGCCAGAAGTGTTTAAAGAGTATTTATAGGGAAAACACATTCAACTGAAAGGTCAGGAACTGTTCCAATTCTGCAGTTAGTGGGGGTGGTTTCGAGACCCATAAATTAGGACGAGACTAGCCATCATGACGTTTCTTGGAAATCGTGGCGCAAAAATGTACCATCATCATGTCAGACTGCGAGTGACACGTGGTTGAGATTCGACAGAAGACAAAACGATGGTTATTGGGTCGAAACCAAAGCACCGACGAAATCTCGCAGAAAATCAAAACGCCAGATTTCTCAGTTAACACAGTGCTCAGTCGAAACTGGCCTTTTGGGGGCAATTTGTTAGCTGAGAGATTTCAACCAAACATGGGGAATGAAGAGATGGTGAAAAAGCCAAGCAAGCAGTTCGACTCAAGGAGAAGGAATTATGAGGAAACTGAAGCGCAGGTCGACATGGTTGAAAGGTGCGTCAGAAGAAGGCTTGGAGGCGAGGCTGTCAAAGGGTGTCGATTGGTGGCCTATGAAACCAATACAAAGCTGATAAGTCTTTGAGCGGGAAAATTTGAAACGCTGAGAACGTGGGAAGTTAGAAAGATGGTGGGGTGACACGTGTCACAACCACGGCCAATCTTGGGGAGCGAACAATTATTTTTTCATCCTATTTAAAGCAATAGTCATTTCCATTTTAGGGGTCACATTTGTAACATTGCAGAAGGGATACACTCTAAGTACCAAGCGTTAAGAGAAATGAGTTTACTCCCACAAAATGTATGATAGCGTCCACACTTCTTTTTAAAGTAATTTACATGATCAAAATTTAAGTTATCTTGCCATTTACTTATCTGTTTTTCACTTTTTATTTTATTCGTCAATTCACACCCTTTTTATTTTTCAAATTGTTTCCAATTCCCTCTAAATCAAAAGTCATCCTATCAACAAGACTTAAACTTCGACCAATTGTTCTGAGATTCTGTGGCCGATCCCGCAAGTAAACCTGCGATATGAGGCCAGAGGTTGTTCGCGTGAGAATCGCGTGCGAACAACATACTCGTTAATTTTATTCGAGTTGGGGCCCTCCCCATGGTAATGTATGAGACCATGTTTTCATTCTCATGGATGACTAGTTGAGCATTTCCGAAAAACAACAAAACTTGTTTCTCTCTTTTTAGATCACTATTGCTCTATATTGTATATTAATCGTGCTATGTTTATGCTTCCTTCTTGCTCCCTATCCCTCTTTATTTTTTATACTTTATGTTATCATATCATATCATATTATTTGTTTATGTTTCCGCCATTTTCCCTTTGTCCACTTGAACCATTTGTTTATGTTTATGCTTTTTTTCTTTTGTCCATTTGGCCCAAAAACATTAATAAAGGTTTAAACCCCTAAAAACCTTGCTCTCTTAATTGTGGACTATGGTTACTATCCTTTGCATCGGACATGGAACTTTGGACTTAGAACTAGGATCTTAACCCATGCTTGGAAGTTTGTGATGGTAAACTTTGGATTTTTGGGTACTTGGTGTTCTCTTTTGAAGACCTATCTTAATCAAGGCCTGATCTAAAGGGAAGAACGCTTATGTGATGGAGCTTACTTGTGTGGTTAGACTGTTCTTATCCTTAGCTTTTATTTTTTTTCTTTAGTTGAGATGTAATTCTCCTATTCCCTATAGTATTTAAGATGTCGACATTTCACTTAGATGTTGAGTGATAGACTTGTTGATTTTAATCCAAGCAAAAATCCTCCATCTTAAGTGATGCAAATGTTATTTTCTTATACTTGTGGGCGACTAGTCATAGTTTTCTCCTTAAAATGACGACTTTTCTTTACATTTAAAAATGACCCATAACAAACCAATTTTGTTATTTGTACCACGAACTACGGAGTTTTGATCTTATATTGCACTTTGTGGGTACGTAGGCATGAGGCGATAAGTCTCTCCAAACACAAAAGTATCAAAAAAATATTTCTCTTCTCATATCCCCAATCTATTTTCAAACAAACCTTTTCAAACCAAAAAGCGTAGATATTTCAAAGGGTTCTTATAGGTTACTATAGATGTTTTGGGTACAAACACCTTCCCATCGTGTAACCAAACATCTTACCCAGTCTCTGTTTATCTGTTCTTGTTTAGGTTTTTTTCGCTCTTTTTCCTTTCATTTTGGATAAAATAAATGTGCGGTGGCGAATCTTTTGTTTTTGAGTTAAGTTAATCAATAGCTTACACTCACAATTTCCCCGCTACAGAAAAGTGGCGACTCTGCTGGGGAAACTCTAGTTCTTAGCGGGTTCAGCCTACTTTGATTTATTTACGCTTATTTGTTTGATTTGTTTGTTATTGCTTGTTCTGTTTGGGTGCTTGGTGATCTCTGTGTGGTGAGATAAGTCCTATACCCAGACTTGAGTGCACTTATGGTAGGAGGGTGGTGTAGTGTTGTTCGGCTTACGTGGAGTAGTCCTTTCTAAGCTGACTTGATATCCCCTGCTCAGTGGAGGCCTCTTTGGGATTACTGATGTAATACCAGTAGTCATATTTGGCATTACTTTTTCCGACTTGGGAGCCTGAGAAGCTGAGGACCTTAGAAAACTTTAACCCATCTTGGCCGTATTAGGACGTGGTGTGGTGGTTGTTCAGGTGTAGACTTGAATCAGTAGTTACGCGATACCACACTCAGACGAGTTTCTCTTGAGTATATTGTTGTATGACGAGTAGTCGTTTAAGCCGATAGTATCCAAAAGATGGAATTATGACTCTGGGAACTTTTTAGAACCGTGTTCTACAGGTGCTGATATAACCTTAGTACATACCATTGTGGGTTATTTCTTACCCTTGGCTCCATGCTCGTGACTCGGAACCTTGAACTTGTGTGCTTTGTGTGATCTTGTTTGTGGTTGTTGCATCATGCACTCATGCATTCATAGACATTTTATTTCAATCAGTTTTCAAAGATCTTAGAGATTTTCCTTTGCAAACATCGCATATATTATGATCATGGACATTGGAAGGGGAAACACTCAGAAGTACGGTTTCCGAGCTCCCGATCTTAGTAATTTGAAAAAACTAGCATCCTTGGTAGTTGATCGTGTAGACTTCAGATCTCTTCATGGGAGACTTCTATCCGTTCTTTCTACCAACATTGAAGATGGAATTTTGAACACCCTTGTGTAATTCTATGATCCTGTCTACCGATGCTTTACTTTTCCTGATTATCAACTCATGCCTACCTTGGAGGAGTATGCTTATTTGTTGGGTATACTAGTTTCTTATAAGGTTCCTTATACTGGATTAGAGGAAGTTCTTAAGCCCAAAAATATTGTTGCAACCACCCATTTGACGAAATCTAATATAGATGCTAACCTTATGGTTAAGGGAGGCATCAAGGGTTTGACTTCTAAGTTCTTGATTGGGAAAGCCATTTTATTTGCTAATGCTGGTAGCACATTGGCATTTGAGCCTATATTGGCTTTGCTTATCTATGGACTAGTTTTATTCCTTAACGTTGACAGCTTTATGGATGTTAACGCTATTACGATTTTCTTGATTGGGAGCCCTGTTCTGACTTTACTCGGTGATACTTACTTCTCCATCCATCATAGGACTTCTAAGGGGAATGGTACCATCATTTGTTGCACACCTTTGCTGTACAAGTGGTTTATTCCGCACTTTCCACAATCATTGGCTTTCAAGGAGAACAAAATTTGTTTAAGGTGGTCTCAAAGGATCATGTCCCTTACTCATGCGGACATTACTTGGTCTTCTTCTATTTAGGAGAATGTCCAGATTATTAATAGTTGTGGGGAATTCTCCAATGTTCCTCTTCTTGGCACACAAGGTGGATTAACTACAACCCGAGTTTAGCTCGCCGTTAGCTTGGTTATATGTTGAAGGATAAACCTAAAAATATTCTATTGGAGGGTTTGTTTTTCCAAGGAGGGGATGACTCTTTTGGTTTGAGAGGAAGAATGGCTCATGCTTGAATTAAGATTCATAGGATGGGTAGAGGACAGCTTGGGAGACAAGTTTGCATTGCCTTGGAACCTTATACGCTTTGGGTGAAAGAGAGGGCTAAGGAGCTCAAAATGCCTTATCCTTTTGAGAAACCCATGTATACATTAGTCGTTACACCGCTCCCTATTCCTTCTGATGATGTGAAGACTCTTCAGGATGCTTTGGCCAAAATGAAGGAAGAAAAAGATCTTTGGGAATCCAAGTTTCACGCTTTAAACCTTGAGAAGTTAGAGTTGCAAATGCGGATGAATGAGAAAGATGAATTGATTGAGTTGCTTGAGTGACCTGCTGTGAAGAGGCATGGAGAGGATTTATTTTCCTCTATTACGTCATCATCGCATCCTCCTACTTCCGGTGCTTGGAAGGGTATTGTAGATCAGCTTGTGTTAGAAAAGACCCCCATGAAAGACAACTATGAGAGAGAGATTAAGAGACTCCGAAGAAAGTATCATCATGGATTGTCATCAGATTCTCTTTAGGAACCCTAGGATCTAGCTTTTCCTTATTGTATTTTGATCCTTTGTAACTTGTACTTCCAAGTGTAACTCTTTCCAATATTCAATAAAATGAGATGGTTATCAGTATTTCAAAAAAGTGTTATTTCTTTACGATGTTTGCGAGATCCTTGAAAGTTGAATAAAACATTTGCATTTTGCATTTACATTTGCATCATTGTGCATTGTGTTTTGCCTTTTCCAGGTATCTTATGTTTTCCTTTGGTCTTCATTCATCCAAGTTATCACACCAATATAATACTCGAGCTAATCTGAAAAAAAAGATGGATCAATTGCAACAAGAGAACCGTGAGCTTTGTGTGTAAGTAACAACTCTGAAGGATAGTTTGAAAAGACTCACTGCTATGATGGAAGCATTGGTGGTTGTTCAGAATCAATCACCCCCTCCTCCTCCATCTTTGACTCCTGTGCAAAGGACAGTCATATATGAGATTGTCTCTACGCCCATCTCTGTGGCGCCCGCTAGTGTTCCTCAACACTCCATGCCTCATGGCTTCCCTTGGGGCACGCCTCATAACTTTGTTCCTGAAGTTTATCAACCGCCACCACCTCTTGAAGCTCCAGTTATTTCCGCCGTCCAGCCTGTGATGTCTGTACCACCGCATGTGGTTCATACCATTCCTTTGGGTGAAGAACAAATTTTCCACACCCCCCCCGAGCGAGAATGTCAGTGATTATAAGAAAATGGAAGAGATTCAAGATCAATTTGCTTAAATGCAGAAGGAAATCAAAGCTTTGAGGGGTAAAGAATTGTTTGGGAAGAATGCCCATGAGTTATGCTTAGTTCCTAATGTGAAGATCCCATATAAGTTCAAGGTCCCTGACTTTGAAAAATATAAGGGTAACTCTTGTCCGTTAAGCCATTTTACTATGTAGGCTCGCAAGATGTCACCTCAGACCGATAATCATCAGGTTTTCATTTAGTACTTTCAAGATAGTTTATCTGGCGCAACCCTGAAAGGGTACATGGGACTCGACAGCACTCGAATTTGCACTTTCGAAGATTTAGGTGAGGCTTTTGTAAAGCAGTATAAGTATAATGTGGATATGGATCCTGGTCGTGATCAGCTTCGAGCAATGGCTCAGAAAGATAAAGAGACATTCAAAGAATACGCGTAGAGGTGGCGGGAGATTGCTGCTCAGATTAATCCTCCTTTGGAAGAAAAAGAGATGACCAAAATCTTCCTGAAAACTCTGAGTCCTTTTTATTATGAGCGTATGATTGCTAGTGCCCCGAGTGACTTCACTGAGATGGTGAATATGGGAATGAGATTAGAAGAGGGTGTCCGTGAAGGACGTTTTTCAAAAGATGGTAATTCTGCTGGAAGTTCTAAGAAATATAGTGGAGGACTTGCAAAGAAGAAAGAAGGAGAGACCAATGTCATTTCTCGAGAGAAATATAGAAGATCTCACAATAGAAACCATCATCAGTAACATGTTGCATCCGTTGCGCCTCTTATTAATTCAAATCCTATTGTTCAGGCAAATCCTGCCCAACAATGCTCTCACCAACAGAACAATCAACGAGGCCGTTTTCATAAGGACTTTGATCCAATTCCGATTACCTACTCAGAATTGCTTCTTGGTTTAATTCAAAAGAATCTTGTTCAAACTCATACACCACATGCTGCTCCGAAAGATTCGCCATGGTGGTATAAGCCTGAGGCTCATTGTGCTTTCCATCAGGGAGGAGCTAGGCATGACACTAAGAATTGCTATCCATTGAAGATGAAAGTGCAACGGTTGGTTAGAAGTGGTATTTTGACCTTCGAAGACACCAACCCTAATGTGCAATCAAATTCGTTGCCCAATCATGGTAAGACGTCTATCAATATGGTTCAAGGTTGTCCTGGTACATTCAAAATTTATGACATACGTTGGATTCGAAGATCGCTTGTGGAGATGCATGCAATTTTGAGTGAATACCATGATATTGATCATGACTATGCAGCTTGTTGCATCTGTTATGTGAATCTGCATGGTTGTGTGATAGTGAAAAAGGACATTCAAGAGATGATGGATCATAATTTGATTGAGGTCACTGCAAAGAGAGATGAATATGAGAATTAAGTGAATGTTATTGTGCCACACTTTAATATTCCTGAACGGGTTGTTATCTCTTATGATAGTTGGAAGTCCGCTATCACACCTTTGGTTATTCGATTACCCAGTGCAATACCGTATGAATCTGACAAGGCTGTTCCATATAAATACAATGCTACAATGGTAGAAGATGGTAAGGAAGTTCCTATTCCTTCTTTGTCTTCTGTGGTAAGTATCGTTGATGTTAGTAGGTTGACCCGAAGTGGTCGTGTCTATGCTTCTGAGCTTCCAAAGAAGGTAGAGAATGCTAATGTTGGGAAACAACCTCAAAGAAAGAATGTTGTTGATACTTCCGGCTAGTCAAGTGGTTTGAATAAGAAGACTTATGAAGATGATGTATTGAAATTGATAAAGAAGAGTGAGTACAGTGTGGTAGATCAACTCTTGCACACCCCATCTAATATTTTAGTGTTGCCCCTATTGATGAATTCTGAGGATCATAGGGAATCTTTGCAGAAGGTGCTGGAACAAGCATATGTTGAGCATGATGTGACTATTAATCAGTTTGATGGCATTGTTTCCATCCTTACAGCATGCAATAATTTGAGTTTCCGTGATGAAGAGTTACCCGAGGAGGGGAGAAATCACAATTTGGCTTTACATCTTTCTATGAACTTTCAAGAAGATGCACTTTCCAATGTGCTGGTTGATACATGCTCTTCCTTGAATGTGTTGCCAAAGTCTACTTTTTTGAAGCTTTCGTACCAAGGTGTGTAGCGAGCGATTTTGGACGCGGTTCTTAAGCGCTGGTTTCTCTCTGCAGTTGAGCTTAAACTACAGGTCGATTCATTTTTTATCCTATTGTGAGCTGAATAAGGAAGGGAAATAGATGTCTCCAATTAACCCTGCTTTGCATACTGAGTTTAAACAGTGGTCTGTTAGGTTACGGATGCTATCAATGTGGGGGGCCTTTGTACTGGTTATTTGTATTTTCGCCAATACTAGTTTTCTTTCTTTTTATCTGGGCAGAAGGTTTCTGGCGGGGAACAAGGATTAGGATGTTAGGACTGATGCTTTTTGATAGGTATGTGAGAGTATGGGATTTTGGTTTATTTGTTGATTATGCTCGCTAAGATTATTCTTTCAATCTTATGCCTACGTATTCCCGTTTACCGAAACAGGGAAATCAGAGCTTTCGTAGTTCCTCCTATTCTATGGGAGGAAATGGGTGTTTTTGGTGTCTTGTTCAAAGCCCAAGACGTGAAGCGAAAGGTAGTTTGTATCTTGATCAAAGCCCAAGATGTGAAGCTGAAGAGTCTATTTGTATCTTGTTCAAAGCCCAAGATGTGAAGCTGAAGGTCCTGACTCTAGAGAGAATTAGTCATCTCTAAAGAGGGGGTTGTATGTCACAACTATTTATAAAGGAGAATTACTTTAACCGGGATTTATGAATCCGGCAATGCCATAATTTCCTTTATAGGGGAGTTCCAACCTGAATGAGAAGACTTTAACTCAGTGTAGAGCAATGATATCTTTCCTTAGGAACTTCTCATGCTAAAAGAGGGACAGTGGCATGGATGTAGATGATTCAGAGGCTTGCCGCTTACAGCGATTAGATGAAGGGAAAGGAGTTGTTGATGTTTGTGTATTGTGAACGAGGCACAACTTTGATGCTAAAAGGTTGATTGGATCAACCAGTTGTTTTCTTATACAAAGCCTAAGAGGAGGCTAATATGTGTCTCGTACAAAGCCCGAGAGAGAGGCTAAAAGGTTTTGACTCAACGAGGGAATCTTTTGGTATCTCGTATAAAGCCCGAGATGAAGGCGAAAGGGGTGATCGACTCAACAAGGGAGTCTCTTGTGTGTCTCGTACAAAGCCCGAGAGAGAGGCTAAACGTTGTTTGACTCCGCTGGGGAGATTTTTGGTATCTCGTACGAAGCCCGAGATGGAGGCTAAACGTTTGCTTCGCTGGGAAGAATCATTGTACAAAGCCCAAGAGGAGGCTAGCTTCACTGAAGAAGGATCATTATACAAAGCCTAAGAGGAGGCTATGGTTACTGTTTCAGTTGAGTGACAGGTCCAGTATGCTGATTTTAAAAGAGAAAATCAGTTCTTATATGAGCAACACTGGACTCAAGGATTTGATTCAAGGATCCGGGTTATTCCTGTTCTTTAAGGAAGCGGGAAATCCGAAGGGTATTGAGACTGTCCGAGTCCACGGGTTTCCTTTCTATTTAACGAAGGGGTCACTTGAGAATGTCTTTGAGACTCAAGGAAATTAGACTGTCCAAGTCTAGAGTTTTATCTTTTATACTATGCTTTGAGAAATAGTAGTAGACTCTATGAAAGGACTGTCCTATGAAGATGACTAAGTTCTGTTCCTATACCTCTAGGAGGTCGTCGGGACAATTTGTACGAAGCCCAAGAGGAGGCTAGAAACTTTTAAGAAGCCGATCGGTCCTTGTACTAAGCCCAAGAGAAGGCTATCATTCCCGGAGGAAGAGATCATTATACGAAGCCTAAGAGGAGGCTGTGAATACTTCTAAGAAGCTGTATGGTCCTTGTACTAAGCCCAAGAGGAGGCGGGGTTGCTTTTAGGAAGCCTGTGGGTCCTTGTAAGATGCCCAAGAGGAGGCCGATGATTTTAAGAAGCCCGTGGGTTCCCAAAATCCGAGAAATTCAAGGCAAGCTATTCACAAGGAATAGATCAAGGCAGGAAAGTTCGAGAATTTGGAAGAAACTCAAAGATGACATTCACGGAGAATACATTCATCTTTGGGAGTAGAGTTTCTTGACGATTCCTAATGAGGACAGCCGAAGAGAAGACTGTATCTGGTGATCCTATTGGGGATCTAGTTGTCTATTTCTACGAATAAACGAAACGGCGTCACCTAGTTCTAGACGTAGTTGTCGGGGAAACTCTAAATATCTATACTATTATTACACAGTTGATATGAGTTTATGAAAGAAGACTTACAGCGAAACAGCCCCACAATACAGTTATATGTATATGAAAGCAGTAAATCAAAGCGATAACCACTTACTCGGTTGTAGAGCTTCCATGCTGTTTGGTTAGTTGTTCAACAAAGAAAGATTGAAAACAACAGTATATTTCAAAATCAAAGGAGAAACTGCTTTGAAAAAGAAAGATTTGGGGCTTACAGCTCAAGGAGAGGCCCAGGGTTTTATCAGTGAGCGCACTGTTGAATTTATACAGAGGGACTTATACAAGTGACTGAGGCCCGAAATGTTTTCTGTACAAAGGGAGGGGTCTTATACTCTCTCAAGAGGCCCAAAGGGTTTAAAGAAAAAGAGTGGGGCTTATAACACGAGGGTAGGCCCAGATGATTTTTCCGTTTAAAATGGCGATCGCGCCGAGGTTTTCTTTTAACGCAGAGGGACTTATACAATAAGTGAGGCCCAAAATAGTTTTGGTTAAAAGGGGGTTGGGTCTTACACTCTAATAGAGGCCCAAAAGTTTTTGAATGGGTCTTATAGCTCAAGGAGAGGCCCAGTTGATTTTTTGAAAAGGCAACGATCGCGCCGTTTATTTGAAAATGTACAGAGGGACTTATACAACGAATGAGGCCCAAAATATTTCTGTACAAGTGGGTTGGGTCTTACACTCTCTCAAGAGGCCCATAGTAATTTGAAAATGATTTATGAGGGTTGAATTAATAAAAAAACCCCAATTTGTTTTCAAAAATGTATTTAATTGAATAAAAATTCAATTAAAAATGATCAAAATTGTTTAACATATGAACAACAAATTGTGATTTTGGATTAATGCTTCAAAAATTAAGTATTGACCTACAAAATAATTAGAAAGCATTAAAAGTTGCAAAATCAATGTAGAAAAAATATTTAAAATGTCAAAAACATTTAAAATATTAATTCTTTGCAAAAATATCAATTATATGAAATAAATAATATTTTTGGGATTTTTTGGGAAAATAAAATATTTTAACATTTTTGTGAATTATTAAAAAAAGAATCAACTCAAAATCATTAAAACTCAGAGAGAAATTAATTTTTGAATCAATTAAATAAAAATCACAAAATTCAAATATTTGAATTTGAAAGAAATGGCGCCAAGAACAGCTGAAGAACACGCGCGTGTTCTGGGTTTGGCTGATTTACATTTTCTATCCAATCTCCCTGAATACTTGATTATAACATGCAATCCACATATCATTATGCTCGTCTCAACCTCACGATCATGTCTATGTCCATTAATTTCATTTAAATTAAACATATAACAAGAAATCATGAAAAATCCTCAAGAACCCTAATTTCTGCATGAAGACTAGGATTTTTGATACACGATTCAAACAATGCAATTAATTGAGGGAAAACATTCCATGCATGATTATGAACATATGGCCAAATTATTGTGCAGCAAAAATTGCATGGATCATAGAGTTAGAAGAGCTCATGCTTACCACTTGCAGCTGGTGATCGTGATTTGTGTTGGAGGTGTTACAGCTAGGTTCCAATGATGTGGATAGCTTCCCTAGGTGCCAAGTGATGTGTCTGAGTGCTTGGAATGGATTGAAATGGTTTGGAGTTGAAGATGGCTCCTCAACTGCAAAACTGTCAAGAACTTGAGCAATTGGCTAGTGATTTTGTGAAATCAGTGTTCCAGATGTTATGTGAGTGTTTGGATCACTTCTATATGATGTAGGTGAGGTGTGTGAGTGATTGGTTTGATTGGAAAAGCTCTCAAACTCAAAACCCAATAGCTACCTTTCTAAGAGAGGAATTTTTGCCAAGAGAAAGAGATTTTGAGGAAAGCATCTGTTAGATGGCTTTGGTGTACTCAAACTGATCACAATTGAGCTCTATTTATAGTAGAGCAAGTTTGTTTTGCAAGGAATAGTGAATGGCAACTGGTAAGTAGGTTTGGCCAATGTTGTCCAATGGAAATCCAAGTCTCCTCTAGCCATTGACTAGAGGTTAGGGCACAGAGCTTTGGTTCCCTTGGTCTTGGATAAGTCTTAACTAATTTCAGATGAGAATGGCTCAGTCCATGCCACCTTGATGCTTCCATTGAATGCCTCATTCCAAATTTGAAGTCTTGTCCCTATTTTGGCCATTCTAGGTTCAACATGCTATTTCTTGTTCCATGGACTTTGGAGGCTTGGCTCAGTGATTGTCCCCTTTAGATTCAATCCCCTGAGGTGTCCAAGTGGATAGGAGCATTTGGATTTGGATGATTTTGGCAAATCGAGCAAAGTTGCAAATTCTGCCTTGCCTTGGCAGATTTCAGCAAGGCAACTTTCCAATGTCATATCTCATGACTCAAATGGAATTTGGTAATGTTCTTGGCCATTTTGGAAAGCCCTTACATGATATAACAACTGTTTGAACATATTTGGTTTTGATCTCTTTTGAATCCAAGTGAAAAATCCCCCTACATTTGGCAAAAAGTGAAGACAGATTTGGACTTAGTGAAAATTTCACTAAGTGTTGGAAAAAGTGATATTTTCACTTTTCAGCCATTTTGATCACTCCATAACTCAAAATCCACAATGAATTAGAATTAGGTCTAGTTAAAGTTTTTGTAGAGGGCAATGAGATCTACAAATCAAGTTTTTGTGGTTTAGGAGTTATGATCCTCCAAAGTTGGTACCCTTGTCACTTTATTTTTAACTTAGAAAATTTTCTAAGTTTTTATGGTTACCCCTTTTACAAGTTATCCCACTTTTCTTGATTTTTCTTGATGAATGATGATTCAAATCATACATTAACATCATTTTAGGGTTAAAAATCCATTTTGGTGAAAAATCTCAAAAACTCAAAGTTGACTTTTGTGCACAGTTGACTTTTTATCAAATGAATTCCAAACTGTGCAATTCTTCAGGAAATCATGTCCTTGACCTAAATCAAACTTGATGGACATGTTCCATGGGTGTCATAGGGTATATTGAGGCATGTCTTAGGGTTTGGGAGCATGTCCTGGTCAAAAGTCAAAGTTACAGTTGACTTTTCCCTTAAAACCCTAATTGTGGTGCAGATGAAATTGAGACTTGTTGCTCAAGCTTATTGGATTAATCCATTGTTCCAAATGGATCAATATAGTTCATTAGAGACCTTCAAACCCTCTCTTGAGGTATTGGCTCATGGTTTGCCCTAAAAGTCAACTTAGGGGTGAATTAGGTCAAGAAACCCTAATTCCTGATTTTTTATGTATGCAACCCCTGAGGCAAAATTGACTCTATGATTGGGTCCATGAGGATCCATGGAGTATATTAGGTCATTTTTTGGATCTTTGGCTTGTGTCCAGATGAAATTTTTCATCTGGAGGCCCTGGTCGACCAAAACCATAATTTGGTGACACTGGCGATCTTGAGACTTGATCCACTTAGAAGGGAACAACCTTGTGCTTAGTCCTTGAAGTGGGAGTCCTTTTGATCCATTGTGGATATTTGAGAGTGTAGACAAGTTAAAGATCATGTCATTCCTTGATTGATCCTTTGTCTAAGGCTCTGAGAGGGCTTAAAACCCTAATTTTGATAGTAGTGCATGCTCACCCATCTTTGGGGAGACTGATGAGGTATGATGGTTCCCCCATATTGTGAGGATGATTTTCACAATGACGGGAAATATTAGTAGTCAAAATTTGGGGTATGACAAGGTGCTCCCATGAGGTATAGTGGGGTTGTAGGTAAAGCTTTTGATGGATCGAGAAAAACTGTGATTGAAGAGGTTGATCTTCCAATCAAAATAGGACCATGCTTCTTCCAAATTACTTTTCAAGTAATGGATATCCGTCCTGCTTATAGTTGTCTGCTTGGCCGACCTTGTATTCATGAAGCTGGGGCAGTGACCTCAACTTTTCATCAAAAATTAAAATTTGTTCATAATAACAAGTTGGTAATTGTTGGAGGCGAACAAGCGTTGTTGGTGAGCCATATTTCATCCTTTTCGTATGTTGATGTTGACGAAACTGTTGGAACTCCGTTCCAAGCTCTTTCCGTCGATGATAAAGCTGTTAAGAAGAATGGGTTTCCCATGTCTTCTTTGAAAGATGCTCTGCATGTATTAGAGATTGGTCGGTCTGACGGTTGGGGTCGAGTTATTGATGTGGTTGATAATAAAGACAGAACTAGTTTAGGCTTTGATCTTGGTACAATTAAAAGAGATTTGAAGCGTATTAATGAGGCCTTTCACATCGCCGAATTCATCAACAAATATCACTCAACTTCTGCAATTATTGAAGACGATCAAGAATATGAAATTGATCCCCTAGAATGGGAGCCATACCTTGATGATCCTGGATACTGTTCTGAGACAGAAGATACATATGTACCCTTTTATTCCCCTCGACCGAGGCTTAAAGAACCTGAATATGAAGTCAGTGCCATCATTGAAGATGATGAAGAGGAAGAATTTCCCAATTTTGTGATGTATGGACAAATCTTCTAGAATTAGATAGTTGTTGATGTTCCCACTGTTATTCATATTTCAAAGTAATTTGTTTTTGTTTCTTTCAAAAATCCTTTCACTCCGCCCAAGGTGAAATTGAATTTATGAGGGCTTTGTTTCAATTATTATCATCATCAATAAAATCTTATTTTGTTTATCCATGTTATGTTTTTTCCTTTTTGCTTTATTTCTGAAAAATGGTAACATAAAAAACCAAAAAAATAATAATGTGATAATCACTTTTATTTGCATGATACTTGCACTTCTTGTTCATACTCTAAAATCAAACATAAATCATTCTACAGATTGATTGTTAAATCCATTGAAAACAATGACCTTATGCACTCTCCCAACTTTGAGTTCCCTGTGTTTGGAGCGGAAGAAGAGGATAATGAAGAGATTTATGATGAAATTTCTTGGTTGCTAGAGCACGAGGAAAATACCATTCAGCCTCGTGAAGAGCCGGTGGAATTGGTTAATTTGGGTTCAGAGGAAAATAGAAAGGAAGTCAAGATTGGGGCACTGCTTCAGTCAGATGTTAAGAAGAGGATGGTAGAGATCCTTAGAGAATATGTTGACGTGTTTGCTTGGTCCTATCAGGATATGCCAGGTCTTGATACTGATATTGTGGAGCATAGATTGTCGTTGAAGCCTGAATATTTGCCAGTTAAACAGAAATTGAGAAGAACTCATCCCGATATGGCTGTGAAGATCAAAGAGGAGGTTCATAAGCAGATTGATGTTGGTTTTCTTGTGACTGCTAAGTATCCTCAATGGGTGCCCAATATTGTTCCTGTTCCAAAGAAATACGGAAAAGTCCGAGTGTGAGTTGACTATATAGATTTGAATAAAGCAAGTCCGAAAGATGATTTTCCACTGCCACACATTGATATGTTAGTAGATAATACTGCTAAGTTCAATATCTTTTCCTTCAGGGATGGATTTTGCGGTTATAATCAGATAAAGGTGGCACCTGAGGATTTGGAAAAGACAACATTCATTGCACCCTGGGGAATATTCTATTACAGAGTAATGCCCTTCGGTCTGAAAAATACTGGTGCAACGTACCAGAGAGCTATGACCACTCTGTTCCATGATATGATGCATAAAGAAATTGAGGTCTATGTGGACGATATGATTTTTAAGTCGAAGACTGAGGAAGATCATATTGAATACTTATTGAAGCTGTTCCAACGTTTGAGAAAGTTTAACCTCCGTTTGAATCCTAATAAGTGCACTTTTGGTGTCCGTTCTGGAAAGTTGTTGGACTTTATTGTCAGTCAGAAAGACATTGAAGTTGATCCTCGTAAAGTTAAAGCTATTCAGGAAATGCCTACGCCCAAAACAGTAAAACAAGTAAGAGGATTCTTGGGACGTTTGAATTATATCTCCCAGTTTATATCCAATATGATTGCCACTTGTGTGCCGATCTTCAAGCTTCTCCACAAATATCAGGGTTCTATGTGGGCAGAGGATTTTCAGAAAGCTTTTGAAAGTATTAAAGAGTATCTTCTTGAACCTCTGATTTTGTCTCCTCCCGTGAAAGGAAGACCATTGATTATGTATTTGACTGTGCTGGAAGAGTCTATGGGTTGTGTTCTGGGTCAACAAGATGAATCTGGTCAAAAAGAATTTGCCATTTATTATTTGAGCAAGAAGTTCACCGATTATGAGTCTCAGTACTCAATGCTTGAAAAGACATGATGTGCTTTAGCTTGGGCTGCCAAGCACCTCCGCTAGTATATGTTGAATCATACTACTTGTTTGATATCCAAAATGGATCCAATCAAGTATATTTTTGAAAATCCTACTTTGACTGGGAGGATCGCTCGTTGGCAAATGTTGTTATCAGAATATGATATCAAGTACCGAACTCAAAAAGCGATAAAAGGAAGTGTTTTGGCTGATCATTTGGCACACCAGCTGATTGATGATTATCACCCAATTAGGTTTGATTTTCCTGATGAGGATGTGATGTACCTAAAGGTTAAAGATTCTGAGCAACCATTACCTAAGGAAGGGCCTGAGCCTAGATCCGGATGGGGTTTGATTTTTTATGGAGCTGTTAATGAGTATGGCAATGGAATTGGGCAAATAATTGTTACTCCTCATGGTTTTCATATTCCTTTCACTGCAAGGTTGATATTCACTTGCACGAATAATGCGGCAGAGTATGAAGCATATATTATGGGCCTGAAAGAAGCTATTGATTTAAGAATTAAGATTCTTGATGTATATGGAGATTCAACCATAGTGATTAATCAGATTAAAGGGGAATAGGAGACACGTCAACCTGATTTGTTTCCTTATCAAGATTATGCAAGAAGGTTGTCAACTTTCTTCAATAAGGTTGAGTTTCACCATATACCTAGAGAAAAAAATCGAATGGCAAATGCTTTAGCAACTTTATCCTCCACGATTGTGGTAAATTGGTGGAATGATGTGCCAAAAATCAATGTGTGTTTGCAGTTGTAGAAGAAGTCATGGTATTATGATATTAAATGCTTTCTTCAGAATCAAGAGTACCCACTTGGGGCATCCAAGAAGGATAAGAAAACTTTGAGAAGATTGGTTGGTAGTTTCTTCTTGAATAATGATGTGTTGTATAAAAGAACTTATGACAGAGTCTTGCTCAGATGCGTGGATAGACACGAGGCAGACATGTTGATGAAAGAAATTCATGAAGGATCCTTTGGTACCCATGCCAATAGGCATGCAATGGACAAAAAGATGTTAAGGGCAGGTTACTATTGGCTGACAATGGAATCTAACTGATGTAAATATTTGAAGAAGTGCCATAAGTGCCAAACTTATGCTGACAAAATTCATGTGTCTCCAAGTCCTCTCAATGTTATTTCTTCTCCATGGCCTTTCTCTATGTGGGGCATTGATATGATTGGAATGATTGAGCCTAAAGCGTCAAATGGACACCATTTCATTTTAGTGGCTATTTATTATTTTACCAAGTGGATTGAAGCGGCATCATATGCCAATGTGACCAAGCAAGTAGTGGTTCAGTTTATCAAGAACCAAATCATTTGTCGGTATAGTGTTCCGATCAAGATTATCACTGATAATGGGTCGAATCTGAATAACAAGAGGATGAAAGAATTATGTGATGAGCTTAAGATTGAGCATCATAATTCTTCTCCTTACAGACCTAAGATGAATAGGGTTGTTGAAGCTGCTAATAAGAATATCAAGAAGATCATTCAGAAGATGGTTGTTACATACAAGGATTGGCATGAGATGTTCCCTTTTTCTTTGCATGGGTATCGTACATCTGTCTGAACTTCAAAAGGGGCAACCCCTTTCTCTCTTGTTTATGGTATGGAAGCAGTGCTCCCAATAGAAGTTGAAATCCTTTCTATGAGAGTCTTGATGGAACCTGAATTATCTGAAGCTGAATGGTGTTAGAGTAGATATAATCAATTGAATTTGATTGAAGAGAAAAGAATGACGGCCTTGTTTCATGGCCAGCTATATCAACAGAGAATGAATAAAGCTTTTTATAAGAAGGTTCGGCCTCGTGTGTTCAGAGAAGGCAACCTTGTGCCCAAAAAAATCTCGACTTTTACCACTGATTCTAGGGGCAAGTGGACTCCTAATTTCGAAGGCCCATATGTTGTTAAGAGAGCCTTCTCGGGCGGTAGATTAATTCTTACAACTATGGATGGAGAAGAGTTCACTCGTCTTGTGAATGTCGATACAGTCAAGAAATACTTCGCCTAAAGAATAAAAGAACAACTCGCTAAGTTGAAAATCCGAAAGGGCAGCTTAGGTAAAAATGAGCGTCTCGGTGGACTGAAAACCCGAAAGGGCAGTCTAGGAAAAATTTAGAGACAAAAACAGAAATATTCACCCTTGTAGAATGAAAACCCGATAGGGCAATCTAGGCAAAAGTTAGGGATTATGACAAGTAACTGCATTTTGGCCAGTCTTGATCACTTGAAGCGACATTGTCTGTCAATGATTCTCTTTGAATCATTCTCAACGAAAGTTTTGAGCACAGTGGAATTCAAAGTTTTTAGGGAGAATAGTGGTCATTGTATTTCAATGTAACCCTTTCCATGTATTTACCATTTTTCAAACTTTGTAATGATCCATAGAGTCACGCCATTTGCGGACTACCATTCTATTAATAAAATTTGGGCCTTTGTCCCTTTATTTGCAATTCTTATTATTTCTGTTTGCAAAATTTCATTTATTATTGATGATGATTTTTGAAAAAAAATGTGAATAATTGACTTAAATTTTGAAAATTATAAAAGCATTTTCCTTTAATTTATGAATACAAAAAGGAATGCCAATGGTTATTCCAAGAACGGTAAGATCGTAAAGCGCAAAGCTTAGTGTTTTCCTCAGCAGGGTTCGTTCTTACCCCCCAGTAGAGTTTGTTGATATTTCCTCAGCAGAGTTTGTTCCTATGGATATAACCAGGTTTCCCCTTTTATTTGTTAACAAGATGATGAGTTCCCTCAAAGATTTGTTATGACGTGTTGGACTTATAAGATCCTGTACTGTATGGTTTTTTGCCAGCTAGGTCTTGATCCAGATCTTCTCCAGCTAATTATGTTGTGATCAAGCAGTTGAGTAGTTTTTGAGTTCCACCTCTCCTTGATAATAGTCCCCACGCAAAGATTCATCTTTTACTGTCCCCAACAAAAGTTATATGAGGAATCCCCATTCAGAGTTTTACCCTATAGTTGTGCTGATGTTATTTTGGATGCCCCAAGCGGGAAAGAAATGTTATTTCCCTTTAAGAAGTATTCATATAGTAGTCACATGTTGGGTTTTCTCTCATCTATATTGAGTGTTGATCTAAAATTCCCCGCAGCTTGACCTTTTACTGTGATGTTGACTTCTTGTTTTTGGTAACAAATCCAGGATGCTTTGCTCAGAATTGGTTAATCGCCAGAGAGTTTCCTTAATATCTCCAGCAAATTTATCCTTTTCCCAGTGGATTTTTGTATATTGATTTATATATTTATAATCCCTAGCAAATCCATATTTTTTCCCCAGCAAATCTCTTTATTCCTTGAGGCATAAGTTCATGTGAATTTTTATTATCCCCAGGAAGAGTTAGAAAAATTTGGGTTATTATGATTCTCCAACAGCTTTCCTTCGATCCTCGAAGCAGAGTTCATGATGTTATCCTCTTTGTGGATCATTGATGTAAAAAGATTGATCTTTCGGTTTCTCCCCGAGCAGTATTTTTCACTCCCGCAAGTTTCGAGCCTTGTAGTAGGATTTATTTTCCTTTGATGGCTTTTGCTTATCTCTTGCGAGATTTCTTCAGCTGAATCCCTAGCAGAGTTTCTAGTGATATCTCCATCTTGTTAAGATTAGCCGAGTATTCATTGGTGTTGTGATGTTTATTCACCCTTGGTTTATCTTTATGTCTGTTTTGTCAGCATATTCATACTCATATTCATTGCATGCACATTCATTTGTTGTTGTATTGTGCATCTTGCATTTGTGTTGGTGCTTCTTTCCTCTCCGGTGTTGTTATCCCCGCAGAGCGTGTGTGTCCTCTCTCTATTAGAGTGTCAACCCGTAAGCAGAAAATGCCTATCTTTGTTAATTCCCCACTGAGTTTATGCCTCGTGGATGATATTTGTTTTAGCCTTACTCCCCAGTTCATTTGTCTAGATGGAATTAATCCCCAGTTGAGATATTTCCTCAGCGAGTAGAGTCTTGTTTGGCCGTTTCTCTCTGGTTTATTCCTGGATTGAACTTTGGTCATTTTCTCTGACAATAGAGGCTTGTTACCTTTTGGTTTGGTTACCTTGTCGTAGCTATCACTTTGTTGATAGTTGGTAATCTTTCCTTTTTGAGTTTATTACCTTTGTCGTACTACCCTTAGTTAGTCGTAGGTAATATTTCTCTCTCCTTTTGAGCTTATTACCTTTGTCGTACTGCCCATTAGTTGGTAGTAGGTAATATAGCCTGGTTTGGTTACCTTGTCGTAGCTATCACTTCGTTGATAGTTGGTAATCTCTCCTTTTTTAGTTTATTACCTTTGTCGTACTGCCCTTAGTTAGTAGTAGGTAATATTTCTCGTATCCTTTTGGTTAATTACCATGTCGTAGCTGCCACTTTGGTGGTAGTTGATAATCTTTCCTTTTGATCATGTTATTACTGGACGTCTGATAGTAGATGATATCCCCCGCAGTGGAGATTTTTCCTCCCTGCTGGGATGAGATATCCCTCTTTTATTTCTGGTGTTGGTAATTTTTCCTCAGTTGAATCTTACTCTTTAGTTTTCCCCAGTGGATTCTGTTCTCTTTTCTTTTACTCCCTAGCATTTGTTTATCTCTTGTAGTATATGCTCCCCACAGAGGTCTTGTGTCTGCATACCATATGCATAATCATATCATTTTGTGGCCTCTTAAGGCCAAAAATTAGGTTTATTGTTATATTTAAGTCTCTTCTATCTCGTCAAGACAAAGATGTCCATCTTCATATCTGCGGATAGAAGAAACTTAAATAGGGGCAGCTATAATACCCTAATTTTTACCCCTAAGATCCCACATATCATTTGCATCTCATACAACAAACAAGATCCTAAGCTTTGGTTCTCTTACCCTTCTTTATATGTTTGTTCTTGAGAGAGATCACCAAGCACCCCTGCTTTCTTGTTTGCTTGATGTTTGTTTATGTTTATGTTTACTAACCCTTAATTAAAATCCAAAAAAATATGTTTTTTTTTTCTTTTTATTAACTTTTTCAGGAAGAAATTGGGATCAAGAATGTTAAATATCAGTTCCTTAGCTCGAACGAAATTCATCTAAACAAAGTCAAAGTTGATTTGCAAACAATTTAAAATCATTTGATCAAGAGTTTCCCAAGATTTGATTGACTATTATTCAAGAGGCTCCAAGGTTCATGTGTTTATTTACATGCCTTCTTTGACAAGAAAAAAGAATCAAGCCAGAGCCACTGCAGCGCAAAAAAAAGGAAAATTTTCACAATTTTTGTTGTGTTAACGATTAACACTATATGGTTAATCGATTAACCATGCGCAGAATTATGAAAATCAGGCAAATTCAAATTCTGCATCATTTTGGCACCAATTTCACTTGTTTCATCACGAGAATCTTCTAGATCACCTCAATTTAATTACCCTATGTGATCATAATTAATTCCCACCATACACCCTCGTTAATCACCACTTGATCTTGATTTTGACTCCAAATTCAAATTCCAAGCCTTATTTTGGATCCAAACCAAGCTCCAAGCCACTAAACTTCTCAAGCCTAAATTCTATAAATAGAGACCTCATTTCATTCATTCTACAAGCTTTTTATAGCCAAATTCACCTTGTCATAATTCTTCCTCATTCTCAATTTTCTTCATCTACCCAAATTCAGCAAAGCTCTTTCTTCCATTAAGATTTTCATTGAAGCTTACTAATCTTTGAGCTAAACCTCCATCAAAACACTTTTTCATCATCAAATTATGTAGATCAAGGCTTTGGAGTGTGGTTATTGAAGTTGATTTGAAGCATTTTCAGATTTGAAAGTGGTAAACTCTTGTTCCACCATTGTTGTGCTTGATTCATCTTCCACAGTGTGACCTCTTGTTGATTCTTGTTGCTTGATCTTTGGATCTTGAAAATTGTGTTTCATTGGTGTTATTTGTTGTTGTTTTACTTGAATTTTTGTGCTCAATTGTATTCATGATCATGAGATGTTTAAAGAAATGATTGAATCGTGAATGCTGACTTTTTTCAAAAAAAAATTTGTTGTCGTGCCAGGGTTAATCAATTTACCAATTTGTACATGCAAATGGTTAATCAATTAACTAGAGCTAGATTTGTGTTCTTTGGCTTGTTTTGGGAATGTTTTGAGTTCTTTTCCTCCTTCTTCCATTTCCTTTTTATCTTTGCCTTAGTTTGCAATTTTAAAGGTCTTATTTCTCTTTAAATTCAATGGACTTAGGGTGTCGATGAAGTTGGATAAACATTCACTAATTCAAATCTATCGTTAAAGTGAATTGTTCAATTCATTTTAGGTGCTTTGAGTTAGTGATATGTTTAGTGCTTTAATCCACCAAAATGAGTGGTTGAACTTGAAGACGAAGTGATTTTAAATTTATGATTCAATTTGGTTTCCCTTTTCCCCTCATCTTTTTTTTCTTTTGATCAATGAAAGTCTTCAATATCATTGGAACTTATTTTAAGTTCTTGATGAAGATGAGATCGTTACCTCTTTTCTTTTTGTGTGGTATTTCGTTTGGAGAGTGGTATACATATTACTTCTCTAGCATGCATTAGCACTAACATTGTTATTGATCGGCCTCAGATAGTCGTGGCTTCTATATAAGTCAGATTATGATTGCTTAATATAACGCTAAATTGGACCCAAAATCGGAAAACCGTTGTGTTTTGTAAGTGAATTATCAGTCTCTTACTCTTCCATGGCATGGTTTGAAATAGATTGGATTTCTCTTGTTACCCATGGGGGTTAGTTGGCATAGTCATTGATTTTATCCGAGTTGGATCCCTCCCCAAGGAAATGTATGAGACCATGTTTTTATTCTCATGGATGACTAGTTGAGCATTTATGAAAAACAACAAAATTTGTTTCTCTTATTTTGGATCACTATTGCTCTATATTGTATATTAATCGTGCAATGTTTATTCTTCCTTCTTGCTCCCTATCTCTCTTTATTTTGTATGCTTTATGTTATCATATCATATCATATTATTTGTTTATGTTTCCTCCATTTTCCCTTTGTCAACTTGGACCATTTGTTTATGTTTATGCTGTTTTTCATTTGTACATTTGGACCAAAAACATTAATAAAGGTTTAAACCCCTAAAAATCTTGTTCTCTTAATTATGGACTATGTTTACTATCCTTTTCATCGGACATGGAACTTTGGAGTTATAACTAGGATCTTAACCTATGATTGGAAGTTTGTGATGGTAAACTTTGGATTTTTGGGTACATGGAGTTCTCTTTTGAAGACCTATCTTGATCAAGGCCTAATCTGAAGGGAAGAACGCTTATGTGATGGAGCTTACTTGTGTGATTATACCGTTCTTATCCTTAGCTTTTATCTTTTTGCTTTAGAATAGTCACTTCTTCTCCACCCCTTTCTTTAATTTTCAAAATCTTCTCCGTTTTTCAAAACCTTCTTGTTTTCAAAACTAAACCGCTTTCATAAAAAACCTTGACTTTGGTCAAGTGATTTTCAAAGTTTGTTTTCTTTAATAAATGTCAATCAATTTTAATCATACTTTGACCAATTTCAAAAGGATATAAAAATTACAAAAACTCATTCAAACCTTTTGTGCCTTTGTGTAATTTTTTTTTTAACTTTTCAAAATGTTTAGACATGAGTCATTTTCATAGTTGAGATGTAATTCTCATATTTCCTATAGTATTTAAGATGTCGACATTTTCCACTTAGATGTTGAGTGATAGACTTGTTGGTTTTAAGCCAAGCAAAAATCCTCCGTCTTAAGATTATGCAAATGTTATTTTCTTATACTTGTGGGAGACTAGTCGTAGTTTTCTCCTTAAAATGAAGACTTGTCTTTACATTTAAAAATGAACCATAACAAACCAATTTTGCTATTTTTGCCACGAACTACGGGGTTTTGATCATTTATTTTACTTTGTGGATACGTAGGCATGAGGCGATATGTCTCTCCAAACACAAAAGTATTAAAAAAATATTTCTCTTCTCATCCCCCTATCTATTTTCAAACAAACATTTTCAAACCAAAAAGCGTAGATATTTCAAGGGGTTCCTATAGGGTACTATAGACGTTTTGGGTGCTTACACCTTTCAATCGCGTAACCAACCCCCTTACCCAGTCTCTGTTTATCTGTTCTTGTTTTAGAACTTGTTTAGGTTGTGTTCGCTTTTTTTCCTTTCCTTTTGGATAAAATAAAAGTGAAGTGGCGACTCGTGCATTTTTTAGTTAAGTTAATTAATAGCTTACACTCACAATTTTCCCGCTAAACCATAATTCATCCCCCCTCTCTTGTGCTTGAAGTCACTTATCCAACAAGTAACATCGGAGCCTAACTCTTATTAAAGACTAATCGTCCAAGGAAGAAAAATATCTTCGAGTTATTCACTAAATAAAGCCCCATCCTTTAGTGTAGAAGGGTTCAATTTGTGGATAGAAAAAATAAATTTTCTCATAGAAGGGATGGATCATGGTATTTGGAAAGGTTGTGAAGGAAGGTCCATTTGTTCCTACACACAAAGAAAATGGTGTTGTAGTAAGAAAACCTGAAAAAGAATGGACAAAAGATGATAAAGAAATTGTGCTTCTTGATTTGAAAGCAAAAAATGTCATCAGTACCACTTTCGTCTTTATGAATTTTTGCAAAATTCTCACTGTGATTTTGTAAAATAAATGTGGGACATCCTCCAAATTACCCATGAAGGAACTACTGAGGTAAGGAGGACAAGGTTGGGCGCATTAAGCTATAATTATGAACTCTTTAGAATAAAACATAAAGAGAGCATCAATCAAATGCAAACACAATTTACTCATATCATGAGTTTTATGAGAACTCCAGGAAAATCATTTTCAAATGCGGAACTAGTTGTAAAAATCTTTAGATGCCTAAATCATAAATTACAACCCAAAGTCATTACAATTTTTGAATCTAAAGATTTAGCAACTATGGACACACACACACACACACACTCTCTCTTTCTCTTTCTCTCTCTTTCCTCTCTCTCTCTCTCTCTCTCCCTCTCTCTCTCTTCACAAATTTTTAGAATACATAATAGAACTTAAAAGCCTTTCCATAGATGAGAAATAAGAAAAGAAAAACAAAATCCTAGCACTCAAAGTTGAGGAATCTGACTATGACAGTGACATGTCTCTCATAGTAAAGAACTTCAAAAGACTCCTAAGGCATGAAATGAAACAAAAAAGAGGAGCAAGTAAAAGATGGGGAAAAGAATCCATTCGTTCCACCATGCTACACATGTGTAAATAAAGGACACATTAGTCCAAACTGTCCCTTAGATAAAAAGGAAAATCAAAAGAAATATAAGAAACCTCATAAAAAGGGAAATCTATGTTGCTAGGAAGAAAATGATACAGAATCCTCAAACAATGAAGAAGAAGCCAACAATTATCTCATGGAAAATCATAAAGATGATGAAGTGCCATGTTACTTCTCTTATCATAATCTTTTTCGTATTTGTAAGAAACTAACAAAAGAAACATGCAAATTGGAACAAATTGTCTCCACATCCAAGGATACTTTTCCTCTCTTGAACTTAAAAATAAAAACCTTGAGAGAGAAATAGAATTCCTTAGAGAATGAACTTGGCAAGTGCATAGAATGTGATAATTTGAAAAATAAGATTTGTGACCTTTAAAGACTTTTGTCAAGTTCACAATCGAAAGAGATAACTTGAATATTATTTTAGGAAATCAAATTGCTTGTAACAACAAAGTCGGTCTTGGCTATGAACCAAATAATAATAATAATAATAATCATAATAATAATAATAATAATAATAGCTTTAGTAACACTTGTAATGCTAAATCCACCTCTCATTGTAAAACCCTAAAATGCAACTATTGTAATAAATAAGGACATGTTACTATGTATTGTTTCATTAACAAAAGTCATGATAGAAAAGATGGACATCCCATTTTATATTTTTACAAAAAAATGAATTATGAACACAAAACTAAAAATTTATCTACTCCTAAAAAGGCATATGTCTCTAATATTAAGACAAATGAAAAAGAATATTTATGAAACAAATAATAAAGGATCTGAGATGATGTGGGTACCTAAGTTTAAGACGTAACCATTTCCTACAAGAATACTCTATAGTCTTGAACGCTAAATGGTATCTTGATAGAAGATCTTCAAAGCATATGATCGGCGACAAATCCCTATTCTCCTCTTTCTTTCCTAAAGAAGGAGGTTTTTCTCTTATGGAGATAATAATAAGGGAAAATCCTAAGATTTGGCACCATTGGCTAGTCCCCCAGTCCAACGATTGACGAAGTCTCTTGGTTAAAGGGCTAAAGCATAATTTACTTAGTATATGTGACAAAGGTAAATGTGTAAATTTCAACTCTTCTGGTTGTAGGGTTATAAAATCTAAATCAAACAAAACTCTAATTATGAATTCAAGAAGTGGAAATACCTACAGAGTGAATTTAAATAAAATTTCTTCAAATGATGTATGTCTCCCGAGTAACAAGGATGAATATTGGCTATGGCATAGGATAATAACTCACATCCATATGGATCACTTAAACACATTGGTTCATAAAGATCTCTTTGATGGTCTGCAAGACTTTTTTTTAAAAGAACATATTATGCAAGGCGTTCCCAAAATAAAAGCAAATAAAGGCCTCTTTTAAAGCTAAAAATATTGTTTCTACTGATCGTCCCTTACAACTGCTTCACATGGACCTCTTTGGCCCATCCAAAATCGTAATTCTAGGTGGAAATGTCCAAGCTCTTATAGTCGTGAATGACTATTCTCACTATATCTATACATTATTCTTATCTTAAAAAAGAGATGTGTTTGCTGCCTTTTGAAAACTAGCCATGGTTATCCATAACCAAAATGGAGTAAGCATTTCATCCATTAGAAGTGACCATGGAGGAGAATACCAAAATGGACAATTTGAAAAATTCTTTAACGAGAATGGTATTCATAACACCTTTTCCACTCCATGAACTCCCCAACAAAATGGGGGCAGTAGAGAGGAAAATAATATCTCTATTAAAGTTGTCGAGTACGATGCTCAATGAGACTAATCTTCCTAAATATTTCTAGGTCGATGCAATGAGCATCGGTTGCTATGTTATGAATCATGTCTTGATAATACCAGTTCTAAATCGAACACCTTATGAACTATATAAATGAAGAAAGCCGAAGGTCTCTCACTTACATGTTTTTGGATGTATATGCTTTATCATTAACAACATGTAGGATAACCTCAGAAAACTTGATGCAAAAGTTGATCAAGGCATATTCATAGGATATTCCACTTCTAGCAAAGATTTTAGGATATTTAACAAAAGAACTTTGACAATAGAAGAATCAGTTCATGTTACCTTTGATGAATATAACCCTAAACCATTATAAGTAGAAGTGATTAATTGTGGGTTATCTTAGGAAAAACAAATCTAGATGAAAATGATCAAGAATCAGATCAAGTCCAAATTCAAAATCAAGTTATATATGAAGAATTGGCTTAGTAATGAACTCATAGATGCTCTAATAGAAAATCCAGATCTTCCAAAAGAATGGAGATCAACAAGAGACCATCCTATTCAAAAAGTTATAGGAGACATATTTAAGGGAGTCACTACTCGACGATCCCTTAATAAGGTATGTAGCTATATGGATTTTGTTTCACAAATTATGCTAAAGAGAATCACATACGCTATCATCGATGAACATTGCTCTCTTGCCATGCAAGGCAATTGAACAAAACAACATTTGGGAACATGTTCCCTAAGCTTCAGGCAATCTAGTGATTAGTACCCGATATATATTTCACAACAAGATGGATGAAGGTGATAATGTATTAAGAAATAAAGGTAGAACCGTTGCGAATATATACGATCAATACGAAGCAATATAGTTTGATAAAACATATGCTCTTGTGGTTATATTTGCAGCCATAAGGATGTTATTACCCTTCTATTGCATCATGAATTTCAAATTATTTTAAATGGATGTAAAAAGTGCTTTTCTAAATGGATACATCCAAGAGGAGGTATATATTGATCAACCTTTAAGTTTTATTAACTCCACCTTTCCAAATCACGTCTTTAAGCTTACAAAAGTGTTATATGGAATAAAACAAGATCATAGAGCTAGGTATGATCGCCTAAGAAAAATCTTGCTTGAAAATAAGTTTCAAAGAGGAAAAGTTGTTAAAAATCTCTTTATCAAGACAAACAAACATGACATCTAATTAGTTTAAATTTACATCGATGATATCATATTCGGTACTAAGAACGAATCCCTGTGAAAGGAATTCTCCGAAATGATGCAAAATGAGTTTAAAATGTAAATGGTTGGGGAGCTTTGATATTTCCTAGGAATTCAAATCCATCAAACTAAAGAAGAAACTTTCATAAATCAATATAAATATTGTAAATAATTACTAAAAAGGTTTGACACAGAGAAGTCCAAAGTAACAGCAACCCTGATGTCAACATAATGCAACCTCGACTAGGACAAAAATGGAAAACCATTTAAAGAAAGAAAATATTGAGGTATAATAGGTTCTCTTCTCAATCTCATTGCATCTTGTCATGATATTTTTTTTGTTGTTTTTCCTTGTGCTCGCTTTCAAACATCCCCAAAAGAATTAGATCTCAGTGCGGTCAAACACATCATGAGATATCTCACCGACACATAAAAAATGGGTCTATGATACCCCAAGGGAGCGGATTGTGAATTAGTTGGGTACAATGATTCTGATTTATATGGGTATATATTGGATTGGAAAAGTACCGGTGGTACATGCCACCTACATGGGAACTAGCTTGTTTCACGACATAGCATGAAAGAATCATGTTTTCCACCATCCGCAGTTGAGACAATATACGTTGACGGGGGTAGTTATTGTTCTCATATGATTTGGATGAAATATCAAATTAGTGATTATGGTGTTATTCTTGGAGTTGTCCCAATAAGATTCGACAACTCTAGCGCCATGAAATCACTAAAAATCGAATTCTCCACTCTTGGGGCCAAACTCATTGAGTTTATGCACCACTTTATTAGGGATCATGTTGAAAAATGGGAATGTATACATGAATATGTGAACTCATCTAACTAACTTGCAATTTTTTTTTTGCAAAACCTCTTCCTAATGAAAGCTTATTTTCATAAGAATGGAGCTAGGAATTTTAAACAATCACACATGGAATAGTATGCTTATGTGTCACTTCTCATTCTTTTTCATTCATTTTATCTACTTCATATATGTTGTGATCTATGTGCTTTGGTTGTTTTTCTCCTTTTTTATTATGACAAAGGGGGAGAAGTATACTCTCAAGGTGTAACACCCTAAATAATGTGTCTAGAATCATATTATCTTAAATGGTAAAGTGGTACTGAGTACAATCAAAAGCTTCTAAATGAATTCCAATACATGTAATAAACAAGTACAATCAAAAGCGTACTTTTAGGACTTAGACAGGCTGGAATGACAAAGGGAATGCCATAGCCAATCCCATAACTTAGTACACAGGATTTGTCTAAACTGGACCTCACGTCCATGTTTGCCTTGTCACTACTCCTTCTTGGTACATAGGATTTTCCTAAACTGGACCTCGCGTCTAGGTTTGCCCTGTCAGTACTCCTTCCTGGTAAACAGAATTTGCCTAAACTGGACCTCATGTCTAGGTTTGTCCTGTTAGTAGCCCTTTTTGCTACAATGGACTTGCCTAAACTGGACCTCACGTCCAAGTTTTCCCTGTCAGTACTTCTTCTTGGTACACATGATTTTCCTAAATTAGACCTTACGTCTAGGTTTTCCCTATCAGTACTTCTTCTTGCTACACATTATTTGCCTAAACTGAACCTCACATTCAGGTTTTCCTTGTCAGTACTCCTTCTTGGTACAAATGATTTTCCTAAACTAGACTTCACATCTAGATTTTCCATGTCATTACTCCTTCTTGATACTTTCATTAGTATTAATGTATCTGTATGACTTATATTTTTCGAAAGTGAGATAACCTCTTTAAAACATGATCCTCCCAGTTGGAACTTAGTTACAAATCTAATTACAACCCCTCTCAGTTGGATTCAGCATATGGCGCACCATTGCTAATTATGAATCTCTCACAATTGGGATTTTGAAATGTATAACTAATAACGGGCCCGCACAATCAGTTGACATAATATTTTGTTACGTTGGCATCGGAACATAACATGAAATAAATAAATCATAAGAAGTAAATATGAATACAAGTATTATATTATTGCACTATGGGATATCTTTTCAAATGAGCTTTCCAATGCATCTGATCACCTCATTTCGAGTTACGAAACTTAAGATACACTAAGATTGGTGCCACTAAAATTTAAATATCAGCAGGCTCGCTGAGCCAGTATTCTGTGGCTAAATAAGGGCTCACTAGGCCAACATTTTATATGCTTGATCTGTACCCTTAACAACGCTCATTTTGAACCTATAATTTTCCAAAATCAACCACTTAAACACATTCTAAAATCATGTTAAGGGTACAGATCAAGCATATAAAAATTCTAAAACGTCATAAACATAATTCTAACATCAATTCATGCAATCAAACATAGAAATAGCATCAATTAGACATGTCAACAGAGTACTCAAACCCTTGGTTCCCAACATGAAATTTCCCCTTAAATTTGTGTTACCCAACTAACTAAGAACCCCACCTTTTAATTCGTAGAACCTGAAACTGAAGAGATGGAATGATGAAAAGACTTGATGGTATTTCTTCAATTCTTAAAGAGTTATCCACATTCAAAGAGGTTCCTCCAAGCTTTCTCCAATTTCTCTTCTTTAAAGGATGATAGCAATATGATGATGATGAAATGGAACTTATTAATGCAACAACTATTCTCATATATTGCTTCACTCCAAGATTCATCAATCAATTACATGCAATATTTTGTTGGTGTTGATCTCAGTTTTTCTCTTCCTTATTTTTCTAATCGCACCAACCTTCCTCTCTCTCCATTTTACTGTTTTGCTCTCTAAATTCTGAAGTTAAGAGAGCTGTACCATAGTGTAAATGAGCTTTTCTTCTCACTTGTTGGATTATATAGGTGGTCTTCGTAAAGACGTATTTTCCCTTTAGTCTTAAATCCAATTTCCTTCTGATGCCATAAGTTTCTCTATTCTTCCTAAATTGGATTAGAACCTTGATTCGCTTTCCTAATTTTTACATTAGATGTTAAGCTCCATCGTCTAGTGAAAGGGTATTCTTAGAAAGACTAAGGTATTACACAAGGGGGTAGAGTATACTCTTTACTGATGTGAGGGGGAGTTTAACCACTCGAATTATATATTTATTTGTTTTCTTTTAGCACCTCTTTAAGAGATGCATTGTCATCATCAAAAGCGGGATATTATGGATCTATGTGCTTGCAGGGACAAAGCTGATGATTCTGCACTTGCAGGTGCAAAGCTGATTATCCTCCTAAAAACTATTTTAACATTTTTTACGACAACAACCCCAATGATTATTGAAGTCGGTGGTAGTAGCTCTCCAACTCTCTAATGATTGTTACCAAACTTGAAGACATCTCAATCCTTAACTAGTAGGAGACTCAAGATTCCATTGATGTGCTTAAACGATGGGTGTATCTAGCAAAGAATCTTGAAATCCTCAGAGTTATGAAAGAGAGAAAGTAAGAAAAATCACTTGGTCATGTCTGTCAGAGTGACCAAAGTCATGTGAAAGTAGGAGGTAACTCTTAATATACTAAGGTAAATCTCACACACACACACACACACGGAGAAAAGATCTTTTCAACCTATTTTTTAACAATCAAAGAACTTTAAAAGTTTTTCAAGCTCTATCCAAATTATTAGGATAACATTAGTGTAGCGTGCGATTTTTGTCGGTGACGCGACCACCATATTGCCATTTGGTTGGAATTGGGTGCTACTTTCTGATTTCTTATTTATCCTATGAAGCTGGAAAGGAAAGGGAAGCTATCTAAAACTAACCTTGCACACAAATGTTTTCTTTAACAAATGCTTAAGAGATTGGGGGGTCTGGGGTCAGGTTATACAATGGGGAGTTGTTAATTACCCATCCTATATATGGTTATCCATAGATCGTTAGCAATTTCTACTATTTTCTACTTACTGGTATTTATCTGTTTATTGGGAAAGTTTCTCCTTTGGGAGTGTTTGAGAGAGAGTAATTTTGTTGATGTCCGGTTTTTCTGATGTTTTTGGTAAGGTACTGGACCTAAAGTTTTTATTATGTGTGCTCGCAAAGATTTTGCAATCTTATGCCTATGTATTCCCGTTAAAGAAAATAGGGAAATCAGAGCAATCGTAGTTCCTCTTATTCTATGGGAGGAAAAAGATGATGTTTGGTGTCTTGTTTAAAGCCCAAGATGATGGTGTTTGGTGTCTTGTTTAAAGCCCAAAATTGAAGCTAAAGGTTATTTGTGTCTTGTTCAAATCCCCAAAATTGAAGCTAAAGGTTTGACTGAGAGAGATTTTGTCAACTCTAAGGGAGATATCTCATCTGTTTATCACAACAGTTGGGTGACTGATTATAAAGGAGAATTACTTTAACTAGGATATGAGAATCCAACAATTCCATAATTTCCTTTATAAGGGATTTTTCCTGAAGGAGGAAACTTTAACAGAGTGTTGAGCAATGCCATTTTTCCTTAGGAATCTTTCATGCTAAGAGAGGGACATTGGATTGGATGTAAATAATCCAGAGGCTTGCCACTTATAGCAATTAGATGAAAGAAAGGGATTTACCAGGATAAGAGATGGACTACAACTTGGATTTTTGAATCAACAAGTGTGCCACTTATAGCAGTTATCTGAGATTAGGGTTTGTTTTGATTTTCTGTTTTGATGTGTGATATACCGAGAAAATGTCTTCCTACAGAGAGATTTTTTATTTCCTCTAAGGGGATGTTGATTTTTGGGTGCCTTGATCAAAGCCCAAGGTTGAAGCTAAAAGGTTGTTTTTGTCTTGTTTAAAGCCCAAGATTGAAGCTGAAAGATTAACTCTATTAGGGAGGTTTATTCTTGTACAAAGCCCATGATTGAGGCTGAAAAGAGACTGACTCTTTTGGGAAAATCATTAT
This sequence comes from Lathyrus tuberosus, assembly GCA_022829125.1. Lineage (NCBI taxonomy): Eukaryota > Viridiplantae > Streptophyta > Magnoliopsida > Fabales > Fabaceae > Lathyrus > Lathyrus tuberosus. Next base: position 490,019 of record JALAZF010000162.1, on the reverse strand, counting down.
ACAAAGCCTAAGAGGAGGCTGAACGGAATTGGCTCTTCCGGGGAAATATTTTGTCTGTCTTGTACAAAGCCCAAGATTAAGGCTAAAAGAGATTGACTCTATTGGTGAGAGGTTTTATCTGTCTTGTACAAAGCACAAGATTGAGGCTAAAAGAGAATTGACTCCACTGGGGAGATTTTGTCTGTCTTGTACAAAGGCCAAGATTGAGGCTAAAAGGGATTGACTATACTGGTGAGAGGTTTAATCTGTCTCGTACAAAGCCCAAGATTGAGGCTAAAAGGGGTTTGACTCCACTGGGAAGGTTCCATATGTGTCTTGTACAAAGCCCAAGATTGAGGCTAAAAAAAGGTTATTTGACTGATTCAGCTGGAGAATATTTTATCTGTCATGTACAAAGCCCAAGATTGAGGCTAAAACTGCTGAGGGATGATCATTATACAAAGCTTATGAGGAGGCTGGTTGGGGAATTTCTTATATAAATCCTAAGAGGAGGCTAACTTTTGCTGAGGATTATTTAGATCCAAAGGCAGGTCCAAATTGGGGAATCAACTCTTGCTGGGGATTACAGAAGAGTTGAAAGATCAAAGACCTTGAGGTTCTGATGGAGGGTTTATTGATAGTAATTTGACCCTAGCTGTGGAAATTTGAAGTGATTGTTTAAAGATTGAGTTTTGAAACCTGTGAAGGTCTTAACTCTATTGGTGATTGATGAGGTGGTCAGGATTTTTCATATACTTTTAGGAAACTTGTTGGTTTCTTTGAGATCCAAAAAAGGAGGTGAGACTTTCCAAGTCTACTGGTATGAAAAAAAGGTTTATCGTTGTATGATGCCCAAGAGGAGGCTGATGTTTTAAGGGATGAGAATTAACCCTAAACTGGTTTGATGTTTTGACACTTCGGAGGACTACCCTAACAAAGGATGACTAGGTTCTGTCCTATACCTATAGGAGGTCTTCGGGTCCTTGTATTAAGCCTAAGAGAAGGCATGAGAACTTCTAAGAATCCTGAGGGTCCTTGTACAAAGCCCAATAGGAGGTTGGGGATGCTTTTAGGAAGCCTGAAGGTCCAAACCTAAGAAAAGTTCAAGAAATATTTCACCGGGAATAATCATTTCTTAGTGAACAGTTCTAGGGTTTAAAGAAATTCAGGAGAGGTTTCACCGGGAATTAATCCTCTCTGGGGAAATGAATTTCTTAGACAAATTTCTAGATAGTGAAAGTCTTGAGAAAAGTTTCACCGGGAATAATGTCTTTCTCTATTCCATATTGTATATGCCCAAGAGGAGGCAAGACTGTATGTTGAATTTCCTATGGGGGACTAGTTTTTTACTGTGTTGAAAGAGTGACCACTGGTTTGATCTAATCCTAGACCTAATTGTCGGGGAAAACTCTAGGCAGATAATAAACAGGCATATATACAGATAGAGTATATATGAGCAAATATGTAAAAGAGTGTGTTAGGACTTACAGGTGAGCAACCTTCCAACATTATAAACAAGTATATATAAACAAGTATGTAAAAAGAAAGCTGATAAAACTTACAGATGAGCAAGCTTCCATTGTTACAGTTGTATGGTTAGTTATTCAAGAAATTAAAGAAAATTTTGATAACAACTATGAATTTGAATCTAAATCAAAGGAGAAGTTGTTTTGAAATGAAGATTGGGGCTTATACTCAAGGAGAGGTCCAGATGATTTTGTTTAAAAGGCAACGATCGCGCCGCAGTTTTAGAAAACACAGTGGGACCTATACAATGACTGAGGCCCAAAAATGGTTTTTTATTTACAAAGGGGTGGGTCTTACACTCTATTAGAGGCCCAAAAATTGTTTTTATACAAAAGATGGGGCTTACAACTCAAGGAGAGGCTCATATAAAGGATAGTGATCGCACCGTCGTTTTGAGAATCGTATCGAGACTTATACAAGTGACTGAGGCCCAAAAATGGTTTTTTTTACAAGGGATGGGTCTTACACTCTATTAGAGGCCCAAAGTGTTTGAAAAGAAGAAAAATGGGACTTACGACACAAGGGAAGGCCCAAATGAAAATGTTTTGAAAACGGCGATCGCGCCGAGATTTTTTAACGTACTGGGACTTATACAATGACTGAGGCCCAAAAAATGTTTTATTTACAAGGGATGGGTCTTACACTCTATTAGAGGCCCAAAGTATTTTTTATGAAGTTTGAAAAATAAAAAATTAGAGAAAACCCTAATTTTGAATTTAAAAGACATAATTTTCAAAGGAAATTAAATAAAAAATGATATAAAATACCAAATATATTCAAAAACAAGTTGTACACTTTGAAAAATATTTTGAAATATCATGTTTAATCACATGAAAGCTTGAAATTCATTTGGAATGAAAATATCAAAGTGAGAATTTCATTTTAAAATATTTAAAAACAAATAAAATGAAATATATTACAAAAATTCTAACTATATTAAATAAATAATATAAATTGGATTTTTTGTAAAATAAAATAATTTAACATTTTTGTGACTTTTTAAAAAAAGAACCAATCAAAAATGATAGAGAAATTAATTTTTGAAATCAATTAAATAAAATATCAAAAATTCAAATATTTGAAAATTTAAAAAAGGGCGCCATGAACAAGAGTTCTTGCCCGCGTGCCCTGTTTTCCCCAGATTTGTGTTTTCTCACTTTTTTCTCTGATTACTCAATGGTTTTGCACGATTCAAACACCAATCTTGTTCGTTTTTGAACAAGGATCATAACCATATAGATTAATTGCATTTATATTAAGTATGGAGTGAGAAATCAAAGGATAACCTCAAGAACCCTAGATTCAGCATGAAAATAATGAAATTCCATCAGTGATTGATTCATGGCAATTGATTTAGGGTTATCACTCTATATACATGCCAGAACAAGATGGTAACTCAAAAATTCATTTATGATGCATGAAATATGGAGTTTGCAGGCTTCAAGCTTACCTCTTGCAGCTGATGATCGAGCTTGATGATGGAGATGTTACAGATGTGTTCCAATGATCTGGACAGCGTCCTTAGGTGTCAAGAAACGTGTTTGAATGCCTTGAGTGGTTGAAAACTTCTTGGTCTGACCAGCTCGAATCCTTCTGCACAAGGTTCTTGAAGTTGAGAAAATGGGATACCACTTTGTGATTCTGATGTTCCAGATGTTGTTTTAGTGTTTGAATCACTTACATATGATGTATGTGAGGTGTTTGCATCATTGATTTGGACATAACTGTTCTCAAATGCAAAACCCTATAGTGACTTGGAAGAGAAGGTGTTTTTTGGAGTGAAGGAGAGATTTTGAATAAAGCATCAGTTTGGGTGCTTTTGTGTACTCAAACTGATCACAAATCAGCTTTATTTATAGTAGAACAAGTTTGTTTTGCAAGCAATAGTGAATGGCAACTGGTACAGGTCTGTGGCCAATGGTTGCATAAAGGAATTCTAGTCTTCCATGATCATTGACTTGAGGTTAGAGCACATGCCTATGGTCTTCTATTGCAGGGATAAGGCTTGACTCATTCAGTGATTAAATACTCAGTCCATGCCACCTCAATGCACCTCTTGAATGCCTTGAAACAAAATTGGAGTTTTTAGATTTGGAACATTGAATTCCACATGCTAAAAGGGGTGGTGTCTTGACTTGCAGGGCTTGTGGATCAGAGGTACTTGCTTGGATAAGATCCTAATATGTTTTCAGAAGTGTGACAAGGCTTAAGGTTGCACAATTTGGCCAGCTCGAGCAAAAGTGTTCAAAACTGCCTTGTACATGACAGTTGGAAAGTGCCATTTTGGGAGGATCATATCTCCTTGCTCAAATGGAGTTATGGAAAGCTCTTGTGCTTTTTAGAAAGCCCTGACATGATATAATCCATATGTGATCATAGTTTGTCTTGAAACTATTTGAATTCAACTGATAAATCCTCTTGAACATCGATGTTCAAGGTTGAAAACTCAGTCAGTTTTCACAAAGAGTTTAATCTTTGATTTTTTTAACACTTTGATCCATCCATAACTAAAAATCTATGAAGAATTAGAGTTTGAGGTAGTCAAAGCTTTTGTAGAATGTAGGAAGACCTACAAATCAGGCTTTGGATCTCTCAAAATGATTGCTTGGATCAAAAGTTATGGTCCTTGAAAGTTGGCACCAAAACCATTCAAATTTTGTAACTTAGAAAAATTTTCAATTTTTCAAGATTACCCTTTTTACAAGTTATCATGATTTCTTGATCATTTTTTGTTCAAATAACATTATAGATCATATTTTATGAGAATATGACTTATAAGTATCATTTTTTCCAAAAAAGTCATGTTTTGACTTTTGGCTCAGAAGCGGTTCGTCGCGGAGAAACCCTAATTCCCGACTTTTGGAGAATGCAATCTTTGAGGGTGTTTTAACTTTTCAAAGGGACTCCTAGGGTTATTTTGAATATATTGAGTCATACTTTGAAACCTTGGCTCATTCCCCTATGAAAATTTCACTCTGGAGGCCTTAGTCGATAAAAACCCTAATTTGGTGACATTGGGTGTTTAGAGGCTCAAATCACTTGAAATGTGGCAACTTCTGTGCTTAATCCTTGATGTGGGAGACCTCTTGATCCTTTATGGGTGTTGGAGAGGTTAGACAAGTTAAATATCATGTCAATTCTTGATTGATCCTTTGTCTAAGTGCTCTGAGAAGGCTCAAAACCCTAATTCTTGATTGTAGTGAATACTCAACAATCCTTGAGGAGATTGATAAGGCATGATGGTACATCCATATTATGGTGATGATTCTCACAATAATGGGAAATCTTGGTGGTCAAAATTTTGGGTATGACAGATGCCCCTATTTAATCTTCTTGGACCTGAAGGTGTGAATGGCGAAGATTTCGGACATTCAGGGTGCAAGAGGATTAAATATCAGAATACCCAAAATTTTGAAGTGGTTATGAATAGAAGTTTGCTCATCCATATTCTTTTGCTAAGTAATGATACTCAGAAAAGGGTGAAACTTCCCCTCGATCCTGGTCTTCAGCCACAGAACTGGTCTCAGTTTCTGAAATAAACTTCCCCTCGATCCTGGTCTTTAGCCAAGGAACTGGTCTCAGATTCTTAAATAAACTTCCCCTCAATCCTGGTCTTCAGCCAAGGAACTGGCCTAAGTTTCTGAAATAAACTTCCCCTCGATCCTGGTCTTCAGCCAAGGAACTGGTCTAAGTTTCTTCTTGTCGAGTTTCTTCCTTGACAAGGGACGCTATTTGCAGCGGTCTTCATCAAACTTCTCGCCGAGCTATACTGAGGAGACGCCATTTGATGGAAATAGTTTGAGGTCAGACTTGCTGGGGAAACCCATTTGTCTGAGTTGTAGAGGTGTGCAAACTTCTCTGTTAGAGTGCCATTTGTTGACCCTACCGAGGAAAACGAGTCTCTTGAGAGACTGCTTTCTTCTTGGGGATATTACATCACACTTTTCTTCGAGATCTTTTCGGAGAAATTCCATATGATGCAATCCAATTTTGAGGAGATGATGACCTTGTTGACAGCAAACCTTTCGGAGAGAAACTGCTGCATTGCCGAGAGTCTTTGGTTAAGAGGCTTTCTCCGGGGATTTTCTTTAATTCGGGAAAGCGAAAATATCATCTTCAATGGTGAAGAGTGACATCTATCGAACGTCTTCTTACCTTTCAGAGGTTCAAGTTATGAAAGTGGTCGAGGACCGTCTCCAGTCCAGAAATAAACTGGGGGAAAGATTGCTTAGGTGACGCTTTCCCGGACGAAGAAAGAACTTGCAACCTTACCGGTGGGAGAACGTCATCACTTGGGGATGAGACTGACCAAAGTGATAATAATGCAACATATGTATGAATATGAATTAATTATGCATGATGTATGTATGTTTATGCTGACGAAACATACGCGACATACAAGCTAGTGAATGAACACGACTAGATACTCGGCCACTGCGGGGGATGAAAAGTACCACTGGTTCAAGATAGAAATCTTGCCTTGCTTAGGAGAGGTAAACCCTGTGGGGAAGACGCAATTGTCAATCGGTCTTAAGAGATACGAACTCTGTCGGGGATATCAGATGGGACATTACATCTGACACAGTTGATCCTTCATTCAGGTGCACTGGTTTAGAAGGAGTACTTTGATTCTGCACTCTGAGGTTCAATCACCTCGGGAGAAACTATCGATGTTCTTTTTGATGTTCAAAGTCAAAAGGAATTGCCATCTTTATTTTAAAAGCAGAAAAAATTTGACAAGTAAATTCATTTTTGTTTTATTTCAAGAATTGTTGATCATATTAAAAATATCATTCTGTAAAGCTAAAACAAATGAGAATTGCAAACAAAGGCACTAGGGCTCGAATTTTATTGATAGGATGGAAATCAGCCAAACGCGTGATCCGATAGAGCATTTACAAAGTTTAGAAAATGGTAATTTTAAGGGAGAAGGGCTACATTTAAACATAACAACCATTATCCTTCTACCAACTTTGAATTATGGACATCCTGAGCTTCTGTCGAAGATGACCTTGACTGGAAGTTTGTCGACGAATAGTGTTACCACTGGGGATTTCACCTTGTCGGACGTAGTTACTTGCCATGAATCCCTAACTTTTGCCTGGATTGTCTTTTGAGGTTTCTAATCCATCAGGATGATTTTTTACTTATGTCTCTAATTTTTTCCCAGACCACCCTTTCGGGTTTTCAACCCACCGAGATGTTTTTTTTTTATTATTTAGGCGATGTATTTCTTGACTACGTCAATATTTGTGGGGTAGGCAAATTCTTCTCAGTCCATGGTTGCGAGTCTTAAGGCGCCTCCTGAGAAGTCTTTCTTGACCACACAGGGGCCGTCATAATTCGGAGTCCATTTGCCCCGGGAATTAGTGAGAAATGATTGTATCTTTTTGAGCACAAGGTCTCCTTTCCTGAAGACGCGAGGTCGGACCTTTTTGTCGAACGCTTTCTTCATTCTTTGCTGATACAACTGACCATGGCACATAGCCGTTATTCACTTTTCTTCGATCAGATTCAATTCATCGTGTCGACTTTGACACCATTCATCCTCTGTTAGCTTAGCTTTCATCAATACCCGGATTGATGGGATCTCTACTTCTATGGGGAGCACTGCTTCCATGCCATATACTAGAGAGAAAGGGGTTGCCCCTGTTAAAGTGCGGACAGATGTGCGATAACCGTGAAGAGCAAAAGGCAGTATTTTGTGCCAGTCTTTGTAGGTTACAACCATCTTTTGAATAATCTTCTTGATATTCTTGTTTTCCGCTTCTACTGCTCCGTTCATCTTAGGTCGGTAGAGAGATGAGTTATGGTGTTCGATCTTGAACTCAGCACACAACTCTTTCATCATCTTGTTGTTCAAGTTAGATCCATTGCCAGTAATGATCTGGCTTGGAACACCATAACGGCAGATGAGATTGTTCTTGATAAATCGGACCACGACGTGTCGGGTTACATTGGTGTTTGACGCTTCTTCGACCCATTTGGTGAAGTAGTCAATGGCTACCAGGATGAACCGATGTCCGTTTGAAGCCTTGGGTTCAATCATGCTAATCATGTCGATTCCCCATATAGAAAAGGACCATGGAGAAGAAAGAACTTTGAGATGTGTTGGCGGTACATGGATTTTGTCTGCATATATTTGACACTTGTGACACTTCCTCATGTACTTGTGGCAATCGGATTCCATGGTCAACCAATAGTATCCCGCTCTCAGAATTTTTCTCACCATTGTGTGTCCGTTGGCATGAGTGCCAAAGGATCCTTCGTGAATTTCTTTCATCAATAGTTTGCTTCTGGTTTGTCTACGAATCAGAGCAAGACCATGTCGAAATTTCTCTTGTAAAGTGTATCACCGGTCAGGAAGAAGTTGCCTGCCAATCTTCTGATGGTTTTCCTGTCTTTTCTTGATGCCCCAGGTGGGTACTCTTGTTTCTGAAGGAAGCATTTGATATCGTGATACCAAGGTCTGTCGTCTATAACTGCTTCGATCGCGAAGATGTAAGCGGGCCTCTCAAGGCGCATTATGTCGATCTTAGGTACGTTATTCCAATGATTTATAGCAATCATGGAAGAGAGTGTGGCTAATGCATCAGCCATGTGATTCTCTTCACGAGGGATGTGATGAAACTCGATTCTGTTGAAGAATGGTAACAATCTTCTCGCGTAATCTTTGTAAGGAATCAGTCCTGATTGGTATGTGTTCCACTCTCCTTTGATCTGATTTATAACCAAGGCTGAGTCTCCGTATACATCCAAATTCTTTATCCCTAAGTCAATTGCTTCTCCGAGACCCTTGATATAAGCTTCGTATTTGGCCTCATTGTTTGTGCATTTAAAAGTCAGTCGGGCAGTGAAAGGAATGTGGGTACCCTGAGGTGTCACGATGATTGCCCCAATTCCGTTTCCATAATTGTTGACAGCTCCGTCATATATTAATCCCCATTGGGAACCTGGTTCTGGCCCTTCACTGGGTAGTAGTTCATCGCAATCTTTCATTTTCAAGTACGTGACATCTTCGTCTAGGAAGTCAAATCCGACTGATTCCTGATCGTAAATCAGTTGATGAGCCAAATGATCGGCTAAAATACTTCCTTTGACGGCTTTTTAAGCATGGTACTCTACGTCGTATTCCGATAATAACATCTGCTAACGGGCAATCCTTCCCGTGAGAGCAGACTTTTCAAAGACGTACTTGATCGGATCCATTTCGGAGATTAACCAAGTAGTGTGACAAATCATGTACTGGCGAAGACGTTTGGCTGCCCACGCCAGAGCGCAGCAAGTTTTCTCGAGCATAGTGTGCCGAGTCACACAGTCGGTGAATTTCTTGCTTAAATAGTAAATGGCAGATTCTTTTCTTTTTGTTTCGTCTTATTGGCCAATTACACAACTCATAGAGTCTTCCAAGACTGTTAGGTAAATGATCAGTGGTCTTCCCTCCACTAGAGGTGATAGGATTGGTGGATTCAACACAGATTCTTTGATACCGTTGAATGCTTTTTGGCAATCTTCCGTCCATACACAGCTCTGATTCTTTCTGAGGAGTTTGAAGATTGGCACGCATGCCGCGATCATGAGGGATATGAACATTGAGATGTAATTCAAACGTCCCAAAAATCCTCTGACTTGTTTTTCAGTCTTTGGAGATGGCATTTCTTGAATGGCCTTGACCTTGTCAGAATCAACCTCAATTCCCTTTTGGCTGATGATGAATCCTAAAATTTTTCCTGAGCGAACATCGAACGTGCATTTGTTGGGATTCAGGCAGAGTTTATATTTTCTCAGACCCTCGAATAGCTTCGACAGGTGTGTCACATGCTCTTCTTCCGTTCTAGACTTGGCAATCATGTCATCGACATACACTCCGATTTCTTTGTGCATCATGTCGTGAAAGAGAGTTGTCATGGCCCTTTGATAGGTTACCCCGGCGTTCTTTAAACCGAACGACATTACCTTGTAACAAAAGGTGCCACATGGGGTGATGAAAGAAGTTTTCTCCATATCTTCCGGTGCCATTTTGATTTGATTATAGCCCGAGAATCCATCCATGAAGGAGAAGACTTTGAACTTTGTTGTATTGTCTACCAACATGTCTATGTGTGGTAAGGGGAAGTCATCCTTTGGACTTACTTTGTTCAGATCCCTATAGTCTACACACATACTGACTTTTTCGTCTTTTTTCGGAACTGGCACTATGTTGGCCAACCATTGAGGATATTCTGAGGTGGCAAGGAAACCTGCATTAATCTATTTCTGTACTTCTTCTTTAATTTTGATGGCCATATCCGGGTAATTTCGTCTCAGCCTTTGTTTCAACGGAGGATATTATGTCTTTAGTGGTAAACGATGTTCCACAATACTAGTATCCAACCCCAACATGACCTGATAGGACCAAGCGAATACATCGGGAAACTCTTTGAGAAGTTTTATCAAGCTTTCTTTGATAGTCGGACTGAGCAGTGCCCCAATCTAAACTTCCTTCTTTTCTTCCTCTGATCCCAAATTGACCGTTTCCAACGGATCTTTGTGGGACCTTTCCTCTTGCCTGAGTAGTCGGGAGATCTCCTCTGGAATTTCTTCGTCCTCTTCTTCTTCAACTTCAAATACCGGGAATTCAAAGTTGGGAGAAGGCATTGGATCGTATGTTTCAATGGGGTTTAAAACAAGCAATCTGCATGACGTGATGATTCATTTTTTTAGAAGAGATAAAGAGAATGCAAGAGTGTGTGCAGTGTATTTTCTGAAAAATGCTTGTTTTTATTTTTGGCCTATTTTTAGAATTACCATTTTCTGAAAACCAAAAATTGAAAACAACAATAAATACGGGAATGACAGAATGACGTTTATTTATTTATGATTTTGTTGATTCTTGAAATACAACCCTATAAAACAAAACTCTGTCGCTTTGGGCGAAGCGAAGAGGAACTTTTACAGAAAAGTGAGCCCTATAAAAACATCCGTTTAACCTGGGCAGTGTGAAAGGTTAAAAAAAAGACGGCAATTACTTAGACTTATGGACGACTTTCGGGACATCGACAACAACCCATTGGCGAAGAACTCCTCGGTGAATCACAAAGTCTGGTACCTTCTTTCTTGGTTTGTCCTTAGAAATGACGCTGATTTCTAGCGGAGCAGGACCGTTGGAGTCTTCCTCCCTAGAAGAGTTGTCATAAACGAACTCTTCTATTGTATCTTCCTTAATGTTTTCACTCTCAAGAGGATCTCCCCATCCAGTTATCTGGATGTCCTCGTATCTGATACAAGAGATTTCATGAGCGGTGTACTTGACTAAGAAGTCGTAATTACCACTCGGTTGTCCTAAAGTGTCCCATACTTCTGTGGGAACGGAGGAGTCATCTTTCTCAATGACGTTAACCTCAGGAAAAGCATAGTTGATGAACTCTGGTCCTGCACTCTTTGCAGATTCATCATTGAGTTGGATATCTTTGGAATGTCCTGAGTAATGATCCCATAACTCGGTGGGAATGTGAGTATTCCTTTCAATATTACTCAGCTGATAGGCATCGTTTGGCTGACTCTTTATCCTCAAGTCTTCTGGGTACGGCTTCCAGATAGGCAAGTCATCCAGGGGATCATAATAGTCTTGATCGAAGTTGTCCTTCATTAGATCATCTTCTAGTGAGTTAGGTGGAGCACGACATCCCTCAGGATCACAATCTCCGTAGATCATTCGAACGTCTGATCTTGGTATATATCTCAGGCCCTGCTTGGGAAAACAGAATGGCATGTGTGTTTCTTCCTGAGACATATAACCATTGTCGTTGAGATAAGATTTCCATTCCTCATCCGTATCGGAGGAGTCACTCTTATTGATGATGTGTACTTCTTGAGACACTGGGTGGAGGAAGCCTCCACTGTGAAATAAGTCCTGATTGGGACGAGAACTTTCGTCTTTAATAGTCTGGGTATAGGCTGAGGAGAAACCAAGACCTTTCTTTGTCTTGTTATTCGTAGGAATTATGAGCTGTCCCCATCCCTTTACGTTATTGCTCTCGATCACTTTGAGAGCATCTTTGTATGAGGAAATCGACGTCCCTCTATCTGATCAATTTTCATTGCTCACCGAGAGTGCTTGGAACTGGGTTCCAACAACCTCCTCGGGTTTTACACAGGAGAATGATGATAATTTGCTCACTATTAAGGCTTGCTCTCCGCATACGATGACTAACTTGTCATTCTTGACGAACTTCAGCTTCTGGTGAAGTGTCAAAGTGACTGCCCCAGCTTCGTGTATCCAAGGTCTTCCTAATAAACAACTATAGGCTTCCCGGATGTCCATGACCTGGAAATTGACTTGGATAGTGTAAGGATCGATGGTTATGGGAAGATCAACTTCGCCGATAACTATTTTCCTGTATCCGTCAAAGGCTTTGACGATGACCTCGCTGCCTCTCATCGGGGCTCCTTGAAATGATAGTCGTATCAAAGTTGACTTTGGCATAACATTCAAAGACGATCCTGTGTCTACCAGTACGCTGGCTAAAGCATCGTCTTGGAAGTTGACTGTAATGTTAAGCGCCATATTGTGATTTCTGCCTTCTTTCGGCAGGTCTTCATCACTGAAACCTAAATTGTTGCAGGAAGTGATGTTGGAAATGATGTTGTCGAACTGCCTTACCATCACATCTTGTTCTACAAAAGCTTGCTCTAAAACTTTCTGCAGAGCTTTCCTGTGAGCTTCGAAACTGAGCAAGAGAGATAGCACAGAGATTCTCGATGGTGTTTGCAACAGTTGGTCTACAATATTGTACTCACTTTTCTAGATGAGCTTCAACATCTCATCGTTGTTTTTTACTAGTTCTAGATGACTAGATTAACTGACTGGTTGATTAGGAACTTCTGTTTAAGGTTCCTTTTCTTTGGCGGGTTCTCCAACTCCTCTGTTGAAGATTTGGTCGCTCCATGTTACTCGACTGATATCGGCGATGTTTATGACAGAGAGTAATGGAGTTTCCTTTCCATTTTCGATAGTTGTTGCACTGTATTTGTAAGAGATATCCTTCTCTGATTTGTACGACATTGGACTTGGCAGGTAGATAACCACAGGAGCTTTTTTATTTTTCTGACCGTTATAGGCAACCTTAATCAGTTCCTGGTTGGGAACCTTTCTACTATCAAGAGGAATTCTTGATTCATCGAGTAGAGGGATTATAGCGTAAATGTCTTTGGTCCTCCCATGATCGGAGATTATGACAACGTCTTTGCTTTGATCAGGGAGATAGTTTTGTATCACGTTGATCGACCCAGAACTTGAACATTGTCGAATCTCTTTTAGGTCCAACTGATTTTGAAGAGTCGCTCGTATGAGGTAACATCCTTTGTGGTTCTCTGAAAAAATTCTACAGCGCTCATAGTTGTGGGGTCGCACTCGGCTTGAGCGGACATCCTAACTTTAATGCCTATCAGGATTCCCGTCGGTCATATTAATCTGTTGTGTAGCTTCATCCAGGTAGATTGGAAGCCATCAGTGGTCCAACAAGTGTTAAAGTGATCTTTGGACAAGCACACACCCTTGGTCATCTTCACGACATTGTTCACAGTCCAGATAATCATGTGAAGCCAAAAATCTGAGCCTGACTTGCTTAGCGTGTAATTCTACCAGACTGGTATTTATCAAGCGTAAGTCAAAGATCTGAACCATATTGACTTGATGGTTATTTCTCTCACGATAGTCTTGGATCCATCCAAGATCCATCTGACGTTGGAGGGCCTCTTGTACAAAAGAGCATCCCTGATTGCTTGTTGAGCAGATCGGACAGGTGTTATAATCGTGTCGTGGCAGATTATGGTATTGACTTTGCCTTGAGTGAATCAAAACCAAATTGACGTTCATCGCAAGGATGTCGTGGTTCTGAACAATGTTGGGATGCGCATGGGCCATGTGGACTTCACGGATTCGGTGATCCAGGATCCAAGTCAGATCCATTTGTTCTTGTAGAGTTGATTGTACTACGGAACACCCCTGGTTATTCTTTGAGCAGATATCACACTGGTGATAATTGTGAGGCGGTACATGATCGTACCCACTCTGTTTGCAATGCAACCTGACCAGATTGGTTCCTAATAGGAGTACATCGCAAATTTGATAATTGCGGCTAAATTCTTCTTCTATTAAATTTACTGCAGTCTTTTAATGTTGTGGCAACGGGTTCGTCTGAACATTCGGATTAGTATCTTTGAAAGATATGATCCCGTTCCTGACAAGCTTCTGTACATCAGACTTGAAGCTGAGATAGTTCTTAATGTTGTGCCCCGATCCTCCTTGATGGTAAGGGCAAGTTTGATCCGCTTTGAACCAAAAAGGCGGATTTTCTGGTATTGTAAGAGGAGTCCTAGTTTAGACGTGCCCCTTGGCCAGTAAGAGTGGAAATAGTTCTGCGTACAAAATCGGTTTAAGGTCAAACCCTGATGGTCGTGTCGTACGATTATTACTGTTGTACTGTGGACGAGCCTGCTGAAGAGGCTACTGTGTCCTTTGCTGATACTGTTGTTGGCTTGGTTGGCTCTGAGCAACCTGAGGTTGATAAATCGGATCTGGCACAGGGTTGATAGCGGGAGTTATTGATGCTACTGGTTGATACCTTCGCCTTTGTTTTCCCAGAGAGATGTTACTAATATCTTGCTCTTTTTTTCTTTTGAAAAGCACTACTGTATATCTTAGTATTGCTAGATGGCTCTGCATCTTTGACCAATCGTCCTTCTCGGACTGACTCTTCAAGGCATACTCCCATGTTCACCATTTCAGTGAAGTCACTGGGCGCACTTGCAACCATTCGGTCGTAATAGAATGAGCTTAATGTTTTCAAAAAGATCTTGGCCATCTCCTTTTCCTCAAGAGGGGGATAGATCTGGGCGGCAATTTCACGCCATCTCTGAGCATATTCTTTGAAGGTTTCTTTGTCCTTCGGTGACATTGCTCTGAGCTGATCCCTATCTGGTGCCATGTCCAAGTTGTATTTATACTGCTGAACAAAGGCTGCACCGAGATTTCTGAAAGTACTGATCTTGGTGTGGTTTAAACCCATGTACCAATTGAGTGCGGCACTGGTTAAACAGTCTTGGAAATAATGGATCAGTAGCTATTGATTTTCTGTATGAGTTGACATCTTTCGAGCGTACATCACCAAATGACTTTGAGGGCAAGAGTTGCCTTTGTATTTTTCAAAGTCAGCCGCCTTGAATTTGTGCGGGATCTTTACATTAGGGACTAGACAGAGGTCCGCAGCGTCTTTTATGAATAAGTCTTGACCGCGAATGGCATGCAGTTCCTTCTGCATTTACAAGAATTATTCCTGGAACTCATTCATCCTTCCGTATATGTCTTCGTTTCCACCAGAAATCGCTTGCGGAATCTGTCCTTTTGGGACAGTGTGTACCACTGGTTGTGGTATGGACATTACAACAGTGATTCTTGGCGCTTCAGTGTCCTAAAGTTTGTAACCTTTAGGAGTTACCGTCGTAAACCTTGCGTCTTCACTTTTCCGAAGTTTGTAACCTTCAGGTCCAGTGGTTCCTGCTGCAGTTTCTTGGTCTTTAGTAACCGGCGGGACGTATCCTTCAGGGATAAAGTTGAGAGGCATGCCCCAGGGGCGACCTTTAGGCATGTTGTACCAAGGATGATTCTCATGCGTCTCCATTATGGGCGTAGATGTGATCTCGGAGATCACAATCCTTTGTTGTTGCTTCTGAGCTGCTGCCAGGGATTGCATGTCATTGTGAAGTTTTTCCAAACTTTCCTTTAGAGCGTCGACTTCTTCTGTCAGCTTTCTGTTCTCTTCCTCGAGATCGTCCATTTTCTATTGTCAATTGGCCCGAGTATTGTATGAGTGAGACAGTTTGACTCTAGAATTGTGACACATACGTGAGACTCGAAGATAAGAAGAACGCGTTATTTGAGAATGATGAATGATATGCAATGATATATATTTTTAGTTTTTGTTTTAATAAAAAAGAAACTTCAATAAATAGATTGTAAATATCATACAGTAGGGTGAGACCCCTTTCATTGAATTCGAAAGATTGCAGTATGTTACAAGGAAAAGTACAGTATTTTACAAAGTGCTGTAGGAAAATGGCTAAGCTTATGGATCCTGAGTTCTCTCTATAGAGATCTCAGATGCTGGTTCTGGTATTTTCCTTTTCTTTAACCGGGGCTCTTCAGCCGTTGTCGGGTTGTTAGTCCTTTTCCAAGTTAAAGGAGCGAGCAAGTTTCTTCGGTCTTCTTGACTCTCTATAACATGTTATTCTAATATATTAATCAGAGCATCCTTCTCCTTTAACAGTTCCTGAATCTTGGTACCTTCCACATTTAGGATTTAGTACTTGTTTTTCCAAGAGCTCTTCTAACGTTGAACTTTGTTGAGAGCTACCTGGAGTTTTTCCGTATCAGACATGAAATAAAGGATAGATTCCTTTAACGGAAAAACTTCTGGGCGAGGGTAAGGCATCCTCAGCTTGAGGGCTCTAGTCTGCACCCAGTGGAGATAAGGCTCCATGGAGATATAGTTTGGTCTTCTTAGAGACTATCTTCCTTTCTTGTGAATATGTTGCCAGGCATGCACTATTTCCTTTTTTAGTGCCCTGTCATTTTCCCCTTCCTTAAAGAAAAGACCTTCCAGATGAACATTATGCGGGATATTCTTCATCGGGTATCTGAATTGACGGCGAACTAAAATTGGATGATAGTTGATTCCTCCTTTAGTTTCAATGAAGGGTATGTTAGGGAAATTTCCACATCTGTCGATGATCTCTATCCCTTCGTAAATCCTATTGTACCAATCTATGTCAGAGTTGGTAAGGGACATAATCCTTTGTGACCAACGTAGAGTACTTTTGTGATCTGAAAAAGCAGCAGACTTGGGTAAATGGGAAATGAACCATTTATAGAGTAAGGGTACACAACATGTGATCATTCCTCAACTCTACAAATTCCTTAAGTATACAGAATAATAAGCATCTGCTAGCAAGGTTGGTACAGGGTTTCCAATCAGAAATATCTTAATAGCATTGGTGTCAACGAAGTTGTCAATGTTGGGAAAAAGGAATAACCCATATGTGAATAGGACAAAGATGTCTTCGAAAGTAGTTATGTTTCCTATACTGGCAAAGTACAGGGCTTTCTCTATCAGGAATTTAGCCGGTAAACCCTGGATTCCTCCTTTAGTGGTCATGTGAGTCCTAACTTATGACTTGTCCAAAGAGATTTCTCTTGCAATGGTTTATTCCTTTGGAATTTCTTCCAGTCCAGAAAATGGAGCTTGATCAGTGATAGGTAAATCAATTAGGTGAGAGTACTCCTCTAGTGTTGGTGTTAGTTGGTAATCCGGAAATGTAAAGCAATGATAAACCGGATCATAGAACTGAATTAGCGTAGATAGGATTCCTTCAACTACATGGACCCTTAATAGAGACAACAGTCCTCCATGCTTAGCTCTGAAAGCATCAGGGTTGGTAATCATCCTTGCCAACCTCCTTAAATCCTCTAGTTTTGGAGTTTTGAAGGTGTACTTATGCGTCTTTCTTCTAACGAAATCCATAACGCGATCTTTCTGATATTTGCAATTATTGTTTTAGTTTATTTTAAAAAAAGGAAGAAATTTTTATTTGTTTAAGAGTTTTTTAGATGAATGCATGAATGTAGCACACAAAAACATTGAAAAAACATGGGTTTAAGGGTTCAACGTCACGAGCATGGAGTCATGGCTCTACCCATCCCTAAAGGTGGTACTATTTTGGTCAATTTTTTGTACCTATGGAACGGGTTCCTGGTTCCCAAAATCATTGACCCCTCCTAGGGATATCAACAGCAAGCCGGTTCACCCGAGCGAGCTATAGCATCCTAGAATGAATCTCATTTAAGTGTAGTATCGCGTATCAAATATTCTCGATAGTCACCACACTACCAAATGGTCATAGGGTTAATGTCTACTAAATCTTCAGGGTCACGGTTGCCGCACTGGGATAACTTTTTCTTTCATGACAATCGGTCGTTCAACATATAGTATCTACACAGGCCCTCGCCTGATTTGGTGGTCTACCAGGATTGGTTGTTTGGGATTCACTCCCTACAAGTTCCCCTGTCCATGCCACCCCTTATCTTAGGGTTCTCTCAAACTTTCCACATGCGTATCAATCACATTCCCATTGACAGAAAAATAAACACGGATATCAAGTGGGAAATTCCCATTCACTCCCTACAAATTCCCCTGTCTATGCCACCCCTTATCTTAGGGTTCTCTCAAACTTTCCACATGCGTATCAATCGCATTCCCATTGACAGAAAAATAAACACGGATATCCACATGGACCCTCGCCTGATTTGGTGTTCTACCAGGATCGGTTGTTTGGGATTCACTCCCTACAAGTTCCCCTGTCTATGCCACCCCTTATCTTAGGGTTCTCTCAAACTTTCCACATGCGTATCAATCACATTCCACACACACACACACACACACACACACACACACACACACACATATATATATATATATATATATATATATATATATATATATATATATAGTATGTAGTATGATTGCTAACAACCTAGACCTCTTAGGAATTCTAATCCTAGTTTAATCTCCCCAGCAGAGTCGCCATTTTTCTGTAGCGTGCGATTTTTGTCGGTGACGGACCACCTTACCGCCATTTGGTTGGAATTGGGTGCTACTTTCTGATTTCTTATTTATCCTATGAAGCTGGAAAGGAAAGGGAAGCTATCTAAAACTAACCTTGCATGCAAATGTTTTCTTTAACAAATGCTTAAGAGATTAGGGGGTCCGGGGTCAGGTTATACAATGGGGAGTTGTCAATTACTCATCCTATATATGGTTATCCATAGATCGTTAGCAATTTTTATTGTTTTCTACTTACTGGTGTTTATCTGTTTATTGGGAAAGTTTCTCCTTTGGGAGTGTTTTAGAGAGAGTATTTTTTTTGAAGTCGGGTTTTTCCGATTTTTTTGGTAAGGTACTAGGCCTAAAGTTTTTATTATATGTGCTCGCTAAGATTTCGCAATCTTATGCCTACGTATTCCCGTTAAAGAAAACAGTGAAATCAGAGCAAACGTAGTTCCTCCTATTCTATGGGAGGAAAAAGATGATGTTTGGTGTCTTGTTTAAAGCCCAAGATTGAAGCTAAAGGTTATTTGTGTCTTGTTCAAAACCCATGATTGAAGCTAAAGGTTTGACTGAGAGAGAATTTGTCATCTCTAAGGGAGATATCTCATCTGTTTATCACAACTATTGGGGGTCTGATTATAAAGGAGAATTACTTTAACTGGGATATGAGAATACAGCAATGCCATAATTTCCTTTATGAGGGATTTGTCCTGAAGGAGGAAACTTTAACTCAGTGTTGAGCAATGCCATTTTTCCTTAGGAATCTTTCATGCTAAGAGAGGGACATTGGCTTGGATGTAAATAACCCAGAGGCTTGCCACTTATAGAAATTAGATGAAAGAAGGGGATTTACCAGGATAAGTGATGGACTACAGCTTGGATTTTTGAATCAACAAGTGTGCCACTTATAGCAGTTATCTGAGATTAGGGTTTGTTTTGATTTTCGATTTTGATGTGTGATATACAGAGAAAATGTCTTCCTACAGAGAGATTTTTGAGTTCCTCTGAGGGGATGTTGATTTTTGTGTGCCTTGATCAAAGCCCAAGGTTGAAGCTAAAAAGTTGTTTTTGTCATGTATAAAGCCCAAGATTGAAGCTGAAAGATTGACTCTATTAGGGAGTTTTATTCTTGTACAAAGCCCAAGATTGAGGCTGAAAAAAGACTGACTCTTTTGGGGAAATCATTATACAAAGCCTAAGAGGAGGCCGAAAGGAATTGGCTCTTCCGGGGAAATATTTTGTCTGTCTTGTACAAAGCCCAAGATTGAGGCTAAAAGAGATTGATGAAGGTGTGAAAAACTCAAGAAAGGGGGGTTTGAATTGGTTTTTCAAAATAAACTTGTTTTTAGAAAATAAATTCTTTTTATAAAACCCTTCCTTTTAATGTCATTCCTTTGTTGAGAATCAAGTGATGAACACGTTATGTTTATACTAGTTCACTTGAGAAACCCTCAAGTTAGTTTAGTCCACCCGCCAAGGTGATTTTGCCTCTCTCAGCGAGGTCTTAATCCACTATTCAATCAAATCAGTACAATGCACGAGCCAAACCACTGGTGACTAACACAACCTCTAAAACTCTCAAGTTTTAGACTTCTCAAGTTAATACAACCTCTCAGGTCTTACTCAAGGAACAACCTCTAAGACACTCGACTTAGACTTCTCAAGAAATACCACCACATGGTCTTTCTCAAAGAACACACAAACCTAAGTTTGAACAATTTACGTTTACAGAAATATGCTTCTATACAAGCTGCAAATGTAAACACGTTTTTTACCAGAATGACTTAAGAAAGATTTTAGATAGAGAGAGTATTGCAGTAGCGTTCTTGTGTGTCTTTCTTCAAGTCTTTTGCTTCCTTTTATAGCCGTGTAGAAAGAGTCGTTGAAATGTAATCATGATAGCTTAACTAGGCTGGCGGCTAGAAGCGTGAGGACATATAATAGCTTTTGCATGCTGCGCGTCATGTTTTTGTCAGAATATCTTTGATTGTACCGTTGCACAGTTACCAAGATATTTTCACTTGAATTAAGGTACAGCTGTACCATGTAGCTTTGTCTTCTTAGCTTCTTAACTTTAGAGGCTTTTCACGAGCATGAGTAAGAAGGGAAAACATCGCTCGGTTTTTGAGATTATCAATTCTTCTAATCTTTAGAGTCTCTAGTACTTGGTTTTCAGAACCTCGATCGCTTGGTGTGTTGTCTTCATATCTTCAGAGGCTTCTTATAGTATTTGGTTGAAGCATGAGTAGAGACTTGATTTAGGTCTTCAGAACCTTGATTCATAGAGCTTATGACTTTAGCATCTGGACTTCGTTCGACCAGAACGTATGTCTTCAGATCTTCAGAACCCGTTCTCTTTTCCTTTTATATCAGAGTGTGTAGGCGGAGTATTTTACTTTAAACATCGTGTTCACGCCAATTTACGGAAGCATAATCTGTTTGTTACATTCTCAGAAATAACAACCATTAGTTGTACAAAATTGTTCATACAAAAATACTCATTTGGTATCATCAAAACTTAGAGATAAAATTGAAGAACCAAATCATGTTCTCACAATCTCCCCCTTTTCGATGATGACAAAACTATGTATTTTGATGACACAATTTTGATATATATATATATATATATATATATATATATATATATATATATATATATATATATATTGTCGCTCCCGGGATTTTCATCCAAGTACAAACGCGAAAGTGGCACCGAGACAGAGTCGCCAGCAATGTGTATTTATCCCAAGAGAGGGAAAGGAAACACCGCGTAAACCTGAGAGAAAGGAAAAGCATGGTCTTACGACCAAGAGAACTAGGTTCGGGAGTCGGTTACGCACGGGGAAGGTATTAGCACCCCCACGCGTCCATCGTACCCGATGGGATCCACGCTTGCTGTTTCGATCAAAGGGTGTAAAGAAAGGATACTGGAAAAGGAACTGAAAGAAAGAAAGGAGAAAGAAAAGAAAAGGAACGGGAAACAAATGTAGGGAAAATAAAAGAAGTGCTCGCATGGGCCCTACCCCCACTGCCTACGTATCTCATCGGGAGCATGAGAATCAGAGCGACGTAGTTCCCCTCACTAGGGATGGATTGTTTGTGTTTTTTAGAGAACGGCTTACGTTCTAGCTCAGGTGTTGCAGGCTCGCTGGTCCGAGTGCGTTACCGTCTTGCAAGAGAACGAGTAGAAGCGCGTTCGTGCGTTGAGAATGAATGAGATGAGAAAAGAATTCCCGAAGGAAAGACGTTATTGTTTGTTTTTGTCTTTTAGAAGTTTTTTCCATTTATTTGCATATGACAGTGTATCTGAATCTTAGTCATTGGAATGTGTACATTCTCACATTCCAAGATGGAATGGGTAAGAAAGCACACTAAGAGTGAAGAAGACCCCCACACTTAGTTCCAATTGTCAAGGTTCAAACACACTAGCGTACTTGTATTTATTAAGTGTTTTTGTTGATTAAGAAATGAAGAAGTTTTTTTATTATTTGCACCTTCAACAAGTATTGCATTTAAGTCCCTCATACAAGATCAAATGTTTAACACATTGACCCAAGATGGGCTATATGCTACACATTCTAAGATTACAAGAGAAGACCCCTTATAATCTTTTCTTTATATGAAAGGCCTAAATGCAATAAATGCCTACCTTTATTATATGTTTTGAATTTTCTTTGAGATGAGAAGATGAAAGACTCAAGAGAGGGTAAAGGTAAAAATCTATATGGACTAAGACTCAATCCTAATTGATTAGTTAAGGGAGTGATCCTAAAGTTTGTGAGGTTTCAACCTAAAGTCTAAAGAAAGAATGAATTAAACAATTCACTTCTAAAGTAGAAGATGAATTGTAATTCACAAAGGGAAAGTGATGAGTTATTAAAAGAAAGCACATAAGTGCTTAACAAAACATAGAATGGAATTGTAAAAGAGAAAGGATAGAAGTTGAATGTGGATTCCTTATCCACACTCAATTGAAACTTGCCAAAGCCCCTACATGGTTAGTAAACATGTATAAGAAGCATAAGAAGTAAAAGAACATGTGATGCATCATAAAACTCAAAAGAATTAAATGAGAAACCAAATCCTAGAGCCACAACCAGAATGGGCATCATATGGACAACAAGTGAATATCATCATACAAGTGCAAGTGAATAAGCAATAATCATCACCCATTAGCATTTAAACATGTTACAAGAAGAAGGGGTAGATGAAAGATGGAAAGAAATGAAGAGGACATGCATAAATGGAACATGTAAATCAACAACCAGAATTGAAACTAAATGGAAAATGGTTTATAAACATCTCAAAAGTATTTATGAATCAACTTCAAGACATTCAAGAAGTAATATAAGAAGAATTGAAATGAAAGTTCAAAAAGAAAGTGCAAACAATACATGTTAATGATGCACAAAGTTCAAATTGAAATGAACATGTAAAGATGACCTATAATGTGTATCAAAGACCTATAATATCATATGAATGGCTCATAACATATGCAAATGCTCATACAAATGTGCACAAAAGAATTCATGTAAACATGCACTAAAGTTGTAATGACATGCCATGGATTATACTTCCAATGTAATGCATCAAACAAAGACCAAATGGATTCATGAAAATTATGCCAGCATATTATTGGAATGCCTAGGTCAGAAATGCATCATACATCAAGATAGCATGTAAAAATTCAGAGCAAAATGACTTCAAACAAAGCAATTAGGTCAAATTGAAACATCATGCAAAGTGGTGCAAATATAGGCATCAAAACATGTAATAAAGTGACCTAAAAAATCAAACAAAAATCATCTAACATGCTTCAATGTATTAGTGAATCAATGCAAAAAGAATCATGTCAAAACAGTTGGTAATGAGCAAGAACAAAATTAAACAAATTCATGTATCATGCTTAGAATGCATCTAAATGGAAATTCAAAGAAAATTATGGACCAGGGGTAAAAAGGTCATAAAATCAAGAAATAAAATCATGGAAAATTTCCTAAATGTTTTAGTGATACTCATGAATTTTTGTGGAATTTTATGATGATATTTGGTATTTTTAAAAATTAAAAATCAAATGTGTAGAAAAAAATGAAAATAAAAAATGGAATGCAAAGGGAAGGGGAGGTGTGAACATAGCAATCATGCAGTTCAAATTAATTGGGCTTGAAAACATGGGGGTGTGGGTAGCAATTTGATTAGGTCCAATAACGCGCACAACACACTAACTACCATGCTCTTTCAGTCAAACCAAGTCAAATCATTCACAACCATCAGATTAAGTCAAGTCAAACACAAAGGTCAAGGTAAGAAAATCTAACACACGCGCATGAGGGCACATACTCACTATCATACACCACACCACACAATGCTTACTCTGATTAAAAACAAAACATGTGCAACGCATGTGCCAATTTTATGTGTTGTCACATTATGGACCACGCGATGAAGAAAAACGAGCGGACAGGATTAAAACATATTAAACCCTAACCATCAAAGCTGCCGGCCGGAGAAGGACCTCCGGTCACCTTCTCCGGCGAGAAACCACCACCTGCAACCTCACAATTTTCCAGAAATGCATAACACATACATCAATCAAAAGCTAAACTTATGCAGATCATGAATGTGCTTATGAAATCCACAAAACACACACACATAGCAAGAACAGAGGAGATTACATTAAGCCCTAGATTTTGCAACTAAGCCTCTAAGAGGCCTATCAACTAGCCGGTTTGAGCAGAGCTTCTAGCAAGCTTAAAACACAAAAAAAAACAAGTAAAAATAGACAGAGATCGTGTAAGGTAATTTCAAGAGTTCAAACCTGAATGATGATGAAACTTGGAATGCACAAGAATACCAGAAGGAGATGCTTCTTCCTTGAGCTTCACTTGGCCAAATAAAGGCTTGAGAGCTTGAATTCGTGCAAAGAATCAACCAGAATTTCAACTCTCTTGATCCTGAACTTCCTTAACTGAACCTATGCACTTTTGTTCTTAATCTCCAAAGTAGAATCAAGATGGAGATGGAGATGATGATGAAATTCGTGTACAGAGAGCGAGAAAAATCAGAGAATGTGGAAAGAATTTGAAGTGTTTTTGAGAGAATGTGGCTGAAAATCAAGTTGTGAGGTGAGATTTCGTTTTATAGTGTGAGTTAACCAAGGTTAAACTGAGTGAGGTTAACTGAGTCACAATGGTTTGAGTGAGTCATCCCTAACTAACTGAGTCAAGTTAGTTAGGGAGAGCCATGATATGGTGTGGCTGGTTCATAACAAACTATGGTGGAGGTGAAATGTGAAGCTGCAGCAAGCAAAACTTGTTATACAAGTTTCCACTCCTTTCCCTTTTTATGATCATGTATAGCACGTGATATGGTGACTGAGGTACATGTTTGGCTAAATGAAGCAATTGTTGGGAGAGTGAGCAATACATGGGCAAGCTGATACAATCAACAATAACCTTCACTTGTTTTTTTTTTGGTTTTATGTGACAGTGAGAACAATAGAGATAGGGTGATTTGAGGATGAATTATTCCATGTAATGTGAATGATTTGGTGAGCTCATGGGTTCATTTGAAAGAGAGTACATTGGAGCACAATGCTGATGTGAAAATTGAAGTGAAATGAGGTTGGAATAAGTTGCGAAATGACTTAAAATACACAAGTTTGGGAACTGGTTATGGGGCGTGGCAAGCAAGTCATGGCATGGCAACTTGGCACACAAAATTTCAGCACAATCAACATGACTTTGAACCAATATATCTCCACTATAACTTGATCAAATGGAATTTTGTCCAACATGAGTATTGAAGATGACACTACAAGGAACAACTTTGATGTTGAAAAGTTTTTCATTTGAGGCCTTTAACCATGAGAAAAATGAGTGTACATTTGGCCCACCACATGTTTGTTAAAATGACTGCGCGCGTGACCTGAAAATCTTGGTCATGACCTAGTTTTGAACCTACTTTGCCCAAACTTTGATCAATCATATCTCCCTCAATTTTTATCCAATGGAGATGTTCTACACATGGATTTGAAGCTTAAAGCAAGACCTTTTGTTGTGGCCTGGTGGAATTTTCATTTGGTGCTTCAATTTTAAATGGCCTTGGTTCAAACTCTGATGCAAAATGGCCAAAACTTGCTCTTTTTAGTAACCCTACTTCACCCAAAAATGGCAACTTTCCACATCTTAATTTTTTCATGATTCCTTTGGAATTTCTTGACCAAATTTTGTACATTGGACATATGTAACATGAATTTCATGATTTTGGGCTCAAAAAGTCAAGAGTTGACTTTTTCCTCTGATTATTTGACTTTGCCCCAATTTCTCTGATTCTTGATCTTTCTTCCAATTGAACCACTTCTAAAACCAATTGAGATGCAATTTTCCACATACATACACTTAAGGACATATGGAATACCATGACATCAAGTTTTGTTCAAAAAATCAAAGATTCCCTGATTTAATGGGAAACCCTAGTTTTGGTGCCCACCTCCTAGGAGAAAAATGTGCAGTCTTCAATTTCAAATTCCTCAGAGTATGTTGTGTACCTTCTTAAAGGATGATGATATATGCCTTTTGAGGATGATTTTGGATCAATGAGCTATCTCTTTTGAGGGTTTTCCTTCAGTTTTTGAACCTCTTGCATAGTGAAAGATGTAATGCTTCAATCTCCCATTGTATCTCTTATCCTTGAGGTTGTGGATGATCAATTGAGATGGTATGAGACATGAAAGACCTCTTGGCTTGCCTTGAGGGCACTTGATTGACCTTTTGTGCTTTGAATGATTCCTTGATTGTCCACCTTCCACCTGATCACATGCCCTGATGGTAAGAAGGATGCCATGCTTCATTTTTCTATGTTAAATGCAATGTAATGTTAATGAGATGGATATGATATGATAAATGATAATGCCATGCTATGATGCCAAAAGGGGAGAGCAAATTTTGGGGTATTACAGTTGCCCCTATTCAAGCGCTGTAGACCTGAATGCCTGAAAGCAATTGCTTTCGGACTTTCAAGGTATATAGTGATTGAATACCAAATATAACCAAAAATTTGCTCTGGATGATGAAGAATAAAAGGGATATAAACCCAACGAGACTGCTGGATTGAATCTTCGATGAAACGTCGGAGAGATCTGTCTTTTGAACGACGCCAGACGGCTACTGGCTTGCCACGCTGCTGGTGGACTTTAATAATGTCTTTTATGCAACTCCAGACGACTACTGGCCTGCCACGCTACTGGTGGACTTTGATAATGTCTTTTGAACGACGCCAGACGACTACTGGCTTGCCACGCTGCTGGTGGACTTTAATAATGTCTTTTATGCAACTCCAGACGACTACTGGCCTGCCACGCTACTGGTGGACTTTGATAATGTCTTTTGAACGACGCCAGACGACTACTGGCTTGCCACGCTGCTGGTGGACTTTAATAATGTCTTTTATGCAACTCCAGACGACTACTGGCCTGCCACGCTACTGGTGGACTTTGAAAATGTCTTTTGAACGACGCCAGACGACTACTGGCTTGCCACGCTGCTGGTGGACTTTAATAATGTCTTTTATGCAACTCCAGACGACTACTGGCCTGCCACGCTACTGGTGGACTTTGATAATGTCTTTTGAACGACGCCAGACGACTACTGGCTTGCCACGCTGCTGGTGGACTTTAATAATGTCTTTTATGCAACTCCAAACGACTACTGGCCTGCCACACTACGGGTGGACTTTCGCAAAATTCCAATACTGGATTACACTCTGCATCCGTGTCAGACATCTCTGCCGACTTTGCTGAGGAACAAAGACCAATGATTTGACTTTGGAGACTCCTGAAAGGATAACCTCTCCACTGGAGAATGAATGAATAATCCGTCTGCTTCGAATTGTCAAGCTTGCCAAAAATAAATTGGACTTGAAGAATAATAAATCTGCCAGGAATCACTTCATCTGTTGGGGGAATGAATTCTGGTCACAGCGATTCCGCCGGGGATGAGAATTTCTTTGTATGGCGTCTTTCTAGGGGAGAGAAGTCATAAAAACTCTGCTTGGGGATCTGTCCAAACCAAGACCCTTTGTAGGGGTTATCCACCTTCTGACCCGGCTGGGGAAAGGCTGTACCATCCTCGTTGAGGAATAGATTCTGTCGATCTGATAAACCTCTGCGGGAAGAACAACAACTCAGCTGGGAGTTGCTGACAAGATTCGATGCTGACCTCTGTGGGGATACCATGACCAGAGATACGATCTTGCTGGGTATCAGGGCTACTCTGCCAGGGATATGCAAATCCTGGTTAGAACATTCCACTGCAACTTGCTAGGAAAGAGTCCTTAGAGATCTGTTGGGGAAACCCAAAGCAAATCCACAGTATTCTGCTGAAGAATATGACTGTCAAGCTTAGGATAAGTACCACAATGCCCCATGTTAGGCGAGCTTCCCTTTAGACAATTCCGTTAGGGATGACGAGTTTATAACAAACTCTGCTGGCGGAAACTGCTTTAAAACGTCTCGTGCCGGGGAATGCCTTTTGAGAGGATTTTATAGAAGACCAACTGTCCTCAAACTCTACTGGGGATGATCAACACTTCATGCTGGGGAAACAAACATGCCCCATGCTTGGACAACACAACAATTCGTCCCCGAAGAGGATGTCATAAGAGGATTTTACAGAAGATCTAGCCTCTTCAAACTCTTGTGACTTCGCTGGGGATAATGACCATCAGTTTCGGTGTCGACGAGACCACTCTTTTGGGGAACCTGTGACCGTTATCGACATAGAAAAGCTTGTAGCTGTTGGAAGGACTGAATAAGAGAATCGACTTAATAAGATGCAACGGTACCCAGTTGAACTTAATTCACTGATATCGACCCGTTATGAACAATCGTCGACCGAACGATGAATGCCGATCTCCTTACCCATAATTGCCCCAGTCTTTTGCGTGGGGTGATTTATTGCTGGTCTTGTGCTTAAAATCATCTGCACCTGCTACCTGCAACAAAAGAATATGCCCACATGCCCCGAATATTGCGTGGCTAGAATCCACCATCCGGGAATATTCAACATTCAAGGTAATTTCAAATGTTTTTTTTTTCGCATGTTATTGCAAGGCCGCCATGTTTTCAAATGCAATGTTTTATCAAAATTAGGACGTTTTTGCAAACAAAGCAATAAAACAAAAATAGAAAGCTTTTTATTGAGATTCAATTTATTGACTGAGAGCCCAGAATAGGCAATTACATCCGGAAGCAATCCCTGGAAAGAGGTGATCGCTGAAAATTGAGAAAAGAAACTATCCTAATGGCAATGTGAAAACGGACTTCCACTGAGTTTCCATTCTGTTATGACCAGTATGTCTTCAAAACTCCCCGACCTTGCCTTCTGAGAAACGATCAGACCAATCCCTATCTTTCAGAACGTCAGTTGTTCAAACGATAATGGGGTACAGATAACTCAAACCGTAGTCATTCGCTTAAATCCCTCTTTTGTGTGGACCGCCCTTTCAGGTTTTCGATCCACCAGGATACCCTTTTTTGCCTAAGTTGCCCTTTCGGGTTTTCAACTTACCGGGTGTACAAATTTTTTCAATTATATCCCTAATTTTTGCCCGAACCTTATTCTGTTTTTGGTTCGCCGGGATGCCTTTTTTTGCCTGGATTTTTTTATTCTTATTATCCAGCGGGTCTATTCATGCGAAGTATTTTTTGACTACGTCCGAGTTGACAGGGGATGAAAAGTCTTCGCCATCCATGGTTGTAAGCAATAAAGCTCCGCCCGAAAAGACCTTTTTAACCACGAATGGACCTTCATAATTAGGAGTCCATTTGCCCCTGTGATCTGTATTGGGAGGAAGGATCCTTTTGAGTACCACATCTCCGACTTTATAAACCCGAGGACGCACCTTCTGGTCAAATGCCTGTTTCATTCTGCGCTGATATAGTTGCCCATGACATACAGCCGCCAATCGCTTTTCCTCAATAAGGCTCAGCTGATCAAATCTGGCTCGTACCCATTCAGCTTCATCTAGCTTAACATCCATCATAACTCTGAGGGACGGAATCTCTACTTCAACCGATAGCACTGCCTCCATACCATATACAAGTGAGAATGGGGTTGCCCCAATGGACGTGCGTACCGACGTTCGATACCCATGCAAAGCAAATGGTAACATCTCATGCCAATCTTTGTACATGACAACCATCTTCTGCACAATCTTCTTGATATTTTTGTTGGCCGCTTCGACCGCGCCATTCATCTTTGGGCGGTACGGAGAAGAATTGTGATGTTCGATTTTGAAGTCCCGGCATAACTCAGCCATTATCTTATTGTTCAAATTAGAACCATTATCAGTAATGATTCTTTCGGGAACTCCATATCTGCAAATGATATCCCGTTTTAAGAAACGAGCGACCACTTGTTTTGTAACATTGGCATAGGATGCGGCTTCAACCCATTTGGTGAAGTAATCAATTGCCACCAAGATGAAACGATGACCATTGGAAGCTGTAGGCTCAATCTTTCCGATCATATCAATGCCCCACATGGCAAACGGCCAAGGCGACGACATGATACTCAACGGATTTGGAGGCACATGCACCTTGTCTGCATAGATCTGGCATTTATGGCATTTGCGGGCATATTTGCAACAATCTGACTCCATAGTCAACCAATAATATCCCGACCTTAACAACTTTTTAGCCATTGCCTGCCCTCCGGCATGGGTACCGAAAGAGCCTTTGTGCACTTCAATCATCAACAAGTCTGCTTCATGTCTATCCACACATCTAAGCAGGACCGTGTCAAAATTTCTTTTATACAGCACGCCATCTTTATTCAAGAAGAAACTACCAGCTAACCTTCTCAACGTCTTCCTGTCTTTGGACGATGCCCCGGACGGGTACTCTTGACTTTTCAAGAAACACTTAATGTCATGAAACCATGGCTTGTCATCAGACGTTGCATCGACCGCAAACACAAATGCTGGTCTGTCAAGGCGGGATACCTCAATCTTAGGTACATGGTTCCATCCTTGCACTTTGATCATGGAAGACAAAGTGGCCAAGGCATCAGCGAACCTATTCTCATCTCGAGGAATGTGGTACAGTTTCACTGTTGTGAAAAACGTCAGCAATCTCCTTGTATAATCTCTATACGGCACTAGATTTGTTTGGTGCGTGTACCAACTCCCCTTCACTTGATTGATTACCAAAGCTGAATCACCAAATATATCAAGGGTCTTAATCCGTAGATTAATCGCCTCCTCGATCCCCATTATACAAGCTTCGTACTCTGCTTCATTATTGGTGCATCCGAAAGTTATTCGGGAAGTGAAAGGCACATGAACACCTTCCGGCGTGATAAGAACCGCTCCAACTCCGCACCCATTCATATTGACAGCCCCATCAAACATCAGACTCCATTTGGATTCAGGGTCTGGCCCCTCCTCCGGAAGTGGTTCCTCGCAGTCTTTAGCTTTGAGAAACATGATGTCCTCATCAGGGAAGTCAAATTTCATGGGTTGGTAATCATCAATCGGCTGTTGCGTAAGATAGTCGGACAAGATACTTCCTTTGATGGCCTTTTGTGAAGTGTACTGAATGTCATACTCTGTCAAGACCATTTGCCACCGTGCAACTCTGCCTGTCAATGCTGGTTTCTCGAAAATGTACTTGATAGGATCCATTTTTGAAATCAACAAGGTCGTGTGCCTAACCATATATTACCTCAATCGCTTAGCGGCCCATGCAAGCGCACAACATGTCTTTTCAAGCATTGAGTATCGGGACTCACAATCATTGAACTTTTTGCTCAGGTAGTAAATAGCATGCTCCTTCCTACCTGTCTCGTCATGTTGACCGAGAACACAACCCATGGAACCTTCAAGCACTGTCAGATACATTATCAGCGGTCTCCCTTCAACTGGAGGCATTAGAATCGGAGGTTCCTGCAAGTATTCTTTTATCTTATCGAATACCAATTGGCAATCGTCATTCCACCTGACCGTTTGATCTTTCCTTAACAATTTAAATATTGGCTCACACGTGGCTGTTAGGTGAGATATGAACCTTGCAATGTAGTTCAATCTACCCAAGAAACCACGAACCTCTTTTTCTGTTCTCGGTTCAGGCATTTCTTGTATTGCTTTCACCTTGGCAGGATCAACCTCGATTCCTCTTTCGCTCACAATGAAACCCAGTAACTTTCCAGAACGCACCCCAAACGTGCACTTGTTTGGATTTAATCTCAGACGGAACTTTCTCAACCTTTTAAACAGCTTTTTCAGGTTAATCAGATGTTCCTCTTCTGTTCTCGACTTGGCAATCATATCATCTACATAACATTCGATCTCCTTATGAATCAAGTCATGAAACAATGTCACCATCGCCCGCTGGTACGTTGCCCCTGCGTTTTTCAATCCAAAAGGCATTACTTTATAACAATATGTACCCCACGGAGTAATGAACGTGGTCTTCTCCATATCTTCAGGTGCCATCTTGATCTGGTTGTACCTGGAGAAACCGTCCATAAATGAGAACACTGAAAACTGAGCTGTATTATCGACCAGCACATCAATATGAGGTAGTGGAAAATCATCTTTCGGGCTAGCTTTATTAAGATCTCGATAATCCACACACATTCTCACTTTTCCATCTTTCTTCGGTACTGGCACGATGTTGGCTACCCATGGAGGATACTTTGTCACAGCAAGAAAACCAGCATCCCACTGCTTCTGGACTTCCTCCTTAATCTTTAAAGCCATGTCGGGTGAGTCCGACGAAGTTTCTGCTTGACTGGCGGACATTCTTCTCTCAATGGTAGCCTGTGCACGACAATATCCGTATCCAACCCCGGCATGTCTTGATACGACCAGGCGAAGATGTCAACATACTCGCGCAACATTTCCGTCAAAGTTTGCTTCACATCTGCTTGCAAGCTGGCACCAATCCTGATCTCTTTCTTGGCGTCCTTGGTACCAATATTGATGATTTCTACAGTCTCCTGATGAGGCTGGATGACCCTTTCCTCTTGTTTCAACAATCTGGCCAGTTCTTCAGAAAGTTCACAATCTTTCTCATCCCCTTCTTCGGCTTGATAAATCGGATTGTCAAAGTCATACATGGCCATATCAAAATCGTTATCAGTGGTATCCGGAGGATCAAGTCTGCATGAACGGGTTCATGCCTTATTTTAGAATTTATTTTTAAGCAAAACAAAAGAAAATGAAACATTGCCATTTTATTTTTTTTTGTGCAAAAATAAAAACTGAAAGACAGAGAACAAAATTTGATTGCAAAACGTCCTTTATTAATGATTAAACATTGCAAATGCAACCATGGTGGCCCTACAAATGAATCTATACGCCTTGGGCAGAGCGCAAGATTTTGACATGCATTATGGTTAGAAAAAACCAAGAAAAATTACTCTGTCTGAAGAGTAACCCGGATGACTTCTTCAACGAACCAGTTCTGCACTTGTTGTCCGGGAACATGAGGGCGTACCCAGTTGTCCAGGTCACAATCACTGTCAACACTATCCTCTGTGGCTGCACAAGACTGGTCCGTGTAGATAATTCCCCCACTATTGAAAGTAATGGGTCCCCTGCTCCCCGCATCTGAAGTTGTAGAGGGATGATAACCAATACCAAATTTGTCTTCCTTCATTGGGGTCTCTATCAACTTGCCCCAACCTTGGGCGTTGCCTGCCCTGACGACTTCGATAGCTTGTTTGTAAGATGAAATGGAGGTACCAGCCCCAACTAGTACAGAAGAAGACTCAGGTGCATCGTCAATATTGACTGCTTCAAATGATTGGCACAGCATCTCATGAATTTCCCCATCCATTTCAATGTACTTGAACGTGGACAAGTGACTCACAAAGATGTCTTCTTCCCCACACACTGTCACAACCTGCCCTTCAAACTCATACTTCAGCTTTTGATGTAGAGTAGAAGTAACAGCCCCGGCTCCGTGAATCCAAGGGCGTCCCAATAGGCAGCTATATGCAGGTTGTATGTCCATTACATGGAACGTGGATTTGAATACCTGTGGTCCAATTTGTACGGGCAATTCCACCTCACCAAACACAGATCGTCTAGTTCCATCGAATGCTCTGACCACCAATTCACTAGGCCTTAAGATCAAACCGTCAACTTCCAGCTTCATTAATGCCTTCTTGGGCAAGACATTGAGTGATGAACCAGTGTCTACCAGTACATGAGATAACACTGCGCCCTTACACTCCATCGTGATATGCAAAGCCTTATTATGGTTTCTTCCTTCAACAGTCAAATCTCTACTTGTAAAGCCCAAGCCATGGCTAACATTAACATTGGAGATTACGCCCTCGAGCTGATTAACAGTAATTTCTTGTGGCACGTATGCACTCTTCAACACTTTCAACAACGCCTGCCGGTGCGCATCAGAGCACATCAATAGTGACAAGATTGAAATCTTTGAAGGGGTCTGATTCAGTTGGTCCACAATCTTATAATCGCTTTTCTTGATTATCTTCATAAATTCTTCCATTTCCTTATCAAAAGTAATCTTTGTCTCTGCTTCAGGTGTAGGCGCACTTTCAACCACCTGTTTACCCTTAGCCTTTGCTGCAGCTTCTACCTCCTTATCACTTCTCAAGGTTTGGGGAGCGAACAACCTTCCACTCCTTGTAAAGCCCCCTACACCCCCTACGTTATCAATATTTGGGCTGACTGATGACTCAACTTCCTGCTTTTTACCTTCGTAATATACATCTGCCCCATAGTGCCATGGGATAGCTTTCGTAGATGTGAACGGAATTGGTCCTGGCACCGTGATAGTGACAGGACTGGGCCCTTCTGGCGCAACACTCGCCACGGGAACTGCATTGACCGGCATTTGAATCTCAGCGGGGGTGTAATAGATGGTCACGGTTGATATCTCATCAGTGTCTTTCACGGCTCTGTCGAACTGTAGACATCCTTCATCGATCAGATTCTGTAAACCCATCTTCAACTTATCACAGCCGTTCTCCTGATTCATACACTCAGAGCAATCTTGATTACAGCCCGGGAACACCTGTCCCTTCAATAAACGATCTTTTACAACCAACAAAGAAGTTTTCACTTGATGAACGTCTAACACCAGATTCAATCTCCTCCCATCTTCAATAGCGTACACATTTGCTGCACTATGATCAGGCATGGGATGCTGAGTAATATTAGGAGCGGGAGAGAAATTGATGGCTTTAGCATCAATCAAATCTTGTACTTTATGATGGAAAGCCCAACATTTTTCAATGGAGTGTCCCTGAGCACCTGAGTGGAACTCACAACGAGCATTAGCATCGAAGTTAGGTGGCAGGTTTCCAGCAACCGGAGCTTTCATAGTACGGAGTTCTACCAACTTTAACTCGAGTAGCCGGGGCAACAGCGCGGCATAAGTCATAGGGAGAGGATCCATCTTACGATCCCTCTGTCTAGACCTTTGCTGGCAAAAAGGTTGTTGCTGTTGAACTTGTTGTTGGGATTGTTGTTTCTGAACAGACGGTGTGGGGATTGTTACAGCATCTACCTGATAATAAGCTTGAGAACGCCCTCTGCCTCGTCCTCTAAACACAGCATTCGTATCACCTTCTCTTCTTTTCTGGTTACTAGCAAACGGTTTCTTCGTCCCCGAAGAGCCAGCCCCACTCACATCCTGGATCTTTCCAAGCTTTAACAGACTTTCTATTCTTTCTCCCGCAATCACAATATCAGCAAATCCAGTTGACGGACAAGCAGCTAATCTATCAAGATAGGCCCCTTGCAAGGTGCCCATGAACATATCTGCCATTTCTCTGTCTGACAAGGGAGGTTGAACCTGGGCAGCCATTTCCCTCCACCTCTGTGCATATTCTTTGAAACTCTCCTTGGCATTTTGTGACAACCCCTGCAATTGAGTGCGGTTGGGCGCCATGTCAATATTATACTGGTATTGCTTCAGGAACGCTTCTGCCAGATCTTTCCAATTCTTCACAGCAGCTCTATTCAACTTCATATACCAGGTCAAGGACGCCCCAGCCAGACTGTCCTGAAAATAGTGCATCCATAGCTTCTCGTCATCCGTATGGGCTGAAATCTTCCCAAAGTAAGCTTGAAGATGCGTTTGGGGACACGCATTGCCGTGATACTTATCAAAAGTGGGAGGCTTGAATTTAGGGGGAATTCTGACTCCTGAGACCAGCCCCAAGCTGGTAACATCAATACCCATAGAGTTCTTGCATTCTATGGCCCTGATCTTCTCTGCTAACTCATCATACCTTCGATCCCCTTGATTACCCACATCAGCATCCAGCAGAGTAAATTGGTCTTCCAGAGTATCTTCAAGAGTAACACCAGCATGCCTACCATTTCCATTACCCCGATTGTTACCACCAGGAGGAGGGTTGCCACCGGGAGGAGGAATGCCATGTCCCTGTGAATTGTCATGCTGATCACCTTCGGGCCCATTGTCTGGACGCTCTACCAGAAGCCTCAATCTCTCCTGATTTTGCGCCATGCCAGTCATGAGGGTCATGAACTGGTCCATACGCGCCCTCATTTCAGCCAAATCACTTTGCACTTGATCCATGATTCTTACTTGATTCCTTCGCGTCGAATATCGGTGAATATGACTCTCCGCTATACTGCCTGAAACCAAATAAAGGTTAGAGTCCCTGCAACGAGTACCTGAAAAGCAAGTAACAAAAAATGCAAAATGATATGCAATGCCATGCAATGCCATGTTTGTCATTTCCGAGGTGCTTTATACCCTGATTCCAATCCAACCACAGAAATCTGAAGACCAGAAATTGTGATATAAAGAGACGTGTCGTGGTCATGTGCTTGTGTGCAGCTATCTGATAAGGAATAATTCTGAATAAAACTGTTCATACTCATTCAACGAAGTATTCAAGTACATTTAAGAAAGGTTCAACCGCAAATGCAATACAAGGAAAAATGGATCCATCAACAAGCCTGATGGTAACCATTAACAACAAAATATAAGGAAAAGAACATCAGTCTGACAATTCCACACCCTTCAGCTTATCACTTGAGTATTTGATCTCCTCAAAAAGTATACGGGTACGCTGGTGATTCGGCTTTTCAATCATTTCTTTGATCAAGACATCCCTTTTCTCAAGAGCTTCAGTTAAAGAACCCATATGCAGCATCAGAGCCTCGTCATCACACACTCCTTTGTGTCTCTTTATGCCAGCTTGCGTCTTGAGTATCTCCCTTTCTATCATGACTTCTTCAAGCTCTTTCTTGGTGTTCCTCAGCTCACCTCTAGCTTCTTCTAGCTGTTCTTGACTCTTACCGAGGCTTTCCCGATACTTTCTCCTCTGCTCATGCGCCTTTTCAAGCTCTTCGTCCTTAATCTGTAACTGTTCCTGTAATTCAGCATTCTCTATCCTAACTTCGTCCCAAGCGTGCTGAAACTTTGTTAACTTTTCTTTGGTCTGTGCTAACGCCTGTTTGGTTTACTTGTGGGCTTGAGTAGCATCATCAGCACCTTTACTAATCTTCCGGAAATGTTGGGCTCTTCCAGCAAAGTCTTTTTCTTTTGCAGTTAGGATTTGTTCAGCATCTTGGGCTTTCCGCTCCAGCTCTTTGTTGGCATGTAGAGCATTCTGAAGACGGCTACTCAACTCGGAATTCTCTCCTTGGAGCTTTTTCACCAAGGCTTGCAACTTGTCAACTTCTTCCACAGTAGCAGTGCTTCTTGCTTTCTCATTCTCCGGATACAAAAGGGGTGCCTTACCAAAAGGCAAGAGAAAATCTTCAACTCTTTTCTTCACCCACTCTTCATATGCTGGATAAACCCGGTTGTTAGGCTTTCCTAGAGTAACTTTCCCCTTTTTCAGTATGCTACCCCAGCTTTCAGAAGCTTTCTGTGCTGCTTCCCACCCATCTGATGTATGAAAATAGAGGGACTCCTCCACATCTCTCTTAATAGGCGGACCTGTCAGGGCATACCCAAATTGTCGAATGGCCAAAGAAGGATTGTAGTTAATCCCACCCAGTCTTCCTATCAGTGGAATGTTAGGGAACTTACCACAGCTGTGGATAATATTCTTGCCAATCAGCCCATGATCTACCCATACGATGTCCTTGGCCACCAATCCCATTAAACGCTGTTTCCACTCTAGAGAATCTTTGGAATCCACAAAAGCCCCTGATTGTGGTAAACGGCCTGCAAACCACTTATAGAACAAAGGTGCACAACAACGAATTATCCCTCCTCTTTTCTTTTCGTTTCGGTTGTACAACGAGTAGTGAAGATCTCCCAGTAGCGTTGGCACCGGGTTCTTCATCAGGAATATTCGTATAGCGTCCGTATCAATGAAATCCGGCTCGTTGGGAAACAACACTATGCCGTATATGCAAAGGGCTAGCAAAGCATTAAAAACAAGCCAATTCTCGCCTTTAGCTGCTTCCTGGGCCTTCTTAATCAGATATTCCAGCTTGTAACCACGAATCTTTCCTTTGTTGGAGACATTGTCGCTTAACTCTGATTTGCTCAAATAAAGAGCACTAGCCACCTTTCCAAAGTCAAGATCCCCCACTGATCCAAAGAAAGGGGGCTCCTCCTTGATAGCAATCCCCAACATGTTGGAATACTCCTCCAAGGTAGGAACCAACACATAGTCTGGAAATACAAAACACCTCAGGGGCGGATCATAGAACTGCATCAACGTATGGAGACCTCTGGCTTCATAATCACTGACATTACGGACCATAGATAAAATCCACCCATATTTCTCTTTAAAAGCTTCTCGTACTGCAGGGCTCACCATTCCCTTCAGCATAACAATAGGGCCCAAAGTAGGCGTAAGGAACTTATAGCTGATGATATTCTTCCTCTCTTTAGTGTTCATCTTTGCATGGACCTGATGACAGGAATCAAGGGTAATATATGCACCTGGAAATGAATAAACATGTATGTTAGGATATGATAATGCAATGCAAAGGGCAATGTGATCAGGTAATCAGGTGTCTGTGCTGAACTGTGAACGGTGTCAGTGTAGCTCTGAGACTAATATAGAACCATAGATAAGAACCATCTGAATACAATAGGATGAAACTTCCTTTCGGTGCAATGATGATAGAAAACCGGGTATGTAGGAGGTCATGGTTACCTGCAAACCTGTAAACAACCCGCCCTTCTCACATGTGGGTACTAGGATGTTCAGTATCCCGGGCTCTCAGGTCGAGAAATGATGATACGTTCACCATTTCTGGTTTGGCATCATCATCAATCGAGGAGGCCTCAACTGATTCTCCAAAACAAAAAGGTCCTCAGCTTCTGGCACTGAGGTCGAGAAGCAATAATACATTCATCCCTCAGGGTACAGTACTATCGCCAATCGAGGAGTGCCTCCGCTGATTCTCTTTCAAAAAGGGATGTCCTATAGCAAGTTCCCAGCATTGGGTCCTCGGATCGAGAATGTGCAATGGGTTTGCCACGGAATGTGGTCTGCCACTGTCACATCTCGGGAGGAGTGCCGCAACTGAGTCCTCGGGAATGGTCACCAGAGTCGACAGTTCCTCAAGAGAATAACCACTGGCCTGCATAACATGCAGTAGCAGAAAGCTCCTGATAGAACCTCGTCTGGTTGTGGGTCTCATGAACAACAATACGTGGTCACCACCACGCAAGCGTCATGACTATCCACTCTAATACCTATGTATGTACTCAAGCCTTGGTAGTGAGCTTATCTCTCAGAACACCCATCCCGCCAAACAGACAAAACAGTGCAACACAATATAATATATGATATGTAATGCTAAAATGCGGTAAATACAGTAAAATAAATAAACAACAACATATAGCACAACAGTAAACACCCAATGAAAGAAAAGCAGACAAGCGCTAGGATTGACTCGCTAAGGAAACCAGAGATTCTGGGTTCTCTCCCCAGCAGAGTCGCCAGCTGTCGCTCCCGGGATTTTCATCCAAGTGCAAACGCGAAAGTGGCACCGAGACAGAGTCGCCAGCAATGTGTATTTATCCCAAGAGAGGGAAAGGAAACACCGCGTAAACCTGAGAGAAAGGAAAAGCATGGTCTTACGACCAAGAGAACTGGGTTCGGGAGTCGGTTACGCACAGGGAAGGTATTAGCACCCCCACGCGTCCATCGTACCCGATGGGATCCACGCTTGCTGTTTCGATCAAAGGGTGTAAAGAAAGGATACTGGAAAAGGAACTGAAAGAAAGAAAGGAGAAAGAAAAGAAAAGGAACGGGAAACAAATGTAGGGAAAATAAAAGAAGTGCTCGCATGGGCCCTACCCCCACTGCCTACGTATCTCATCGGGAGCATGAGAATCAGAGCGACGTAGTTCCCCTCACGAGGGATGGATTATTTGTGTTTTTTAGAGAACGGCTTACGTTCTAGCTCAGGTGTTGCAGGCTCGCTGGTCCGAGTGCGTTACCGTCTTGCAAGAGAACGAGTAGAAGCACGTTCGTGCGTTGAGAATGAATGAGATGAGAAAAGAATTCCCGAAGGAAAGACGTTATTGTTTGTTTTTGTCTTTTAGAAGTTTTTTCCATTTATTTGCATATGACAGTGTATCTGAATCTTAGTCATTGGAATGTGTACATTCTCACATTCCAAGATGGAATGGGTAAGAAAGCACACTAAGAGTGAAGAAGACCCCCACACTTAGTTCCAATTGTCAAGGTTCAAACACACTAGCGTACTTGTATTTATTAAGTGTTTTTGTTGATTAAGAAATGAAGAAGTTTTTTTATTATTTGCACCTTCAACAAGTATTGCATTTAAGTCCCTCATACAAGATCAAATGTTTAACACATTGACCCAAGATGGGCTATATGCTACACATTCTAAGATTACAAGAGAAGACCCCTTATAATCTTTTCTTTATATGAAAGGCCTAAATGCAATAAATGCCTACCTTTATTATATGTTTTGAATTTTCTTTGAGATGAGAAGATGAAAGACTCAAGAGAGGGTAAAGGTAAAAATCTATATGGACTAAGACTCAATCCTAATTGATTAGTTAAGGGAGTGATCCTAAAGTTTGTGAGGTTTCAACCTAAAGTCTAAAGAAAGAATGAATTAAACAATTCACTTTTAAAGTAGAAGATGAATTGTAATTCACAAAGGGAAAGTGATGAGTTATTAAAAGAAAGCACATAAGTGCTTAACAAAACATAGAATGGAATTGTAAAAGAGAAAGGATAGAAGTTGAATGTGGATTCCTTATCCACACTCAATTGAAACTTGCCAAAGCCCCTACATGGTTAGTAAACATGTATAAGAAGCATAAGAAGTAAAAGAACATGTAATGCATCATAAAACTCAAAAGAATTAAATGAGAAACCAAATCCTAGAGCCACAACCAGAATGGGCATCATATGGACAACAAGTGAATATCATCATACAAGTGCAAGTGAATAAGCAATAATCATCACCCATTAGCATTTAAACATGTTACAAGAAGAAGGGGTAGATGAAAGATGGAAAGAAATGAAGAGGACATGCATAAATGGAACATGTAAATCAACAACCAGAATTGAAACTAAATGGAAAATGGTTTATAAACATCTCAAAAGTATTTATGAATCAACTTCAAGACATTCAAGAAGTAATATAAGAAGAATTGAAATGAAAGTTCAAAAAGAAAGTGCAAACAATACATGTTAATGATGCACAAAGTTCAAATTGAAATGAACATGTAAAGATGACCTATAATGTGTATCAAAGACCTATAATATCATATGAATGGCTCATAACATATGCAAATGCTCATACAAATGTGCACAAAAGAATTCATGTAAACATGCACTAAAGTTGTAATGACATGCCATGGATTATACTTCCAATGTAATGCATCAAACAAAGACCAAATGGATTCATGAAAATTATGCCAGCATATTATTGGAATGCCTAGGTCAGAAATGCATCATACATCAAGATAGCATGTAAAAATTCAGAGCAAAATGACTTCAAACAAAGCAATTAGGTCAAATTGAGACATCATGCAAAGTGGTGCAAATATAGGCATCAAAACATGTAATAAAGTGACCTAAAAAATCAAACAAAAATCATCTAACATGCTTCAATGTATTAGTGAATCAATGCAAAAAGAATCATGTCAAAACAGTTGGTAATGAGCAAGAACAAAATTAAACAAATTCATGTATCATGCTTAGAATGCATCTAAATGGAAATTCAAAGAAAATTATGGACCAGGGGTAAAAAGGTCATAAAATCAAGAAATAAAATCATGGAAAATTTCCTAAATGTTTTAGTGATACTCATGAATTTTTGTGGAATTTTATGATGATATTTGGTATTTTTAAAAATTAAAAATCAAATGTGTAGAAAAAAATGAAAATAAAAAATGGAATGCAAAGGGAAGGGGAGGTGTGAACATAGCAATCATGCAGTTCAAATTAATTGGGCTTGAAAACATGGGGGTGTGGGTAGCAATTTGATTAGGTCCAATAACGCGCACAACACACTAACTACCATGCTCTTTCAGTCAAACCAAGTCAAATCATTCACAACCATCAGATTAAGTCAAGTCAAACACAAAGGTCAAGGTAAGCAAATCTAACACACGCGCATGAGGGCACATACTCACTATCATACACCACACCATACAATGCTTACTCTGATTAAAAACAAAACATGTGCAACGCATGTGCCAATTTTATGTGTTGTCACATTATGGACCACGCGATGAAGAAAAACGAGCGGACAGGATTAAAACATATTAAACCCTAACCATCAAAGCTGCCGGCCGGAGAAGGACCTCCGGTCACCTTCTCCGGCGAGAAACCACCACCTGCAACCTCACAATTTTCCAGAAATGCATAACACATACATCAATCGAAAGCTAAACTTATGCAGATCATGAATGTGCTTATGAAATCCACAAAACACACACACATAGCAAGAACAGAGGAGATTACATTAAGCCCTAGATTTTGCAACTAAGCCTCTAAGAGGCCTATCAACTAGCCGGTTTGAGCAGAGCTTCTAGCAAGCTTAAAACACAAAAAAAAACAAGTAAAAATAGACAGAGATCGTGTAAGGTAATTTCAAGAGTTCAAACCTGAATGATGATGAAACTTGGAATGCACAAGAATACCAGAAGGAGATGCTTCTTCCTTGAGCTTCACTTGGCCAAATAAAGGCTTGAGAGCTTGAATTCGTGCAAAGAATCAACCAGAATTTCAACTCTCTTGATCCTGAACTTCCTTAACTGAACCTATGCACTTTTGTTCTTAATCTCCAAAGTAGAATCAAGATGGAGATGGAGATGAAATGTAGGAGATGATGATGAAATTCGTGTACAGAGAGCGAGAAAAATCAGAGAATGTGGAAAGAATTTGAAGTGTTTTTGAGAGAATGTGGCTGAAAATCAAGTTGTGAGGTGAGATTTCGTTTTATAGTGTGAGTTAACCAAGGTTAAACTGAGTGAGGTTAACTGAGTCACAATGGTTTGAGTGAGTCATCCCTAACTAACTGAGTCAAGTTAGTTAGGGAGAGCCATGATATGGTGTGGCTGGTTCATAACAAACTATGGTGGAGGTGAAATGTGAAGCTGCAGCAAGCAAAACTTGTTATACAAGTTTCCACTCCTTTCCCTTTTTATGATCATGTATAGCACGTGATATGGTGACTGAGGTACATGTTTGGCTAAATGAAGCAATTGTTGGGAGAGTGAGCAATACATGGGCAAGCTGATACAATCAACAATAACCTTCACTTGTTTTTTTTTTGGTTTTATGTGACAGTGAGAACAATAGAGATAGGGTGATTTGAGGATGAATTATTCCATGTAATGTGAATGATTTGGTGAGCTCATGGGTTCATTT
Source organism: Lathyrus tuberosus (assembly GCA_022829125.1). NCBI lineage: Eukaryota > Viridiplantae > Streptophyta > Magnoliopsida > Fabales > Fabaceae > Lathyrus > Lathyrus tuberosus. Next base: position 447,019 of record JALAZF010000162.1, on the reverse strand, counting down.
GAAAGAGAGTACATTGGAGCACAATGCTGATGTGAAAATTGAAGTGAAATGAGGTTGGAATAAGTTGCGAAATGACTTAAAATACACAAGTTTGGGAACTGGTTATGGGGCGTGGCAAGCAAGTCATGGCATGGCAACTTGGCACACAAAATTTCAGTACAATCAACATGACTTTGAACCAATATATCTCCACTATAACTTGATCAAATGGAATTTTGTCCAACATGAGTATTGAAGATGACACTACAAGGAACAACTTTGATGTTGAAAAGTTTTTCATTTGAGGCCTTTAACCATGAGAAAAATGAGTGGACATTTGGCCCACCACATGTTTGTTAAAATGACTGCGCGCGTGACCTGAAAATCTTGGTCATGACCTAGTTTTGAACCTACTTTGCCCAAACTTTGATCAATCATATCTCCCTCAATTTTTATCCAATGGAGATGTTCTACACATGGATTTGAAGCTTAAAGCAAGACCTTTTGTTGTGGCCTGGTGGAATTTTCATTTGGTGCTTCAATTTTAAATGGCCTTGGTTCAAACTCTGATGCAAAATGGCCAAAACTTGCTCTTTTTAGTAACCCTACTTCACCCAAAAATGGCAACTTTCCACATCTTGATTTTTTCATGATTCCTTTGGAATTTCTTGACCAAATTTTGTACATTGGACATATGTAACATGAATTTCATGATTTTGGGCTCAAAAAGTAAAGAGTTGACTTTTTCCTCTGATTATTTGACTTTGCCCCAATTTCTCTGATTCTTGATCTTTCTTCCAATTGAACCACTTCTAAAACCAATTGAGATGCAATTTTCCACATACATACACTTAAGGACATATGGAATACCATGACATCAAGTTTTGTTCAAAAAATCAAAGATTCCCTGATTTAATGGGAAACCCTAGTTTTGGTGCCCACCTCCTAGGAGAAAAATGTGCAGTCTTCAATTTCAAATTCCTCAGAGTATGTTGTGTACCTTCTTAAAGGATGATGATATATGCCTTTTGAGGATGATTTTGGATCAATGAGCTATCTCTTTTGAGGGTTTTCCTTCAGTTTTTGAACCTCTTGCATAGTGAAAGATGTAATGCTTCAATCTCCCATTGTATCTCTTATCCTTGAGGTTGTGGATGATCAATTGAGATGGTATGAGACATGAAAGACCTCTTGGCTTGCCTTGAGGGCACTTGATTGACCTTTTGTGCTTTGAATGATTCCTTGATTGTCCACCTTCCACCTGATCACATGCCCTGATGGTAAGAAGGATGCCATGCTTCATTTTTCTATGTTAAATGCAATGTAATGTTAATGAGATGGATATGATATGATAAATGATAATGCCATGCTATGATGCCAAAAGGGGAGAGCAAATTTTGGGGTATTACATATATATATATATATATATAGTGTAGGACAATAACAGATTCTAAAGATAGCTTATCCTTCGTATGAAGTACTCCCCTTGAGTCTTAGACTTGATGAATTTTTGAGCTTTGGGGCTCCCCCTGATTTTACTAGATCATGAGCTCTTAGTCTTGATTCTCTTTTCAGCAGAGTTCTGATTTTCTTAATAAAGCTTTGATTTGGATCAGAATACCTGAAAAAGAAAAACACTCTAATAGAAATAACAGTTTTATCTGTTAGCATGTAAACAGCATTTTTTAGAGACTTGACTATGGAATCAAAATATCACATTCATATATTACTTCTCCCCCTTTTGTCATAGATAAAAAAGATAAGCGGTGAAAGGGTGAAAAATAATGATCTAAACTCATAAGGATAAAAGAGACACAAGAATTAGGTGCTTCCTGAGGACATCTTGTCCCATATCTTCTAAAGAATGTTCTGAAGAGTAGCATTGACAGTCTTTTGTTCCTCAAGGGTTTCTCTGAACTTTTTTGTTCTTCTCTGATATCTCCAATTGCGTCTTCCAAACGCTTGACAACAGGATCAGATGTAGACACAATTGCAACATCTTGCTTGGCCTTTTCCATGGCTTCAGCTTCCTGTGCTATCATGGCCTCTTCTGTAGCCTTTTCTGCAAGAAGTTTTGCTTCCTTAGCAGCCTTTTCTTCAACTTCTTTCTGCTTTGCAGCCAAGAACTTAAGTATCCAGATTCGCTCTTCAGCTTCTGCTCTCTCCTTTGCCTGTTGAATTCCATCTGTGATGGTTGCATCTGAGAAGCTTACAATTCTTGCAAGCTCAGTGCTCAACCATTTCTGGAAGTTTTGGCAAGATCTTTCAAGTTCCAAAGGCTTGGTACTTGATTTAAGTTCTTCTTTTAGGTTCGCAAACTTCCTTAATGCCTTGTTATAAAATTGGCTTGCACATTCTTCAAAAGATGTTGGAGGTGGTTTAGTGTAGATGACTAAGGCAAGGTCAGGCTTGGCATAATTCGTTTCAGGTGTTGTTTGCTGAGATGGAACGATCTCAGTAGAAGCATGTTACTGATTTGTTGATCAGCAGAAGATGTCACTTCTGGAGTGTCTGAGATCATTAGAGATTCAGGGTATGGAAGTGAAGTATCAGAGTGTTGAATCGAGGAATCAGTTGTTTGATGAGAAGTGTAAGATATTGGTGAGACAAGCACGTCTGATTGGATGATTGAGGTGGTTGTTAATGGAGTGTATGTAGGAATTGCTAAGGATGAAAGGGAGATTTGTGGAATAGAAATCGTTTCATTTACAGGAATAGAGATTGATGATGGTGGTATTGAAGAAGATGGAGGTTCAAAACTGACTTGTGGATGGGGAGTGGAAATGGAGATAGTTTGTTCTGAGGATGAGGTAGAAACTGATTCAACTCTAGAGACAGATGGATCAGAAGGAAACTTACTTGTTTTCTTTAAAGTAGAGGTTAGAGTAGTAGTTTTGGAGATTTGTGGTTTGTCATTCTTCTTTCTTTTCTAGGGCTCAGAAATAACAGTAGCTTTCTTTCTTTTCTTTCAGAAGGATTATGCAAGAGTTAGTTCAGGAGCAGATTCATCCGCCTCCTTAGTTTGCTCTTCTTCTTCTTTGTCAAGTTCAATTTCTTCCTCCTTGACTTCAGATACATCATATCCTCATGCTTTCAGTGCATCTATAGATGCAACAATTTCTTCAATGAGGTCGTTTCTATAATAGGCAGGATAGTCTGGTACTGCGATCCTGCATTTGAATAAGTCCACAGAGATAGAAAAAGGTTTCACTCTTACTTTATTAATTATTCTCATATACTTGAGTGTTGTGGCATTGACTGACTCTCCAAGAGTTGCTGTCAGATCTTCCGTGTGTTAAACTTCTGTAACCAGAGTGTTCACTATACCGCTCTCATAGAATATGTCTGAAATCATTCTTCCAAAAGGAATGTGCTTAGGTGTATTACCTTTTAGTTCACCTGTTGTTCTTGTCATCTTTACCATATCTCTCTGATGATAAAATAAGATGGAGGGTAAGCACATCCTTTCCTTGGTGAGCAAGTAGTGTAGCATATACTTCTGATCAGCATTGACATAATCTGCAGCATATGATGAAGGTCTTGGATTGATGCAACCAAGAATGATTTTGTGCCAGATTTTCAGATTTACATGAAAATCCTCTCTCTTGTACTCTGTTTTATTTAGTTGATGGTTTGTGAAAATAGTTGGGTTGATTACCTTTTTCACAAACAGAGATTTATTGACCCTTCCATAGACTCTTTTGTTCTTCAGAAATTCCAGTTTGTAAAGTTCAGCAATTGATTTTTCTGTGATGACAATTTTTCTTCCCAAGACATAGGAGACGACATGGAGTTTATCACAAATAGCTTGTCTCCAAAAATCCTTTACGAGTGCTTCAAGAACTAGACCTTTACGCATATCAAAAAAGTTGCTCCAACCTTGAGCGTTCACATCATCGATCAGATTAAATCCATTTTCAGCAAGATTTTCGAAGTCTATATGTAGTTCCTTGAGTACAAGTAGATTCTGAAGAGTACAGGTGACTGAGGCTTCTTGTTGAGTTACATGATTCTTATCTATCTTAGAGGATTGCGAAGAAGATGGCGTGACTCTCACAGTTGCTGTAGACATTGTTGAAGTAGTAGACGACACTACTGACGATGATGATGACTCTTTGGAGGGATTCAAAGATGCTTCTGTTTCTTTGAAGAAATTTACAGTTTCTTGTTGAATGTGATTCATTAGGATTGGAGAGGATGAGAACAAGGATTGAGTTGGTTTGAGAGAGATAGAAAAGGAAAAACGATTAGGGTTTTAGGGTTTCCGTTTGAGTGAAAGAGGGAATATGAATGGTTTTTGAAATCTTGAAGAGATAGACACTTCCAGGGGATAAGTAAATAAATGTAATTAATTTTTGAGTCAATCCCAAGAAATTTACTGTTTGTTTGATTTGGGTAAATATAGTGAATTAGATGTAATCTAATCACATGCAAAAGGTCATTTTCTGATTAAATGACACGTCAGAACTGACTCAGAAGAAAAAATTAATCAGAACTGAGATACTTCTCACAAAAGTGGTTCTGATGATTTAAAAATACATATTTCCTTTGACTAAACACATTTGGTTCTGAAATAATCTCATTCTGAGCAGTACACCATTTTAAGATGTTTTAAAATATTTAGAAATCTATCTTCAGCTAAGGGTTTTGTAAAAATATCAGCCCATTGATGGTTTGTATCAATAAATTTTAAGCATAAGGTTCCCTTCTGAACATAGTCTCTGATAAAATGGTGTTTTATTTCAATGTGTTTAGCCCTAGAGTGAAGAATTTGATTTTTACTTAAACAAATAGCAGCAGTATTATCGCAGAAAATAGGAATGTTACTCTCATATATCTGATAGTCTTCCAACTGATTTTTCATCCAAAGCATTTGTGTACTGCATAAAGAAGCGGAGATGTATTCTGCTTCGGCTGTAGAGAGAGAAATTGTAGATTGCCTCATGCTTGACCATGAGTTTAGATTGTTTCCTAGGAACTGACAATTTCCCGATGTGCTTTTTCTTTCCAATCTATCTCCAGCATAGTCTGCATCACAGTAACCAGAAAGAGTGTACTCTGATGTTTTCTCATACATCAAGCCCAGGTTAGTAGTACCTTTTAGATACCTTAGAATTCGTTTAACTGCAGTTAAATGAGATTCTCTTGGATCTGATTGGAATCTAGCACATAAATGTACACTGAATAATATATCAGGTCTAGAAGCAGTTAGATATAAGAGAGAGCCTATCATACCACGATAAAGCTTCTGACAAACCTTATCTTCTGTTTCTTCTTTTATCATGACACGTGTTGGATGCGTTTGTGTTTTAGCTGTATTATAGTCCATCATGTTGAATTTCTTCAGAAATTCTTTTGTGTACTTGCTTTGATGAATGTAAGTGGCTTTTGGTTTCTGATCTATTTGAATTCCCAGGAAGTACCTTAACTCACCCATCAGACTCATTTTGAATTTGGCTTGCATTAACTTTGAAAATTCTTCACATAAAAAGGAGTTAGTAGAACCAAAAATAATATCATCAACATAGATTTGAACTATAAGAATATCATTCTTATATGTTTTACAGAAGAGAGTTGTGTCAACCTTTCCTTTGGTGAACTAATTTTCTAAAAGAAATTTGCTCAATCTATCATACCAAGCTCTGGGAGCTTGCTTTAAGCCATAGAGAGACTTTTTGAGTTTAAAGACAAAATTTGATTTTTCTGAATTTTCAAAACCAGGAGGTTGTTTGACATAGACTTCTTCTGATATATAACCATTTAAGAATGCACTCTTAACATCTGTCTGATATAGGGTGATGTTATGATTTACTAAAAAGGAAATTAATAACCGTATTGCTTCAAGTCTGGCGACTGGAGCAAAAGTTTCGTTGTAATCAATTCCTTCTTGTTGACTGTATCCTTGAGCAATAAGTCGTGCTTTGTTTCTGACAACTTTGCCTTTCTTATTTAGCTTGATCCTGAATACCCACTTGGTTCTAATAACATGAATATTCTTAGGTTTTGGAACTAGATCCCAAACATCATTCTTTTTGAATTGATTCAGTTCTTCTTCTATAGCCAGAACCCAGTCTTTGTCCATAAGAGCTTCTTCAACCGTAGCTGGTTCAATTAACGACACCAGTCCTAAGAGTGTTTCTTCTGATGGTCTTAAAGCTGATCTGGTTCTGATTGGAGCATCCTTGCTACCCAGAATTAGTTCCTCAGGATGAGAAGTAGACATTCTTCTTTTCTTTTGTTCTGGAGTATTCAGAGTTATATCAGTGGTATCAGATCTAGGATCTTGCTGGTCTTTGACTTCATCTGCTTTTCTTTAGGTTCTGAGAAGCTAATATCCAAACCTATAAGCTTTTCAACTAGCTCTGACTTTTCAGAGTCAGGCTTGTCATCGAATCTAACATGAATTGATTCTTCCATAATCCGTGATTCTGTGTTATAAACTCTGTATCCCTTTGAGCGTTCAGAGTATCCTAATAGTAGACACTTCTATGCTTTGGAATCAAACTTGCCAAGATTCTCTTTAGTATTTAGCATAAAACAAGTACATCCAAAAGGATGAAAATAGGAAATATTGGGAATTTTATTCTTCCACAATTCATAAGGAGTTTTATTCAAGATAGGTCTAATAGAGATTCTATTTTGAATATAACACGCAGTGTTGATTGCTTCTGCCCAAAAATGCTTAGCCATGTCAGTTTCTTGGATCATGGTGCGAGCCATTTCTTGTAAAGTTCTGTTCTTTCTCTCTATAACTCCATTTTGTTGTGGAGTTCTAGGACAAGAAAAGTCATGGGATATCCCATGTGAATCAAAAAGGTTTTCAAAGTCTTTGTTTTCAAATTCTCCACCATGATCACTTCTGACTTTGATGATTTTTCAATTTTTCTCATTTTGTACTTGGGTGCAGAAGGAAGCAAACACAGAATGTGACTCATCCTTGTGTTTTAAGAATTTCACCCATGTCCAACGACTGTAATCATCGACGATGACTAGTCTGTATTTCTTACCATTGATCGAAGCAGTTTTCACTGGTCCAAAAAGATCAATGTGAAGAAGTTCTAATAGTCTGGAGGTGGAAACAATAATTTTTGCTTTAAAGGAGGTTTTGAAAACTTGCCTTTCTGACATGCTTCACAAAGAGCATCTAAAGAGTACTTCAGATTTGGCAAGCCTCTGACAAGACCAAGCTTGTTCAGCTGGGAAATTCTTCTCAAGCTAACATGACCAAGGCGTCGGTGCCAGACCCATTGCTCTTCATTTACAGAAAGAAGACATTTTACATTTTGGTGTTTTAAATCTGATAATTTAATTTTGTAAGTATTGTTCTTCCTTTTTCCGTTGAACAGGACAGATCCATCCTTTTGACTTACAGCCTTACAGGATGTTTGATTAAAGATAATGTCATAACCATTGTCACTAAGCTGACTGATTGACAACAGATTATGCATAAGACCTTCAACTAACAAAACATTATTAATAGAGGGAAGCTTACCATTTCCAATAGTTTCGGAGCCAATGATTCTTCCTTTTTTATTTCCTCCGAAACCGACGACGCCTCCGGGTTTAAGTTTTAGATCTTGGAACATATGCCTTTCTCCCGTCATGTGTCGCGAGCATCCACTGTCCAGGTACCATGATCGGTGTTTCAATGGTGCTATTAAGGATGACTGCAACATAAATTATCTGATTCTTAGGTACCCATTTTGTGGGTCCTTTCACATTAGCCTTTCCATAGATTCTGACACCTTTGGACTTCCTTATATTGGAATAACAGTGTGGAACTTGTGCATAATGTTTAAGTTTAGGAGTTTTCTTCAATGTTTGTGTTTGTGTAGTGATCGGTTTTGAACCTTTTTGTTCAGAACATTTTAAAATGGTGCCAGAGGGTACAAAATGTTTGGACAGAGGTATTATCTTGATACTTTTGGTCTCATCGTATGGTTGTGATGGTCCTAAATATCCTAGACCTTTGTTGCCATTTCTGCTGACTCCATATATCATTGAAGCCATTTTGCTTCTGTCTATGCTTTTAGCAAGACAGCGTTGGAAAGCTCTATCATACTTGACTACCTCATTAGTATTTGTTTTGTTAGAGATGATTTCTTCTTCTAACCTAGAGATTTTAGTTTTTAATGTAGTATTTGAATTTTCTAGAGAAAGTAATTTTTCATTTATTTTAAAAATGGTTTGTTTGCTTTTAGTAAAATCTTATGAAGGAATCACAAGAGTCTTTTTCAGAGTTTTGTGTTTTCTTCGAAGAGTTTGATATCTTTCCATAAGTTCATATATTCCTATTTCAAGTTCAGAGCGAGATAGGAAAAAAAGTACCTCTATTTCATCGTCGGAGTCTGAAGGTTCTCCTTCTGATAGAACGTCATTGGTTTTAGCCATAAATGCTACGTTGGCACGTTCTTCATCAGAATCATCTTCAGACTCTGAATCATCCCAAGTTGCCATAAGACCCTTTTTAGCTTTCTTAGGTCTTTCATCTTTCTTAAACCTTGGACAGTCATTTTTGAAATGTCCGGGTTCTTTGCATTCAAAACACGTAACGTCTCTTCCATTAGTTCTCTTTTGATCATATGTAGATTCAGATTTTCTTCTTGGTCCTCTGAACTTGTTTCTTCTGTATCTCCATAGTTGACTGATTTTCCTTGATATGAGAGATATATCATCTTCGTCTGTTTCTTCTTCGGATTCTTCCACTTCCTCCTCTGCTGGATATGCCTTTTTCTTTTTACCTTTTAGAGCGATGGACTTGCTTTTCTTTTGAGGTTCATCTTCTTGGAGCTCTATTTCATGACTCCTTAAAGAACTGATTAGTTCTTCAAGACTTATATTGTTCAGATCCTTTTCTAGCTTCAAGGCAGTCACCATTGGTCTCCATTTGACAAGTAGGCTTCTGATAATTTTCTTGACATGATCAGCAGTAGAATAGCCTTTGTCCAGAACTCTGAATCCTGCAACAAGCATTTGAAATCTTGAGAACATGGTTTCCACAGATTCATCATCTTCCATCTTGAAGGCTTCGTATTTTTGAACTAGTGCAAGAGCCTTTGTTTCCATGACTTGAGCATTGCCTTTGTGAGTCATACGAAGAGAATCAAAGATAGACTTTGCAGTTTCTTTGTTCGTAATTTTTTCATATTCTGTATAGGAAATTGCATTTAACATAATAGTTCTTGCTCTGTGATGATTTTTATAATCTCTCTTTTGTACATCTCTAAATGCACTCCTTTCAATCTTCTTACCTGCACAGTCTACAGGGTGATTGTAGCCATTTACTATCAGATCCCATAGATCTAAGTCCAATGATAAAAAGTAACTTTCAATTTTGTCTTTCCAATAGTCAAATTTTTTCTCCATCAAAGATAGGAGGTTTTGCACTATAAAAATCTCTTTCATTTACAATAACACTTGTCTCAGCATTTGGTATAGACATTGTTTTACACACTTGGATCGGTACTGAACACTGTTAAGTGCTTGATAAAAATTCAATATTTTTATCACCTCAGAACCGGAGCTCTGATGCCAATTGAAGGTGTGAAAAACTCAAGAAAGGGGGTTTGAATTGGTTTTTCAAAATAAACTTGTTTTTAGAAAATAAATTCTTTTTATAAAACTCTTCCTTTTAATGTAATGACCTTTGTTGAGAGTCATGTGATGAACACATTATGTTTATACTAGTTCACTTGAGAAACCCTCAAGTTAGTCTAGTCCACCCGCCAAGGTGATATTTCCTCTCTCAACGAGGTCTTAATCCACTATTCAATCAAATCAGTACAATGCACGAGCCATACCACTGGTGACTAACAAAACCTCTAAAACTCTCAAGTTTTAGACTTCTCAAGTAATACAACCTCTCAGGTCTTACTCAAGGAAAAACCTCTAAGACACTCGACTTAGACTTATCAAGAAATACCACCACATGGTCTTTCTCAAGGAACACACAAACCTAAGTTTGAACAATTTATGTTTACAGAAATATGCTTCTATACAAGCTGCAAATGTAAACACGTTTTTTACCAGAATGACTTAAGAAAGATTTCAGATAGAGAGAGTATTGCAGTAGCGTTCGTGTGTGTCTTTCTTCAAGTCTTTTGTTTCCTTTTATAGCCGTGTAGAAAGAGCCGTTGAAATGTAATCATGATAACTTAACTAGGCTGGCGCCTATTTTGCGGGTTGCGCGTCCAATTTTTGTCAGAATATCTTTGATTTTCACTTGAATTAAGGTACAGTTATACCATGTAGCTTTGTCTTCTTGGCTTCTCAACTTCAGAAGCTTTTCACGAGCATGAGTAAGAAGGGAAAACATCGCTTGGTTCTTGAGATTATCAATTCTTCGAATCTTCAGAGTCTCTAGTACTTGGTTTTCAGAACCTCGATCGCTTGGTGTGTTGTCTTCATATCTTCAGAGGCTTCTGATAGTATTTGGTTGAAGCATGAGTAGAGACTTGATTTAGGTCTTCAGAACCTTGATTCATAGAGCTTAGGACTTTAGCATCTGGACTTCGTTCGATCAGAACCTATGTCTTCAGATCTTCAGAACCCGTTCTCTTTTCCTTTTATATCAGAGTGTGTAGGCGGAGTATTTTACTTTAAGCATTGTGTTCACGCCAATTTACGGAAGCATAACCTGTTTGTTACATTCTCACAAATAACAACCATTAGTTGTACAAAATTGTTCATACAAAAATACTTATTTGGTATCATCAAAACTTAGAGATAAAATTGCAGAACCAAATCATGTTCTCACAATTGACTCTACTGGTGAGAGGTTTTATCTGTCTTGTACAAAGTCCAAGATTAAGGTTAAAAGAGAATTGACTCCAATGGGGAGATTTTGTCTGTCTTGTACAAAGCCCAAGATTGAGGCTAAAAGGGATTGACTCTACTGGTGAAAGGTTTTATCTGTCTTGTACAAAGCCCAAAATTAAGGCTAAAAGGGGATTGACTCCACTAGGGAGGTTCTATATGTGTCTTGTACAAAGCCCAAGATTGAGGCTAAAAAAGGTGATTTGACTGACTCAGCTGGAGAATATTTTATCTGTCTTGTACAAAGCCCAAGATTGAGGCTAAAACTGCTGCGGGATGATCATTATACAAAGCCTAAGAGGAGGCTAACTTCTGCTGAGGATTATTGAGATCCAAAGGCAGGTCCAAATTGGGGAATCAACTTTTGCTAGGGATTGCAGAAGAGTTGAAAGATCAAAGACCTTGAGGTTCTGATAAAGGGTTTATTGATAGTAATTTGACCCAAGTTGGGGAAATTTAAAGTGAGAGTTTAAAGATTGAGTTTTGAAACCTGTGGAGGTCTTAACTCTGTTGGTGATTGATGAGGTAATCAGGGTTTTTCCTATACTTTTAGGAAACTTGTTGGTTTCTTTGAGATCCAAAAAAGGAGGTGAGACTATCCAAGTCTACTGGTATGCAAAAAAGGTTTATCTTTGTATGATGCCCAAGAGAAGGCTGATGTTTTAAGGGATGAGAATCAACCGTAAACTAGTTTGATGTTTTTACTCTTTGGAGGAATGCCCTAATAAAGGATGATTAGGTTCTGTCCTATACCTGTAGGAGGTCTTCGGGTCCTTGTATTAACCCCAAGAGAAGGCATGAGAACTTCTAAGAAGCCTGAGGGTCCTTGTACAAATCCCAAGAGGAGGCTGGGGATGCTTTTAGGAAGCCTGTGGGTCCAACCCTAAGAAAAGTTCAAGAAAGGTTTCACCGGGAATAATCCTTTCTTAGTGAACAGTTCTAGGGTTTGAAGAAATTCAGGAGAGGTTTCACCGGGAATTAATCCTCTCTGGGGAAATGAATTTCTTAGACAAATTTCTAGATAGTGACAATCTTGAGAAAATTTTCACCGGGAATAATGTCTTTCTCTGTTCCATATTGTATAAGCCCAAGAGGAGGCAAGATTGTATATGGAATTTCTTATGGGGGACTACTTTTTGACTGTGTTGAAAGAGTGACCACTAGTTTGATATAATCCTAGACCTAATTGCCGAGGAAAACTATAAGCAGATAATATACAGGCATATATACAGATTGAATATATATGACCAGGTATGTAAAAGAGTGTGGTAGGACTTACAGGTGAGCAAGCTTCCAGCATTATAAACAAGTATATATAAACAAGTATGTAAAAAGAAAGCTGATAAAACTTACAGGTGAGCAAGCTTCCATTGTTACAGCTGTATGGTTAGTTATTCAAGAAATTAAAGAAAATTTTGATAACAACTATGAATTTGAATCTAAATCAAAGGAGAAGTTGTTTTGAAATGAAGATTGGGGCTTATACTCAAGGAGAGGCCCAGATGATTTTGTTTAAAAGGCGACGATCGCCCCGCGGTTTTAGAAAACACGGTGGGACTTATAAAATGGTTTTTTATTTACAAAGGGGTGGGTCTTACACTCTATTAGAGGCCCAAATTTTTTTTTATACAAGAGAAGGGGCTTATAACTCAATGAGAGACCCATATGAAGGACAGTGATCGCACCGTCGTTCTGAGAATCGTATCGGGACTTATACAAGTGACTAAGGCCCAAAAATAGTTTTTTTAAAAGGGATAGTTCTTACACTCTATTAGAGGCCCAAAGTGTTTGAAAATAAGAAAAATGGGACTTACAACACAAGGGAAGGCCCAAATGAAAATGTTTTGAAAACGGCGATCGCGCCGAGATTTTTTAACGTATTGAGACTTATACAATGACTGAGGCCCATAAAAAGTTTTATTTACAAGGGATGGGTCTTACACTCTATTAGAGGCCCAAAGTGTTTTTAGGAAGTTTGAAAAATAAAAAATTAGAGAAAACCCTAATTTTGAATTTAAAAGACATAATTTTCAAAGGAAATTAAATTAAAACTGATATAAAATACCAAATATATTCAAAAACAAGTTGTACAATTTGAAAAATATTTTGAAAAATCATGTTTAATCACATGAAAGCTTGAAATTCATTTGGAATGAAAAGATCAAAGTGAGAATTTCATTTTAAAATGTTTAAAAACAAATAAAATCAAATATATTACAAAAATTCTAACTATATTAAATAAATAATATAAATTTGATTTTTTTTGTAAAATAAAATAATTTAACATTTTTGTGACTTTTTAAAAAAAGAACCAATCAAAAATGATAAAAAATGAGAGAGAAATTAATTTTTGAATTTAATTAAATAAAATATCAAAAATTCAAATATTTGAAAATTTGAAAAAGGGCTCCAAGAACAAGAGTTCTTGCCCGCGTACCCTGTTTTCCCCAGATTTGTATTTTCTCACTTTTCTCTCTGATTACTCAATGGTTTTGCACGATTCAAACACCAATCTTGTTCGTTTTTGAATAAGGATCACAACCATATAGATTAATTGCATTTATATTAAGTATGGAGTGAGAAATCAAAGGATAACCTCAAGAACCCTAGTTTCAGGATGAACACAATGAAATTCCATACACGATTGATTCATGGCAATTGATTGAGGGTTATCACTCTATATACATGCAGGAACAAGATGGTAACTCAAAAATTCATTTATGATGCATGGAATATGGAGTTTGAAGGCTTCAGGCTTACCTTTTGCAGCTGGTGATTGAGCTTGATGATGGAGATGTTACAGATGCGTTCCAATGATCTGGACAACTTCCTTAGGTGTCAAGGAACGTGTTTGAATGCTTGGAGTGGTTGAAAACTTCTTGGTCTGACCAGCTCGAATCCTTCTGAAGAAGGTTCTTGAACTTGAGAAAATGGGATACCACTTTGTGATTTTGATTTTCCAGATGTTGTTTTAGTGTTTGAATCACTTACATATGATGTATGTGAGGTGTTTGCATCATTGGTTTGGACAGAATTGTTCTCAAATGCAAAACCTGATAGTGACTTGCAAGAGAAGGTGTGTTTTGGAGTGAAAGAGAGATTTTGAGTAAAGCATTAGTTTGGGTGCTTTGGTGTACTCAAGCTGATCACGAATGAGCTATATTTATAGTAGAGGAAGTTTGTTTTGCAAGCAATAGTGAATGGCAACTGGTACAGGTCTGTAGCCAATGGTTGCATCAAGGAATTCTAGTCTTCCATGATCATTGACTTGAGGTTAGAGCACAGGCCTATGGTATTTTGGTGCAAGGATAAGGCTTGACTCATTCAGTGATTAAAGCCTTGGACCATGCCACCTCAATGCACCTCTTGAATGCCTTGAAACAAAATTGGAGTTTTTGGATTTGGAACATTGAATTCCATATGCCAAAAGGGGTGGTGTCTTGACTTACAAGGCTTGTGAATCAGAGGTACTTGCTTGGATAAGATTCTTATATGTTTTCAGAAGTGTGACAAGGCTTAAGGTTGAACAATTTCTCCTGCTCGAGCAAAAGAGCACAAAACTGCCTTGTACATGACAGTTGGAAAGTGCCATTTTGGGAGGATCATATCTCCTTGCTCAAATGGAGTTATGGAAAGTTCTTGTGCTTTTTATAAAGACCTAACATGATACAATCCATATGTGATCATAGTTTGTCTTGAAACTATTTGAATCCAACTGAAAAATCCTCAAAAACATTGATGTTCAAGCTGAAAACTCAATCAGTTTTCACTAAGTGTTTAAGTTTTGATTTTTTTTAACACTTTGATCCATCCATAACTAAAAATCTATGAAGAATTGGAGTTTGAGGTAGTTGAAGCTTTTGTAGAATGTAGGAATACCTACAAATCAGGCTTTGGATCACTCAAAATGTCTGCTTGGATCAAAAGTTATGGTCCTTGAAAGTTGGCACCAAAACCATTCATATTTAGTAACTTAGAAAATTTTTCAATTTTTCAAGATTACCCCTTTTACAAGTTATCATGATTTCTTGATCAATTTTTGTTCAAATGACATTATAGGTCATATTTTATGAGAATATGAGTCATAAGGATCATTTTTGCCATAAAATTCATGTTTTGACTTTTGGCTCCGAAGCGGTTCGTCGCGGAGAAATCGTAATTCCCGACTTTTGGAGAATGCAATCTCTAAGGGTGTTTTAACTTTGCACAGGGACTCCTAGGGTTATTTTGAACATATTGAGTCATAATTTGAAGCCTTGGCTCAATCCCCTATGAAAATTTCACTCTAGAGGCCTCAGTCGATAAAAACCCTAATTTAGTGACATCAGGTGTTTAGAGGCTCAAACCACTTGAAATGTGGCAACTTCTGTGCTTGATACTTGGTGTGGGAGACCTCTTGATCCTTTATGGGTTTTGGAGAGGTTATACAAGTTGAATATCATGTCAATTCTTGATTGATCCTTTGTATAAGTTTTCTGAGAAGACTCAAAACCCTAATTCTTGATTGTAGTGAATGCTAAAGAATCCTTGAGGAGATTGATGAGGCATGATGGTACATCCATATTGTAGTGATGATTCTCACAATGATGGGAAATCTTGGTGGTTAAAATTTGGGGTATGACAGTTAGCTTCTTTTTGAAGCATTTTTTGAACTACCCAATCGATTGGGACTTTACGCTAATCAATTGAAAGAAGCCTAATCGATTATGCAATCGATTATGATAGTGTCTTAAGGACTGGGAATGGATCTCAATCCAACCTTTATAAAATGGGCCAATGTTATAAATTATTTAGTTCATCCAACCGATTAGGACCTTTAGCCAATCGATTGGGCCATTAAAATTTCCTAGGGATCATTTATTATTTTAGATTTCCATTCTCCTAAATATAGGAGGCATCTCTCCTGTTAATTTTACACCAAGTTCCCAAAGTTATCTATTTCTTCGGAATTTATCTCTCTTTTCTCTCTCTAAAAATATTTCTTTCACTTAAGTTGCCTTGGTGTCTTTGAGTAAAAAACTACTTGTGAGGAAGAAATTATATTGTCGGTGCTCTATTGTTATTACTCTCATGAGTGCGATATTCTTGGGAAATCAAGTTTGTTTCTTTAGATAAACCAATCACAAAATCCTTGTTTGGTTCTCTAACTCTGGCGGAAAAAGTTATGTTTGATTATTGAGATTCGCAAGGAAAATATCTAATTGGTTCGTTAGCTCAGTTGGTAAGAACTTTCATTTTGGTTGGGGATAAGCCTTTGTAAAATTTCCAGATCATCTTGTATCAAGGCTCATGGGAATAACCTCTAAAAGCTAAAGTTTATAGTCAAAATCTAAAGTGGATCTCTTGGGGGCAGAAGTAAGCCAACGTTCGGCCGAACCCTGATAAATCATTAGTGCAAGTTTTCTAAACCTTTATCTCTTTATTTCTGCAATTTACTTTACTATTTTCTTTTTCCGTTGTTAAATTTGCTCTAATCGTAAAAAATATTAACATAGTTCATTTCATAAGTAACAAAAACTTAAATTTAATTGTGAATTTTAAATATCACAATTCACCAACCCCCCCCCCCCCCCCCCTCTCTTGTGCTTGAAATCACTTTTCCAACAATAGTGTTTTCTATTGATAAATTTCTTTCCTACCTGGTAGTATCAAAGATTATTGTATACATAAACCATGCAGTGATTAAGTATTTCTTAAAAAAAAGGCTAAACCAAGACTTATACGATAGATTTTCCTGCTTTAGGAATTTGATCTAGAGATTCGGGATAAAAAGGGAACTAGAAATTTAATAGATGATAATTTATCAAGAAAAAATCATATGAAAAAGGAAGAATTACCCTTAGACGACACTTTTTTGAACAAATAATTATTTGCATTAATCTAGAAGGAAATACCTTGGTATGCTAACATCTTTAATTATCTAAAATTTGGAGTGTCGCCCCGAGATATAAATAATCAAAGGAAGAAGAAATTATTCCGGATCTTAATCATTATTGTTGGGACAAACCTTTGTTCTTCAAAAGAGTAGCTGATGGGAGTTTAGAAGGTGTATTCTTGAGGAAGAAATCTAAAGTCTAATGACCCAGTTATGGAGTGGGCAACATGAATTGTTAGGGGATTCGGTTTTGGGTATGGGAGAAGTGAAAATCGTCCCCCTGCCCACCCTGTTGTCTTGCCTAGTCAAGCTAATGACCTTAAACAAGCTTTGCTTGGGAGGTAACCCACAAAATTTTAATCTTGACGTTTTTTTGTTTGTTTATACGTTTTTAGATTTTTATAGGTCAATAAATAAATCATCAAAATTTAAAGAGAGAATGACGTATTAATGCCAATAACAATGTAAGCTCATGGAAAAAAATGGCCCAAACAAAGAGACAAGGTGAAAGCACAAGAAAACCACACAACACCACCTTTTCCATACAAATAACCTGCACATATTATGGCATGGACGTAATATCCATTACACCTGTATTATCCTAGGATATCCCCTCCAAGACAATTTCCCTATATAAAAAAGAGGTAGCTTTACAGCATGTCTATAATGGCCATTATATCAGTTATACGCCTAAACTCTTCCCCACACATTTTCCAATAAGCATTACGACTTGGTCGTAATAGTCATCACTGATGTAATGCATGCATGACCCAAAACCTTCAATTTCCCAAAATTTGAGTGGTGGTTCCTGATCGTGAAGGCTAATTAGATCCCGTAATGGGCCAAGAAGAGCGTCTGTGATGCTGGAATGAAGGAGGAGGAGGGGGTGTACCTGCAAGGCACTCCGACGCTCAAGTAAGAAAAGGTCAGAGAAAAGGGCAAGTACAAAGTGTGTTCTTAGGATGGTTATTAGATACCTGACCCTCTCAAGTGAGAGGGTTTATATAGTCCCTATTTTCGGGGTAGAATAACCGTTTCCTGAAGAATAGGTAACTACCAAAATCTAGCCATTATGACGGGCAGGGGTGCCCAAAACTAGCCGTTGCTACGGGCAAGGGAATAGTTTTGGGCACAGGTGTCATGACCGTTCTTGGATGATGGAGCCGTGCATAACTGGCAGAAATGTCGGGGAGGTGCAAATGACCTTGAGGCTCATCTGTCCACATATGCCCGGTAGAGGGGCAAAAATGTAAATGTTGCCCTTCCTCAGCTGGACTTAGGCAATTGGGTCGTTCTGGGAGCAGAAGTGGATTGGGCCATGCCTAGCCATTGGTCTAGTCTGGAACAGGAGCCCCCCAAGTCGTTTTTCCCGAGCATGGGAGTGATGACTTAAGGATGGATCGCAACCCCGAGGAACTCTGAAGAGGCCATTGTTTGTTGACGAGACGGGATTGTCCTTGGGTGCCCGGGGGATATAGTGCCTACAGGAAACGTAAAGTTGGTTGGTCTGCCCGGCATACGGGGAGACCAACAGTTGAGGTACTATGAAGAGACGCGATGCCACGTGTGCCTAGAGCCTTGTGCAGCATTAACTGCGCAATGCTGGCTAGGCTAAGGTCATGATGATAACCCTACCCACGCGTGTTCGTGCACGTGCTTTTTAGACTGTATATAAAGGAGGGAGAGGTGCTCATTTGTATTTTTGCTTCTCTCTCCTTCCTCGTTCTTCTTAGAGAATTTAGTCTGTTGCCATCGTCAACCGCCGTGTCAGTCGTCGTTCATAGCTTTGAGCAACTTCTTCAGATCTCCACACTCTCTTCGACCACGTAAGTCACCTGTTTTCCTTTCCTTTTATAGCTTTTTCACCTTTGTTAAGTTAGGATGCATGCGGTTAGGTTGACTTAGGTAGGATTATTGCGTTTTTTCGGCGTCTATTGGTGGTAGACGGTGGTTGGGCCATCTTCTGCTGCTGATGTGTTCGCTGGAGCTCCCCAGAGGTCCTAGAATTAGGCCGTTTCCGACGCTATCGCGACGATGGCGCAGGTATAACTGGTGACGCTACCCAGTTTTCTGATGTTCTGATGAACTTTCCGATGAACGTATGAGTTTTCTGGTGGAGCTTCAAACGGAAACTGGGTAGTAGGTTAGGGAGGTTCCTCGTAGCGAATGAGGGGTTGCCTCCGGGCATCTCCTCGTGGGAGACTCTTATGTTATTTGATTTAGGGCTTAGGTCGGGGACGCCTTCCTCGGCCCTTTGAGCACCCTTTCACTTGACTAGCGGTGGAAGGGTGGATTTGATTTCGCAGTCGAATTCACTTTTGTCGTCTACTTTTCAAGTGATCGAGATGGCGCCAGAGCCCGAAAGAGAGATTCTCATAGACTCGTCTGAGGAGAGCTCCTCGGAGAGTAGTGACACGGAAATTTCAAATGCCCCTAACAAAGTTGGGGAGGATCCTGAACATGATCACGCGGAGGAATGGACGGTAGTGGAGCCTGCCGAGCATGCATCCACCTTCGCGTCCTAAACAGGGGATGTCTTTATGGACGTAGGACCAGAGAGGGAGTGGAAGGTGCACTTCCCCAATCAAGACGATCGTATCTGCCCAGACTACGGGGACAGGTTCCCCATGTATGAGTATGCCTTCAAGGAAATAGGGTTGAGGCTGCCATTTACTGATTTCCAGTAATCCATCTTTGTCCATCTGGATTTAGCTCAGTCTCAACTGCATCCAAATTCATTGGCATTTATCTGCGCCTTCGAGCTGACTTACGAGTTCCTGAAGATAGGAGCTACGAAGCCTATGTTCTTTACCGTCTTTCACCTCCAAAGGCAGGTCTCGAGGAGGAGGTACGGCTGGGTTTCGCTGAAACAACCAAAAAATTTGTTTAACCTTTCTCGGAGTCGATCAGGACCTTCAAAGAGAGGTTCTATGTCATCGAACCTGTGTCCAAGACCGCCCAAGATACTACGTATTCCTAGGCGGTATCGACATATGAGGAGGGCTGAGATATGTATGACGAGGAAGGGAAGTTGCTGGTGGATAGGGTATTTAAATTCCCTTTTCGTTGGAGCGGGAGTCACTTCACTCGTGGCACCGGCCATTATCTTGCCCAGCCAGATATGCTGGACGAGCAGGACATTGTAGTGTGCGATTTTTGTCGGTGACGCAACCACCTTATCGCCATTTGGTTTCTCCACACCGTAATGGTAGGGATTGGGTTCTGATTTCTTATTTATCCTGTGAAGCTGGAAAGGAAAGGGGAGATATCTAAAACTAACCTTGCACGCAAATGTTTAACTGAACAAATGCTAAGAGATTGGGGAGTTCAGGGTCAGGTTATACAATGGGGAGTTGTCAATTACCCATCCTATATGTGGTTATCCACAGGTCGTTAGCAATTTTCCTTACTGTTTTCTACTTACTGGTGTTTATCTATCGTGGGTTGGGAAAGTTTCACCTTTGGGAGTGTTTGAGAGAGAGAGTTTTTGTTTGATTTCAGATTTTCCGATGTTTTTGGTAAGGTACTGGACCTAAGGTTTTTGATTGGTGTGGTCGCTAAGATTTTGCAATCTTATGCCTATGTATTCCCGTTAAAGAAAACAGGGAAATCAGAGCAATCGTAGTTCCCCCTATTCTATGGGAGGAAAAGATATTTGGTGTCTTGTTCAAAGCCCAAGATTGAAGCTAAAGGTTATTTGTGTCTTGTTCAAAGCCCAAGATTGAAGCTAAAGGTTTGACTGAGAGAGAATTTGTCATCTCTAAAGGAAGACATCTTGTCTGTTTATCACAACTGTTGGGTGATTGATTATAAAGGAGAATTACTTTAACTGGGATACGTGAATCCAACAATGCCATAATTTCCTTTATAAGGGATGTTGTCCTAAAGGAGAAAACTTTAACTCAGTGTTGATCAATGTCATTTTCCCTCAGGAATCTTTCATGCTAAGAGAATGACAGTGGCGTGGATGTTAATAATCCAGAGGCTTGCCGCTTACAGCAATTAGATTAAAGAGAGAATTTTCCAGGATAAAAGATGAACGACAGCTTGGATTTCTTAATCAACAAGTGTGCCACTTATAGCAGTTATCTGGGATTAAGGTTTGTTTTGAATGTGTGATATACAGAGAAATGTCCTCCGACAGGGAGGTTTTTGATTTCCTCTGAGGGGATTTTGGTTTTTTTGTATGCGCCTTGATCAAAGCCCAAGGTTGAAGCTAATAGATTGATTGACTCCACTGGGGAGGTCATTATACAAAGCCTAAGAGGAGGCTGGAAAAGAGTGACTCAACAAGAGAGTGTTTATTGTCTTATACAAAGCCCAAGATTGAGGCTAAAAAGAGATTGACTCTTTGGGGAATATCATTATATAAAGCCTAAGAGGAGGCTGGAAGTTGACTTTTCCGGGGAAATATTATGTCTGTCTTGTACAAAGCCCAAGATTGAGGCTGAAAAGGGAAACTGACTCTATTGGTGAGAGGTTTTATCTGTCTTGTACAAAGCCCAAGATTGAGGCTGAAAAAGAAGATTGACTCTGCTGGAGAGTAGGATTTATCTTGTACAAAGCCCAAGATTGAGGCTGAAAGGAGAGATTGACTCTACTTAAGGAGATTAATTCCCAAAGCCTAAAAGAAGGCTAGGAGGAATTGACTCCGCTGGGAAGATATTTATCCAGAGCTTAAGAGAAGGTTTAGAAGATTTTGACTTTGCTGGAGAAAGTTTATATATGTCTTGTACAAAGCCCAAGAATGAGGCTGAATGAAATTCTGGCACAGATATCAGATGTCCTACGCAGATGTTGAGACACTGATATCCAACACAATGAACAAGATAACAATAAAAATAGCAGTGCAGAAAGTAAATAACATAGTGATATGTTTACCCAGTTCAGCCAGGGACGAAACCAATATACGATAGTATCAATTCACAGATCATACAAACACCAAATAATCTGCTCACTTAATCACTACCCTTCCTATGGCTTCTACCTAAGACTCACCTAGGTATGAGGCCCTCCTCAAATCCCTCTACAACCACAACCTGTGATTGGTACCTTTCCACACAAGAAACAAACTGAAAGTCACACTTTCAAGACACACAATTCTTAATACTTCACAGCTTATGAGAATTGACACACAAGAAACTCAATGCTTAAAAGCTTATGAGTAACTTGACAGAACTTACAACACAAAAATTAGTCCTTATACTGTTATCAGAATGATACCAGTTAGGCTCACAAAATACACTCGAAAACCCTAAAAGCACAAGTAAGTTCCACACCTAAAACTAGGTTTACATCAGTCAATATATAGCAATTAATCTGGACTGAATTGGGCTTCAAAAACGCAGCAACTAGACTGCTCACAAATCTGCAAAATTAACTCCAACAAAATAGGTCTTCAATCCAAAGTTTCCTATTTTGTCTCCATAATTAGAAACAGCAGCAAATCCGAAAACCAACAAATAACCACAATCCAAAAATGCTTTGGATGCCACAAAGGATAACCAAATATTCACAGAATATTTAGTAACAATTCACACAAACAGAATCTGCATTAACACTGAATCCACAACGCGATGTCCTATGAGCTGGCATGGAACATCTTCATTCGACATGTTGAAAGCAGCCACTTAGAACATTAAGATTCAACATCTTGCTGCTATAATAGTTTTAGCAAAATAAATTCCAACCAGATAAGCACAGAAATAACAATTTCCCCGTTTGGCTTATTTTGGCTAAAACTACACACACACAAAAACATTCAAAGAAGCACAAACAACAAAAAAATCCATATATCAGGCAGCAGCGAAAACACCAACAACACACAGCAAAAAAAACATCCATCATAGCATCACTCTCCTTCAGTTGCATACAACACTCAGAACAGCAAACAACTCATCATAGCAGCCTGGCAAAACTCCCCCTCAACAGCAGCACCATTCCACATTCTCCCCCTCAACTACTGCAGCAACACAAGCACTCCCCACACAAACATCCACACAAACATACTACTGCAGCAACACAAGCATTCCCCACACAAACATCCACACAACATACTACTCCCCCTTTTTACCCATAAATATGACAAAGGCAAGTAGAACAAGTTAAGGTAAAAATAATCCAGAGTAAACTGCATCAGAGAGTAGATGCACACCACATCACATGCCCAAATGTCATGCACAAACTTCAGCATTTTCCCTTCATTCATACACTGCACTACCAGAACCTCCTTTAGTCTTTTCAATCTGGCAGCCAGAAGGAACATTGATTGCTATAGTTCTTCATGAATGCACACCCCAAGTCTGCTCCTCAGGTTTTCAAACTAAACTGCATCCAGAGCCTTGGTAAATATGTCAGCAAGCTAATTTTCTGTGCTCACATGCTCAAGAGTTATGACTTTGTCCTCCACAAGTTCTCTGACGAAGTGATGCCTGATATCAATGTGCTTAGTCCTGCTATGTTGAATGGGATTTTTGGAAATATTAATAGCACTCAGGTTGTCACAAAATAGTGTCATGACATCTTTTGTGACATTATACTCAGACAACATCTGCTTCATCCATACCAGTTGAGCACAACTACTACCAGCTGCTATGTACTCAACTTAAGCAGTAGAAAGGGATACTGAATTCTGCTTCTTGCTAAACCATGAAATAAGATTATTTCCCAAAAAGAAACATCCTCCAAAGGTACTCTTCCTATCATCAGCACTTCCAGCCCAATCAGCATCACAGTAACCTAATAAAATGGGACTTGAGTTATGGGAGTAAAGCAACCCATAATCACATGTACCACTCACATACTTTAGAATTCTCTTCACTTGATTGATGTGACTGACCTTGGGTTCTGCTTGATACCTTGCACACACACCAATAGTAAAAGTTATGTCTGGCCTACTTGCTGTAAGATACAGCAGACTGCCAATCATACTCCTATACAGACTTTGTTCAACATTCACTCCCTTTTCATCTTTGGATAACTTCAAGTGAGTAGGAGCAGGAGTCCTCTTATGCTTGGCATTATCCAGTCCAAACTTCTTCACAATGTTCCTCGCATATTTGCTCTGACAAATAAAAATGGAGTCTTCCATCTGCTTAACTTGTAATCCAAGGAAGTAGGTCAATTCACCCACCAAGCTCATCTCAAATTCAGACTGCATTTGAGTAACAAAATGTTGGACCATTTCATCCGACATCCCGCCAAGCAC
Source organism: Lathyrus tuberosus (assembly GCA_022829125.1). Taxonomy (NCBI): domain Eukaryota; kingdom Viridiplantae; phylum Streptophyta; class Magnoliopsida; order Fabales; family Fabaceae; genus Lathyrus; species Lathyrus tuberosus. Next base: position 423,143 of record JALAZF010000162.1, on the reverse strand, counting down.
AATATCATCTACATAAATCTGAGCAATCATTAGTTTCCCATCCTTCTCCCTGACAAAAAGAGTTTTATCAATACCACCCTTCCTGTACCCATTGTTAACTAAGAACTCAGTCAGTCTTTCATACCAAGCTCGTGGAGCTTGTTTCAGCCCATACAAAGCCTTCTTCAGCTTCTAAACATGATCAAGAAAGTTTGGATCTATAAACCCTTTAGGCTACTCAACATAGACTTCTTCATTAAGATAGCCATTCAGAAAGGCACTCTTGACATCCATTTGAAACAATCTAAATTTCAACAAACATGCCACTCCTAGCAACAATCTGATGGATTCCAATCGAGCCACAGGCGCAAATGTTTCATTGAAGTCTACTCCTTCAATCGGTGTGTATCCTTGAGCAACTAATCTGGCTTTGTTCCTGGTAACAACTCCTTGCTCATCAGACTTATTCTTATAAACCCATTTTTTTACAATCACATTTGTTCCTGCTGGTCGTGGTACCAGTTCCCAGACTTCATTCCTCTTGAACTGACAAAGTTCATCTTGCATAGCACTTATCCAGAACTCATCTGTCAATGCTTCTTTGACATTCCTTGGTTCAATCTTTGAAACAAAGCACGCATTTGACACATTCTCCCTCGTTCTGTTCTTACACCTTCATTCAGATTACCAATAATCAATTCCTTAGGGTGATCCTTCCGAATCCTTATAGAGGGTCCCCGGTTAGCATCCTCTACCTCTTCATTCTCAGGTCTAGTGTTGGTTTCTTGAGCACTATCTTCTACAGACTCAATGTCTTGAGAGATTTCATTGTTCATGGGCAGACATGCTCCAACATCATCTGGGACATCTTCATCTTTGCCAGAGTCATCAACTACCACATTTAGGGATTCCATCATCACCTGAGTTCTGGAATTAAATACCCTATATGCTTTACTGTTTATAGAGTATCCCAAAAATATTCCTTCCTCACTCTTAGGATCCATCTTTCGCCTTTGCTCACGATCCGCTAAGATATAGCACTTACTACCAAACACATGGAAATACTTACATTTGGCTTTCTACCTTTCCATAGCTCATAAAGAGTGACAGAAGTACCTGATCTGATAGCCACCCTATTGTGTATATAGCAAGCAGTATTCATGGCTTCAGCCCAAAAATGATATGGAAGCTTTTTGGCATGAATCATGACTCTTGCACACTCTTGTATAGTCCTGTTCTTGCGTTCCACCACACCATTCTACTGAGGAGTGATTGGTGATGAGAATTCATGAGTGATTCCCTCAGATAAGCAGAACTCTTCAAACCTGCTATTTTCGAACTCTTTCCCATGGTCACTTCTGATTCGAACAACACCACAATCCTTTTCCCGTTGAATCCTTTGACACAACTCTTTGAAGGCTGCAAATACTTCAGACTTTTCTCTGATGAAACTTATCCAAGTGAACCTGGAGTAATCATCTACTACAACATAGGCATACTTATTCCCACCAAGACATTCAACCTGCATAGGTCCCATTAAGTCCATGTGAAGAAGTTCCAGAACTCTAGAAGTTATGGTAAGATGTTGAAGCCTCTTGTGTGACACCCTTGTTTGCTTCCCAACTTGACATTCACCACATATTTTATCCTCATCAATCTTCAGCTTGGGAATACCTCTAACAGCTTCACTTGACATAACTTTCTTCATCCCTTTCAGGTGTAAGTGACCCAATTTCTAATGCCACAGTTTGGTTTCATCTTCCTTTGACATCAAACAAGTAGACAGACTTTCAGGTTCTTGAGGATTCCACAGATAGCAGTTATCCTTAGACCTGGTTCCTTTCAGAACAACTTCACCTTTCTCATTGGTTACTAGACATTCAGATTTGGTGAAATTTACTTTAAGGCCTACATCACACAGTTGGCTTATACTGATTAAATTTGCGGTCAGCCCTTTGACAAATAGAACACGATCCAGATTTGGTTGTCCTATGTAGTCCAGCTTTCCAACCCCTTTTATTTCCCCCTTTGATCCATCCCCAAAGGTGACATTATTGGTGGAGTGAGGCCTGATATCTGACAAGAACTTCTTCACACCAGTCATGTGTCTTGAACAACCACTGTCAAAGTACCAATCTTCTCTTGCAGATGCTCTAAGAGAGGTATGTGCTATGAGACCAGCCATCATTTGTCTAGGAATCCATCTTCTCTTCCCTTTACCCCAAATCTGTCCTTTATTTTGTTGCTGAGCAGTTTCGGGATAGCCGTGCAGCTTGTAGCAAAAGGACTTTAAGTGACCAATCTTTCCACAGTAATGGCATCTCCATGGTTTATACTTTGATCTACAAACTCTTTTCTGATGCTTCATCTAATGTTGAAACATGTGATTTGACATCCCCACTTCTTGCTTTATTTTCTGAGGGACAAACTTCAATACAGGCTTCTTGGAAGTCTCTGCTTGATTGTTAAAACCAAGGCCTTGCACATTTCTAGCTTCTTTCCCATTCTATAGGATCTCATCCAGCTGCGTGGTACCATTGTTCAGCATTCTTATAGATTTGGTCATATTGTCAAGTTTTGACTTTTGCCATTCAACCTCCTCCTTCAGATCAGCAATGGTTGATAGATGTTCTTCCTTCTCAGCTTCTAGTTGAGCTATCAGAATCTTCTATTCCAATATTATCTGGCACCTTTCTTCATTCTTGATACACAATTCTGAAAACCCTGTGAATATTTCTTCCTTAGTGAGTTCTCCAACATAGGATTCTTTGTCAGAGTCAGATTCACAAGTAGTTTCTCCATTAGCCTTACAGATTCCAGTCAATGCTGTCACCAATTTTGCTGATTTTTCTTCAACATCACTCTCAGACTCTCCTTCTGACCAAGACACTGATAGGCCCTTTTCTGCCTTTTGAGATACGTGGGACACTCAGTCTTTGTGTGCCCATATCCCTCACATTCAAAGCACTGAACTCTCATCCCTTGATTGGAGTCTTCTTCAGTTCTGGATCTTCTGCCTCCATCCTGGTTCTTACTGATGTCGAGTGACTTATTCTGAGCATTTGATCTCGACTTCCAGTCAATCCTTTTCAACACTTTGTTAAATTGTTTTCCAAGTAATACCAGATATTTAGACACCCCTTCATCTCTGACCAGGTCACCTTCATCTTCTGAGTCACCAGTATTTGACACAAAAGCTATGCTCTTCTTCTTTTCAGACTTTTCGCTGATCCCTAATTTGAATTTTTGAAGAGATCCCACCAGTTCATCCACTTTCATCTTGTCTATATCCTGAGCCTCCTCTATAGCAGTCACTTTCATGTCAAATCTCTTAGGAAGAGATCTGAGGATCTTTCTGACCAGTTTACTGTCAGACATCTTTTCACCTAGGGCACTAGAGGCATTAGTTATCTCAATAATGTTCATATGAAAATCATGAATGCTCTCATCCTCTTTCATCTTCAAACTCTCAAACTTGCTAGTGAGAAGCTGAAGTTTTGACATCTTCACCTTTGAAGTCCCTTCATGAGCAACCTTCAAGACCTCCCATGCCTCTTTAGCAATGGTGCAGTGTTCAATCAACCTAAAGATATTCTTGTTAACACCACTGAACAATGCATTCATGGCTTTGGAATTCCCTATGGACCCTTTGTAATCTGCATCATCCCAGTCTTCCTCTTCCTTCACCACATCAGTAGGGGTACCTTTTTCATCTTTAACCTTAGGGGGCTCCCATCTTTTTATAACAGCTTTCCATGCTTGATCATCCATGGATTTGAAGAAAGCTATTGTAATACCCCAAAATTTTCTCTCCCTCTTTGTCATCATAGCATGGCATTATCATCTATCATATCATATCCACCTCATTAACATTACATTGCATTTAACATAGAAAAATGAAGCATAGCATCCTTCTTACCATCAGGGCATGTGATCAGGTGGAAGGTGGACAATCAAGGAATCATTCAAAGCACAAAAAGGTCAATCAAGTTTCCTCAAGGCAAGCCAAGAGGCCTTTCATGTCTCATACTATCTCAATGGAATATCCACAACCTCAAGAATGAGAGAATCAATGGGAGATTGAAGCACTACATCTTTCACTATGCAAGAGGTTCAAAAAATGAAGGAAAACCCTCAAAAGAGATAGCTCATTGATCCAAAATCATCCTCAAATGGCATATATCATCATCTTTTAAGAGGATACATAACATACTCTGAGGAATTGGAAATTGAAGACTGCACATTTTTCTCCTAGGAGGTGGGCACCAAAACTAGGGTTTCTAATAAAATCAGGGAATTTTTGATTTTTTGGACCAAATTTGATGTCATGGTATTTCATATGTCCCTAAGTGTATGGAGGTGGAAAATTGCTTCTCAATTGGTTTTGGAAGTGGTTCAATTGGAAGAAAAATCAGAAATCAGGAAAATTGGGGCCAAGTCAAATAATCAGAGGAAAAAGTCAACTCTTGACTTTTTGAGCCCAAAATCATGAAATTCATGTTACATATGTCCAATGTACAAAATTTGATCAAGAAACTCCAAAGGAATCATGAAAAAATCAAGATGTAAAAAGTTGCCATTTTTGGATGAAGAAGGGTTACTAAATATAGCAAGTTTTGGCCATTTTGCATCAGAGTTTGAGCCAAGGACATTTAAAATTGGGGCATCAAATGAAAATTCCACTCGGCCATAACAAAATATCTTGTTTCAAGCTTCAAAACCATGTGTGGAACATCTCCATTGGATAAAAATTGAGTGAGATATGATTGGTCAAAGTTTGAGCAAAGTAGGTTCAAAACTAGGTCATGACCAAGACTTTCAGGGCACGCGCGCAGTCATTTTAACAAACATGTGGTGGGCCAAATGTCCACTCATTTTTCTCATGGTTAAAGGCCTCAAATGAAAAATCTTTCAACATGAAAGTTGTTCCTCTAGGTGAGATCTTTAAGATTGGTGTTCATGTTTTTTTCACTTGATCAAAGGGGAAGAAGTTATGTTGAGTCCAATGTGCTTTGATCATGCTGAAAACCTAGGGGCCATGTTACCTTGTCAACCAACCTTTGCCACGCCCTCATACCAGTTCCAAACCTATGTGTTATAAGTCTTTTTTCAACTTCTTCCAAGCATCATTTCACTTCATTTTTCATACCAAACATGTAGCATTACATCTCCCCTTTCCAATGACTCCAAAAACACACCAATTCATTCATTGAGCAGAGAGAAAAACTTCCTCAAACCACCTCATGTTGGCACTGGTGCATTGACAATTTAGTGCATGATTTTGGCTCAGTCATCCCACAAACACTTCACGAATTTTATTTCCCCATTTAGTCAAGCATATGTTACTTACACAATGCACACTATCACGTGCCATACATGGGAATAGAAAGAAAAAACTTGCTTAGCAAGTTTCTGTCACAATAACCTCACCACCTCAGCTTCACTCTCATCCTCACCACAACTGTTATGAGCTTGACCTCACCATAACCCAACCTTGGCTACTCGCCCCTAACTAACTTGACTCAGTTAGTTAGGGTGGACTCAGTTTAACCACCTTGACTCACTTAACTCCACTCACTAAACCATGATTAGAGCTCACCATAAATAGAAGTCACACTCTCCAATTTGGGGGCGAGCTTCATTTTTCTCATTTTTCACTCTCCCTCTCAAACACTCTCGCATTCTCTCCACCATCTCTCTCTGCTCGAATCTTCATTCACCTTAATTTACCTCATCTTCATCATCATCAATGGCACAAGACTGAAGTAAGAACCATCAAAATCCACATGAATTCCTCAAGTGAAGCTTCATCAACATTTTGATTCTCTCTGCTTTCAATATCTCAAGGCTCAACTGCATTTATTTTGCACGAATCAAGCTCCATATCAAGAGTGGATCTCTGGTTTTCTTTTGCTTCAAGGATCTGCAAACTTCAGGTTTCAATCACTCCAACTCTATTGCATTGTTTTAGCTTGTTTCTATATGGTTTAAAGCTTATTAGAAGCTGCGTGAGTCCTGGCTAGTTGATAGGCTCTTTAGGAGTTTAGGTGTGATTTTAGGGCAAATTGTTTTGGCTCGGTTTGTGTTATGTGTGCATGATCTATGAGAAATAATGGTGTATTCTTGATCTCCATAGCTTCCTCTTCATTTTGGTATATGAATGATGCATTTCTGTGAAAGTTGAAGTTTGCAGGTGGTGGTGGTTCGCCGGAGAAGATGACCGGAGGTCCTTCTCCGGCCAGTGGTTGAATGTTAGGGTTTAGCACGTTTTAATCCTGTTCGTTCATTTTTCCTCATCGTATGGCTAAGGACGTGACAGCACATTAAAATGCATGTGCATGTCATGTGCATCATTTCTGAACTCACTTAAGCATTATGTGGTGTGGCACATGGTAGGGAGTATGGTCATTCATGTACATGCGTTAGATTAGCTTACTTTGACTGGTTGTTGACTTGACTTGATCCTATGGTTGTTATTGTTTTGACATGGTTTGACTGAAGTGCATGGTTACTAATGTGTACTGGCGCGTAAATGGACTTAAGCCTTATGCTATTCACACCCCACGCTTTCAAAGCCCAATCATATTGAACTCACATTTTGCTATGCTTGCACCCCCATTCACATTTACATTTCACTTTATTTTTTTTATTTTCATACACGTTTGCTTTTTAATTTTTAAAAATACTAAAAAGTATCATAAAATTCGACAAAAATTCATGAGTATCATTAAAACATTTAGAAAATTTTTGGTGATTTTATTTTCTGATTTTATGACCTTTTTACCCCTGCTCCATAATTTTCTTTGAATTTCTTTGGTGTGCATTCTTAATGTGGTACATGATCTTGTTTAATTTTGTTCTTGATCATTAAAAATTGTTTTGATGCTCTTCTTTTTGCATTGAGTCATTAGCATCTTGAGGTATGTTAAGTGATGTTTATTTGTTTTTTTAGGTCATTTTATGGCATGTTTGGTGTTCACTTTTGTGTTACTTGGTATGTGCATCCAATTTGACCTAAATGCATTGTTTGACATCATTTTGCCTTGGTTCCTTGCATGCTACTTTGATATGTGATTCATATATGATTAGTGAACTTCAATACCATGTTTTCATAATTTTCATGAGGCCATTTGATTTTTGTTTGATGCATTTCATTTAAAGCATTATAACATGTCATATCATTGTAATCTTTTGTGCATGTTTACATGTTTTCTTTTGTGTATACTTGCATGATCATTTGCCTATTTGGTGAGCTACACTCTTGACATTATAGGGCATTGATACATATCATATGTCATCTTTGCTTGTTGATTATCATTTGAACCTTGTGCACCTTTAACATGTTGTGTTTGCACTTTCCTTTGTTTGGAACTTCCATTTCAATCCTACTTCTTCTATCACTTCTTAAAAGTCTTGATGTGCCTCATAAATACTTATGAGATGTTTGTGAATCATTTTTCATTTCATTTCAATTCTGATCCATTGATTACATGTTCCATTTATGCACATTTCTTCTTTTTCCTTTCATCTTTCATTCTCCCTTTTCTTATGATATCATGTTCTAATGTCATGGATGATGTTTGTTGCCTATCCACTTGAGTTTGCTTGATAGTAATCATTGGTTTTCTATATGATGTACATTCTGGTTGTGGTTCTAGGATTTGATTTCTCATTTAATTCTTTTGAGTTTTATGATGCATTACATGTTCTTTTACTTCTTATACTTCTTATACATGTTTACTAACCATGTAGGGGCTTTGGTAAGTTGCAATTGAGTGTGGATAAGGAATCCACATTCAAATTTCTTTCCTTTCATCTCTTTTACAATTCCATTTTGTGTTTTGTTAAGCACTTATGTGCTTTCTTTTAACAACTCATCACCTTCCCTTTTTTGGATTACAATTCATCTTCTACTTTAGAAGTGAATTGTTTAATTCACCCTTTCTTTAGACTTTAGGTTGGAACCTCACAAACCATTAGGATCACTCCCTTTAATCTTCAATTAGGATTGAGTCTTAGTTCATATAGATTTTTACCCTTTCTCCTCTCTTGAGTCTTTCATCTTCTCATCTCAAAGAAAATTCAAAACATATAATAAAGGTAGGCATTTATTGCATTTAGGCCTTTCATATAAAGAAAAGATTATAAGGGGTCTTCTCTTATAATCTTAAAATGTATAGCATATAACCCATCTTGGGTCGATGTGTTAAACATTTGATCTTATGTGAGGGACTTAAATGCAATACTTGTTGAAGGTACAAATAATAAAAAACACTTCTTCATTTCATAATCAATAAAAACACTTAATAAACACAAGTATGCTAGTGTGTTTGAACCTTGACAATTGGAACTAAGTGTGGGGGTCTTCTTCACTCTTAGTGTGCTTTCTTACCCATTCCATCTTGGAATGTGAGAATGTACACATTCCAATGACTAAGATTTAAATACGCTATCATATGCAAACAAATCCAAAACACTTCCTTCTAAAAGACAAAAACAAACAATAACGTCTTTCCTTCGGGAATTCTTTTCTCACCTCATTCACTCTTAGCGTACGAACGCGCTTCTACTCGTTCTCTTGCAAGATGGTAACGCACTCGGACCAGCGAGCCTGCAACACCTGAGCTAGAACATAAGCCGTTCTCTAAAAAACACAAACAATTCATCCCTAGTGAGGGGAACTACGTCGCTCTGATTCTCATGCTCCCGAGGAGATACGTAGGCAGTGGGGTAGGGCCCATGCGAGCACTTCTTTTATTTTCCCTACATTTGTTTCTCCTTCTCTTTCCCTTCCATTAGCAGTTCTTTTCCAGTATCCTTTCCTTACACCCTTTGATTGAAGCAAGCAAGCGTGGATCCCATCGGGTACGATGGACGCGAGGGGTGCTATTACCTTCCTCTCGCGTAACCGACTCCCGAACCCAGTTCTCTCGGTCGCGAGACCATGCTTTTCCTTTCTTTCAGGTTTTTGCGGTGTTTCCTTTCCCTCTCGTGGGATAAATACACATTGCTGGCGACTCTGTTCAGTGCCACTTTCGCGTTTGTACTAGGATGAAAATCCCGGGAGCGACAGCTGGCGACTCTGCTGGGGAAAGGTTGACCTATTGCTGGTCCATCCTAAGCGAGTCAATCCTAACGCTTGTCTGTTTTTCTTTCATTGGGTGTTTATTGTTGTGCTGTATTTACCATTTTACTGTATAGTTATTTACTGTATATTACTGTATATTACTGCATTTACTGCATTTTACCATTTTTATTCCATATGATATATTATGCTATGCTGGACTGTGCTGTTTTCTGTTCGGCGGGATGGGATTTCTGAGAGATAAGCCCATTACACAGGCTTGAGGATACACTTAGAATTAGAGTGGAGAGTAGTGGGACCTACGTGCCGTTTGGAGTGCGTTGGGTGTTCACGAAATTCACAGCTAGACGAGGCTATCTTGGGACACGTCGTGGCATGCGCATCTTGCGTATTCCAGGATGTAGATCTAGAGAGCTGTCGACTCTAGTGACTGATCATGAGGACCTTAGTGGAAACATCCCTCTTTAGCGGTGACAATGGCAGACCACATTCTGTGGCAAACCCATTCGCACCCGAGGGCCCACTTTGGAACTTGCATAGGATGACTTTTATTTTCTAAGGGGAGTCAGTGGACGACCTCTTTGATTGGCATAGCATTGTATCCTATGGGCTGAATGTGCTATGGCTTATCAAACCTCCGAAGCTGACAAGCCTTATTTTCTAAGAACCACATGTGAGTATGGGCGGGATGTTTATAGGTTTGCAGGAAACCCAGCCTCCTACCTACCTTACTTGTGATTCTATGATGATTTCAGACATTGTATCCTATGAAAGTGATTTAAGTGTTCATCTCAGATATTGCCAGATTCAGTACAGAGACACAGTGCACACAGTTCAATACAGACACGGACACTTGATTACCTGATCACATGCCCTTTTGCATTGCATTATCATATCATAACAGTTATGTTTGTCATTTTCAGGTGCATAATACATTTCTGATTCCAATCCATGGGTTCAACAGAGATCGTTGCCGAGAGAAAGAACAATGTGTCTTACAAGTTTCCAGATCCTGTTTTGGATTCATTGCTCAAAGTTATAGATATGGCTGGTCCGGGTATTCTTGATAGGTTTCAGAAGAGCTACGGGAATTTGGTTGGGATGGTCCGTACAATCACCAAGTATGAACATGATGCTTTGCACACTCTGCTGCAGTTCTACGAGCCTTCGTTGAGATGCTTTCTTTTTTCAGATTACATTTTGATGCCAACACTGGAAGAATTCTCATTTATTTTGGGAATTCCGATCACGCCGGCAATACCATTCTTCTCTGGTAGTTCTCCCAGCGTAAAAGAAATTGCTGCTGTGTTACAAATGGATCAGGCAGTGGTAAAGAGTGGTGTGAGCAGTAAAAATGGAGTTAGCGGATTTCATTTAGAATTTCTGTCTGGACAAGCCCAAGAGGCCGCAAGTGCTAAAAATTGGACGGTTTACAATTCCATTCTGGCTCTCTGCATATATGGCCTAGTTTTCTTTCCCAATCAGCAAGTCTTTGTGGATATGCAAGCAACGAGAGTTTTCGTCCTTAAAAATCCAGTCCCTACTTTGTTAGGAGATTTTTATCATTCCGTGCATTACAAGAATGAGAAAAGGAGGGGAGGATCTGTTAGTTGTTGTACTCCACTGCTGAGTCATTGGTTTTTCAAACATTTGCCTCAGACAGGTGCCTTTGTGGAGACCAAAGATGTGGCGAAATGGTCTAAACGATTGATGGGTTTAACTACTGATAACATTGTATGGTTTGACCACCGGTTATTGAGAATAGAGCTTGTCACAAGATGCAGAAATTTTCCAAATGTGCCTTTGATTGGCAGAAAAGGAGGGATCAATTATAATCCAGTTTTGGCCATCCGACAGTTTGGGTATGCTTCCAGGGATCCTCCTACAGAGCAAGATGTGGAAGAATCTTTATTCTTTACAGGAACTAAAGATGCGAAGGTGGTAGAAGTAGTGAATGCTTGGAAAGATAAGCACAAAATTGGAAAAGCAGTTTTTGGAAAAGGAGATTGTAGATCTTATCCTGAATATGACAGGTGGATTGAGACGAAAGTAAAGGAATTGCTTTTACCCTTTTCAAGGGGACCTCTTTTATGTTCAGTACAGCCAGAACAACCCACTATGGTGGCTATTGAAGAATGTGAGAAGTGGAAGAAAATGGCCAGAGAGTTGCAGATAGAGAATTCTGGAATGAGAAGATGTCTTCAGAAAGCTCTAGCTGACAACAAAGAGTTGGAAAAGAGAGCCTTGAAAGCGGAAAAAACCTTGGCTGACAAAGAGGAAGATTTTGATGACAGAGCTCGGTACTTTCGGAAACTTACTTTGGGAGCAGATGACACTAGTCAGGCTCACAAGATTACAAAACAGGCTTTAGCCCGAAGCAAGGATTCATTAGCTCAACTTCGTCAAGCTTGGGATGAAGTCAGAATTGAAAATGCCGAGTTAAAGGATCAGTCGAAGACTAAAGACGAGGAGCTTAAAAAGGCACATGAGCAGAGGAGAAAGTATCGGGAAAGTCTCGGTAAAAGTCAAGAACAGTTAGAAGAAGCTAGAAGTCAACTGAAGAATACCAAGAAAGAGCTTGAAGAAGCCATGATAGAAAGAGAGATACTCAAGACGCAAGCTGGCGTAAAGAGACACAAAGGAGTGCATGATGACGAAGCTCTTATGCTGCATATGGGTTCTTTAACTGAAGCTCTTGAGAAAAGGGATGTCTTGATCAAAGAAATGATTGAAAAGCCGAATCACCAGCGTACCGGTATACTTTTTGAGGAGATCAAATACTCAAGTAATAAGCTGAAGGATGTGGAATTGTCAGATTGATGTTCTTTTCCCTGTATTTTGTTGTTAATGGTTACCATCAGGCTTGTTGATGGATCCATTTTTTCCTTGTATTGCATTGGCGGATGAGCCTTTCTTAAATACTTGAATACTTTGTTGAATGAGTATGAGCAGTTTATTCAGAATTACTCTTTATCAGATATCTGTACACAAGCACATGACCACTGCACGTCTCTTTATATCACGATTTCTGGTCTTCAGATTTCCGTGGTTTGGATTGGAATCAGGGTGTAAAGCACTTTGGAAATGATAAACATAACATTGCATGGCATTGCATATCATTCTGCATTTATGTTACTTGCTTTTCAGGTACTCGTTGCAGGGTCTCTAACCTTTATTTGGTTTCAGGCAGTATAGCTGAGAATCATATTCACCGATATTCGACGCGAAGAAATCAAGTAAGAATCATGGATCAAGTGCAAAGTGATTTGGCCGAAATGAGGGCGCGTATGGACCAGTTCATGACCCTCATGACTGGCATGGCGCAAAATCAGGAGAGATTGAGACTTCTGGTCGAGCGTCCAGACAATGGGCCCGAAGGTGATCAGCATGACAATTCACAGGGACATGGCATCCCTCCTCCCGGTGGCAACCCTCCTCCTGGTGGTAACAATCGGGGTAATGGAAATGGTAGGCATGCTGGTGTTACTCTTGAAGATACTCTGGAAGACCAATTTACTCTGCTGGATGCTGATGTGGGTAATCAAGGTGATCGAATGCAAGAACTCTATGGGTATTGATGTTACCAGCTTGGGGCTGGTCCCAGGAGTCAGAATTCCTCCTAAATTCAAGCCTCCCACTTTTGATAAGTATCAAGGCAATGCGTGTCCCCAAACGCATCTTCAAGCTTACTTTGGGAAGATTTCAGCCCATACGGATGACGAGAAGCTATGGATGCACTATTTTCAGGACAGTCTGGCTGGGGCGTCCTTGACCTGGTATATGAAGTTGAATAGAGCTGCTGTGAAGAGTTGGAAAGATCTAGCAGAAGCGTTCTTGAAGCAATACCAGTACAATATTGACATGGCGCCCAACCGCACTCAATTGCAGGGGTTGTCACAAAATGCCAAGGAGAGTTTCAAAGAATATGCACAGAGGTGGAGGGAAATGGCTGCCCAGGTTCAACCTCCCTTGTCAGACAGAGAAATGGCAGATATGTTTATGGGCACCTTGCAAGGGGCCTATCTTGATAGATTAGCTGCTTGTCCATCAACTGGATTTACTGATATTGTGATTGCGGGAGAAAGAATAGAAAGTCTGTTAAAGCTTGGAAAGATCCAGGATGTGAGTGGGGCTGGCTCTTCGGGGACGAAGAAACCGTTTGCTAGTAACCAGAAAAGAAGAGAAGGTGATACGAATGCTGTGTTTAGAGGACGAGGCAGAGGGCGTTCTCAAGCTTATTATCAGGTAGATGCTGTAACAATCCCCACACCGTCTGTTCAGAAACAACAACCCCTACAACAAGTTCAACAGCAACAACCTTTTTTCCAGCAAAGGTCTAGGCAGAGGGATCGTAAGATGGATCCTCTCCCTATGGCTTATGCCGCGCTGTTGCCCCGACTACTCGAGTTAAAGTTGGTAGAACTCTGTACTATGAAAGCTCCGGTTGCTGGAAACCTGCCACCTAACTTCGATGCTAATGCTCGTTGTGAGTTCCACTCAGGTGCTCAGGGGCACTCCATTGAAAAATGATGGGCTTTCCATCATAAAGTACAAGATTTGATTGATGCTAAAGCCATCAATTTCTCTCCCGCTCCTAATATTACTCAGCATCCCATGCCTGATCATAGTGCAGCAAATGTGTACGCTATCGAAGATGGGAGGAGATTGAATCTGGTGACAGATATCCATCAAGTGAAAACTTATTTGTTGGTTGTAAAAGTTCGTTTATTGAAGGGACAGGTGTTCCCGGGCTGTAATCAAGATTGTTCCGAGTGTATGAATCAGGAGAATGGCTGTAATAAGTTGAAGGTGGGTTTACAGAATCTGATCGATGAAGGATGTCTACAGTTCGACAGAGTCGTGAAAGACACTGATGAGATATCAACCGTGACCATCTATTACACTCCCGCTGAGATTCAAATGCCGGTCAATGCAGTTCCCGTGGCGAGTGTTGTGCCAGAAAGGCCCAGTCCTGTCACTATCACGGTGCCAGGACCAATTCCGTTCACGTCTACAAAGGCTATCCCATGGCACTATGGGGCAGATGTATATTACGAAGTTAAAAAGCAGGAAGTTGAGTCGTCAGTCAGCCCAAATATTGATAACGTAGGGGGTATAGGGGGCTTTACAAGGAGTGGAAGGTTGTTCGCTCCCCAAACCTTGAGAAGTGATAAAGAGGCAGAAGCCGCAGCAAAGGCTAAAGGTAAACAGGTGGTTGAAAATGCGCCTACACCTGAAGCAGAGACAAAGATTACTTTTGATAAGGAAATGGAAGAATTTATGAAGATAATCAAGAAAAGCGATTATAAGATTGTGGACCAACTGAATCAGACCCCTTCAAAGATTTCAATCTTGTCACTATTAATGTGCTCTGATGCGCATCGGCAGGCGTTGTTGAAAGTGTTGAAGAGTGCATACGTGCCACAAGAAATTACTGTTAATCAGCTCGAGGGCGTAATCTCCAATGTTAATGTTAGCCATGGCTTGGGCTTTACAAGTAGAGATTTGACTGTTGAAGGAAGAAACCATAATAAGGCTTTGCATATCACGATGGAGTGTAAGGGCGCAGTGTTATCTCATGTACTGGTAGACACTGGTTCATCACTCAATGTCTTGCCCAAGAAGGCATTAATGAAGCTGGAAGTTGATGGTTTGATCTTAAGGCCTAGTGAATTGGTGGTCAGAGCATTCGATGGAACTAGACGATCTGTGTTTGGTGAGGTGGAATTTCCCGTACAAATTGGACCACAGGTATTCAAATCCACGTTCCATGTAATGGACATACAACCTGCATATAGCTGCCTATTGGGGCGCCCTTGGATTCACGGAGCCGGGGCTGTTACTTCTACTCTACATCAAAAGCTAAAGTATGAGTTTGAAGGGCAGGTTGTGACGGTGTGTGGGGAAGAAGACATCTTTGTGAGTCACTTGTCCACGTTCAAGTACATTGAAATGGATGGGGAAATTCATGAGATGCTGTGCCAATCATTTGAAGCAGTCAATATTGACGATGCACCTGAGTCTTCTTCTGTACCAATTGGGGCCGGTACCTCCATTTCATCTTACAAACAAGCTGTCGAAGTCGTCAGGGCAGGCAACGCCCAAGGTTGGGGCAGGTTGATAGAGACCCCAATGAAGGAAGACAAATTTGGTATTGGTTATCATCCCTCTACAACTTCAGATGCGGGGAGCAGGGGACCCATTACTTTCAATAGTGGGGGAATTATCTACACGGACCAGTCTTGTGCAGCCACAGAGGATAGTGTTGACAGTAATTGTGACCTGGACAACTGGGTACGCCCTCATGCTCCGGGACAACAAGTGCAAAACTGGTCCGTTGAAGAAGTCATTCGGGTTACTCTTCAGACAGAGTAATTTTTCTTTGTTTTTTTCTAACCATAATGCATGTCAAAATCTTGCGCTCTGCCCAAGGCGTATAGATTCATTTGTAGGGCCACCATGGTTGCATTTGCAATGTTTAATCATTAATAAAGGACGTTTTGCAATTAAATTTTGTTCTCTGTCTTTCAGTTTTTATTTTTGCACAAAAATAAAATGGCAATGTTTCATTTTCTTTTGTTTTGCTTAAAAATAAAATTCTAAAATAAGGCATGAACCCGTTCATGCAGACTTGATCCTCTGGATACCACTGATAACGATTTTGATATGGCTATGTATGACTTTGACAATCCGATTTATCAAGCCGAAGAAGGGGATGAGAAAGATTGTGAACTCTCTGAAGAACTGGCCAGATTGTTGAAACAAGAGGAAAGGGTCATCCAGCCTCATCAGGAGACTGTAGAAATCATCAATATTGGTACCAAGGACGCCAAGAAAGAGATCAGGATTGGTGCCAGCTTGCAAGCAGATGTGAAGCAAACTTTGACGGAAATGTTGCGCGAGTATGTTGACATCTTTGCCTGGTCGTATCAAGATATGCCGGGGTTGGATACGGATATTGTCGTGCACAGGCTGCCATTAAGAGAAGAATGCCCGCCAGTCAAGCAGAAACTTCGTCGGACTCACCCCGACATGGCTTTAAAGATCAAGGAGGAAGTCCAGAAGCAGTGGGATGCTGGTTTTCTTGCTGTGACAAAATATCCTCCGTGGGTAGCCAACATCGTGCCAGTACCGAAGAAAGATGGAAAAGTGAGAATGTGTGTGGATTATCGAGATCTTAATAAAGCTAGCCCAAAAGATGATTTTCCACTACCTCATATTGATGTGCTGGTCGATAATACAGCTCAGTTTTCAGTGTTCTCATTTATGGACGGTTTCTCCGGGTACAACCAGATCAAGATGGCACCTGAAGATATGGAGAAGACCACGTTCATTACTCCGTGGGGTACATATTGTTATAAAGTAATGCCTTTTGGGTTGAAAAACGCAGGGGCAACGTACCAGCGAGCGATGGTGACATTGTTTCATGACTTGATTCATAAGGAGATCGAATGTTATGTAGATGATATGATTGCCAAGTCGAGAACAGAAGAGGAACATCTGATTAACCTGAAAAAGCTGTTTGAAAGGTTGAGAAAGTTCCGTCTGAGATTAAATCCAAACAAGTGCACGTTTGGGGTGCGTCCTGGAAAGTTACTGGGTTTCATTGTGAGCGAAAGAGGAATCGAGGTTGATCCTGCCAAGGTGAAAGCAATACAAGAAATGCCTGAGCCGAGAACAGAAAAAGAGGTTCGTGGTTTCTTGGGTAGATTGAACTACATTGCAAGGTTCATATCTCACCTAACAGCCACGTGTGAACCAATATTTAAACTGCTAAGAAAGGATCAAACGGTCAGGTGGAATGACGATTGCCAATTGGCATTCGATAAGATAAAGGAATATTTGCAGGAACCTCCGATTCTAATGCCTCCAGTTGAAGGGAGACCGCTGATAATGTATCTGACAGTGCTTGAAGGTTCCATGGGTTGTGTTCTCGGGCAACATGACGAGACAGGTAGGAAGGAGTATGCTATCTACTACCTGAGCAAAAAGTTCAATGATTGTGAGTCCCGGTACTCCATGCTTGAAAAGACATGCTGTGCGCTTGCATGGGCCGCTAAGCGATTGAGGCAATATATGGTTAGGCACACAACCTTGTTGATTTCAAAAATGGATCCTATCAAATACATTTTCGAGAAACCAACATTGACAGGCAGAGTTGCACGGTGGCAAATGGTCTTGACAGAGTATGACATTCAGTACACTTCACAAAAGGCCATCAAAGGAAGTATCTTGTCCGACCATCTTGCGCAACAGCCGATTGATGATTACCAACCCATGAAATTTGACTTCCCTGATGAGGACATCATGTTTCTCAAAGCTAAAGACTGCGAGGAACCACTTCCGGAGGAGGGGCCAGACCCTGAATCCAAATAGAGTCTGATGTTTGATGGGGCTGTCAATATGAATGGGTGCGGAGTTGGAGCAGTTCTTATCACGCCGGAAGGTGTTCATATGCCTTTCACTGCACGAATAACTTTCGGATGCACCAACAATGAAGCAGAGTACGAAGCTTGTATAATGGGGATCGAGGAGGCGGTTAATCTACGGATTAAAACCCTTGATATATTCGGTGATTCAGCTTTGGTAATCAATCAAGTGAAAGGGAGTTGGTACATGCACCAAGCAAATCTAATGCCGTATAGAGATTATACAAGGAGATTGCTGACATTTTTCACAACAGTAAAACTGTACCATATTCCTCGAGATGAGAATAGGTTCGCTGATGCCTTGGCCACTTTGTCTTCCATGATCAAAGTGCAAGGATGGAACCATGTACCTAAGATTGAGGTATCTCGCCTTGACAGACCAGCATTTGTGTTTGCGGTCGATGCAGCGTCTGATGACAAGCCATGGTTTCATGACATTAAGTGTTTCTTGAAAAGTCAAGAGTACCCGCCCGGGGCATCGTCCAAAGACAGGAAGACGTTGAGAAGGTTAGCTGGTAGTTTCTTCTTGAACAAAGATGGTGTGCTGTATAAAAGAAATTTTGACACGGTCCTGCTTAGATGTGTGGATAGACATGAAGCAGACTTGTTGATGATTGAAGTGCACGAAGGCTCTTTCGGTACCCATGCCGGAGGACATGCAATGGCTAAAAAGTTGTTAAGATCGGGATATTATTGGTTGACTATGGAGTCAGATTATTGCAAATATGCCCGTAAATGCCATAAATGCCATATCTATGCAGACAAGGTGCATGTGCCTCCAAATCCGTTGAGTATCATGTCGTCGCCTTGGCCGTTTGCCATGTGGGGCATTGATATGATCGGAAATATTGAGCCTACAGCTTCCAATGGTCATCGTTTCATCTTGGTGGCAATTGATTACTTCACCAAATGGGTTGAAGCCGCATCCTATGCCAATGTTACAAAACAAGTGGTCGCTCGTTTCTTAAAATGGGATATCATTTGCCGATATGGAGTTCCCAAAAGAATCATTACCGATAATGGTTCTAATTTGAATAATAAGATGATGGTTGAGTTATGCCGTGACTTCAAAATCGAACATCACAATTCTTCTCCGTACCGCCCAAAGATGAATGGCGCGGTCGAAGCGGCCAACAAAAATATCAAGAAGATTGTACAGAAGATGGTTGTCACGTACAAAGATTGGCATGAGATGTTACCATTTGCTTTGCATGGGTATCGAACGTCGGTACGCACGTCCACTGGGGCAACCCCATTCTCACTTGTATATGGTATGGAGGCAGTACTACCGGTTGAAGTGGAGATTCCGTCTCTCAGAGTCATGATTGATGTTAAGCTAGATGAGGCTGAATGGGTACGAGCCAGATTTGATCAGCTGAGCCTTATTGAGGAAAAGCGATTGGCGGCTGTATGTCATGGGCAATTATACCAGCGCAGAATGAAGCAGGCATTTGACCAAAAGGTACGTCCTCGGGTTTACAAAGTCGGAGATGTGGTACTCAAAAGGATCCTTCCTCCCAATACAGATCACAGGGGCAAATGGACTCCTAATTATGAAGGTCCATTCGTGGTTAAAAAGGTCTTTTCGGGCGGAGCCTTATTGCTTACAACCATGGATGGCGAAGACTTTTCATCCCCTGTCAACTCGGACGTAGTCAAAAAATACTTCGCATGAATAGACCCGCTGGATAATAAAATGAAAAAAATCCAGGCAAAAAAGGGCATCCCGGCGAACCAAAAACAGAATAAGGTTCGGGCAAAAATTAGGGATATAATTGAAAAATTGTACACCCGGTAAGTTGAAAACCCGAAAGGGCAACTTAGGCAAAAAAGGGTATCCTGGTGGATTGAAAACCTGAAAGGGCGGTCCACGCAAAAGAGGGATTTAAGCGAATGAATACGGTCTGAGTTATCTGTACCCCATTACCGTTTGAACAACTGACGTTCTGAAAGATAGGAATCGGTCTGATCGTTCCTCAGAAGGCAAGGTCGGGGAGTTTTGAAGACATACTGGTCATAACAGAATGGAAACTCAGTGGAATTCCGTTTTCACATTGCCATTAGGATAGTTTCTTTTCTCATTTTTCAGCGATCACCTCTTTCCAGGGATTGCTTCCTGATGTAATTGCCTATTCTGGGCTCTCAGTCAATAAATTGAATTTCAATAAAAAGCTTTCTATTTTTGTTTTATTGCTTTGTTTGCAAAAATGTCCTAATTGTTGATAAAATATTGCATTTGAAAACATGGCGGCCTTGCAATAACATGCGCAGAAAAAACATTTGAAATTACTTTGAATGTTGAATACCCCCGGATGGTGGATTCTAGCCACGCAATATTCGGGGCATGTGTGCATATTCTTTTGTTGCAGGTAGCAGGTGCAGATGATTTTAAGCACAAGACCAGTAATCAATTACCCCACGCAAAAGACTGGGGCAATTACAGGTAAGGAGGTCGGCGTTCATCGGTCGGTTGACGGTCGTCCAACTGGGTACCGTTGTGTCTTCTTAAGTCGATTCTCTCATACAGTACTTCTAACAGCTACAAACTTTTCTGTGTCGATAACGGTCACAAGTTCCCCAAAAGAGTGGTCTCGCCGATACTGAAACTGATGGTCATTATCCCCAGCGAAGTCGCAGGAGTTTGAAGAGGCTAAATCTTCTGTAAAATACTCTTATGACATCCTCTTCGGGGACGAATTGTTGGTTTGTCCAAGCATGGGGCATGTTTGTTTCCCCAGCATGAAGTGTTGATCATCCCCAGTAGAGTTTGAGGACAGTTAGTCTTCTGTAAAATCCTCTCAAAAAGGCATTCCCCAACACGAGACGTTTTAAAGCAGTTTCCTCCAGCAGAGTTTGTTATAAACTCGTCATCCTTAACGGAATTGTCTAAAGGGAAGCTCGCCTAACATAGGGCATTGTAGTACTTATCCTAAGCTCGACAGTCATATTCCTCAGCAGACTACCGTGGATTTGCTTTGGGTTTCCCCAGCAGATCTCTAAGGACTCTTTCCCAACAAGTTGTAGTGGAATGGTATAACCAGGATTTGTATGTCCCCGGCAGAGTAACCCTGATCCCCCGGCAAGATCGTATCTCTGGTCATTGTATTCCCCACAGAGTTCAGTGTTGAGTCCTGTCAACAATACTTCCCAGCTGAGTTGTTGTTCTCCCCGCAGAGGTTTATAAGATCGGCAGAATCTATTCCTCCACAAGGATGGTACAGTCTTTCCCCAGCCGGGTCAGAAGGTGGATAACCCCTACAAAGGGTCTTGGATTGGATAGATCCCCAAGCAGAGTTTTTATGAATTTTCTTCCCTAGCAAGACGCCATGCAAAGAAATTCTCATCCCCAGCGGAATCGCTGTGACCAGAATTCATTCCCCCCAGCAGATGAAGTGATTCCTGGCAGATTTATTATTCTTCAAGTCCAATTTATTTTTGGCAAACTTGACAATTCGAAGCAGACGGATTGTTCATTTATTCTCCAACAGAGATACTATCCTCTCAGGAACCTCTAAAGTCAAGTCATTGATCATTGTTCCTCAGCAAAGTCGGCAGAGATGTCTGACACAGATGCAGAGTGCAATCCGGTATTGGAATATTGCAAAAGTCCAACAGTGGATTGGCAAAAGTCCGTCTTCGGGTGGCAAAAGTCCAATAGTGGATTGGCAAAAGTCCATCTTCGGGTGGCAAAGCAGCTAAAAGTCCAACAGTGGATTGGCAAAAGTCCGTCTTCGGGTGGAAAAAGTCCAACAGTGGATTGGCAAAAGTCCGTCTTCGGGTGGCAAAAGTCCAACAGTGGATTGGCAAAAGTCCGTCTTCGGGTGGCAAAAGTCCAACAGTGGATTGGCGAAAGGTCCATCTAAGGGTGGCAAATTCTAAAAGTCCAACAGTGGATTGGCGAAAGGTCCATCTAAGGGTGGCAAATTCTAAAAGTCCAACAGTGGATTGGCAAAAGTCCGTCTTCGGGTGGCAAAAGTCCAACAGTGGATTGGCGAAAGGTCCATCTAAGGGTGGCAAATTCTAAAAGTCCAACAGTGGATTGGCAAAAGTCCGTCTTCGGGTGGCACGAAGCTGCAAAGTCCACCAGTAGTGTGGCAGGCCAGTAGTCGTCTGGCGTCATTCCAAAAGACGTTATCAAAGTCCACCAGTAGTGTGGCAGGCCAGTAGTCGTCTGGCGTCATTCCAAAAGACGTTATCAAAGTCCACCAGTAGTGTGGCAGGCCAGTAGTCGTCTGGAATTGCATAAAAGACATTGTTAAAGTTTACCAGTAATGCGGCGAGCCAGTAGTCGTCTGGTTTCGTTCAAAAGACAGATTTCTCCGACAATGTTTCATTGAAGATTCAATCCAGCAATGTCGGGGGGGGGGGGGTTTCCTCCTCATCATCCAGAGCAAATTTTTGGTTATATTTGGTATTCAATCGCTATATACCTTGAAAGTCCAAAAGCAATCGCTTTCAGGCATTCAGGTCTACAGCGCTTGAATAGGGGCAGCTGTAATACCCCAAAATTTGCTCTCCCTCTTTGTCATCATAGCATGGCATTATCATCTATCATATCATATCCACCTCATTAACATTACATTGCATTTAACATAGAAAAATGAAGCATAGCATCCTTCTTACCATCAGGGCATGTGATCAGGTGGAAGGTGGACAATCAAGGAATCATTCAAAGCACAAAAAGGTCAATCAAGTTTCCTCAAGGCAAGCCAAGAGGCCTTTCATGTCTCATACTATCTCAATGGAACATCCACAACCTCAAGAATGAGAGAATCAATGGGAGATTGAAGCACTACATCTTTCACTATGCAAGAGGTTCAAAAAATGAAGGAAAACCCTCAAAAGAGATAGCTCATTGATCCAAAATCATCCTCAAATGGCATATATCATCATCTTTTAAGAGGATACATAACATACTCTGAGGAATTGGAAATTGAAGACTGCACATTTTTCTCCTAGGAGGTGGGCACCAAAACTAGGGTTTCTAATAAAATCAGGGAATTTTTGATTTTTTGGACCAAATTTGATGTCATGGTATTTCATATGTCCCTAAGTGTATGGAGGTGGAAAATTGCTTCTCAATTGGTTTTGGAAGTGGTTCAATTGGAAGAAAGATCAGAAATCAGGAAAATTGGGGCCAAGTCAAATAATCAGAGGAAAAAGTCAACTCTTGACTTTTTGAGCCCAAAATCATGAAATTCATGTTACATATGTCCAATGTACAAAATTTGATCAAGAAACTCCAAAGGAATCATGAAAAAATCAAGATGTAAAAAGTTGCCATTTTTGGATGAAGAAGGGTTACTAAATATAGCAAGTTTTGGCCATTTTGCATCAGAGTTTGAGCCAAGGCCATTTAAAATTGGGGCATCAAATGAAAATTCCACTCGGCCATAACAAAAGATCTTGTTTCAAGCTTCAAATCCATGTGTGGAACATCTCCATTGGATAAAAATTGAGTGAGATATGATTGGTCAAAGTTTGAGCAAAGTAGGTTCAAAACTAGGTCATGACCAAGACTTTCAGGGCACGCGCGCAGTCATTTTAACAAACATGTGGTGGGCCAAATGTCCACTCATTTTTCTCATGGTTAAAGGCCTCAAATGAAAAATCTTTCAACATGAAAGTTGTTCCTCTAGGTGAGATCTTTAAGATTGGTGTTCATGTTTTTTTCACTTGATCAAAGGGGAAGAAGTTATGTTGAGTCCAATGTGCTTTGATCATGCTGAAAACCTAGGGGCCATGTTACCTTGTCAACCAATCTTTGCCACGCCCTCATACCAGTTCCAAACCTATGTGTTATAAGTCTTTTTTCAACTTCTTCCAAGCATCATTTCACTTCATTTTTCATACCAAACATGTAGCATTACATCTCCCCTTTCCAATGACTCCAAAAACACACCAATTCATTCATTGAGCAGAGAGAAAAACTTCCTCAAACCACCTCATGTTGGCACTGGTGCATTGACAGTTTAGTGCATGATTTTGGCTCAGTCATCCCACAAACACTTCACGAATTTTATTTCTCCATTTAGTCAAGCATATGTTACTTACACAATGCACACTATCACGTGCCATACATGGGAATAGAAAGAACAAACTTGCTTAGCAAGTTTCTGTCACAATAACCTCACCACCTCAGCTTCACTCTCATCCTCACCACAACTGTTATGAGCTTGACCTCACCATAACCCAACCTTGGCTACTCGCCCCTAACTAACTTGACTCAGTTAGTTAGGGTGGACTCAGTTTAACCACCTTGACTCACTTAACTCCACTCACTAAACCATGATTAGAGCTCACCATAAATAGAAGTCACACTCTCCAATTTGGGGGCGAGCTTCATTTTTCACTCTCCCTCTCAAACACTCTCGCATTCTCTCCACCATCTCTCTCTGCTCGAATCTTCATTCACCTTCATTTACCTCATCTTCATCATCATCAATGGCACAAGACTGAAGTAAGAACCATCAAAATCCACATGAATTCCTCAAGTGAAGCTTCATCAACATTTTGATTCTCTCTGCTTTCAATATCTCAAGGCTCAACTGCATTTATTTTGCACGAATCAAGCTCCATATCAAGAGTGGATCTCTGGTTTTCTTTTGCTTCAAGGATCTGCAAACTTCAGGTTTCAATCACTCCAACTCTATTGCATTGTTTTAGCTTGTTTCTATATGGTTTAAAGCTTATTAGAAGCTGCGTGAGTCCTGGCTAGTTGATAGGCTCTTTAGGAGTTTAGGTGTGATTTTAGGGCAAATTGTTTTGGCTCGGTTTGTGTTATGTGTGCATGATCTATGAGAAATAATGGTGTATTCTTGATCTCCATAGCTTCCTCTTCATTTTGGTATATGAATGATGCATTTCTGTGAAAGTTGAAGTTTGCAGGTGGTGGTGGTTCGCCGGAGAAGATGACCGGAGGTCCTTCTCCGGCCAGTGGTTGAATGTTAGGGTTTAGCACGTTTTAATCCTGTTCGTTCATTTTTCCTCATCGTATGGCTAAGGGCGTGACAACACATTAAAATGCATGTGCATGTCATGTGCATCATTTCTGAACTCACTTAAGCATTATGTGGTGTGGCACATGGTAGGGAGTATGGTCATTCATGTACATGCGTTAGATTAGCTTACTTTGACTGGTTGTTGACTTGACTTGATCCTATGGTTGTTATTGTTTTGACTTGGTTTGACTGAAGTGCATGGTTACTAATGTGTACTGGCGCGTAAATGGACTTAAGCCTTATGCTATTCACACCCCACGCTTTCAAAGTCCAATCATATTGAACTCACATTTTGCTATGCTTGCACCCCCATTCACATTTACATTTCACTTTATTTTTTTTATTTTCATACACGTTTGCTTTTTAATTTTTAAAAATACTAAATTGTATCATAAAATTCCACAAAAATTCATGAGTATCATTAAAACATTTAGAAAATTTTTGGAGATTTTATTTTCTAATTTCATGACATTTTTACCCCTGCTCCATAATTTTCTTTGAATTTCTTTGGTGTGCATTCTTAATGTGGTACATGATCTTATTTAATTTTGTTCTTGATCATTAAAAATTGTTTTGATGTTCTTCTTTTTGTATTGAGTCATTAGCATCTTGAGGTATGTTAAGTTATGTTGATTTGTTTTTTTAGGTCATTTTATGGCATGTTTGGTGTTCACTTTTGTGTTACTTGGTATGTGCATCCAATTTGACCTAAATGCATTGTTTGACATCATTTTGCCTTGGTTCCTTGCATGCTACTTTGATATGTGATTCATCTCTGATTAGTGAACTTCAATACCATGTTTTCATAATTTTCATGAGGCCATTTGATTTTTGTTTGATGCATTTCATTTAAAGCATTATAACATGTCATATCATTGTAATCTTTTGTGCATGTTTACATGTTTTCTTTTGTGTATACTTGCATGATCATTTGCCTATTTGGTGAGCTACACTCTTGACATTATAGGACATTGATACATATCATATGTCATCTTTGCTTGTTGATTATCATTTGAACCTTGTGCACCTTTAACATGTTGTGTTTGCACTTTCCTTTGTTTGGAACTTCCATTTCAATCCTACTTCTTCTATCACTTCTTAAAAGTCTTGATGTGCCTCATAAATACTTATGAGATGTTTGTGAATCATTTTTCATTTCATTTCAATTCTGATCCATGGATTACATGTTCCATTTATGCACATTTCTTCTTTTTCCTTTCATCTTTCATTCTCCCTTTTCTTATGATATCATGTTCTAATGTCATGGATGATGTTTGTTGCCTATCCACTTGAGTTTGCTTGATAGTAATCATTGGTTTTCTATATGATGTACATTCTGGTTGTGGTTCTAGGATTTGATTTCTCATTTAATTCTTTTGAGTTTTATGATGCATTACATGTTCTTTTACTTCTTATACTTCTTATACATGTTTACTAACCATGTAGGGGCTTTGGTAAGTTGCAATTGAGTGTGGATAAGGAATCCACATTCAAATTTCTTTCCTTTCATCTCTTTTACAATTCCATTTTGTGTTTTGTTAAGCACTTATGTGCTTTATTTTAACAACTCATCACCTTCCCTTTTTTGGATTACAATTCATCTTCTACTTTAGAAGTGAATTGTTTAATTCACCTTTTCTTTAGACTTTAGGTTGGAACCTCACAAACCATTAGGATCACTCCCTTTAATCTTCAATTAGGATTGAGTCTTAGTTCATATAGATTTTTACCCTTTCTCCTCTCTTGAGTCTTTCATCTTCTCATCTCAAAGAAAATTCAAAACATATAATAAAGGTAGGCATTTATTGCATTTAGGCCTTTCATATAAAGAAAAGATTATAAGGGGTCTTCTCTTATAATCTTAAAATGTATAGCATATAACCCATCTTGGGTCGATGTGTTAAACATTTGATCTTATGTGAGGGACTTAAATGCAATACTTGTTGAAGGTACAAATAATAAAAAACACTTCTTCATTTCATAATCAATAAAAACACTTAATAAACACAAGTATGCTAGTGTGTTTGAACCTTGACAATTGGAACTAAGTGTGGGGGTCTTCTTCACTCTTAGTGTGCTTTCTTACCCATTCCATCTTGGAATGTGAGAATGTACACATTCCAATGACTAAGATTTAAATACGCTATCATATGCAAACAAATCCAAAACACTTCCTTCTAAAAGACAAAAACAAACAATAACGTCTTTCCTTCGGGAATTCTTTTCTCACCTCATTCACTCTTAGCGTACGAACGCGCTTCTACTCGTTCTCTTGCAAGATGGTAACGCACTCGGACCAGCGAGCCTGCAACACCTGAGCTAGAACGTAAGCCGTTCTCTAAAAAACACAAACAATTCATCCCTAGTAAGGGGAACTACGTCGCTCTGATTCTCATGCTCCCGAGGAGATACGTAGGCAGTGGGGTAGGGCCCATGCGAGCACTTCTTTTATTTTCCCTACATTTGTTTCTCCTTCTCTTTCCCTTCCATTAGCAGTTCTTTTCCAGTATCCTTTCCTTACACCCTTTGATTGAAGCAAGCAAGCGTGGATCCCATCGGGTACGATGGACGCGAGGGGTGCTATTACCTTCCTCTCGCGTAACCGACTCCCGAACCCAGTTCTCTCGGTCGCGAGACCATGCTTTTCCTTTCTTTCAGGTTTTTGCGGTGTTTCCTTTCCCTCTCGTGGGATAAATACACATTGCTGGCGACTCTGTTCAGTGCCACTTTCGCGTTTGTACTAGGATGAAAATCCCGGGAGCGACAGCTATCATCCTTGGTTTCCAATAGTCATAGTTGAAACCATCAAGCAGAGGTGGTTTGTTCAGAAATCCTCCATCCTTGTCCATTGTACCTGAAAGTACCTTCCCTGAATCTCACCCAGAACCAAATAAGGGTGCAAGCTCTTGATGCCAATTGAAATTCTGGCACAGATATCAGATGTCCTACGCAGATGTTGAGACACTGATATCCAACACAATGAACAAGATAACAATAAAAATAGCAGTGCAGAAAGTAAATAACACAGTGATATGTTTACCCAGTTCAGATCAAAAATCCTACTCTGGGGGCTACCAAGCCAGGGACGAAACCAATATACAATAGTATCAATTCACAGATCATACAAACACCGAATAATCTGCTCACTTAATCACTACCCTTCCTATGACTTCTACCTAAGACTCACCTAGGTATGAGGCCCTCCTCAAATCCCTCTACCACCACAATCCGTGATTGGTACCTTTCCACACAAGAAACAAACTGAAAGTCACACTTTCAAGACACACAATTCTCAATACTTCACAGCTTATGAGAATTGACACACAAGAAACTCAATGCTTAAAAGCTTATGAGTAACTTGACAGAACTTACAACACAAAAATCAGTCCTTATACTATTATCAGAATGATACCAGTTAGGCTCACAAAATACACTCGAAAACCCTAAAAGCACAAGTAACTTCCACACCTCAAACTAGGTTTACATCAGTCAATATATAGCAATTAATCTGGACTGAATTGGGCTTCAAAAACGAAGCAAATAGACTGCTCACTAATCTGCAAAATTAACTCCAACAATATAGGTCTTCAATCCAAAGTTTCCTATTTTGTCTCCATAATTAAAAACATCAGCAAATCCGAAAACCAACAAATAACCACAATCCAAAAATGCTTTGGATGCCACATAGGATAACCAAATATTCACATAATATTTAGTAACCATTCACACAAACACAATCTGCATTAAAACTGAATCCACAACAGGATGTCCTATGAGCTGGCATGGAACATCTTCATTCGACATGTTGAAAGCAGCCACTTAGAACATTAAGATTCAACATCTTGCTGCTATAATAGTTTTAGAAAAATAAATGCCTACCACATAAGCACAAAAATAACACTAAAGATTATTGACTCGGCTGAGGATATTTCAGGTGTCTTGTACAAAGCCCAAGATTGAGGCTGAAAGGACTGATTGACTCAACAAGAGAGTGTTTTTTATTTGACTCAACAAGAGAGTGTTTTTTATTTGACTCAACAAGAGAGTGTTTTTATTTGTCTTGTACAAAGCCCAAGATTGAGGCTAAAAAGGAATGATTGACTCAACAAGAGAGTGCTTTTGAGGTTAACTCTGCTGAGGAAAATCATTATACAAAGCCTAAGAGGAGGCTAAAAAGGGTTGACTCAACAAGAGATTGTTTAAGAAAGAAGATTGACTCAACAAGAGAGTGCTTTAAGGAAGAATAATGACTCAATAAGAGAGTGCTAAAAAGGTGATTGACTCAACAAGAGAGTTCTTTAAAGGTGATTGACTCAACAAGAGAGTGCTAAAAAGGTGATGAGGAAGAAGAAAGGATCATTATACAAAGCCTAAGAGGAGGTTGGCTGAGGAATTCCTTATACAAAGCCTAAGAGAAGGCTGCTTTCTACTGAGGATTATTTAGATCCAAAGGCAGGTCCAAAGTGGGGAATCAACTCTTGCTGAGGATTACATAAGAGTTGAGGAATCAGATGCCTTAAGGTTCTGATAGTATTGTATTGATGATAAGCTGACCCTTAGCTGGGGAAGTTTAGGATGAAAAATTGAGTTTTTAGAATCTATGGGGGTCTTAACTGTACTGGATATTGATCAAATGACCAGGGTTTCTCCTTTATTTGTAGGGAGCTTAAGAATGTCTTTGAGATCCAAGAGGAGATTAGACTATCCAAGTCAACTGGTATGGAAGAGTTTATCTTTGTATGATGCCCAAGAGGAGGCTGGTGTTTTAAGGGATGAGAATCAACCCTTAAATTGGTCTGAGGTTTTGACTCTTTGGAAAGACAACTCTAACAAAGGATGACTAAGTTATGTCCTATACTTTTAAGAGGTCTTCAGGGTCCTTGTATTAAGCCCAAGAGAATGCATGAGAACTTCTAAGAAGCCGGAGGGTCCTTGTACAAAGCCCAATAGGAGGCGGGGATGCTTTTAGGAAGCCTGTGGGTCCAAACTTAAGAAAAGTTTCACCGGGAATAATATTTTCTTTAGTGAACAGTTCTAGGGTTTGAAGAAATTCAAGAGGTTTCACCGGGAATTAATCCTCTCTGGGGAAATGAATTTTTTTGACAATTTTCTAATAGTGACATTCTGAGAAAAGGTTCACCGGGAATAATGCCTTTCTCTTTGTTCCATATTGTATAAGCCCAAGAGGAGGCAAGACTGTATCTGGAATTCCTATGGGGAACTAGTTTTGACTATGTTAAATGAGTGACCACTGGCTTTATCTAGTCCTAGACCTAATTGCCGGAGGAAAACTCTAAGCAGATAATATACAGGAACATATATATATATATATATATATATATATATATATATATATATACAGATAAAATATATACCGTATGTAAAAGAGGGTAGGAGGACTTACAGGTGAGCAAGCTTCCAGCACAAACAAATATATATATATATATATATATGCAAGTATGTAAAAGAAAAGTTGTTTAAAACTTACAGGTGATCAAGCTTCCATTGTAACAGCTGTATGGTTTGTTGTTTAAGAAATTAAAAAAAGTTTTGATAACAACTATGAGTTTGAACCTAAATCAAAAGGGAAAGTTGTTTTGAAAATATTGGGGCTTATACTCAAGGAGAGACCCAAATAAAAAACAATAATCGTACCGTTGATCTGAAAATTGTATCAGGACTTATACAATGACTGAGGCAAAAAAAAAAAGGTTTTCTGTACAAAGAGATGGGTCTTACAACTCAAGGAGAGGCCCAAAGTGTTTGAAAAATAAAAGAAATAGGACTTACAACACAAGGGTAGGCCCAGATGATTTTGTTTTGAAATGGCGATCGCGCCGAGATTTCTAAAAACGTGTCGGGACTTATACAATGACTGAGGTCTAAAATTATTTATGTACAAAGGGATGGGACTTACACTCTATCAAGAGGCCCAAAAAATTGTTTCAACAATGGCGATCGCGCCGAAATTTTTTAAAATCGTATCGGGACTTATACAACGACTGAGGCCCAAAAAGGTTAATTTATAAAGGGATGGGACATACACTCTACCAAGAGGCCCAAATTGTTTAAAATTTAAAATCAAGTGGAAACCCTAATTTTAAATTAAAATATCATTTATCAAAAGGAAATTTATATAATAAATGATATAAAAATATCAAATATATTCAAAAACAAATTGTATACCTTGAAAAATATTTTGAAAAATCATGTTTAATGACAAAAGTTCAAATATTTAAAATTTTGAAAAAGGGCGCCAACGGTCAAAGGAAGAACACTTGCGACCCTGTTTTCTGTATATTTGCATTTTCTCACTTTTCTCCATGGTTACTCAATGGTTTTGCATGATTCAAGTATCAATCTTGTTCGTTTTTTAACAATGATCACGACCATATAGATTAATTTCATTTATATTAAGTATGGAGGAAGAAATCAATGGAAAACCTCAAGAACCCTAATTTCAGCATGAACACAATGAAATTCTATACACGATCGAATCATGGCAATTGATTGAGGGTTATCACTCTACGTACATGCATAAACAAGATGGTAACTCAAAAATTTATTCATGATGCATGGATCATAGAGTTTGAAGGGTTTAGGCTTACCTCTTGCAGCTTGTGATCGAGTTTGATGATAGAGGTGTTGCAGATAGGTTCCAATGATCTGGACAGCTTCCTTAGGTGCCAAGGAGTGTGTTTGAATGCTTGGAGTGGATTGAAATGAGCTGGAACTGGTTGTGGTACCTCAACTGCAACTCTGTCAAGAACTTGAGCAATTGGCTGGTGATTTGATGAATTTGATGTTCCAGATGTTGTGTTAATGTTTAGATCACTCACATATGATGTTTATGAGGTGTGTGTGTGTGTGTGTGGGTGTGATTGGTTTGGTTGGAATTACTCTCAATCTCAAAACCCGATAGTGACTTGAGTTAGAAGGCAAAATTGGAGTGAAAGGAAGATTTTGAGTAAAGCATCAGTTTGGGAGATTTGGTGTACTCAAACTGATCACAAATGAGCTCTATTTATAGTAGAGCAAGTTTGTTTTGGATGCAATAGTGAATGGTAACTGCAGCAGGCCTGTGGCAAATGTTGATCCAATGGAACCTCAAGTCTCCTCTAGCCACTGACTTGAGGTTAGAGCACAGGCTATGAGATCTCTAGTTCAGGGATAAGGCTTTACTGAACTTGGATAACATTGTCTTGATGAATTCCACCTCTATGTATCAGTTAAATGCTTGGAAACAAAATTGACCATTTGGAAGAATCTTGAATATTAGGAGTGTCATGCCTAAACATAGATCCATGGACTTGTGAGGCTGGTGGATCAGTGTTTGTCCCTTGGTTATTCCCCCTTGAGGTGTGCAGATGGATAACCATGCTTGTTATTTCACAAATTGATCAATTCGAGCAATAATGCACAAATCTGCCTTGCAAAAATCAGTGAAAATTTCCATTTTCAATGGATCATGTCTTCTTGCTCAGGTTGAGTTATGGGAGGCTCTTGTACTTTTTAAAGAGCCCTCATATGGTACTATCCATGTATGATCATAATTTGTCTTGAAACTATTTGGATCCAACTGAAAAAACCCCTTGAACTTTGATGTTCAGGGCTGGTAACTTAGGCAGATTTTTACTAAGTGTTGAAAAAGTGTCATTTTCTTCATTTTTGTCATTTTGATCACTCCATAACTTAAAATCCATGAAGAATTGGAGTTTGATGTAGTTGAAGCTTTTTTAGAGTGTAGGAAGACCTACAAATCAGGCTTTGGATCACTCAAAATGGCTGCTTGGACCACAAGTTATGATCCTTGGAAGTTGGTACCACAATCATTCAAATTTAGTAACTTGGAAAAATTTTCAATTTTTCAAAGTTACCCCTTTTACAAGTTATCTTGGTTTCTTGATCAATTCTTGTTCCAATGACATTATAAGTCATATTTTATGAAAATATGAGTCATAAGGATCATTTTTGCGAAAAAAGTCATGTTTTGACTTTTGGCTCCGGAACGGTTCGGCGCGTAAAAACCCTAATTCCCGACTTTTGGGGAATGCATCC
This sequence comes from Lathyrus tuberosus, assembly GCA_022829125.1. Classification (NCBI taxonomy): domain Eukaryota; kingdom Viridiplantae; phylum Streptophyta; class Magnoliopsida; order Fabales; family Fabaceae; genus Lathyrus; species Lathyrus tuberosus. The sequence goes on along the minus strand of JALAZF010000162.1, from coordinate 390,591 downwards.
TCTGAGGGTAATTGTAGCACCCCAAAATTTGCCCTACCTTTTTCTAACTTTTTCTGGCTTATGCTTTGCTCATTTGCATTCCATAGTAGGTCATAAGTTGCATATCATTGGTTGCAAAGCATGGTATCTAGTGCTTCAAGGCGGATCATCCAAAGCAAGAGAACAAGAGCCAAGGGTCTTCAAACAAGAAAAAAGGGTCTATTATATCATATATCACTCCCTTTGATCTCACAAGTCATTGAAAGAAGGGAAATCATCCAGAGGATTGAACAGTGCAACATCTCTTATCAGAAACAGTCCAAATTAGGGTTTTGGGTTCAAGTGGTATCCTGATAAAATTTTGATTCAAACTTGATCTCAATGTTTTCTACATGATATTAAGTGTCTAAGGATGGAAGATTGTCCATTGATACATTTCAGAAGATGAATCTTTTTAAGGTCAAATTCATGAAATTCAAGTTATATATGTTCATCGGACAAGATTTGGTCAAGAAATGATGGAGGAATAAGGAAAAATCAAGAAATCACAAAACTGCCAAAAATAGAAACTTTGGGGTTTCCAAAAATGGCAAGTTTGGACCATTTTGCACCACACTTTGAGGCTCTTTTTCTCCAAGATAAAAGATCCAAACCTCAGGCCCAAGTTGAGCCAATTAAATTTCATGTTTTAAGCTTCAAATCCATATAAAGAACTCTTCCATCATATCAAAATTGAGGGAGTTATGATCAATAAAAGTTTGGTAAAATCAAGGCAAATCTCAAGTCATGGCAAGGCAAGTGCAGGCCCATAGGCCATAATTTCATCGACCAGTTGGCGTGCCAAATGTCAAGCCAATTTTCTCCACCAAGGAAGCTTCAAATGAAAAATTGTTTAACATCAAAGTTGTTCATCTCCATGTCCTCTTCAACTTTGATGTTGGACATTTTTTCATTTGAACAAGTTATGAAGGTCATACGAGGGCTCGAACATGGGGATTTCATGCTGAAAGTTCACAAGTCACAAGGCCTTGCTTGCAGCCCAAGTCACACACACATGCACCAATTGAGGTTCCTTGTTTTCCAAGAAACTGAGTTGATCCTAACTAACCGAGTTAACTAACTTGACTCGGTGAGTTGAGTCTAACTAACTCCGACCCTAGCTCCAAACCCAAACCTCATTCCAAACCACTTATACTCCAAACCTAAAATCTATTTAAGAGGTGCTTCACTCATTTTCAAACCCTTCAACCATTTTTGCTCCATTTTCACTCTCAAGTCTCTCACATTTCTCTCTAATTTCTCAACTCATTCTTCATCAACTTCTACTTCTCTCTTCCAAAACCACACACAAAAGCTCTTATTTCTTGAAGAATAATCACTTGTTACATTGAAAAGTGATTAATTCTTGAGCTTAAACTCCATCATTTGGTTTTCTTCGGTTGGATTTCTGGAATTTCAGCTTATTCTACTTCAATCCAAAGGTTTCTCACCATTTATTTTGGTGCAAGTTCGATCTCGTTGAGTTTTCGCGATTTTGTTCGGTTTCGACGTATTTCGGCTACTAATCGAGGAATCTCTGGTTTTCTTGAATTTTCTGCACCAAGATCACTTTGCAACAATTACCAAAGCAAATCTCGGCTTTGTAGGTTGGTTTTCCTCAAATCTACACTGTTTTTAGCTTATTCGCAACTTATTCGATGTAGACTTTTAGTGGATTTTCGATTTGGATTCGTATGCTTGAATGTGATTCTTGTTGTGGTTGATTATTGAGTTTAATTGATGTTTGAGGATCATAATTCAATGTAATTTCATGCTTAATTGTGTACATGATCATTTGGATGTTTGGATAAGTGATTGGTGCTTGAAAAGTGATTATGAGAAGTGATTTTTGCAGGTCTGGTGCTGTTCAGTCGATTTGCATCTTGGTGCAATCGATTGCACCTTTGTTTTTTCACTAGAAAGTGCATTCTGTAGCTGTGCAATCGATTTGCACCCTACTGCAATGGATTTGCACCTGCAATTTTTGTGTTTTTGGCTTGTTTGGAAGCATGTATTGATACCCATTCCACCTCTAACCTTCATGGGTTTGTGTGATGCATATTTGTGGAATTTTCTAGGGTTGTTTCACCTCTAGTTGTTGGATGAATGTGAATCTTTGATGCATGATTATCCAATTGTTGATTTGCTTACATTCTTGAAGCATGTTCTTGAGGCATATTGGTGCATGTGTAAATAATGACTTGTTGAACTTGTGTAATCTCTTGGAAATGAAGGTGATGTGATACATGTGAGCATGATGTTGTGGTGTGCATAAGTTGGAGCATGTATGTTTTTACCTTGCTTGAACATTTGTTTTCCTTTGAAAATGATTATGGTATATGTTTTGTCTAGTTTTGATGCATGTCTTGAATGTGATGCTTAATGATTCATCTTGATGAATTTGAGTTTGATCTTGGTTTGTTGATGATGCATTTGCCACTGCCCATGCATTCATTAATCATTTCACATTTATGCACTTTTGGTATGTCAATTTGTGTATGTAATTGAAACTTGTTTCTTCTCTTTACTTCCACTTCATCTTATTTCTTTTATTTGTATCATTGCATCCATGGTTGGTATGATAATTCATATACATGTTAAGCCATTTGTAAATGGTATATGGTTCTGACCTTAGCATTCCATGAAGCATTAATGCATGATCACTTTGCATTTCCACCCATTCTTCATCTTTTATTTCCATAGTACATTACTTTGATGTTTAATGCTTTGATTGTACATAGTTTGTGTATGTTTGGTCTCTTAACTTTAGAGGATTCTCTTTTGATTTAGGTTCTGACTTTGAATGATTCTTAACTCTTAGTATCTTTATTCTTTGGTTCTTAATATGTTTGAACATTATTTGATATCATTTCCTTATTTCACTACTTGTAAATATGTTTTACACTAACATTTTCATGTAGGTGCTAAAGGTAAGTAAGTGTGTGGATATGCTTCTACACACACTTCTCTCTTTCATCTTCTTTTATTTCTTTTAATCATTCAATGTGTGAGCATGACAAGCATTTATATGCTTTCCTTGAATAACTTTTCCTTCATCCCTCTTTAAGATCAACTTAACTTCCATTTTGGAAGTAAGTTGTTTCTTTTGCTATTCTTCTTCTTCCTTTTAGAAGTAGGTTTGTTAAACCACATTAACCATAGGATCTCCAAGCATGCTAACACTAAGGTGTGTCCTAGTCTCCCATTAAATTTTACCTTTCTCGCCCACTTGAGTCTTCTATCTTCTTATCTCAAAGAAAATTCAAAATATCTAATAAAGGTAGGGACTTATTGCATTTAGGCCTTTCATATAAAGAAAAGATTATAAGGGGTCTTCTCTTATTATCTTAGAATGTGTAGCATATAGCCCATCTTGGGTCAATGTGTTAAACATTTGATCTTGTATGAGGGACTTAAATGCAATACTTGTTGAAGGTACAAATAAAAAACATTTCTTCACTTCATAATCAACAAAAACACTTAATAAACACAAGTATGCTAGTGTGTTTGAACCTTGACAATTGGAACTAAGTGTGGGGGTCTTCTTCACCCTTAGTGTACTTTCTTATTCATTCCATCTTGGAATGTGAGGATGTATACATTCCAATGATTAAGATTTAGATACATTGTCATACGCAAACAAATAACAAACATTTCTCTTAAAAGACAAACAAACAATAACGTCTTTCCTTCGGGAATTCTTTTCTTATCTCACTCATTCTCAGCGTACGAACTTGCTTCTACTCGTTCTCTTGCAAGATGGTAACGCACTCGGACCAGCGAGCCTGCAACACCTGAGCTAGAACGTTATTCGTTCCTTAAAAACACAAACAACTTTCCCTAGTGAGGGGAACTACGTCGCTCTGATTCTCATGCTCCCGATGAGATACGTAGGCAGTGGGGTAGGGCCCATTCGAGCACTTCTTTTATTTTCCCTACATTTGTTTCTCATTCCTTTTCCATTCTTTCTCCTTTCTTTCTTTCAGTTCCTTTTCCAGTATCTTTTCCTACACCCTTTGATCGAGACAAGCAAGCGTGGATCCCATCGGGTACGATGGACGCGTGGGGGTGCTAATACCTTCCTCACGCGTAACTGACTCCCTTACCCTTTCTCTTGGTCGCAAGACCATATTCTTTCCTTCCTTTAGGTTTATGCAGTGTTTCCTTTCCCCCTCATGGGATAAATACACATTGTTGGTGACTCTGTTTCGGTGCCACTTTCGCGTTTGTACTAGGATGAAAATCCCGGGAGCGACAGCTGGCGACTCTGTTGGGGACAGGTTGACCTATTGCTGGTCTATCCTAAGCGAGTCAATCCTAGCGCTTGTTTGCTTTTCTTTCATTGGGTGTTTACTATTATCTTGTATTTGCTATTTACTGTATTTTATTACTTGTACTATATTTACAGCATGTTAGCATTTACATTTCATATATTATACTGTGTTGCACTGTTCTGTCTGTTTGGTGGGATGGGATTTCTTAGGGATGAGCCCAGTACACAGGCTTGAGTATACACTTAGATTTAGAGTGGAGAGTAGTGGGACCTATGTACCATCTGTGTACGTTGGGTAATCACGAAATTCACAGCTAGACGAGGCTATCTTGGGACCCATCATGGCGTACGCATCTTGCGTATTCCAGGATGTTGATCTAGAGAGCTGTCGACTCTAGTGACCAATCATGAGGACCTTAGTGGAAACATCTCTCTTTAGTGGTGACAGTGGCAGACCACATTCTGTGGAAAATCCACTCGCACCCGAGGGCCCACTTTGGAACTTGCATAGGATGACCTTTATTTTCTAAGGTGAGTCAGTGGACGACCTCTTTGATTGGCATAGCATTGTATCCTACGGGCTGAATGTGTTATCACTTCTCAAACCTCCGAAGCTGACAAGCCTTGTTTCCTAGTACCCACATGTGAGAGGGGCGGGTTGTTTACAGGTTTGCAGGTAACCTTGACCTTCAACATCCCCGGTATTCTGGATTTCCTATCAGTGTGGACTTATCAGCCTGGTATTCTGGTATTTTGATCATCCGGTATTTTGGTTATTCTGGTTATTCCGGTATTCTCTTCAGAACAGACTCATGAGCTTATTCAGTCATCAACACAGCACAATGATTATTCAGACTATCTGGAAGCTTTGATCCCATGTCTTATTGCATTCATACTATTGCATTGCATTTGCATCTTGCATCATTTTGCATATCCTTCTCCAGGCCAGACCGGTGAGCTCATCCATCCTTCATCTGAACTGCAGTTTGATTTCCCGACTTTTGTATTGGACCTGAATCAGCTTCTGGAAGAATCATGAACTCTGGGGAACAGAATCAGTTTGTGACTAGGGCCGATGTCGAATTGATGAAAACTCAGTTGGATCAACTTATGGAAGCTATGGCCACCATGACAAGGGGAGAGGCCAATGTTCAAATAAATGAGAATGTTATTCCACCTCTGATGAACGATGTTGCCCAAGCTCAGACTGTGCAGATCCCGGTTGAGAATCATGCTATACACGAGCGTACCATCTTCCGAGACGGACATTCTTCTTCTCTTGATGCCACAGATTATCAGAGTTTTGCCTTTTCTGTGCCAGATGTCCAGGGGGTAGTTCCAAAGATGAAACCTAATGACCTACGCTCTGTTGATGATGAAAGATACCGCATGTTGGACGAGAAAATTAAAGCCCTGGAGAGGCGTGATAATCTTGATTTGAATGCTTCGAACATGTGTTTAGTGCCCGGCCTGGTAATGCCTCCAAAGTTTAAAATGCCGAAGTTTGAGCAATACAAAGGAGATAGTTGTCTAAGGTTACATTTGGTGATGTTCTGCAGAAGAATGACCTCACATGTCGACAACGATAAGCTCATGATTCACTGTTTCCAAGACAGTCTGAGTCGGGAATCACTGAATGGTATATGCAGTTGGAAAGTGGTAGCATCAAATCATGGAAAGACCTAGCCAACGCCTTTGTAAAGCAGTACAATTATAATCTTGACATGGCTCCCAGCCGAATGCATTTGCAAGACTTGTCTCAAGCAGATAATGAATCATTCCGAGAGTATGCTCAGAGATGGAGAGAGTTAGCTGCTCGTGTTCAACTGCCACTTTCGGATAGAGAATTAGAAGATTTATTCATGGATACCTTGCAAGGGCCGTACTTGGAAAAGATGATTGCCAATGGGGCAGCAAAATTTTCTGACCTGGTGATGGTAGGAGAACGTATCGAGAGCCTGATTAAGTGTGGAAAGCTCCAAGGCATTTCGAACTTCCAAGCTAATGAAAATGAATCAGTTGTCAGTTCTCAGGAAGAATTCGAGGAAGAAACTAGTTCCATTCAGGAATCTTCACCACCTCGTTCTTGGTGTTCAGACATATCAACTGTTCAGAGTCCACAATCTTATGGGTCTTCATATCAGGGACAATATTCTTTTGCAAATCAGAGACCTTCTCAGAATCAACGGTCATATCGCCGTCAGCCGCGTCAGCACGCCCGACAAAGGCCAAGGAAGCCAGAGAGGAATTTCACTCATTTGCCAATGTCGTATAGTCAGATGTTGCCGGATTTGATCAGAGGTGGATTGATAGTGCCGAAAGAATTGAAGTCGGTGCCATTTCCGTACCAACCAGGTTTTGATGTCAACGCCCGTTGTGACTACCATGCTGGGGCACAGGGACATTCAACTGAAGACTGTAAGGTGCTCAAGAGTAAGGTTCAGACATTGCTTGACTCCGATATGTTCTTGTTCACGACTCAGGGTATTCGAATCAACAATCCTTCTTCATCCAGTCAGGTGGGGTCATCGGTCCAGATTATGGAAGAAGTCACTGAGAGCAGTTGTGCAGATGAGTATCAGAATGATTTGGATGAGCAATTCTGAAGATGGCTAGCATTTGCAAATCAAGCTTGGGAAGCCCAGTTCCTCAAAGCTGGCGACCATTTAGATCATGTCATTTCTTTGCATTTGTAGTTTCTTTTCTGTTAAAATGTACAAACTCATTTGTAAAACTTGTTGTTTTCGATTGATAATGATAATGAAATGAATATGCATGTTTTGATTAAATCCAGTCGTGTTCACTCATACTTTTTATCGATATCATAGGCTTGTTTAAGCATCCTAGGGAGGATAACAAAATTGAAAGGCGCAAAACTTCCAATTGTATGCTTTTGAACAAAACCCTGCTGATGATGTACAGGCATTGTTTCAATTCCTTAAACACCGGAGACATAAGGAAGATAATCCCTTGCAAACCCCGTTGAGCCTAGTAGTAGGAGTTTCTTTCTGAAAATGAAAAACCCTCAATCTTAACCTAGGGTAGAGTAGGTGTCAGCTAATTTGACTGTGCGTTCAAATTTCAAAAGGAGTGTCCCATTCAAGGATCAATTACATCCATGGTTATCCCTCACCAACCGAAGAGTGAGACGGTCACAACCCTTTACAACTCAAGACAAACCTGTGTCACATGATTAGTTCAAAAAAAAAACGAATCAAAAGGAAATAAAAATGGAAAAGCCCACTAAGTCAAAACTCGAAAGCAAATGACTTAGGCAAAAGTTAGGGCATCCCGTTGAACTTCAAAATCAAAAGATTCAAAAAGAATCAGTCCAGGCAAAAATCAGGGATATAAAAAAAAACAAAAGAATGAAAAAGCGAAAAGCGGAAAGGATGACAAAAGAAAAATCCTCGAATAAAGAACAAGTCGTGTGACTATAGGCACCAAGGACAAAAGGGGTGACTGTCACTCCGAAAATCGTGCGGGTTCCTTCCATCCTTATACCATGCAATAACCTTTTAGAAGGTGACGCTGGTGTCGAATTAGCTGAACGTAGGACTGGAGAACATCATGGAGAATGGGTGGGTTAAAACAAAACCTTGAGCCTTATATGCTTTCTTTCTTAAACCGTGAACCAGGCCACGTTACAACCTTCAAAAGACCTAATTGAAGCAGGGTAGTTTCGAAAGCATACTTCGGTTAAAATCGCGTCAGTTCTGACTCCCAAAAGGACTTTCTTACCACTCATGTTGGTATCGATGCGACATTCTAATAAGTGATTCATTCACTATATGTCACAACACTTTTCCAGTGAACAAACTTGGATTTCAAAACTGTCATATGCATTGCATTAAAATTATCTTTTCAAAACGAATTGCTTTACTTGTGAGTAAGTGCTCGATCAAGAAAGTTTCTACAATGGAAAGATTGATTAATCTAAGGTGCAAAGTGCCCGAGTACTCCGTTGAGCCGGGGCAAGTCATATCAAATGGGCGATCCGTTCCAAGATTCAGCCAATCTGGGGCAATCAATTCGAGATTCAACAAATCTCTCAAAGGGCAGTTAAAGGTACTCCTTCACAGATCAGCCAGACAGGGGCATAAATCATTTCAAAGCTGGGGCAGACCACTCCAAAAGCAAAAAAAAGTTATTCCCTCTGGAGGACGGTTAATCAGTAGTCATGGGGCAATATATGCCGGATCTTCACGAGGCATCCTGAAGAGATGATCATTTACAGGTTATGCTGCATCGGGGCACTTCTTTTGGGTCATATCATACTGGCAGGTTCATGTTGATAGCTGACACGTGACGACCCCAGTAGAGTTTCTCTCCCTAGGAGAGATGGCTGAAGTTGTATCACTCAGCAGAGCATTATGGAGATTGTGATTATTCTCCCCAGCAAGGGTTCAAGAGTTCGCTCTCCCCTAGCCAGTGTGACGAAGTTTATTGCTTTTCAGCGAGAGTTCATATTACCATATAGGATAAGAGTGTTGGGTTTGTGCTTCCCCAGTTTGCGGTAAAGTTGTTCCCATCTCCCCAACAGAGTAAGGGTAAGAGACAAGCATCAAACAAAGGAGTAAGTCTGATCTGGTCCCCTAGCAGAGTTGATGTCATCAACCATTGTCCCCAAGTATATTTTTGAGTGGTGGTTAGCTTTCCCCAGCAAGTCAAAGTTCGATTGTCATTGGCATTTTTCTTCAGCAAGATTCCTGGGATGTTTCCTCCAGCAGACGGTTGTTATTCATGCTTTCCTGCAGAATAGAGTTTAGTCAGGATCTCGAGCGGTTATGACACTGATGGCGATTCAGTTTGTTATCCCCCAACAGAGTTGGCCTCGTCTCTTCTGTATTTATTTTGCTGGAGTGCTCCTGTTGCATATCATAAGCATCATAGCATAATCATCATCGCATATCATTCGCATAGCATATCATGAAGCCTTGTAAAACCGAACAGCAAATCCATAGCCCAACCTTGCTCGACACCATCAACAGCCCACTTTGCTGGCATATTTCAAAAAAAACCTGAAGCCCTATCCCTTTTGGCGTTCCCTTCAAACTTGAAGTCCAATCCCTATTGGCACTTCATTCAAAATCCAATCCCTATTGGTACCCAGAAAGATTTCGCCTTTGAAAAAACAATCACCATCAGGTTTCACCTGTCCTAGCCAGCAAAGTCCAATTGTGCTTGGCACATCCTTCTTTTCCCGGTTGCCCGAGCATGCATCAGCATTTTTGCATATAGTTATCATTGCATCCTCAAATTGCGTAGCATTTCCATTTCGTGTGGAGCATTACGCCATATAAAGAAAATTCAAACATATGCATGCGAAGCACAAGCCAGATTTGGTACTTTGCGCGAAAGCCCAAATCAACTCACAATCAAGACGGTGACATATCCCCAGCAGACATTACAATCAACCCAGCCGGTTACCTTTCTTTTGGGTCGTAGATCATACGTCGATCTTACCCTCGACCAGTCATTGTCCATCAACCCCTTGATGACGACATTTCGGTCAGGTCTTCTTTCCATCAAACCCCTTTGATGATGTGTTTCTGCGTATGGTTTTCTTTCTGTCATCTCTATGACAATGTGATCCCTAAGTCAAGTCTTCTTCCTGTCATCCCCATGACAATGTGCATTGTTAGGTCGAGTTGTCTTTCTGTCATCCCCATGACAATGTGCTCCCTAAGTCGAGTCTTCTTTCTATCATCCCCATGACAATGTGTTTCCTTCAGTCGTCTTTCTGTCATCCCTATGACGGTGTGTTCCTTAAGTTGGGTATTTCTGTCATCCCCATGACAATGTGTCCCTACGGTGGAATTTTCTCCCTATCATCCCTATGACAGTGGGTTATCTTCAGTCAGGTTTTCTTCCTGTCATCCCTATGACAATGTGTTCCCTCGGTCAGGTTTTCTTCTTGTCATCCCCATGACAATGTGTTACCCTCGGCCAGGTTTTCTTTCTGTCATCCCCATGACAATGTGTCCCTACGGTGGAATTTTCTCCCTGTCATCCCTATGACAGTGGGTTATCTTCTGTCAGGTTTTTCTTCCTGTCATCCCTATGACAATATGCTTTCTTCGGTTAAGTCTTCTTTCTGTCATCCCCATGACAATGTGTTTCCTTTGTTCATTTCCTTGTTGTCATCCCTATGACAACGTGTTTCCCTTGGTCGAGTTGTCTTTCTGTCATCCCTATGACGACGTGTCCTTTCAGTCGAGCTCCATTTTTCTTTCCGTCAAATCCCTTTGACGATATGGTTCGCTGGGTAGGTTGTCTTTCCGTCAGATTCCTTTGCAAGGTGTGACTGGGCTCTAGTTTTATTGTTTCTCCACAGAGTGTAAATTTTGCGGTTCTTTTTGTATTCAATCACCTTGAACCATGAATGTTTGAAAGCAATTGCTATCATCCTTTCAGGTCCAAGTTGATTGAATAGGGGCAGCTGTAGCACCCCAAAATTTGCCCTACCTTTTTCTAACTTTTTCTGGCTTATGCTTTGCTCATTTGCATTCCATAGTAGGTCATAAGTTGCATATCATTGGTTGCAAAGCATGGTATCTAGTGCTTCAAGGCGGATCATCCAAAGCAAGAGAACAAGAGCCAAGGGTCTTCAAATAAGCAACAAGGGTCTATTATATCATATATCACTCCCTTTGATCTCACAAGTCATTGAAAGAAGGGAAATCATCCAGAGGATTGAACAGTGCAACATCTCTTATCAGAAATAGTCCAAATTAGGGTTTTGGGTTCAAGTGGTATCCTAATGAAATTTTGATTCAAACTTGATCTCAATGTTTTCTACATGATATTAAGTGTCTAAGGATGGAAGATTGGCCATTGATTCATTTCAGAAGAGGTTCAATTGATCAGTTGCGTGATAATTAAGAAATTGGGGAAAAAGTTAACTCCTGACTTTTTAAGGTCAAATTCATGAAATTCAAGTTATATATATCCATTGGACAAGATTTGATCAAGAAATGATGGAGGAATAAGGAAAAAACAAGAAATCACAAAACTGCCAAAAATAGAAACTTTGGGGTTTCCAAAAATGGCAAGTTTGGACCATTTTGCACCACACTTTGAGGCTCTTTTTCTCCAAGATAAAAGATCCAAACCTCAGGCCCAAGTTGAGCCAATTAAAGTTCATGTTTTAAGCTTCAAATCCATATAAAGAACTCTTCCATCAGATCAAAATTAAGGGAGTTATGATCAATCAAAGTTTGGTAAAATCAAGGCAAATTTCAAGTCATGGCAAGGCAAGTGCAGGTCCATAGGCCATAATTTCATCGAACAGTTGGCGTGCCAAATGTCAAGACAATTTTCTCCACAAAGGAAGCTTCAAATGAAAAATTGTTGAACATCAAAGTTGTTCATCTCCATGTCCTCTTCAACTTTGATGTTGGACATTTTTTCATTTGAACAAGTTATGAAGGTCATACGAGGGCTCGAACATGGGGTTTTCATGCTGAAAGTTCACAAGTCACAAAGCCTTGCTTGCAGCCCAAGTCACACACACATGCACCAATTGAGGTTCCTTGTTTTCCAAGCAACCGAGTTGATCCTAACTAACCGAGTTAACTAACTTGACTCGGTGAGTTGAGTCTAACTAACTCCGACCCTAGCTCCAAACCCAAACCTCATTCCAAACCACTTATACTCCAAACCTAAAATCTATTTAAGAGGTGCTTCACTCATTTTCAAAACCTTCAACCATTTTTTCTCCATTTTCACTCTCAAGTCTCTCACATTTCTCTCTAATTTCTCTACTCATTCTTCATCAACTTCTACTTCTCTCTTCCAAAACCACACACAAAAGCTCTTATTTCTTGAAGAATAATCACTTGTTACATTGAAAAGTGATTAATTCTTGAGCTTAAACTCCATCATTTGGTTTTCTTCGGTTGGATTTCTGGAATTTCAGCTTATTCTACTTCAATCCAAAGGTTTCTCACAATTTATTTTGGTGCAAGTTCGATCTCGTTGAGTTTTCGCGATTTTGTTCGATTTCGACGTATTTCGGCTACTAATCGAGGAATCTCTGGTTTTCTTGAATTTTCTGCACCAAGATCACTTTGCAACAATTACCAAAGCAAATCTCCGCTTTGTAGGTTGGTTTTCCTTAAATCTACACTGTTTTTAGCTTATTCGCAACTTATTCAATGTAGACTTTTAGTGGATTTTCGATTTGGATTCGTATGCTTGAATGTGATTCTTTTTGTGGCTGATTATTGAGTTTAATTGATGTTTGAGGATCATAATTCAATGTAATTTCGTGCTTAATTGTGTACATGATCATTTGGATGTTTGGATAAGTGATTGGTGCTTGAAAAGTGATTATGAGAAGTGATTTTTGCAGGTCTGGTGCTATTCAGTCGATTTGCATCTTGGTGCAATCGATTGCACCTTTGTTTTTTCACTAGAAAGTGGATTCTGTAGCTGTGCAATCGATTTGCACCCTGCTGCAATCGATTTGCACCTGTAATTTTAGTGTTTTTGGCTTGTTTGGAAGCATGTATTGATACCTATTCCACCTCTACCCTTCATGGCTTTGTGTGATGCATATTTGTGAAATTTTCTAGGGTTGTTTCACCTCTAGTTGCTGGATGAATGTGAATCTTTGATGCATGATTATCCAATTCTTGATTTGCTTACATTCTTGAAGCATGTTCTTGAGGCATATTGGTGCATGTGTGAATAATGACTTGTTGAACTTGTGTAATCTCTTGGAAATGAAGGTGATGTGATACATGTGAGCATGATGTTGTGGTGTGCATAAGTTGGAGCATGTATGCTTTTACCTTGCTTGAACATTTGTTTTCCTTTGAAAATGATTATGGTATATGTTTTGTCTAGTTTTGATGCATGTCTTGAATGTGATGCTTAATGATTCATCTTGATGAATTTGAGTTTGATCTTGGTTTGTTGATGATGCATTTGCCACTGCCCATGCATTCATTAATCATTTCACATATATGCACTTTTGGTATGTCAATTTGTGTATGTAATTGAAACTTGTTTCTTCTCTTTACTTCCACTTCATCTTATTTCTTTTATTTGTATCATTGCATCCATGGTTGGTATGATAATTCATATACATGTTAAGCCATTTGTAAATGGTATATGGTTCTGACCTTAGCATTCCATGAAGCATTAATGCATGATCACTTTGCATTTCCACCCATTCTTCATCTTTTATTTCCATAGTACATTACTTTGATGTTTAATGCTTTGATTGTACATAGTTTGTGTATGTTTGGTCTCTTAACTTTAGAGGATTCTCTTTTGATTTAGGTTCTGACTTTGAATGATTCTTAACTCTTAGTATCTTTATTCTTTGGTTCTTAATATGTTTGAACATTATTTGATATCCTTTCCTTATTTCACTACTTGTAAATATGTTTTACACTAACATTTTCATGTAGGTGCTAAAGGTAAGTAAGTGTGTGGATATGCTTCTACACACACTTCTCTCTTTCATCTTCTTTTATTTCTTTTAATCATTCAATGTGTGAGCATGACAAGCATTTATATGCTTTCCTTGAATAACTTTTCCTTCATCCCTCTTTAAGATCAACTTAACTTCCATTTTGGAAGTAAGTTGTTTCTTTTGCTATTCTTCTTCTTCCTTTTAGAAGTAGGTTTGTTAAACCACATTAACCATAGGATCTCCAAGCATGCTAACACTAAGGTGTGTCCTAGTCTCCCATTAAATTTTACCTTTCTCGCCCACTTGAGTCTTCTATCTTCTTATCTCAAAGAAAATTCAAAATATCTAATAAAGGTAGGCACTTATTGCATTTAGGCCTTTCATATAAAGAAAAGATTATAAGGGGTCTTCTCTTATTATCTTAGAATGTGTAGCATATAGCCCATCTTGGGTCAATGCGTTAAACATTTGATCTTGTATGAGGGACTTAAATGCAATACTTGTTGAAGGTACAAATAAAAAACATTTCTTCACTTCATAATCAACAAAAACACTTAATAAACACAAGTATGCTAGTGTGTTTGAACCTTGACAATTGGAACTAAGTGTGGGGGTCTTCTTCACCCTTAGTGTACTTTCTTATTCATTCCATCTTGGAATGTGAGGATGTATACATTCCAATGATTAAGATTTAGATACATTGTCATACGCAAACAAATAACAAACATTTCTCTTAAAAGACAAACAAACAATAACGTCTTTCCTTCGAGAATTATTTTCTCATCTCACTCATTCTCAGCGTACGAACGTGCTTCTACTCATTCTCTTGCAAGATGGTAACGCACTCGGACCAGCGAGCCTGCAACACCTGAGCTAGAACGTTAGTCGTTCCTTAAAAACACAAACAACTTTCCCTAGTGAGGGGAACTACGTCGCTCTGATTCTCATGCTCCCGATGAGATACGTAGGCAGTGGGGTAGGGCCCATTCGAGCACTTCTTTTATTTTCCCTACATTTGTTTCTCATTCCTTTTCCATTCTTTCTCCTTTCTTTCTTTTAGTTCCTTTTCCAGTATCTTTTGCTACACCCTTTGATCGAGACAAGCAAGCGTGGATCCCATCGGGTACGATGGATGCGTGGGGGTGCTAATACCTTCCTCACGCGTAACCGACTCCCTTAGCGTTTCTCTTGGTCGCAAGACCATATTCTTTCCTTCCTTCAGGTTTATGCAGTGTTTCCTTTCCCTCTCATGGGATAAATACACATTGCTGGCTACTCTGTTTCGGTGCCACTTTCGCGTTTGTACTAGAATGAAAATCCCGGGAGCGACAGCAATTTAGCTTTGCAAATGGATTCTTTGGGTTATTTTGGTTCATATTGAGTCACATGTTGAAGTCTTGGCTCATCCCCTTGTGAGAATCTCACTCTGGAGGCCCCAGTCGTCCAAAACCCTAATTTGGCGACATCGGGCGTTTCGAGGCTCAAACCACTTGGAATGTGGCAAATTTGTCCTTGATTATTGATGAGGGAGTCCTCTTGATCCCTTATGGGTGTTTTAGAGGTTAGACAAGTTGAATATCATGTCATTTCTTGATTGATCCTTTGTCTAAGTGCTCAGAGAGGGCTTAAAACCCTAATTCTTGGTCGTAGTGAATGCTGAACAATCCTTGAGGAGATTGATGAGGTATGATGACACATCCATATTGTGGCAATGATCCTCACAGTGATTGGCAATCTTGGTGGTCAAATTTTGGGGTATGACAGATGCCCCTATTTAATCTTCTTGGACCCGAAGGTGTGAATAGCGAAGGTATTCGGGCATTCGAGGTGCAAGATGATTAAATATCGAAATACCCGAAATTTTGACTCTGGTAATGAATGGCTGTCGGCCCGTCCATCTTCTTTTGCTAAGCAATGATGCTTAGAAAAGGGTGAAACTTCCCCCTCGATCCTGGTCTTCAGCCAAGGAACTGGTCTTAGTTTCTGAAATAAACTTCCCCTTGATCTTGGTCTTCAGCCAAGGAACTGGTCTTAGTTTCTGAAATAAACTTCCCCTCAATCCTGGTTTTCAGCCACGGAACTGGTCTCAGTTTTTTCATGTTGAGTTCCTTCCTTGACAAGGAATGATATGTGTAGCGGTTTTCATCAAACTTCTCACCGAGTTTTTACTGGGAAGATGCCATTTGATGGAAAAAGAGTTGAGGTCAGACTTGTTGGGGGTACCCATTCGTCTGAGTTGTAGAGGTGTACAAACTTCTCTATTGGAGACGCCATTTGTTGACTCTACTGGGGAAAATGAGTCTCTTAATAGACTGTTTTTCCGCTTGGGGGATATTACATCATACTTTTCTTTGAGATTTTTTTGGAGAAATGCCATGTGATGTAATCTAATTTTGAGGTTCTGGTGACTTCATTACCATTGACTTTCTTGGGAGAAAAACCAATGTATCGCCGAGAGTCTTTAGTTGACAGGCTTTCTCTGGGGATTTTCCTTAATCCGGGAAAGCGAAGATATCATCTTCAATAGTGAAGAGTTACGTTTGTCGAATGTATCCTTGCCTTTCAGAGATTCAAGTTATCAAAGTGGTCGAGGACCATCTCCACTCCAGAAATAAATTGGGGGAGATATTGTTCAGACAAAACATTTCCTGACTAGGAAAGAACTGACAACCCGATTGATAAGAGGACTTTTATCACTTAGGGAATGAATATGACTAGAATGATAGTAATGCAATATAAATATGAATGTTAATCAATTATGCATGATGTATGTATGTTTATGTTGACAAAACTGACACGACATACAGACTAAAAGATGAACACGACTTGATACTCGGCCATGGCAAGGGATGAAATGTATCACTGACTCAAAATAGCAATCCTACCTTGCTTAGAATAGATAATCCCTGTGGGAGAACACATCCATCGGTCTTAAGAGGTAAGCACCCTGCCGGGGATGTTAGATGAAATATAGCATCTGACACAGTTGATCCTTCATTCAGGCGTACTGGTTTAGAATGAGTACTTTGATTCTGCACTTTGAGGTTCAATCACCTCTAGAGAAGCTATCAATGCTCGTTTTGAAGTTCACAGTCAAAAGAATTGCCATCTTTATTTAAAAGCAGAAAGATTTTGACAAGTAAATTCATTTTTGTTTTATTTCAAGAATTGTTAATCATGTTAAAAATGTCATTCTGTAAAGCAATGAGAATTGCAAACAAAAGCACTAGGGCTCAAATTTTATTGATAAGATGGAAATCAGCCAAGTGCGTGATCCCATGGAGCATTTACAAAGTTTAGAAAATGGAAATTTAAAGGAAAAAGGGGCAATATTGAAACATAACAACCGTTATCATTCTACCAACTTTGAATTCTGGACATCCTGAGCTTCTGTCGAAGATGACCTTGACTAGAGTCTTTTGACGAATGGTGTTACCTCTGGGAATTCAACCTTGTCAGATGTAGTTACTTGCCATGAATCCCTAACTTTTGCCTGGATTGTCTTTTGAGATTTCCAATCCATCGGGATGATTTTTGCTTATGTCTCTAATTTTTTCCTGGACCGCCCTTTCGGGTTTTCAATCCACCGAGACGTTTTTTTTTGTTTAGGCGAAGTATTTCTTGACTACATCAATATTCGTGGGGTAGGCAAATTCCTCCCCATCCATGGTTGTGAGTCTCAAGGCGCCGCCTGAGAAGGCTTTCTTGACCACATATGGGCCATGGTAATTTGGAGTCCATTTGCCCCGGGAATCAGTGAGGAATGATTGTATCTTTTTGAGCTCAAGGTCTCCTTTCCTGAAGACACGGGGTCGAACCTTTTTGTCGAATGCCTTCTTCATTCTTTGCTGATACAATTGACCATGACACATAGCTGTTATTTTCTTTTCTTCGATTAGGTTCAATTCATCGTGTCTGCTTTGACACCATTCAACTTCGGTTAGCTTAGCTTCCATCAATACCCTGATTGATGGTATCTCTACTTCTATGGGGAGCACTGCCTCCATGCCATATACTAGAGAGAAAGGGGTTGCCCCTGTTGAAGTGCGGACAGATGTGCGATAACCGTGAAGAGCAAAGGGCAGAATTTTGTGCCAGTCTTTGTAGGTTACAACCATCTTCTGAACAATCTTCTTGATGTTCTTGTTAGCCACTTCTACCGCTCCATTCATCTTAGGCCGGTAGGGAAATGAATTATGGTGTTCGATTTTGAACTCAGCACACAATTCTTTCATCGTCTTATTGTTCAAGTTAGATCCATTATCAGTAATGATCTGGCTTGGAACACCATAACGGCAGATGAAATTGTTTTTGATAAATCAGACCACGACTTGTCGGGTTACATTGGCGTATGACGCTGCTTCGACCCACTTGGTGAAAGAGTCAATGGCTACTAGGACGAACCGATGTCCGTTTGAAGCCTTGGGTTCGATCATGCCAATTATGTCTATTCCCCATATGGAAAAAGGCCATGGGGAAGAAAGAACTTTGAGATGTATTGGCGGTACATGGATTTTGTATGAGTATATCTGACACATGTGACATCTCCTCGTGTACTTGTAGCAGTCGGATTCCATTGTCAGTCAATAGTACCCTGCTCTTAGAATTTTTCTCACCATTGTGTATCCATTGGCATGAATGCCAAAGGATCCTTCGTGGATTTCTTTCATCAGCATGTTTGCTTCTGGTCTGTCTACGCATCGGAGCAAAACCATGTCAAAGTTTCTCTTATAGAGTGTATCATCGCTTAGGAAGAAGTTGCCTGCCAGCCTTCTGAGGGTCTTCCTGTCTTTTCTCGATGCCCCAGGTGGGTACTCTTATCTTTGAAGGAAGCACTTGATATCGTGATACCAAGGTTTGTCGTCTATGACAGCTTCAATTGTGAAAATGTAAGCGGGCCTTTCTAGGCGCATTATGTCAATCTTAGGTACGTCGTTCCATTGACCTACACTAATCATGGAAAAGAGATTGGCTAGTGCATCAGCCATGTGATTTTCTTCATGAGGGATATGGTGAAACTCGATTCCGTTGAAGAAGGGTAACAACCTTCTCGCTTAATCTTTGTAAGGAATCAGTCCTGATTGGTATGTGTTCCAATCTCCTTTGATTTGGTTGATAACCAAGGCTGAGTCTCCATACACATCCAAGTTCTTGATCCTTAAGTCAATCGCCTCCTCGAGACCCATAATAGAAGCTTTGTATTCAGCCTCGTTGTTTGTGCACTTGAATGTCAGTCGGGCAGTGAAAGGAATGTGGGTACCCTGAGGTGTACGATGATTACCCCAATTCCGTTTCCGTAAATGTTGACAGCCCCATTAAAAATTAGTCCCCATTGGGAACCGGGTTTTGGCCCTTCACTAGGTAGCGGTTCATCGCAATCTTTCATTTTCAAGTACATGACATCTTCAGCTGGGAAGTCAAATCTGACTGATTCTTGATCGTCAATCGGTTGATGAGCCAAATGATCGGCTATAATACTTCCTTTGATGGATTTTGAATATGGTACTCTATGTCGTATTCTGATAACAACATCTGCCAACGGGCGATCCTTCTCGTGAGAGCAGGTTTTTCAAAAACGTACTTGATCGGATCCATTTCGGAGATTAACCAAGTAGTGTGGCAAATCATGTATTGGCAAAGACGTTTGGCTGCCCAAGGCAGAGAATATCAAGTTTTCTCAAGCATAGTGTACCGAGTTTCAGAGTCGGTAAATTTCTTACTCAAATAGTAGATGGCAGACTCTTTTCTTTTGGTTTCGTCTTGTTGGCCAAGTACACAACCCATAGAGTCTTCCAAGACTGTTAGGTAGATGATCAGTGGTCTTCCCTCTACTAGAGGAGACAGAATCGGTGGTGTCAACACATATTCTTTGATAATGTTGAAGGCTTTTTGGCAATCTTTCGCCCACACACAGTCTTGATTCTTTCTGAGTAGTTTAAAGATTGGCGCGCATGTCAGTCATAAGGAATATGAATCTGGAGATGTAATTCAAACTTCCCAAAAATCCTCGGACTTGTTTTTTCAGTCTTTGGTGAAGGCATTTCTTGAATGGCCTTGACCTTGTCAAGATCAACCTCAATTCCTTTCTGGCTGATGATAAATCCTAAGAGTTTTCCCGAGCGGACACCGAACATGCATTTGTTGAGATTCAAGCAGAGTTTGTACTTTCTCAAACGCTTGAACAACTTTGACAAGTGGGTCACATGTTCCTCCTCTGTTCTAGATTTGGCAATCATATCATCGACGTACACTTCGATTTCTTTGTGCATCATGTCGTGAAACAGAATAGTCATGGCCCTTTGATAGGTTGCCCCAGCGTTCTTTAGACCGAACGGCATTACCTTGTAACAAAAGGTGCCCCATGGGGTGATGAACAAATTTTTCTCCATATCTTTCAGCGCCATTTTGATTTGATTATAGCCCGAGAATCCATCCATGAAGGAGAAAACTTTGAATTTTGTTGTACTATCGACCAACATGTCTATGTACGGTAAGGGAAAGTCATCCTTTGGACTGGCTTTGTTTAGATCCCTGTAGTCTACACACATTCTGACCTTTCCATCCTTTTTCGAAACTGGCACTATGTTAGCTAGCCATTGAGGATATTCCGAGGTGGCGAGGAAACCCGCGTCAATTTGTTTTTGGACTTCCTCCTTGATTTTGATGGCCATGTTTGGATGAGTTTGTCTCAGCCTTTGTTTTACCGGCGGACATTCTGACTTCCGGCGGACATTCTGACTTCAACGGTAAATGATGTTCCACGATGCTGGTATCCAACCCTGGCATGTCCTGATAGGACCAAGAAAACACATCTGGAAACTCTTTGAGAAGTTCTATTAAGCTTTTTTTGGCAATTGTACTGAGCAGTGCCCCAATCTTGACTTCTTTTTTTTTTCTGAACCCAAGTTGACCGTTTCCAACGGCTTTTTGTGAGGCTCAATTGACCTTTATTCTTGCCTGAGTAGTCGTGAGATCTCTTCTGGAATTTCTGCGTCCTCTTCTTCTTCAGCCTCAAATACCGGGAATTCAAAGTTGGGAGAAGGCATTGGATCGTATGTTTTAATGGGGTTTAAAACAAGCAATCTGCATGACGTGATGATTTGTTTTTTAGAAGAGATAGAGAGAATGCAAGAGTGTGTGCAGTGTATCTTTTGAAAAATACTTGTTTTTATTTTGGGTTGTTTTAGGATTACCATTTTCTGAAAAGCGAAAAGTAAAAATAGCAATCAATGCTGGAATGACAGAACGATGTTATTTTATTTATGATTTTGCCGATTCTTGAAACTACAGCCCTATAAAACAAAACTCTGTCGCTTCGGGTGAGGCGAAGAGGGACATTTACAGAAACGTGAGCCCTATAAAAACATCTGTTTCACCTGGGCATGGTGAAAGGTTAAAACAAAGATGGCAATTACTTAGACTTATGGACGACTTTCTCGACATCGACAGCAACCCATTGGCGACGAACTCCTCGGTGAATCACAAAGTCTAGTACCTTCTATCTTGGTTTGTCCTTATAAATGACGCTTATTTCTGGTGGAGCAGGATCATTAGAGTCTTCTTCCCATGCAGAGTTGTCATAAACGAACTCTTCTATTGTATCTTGCATAGTGTTTTCACTCTCAGGCGGATCTCCCCTTCCAGTTGGTTGGATGTCTTCGAGCCTAATGCGAGAGCTTTCAGGAGCGGTGTACTTGACCAAGAAGTCGTACTTGCCACTCGGCTGTCCTAAAGTGTCACATATTTAGGTGAGACTGGAGGAATCATCCTTCTCAATGACGTTGACCTCAGGAAAAGCATAGTTTATAAACTCTTGTCCTGCAATCTTTGCAGATTCATCATTGTGCTGGATATCTTCGGAATGTCCTGAGTAATGATCCCATGACTTGGTGGGGACGCAGGTATTCTCTTCAATATTGCTCAGCTGATAAGCGTCATTTGGCTGACTTTTTTGCCCCAAGTCTTCTGGGTACGGTTGCCAGATAGGCAAGTCATCTAGTGGGTCATAATAGTCATAGTCAAAGTTGTCTTTCATCGGATCGTCTTCCCATGAGTTAGGCAGAGCACGACATCCTTCAGGATCATAATCTTAGTACATCATCTTGACATCTGATCTTGGTAAATATCTCAGACTCTGCGTGGGAAAGCAAAATGGCGTATGTGCCTCTCCCTGAGACATATAACTGTCCTCGTTGAGATAGAACTTCCACTCTTCATCTGTATCAGAGGAGTCACCCTCGTTGATGGTGTGTACTTCTTGAGACACTGGGTGGAGAAAGCCTCCACTGTGGAAGAAGTCCTGAATGGGATGAAAAATTTCATCTTTAGCAGCAGACTGGGTACAGGCTGAGGAGAAACCAAGACCTTTCTTTGTCTTGTTATCAGTAGGAATGACAAGCTGTCCCCATCCTTTTGCTTTGTTACTCTCGATTTCTTTGAGAGCATCTTTGTATGAGGAGATCGACGTTCCTCTTTCTAATCGATTCTCATTGCTTACTGATAGTGCTTAAAACTTGGTTCCAATGACCTCCTCGGGTTCTACCCAGGAGAATGATGATAAATTGCTTACGATCAAGGCTTGCTCTCCACAGACTGTGACTAGCTTGTCATTCTTGACGAACTTCAGCTTCTGGTGAAGTGTCGAAGTGACTGCCCCAGCTTCGTGTATCCAAGGTCTTCCTAATAAACAGCTGTAGGCTGCCCGGATGTCCATGACCTGGAAAGTGACTTTGGAAAGTGTGAGGACCGATGGTTATGGGAAGATCAACTTCACTGATAACTATTTTTCTGCACCCGTCAAAGGCTTTGACGATGATCTCGGTGCCTCTCATCGGAGATCCTTGAAATGATAGTCGCATTAGAGTAGATTTTGGCATAACATCCAGGGCTAATCCCGTGTCTACCAGTACGCTGGCTAGAGCATCGTCCTGGTAATTGACTGTAATGTTAAGCACCATGTTGTGATTTTTGTCTTCTTCCAGAAGCTCTTCATCACTGAATCCTAAATTGTTGCAGGATGTGATGTTGGAAATGATGTTGTCAAATTGCCTTAGCGTCACATCTTGTTCTACGAAAGCTTGGTCCAAGACTTTCTGCAAAGCTTTCCTGTGAACTTCGGAACTAAGTAGGAGAGATAGCATAGATATTTTAGATGGAGTTTGCAACAGTTGGTCCACAATGTTGTACTCACTTCTCTAGATGAGCTTCAGTATCTCATCACTCTTCTTTGTAAGTTCGAGATTACTGGATTGCCTGACTGGTTGATTTGGAACTTCCGTTTGAGGTTCCTTCTCTTTGGTAGGTTCTCTAACTCCTCTATTGAAAATCCGACCGCTCCGTGTTACTCGACTGATGTCGGCAATGTTTACGACGGAGGGTAATGGAGTTTCCTTTCCATTTTAGATTATTGTTGCACCGTATTTGTAAGGGATATCCCTTTCTGATTCGTACGGTATTGGGCTTGGCAAGTAGATAACCACGGGAGCCTTTTGATTTCTCTGACCGTTATAGGCCACCTCAATCAGTTCCTTGTTGGGAACCTTTCTACTATTGAGAGGAATTCTTGATTCATTGAGTAAAGGGATTATAGTACAAACATCTTTGGTCCTCCCATGATCAGAGATTATGACAACGTCTTTGCTTTGATCAAGGAAATAGTCTTGTATCACGTTGATCGACCCAGAACTTGAACCCGGTAGAATCTCTTTCTGGTCCAACTGATTTTGAAGAGCCGCTCGCACGAGATAGCATCCTTGGTTGTTCTCTGAACAAACTCTACATCGTTCGTAGTTGTAGAGTGGCACCCGGCCATGCCCGCTTTATATGCAGTGCATCTTTACTAGATCTATTTCCATCGAGCGGACATCCTGACTTTGATATCTAGTAGAATTCCCATCAGTTATACTGATCTACTGTGTAGCTTCATCCAAGTAAATTAGAAGCCACTAGTGGTCCAACAAGTATTAAAGTGTTCTTTGGACAAGTGCACATCCTTGATCGTTCTTACAACACTTTTTACAGTCTTGATAAACATGTGAAGCCAGAAAGCCGAGCCTGACTTGCTTATCGTAAAATTCTACCAGACTGGTATTCATCAAGCGTATGTCAAAGATTTGAATCATATTGACTTGATCGTTATTTATTTCCTGATAGTCCTGGATCCATCCGAGATCCATCTGACATTGGAGGGCCTCTTGTACAAAAGAACATCCCTGATTGCTTGTTGAGCAGATCGGACAGGTATTGTAATCATATCATGGCAGAGTAGGGTATTGACTTTGCCTTGAGTGCATTGCCACCAAGTTGACGTTCATCGCCAGAATGTTGTGGTTCTGGACAATGTTAGGATTTACGTGAGCCATATTGACTTCACGGATTCGGTGATCTTGGATCCATCTGAGATCCATTTGTTCTTGTAGAGCTGATTGCACTACGGAACACCCCTGATTATTCTTTGAGCAGATATCACACCGGTGATAATTGTGAGGTGGTACATGACCGTACCCTCTCTGTCTACAATGACTCCTGACCAGATTGGTTCCTAATAGGAGTATATTGTGAATTTGATAACTGCGGCCAACCTCTTCTTCTATCAAATTTACTGCAGTCTTCTCATGTTGAGGAAACGGGTTCATCTGAACGTTTGGATTAGTATCCTTGAAGGATAAGACCCCGTTCCTGACAAGCTTCTACACATCAAACTTGAAGCTAATACAATTCTCAATGTTGTGCCCCGGTCCTCCTTGATGGTAAGGGCAAGTTTGATCCTCTTTGAACCAAAAAGGCGGATTTTTTGGTACTGTAAGAGGAGACATGGTTTGGACGTGCCCCTTAGCCAGTAGAAGCAAAAACAATTTTGCGTACAACATTGGTATAGGGTTGAACCCTAATGGTCGAGTTGTACGATTGTTATTATTGTATTGGGGACAAGCCTACTGAAGAGGTTTTTGTGTCCTTTTCTGATACTATTGTTGACTTGGTTGGCTCTGAGCAACCTGAGGTTGATAAGTCGGAGTCGGCATTGGGCTGATAGCAGGAGTTACCGTTGCTACTGGTTGATACCATCGCCTTTGCTTTCCGAGAGAGATATTGTCGATATCTTGCTCTTTTTTCTTTGGGAAAGTACCACCGTATCTTTTGGTACTGCTCGATGATTATGTGTTTTTGACTAAACCTCCCTCTCGGACTGCTTCCTCAAGGCGCACCCCCATGTTCACCATTTCAGTGAAGTCGCTGGGCGCACTAGCGACCATTCGGTCATAATAGAATGAGCTCAAGGTTTTCAAAAAGATCGTTGTCATCTCTTTTTTTCTCAAGAGGGGGACAAGTCTGAGCAGAAATTTCACGCCATCTCTGAGCATACTCTTTGAAAAATTCTTTGTCCTTATACGACATTGCTCGGAGCTGATCTTTGTCTGGTGCCATGTCCAGGTTATACTTATACTGCTAAACGAAAGCTGCGATAAGATCTCTGAAAGTGCTGATCTTGGTGCGGTTTAAACCCATGTACCATTTGAGTGCGGCACAGGTTAAACTGTCTTGGAAATAATGGATCAGTAGCTGTTGATTTTCTGTCTGAGTCGACATCTTTCGAGCATACATCACCAAATGACTTTGAGGGCAAGAGTTGCCCTTGTATTTTTCAAAGTTAGGCACCTCGAATTTGTGCGGGATTTTTACATTAGGGACCAGACAAAGGTCTACGGCGTCCTTTCCGAATAAATCCTGACCGCGAATGGCATGCAGTTCCTTCTGCATCTCCAGGAATTGTTCCTGGAACTCATTCATTTTTTCGTACATGTCTTCATTTCCACCAGAGATTACTTGTGGAATCTGTCCTTCTGGGACAGTGTGTACCACTGGTTGTGGTATAGCCATTACGGCGGTGACTCTTGGTGCTTCTATGCCCCGAAGTTTGTAACCTTCAGGAGTTACTGTCATAACTCTTGCGTCTTCGCTTTCCCGAAGTTTGTAACCTTCAGGCCCAGCGGTTTCTGCTGCAGTTTCTTGGTCTTCCGTGACCGGCGGGATGTATCCTTCAGGAATGAAGTTGATAGGCATGCCCCGGGGGCGATCTTTAGGCACGTTGTACCGAGGATCATATGTCTCCACTATGGGCGTAGATGTTGTAACGCTCGTATTTAATTAAATATTTTAATTAAATAGTATTGAGTATTTATCCTAATATTTGTTGAATATGTTGAATATGTTGTTTGATGCTAATAAGTATTAATCGGGTAATTAGTCGATTTAGTCGGGAGAAATAAATATTAGAAATCATATTTATTTTTGTAGAATATTAATTAATTTAGTTGGGTTAAGTTGTGTGTGAGAAATAGCAAAGTTGGGGGTATCGTGTAGTAGGTCCATTACGTTAATTAGTAGACCCATTATTATATTAGATTATTATATTAGGTTCTTAATTAAGAGAAAATAAAAAGAAAAGAATAGAAGTGGCAGTAAGAAAAGAAAAAGAAGTTACAGAAATAACTGAACGAGGGTTTGGGAGGCAACAAGGTTGGAGAAGAGAGAATTCGAGAGGTTGCCGTCAAAGTCTCTGTTTCGACCGAAAATTTGAGCTACTTTCAATACAAGGTAAGGGTGGGGTTCGAATTTTATAACCGGGTATATGATAATTGGTACGTGGGATTGGGAGTGTATAATTTTTCTACTGTGAATGTGTTGATTTTATGATGAATTGTTCTGGTTTTATCTGCTGAATTGTATTGTTGAATTATTCTGGTTTTGTGGAAATTGATTTCTTTGTGATATGTGTTAATGGTTGAGTTTATGCTGAAAATTGGTTGGTATTTGATCGTGGAGAATAAATTCTAGAACTGAGTGGTGAAACAGTTAATTAGTTGTTTTATAAAAAATAATAAATAAAATAAAATAAAATAAAATAATAAGGGGGGTGGCGCAAGCCACCCCTGTGTGTCAAACAATGAGGTGGCGCAAGCCACCAGGGAGAGATTGAAGTGGCGCAAGCCACTAAGACCTTAGGAAAGGTGGCGCAAGCCGCCAAGGTCATGTGAAGAAGGGGGTGGAGGACACCCCTAAAGTGGTGGGGACCACATGATTTCTTTTGTTTTTTTATGCAAGTGTACTTATATTTAATCATTAAACATGATTTATTCATCTAATTTATATCCACATGTATACTAAAATAAATAGTGACTAGTATAGCATTATGCGGATGAATAAATAGGTCCCTATACCGCTAACTTGGTTAATGAGGGAGAAACATAGTACTGGTGTAGCAGAACTCAGAAATAGAAGTAACAGGTTTTTAGCAGAAAATTAGAATTTGCAGACACTGATATTTGGTAACAGGGTTGAATTTGGTGATAGTATAATTGATAGCATGACTGTGAAATTTAATAGTATCAATAAAATTAACTAGTAGTAATCATAGTGTGTAAAAATAGTACCGATTTAGCCGAATGAGTAGAATTAAGCGGAAAAATTAGTTGTCCGGAATTAGTTGAAGTTGGTCAGGAAGGTTCGTATAAACTAGTAGGTAATTTTGGTCGGTTGATTTTGTTGAAAATATGATGAATAAGTGGATTTGTAGGTACAGTTGAGTAAGTTACTTTGTCCCGATTTATGGCCATATTTGAGTTGTACGTTGGATGACCAGTGTTGATTTGATTGTTGCACTTGATGTATATCTTATGTTGCAGATGTTGTTGTTGTTGTTAAGTTGCAGGCCTTTGGTCGATGTTGTTGTTGTTGTTAAGTTACAGGACTTTGGCCAATGTTGTTGTTGTTAAGTTGCAGGCCTCTGGCCAATGTTGTTGTTGTTGTTGTTGTTAAGTTGCAGACCTTTGGTCAATGTTGAGTTATTGTTGTCGTATGCCATTCATATTAGTCGCATACATTGCATTTTTCTAAGTTGGAGCTAATGCTCACCCACGTTGGCCTGGATTGGCAAAAAGTTGAAGTTGAAGGCTTATGCCTTGTTGATGCCCGACAAACTGGCACTTTCTAAGTTGGGGGTTCTGCTCCAATGCCTCTATTAATTGGCAGATTTTTAAGTTGGGAGTTTTGCTCCAATGGTACCACATGCATACGCATAGTTGAGTTGCATTTGAGCCGCATATTATAAGTTGTTTGTTGATTGTTGTTTTGTTGTTGTTGTAAAGTAGTGAAATTGTATGATTTTAATCTAATGTATTGATTATCATACTCCTGATTATATTGTTCGATATCTCACCCGTTTCTGTGTATGGTGATGGTTTATACGCCATCCTGCAGGTAATCCAGAGTAGAGTTGCTTACCTTACTAGTTGAGTCGGTGATGTCGCTCTGATACATAGCACTCGGGGGTTAACACATGTTTTTGTTTAGTTGTTGGATTTTCATCATGTTGCTGAATTTTAAGTTGTTTTGATGTTGAACACGAGTTGAACTATTTTAAAGTTGCAATTATGAATTCGTTGTGTAGTAATAAAGATGTTTTATTTTACAAAATAAATAAAGTTGTCATTTTGCCACCCGATGTTTAAGTGTTATGTATCCATGATTAAATGCAATAAGTGTCATTGTTTTTAAGTTGAAAATGTGGCATCCTAATTGAATGTTGAATTTTGAAACTCTGATTTATGAATTTCCGCCGGGTAGAAATGGGGTGTTACATTAGTGGTATCAGAGCAGGTCGGACCGTCTGGCCAAGTTGTCTAATGTTGTTTATTCCTTAGTTGAAACACCGTCGGTACTTACTTGTAGGTTTTTTAACCGTTTGTCTCCAGGATTTAGTTTGAAACAAGTGGGGGAGAAGTTTACTTCTCAGAGATGTTTGTAGTATGTGAAGTTGAATCAAGGTGATATTGATTGCAGGAGTGCAAGTGTTGTCAGAACTGTGTTGTTGCGAATCGACGAGAGTATGGACTCATGATTTTATCTGTCACTCCTGTTGAGACATTTGAAGGAGGACGAGTCAGTATGATTGATGTTTGCTTCTCGGAGAAGAGAGGGCAATGTGACGATTAGTGATATGCAAGTGGATCTGGAGTGAAGTCGAATGATTTTCAGAGTTGCGTGAAAAACAAGGATTGTTGGAAGAGTTTGGAAGCAAGAGAAAGAGGTAGAACTCATGTTCACCAATTTCGGTTTTTATTTTCACATTTATGGAACAGCCTTCAGTGAAAGAGGCATAACTTTCTACTCGTAACTCTGATGAAAGCGATTCTGGACTTTTCGGAAGGTTTACGAAATCCCCTACAGTTTGCATATAAATTTTGTCTTCGGCATGTTTTTGAGGAGAGAGAAAGACGCGTTTGCATAGTTGGGTCTGACGCTGATTTTGTTTGGTGGAAGTTTGTATACGGGATTTCTTAACCAGTCCCATTGCAAGGACGATAACTTTTTACTCGTAATTCAGATTTGAGCGATTCTTGAAGTTCTGGAATCTACACGAAATTCCCTTCATTTTGGAATATAATTTTGTGTCTGGGAGGTCTGTATTGAAGAAGATAACCGTGTTTGAAGTTGGATAATTCTTGCTAGAAATAGTAAGATGAAGTGAAGTATGAAATGTTTAGTAATAAGAAGAAGAATATCGGAGAAGCACATGGAAGTGCGGCGTATGATAGTTGAGAATGATTAAAGTATAGAAATCTTTGAGGAATGTTAAATAGTAAAGTGAATTGTGTGTTGTTGGCGAGATGTGTCGGCATGAGTCAGAAATTTTTGGAAGTTATATCATCAACCAGATGATGAGATGGTATTGTTGAGATTGTGATTGGAATGAGAATCAAGTGTGAAACTATACGGATCATCGAAGTTGTGAGATTAAAAAGAAAGACGAAGGATTGGTTAGGGTTGTCAAAAGTTTTGGACCTGGATAAATGTTTCGATTGAAGTGGGCCGATTTGGATTGTACTTGATGTATCAGAAGGCTATTCGATAATTAGGTTGTGCAACAAGTGTGTATAAGAATATATGTGTTGGATTTTGTGCGTTCTTGGAAATAAGGAAATTAAGAAAAACATTTGTAAGCCTTAGAGAAATGGTAGAGCAGTATGCTTAGATAACTTTGAGCACGAGGAAGAAGACGTTATTTTAGTTGGATAATAATGATTTATGCCACCATTATGGTTGTCGGCTGTCGATTGACAAATTGAGGAACTGATCACCCTTAATCTCTTGTTGATAGTCGACGGAATCATGTTGGATGGAGTAGACGTGTCTTGCCAACTAGAATATTATGCACAGTGCATTGTTTGGGGTTGAGCCAAGTGCTTATGAGTTGTTTGAGTTGTCGATGCGGATTCCTATATAGGGAAATGAGGCGGACTTGAGGATGTTAGTATGAGGTTGCGAGTTGATCAGTGAGTAGTTTGGAAACTCACAGTTGTGTTCTGGATAACTTGGGTTTTGGATTGTGGTGGATCGAGAATTCGACTGACATGAGACTTGAAGAATTGTAGAGATAAACCAAGTAGGAAGTAAATGGTAATGTAAGAGTATGATTTGACCAAGGATGTCGGATCGAGAAGGGTAGTGGCTGGTATGCCTTAAAGTGTATATATGGAAATATGAATGGTATTTTCCATACTTGTTTGGATAAGTTAGAACTAGTGTTCGTTCTGGATATTCTGATGTTTTATAAAATCAGAAGAAGAGCGCGTAGAGTATTTGAGAGTTGAGTTGTAAGTATGGAAAGAAGTGAAGCTATATGCTGAGTTAGCAAGGTGTGAATTATGATTTGTAAAGATGAAGTTGAGTGGTTGTGTTAATTCGGATGAGGGATTTTGGAGAATTGTGCTAGTATGAGTAGGACTTGATGAATTAGTTTGTTTGATTAGTTTGGTTAATATGTCATGTTAAGTGTAGGTTATTGAGGCTAAATCTATGGCTATTGGGTGTTAAGCTCTGTTTGGAAGATGATTTTTCTTGTTGAGATTAATTGGACACATGTATCCTTATGTTGTGGTAATGTTGTTATGCGTTGAGATGAATTTTGATGATGTGTTAATACAAGGTGGTGAAGTTGTAGCTTATGTTGACGATAATTGGGAATTCTTGAAAGTATCTATCCTATTCAAGATTTGGAATTGGCTGCAGTTGTAGTTGTGTTGGATATTCGGAGGTATTATTTACGGATCTAAGTTCGAAGTGGTCAGTCATCAAAGTGTAGAATTCCTGTTTGGTTTGAATTTCTGATGAGTTAAGTCGAAAGTCTTTTCTTATGTCTGCTTTGATGGTCGGAAGTTGATGTGAACTTGGTAGATTTGATGGTTGAAATTAAGCAGAGTGCGCAGCAAAAACGCGGTGCAGAGCGGTTGGTTCTTATGTGAGTAACCACGATGTCGGTAGTTTGATTATGTTGATGTTGTGCTTTGGGATTTTGTGCTCTTATCCTTGTTGTTGCCTCATTACCTAGGGTGATGGTTCGAGTGCGAGTAGTTAATTCCTATGATGGAGGATTAGGGAAGTGTTGCCTACGGCGATGGTAACGATCGTGTTGTGTTCTGACCCGTAGTGAACTTGAGTGTTCTTAACTTGGTTATTCTTTGTGTCTTGAGTTAGTCGTTGGGTGCGTTGCGTAAGCATTGTTTCGTGTTGTTGTTGTCGTGGATGTGATGTATTGTTGTTTGGTGTTAGACGTGGGGTTGCCTTTTTAGGGTAGAGAAGTTGATTTGTTAGCTGAGATAACGTATCTGGAGTGTGGTGCATTGAGTAAATTTTCGAGGACGAAAATATTCTAAGTGGGGGAGAGTTGTAACGCCCGTATTTAATTAAATATTTTAATTAAATAGTATTGAGTATTTTTTTGAATATTTGTTGAATATGTTAAATATGTTGTTTGATGCTAATAAGTATTAATCGGGTAATTAGTCGATTTAGTCGGGAAAAATTAATATTAGAAATAATATTTATTTTCGTAGAATATTAATTAATTTAGTTGGGTTAAGTTGTGTGTGAGAAATAGCAAAGTTGGGGGTATCGTGTAGTAGGCCCATTACGTTAATTAGTAGACCCATTATTATATTAGGTTATTATATTAGGTTTTTAATTAAGAGAAAATAAAAAGAAAAGAATAGAAGTGGCAGTAAGAAAAGAAAAAGAAGTTACAGAAATAACTGAACGAGCGTTTGGGAGGCACCAAGGTTGGAGAAGAGAGAATTCGAGAGGTTGCCGTTAAAGTCTCAGTTTCGACCGAAAATTTGAGCTACTTTCAATCCAAGGTAAGGGTAGGGTTCAAATTTTATAACCGGGTATATGATAATTGGTACGTGGGATTGGGAGTGTATAATTTTTCTACTGTAAATGTGTTGATTTTATGATGAATTGTTCTGGTTTTATGTGCTGAATTGTATTGTTGAATTGTTCTGGTTTTGTGGAAATTGATTTCTTTGTGATATGTGTTAATGGTTGAGTTTATGCTGAAAATTAGTTGGTATTTGATCATGGAGAATAAATTCTGGAACTGAGTGGTGAAACTGTTAATTAGCTGTTTTAAAAAATAATAATAAATAAAATAAAATAAGGGGAGGGGGCTGGCGCAAGCCACCCCTGTGTGTCAAACAATGAGGTGGCGCAAGCCACCAGGGAGAGATTGAAGTGGCGCAAGCCACTAAGACCTTAGGAAAGATGGCGCAAGCCACCAACGTCATGTGAAGAAGGGGGTGGGGGACACCCCTAAAGTGGTGGGGACCACATGATTTCTTTTGTTTTTTTATGCAAGTGTACTTATATTTAATCATTAAACATGATTTATTCATCTAATTTATACCCACATGTATACTAAAATAAATAGTGACTAGTTTAGCATTATGCGGATGAATAAATAGGTCCCTATACCGCTAACTTGGTTAATGAGGGAGAAATATAGTACTGGTGTAGCAGAACTCAGAAATAGCAGTAACAGGTTTTTAGCAGAAAATGAGAATTTGCAGACACTGATATTTGGTAACAGGGTTAAATTTTGGTGATAGTATAATTGATAGAATGACTGTGAAATTTAACAGTATCAGTAAAATTAACTAGTAGTAATCGTAGTGTGTAAAAATAGTACCGGTTTAGCCGAATGAGTAGAATTAAGCGGAAAAATTAGTTGTCCGGAATTAGTTGAAGTTGGTCGGGAAGGTTCGTATAAACTAGTAGGTAATTTTGGTTGGTTGATTTTGTTGAAAATATGATGAATAAGTGGATTTGTAGGTACAGCTGAGTAAGTTACTTTGTCCCGATTTATGGGCATATTTGAGTTGTACGTTGGATGACTAGTGTTGATTTGATTGTTGCAGTTGATGTATATCTTATGTTGCAGATGTTGTTGTTGTTGTTAAGTTGCAGGCCTTTGGCCGATGTTGTTGTTGTTGTTAAGTTGCAGGCCTTTGGCCAATGTTGTTGTTGTTAAGTTGCGACCCTCTGGCCAATGTTGTTGTTGTTGTTGTTAAGTTGCAGGCCTTTGGCCAATGTTGAGTTATTGTTGTCGTATGCCATTCATATTAGTCGCATATATTGCATTTTTCTAAGGTGGAGCTAATGATCACCCACGTTGGCCTGGATTGGCAAAAATTTGAAGTTGAAGGCTTGTGACTTGTTGATGCCCGACAAACTGGCACTTTCTAAGTTGGGGGTTCTGCTCCAATGCCTCTATTAATTGGCAGATTTTTAAGTTGGGAGTTTTGCTCCAATGGTACCACATGCATACGCATAGTTGAGTTGCATTTGAGTCGCATATTATAAGTTGTTTGTTGATTGTTGTTTTGTTGTTGCTGTAAAGTAGTGAAATTGTATGATTTTAATCTAATGTATTGATTATCATACTCCTGATTGCATTGTTCAATATCTCACCCCTTCTGTGTATGGTGATGGTTTATACGCCATCCTGCAGGTAATCCAGAGTAAAGCTGCTTACCTTACTAGTTGAGTCGGTGATGTCGCTCTGATACGTAGCACTCGGGGGTTAACGCATGTTTTCGTTTAGTTGTTGGATTTTCATCATGTTGCTGAATTTTAAGTTGTTTCCGTTGAGGATATATTATTTTAAGTTGTTTTGATGTTGAACACGAGTTGAACTATTTTAAAGTTGCAATTATGAATTCGTTGTGTAGTAATAAAGATGTTTTATTTTACAGAATAAATAAAGTTGTCATTTTGCCACCCGATGTTTAAGTGTTATGTATCCATGATTAAATGCAATAAGTGTCATTGTTTTTAAGTTGAAAATGTGGCATCCTATTTGAATGTTGAATTTTGAAACTCTGATTTATGAATTTCCGCCGGGTAGAAATGGGGTGTTACAGATGTGATCTCTGAGATCACAGTCATTTGTTTTTACCTCTGAGCTGCTGCCAGGGATTGCATGTCACTGTGAAGTTTTTTAGATCTTCCTTCAGAGCGTCGATTTCTTCTCTCATCTCTTTGTTCTCTTCCTCGAGATCGTCCATTTTCTTTTGTCGATTGGCCCTAGTATTGTATGAGTGAGATAGTTTGACTCTAGAATCATGACGTATACGTGAGATTCGAAGTTAAGAAGAATGCGTCATGTGAGAATGACGAATGATATGCAATGATATATTTTTTGTTTTTTGCTTTAACAAAAAAAAAACTTCAACAAATAGATTGCAAATATCATTCAGTAAAGGGTGGAGACCCTGTTTTATTGAATTCGAAAGATTACAGAAATGGAAAAGTACAGTATTTTACAAAGTGTTGTAAGGCAAAGTCTAAGCTCAAGAATCCTGAGTCCTCTCTGAATAGAGCTCAGATGTTGGTTCTGGTATTTTCCTTTTCTTTGACCGAAGCTCTTTAGCTGTTGTCGGGTTATCAGTCCTTTGCCAAGTGAAAGGAGCGAGCAAATATCTTCGGTCTTCTTGATTCTCCATAACATGTTGTTCTAGTATCTTAATCAGAGCATCCTTTTTCCTTTAATAGTTCCTGAATCTTGGTACACTCCACGTTGAGGATACGGTACTTGTTTTTCCAAGAGCTTTTATCCCGTTGAACTTTATTGAGGGCGACTTGGAGTTTTTCTGTGACAGACATGAAATAAAGGACAGACTCCTTTAACGGAAAAACTTCTTGACGAGGGTAAGGAATCCTCAGCTTGAGAGCTCTAGTTTGCACCCAATGGAGATAAGGTTCCATGGAGGTACAGTTTGGTCT
Source organism: Lathyrus tuberosus (assembly GCA_022829125.1). NCBI lineage: Eukaryota > Viridiplantae > Streptophyta > Magnoliopsida > Fabales > Fabaceae > Lathyrus > Lathyrus tuberosus. The sequence continues at coordinate 355,756 of JALAZF010000162.1, read as the reverse complement.
TCCTAGAGACTCTCTTCCTTTCTTGTGAACATGTTGCCAGGCGTGCACTATTTCCTTCTTTAGTGCCCTATCATTTTCCCCTTCCTTGAAGAAAATACCTTCTAGATGAGCATTATGCGGGATATGCCTCATCGGGTATCCGAGTTGACGGCGAACTAAAATTGGATGATAGTTGATTCCTCCTTTAGTTCCTATGAGGGGTACGTTAGGGAAATTTCCATAACTGTCGATAATCTCTATCCCCTCATAAACCCTATTATACCAATCTATGTTAGAGTTGGTAAGGGACATGATCCTTTGTGACCAACTTAGAGTACTCTTGTGATCCCAAAATGCAGCAGACTTGGGTAAATGGGAAATGCACCATTTGTAAAGCAAGGGTACACAGCATGTGATCATTCCTCCGCTGTACAGATTCCTTAAGTGCACAGAATGATAACCATCTGCAAGCAGGGTTGGTACAGGGTTTCCAATCAGAAATATCTTAACAGTGTTGGTATCAACGAAGTTGTCAATGTTGGGAAAAAAGAACAACCCGTATGCGAGTAGGACAAAGATATCCTCGAAAGCAGTAACATTTCCTATACTGGAAAAGTACAAGGCTTTTTCCACTAAAAACTTGGCAGGTAAACCTTGGATTCCTCCTTTGGTGGTCATGTGAGTCCTAACTTCTGACTCGTCCAAACAAATGGCTCTTGCGATGACCTGATCCTTTGGAATTTCTTCCAGTCCAGAAAAGGGAGTTTGATCAGTGATAGGTTGATCAGTCAGATAAGAGTACTCTTCTAACGTTAGCGCTAGTTGATAATCTGGGAATGTGAAACAGTGATAAACTGGATCGTAGAATTGAATTAGTGTAGATAGGATTCTTTCAACTACATGGACCCTTAACAGAGACAACAACCCTCTGTGCTTAGTTCTGAAAGCATCAGGGTTGGTGATCATCCTTGCCAACCCCCTTAAATCCTCTAGTTTTGGAGCCTTGAAAGTGTACTTGTGCGTCTTTCTTCTACGGAAATCCATAACGCAATCTTTCTCTCTGATATTTGCAATTATTGTGTTAGTTTAAATTGAAAAAAGAAGAGAGGAGGAAAGAGAATAAATTTTTCTTTGTTTAAGAGTTTTTCAAATGAATGCATGAATGCAGCACACAAAAACATTGAAAAAACATAGGTTCAAGGGTTCAACGTCACGAGCACGGAGTCATGGCTCTACCCATCCCCAAAGTTTGCATTCTGGTCAATTTTTGTACTTGTAGAACGGATCCTAAGGTTCCTAAAATCATTGACCCCCTAGGAATAACAACAACAAGCTGGTTCACCTGAGCGAGCTGTAGCATCCTAGGGTAATCTCATTTGAGTGTAGTATCGCATATCAACTATTTCTGATAGTCACCGCACTACCAAATGGTCATAAGGTTAATGCCTACTAAATCCTCAGTTCACAGGCGCCGTATTAGGAAAACTCTGCTTTCACAACGATCGTGTTCAGCAGGCTGAATCCTACGGGCCCTCACCTAATTTGGTGGTCTAACAGGATCGCTTATTCGGGATTCACTCCCTATAAGACCCCCCGTCTATGTCTCCCCTTATCTTAGGCTTCTCTCAAACTTTCCTGATGCGTATCAATCGCATTCCCATTGACAAAAAAATAAACATGGATATCAAGTAGGAAAAGCAATATATATATATATATATATATATATATATATATATATATATATAGTATGTAGTATGATTGCTAACAACCTAGACCTCTTAGGAATTCTAATCCTAGTCCTAAAATTTACTCCCCAGCAGAGTCACCATTTTACTGTAGCGTGCGATTTTTGTCAGTGACGCGACCACCTTATCGCCATTTGGTTTCTCCATACCGTAATGGTAGGGATTGGGTGTTACTTTCTGATTTCTTATTTATCCTGTGAAGCTGAAAAGGAAAGGGAAGATATCTAAAACTAACCTTGCACGCAAATGTTTAACTGAACAAATGCTAAGAGATTGGGGAGTTCGGGATCAGATTATACAATGGGGAGTTGTCAATTACCCATCCTATATGTGGTTATCCAGAAGTCGTTAGCAATTTTCCTTACTGCTTTCTATTTACTGGTGTTTATCTATCATGAGATGGGAAAGTTTCTCCTTTGGGAGTGTTTGAGAGAGAGAGAGTTTTTGTTTGATTTCGGGTTTTCTGATGTTTTTGGTAAGGTACTAGACCTAAGGTTTTTGATTGGTGTGCTTGCTAAGATTTTGCAATTTTATGCCTACGTATTCCCGTTAAAGAAAACAGGGAAATCAGAGCAATCGTAGATCCTCCTATTCTATGGGAGGGAAAGATGTTTGGTGTCTTGTTCAAAGCCCAAGATTGAAGCTAAAGGTTATTTGTGTCTTGTTCAAAGCCCAAGATTGAAGCTAAAGGTTTGACTGAGAGAGAATTTGTCATCTCTAAAGGGAGATATCTCGTCTGTTTATCACAACTGTTGGGTGACTGATTATAAAGGAGAATTATTTTAACTGGGATATGTGAATCCAGTAATGCCATAATTTCTTTTATAAGGGATGTTGTCCTGAAGGAGAAAACTTTAACTCAGTGTTAAGCAATGCCGTTTTTCCTCAGGAATCTTTCATGCTAAGAGAAGGACAGTGGCGGGATGTTAATAATCCAGAGTCTTGCCGCTTACAGCAATTAGATGAAAGAGAGGATTTGCCACGATAAAAGATGGACGACAGCTTGGATTTCTTAATCAACAAGTGTGCCACTTATAGCAGTTATCTGGGATTAAGGTTTATTTTGAATTTGTGATATACAGAGAAATGTCCTCCGACAGGGAGGTTTTTGATTTCCTCTAAGGGGATTTGGTTTTTTTTTAATGTGCCTTAATCAAAGCCCAAGGTTGAAGCTAAGAGATTGATTGACTCCACTAGGGAGGTCATTATACAAAGCCTAAGAGGAGGCTGGAAAAGACTGACTCAACAAGAGAGTGTTTATTTGTCTTATACAAAGCCCAAGATTGAGGCTAAAAAGAGATTGACTCTTTGGGGAATATCATTATATAAAGCCTAATAGGAGGCTGAAAGTTGACTTTTCCGGAGAAATATTTTGTCTGTCTTGTACAAAGCCCAAGATTGAGGCTGAAAAGGGAAACTGACTCTACTGGTGAGAGGTTTTATCTGTCTTGTACAAAGCCCAAGATTGAGGCTGAAAAAGAAGATTGACTCTGCTGGAGAGTATGATTTGTCTTGTACAAAGCCCAAGATTGAGGCTGAAAGGAGAGATTGACTCTGCTTAAGGAGATTAATTCCCAAATCCTAAAAGAAGGCTGGGAGGAATTGACTCCGCTGGGAAGATATTTATCCAGAGCTTAAGAGAAGGTTTAGAAGATTTTGAATTTGCTGGAGAAAGTTCATATATGTCTTGTACAAAGCCTGAGATTGAGGCTAAATATTATTGACTCGGCTGAGAATATTTCAAGTGTCTTGTACAAAGCCCAAGATTGAGGCTGAAATGATTGATTGACTTAACAAGAGAGTGTTTTTTATTTGACTCAACAAGAGAGTGTTTTTTATTTGACTCAACATGAGAGTGTTTTTTATTTGACTCAACAAGAGAGTGTTTTTATTTGTCTTGTATAAAGCCCAAGATTGAGGTTAAAAAGGACTGATTGACTCAACAAGAGAGTGCTTTCGAGGCTAACTCTGCTGAGAAAAATCATTATACAAAGCCTAAGAGGAGGCTAAAAAGGGTTGACTCAACAAGAGATTGTTTAAGAAAGAAGATTGACTCAACAAGAGAGTACTTTAAGGAAGAAGATTGACTCAACAAGAGAGTGCTGAAAAGGTGATTGACTCAACAAGAGAGTGTTTTAAAGGTGATTGACTCAACAAGAGAGTGCTGAAAAGGTGATGAGGAAGAAGAAAGAATCATTCTACAAAGCCTAGGAGGAGGTTGACTGAGGAATTTCTTATACAAAGCCTAAGAGGATGCTGCTTTTTGCTGAGGATTATTTAGATCCAAAGGCAAGTCCAAAGTGGGGAATCAACTCTTGCTGAGGATTACAGAAGAGTTGAGGTATCAGATGCCTTGAGGTTCTAATAGTATTGTATTAATGATAAGCTGACCCTTAGCTGGAGAAGTTTAGGATGAAAAATTGAGTTTTTAGAACCTATGGGGGTCTTAACCCTACTGGATATTGATCAAATGACCAGGGTTTCTCCTGTATTTGTAGGGAGCTTGAGAATGTCTTTGAGATCCAAGAGGAGATTAGATTGTCCAAGTCTACTGGTGTAACACCTCAAAATTTTCCCTCTTATTTATACCCAATAGGTGGCTTAGGCTTCACATTTCATTTGCATCTAGGACATAAACATTTGCCTATGCATCATTAGCTCTCATAAGGCATGGTATCAAGAGTGTCGCCATCTCTGTATTGTGCAGGGCAAGAAGAGTGAGATACTAATTCATCAATCCATTGAAGCTTGTCATATCTCCAAGATAACCCATATGGTCCATCAGGTTATCAAGAGTTTTGAATTTGGCAAAGATTGAAGGAAGAGTGCATTATCATAATGGCTGATCATCAACTAGGTTTTGACCTTTTGAGCTTGAGACACCTCCATGAGCAGGGTCCTTGGGTCTTTGACATCATCTCATCATATAAGTCATTTTGGTTGGAGGCAATCCATATCATAGTTAGAGGAATTTGGATTCTGATGATCAACCATTTTCTCCTAATTATTGGGGACCAAATTAGGATTTTGCATAAGAGTCAGTTTATTTCTGATCTTTTTTGGGAAAAACTTGATTTCATCATATTCCACATGTTCACAAGTGTCTATGAATGGAGTTTAAGCCCTCAGTTACATTCATAAGGGTTTCAATTGGAGGATCGACTGAAAGTCAAGGAAATTGGGGAAAAGGTCAATTAATCAGGGAAAAAGTCAACTCTTGACTTTTTAAAGTCAAAATCATGTTCCTTACGTCAAATATGGTTAATGGACAAGATTTGATCATGAAATGTCAAAGGGATTCACCAAAAATCAGAAGATGTGGAAAGTTTTCAAAAATAGAATTAAGGGTTTCTTAAAATGGAAATTTTTGGCAAGGTGCACACCCATCTTTGAAGCATTGTTTCCCCATGGTCCAAGCTCCAAATGGAAGGGTTATGGAGGCCTATCAAAATTTCACATTACAAGCTTCAAAACCATAACAAGAACTCCTCCATTGGATCAAAATTGAGGGCGTTATGATTGATTAAAGTTAAGAGATTTCAAGGCATTTTAGGTCAGCAAACCAAGTCCTGACTAGCTAGCACGCAGTAATTTGATCAAACATGTGGTGTGCGTGTTAGGTTCAATTCCAGGGACCAATTACACCATGATGCAACTTTCAAATGAAAAAGTGTCCAACATGAAAGTTGTTCCCCTTGATCCCCTCTACAATATTGATGTTCGGAGTTTTTTCACCAGAGCAACCATTGGAGAGATAAAGTGGATCAAAGTAGGTAAGTTCCCACTAATTTTTCCACACGCACATGAGCTGATCATGGCAAGTCAGAGTGACATGCCTATGAAGTTGTGTATACACAACTTCATGACCATTTTTGAATGTCTTAAAGGCTCCCATTTTAATTGTTTTCGACATCAAGGTTGTTCTACTCCATGCCCTCTTCCCAAAGACACCAAAATCATGCCAACCGAGCCACTATCCATCAAGATATTTTGCGCCAAAGTCACTAATATAGATATGGTACATTAAGTGTTCATGCCATTCAAGTTTACCAACCATATTCCACTTCATTCTAAAATTCAAAATAAAGTATCATGACCTTACATCCTTGATGTATGCGCATGTGTCCTTCCCTTTGCTTCAAATAACCATACCAAAACCTTAAATCCCATGCACATTCTTTCACCATACTCCATATAGCCATGAAAAACAAAAAGAGAAAAGAAACTTAGCAAGAAAGTTGTCTTACTGCATCAGCTAGCATTAGCAACATACATCATCATTACCATCATTGTAGTACATTCCATGATGACCATAATACACATACATAACCATCAAACTCACGACAAACCTCACTCTCATCTTTTTAAGCTTTCATTAACCATGCTTATAACTGATTTCCAACCATTCTCACATCATCACCACTCATCATAATTCAGTACAAACTAATAATAGTGAACTAACACACACACAAAAAAAAACCATATATCTAACCCGTGCCAAGTGCTTACCACCATAACTATTCTCACTTTTCTAATCTTCTTTAATCAAAGTCCTAACTATACTCTAACCCTGATTAGTGCATTCTAACAACCTATATAATCGCTCAACTACCCTTGGTTAAGACAATTACAAGGATTTTAGAGTTTGAGCAGAGAAAAAATCACAAACTTCTTCTTGGTACCTCCATTGATGAGAGCTTCAAAAACTCATTTCTATGAAGTAATTTTTCCCAGCTTCTTTCACAATCGTCATCGTGATCCTTCTCCTAGGTTCTGTTCGTAAGGAAAAGCTCCTGGGACTATTATATCCCTAGATCCGGTTCTCGTCAGTGCAACATTTTTGCGAGTTTCATCAATATTGGAAGTTTTCCAGGCATTTATTTTGCCCTATCATTGATCTGAAGAGCTTGAACGATAGAATTCCAGATTTCTTGAAGTTCATAAAGGAAAACTTTGGTCAGGTAATCACCTCTCAACATCCTGCACTAATCTTAGAGACTATAGGTGGTTAGGTGTATAAGTAACGGTTACTTGGGTCCTCTTTATAGAGGCATTGTTGTGGTGTGAAAGAGCTAGGCAAAATGTAGGTTCTTGATTTTTAGGGCTTTTAAAGATTGGTTCGATTTGGCTTGTACATGTATGATACTTGAAAAGTGATTTTAGATTCGTGCTCTACGTGAGAAGCTGATTAATTTGATGTAGTTATGTTGATTTTCTGGAAAATTCGCCACCGTGCGTGGTGGCCCTCTCACCAGAGAAGATGACTGGAGTTGAGCTCCAACGTCTCTCTCCTCTGAACCCTAACTGAATCTGTCCATTTCCATGTTATAATCCTGGTCGTGGGTTTATTATGATCTAACGGTTGCCATTACGCCAGCGCACTAAAGTGCACCCTCTATGTCACGTGCTCTTTTTATTTGGTTTTATTATATTTTCTGAATTTTATGTGATTGTGTGCATGATCCCCAATTTAATTACGATGATCATTCGAATCTAGCCACGTGATTGACACTCGCTCAATAAGTCAACCTTTTTGACTAATCCCTATAGTAAGGACTATCAGCCCACGCACCTTGGGCCTAACATTTATTTGCCCTTTACACCCCCAATATAGGGCCATGCGTGCATTTGAAATGGTTTTTTACTGTGTTGCACCCCCTCCCTTTGTTTGCTATTTTTGCTTGTTTTTTGCATATATGTTTGAAAATACATTTTTAAAAATACCTGTGAATATCCAAAAATTCTAAAAATATTCATGTAGTATCTTGACACCTTTAATGAATTTTCGATGAATTTTAATTGATGATTTGGTTTTTCTCCATATTGTTAGTGAATTTTCGTTTAAGTGCATTTATATGAACCTTCCTTGTGATACATGTTTGGTAATTCATTTTTTAAGCACACTTAGAAGAGGGATTTTTGCATGGAATTTGGTATAGGATTTTAGGACACGTTAATGATAATAATGAAATTTTATAGGTTTTTTTAGGGGATATTTGATTGGTTTTTGAATGCCATCTTAAATGTGTTTGTTCAATAACTATAGTGCATGTTATAGGTCTTGTTTAAACATGATAACAAATGAAATTTTTTCTCATTATTTTGCATATGGTTTAGCCTCTGATTTCACTCCATCTCACTTGTTTCCTTTGAATTTTTACAACATTTAATCATGCTTGTGTTGATTGTTGAAGTACATCTTGTTTGTGTAGTTGTTTAGATTGTTAGTACTAGGGCTTTGTGTTCCTTGTGTAACCATCCAACATGATACTTAGGCATTCATTTGTGTACATGTTTAAGCATTTATTTTAGGTCTTTCAAAACCAAATTATAGGTCCTTAACTCTTAGCTTTGATTGATTTGTATAGACTTGATTGAACATGGATTGGCATTTGGTATTGGACTCCTCTTTGTCTACTTTATCTTATGTGTTGCATACCATATCTTCATGAAAACTTATATGACCTAAAAGCCATCCGAACTTGACTTGCTTTCTGTTTTAGATCACCTCTAATCATTCATGTGTGACTCATAACTTCAGTTCACCTAATTGAATTCACATGACCTCAAATTGTCTTCACTCGTTCAACTTGTGCTAGTTCCCATTGTTTATGTAATATGCTTTTACTTGTTGCATCATTCCATCACACATGATCTCATAGGACCCATAATATGTGCATATACTTGTAAATACTCAATTAACTCATAAAAATGCCTATTTGTTTCATGCATTCATACTTTGGTATGTCATCTCCAAATTGAACAATTGTTTGTTAATTTTGTTTGTACCTTATATGATGTATGTCTTCCATTTCTTTTAGGTGTTGTATGAGACCTATTAGAGGTCAATAGCCTCTGACCTTGACATGTCTAATATTCTCTTGATTCATTCTAACTTCATTTATCTTCATTCATTTCATAAGTCATCTATACTTGACAATGTTGGTTGTGTTTTGCCCTTAACTTTTAACAAGTAATGACATGAGTTGTGTATGAACATTATATGTCTTCTATTTTGATTTCAACTTCATTTAAAGTGTGATATGCTACTTACTTGGATGCTCATGCATGATCCATTTCACTTACATGACTTCTTTTGGTTTGTTTTAGCTAGTGTGTGCATAGTTTGAACTTGTATGAACTAGTTTGTTCTTCTTCTTCAATATGCTTCAATGTGAGACTTGTGTAGACTTTATGCTTCCATTCTTGACCTCAAAATGTCATCTTAAATGTCATAAGCCACTTACTTGCATTCCTATTACATGATCTTTCATCTTACATCTTCATCTCTTGCTTGCATTACGAGTATGTATTATTGTTGAATTTTAATGGTTGTTTGTTCATTTCTCTTTGCTCTATTTATTTTAATACTTACATCCATGACTTGTATGATCATTCAATGACATTCATATGCATTCTTAAATGACATGTAATGCTGACCTTGATGCTTATATGTACATTCATCCATATTCATGATCCATTTGCATTCATATTGCATTATTAATGTTTCATTTTCATTCGTATGATTGTTTGGTGCATAGTTTGCTTTTGTTTGTTCTCATATGGTATGTTTACATTAGTAGGATCATTTAACATGTACATACTGACTTGGCATGTCCCTTAACCATTAGGACCTTTCCCTTTTGGTTTGAACTTTACTTTCTTCTTCATTTGTCTTCTTAAAATAATTAGTTGTGTTTGGTTTAGTTTCTTGCACTTATTTTCACCACTTGTGATGATTATGCACTAACCTTTTGTGTAGGGGCAGAGGTAAGTAACTTGGGTATGTGGATTTTAATCCATACTCATCTCTTCTTTCATCTCTCATCTCTTTCATTACCATTTCTCTTTTGTGAATAGCATGATATAATGCTTGTTTGTGTGGAACTTTTTCACATCCCTTAGGGATCCAAGCTCATCCTTAATTTTTTATTAAGGTGAGGTAGGATAAGCTTTAGGTAGTGCTATCCCTCTCTTATTTTAGACTTAGGTGGTTCCTATTACCTCACATAACCATAGGATCTCCATGCGTGATAACTTTAGGGTAACTAGTCCCCCACTTAGACTTTTTCCTTTCTTCCTTTGAGTTTCTTCTTTCTCATCTCAAAACAAAAAGCAAAAACATCTAATAAAGAATTAACATGTATTACACATGATCCTTGCATGTGGGAAATAAGATAGTGGAGGATCTTCTTTCATTTTCTTAGAGTGTTTAGCGTACGTCCCGTCTTGGGTCGATATGCGAGGCATTCGATCCTATGTTATAGACTTTAATGCAATATGTGTTATAAACACAAAAATAATCAAAACACTTCTTCATAAAATACAAAAATAAATAATCATCTTCTCTTCTCATCTCCCTCACTCCACTCATAAAGGAATGCATCATTTCTTTTCTACCGCAAATTGGTAAACGCATAAGACTCCATACAACGAGCGGCAACACCTAAACTGCTGGAACGCGAACGTTGGCATATTCTACCTAAAAAAACAAACAAAGCAAGGTCATCCCTAGTGAGGGGAACTACGTCACTCTGATTCTCGCGTGCGAGCGAGATACATAGGCAGGAGATCATACGAGATCTCTCCGAGCACATTTCTTTCACAACCTTACTTATCCAACTCTTTTCTCTCGCCCGCGTGCGATCAAGACTTTTTCACCAAACAATCGACCCTGTTAGGTCGAACTACGACTGCTCTGACTTCCTCTCTCCGGTCCGATTGAGGATACGTAGGCACAAAACAGCGATGTCTTGGCGAGCAACCTCCCCTCACAAAATCGTAGTCCAAACTACGTTGACTCTGACTTTCCCGCACCCGAGGGAATACGTAGACCTAGGACGACGATGTCCTATCGAGTCACTTTTCTTTTCTTTTCCTCCTTTCATCTTCCTTTTGTTTCCAGTTTCCAATAAGCAGTTGAGTTTCAGATACCCTACACCCTTTGATCGATAACAACAAGCGTGGATCCCATCGAGTACGATGGACGTGAGGGGGTGCTAATACCTTCCTCTCGCGTAACCGACTCCCGAACCCAGACGATGATTGCGATGACCATTCCTTTCCCTTTTTTGAGGTTTTCTTCGATCGTTTCCTTTCCCTGTGTCGGGATAAATAACGTTCGGTGGTGACTCTTCTGTTCTTTTTCGCCGGTTGATTTTCGCAGATGCGACAGCTGGCGACTCTGCTGGGGATCGAACCCAGAATCTCTGGTTTCCTAAGCGAGTCAATCCTAGCGCTTGCTTGTTTTCGATTATAGGGTGTTTTATCTGTTTGCTTTACTCACTTTATTTATTTCATTGTTGCATGTTTATTGTTTATTACATTTACTTGCTTTTCATTTACTGTTGCCATATATTCTGTGTTGGACTGTGCTGTTGTTTTCTGTTTGGTGGGCAGGGTGTTCTGAGAGATAAGCTCATTACACAGGCTTGAGTGCACACATAGGACTAGAGTGGAAAGTAGTGTGGCCTACGTAGCGTCTTCGTACGTTTAGTTTACACGAAATCCACAACCAGACGAGGTTTTCTTGGGAGATGTTCTGATTTGCGCGTCTTGTGCATTTCGGAGAGTTAACCTAGAAAGTTGTCGACTCTGGTGACCATTCCTGAGGACTCAGTTGTGGCACTCCTCCCGAGATGTGATAATGGCAGACCAGAAATGGCAGACCCATTACGAACTCTTGATCCGAGGACCCAATGCTGGGAACTTGCTATAGGATATCCTTTTTGAGGGGACTCAGTTGAGGCCTCCTCGGTTGATGATGATGCCAAACCAGAAATGGTGAGTGTATCATTATTTCTCGACCTGAGAGTCCGTGATACTGAGGATCCTTGCCTTTCTAGTACCCACATGTGAGAATGGGCGGGTGTTTGCAGGCTTGCTGGTAACCATAACCTCCCACATACCCAGTTTTCTGGTATTATCACACAAAATGGATTATTCATCCTACTATATTCAGATGGTTCTTGTTCACAGTTCTATAATATTCTCAGATCTACAGTAACATCATTCACAGTTCAGCACATACACGCGGGACTTTGTTACCATGCCTTTTGCATTGAGTTATCATATCATAACATTCATGTTTGTCATTTCCAGGTGCTCATTTTACCTCTGATTCCAGTCAATGGGTTCAACAGAGACGAATGCTAAGAGGAAGAATAATGTCGTTTATAGATTCCCAGAGCCAACGTTGGATCTACTTCACAAGGTGATAGCCATGGCTGACCCGGGTGTTCTTATCACCTTCCAGAGGAAGTATGGGAGATTGGTGAAAATTGTCCGTAACATTACAAAGTATGAGCATGATGCTCTCCACACATTGCTGCAATTCTATGAGCCGTCGTTGAGATACTTTGTCTTCCCGGAGTATATCTTGATGCCTACTTTGGAGGAGTTTTCGTTCATCTTGGATATCTCAGTCAAATCAACATTACCATTCTTTTCGGGAGATCACCCTAGCATAGAAGAAATTGCAACTGCCTTATACGTGGAACAGTCAGTGCTGAAGAGAAATGTTGCTAATAAGAATGGAGTTAAGGGTTTTCACTTGGAGTTTCTTGCCAACCAAGCTCAAGAGTGTGCTAACGCCAAGAATTGGGTAGTCTACAACTCTATCTTGGCCTTGTGTATCTACGGTATCGTCTTGTTTCCTAACCAACATTACTTTGTGGATATGCACGTGTCATACCCCAAATTTTGACCACTAAGATTTCCCATCACTGTGCAAATCATCATCACAATGTGGATGAACCATCATGCCTCATCAAATGCCTCAAGGGTTGTTGAGCATTCATTACAATCAAAATTAGGGTTTTAAGCCCTCTCAGAGTTCTTAAACAAAGGATCAATCAAGAAATGACATGATATTCAACTTGTCTAACCCCTCAAACACCCACAAAGGATAAAAAAGGACTCCCACTTCAAGGATTAAGCACAAGGATGCTCCCTTCTAGGTGGATCAAGTCTCAAGATCGACAGTGTCACCAAATTAGGGTTTTGGTCGATTAAGGCCTCCAGATGAAATTTTTCCTCTGGGAATAACCCAAGGATCCAAAACATGACCTAATATACTCCATGGAGCCTCATGGACCCAATCATCAAGTCAATTTTGCCTCTGGGGATGCATTCACTAAAAATCAGGAATTAGGGTATTTTGACCTAATTCACCCCTAAGTTGACTTTTGGGGCAAATCATGAACCATGACCTCAAGACATGATTTGAGGGTATTTAATATACCATATTGATCCATTTGGAGCAATGGATAAATCCAAGAAGCTTGAGCAACAAGTCTCAATTTCATCTGCACCACAATTAGGGTTTTAAATAAGAAGTCAACTGTAACTTTGACTTTTGACCAGGACATGCTCCTAAACCCTAAGACATGATTCAATATACCCTATGACACCCATGGAACATGTCCATCAAGTTTGATTTAGGTCAAGGACATGATTTCCTGAAGAATTGCATAGTTTGGAATTCATCTGATAAAAAGACAACTGTGCACAAAAGTCAACTTTGACTTTTTGAGATTTTTCACCAAAATGGATTTTTAACCCTAAAATGATGTTTATGTATGATTTGAATCATCATTCATCAAGAAAAATCAAGAAAAGTTGGATAACTTGTAAAAGGGGTAACCATAAAACTTAGAAAAATTTCTAAGTTATGAAAAGGTACCACTAATGTGCCAACTTTGGAGGACCATAACTCCTAAACCACAAAGCCATTTTTTCCATCCAAGGCTTGATTTGTAGATCTCATTTCCCTCTACAAAAGTTTCATACTGACCTATGTCCAAATTCCTCATGGATTTTGAGTTACGGAGTGATCAAAATCAAGAAAAGTCACTTTGTTTCAACACTTGGTGAAAATTTCACTAAGTCAGATTTGGCCTCACTTTTTGCCAAATGTAGGGGGATTTTTCACTTGGATTCAAAAGAGATCAAAACCAAACATGTTCAAACAGTTTTTGTATCATGTAAGGGCTTTCCAAAATGGCCAAGAACATTACCAAATTCAATTTGAGCCATGAGATATGACATTGGAAAGTTGCCTTGCTGAAATCTGCCAAGGCAAGGCAGAATTTGCATTTTTGGTCGATTTGCCAAAATAAGCCAAATCCAAATGCTCCTATCCACTTGGACACCTCAGAGGATTGAATCTAAAGGGGACAATCACTGAGCCAAGCCTCCAAAGTCTTTGGAACAAGAAATAGCATGTTGAACCTAGAATGGCCAAAATAGGGACAAGACTTCAATTTTGGAATGAGGCATTCAATGGAAGCATCAAGGTGGCATGGACTGAGTCATTCTCAACTGAATTCAGTCAAGACTTATCCAAGACCAAGGGAACCATAGCCCTATGCCCTAACCTCTAGTCAATGGCTAGAGGAGACTTGGATTTCCATTGGACAACATTGGCCAAACCTCTGCTGCAGTTGCCATTCACTCTGGATCCCAAAACAAACTTGATCTACTATAAATAGAGCTCATTTGTGATCAGTTTGAGTACACCAAAGCCATCTAACATATGCTTTCCTCAAAATCTCTTTCTCTTGGCAAAAATGGCTTCTTTAGCAAGGCAACTTTGAGTTTTTGAGCTAGAGAGCAATTCCACTCAAACCAATCACACACACACACCTCACATACATCATATATGAGTTGATCAAGCACTTAAACAACATCTGGAACACTGATTTCTCAGAATCACCAGTCAATTGCTCAAGGTTTTAACTAAGGAGCAGTTGAGATGCCATGAAGTGATCCAGTCAATTTCCATCAAGTCCAAGCATTCAAACACACTCCATAGGGTATAGGGAAGCTGTTCAGATCATCACAAGTCATCTGCTACACCTCCAACTCAAAAATCACATTGCACTTGCTGTCACGACCTAGAGGTAAGCCTAAACTAGGTCATCTCTCAATCTATGCATATTTCCTCGCACAATAATTTGGCCATATGTTCATAATCATGCATGGAATGTTTCCCCTCAATTAATTACATTGTTTGAATCGTGTATCAAAAATCCCAGCCTTCATGCAGAAATTAGGGTTCTTGAGGATTTTTCATGATTTCTTGTTGTATGTTTAATTTAAATGAAATTAATTGACATAGACATGATCGTGAGGTTGAAACGAGCATAATGATATGTGGATTGCATGATATGATTAAGTATTCAGTGAGATTGGAGAGAAAATGAAAATCTGAGAATCTCAGAACACGCGCGTGTTCTTCAGCTTGTTCTTGGCGCCATTTTTCCAAATTTGAATATTGGAATTTTGTGGTTTTATTTAATTGATCCAAAAATTAATTTCTCTCTGAGTTTTAATGATTTTGAGTTGATTCTTTTTTTAATAATTCACAAAAATGTTAAAATATTTTATTTTCCCAAAAAATCCCAAAAATATTATTTATTTCATATAATTGATATTTTTGCAAAGAATTAATGTTTTAATTGTTTTTAACATTTAAAATATTTTTTCCACCTTGATTTTGCAACTTTTAATGCTTTCTAATTATTTTGTAGGTCAATACTTAATTTTTGAAGCATTAATCCAAGATCACAATTTGTTTTTCATATGTTAAACTATTTTGATCATTTTAATTGAATTTTTATTCAATTAAAATACATTTTGAAAACAAATTAGGGTTTTGGATTAATTCAACCCTCATAAATCATTTTCAAAACACTTTTGGGCCTCTAATAGAGTGTAAGACCCAATCCTTTGTTGACCAAATCATTTTTAGGCCTCAGTGTAATGTATAAGTCCCGATACCGTCAAAAACAAACGGCGCGATCATCGCCAGTTAAAAAATAAACCAACTGGGCCTCTCCTCGAGCTATAAGACCCATTCAAAGATTTTGGGCCTCTAATAGAGTGTAAGACCCAATCCCCTTTTAACCAAAACAATTTTGGGCCTCACTTATTGTATAAGCCCCTCTGCGTTAAAAGAAAACCTCGGCGCGATCGCAATTTTTAAACGAAAAAAATCAATTGGGCCTACCCTCGTGTTATAAGCCCCACTCTTTTTTAAACTTTTTAGGCCTCTTGAGTGAGTGTAAGACCCATCCCTTTGTACAGAAAACATTTTGGGCCTCAGCCACTTGTATAAATCCCTCTGTACAAATTCAAACAGTGCGCTCACTGATAAAACCCTGGGCCTCTCCTTGAGCTGTAAGCCCCAAATATTTCTTTTTCGAAGCACTTTCTCCTTTGATTTTGAATATACTGTTGTTTTCAATCTGTCTTTGTTGAATAACAAACCAAACAGCATGGAAGCTCTACAACCGAGTAAGTGGTTATCGCTTTCATTTACTGCTTTCATATACATATAACTGTATTGTGGGGCTGTTTCGCAGTAAGTCTTCTTTCATAAACTCATATCAATTGTGTAATAATAGTATAGATATTTCGAGTTTCCCCGGCAACTACGTCTAGACCTAGGAAAAGCCGTTTCGTTTATTTGTAGAAATAGACAACTAGATCCCCAATAGGATCACCAGATACAGTCTTCTCTTCGGCTGTCCTCATTAGGAATTGTCAAGAAACTCTACTCCCAAAGATGAATGTATTCTTCGTGAATGGCATCTTTGAGTTTCTTCTAAATTCTCGAACTTTCCTGACTTTGATCTATTCTCGGTGAATAGCATTGCCTCGAATTTCTCGGGGTTTGGGGACCCACGGGCTTCTTAAAAGCATCGGCCTCCTCTTGGGCATCATACAAGGACCCACAGGCTTCCTAAAAGCAACCCCGCCTCCTCTTGGGCTTAGTACAAGGACCCTCTCGGCTTCTTAGAAGTATTCACAGCCTCCTCTTAGGCTTCGTATAATGATCTCTTCCTCCGGGAATGATAGCCTCCTCTTGGGCTTCGTACAAGGACCCGTCGGCTTCTTAAAAGCTTCTAGCCTCCTCTTGGGCTTCGTACAAATTGTCCCGACGACCTCCTAGAGGTATAGGAACAGAACTTAGTAATCTTCAATAGAACAGTCCTTTTAAAGAGTCTACTACTGTTTCTCAAAGCATAGTACAAAAGATAAAACTCTAGACTTGGACAGTCTAATCTCCTTGAGTCTCAAAGACATTCTCAAGTGACCCCTTCGTAAAATAGGAAGAAAACCCGCGGACTCGGACAGTCTCAATACCCTTTGGATTTCCCGCTTCCTCAAAGAAAAGGAAATATCCCTGAATCAAATCCCTGAGTACAGTGTTGCTCATATAAGAACTGATTTTCTCTTTAAAATCAGCATACTGGACTTGTCACTTAACTGAAACAGTTACCATGGTCTCCTCTTGGGCTTTGTACAATGATTCTCCCCAGCGAAGCAAACGTTTAGCCTCCATCTCGGGCTTCGTACGAGATACAAAGACTCTCTTGTTGAGTCAAACTTTCAGCCTCCATCTCGGGCTTCGTACGAGATACAAAAACACTCTCTTGTTGAGTATAAAAGATCCTCTTGTAGGATCAACCCCTTTTAGCCTCTCTCTCGGGCTTTGTACGAGACACAAAAATACCCTCTTGTTGGGACAATAGCCTCCTCTTAGGCTTTGTATAAGAAAACCACTGGTTAATCCAATCAACCATTTAGCATCAAAGTTGTGCCTCGTTCACAGTACATAAACATCAACAACTCCTCCCCTTCATCTAATCAGTGTAAGCGGCAAGCCTCTGGATCATCTACATCCATGCCACTGTCCCTCTTTTAGCATGAGAAATTCCTAAGGAAAGATAGCATTGCTCTACACTGAGTTAAAGTCTTCTCCTTCAGGTTAAAAATCTCCTATAAAGGAAATTATGGCATTGTCGGATTCACACATCCCAGTTAAAGTAATTCTCCTTTATAAACAGTTGTGACATACAACCCCCTCTTTAGAGATGACAAATTCTCTCTAAAGTCAAACCCTTTTAGCTTCATATCTTGGGCTTTGAACAAGATACAAACCACCTTTCGCTTCACGTCTTGGGCTTTGAACAAGACACCAAAACAACCAATTTCCTCCCATAGAATAGGAGGAACTACGAATGCTCTGATTTCCCTGTTTCGGTAAACGGGAATACGTAGGCATAAGATCGAAAGAAAAGATCTTAGCGAGCACAATCAACAAAAAACCAAAATCCCATACTCTCACATATCTATCAAAAAAACATCAGTCCTAACATCCTAATCTTTATTCCCCGCCAGAAATCTGTAATTCTGTCAAAATAACACAAGAAAGGCCCCACCACATTGATCGCATCCGTAACCTAACAGACCACTGTTTAAACTCAGTATGCCAGCAGGGTTAATTGGAGACATCTATTTTCCTTCCTTCATCAGCTTTAATAGGATTAAAAATGAATCGACCTGTAGTAAGCTCAAATCGCAGAGAGCGACCAGCGCTTAAGAACCGCATCCAAAATCGCTCGCTACAGAAAAGTGGCGCCCACCGTGGGGAACCCATTCAAAGTCAGATCTAGGCACGGTCTTCCTTCTCTATACTTGTGTGAAAACCACAGATTGGGGCTTCCGTCGGGGAACCCATTTTCTGTCAGGAACTTAGGATTCATAGCTTTAAAGGTCTAGGATGTTTAGGACAAATATATATACCGCTTTTCCTAATTGCTATACGTGTTTATTTTTCTGCTAATGGGAATGCGTGTGATGCCGTATGTGGAAAGATTGAGTATACACTTAAGATAAGTGATGGCGACGAGGTCGACCATCAACCTCAATGGAGGCTGACCAATGCAACCCATTCTCTCACCTAGACAATGGGCTGATTATTAAGTCTGAGAAGCTGAGGAGCCAAACCCTTTCGTAGTGCGGAAACTATCGGGAATATTTGTTACGCGATACTACCCTCATTTGAGGCTGGTGATCTATTCTCAGTGAATGGCACTTACTCTAAGATTGCTCTACAACTCGCTGGCGATCCGCTTGTTGTTTTACTTTCCTGGGAGGAGCTGATGATAATCAGTATAGGTACAAAAACCACCCTAGTATAAACCTTTGGGGGATGGGTAGAGCCTTGACTTCAGGACAACGACCCCTTGACCCCATGTTTTTTCTATGTTTTTGTGTGCTGCATTCATGCATTCATTTAAAAAACATTAAAACATTCAAAAGATTTTCTCTTCTAGTCTCCCTGTTTTTCAAATTAAACTAAGACTGTGATTGCAAATATCAGAGAAGAGGATTACGCTAATGGATTTCGGTAGAAGGAGAACTCATACGTACACCTTCAAGGTTCCAAAGCTAGAGGATTTGAGAAGGTTAGCAAGGATGATCACTAACCCTGAGGCTTTCAGAGCCAAGCACAGAGGTTTGCTACCACTGTTAAGAGTCCATGTGATTGAGGGAATCATGGATGCGCTCATTCAGTTCTACGATCCGGTTTATCACTGTTTCACATTCCCGGATTACCAGCTAGCACCAACGCTGGAGGAGTATTCTCACCTGATCGATCTACACCCATTTTTTGGACTGGAAGAAATTCCAAAGAATCAGACCATTGCAAGAGCAATTTATTTGGACGAGTCTGAGGTCAGGACTCACATGACCACTAAGGGTGGCATCCAAGGTTTGCCAGCCCATTTCTTGACGAAGAAAGCCCTGTATTTTGCCAGTATAGGGAACGTGACTGCTTTTGAAAGCATATTTGTCTTGCTCACCTACGGGTTATTTTTGTTTCCCAACATCAATAACTTCGTCGATATTAACTCCATTAAGGTTTTTCTCATTGGAAACCCTGTGCCGACTTTGCTCGCAGATGCGTATCATTCTGTACACTTGGGAAATTTGTACAGCGGAGGGGAGATCACATGCTGTGTACATCTGCTTTATAAATGGTTTATCTCCCACTTGCCCAAGTCTGCTGCTTTTTGGGATTGTAAGAGTGCCTTACGTTGGTCGCAGAAGATCATGTCCCTCACCAACTCTGATATAGATTGGTGTAATAGGATCTATGATGGAGTCAGAATCATTGATCGTTGTGGAAACTTCCCCAACGTACCCCTTATAGGAACTAAGGGAGGTATCAACTACCATCCGTTATTGGTTCTTCATCAATTTGGATACCCGATGAGACACATCCCACTGGGTGTTCATCTGGAAGGTCTTTTCTTCAAGGAAGGAGAAAGTGACAGAGCACTAAAGACGGAAATAGTGCAAGCTTGGAAGCACGTTCATAAGAAAGGACGGGAGTCTCTAGGAAAATCGGATTGTGTCTCGGTAGAACCTTATCTCCACTGGGTATAAACTAGAGCTCTCAAGCTAAAAATGCCTTATCCTCGTTACGGAATTCTTTCGCCAAGGGAATCTGTCATGTACTTCATGACGGAAACTGAAAAGCTTCAGGTTACTCTCAACAAAGTTCAACGGGAGAGAAGGTCTTGGAAGAACAAGTACCGCACCCTCGACGTAGAGTGCATCAAAATACAACAATTACTGAAAGAGAAAGATGCTCTGATTGAAATTTTAGAGCAACATGTTGTGGATAATCAGGATGACCAAAGGAATTTGCTCGCTCCTTTCACTTGGCAAAGGAATGACAACCTGACAACGGCTCAAGAGCCCCGGTCAAAGAAAAGGAAGATACCCGAGTCAGCACACGATTTCTCTTTAGAGAGGACTCGGGACCCATTAGCTTAGGTTTCTGTTTCCGCACTTTGTAATCGACTGTATTTCCGTTTCTGTAACCCTTTGAATTCATTAAAAAGGGGTTTCCCCACTGTTTGATATTTGCAATCTAATTGTCAAAGTTTATTTTGATTAAACCAAAAAATAATTATTATAATCATTGCATTCATCATTCTCACACCGCGTATTCTCCTTACCTACGAATCTCATGTTTGTGCTCGGTTCTAGAGTCAAACTATCTCATTCGTACAATACTCGGGCCAATCGTCAGAAAAAGATGGATGATCTTGAGGAAGAAAATAGAGAGTTGAAAGAAGAGATCGATGCTCTGAGAGAGGATATGAGAAAGCTTCGTAACGACATGCAAGCCATGGTAGAAGCTCGGCTACAAAGGACTGTGATCTCAGAGATCACCTCAACGCCCATAGTGGATAAGTATGATCCTAGGTATCAGATACCGAAAGATCGCTCTTGGGGCATGCCTGTTAGCTATATCCAGGAAGGATATGTTCCGCCGATCACTGAAGATCAGGGAATCACAACAGAAGCCGCTGGGCCTGAAGGTTACAAACTTCGGGAAAACGAAGATGCCAGGGGCATACTGAAGACTCCTGAAGGTTACAAACTTTGGGAAACGCCAAGACTCACTGCCGTAGTCACGGTATCACCCCCTGTGGTGCACACTATCCCGGAAGGACAGATTCCACCGATACCTTCTGGTAAAAAGGAAACTATGTTCGATAGAATGGATGAATTCCAGGAACAGTTCCTGGTAATGCAGAAGGAGCTGCAAGCCATTCGCGGTCAGGATCTATTTGGAAAGGACGCCGCAGACCTTTGTCTGGTCCCCAATGTGAAAGTCCCGCACAAGTTCCAAGTGCCCGACTTTGAAAAATACAAGGGTAACTCTTGCCCTCAAAGCCATCTGGTGATGTACGCTCGGCAAATGTGAGCTCAGACGGAGAATCAGGACCTACTGATTCACTACTTCCAGGATAGTTTAACCGGTTCCGCACTCAAATGGTACATGGGTTTTAACCGTACTATGATCAGTACATTCAGAGATCTTTGTACTGCCTTCATCCAACAATACAAATACAATTTGGACATGGCACCCGACAGAGATCAACTCAGATCAATGTCACAAAAGGACGAGGAAACCTTTAAGGAGTATGCTCAAAGGTGGCGTGAAATTGTCGCTCAAATTTGTCCACCTCTTGAGGAAAAAGAAATGACAAAGATCTTCTTAAAAACCTTAAGCTCATTTTACTATGACCGAATGGTTGCCAATGCGCCCAGTGATTTCACCGAGACGGACGTTTAGTAAAAGACACTGGATTGACGAGGGGTACTAAAAAATACGGTAGTGCTCTCCCTAAGAAAAAAGAGCAAGATATTGGGAATATCTCTCTCGGAAAGCAAAGGCGACGTTATCAACCGGTAGCAGCTGTGACTCCTGCTATCAGCCCTGCGCCTATTCCTACGTATCAACCTCAGGTTGCGCAGAGTCAACCTGATCAGCAAAGGACACGACAGCCTCTTCAGCGGGCTCGTCCTCCATATAACAGCAACCGTACAACACGACCATTAGGGTTTGATCCTATACCCATGTTGTACACATAATTATTTCCGTTACTACTAGCTAAGGGGCACATTCAGACTAAGTCTCCTCTTACAGTACCAGAAAATCTGCCCTTTTGGTTTAAGGTGGGTCAGGCATGCCCTTATCATCAAGGAGGATCAGGGCATAACATAGAGACTTGCCTCAATTTCAAATCCAACGTGCAAAAACTTGTTAGGATCAGGGTCTTATCCTTCAAGGATACAAATCCTAATGTTCTCACGAACCCGCTGCCTCAACACGAGAAAGCTGCAGTCAATCTGATTGAGAAAGAGACTAACAATGTCTATCAAATTCACGATGTACTCTTGTTGAGGACCAATCTGGTCAAGATGCATTGTAGACAAAGTGGATATGGCCATGTGCCTCCTCATAATTATCACCAGTGTGATATCTGCCCTAAGAGTAATCAAGGATGTTCTGTAGTGCAAGCAGCTCTACAGGAACAAATGGATCTCGGATGGATCCAAGAGCACCGAGTTCGTGGAATTAACATGGTCTATACGAACTCCAACGTCATTCAGAACCACGACATCTGTGCAATGAATGTCAACTTGGCGGCAATGCACTCAAGGCAAAGCCAGTATCATAATCTGCCGCAGCACGATTACAGTTCCTGTCTGACTTGCTCGATAAACAAACAGGGATGCTCTTTCATACAAGAGGCCCTCCAGCGTCAGATGGATCTTGGATGGATCCAAGACTACCATGATAGGAACCCTCATCAGATCAACATGGTTCAGATCTTCGATATTCGCGTGATGAATACCAACTTGGTAGAGTTACATGCTGAACAGGTCCGACTCGGATTCTTAATATCCCGCGACTATCAAAGTTGTAAAGCAGGTTGCGAAAATGATCGAGGTTGTACCCTTGTCCAGGAAGCACTCCAGCACTTGTTAAATCACTGGTGGATGCCAATCTATATGGATGAAGATACTTAGCAGATTAGTTTCAGTAACAGGAATCCTACTTGACGTCAAAGTCAGGATGTCCGATCTGTGGAAGCTAACCTAGTGAGGTTACATTGTATTCAAAGTGGCCGTGGCCAGGTGCCACCACACAATTATGACCGTTGTAGCGTCTTTTTGGAAAGTAACCAAGGGTGTTACCTTGTGAGAGCAGCTCTTCAAGGTCAGGTGGATCGTAGAGAGATTCGCCCATATCCGGGATCTGGACCCATCAACTGGACGCCGAACTACCTTGCCAATCAAGTCGAGGATGTTGTCACAATCTCTGGTCGTCGCCAGATCAGGGATGTTTTTGCCATTATCCCTCTACTTGACGAGTCTAGAGTTCCCAACCGGGAACAGATCGAGATTACTTATGATGGTCAAAAAAATCAGAAGGTTCCCATAGTCATCTATCTACCGGGACCACTAACGTAAGAATCAGCTAAGGTTATCCCTTACAAATACGATGCAACGATAATTGAAAATGGAAAGGAAATTCCATTACCCTCCGTCGTGAATATTGGAGACATCAGTCGTGTAACACGGAGCAGTTGAATCTTCAACCGAGGAGTTAGAGAACCTAACAAGGAAAAGGAACTTCAGACAGAAGCTCCCGATCCATCAGTCGGTCAATCCAGTAATCCCGACCTTTCAAAAAATAATGACAAGATGCTGAAGCTCATCCAAAGGAGTGAATATAACATTGTCGATCAACTGTTACAGACTCCTTCAAAGATCTCGGTATTATCACTGTTACTCAATTCAGAAGCCCACAGGGAGGCTCTACAGAAAGTCTTGGAGCAAGCCTTTGTGGAACAGGATGTAACAATCAGACAGTTCGATAGTATTGTCTCTAACATCACTTCCTGCAATAATTTGGGATTTAGTGATGAGGAATTACCCGAAGAGGGTCGCCGTCATAACAT
Source organism: Lathyrus tuberosus (assembly GCA_022829125.1). NCBI lineage: Eukaryota > Viridiplantae > Streptophyta > Magnoliopsida > Fabales > Fabaceae > Lathyrus > Lathyrus tuberosus. The sequence continues at coordinate 331,908 of JALAZF010000162.1, read as the reverse complement.
GGCGCTCAACATTACAGTTAACTGCCAGGACGATGCTTTAGCCAGTGTACTGGTAGACACAGGGTAACCCCTGAATGTTATGCCGAAGTCCACTTTGATGCAATTATCATTCAAAGGCTCTCCGATGAGAATCAGCGAGGTCGTCGTCAAAGCATTCGACGGATCCAGAAAAACAGTTATCGGCGAAGTTGATCTTCCCATAACTATCGGTCCTCACACTTTCCAAGTCACTTTCCAGGTCATGGACATCCGGGCAACATACAGTTGTTTATTAGGAAGACCTTGGATACACCAGGCTGGAGCAGTTACTTCGACCCTCCACCAAAAGCTAAAGTTCGTTCAGAACGATCAACTTGTCATAGTCTGTGGAGAACAGGCCTTGCTCGTGAATAACTTATCATCATCTGCTTGTGTAGAACCTGAGGAGGTTATTGGAACTCAGTTCCAAGCACTGTCCGTGAGCAAGGACGATCAATCCCGAGGAGGAGCCTCGATTTCCTCATACAAAGATGCCATTAAAGCAGGCGAGAGTACCGATACAACTGGATGGGGACAGCTTGTCATTCCTATTGACAATAAAACAAAGAAGGGTCTTGGTTTTTCTGCAACCTGTACCCAGACAGCTGGCAGCGATGGAAGTCTTCATCCCATTCAAAACTTCTTCCACAGTGGAGGTTTCCTTCACCCAGTGTCTCAGACAGTTCATGCTATCAATGAGGAAGATCCCTCTGACACAAAGGAAGAATGGAAGTCCTATCTTAACAAGGATGGTTATATATCTCAGGACAAAACGCAAACTCCTTTCTGCTTTCCTACAGAGAGGCCGAGATTTATACCCAGGTTAGACGTTGAAATGATATACGGGGATTGTGATCCAAAAGGATGTCGTGCTCCACCAAATTCATTAGAGGAAGACACTCCGATGAAAGACAATTTTGACTACGCCTACTATGGCCCAATGGATGGTCTGCCAATGTGGCAACCTTATCCAGGAAACTTGGGGCAAGAGAGTCAGCCGAACATTGAAAACCAGCTGACTGTCATTGAACAGAATACCTGTGTCCCCACCATGTCATGGGATCAACACTCAGGTCATTCAGAAACTACTCAACATGACAATGAATTTGCAACGTTTGCAGGACTTGAATTCATCAACTATGCTTTTCCCGAGGTCAACGTCATCGAGAGGGATGACCCCTCCAGTTCAAAAGAAGTGTGGGACACCTTGGGACAACCAAGTGGAAAATTCGACTATATGGTCAAGTACACCGCTCCCGAAAGCTCTCGTATCAGGCTCGAGGATATCCAGCCAACTGGATGGGGAGATACAGCTGAGAGCACAGATACTATGCAAAATGCAACAAAGGAATCCTCCTACGACAATTCTGCCTGGGAGACAGATTCCAATGATCCTGCTCCACCAGAAATCAGTGTCATTTCTGAAGACAAATCAAGGAAGGTGCCAGACTTTGTGATTCACTAAGGAGTTCGCCGCCAGTGGGTCACTGTCGAGGTTCCGAAGGTCGTTCATCAGTCAAAGTAATTGCCATCTTTAACCTTTCACCCTGCCCAGGTGAAACAGATGTTTTGATAGGGCTTGCTTTCTGTAAATTTCCCTCTTCGCTTCGCCCAAAGCGACAGAGTTTTGTTTTATAGGCTGTAGTTTCAAGAGTCGACTTGTTCATTAATAAAATAACGTCGTTCTATAATTTCCGCACTATTTTCTGTTTTCTCTTTTTGCTTTTTCAGAAAATGGTAATCCTAAAAAAACAATTTAAAAAATAAAAAAAAGCAGTAATATAAAATACACTGCACACACTTTCATTTTCTCTATCTCTTCTAAACACGAATCATCACGTCATGCAGATTGCTTGTTTTAAACCCAGTTGAAACATACGATCCGATGCCTTCTCCCGACTTTGAGTTCCCGGTATTTGGAGCTGAAGAAGAAATTGACAACGAAATTCTAGAAGAGATCTCCCAACTACTCAGACAAGAGGAAAGGTCCATTGAACCTCACAAAGAACCGTTGGAAACGGTAAACTTGGGTTCGAAAAAAGAGAGAAAAGAAATCATGATTGGGGCACTGCTCAGTTCAACTGCCAGAGAGGGTTTGATAAAGCTTCTCAAAGAATTCCCCGATTTATTCGCTTGGTCCTATCAGGATATGCCAGGGTTGGATACCAGCATCGTGGAACATCACTTACCGTTAAGATCAGAATGTCCGCCAGTAAAGCAAAGGTTGAGACGGACTCACCCGGACATGGCCATCAAAATCAAAGAGGAGGTACAGAAACAGATCGACGCGGGTTTCCTCGCTACATCTGAATATCCTCAATGGTTAGCCAACATCGTACCCGTTCCCAAAAAGGACGGAAAGGTCAGAATGTGTGTTGATTACAGGGATCTGAATAAGGCAAGTCCAAAGGACGACTTTCCTTTACCACACATTGACATGCTGGTAGACAGCACAACAAAGTTCAAAATTTTCTCCTTCATGGATGGATTCTTGGGCTATAACCAGATCAAAATGGCGCCGAAAGACATGGAGAAAACTTCGTTCATTACCCTATGGGGTACCTTTTGTTACAAGGTGATGTCGTTCGGCTTGAAGAACGCAGGGGCAACCTATCAAAGGGCCATGACTACTCTGTTTCATGACATGATACACAAAGAGATAGAGGTATATGTCGATGATATGATTGCAAAATTAAAAACAAAGAGTAAGCACGTTGAACATCTATCAAAATTGTTCGAACGTTTAAGGAAATTCAAGCTCCGCTTGAATCTTAACAAGTGCACCTTCGGTGTCCGTTCAGGGAAACTCCTAGGGTTCATCGTTAGCCAGAAAGGAATTGAAGTTGATCCTGACAAGGTCAAGGCCATTCAAGAAATGCCTTCTCCGAAAACTGAAAAACAAGTTAGAGGATTCCTGGGACGTTTCAACTACATCTCCAGATTCATATTCCTTATGACCGCCACGTGTGCGCCGATTTTCAAGTTACTCAAAAAGAACCAGGATTGCGTTTGGTCAGAAGATTGCCAAACTGCCTTCGACAGTATTAAGGAATACATGTTGAATCCGCCGATTCTATCACCTCCAGTGGAAGGAAGACCACTGATCATTTACCTCACAGTCCTAGAGGACTCGATGGGATGTGTACTTGGCCAACAAGACGAAACTAAAAGGAAAGATTCTGCCATTTGCTATTTGAGCAAGAAATTCACCGACTGTGAAACTCGGTACACGATGCTCGAGAAAACTTGTTGCGCTTTGGCTTGGGCAGCCAAACGTCTTCGCCAGTACATGATTCGTCATACTACTTGGTTGATCTCATAAGTGGATCCAATCAAGTATGTCTTCGAAAAACCTGCTCTCACGGGAAGAATTGCCCGTTGGCAGATGTTATTATCAGAATATGACATAGAGTACCATGCTCAAAAAGCCGTTAAGGGAAGTATTTTAGCCAATCATTTGGCTCATCAACCGATTGAAGATCAAGAATCAATCGGGTTTGACTTCCCAGACGAAGATGTCATGTATCTAAAAATGAAAGATTGCGATGAACCGCTACCCAGTGAAGGGCCAGAACCAGGTTCCCAATGGGGATTTATCTTTGACGGAGCAATTAATCATTATGGAAATGGAATTGGGGCAATCATTATTACCCCTCAGGGTACCCACATTTCTTTCACCGCTCGACTTACGTTCAAATGTACGAACAACGAGGCCAAATACGAAGCTTGTATCATGGGTCTCGAAGAAGCGATTGATTTAAGGATCAAAAACTTGGACGTATACGGCGACTCATCCCAGGTTATTAATCAAATTAAAGGAGATTGGAACACATACCAAGCAGGGTTGATTCCTTACAAAGACTATGCAAGAAGGCTGTTACCCTTCTTTAACAGAGTTGAGTTTCATCACATCCCTCGTGATGAGAATCACATGGCTGATGCATTAGCCACTCTATCTTCTATTGTTAGTGTAGGTCAATGGAACGACCTACCTAAGATCGACTTAATGCACCTTGAACGACCCGCCTACATCTTCACGATCGTAGCAGTCATAGACGACAAACCTTGGTATCACGATATCAAATGCTTCCTTCAGAAACAAGAGTACCCACCGGGGGCACTAAGGAAGGATAGAAAAAACCCTCAGAAGAATGGCTGGAAGCTTCTTCCTGAGCGGTGACACTCTTTATAAGAGGAATTTTGACATGGTTTTGCTCCGATGCGTAGACAGACCAGAAGCAGACATGCTTATGAAAGAAATTCATGAAGGATCCTTTGGCACTCATGCCAACGGATGCACAATGGCGAGAAAAATTCTGAGAGCAGGGTATTAGTGGTTGACCATGGAATCCGACTGCTACAAGTACATGAGGAGGTGTCACAAGTGTCAGATATACTCCGACAAAATTCATGTACCGCCATTACATCTCAAAGTTGTTTCTTCCCCGTGGCCTTTTTCCATATGGGGAATCGACATGATTGGCTTGATTGAGCCCAAGGCTTCAAACGGACATCGGTTCATCCTGGTAGCCATTGACTACTTCACCAAGTGGGTCGAAGCAGCGTCGTACGCTAATGTAACCCGAAAAGTGGTGGTCCGATTTATCAAAAATAATATCATCTGCCGTTATGTAGTTCCGAGCCAGATCATTACAGATAATGGATCTAACTTGAACAACAAGATGATGAAAGAGTTGTGCGTTGAGATCAAGATCGAACACCATAACTCATCTCCCTACCGACCCAAGATGAACAGAGCGGTAGAAGCAGCTAACAAGAACATCAAGAGGATTGTTCAAAAGATGGTTGTAACCTACAAAGACTGGCATGAGATGCTACCCTTTGCTCTTCATGGTTATCGCACATCTGTCTGTACTTCAACAGGGGCTACCCCTTTTTCTCTAGTATATGGCATGGAGGCAGTTCTTCCCATAGAAGTAGAGATCCCATCAATCCGAGTATTGATGGAGGCTAAGCTTACAGAAGCCGAATGGTGTCAAAGTCAACACGACGAATTAAACCTGATCGAAGAGAAGGGAATCACGACACTATGCCATGGTCAGTTGTATCAGCAGAGAATGAAGAGGGCGTTCGACAAAAAGGTCCGACCTGGTTTCTTTAGGAAAGGAGACCTCGTGCTCAAAAAGATACAATCATTTCTCACTGACTCTCGGGGCAAGTGGACCCCAAATTATGATGGCCCCTATGTGGTCACGAAAGCTTTCTCTGGCAGCGCCTTGAGACTTGCAACCATGGACGGAGAAGAATTTTCCTACCCCACGAATGTTGATGTAGTCAACAAATACTTCGCCTAAATTAAAAAAAAAAAACGTCTCGATGGATTGAAAACCCGAAAGGGCGGTTCAGGCAAAAATTAGAGACATGAAAAAAAATCATCCTGATGGATTGGAAATCTCATAGTACAATCCAGGCAAAAATTAGGGATAATGGCAAGTAACTATGTTCAACAGAGGCAAGTCCCTCAGCAGCAGTTACATCATCCATCGGAGGAAAACTTCAGTCAAGGTCATCTTCGACAGAAGCTCAGGATGTCCCGAATTCAAAGTTGGTAGAAGGATAGTGGTCGTTATGTTTCAACGTAGCCCTTTTCCCTGTAAATTACCATTTTTAAACTTTGTATATACTCTTTGGAATCACGCGTTTGGATGATCTCCATCTTATCAATAAAATTTGAGCCCTTGTGCTTTTGTTTGTAATTCTTATTTGTTTTAGCTTTACAGAACGACATTTTAACATGATCAACGATTCTTGAAATAAAACAAAAATGAATTTACTTGTTAAAACTTTTTCTGCTTTTAAAATAAAGATGGTAATTTCTTTTGACTGTTGAACATCAGAAGAGCATCAACCGCTTCTCCAGAAGTAAGCGAACTTCAAAGTGCAGAATCAAAGTACTCCTTCTAGGCCAGTACGCCTGAACGAAGGATCAACAGTGTCGGATGCGACTATTCCATCTGACCTCTTCGGCCGAGTTCTTATCTCCTAAGCCCGATCCACGGTATTCCCAATGGGGACTATCTCTCCTAAGCAAGGTGGAATTGCTATCTTGAACCAGCGGTACTTTTTCGCCCCGCGATGGCCGAGTATCCAGTCATGTTCACCCGTCAGTTTGTATGTCGCGTCAGTTTTGTCAGCATATACATACATACATCATGCATTATCGATTTGCATTCACATCTCATATTGCATCACTATCACTCTAGTTGGTCTTGTCCCTTAGTGATAACAGTCTTCTCAATCGAGTTGTCAGTTCTTGCCTCGTCAGGAAATAATGTGTTTGAACAATCTCGCCTCCAGTGTATTGCTGGATTAGAGTCGGCACTCGACCACTTTGATAACTTGAACCTCTGAAAAGCCGGAGAAACTTTCAATAAATGTCACTCTTCGCCATCGAAAACGATATTCTTGCTTTCCCGGATTAAGAAAAATCCCCAGAGAAAGCCTCCTAAGCAGAGATTCGGCAGTACAGCTACCTTTCTCCGAAGGACCACTGATGAAAAGGTCATCGACACCTCAAAATTGGATCCCATCATATGGCATTCATTTGGGAAGATCCCGAGAAAAGTATGATGTTGTCGCTCCCGGGATTTTCGTCCTAGTACAAACGCGAAAGTGGCACCAAACAGAGTAGCCAGCAATGTGTATTTATCCCAAGATAGGGAAAGGAAACACCGCATAAACCTGAGAGAAAGGAAAGAACACGGTCTTGCGACCAAGAGAACTGGGTTCGGGAGTCGGTTACGCGAGAGGAAGGTACTAGCACCCCCTCACGTCCATCGTACCCGATGGGATCCATGCTTGCTTGTCTCGATCAAAGGGTGTAAGGAAAGAATACTGAAAAAGGAGCTGGAAAAGGAAAAAGAGAAAGAAAGAGATACAAATGTAGGGAAAATAAAAGAAGTGCTCGAATGGGCCCTACCCCACTGCCTACGTATCTCATCGGGAGCATGAGAATCAAAGCGACGTAGTTCCCCTCAACGAGGGATGGATTGTTTGTGTTTTTTAGAGAACGGCTTACGTTCTGGCTCAGGTGTTGCAGGCTCGCTGGTCCGAGTGCGTTACCATCTTGCAAGAGAACGAGTAGGAGCACGTTCATACGTTGAGAGTGAGTGAGATGAGAAAAGAATTCCCGAAGGAAAGACGTTATTGTTTGTTTTTGTCTTTTAAGAGTTTTTCCCATTTGTTTGCATATGATAGTGTATCTGAATCTTAGTCATTGGAATGTGTACATTCTCACATTCCAAGATGGAATGAGTAAGAGAGCACACTAAGAGTGAAGAAGACCCCCACACTTAGTTCCAATTGTCAAGGTTCAACCACACTAGCATACTTGTGTTTATTAAGTGTTTTTGTTGATTATGAAATGAAGAAGTGTTTTTTATTTGTACCTTCAACAAGTATTGCATTTAAGTCCCTCATCCAAGATCAAATGTATAACACATTGACCCAAGATGGGCTATATGCTACACATTTTAAGATTATAAGAGAAGACCCCTTTATAATCTTTTCTTTATATGAAAGGCCTAAATGCAATAAATGCTTACCTTTATTGGATGTTTTTGGATTTTCTTTAAGAGAAGATGAAAGACTCAAGAGAGGAGCAAAGGTAAAAATCTATATGATCTAAGACTCAATCCTAATTGATTAGTTAGGGGAGTGATCCTAAGGTTTGTGAGGTTTAAAGAATCTAATCCTACAAGGAAAAAGGGATAGCACTACCTAATGCATATCCTACCTCACTTTAATCAAAGATTAAAGTTGAGCTAGGATCCCAAGGGGTGTGAGAAAATTCTACACAAAGCATTATATCATGTTATTCATAAAAGAGAAAATCAGAAATTAATCAACATGAATATCAAAATCAAGATTTAAAATCAACCAAGAATATCCACAAAAATTAAAAATGCTAACTAAACAAGATTAAATTCTAAGTAAAAGTTAGTCTAAAATTAATACTAGGATTAATCCTAAAATTAATATCTAAATCTATTGTTAATTCAAATAAGTTTCTAATTAAACTTCTAAAATTAAATCTAAAGAAAACTAATCCTAAAATTAATTCTAGAAAGTTAATCAAAATTAATTATCTAAAACTAACTAATTATAAAATCTAGTTATTCTAAGTTAATTAACCAAAACAAAATAACAAATCAATTAACCAAATATTAAAATCTAAAACCCAGGGGGTACAGACAGCATTCTGGGAGTGTGAATAAGAGTCTAGACGTGTGGGCTTCTGACGTTATGGCCCAATGATCTTTGTCTCATCCATGGGGGTGCTAAGTGAGAAACGGGGGTGCGAAAGAAAATGAAAACAAACGGGCCAAGGCCCGATCCAGACTACAAACCAAATCAAAAAACCCTAAACACACTATGCCTCACTCTCAGCTTCCACCTTCTCCTTCCCTACACCGATCGCACAACATCATCACCATCCTCTTCTCCTCTCTGGCCTCATCTTCTCCAAACAGCACCGAAAAAACCTCCGTTCTCATCTCCTTCAATTTCTCATTCGTCTTGAAATTCGATGCCGTCTCTAACCTTCATCCATGCCGTCTCCGTTTCATCATCACCTTCGCCGGCGATGAACCCCTCCTTCGTCTACTCCATCTTGTTCGCGCTCAACATACCGCCACAAATCTCGCCGTCATAACAACACGGCCTCCATCACAATAACTCTTCGCCGGAAGAGGTAACAGAAAGTCGTTTATCTCAACTGCTCTCTAAACAACGCCGCCACCACGCCTCAACAAACCGAACTGTCAACATCAATAACTTCGAACCACCGCGCTTGGACGCGTCCAGGATAATCTCTGTCGCGCCATGGCTCCCAGCCGGTGGAGGCGGAGATTCACTCATCATCTACATCGTAAACAACTTCGACAGCTCAACGAACATTCGCCTCTCACGCAACTCACAAACCAACGCCGAGAACCGCCGCCGCACCGCAAAACAAAGATGCTCGCGACTTCATACTCTATTCAACAGAAACTCACACCTCCAATACGCAATGAAATTCAACCAGAAAACACATGATTCTAAGCTAGTATCACGAATTCCAGGTTCAGCAGAAGATGAACAACAGACAACAATCAATCGCAATACAAATCACACGATGCATACGAAGAAACGGAGCAATACGTACCTATCGGAGTCGCTCCGACGGCGCTTCGAAGTCGATAATGATAGAGTGAAATCAACAAATCTGGTATGAATTCCACCTTCTGCGATCTCGATCTTTCTCTTTTCTACTCCTTCGTCACTTCTTGGAAGATGTTGCGCGATCTATGTTGAATTTCCAATTCGCGAATTGTCTTGTTGTTGTTGCGAATTCTATCTCATTCTTCTTCTTTTCTGTGATTCAGTTAGGTGAATTGAAGAGAATGAAGGAGTTTGTTACAGGTTGTGAGTTGTGTGATGATGAATTGCAGAGCGTTGTGTAGAGAATTGAATATGGAAATGAAAACGTGGTGAAGAAGATGAAGAATTGTGAAGGTGGATTGAAGCCGAGAGATTGAAGGTGATGAAGGTGAATCGTGAAAATGAAGAATCCCCTCCAATTCTATTACAGTCTCCAATTTATAACCGAATTTGAAGGGTAATTTTGGTTTTTGGTAATTGAATTCTGTTATTCTGTTATGAATTCAGTTATGAGCTTTGTAATTGGATTTCTTTTTCTACTTTTCTTGGTTTTTCTCAAGTGTATTATTGTTGTGAATTTTTCGGCGCAAAGTTACTGCTATGGTCCTTTATTTTCTGCTATTATTTGTACCGCTAAAACAAAAAAGGACTCTTTGAATTGGTCTTAGAGTTTAATGAATATTGAGAAAGTAGTTTTGAATAAAATGGATTGGAATATGAATTTAGGAATTTTGGGTTTGAAAATGGATAAAATATGGACATGGATATCTAAAAAGTGGAAAATGAATTAAATTTGGATAAATGGTTAATGGAAATTGAAATGTATTAACAAATGGATGTTATAAAAATTGGTTTGAATGGGTGTACTTGAAAAATGGTGTAATGACATTTGAAAATGGATATTAAAAAAAAGATAATTGGACAATTGGTTTTCATGGGTATTGGTAAGTAATATGAATATAAATGGATTAGAATGGATAAAAAATGACATGTATTTAGAAATGGGTTAAAACTACAATGAAAGCTAAGAAGTGGTTAGTTGGATTTGTGAAATGAATGGATTGTAATAATTGGATAAAAATGGATTATAAAGGAGAATTGGTTTATGAAGTTGGTATTAAAATGGTTATTAAAAATGGATAGAAAATGGATAAAGAAAAGATTATAAAAAAAATGGATTTGAACATAGTGAAAAATATGGACAATAGAGAAGATGAAAATTGGATTTGAAAATGGTAAGGAATGGATATTGAAATAAAATTGAATATGGAAAGAAAATTGGTTAAAATGGTTGAAGATGGCCATGATGGATAGAAAATGGATAACCCAAAGAATTCAAAACCAATCACAAACTATTCACAAGCCTCTGATAAAATGGTCACAGCTACCACTGCACAATCTGGCCACTCACCTGATCCACTGAAGAAATTCAACCGATAAACAATCCACAAGCTCAACCATGAATACAAACCTAAATCACCCAGATGTACACTGATGAAATTTGCAAAAGATGGCTCGCAGAATCGTCCCAAATAGGGAAAACACTCATAACAAGAAAATCCTTCGATCCCATGTCTCAGAAAACCAATGCAATGATATGACTATGAGTTATGACCTAAAAATGCAGATGAGCGCGAAGAAAAAGCCAGAAAAAGGTAGGGCAAATTTTGGGGTACTACAGATGTAAGACCCCAAGCAGAAGCAATCTCTCAAGAGACTCGCTTTCCCCAGTAGAAACAAATGGCGTCTCCAACAGAGAAGTTTGTGTAACTCTACAACTCAGACAAATGGGTTCTCCAGCAAATCTGACATCAAACTTTTTCCATCAAATGGCATCTCTCCGAGAAAATCTGGCGAGAAGTTTGAGGAAAACCGCTTCACATAGCATCCCTTGTCAATAAAGTTTATTGATGGAAGAAACTGAGACCAGTTCCTTGGTAGGAAACCAGGATCGAGGGGAAGTTTAAATCAGAAACTAAGACCAGTTCCTTGGTAGGAAACCAGGATCGAGGGGAAGTTTAAATCAGAAACTAAGGCCAGTTCCTTGGTAGGAAACCAGGATCGAGGGGAAGTTTATTTCCGAAACTTAGACCAGTTCCTTGGTAGGAAACCAGGATCGAGGGGAAGTTTAAATCAGAAACTTAGACCTGTTCCTTGGTAGGAAACCAGGATCGAGAGGAAGTTTACCTTTTCTAAGCATCATTGCTCAGCAAAAGAAGATGAATGCGTAAGCTAACATTCATAACCACCATCAAAATTTCGGGTATTCCGATATTTAATCCTCTTGCACCCCGAATGCCTGAATACCTTCGTCATTCACACCTTCGGGTCCAAGAAGATTAAATAGGGGCATTTGTCATACCCCAAATTTTGACCACTAAGATTTCCCATCACTGTACAAATCATCATCACAATGTGGATGAACCATCATGCCTCATCAAATGCCTCAAGGGTTGTTGAGCATTCATTACAATCAAAATTAGGGTTTTAAGCCCTCTCAGAGTTCTTAGACAAAGGATCAATCAAGAAATGACATGATCTTTAACTTGTATAACCCCTCAAACACCCACAAAGGATAAAAAAGGACTCCCACTTCAAGGATTAAGCACAAACCTGCTCTCTTCTAGGTGGATCAAGTCTCAAGATCGACAGTGTCACCAAATTAGGGTTTTGGTCGACCAAGGCCACCAGATGAAATTTTTCCTCTGGGCACAAGCCAAGGATCCAAAACATGACCTAATATACTCCATGGAGCCTCATGGACCCAATCATCAAGTCAATTTTGCCTCTGGGGATGCATTCACTAAAAATTAGGAATTAAGGTTTCTTGACCTAATTCACCCCTAAGTTGACTTTTGGGGAAAATCATGAACCATGACCTCAAGACATGATTTGAGGGTCTTTAATATACCATATTGATCCATTTGGAGCAATGGATCAATCCAAGAAGCTTGAGCAACAAGTCTCAATTTCATCTGCACCACAATTAGGGTTTTAAGGAAAAAGTCAACTGTAACTTTGACTTTTGACCAGGACATGCTTCTAAAACCTAAGATATGATTCAATATACCCTATGACTCCCATGGAACATGTCCATCAAGTTTGATTTAGGTCAAGGACATGATTTCCTGAAGAATTACACAGTTTGGAATTCATCTAATAAAAAGTCAACTGTGCACAAAAGTCAACTTTGACTTTTTGAGATTTTTCACCAAAATGGATTTTTAACCCTAAAATGATGTTTATGTATGATTTGAATCATCATTCATCAAGAAAAATCAAGAAAAGTTGGATAACTTGTAAAAGGGGTAACCATAAAACTTAGAAAAATTTCAAACTTATGAAAAAGTACCACTAATGTGCCAACTTTGGAGGATCATAACTCCTAAACCACAAAGCCATTTTTTCCATCCAAAGCTTTATTTGTAGATCTCATTCCCCTCTACAAAAGCTTCATACTGACCTATGTCCAAATTCCTCATGGATTTTGAGTTATGGAGTGATCAAAATCAAGAAAAGTCACTTTGTTTCAACACTTAGTGAAAATTTCACTAAGTCAGATTTGGCCTCACTTTTTGCCAAATGTAGGGGGATTTTTCACTTGGATTCAAAAGAGATCAAAACTAAACATGTTCAAACAGTTGTTGTATCATGTAAGGGCTTTCCAAAATGGCCAAGAACATTACCAAATTCAATTTGAGCCATGAGATATGACATTGGAAAGGTGCCTTGCTGAAATCTGCCAAGGCAAGGCAGAATTTGTATTTTTGGGCGATTTGCCAAAATCAGCCAAATCCAAATGCTCCTATCCACTTGGACACCTCAAAGGATTGAATCTAAAGGGGACAATCACTGAGCCAAGCCTCCAAAGTCTTTGGAACAAGAAATAGCATGTTGAACCTAGAATGGCCAAAATAGGGACAAGACTTCAATTTTGGAATGAGGCATTCAATGGAAGCATCAAGGTGGCATGGACTGAGCCATTCTCAACTTAATTCAGTCAAGACTTATCCAAGACCAAGGGAACCACAGACCTGTGCCCTAACCTCTAGTCAATGGCTAGAGGAGACTTGGATTTCCATTGGACAACATTGGCCAAACCTCTGCTGCAGTTGCCATTCACTGTGGATCCTAAAACAAACTTGCTCTACTATAAATAGAGCTCAATTGTGATCAGTTTGAGTACACCAAAGCCATCTAACAGATGCTTTCCTCAAAATCTCTTTCTCTTGGCAAAAATGCCTTCTTTAGCAAGGCAACTTTGAGTTTTTGAGCTAGAGAGCAATTCCACTCAAACCAATCACACACACACCTCACATACATCATATATGAGTTGATGAAACACTTAAACACATCTGGAACATTGATTTCTCAGAATCACCAGTCAATTGCTCAAGGTTTTAACCAAGGTGCAGTTGAGATGCCATGAAGTGATTCAGTCAATTTCCATCAAGTCCAAGCATTCAAACACACTCTATAGGGTGTAGGGAAGCTGTTCAGATCATCACAACTCATCTGTAACACCTCCAACTCAAAAATTACATTGCACTTGCTGTCACGACCTAGAGGTAAGCCTAAACTAGGTCATCTCTCAATCTATGCATATTTCCTCGCACAATAATTTGGCCATATGTTCATAATCATGCATGGAATGTTTCCCCTCAATTAATTACATTGTTTGAATCGTGTATCAAAAATCCCAGCCTTCATGCAGAAATTAGGGTTCTTGAGGATTTTTCATGATTTCTTCTTTTATGTTTAATTTAAGTGAAATTAATTGACATAGACATGATCGTGAGGTTGAGACGAGAATAATGATATGTGGATTGCATGATATGATTAAGTATTCAGTGAGATTGGAGAGAAAATGCAAATCTGAGAATCTCAGAACACGAGCATAATGATATGTGGATTGCATGATATGATTTGTGGTTTTATTTAATTGATTCAAAAATTAATTTCTCTCTGAGTTTTAATGATTTTGAGTTGATTCTTTTTTTAATAATTCACAAAAATGTTAAAATATTTTATTTTCCCAAAAATATTATTTATTTCATATAATTGATATTTTTGCAAAGAATTAATATTTTAATTGTTTTTAACATTTAAAATATTTTTTCCACCTTGATTTTGCAACTTTTAATGCTTTCTAATTATTTTGTAGGTTAATACATAATTTTTGAAGCATTAATCCAAGATCACAATTTGTTTTTCATATGTTAAACAATTTTGATCATTTTAATTGAATTTTTATTCTATTAAAATATATTTTGAAAACAAATTAGGGTTTTGGATTAATTCAACCCTCATAAATCATTTTCAAAACACTTTTGGGCCTCTAATAGAGTGTAAGACCCAATCCTTTGTTGACCAAATCATTTTTGGGCCTCAGTGTATTGTATAAGTCCTGATACCGTCAAAAACAAACGGTGCGATCATCGCCAGTTAAAAAATAAACCAACTGGGCCTCTCCTCGAGCTATAAGACCCATTCAAAGCTTTTGGGCCTCTAATTGAGTGTAAGACCCAACCCCTTTTTAACCAAAACAATTTTGGGCCTCACTTATTGTATAAGCCCCTCTGGGTTAAAAGAAAACCTCGGCGCGATCGCCATTTTTAAACGAAAAAAATCAATTGGGCCTACCCTCGTGTTATAAGCCTCACTCTATTTTAAACTTTTTGGGCCTCTTGAGAGAGTGTAAGACCCATCCCTTTGTACAGAAAACATTTTGGGCCTCAGTCACTTGTATAAGTCTGTCTGTACAAATTCAAACAGTGCGCTCACTGATAAAACCCTGGGCCTCTCCTTGAGCTGTAAGCCCCAAATATATCTTTTTCAAAGCACTTTCTCCTTTGATTTTGAATATACTGTTGTTTTTAATATGTCTTTGTTGAACAACTAACCAAACAGCATGGAAGCTCTACAACCGAGTAAGTGGTTATCGCTTTCATTTATTGCTTTCATATACATATAACTGTATTGTGGGGCTGTTTCGTTGTAAGTCTTCTTTCATAAACTCATATCAACTGTGTAATAATAGTATAGATATTTCGAGTTTCCCCGGCAACTACGTCTAGAACTAGGAAAAGTCGTTTCGTTTATTAATAGAAATAGACAACTAGATCCCCAATAGGATCACCAGATACAGTCTTCTCTTCGGCTGTCCTCATTAGGAATTGTCAAGAAACTCTACTCCCAAAGATGAATGTATTCTCCGTGAATGGCATCTTTGAGTTTCTTCCAAATTCTCGAACTTTCCTGACTTTAATCTATTCTCGGTGAATAGCATTGCCTTGAAATTCTCGGTGAATAGCATTGCCATGGCGCTGGAGCTGTGTCCTCGACTCTCCACCAGAAGGTTAAATTTGTGGTAGATGGACAAGTGGTCACTGTCTGTGGTGAGGAAGACATTTTTGTGAGTCACCTTTCTTCCTTTAAATATGTTGAGATGGATGGTGAAATCCATGAAACATTATGTCAAGCATTTGAAACTGTGAATGTACAAGGAGATTCTCTATTGCCTCTTACAAGCAAGCCCAAGCTGTCGTGCAATCTGGTAATTCCGGAGGTTGGGGCTAGGTGATTGAAGCGCCTCGCAAAGAAAACAGGTTCGGGATTGGTTACAAATGACCGAAGTTTCAAGGCCGTCAGGGACCGATCACATTCTCTAGTGCTGGAGTTATTAATCCTAGTCAGGTTTTTGCACTGAGCGATGAAGACGGAGACAGTGACTGCGACATCAGCAACTGGATACACCCAGCTGTCCCGGGGCAAGAGCTTCCCAATTGGTCAGATGAAGGCTTCATCCAAGTCACTTTTCACAAAGAGTAATTTTTCTCGTTTTCATGTTAAATCTTGCGCCTCGCCCAGGGCGTAATGATTCTTTGTAGGGCTTACGTTGTTAAACATTCAATTTTATCATCAATAAAAGACGTTCTTTTGCATTCAAATATTGTGCTCCCTATCTTTCTCTTTTTATTTTTATAATAAATGGCAATGTTATTTTTCTTGTATTCATTCTAAAGTAAAGCGTGAATCATCATTCATGCAGATGTATCTCATCGGATTCCATTGATAACGATTCTGCTATGGCTTATTATGACTTTGACAATCCGATTTACCAAGCCGAAGAGGACGGTGAAGAAGATTGTGAACTCCCTGAGGAATTATCCAGGATGTTGAAACATGAAGAAAGAGCCATTCAACCACATGAGGAAGCACTGGAAATTATTAATCTGGGGACCGAGGACGCCAAGAAGGAAGTCAAGATTGGGGCTTCCTTAAATGAGAATGTAAAGAAAGGGTTGATTGAAATGCTGCATGAATACGTAGACATCTTCGCTTGGTCATATCAAGATATGCCAGGGCTTGACACCGATATTGTCATGCACAGATTACCTCTCAAAGAGGGTTGTTCTCCTGTCAAATAGAAGCTTAGAAGAACGAAACCAGAAATGGCAATCAAGATCAAGGAAGAAGTCTAGAAGCAGTTGGATGCAGGTTTCTTAGCTGTTACCAGTTATCCATCGTGGGTTACAAATATCGTGCCGGTACCTAAGAAGGATGGCAAGGTCCGGATGTGTGTTGATTACCGTGATCTAAATCGAGCAAGTCCGAAAGATGACTTCCCATTACCTCACATTGATGTTTTGGTTGACAATACAGCTTAGTTCTTGGTATTTTCTTTCATGGATAGCTTCTCCGGCTACAATCAGATTAAGATGGCACCGGAAGACATGGAGAAAACAACATTCGTTACCCCATGGGGAACATTCTGTTATAAAGTGATGCCTTTCGGTTTAAAGAACGTAGGGGCAACCTATCAACGTGTTATGGTGACGCTCTTTCATGATATGATTCATAAAGAAATTGAAGTCTACGTTGACGATATGATTGCTAAGTCGCAGACCGAAGAGGAACACTTGGTGAATTTGCATAAACTCTTTGAACGGGTGAGAAAATTGAAATTAAGGTTGAATCTAAATAAATTCACCTTCGGGGTGCGGTCTGGAAAATTGTTGGGCTTTATCGTCAGTGAAAGAGGGATCGAGGTTGATCCAACCAAGGTAAAAGCAATTCAAGAAATGCCTGAGCCTAGAACAGAGAAGCAGGTTCGTGGTTTCTTAGGGAGGTTGAACTACATTGCTAGATTCATCTCTCATCTTACAACCACTTGTGAACCAATATTCAAGCTGCTAAGAAAAGATCAGGTTGTTAGGTGGAATGATGACTGCCAGAGGGCATTTGAAAAGATAAACGAGTATCTTCAACAACCTCCGATCCTTATGCCTCCGGTTCCAGGGAGACCACTCATAATGTATTTGACAGTACTTGAAAATTATATGGGTTGTGTACTCAGTCAACACGATGAAACGGGTAGGAAAGAGCACGCCATCTACTACCTGAGCAAGAAATTTAATGATTGCAAGTCAAGATACTCAATGCTTGAGAAGACATGTTGTGCACTTGCATGGGCTGCTAAGCATTTGAGACAATACATGCTGACTCACACGACTTTGCTAATATCTAAGATGGATCCAGTCAAGTACATATTTGAGAAGCCAGCTTTCACTAGAATGGTTGCTCGTTGGCAAATGGTCCAGACGGAATATGACATTCAGTATACTTCCCAGAAAGCCATCAAGGGTAGTGTCCTGTCCGACTATCTTGCCCAGCAGCCACTTGATGATTATCAGCCGATGAAATTTGAATTCCCTGATGAAGACATCATGTATTTGAAAGTGAAGGACTGCGAAGAACCGTTAGTTGACGAAGGGCCAGATCCTGATTCAAGGTGGAGTTTGATGTTTGATGGGGCCATTAATATGAATGGTAGCGGAGTTGGGGCAGTTATTATCACTCCGAAAGGTTCTCATATACCTTTCACCACCAGATTGACATTTGAATGCACCAACAATGAAGCTGAATACGAAGCTTGCATTATGGGTATCGAAGAGGCTATTGATCTGAGGATTAAAACACTTGACATATTTGGAGATTCCGCTTTGGTGATCAATCAGGTCAATGGAGATTGGAATACTCACCAGTCCAATCTGATCCCATACAGAGATTATAGAAGAAGACTGTTGACTTTCTTTACTACTGTGAAGCTTCATCATATACCTCGTGACGAAAATCAGATAGAAGATGCTCTGGCAACGTTGTCCTCCATGATCAAAGTGAATTGGTGGAACCATGTGCCCAAGATTGATGTGACGCACCATGATAGGTCTGTGTATGTGTTTGCAGCAGAGACAGTTGTGAATGATAAACCTTAGTATCATGATATCAAGTGCTTTTTGAAAAGTCAAGAGTACCCGGTTGGGGCATCCAACAATGATAAGAAGACTCTGAGAAGGTTGGCTAGTAGTTTCTTCTTAAGCGAGGATGACGTTTTGTATAAGTAAAATTTTGACATGGTCTTGCTCAGATGCGTGGATAGACACGAAGCAGACATGTTAATGCAAGAAGTGCACAAAGGTTCCTTTGGTACCCATACCAACGGACATGCTATGGCAAAGAAGTTGCTGAGGGCAGGTTACTACTGGATGACCATGGAATCTGACTGATTGAAATAAGCCCGAAAGTGCCACAAATGCCAAATTTACACTGACAAAGTGCATGTGCCTCCGAATACGTTGAATGTTATGACTTCTATGTGGCCCTTTGCTATGTGGGGCATTGATATAGTTGGCAAGATCGAACCCACTGTTTCCAATGGGCACCGTTTCATTCTAGTCGCCATTGATTATTTCACCAAGTGGGTGGAGGCAGCTTCCTTTGCAAACGTCACTAAACAGGTGGTTTCCCGGTTTATCAAGAAAGAGATCATTTGTCTTTATGGGGTCCTTGAAAGAATCATCACTGATAATGGTTCTAACCTCAATAATAAGATTATGCAAGCGTTGTGCCAGAGCTTCAAGATTGAGTATCACAATTCTTCTCTGTATCGTCCAAAGATGAACGGCATTGTTGAAGCAGCCAACAAAAAATCAAGACGATTGTGCACAAGATGGTCGTCACGGACAAAGATTGGCATGAAATGTTGCCTTTCGCTTTACATGGGTATCGTACTTCAGTGCGTACGTCGATCGGGGCAACTCCGTTCTCACTTGTGTACGGTATGGAAATGGTCTTACCGGTTGAAGTTGAGATTCCTTCTCTGAGGGTTATGATGGATGTGAAGCTAGACGAAGCTGAATGGGTCCGAACAAGATTCAACGAGCTGAGCCTCATTGAAGAAAGAAGAATGGCAGTTGTATGCCACGGGCAGTTGTATTAGAGTAGGATGAAGAAGGCATTTGATTAGAAAGTACGTCCTCGTTGTTTCCAGGCTGGGGATTTGGTGCTGAAACGAATTCTTCCTCCACGGACAGATCACAGGGGCAAATGGACCTCGAATTATGAAGGTCCATATGTTGTGAAAAACGCCTTTTCTGGCGGAGCCTTAATGCTTTCAACTATGGACAGTGAAGACTTTAAGTCCCCTATGAACTCAGACGCATTTAAAAAATACTTCGCATAAAAGAGACCCGCTGGACGGAAAAAAGAATAAGTCCAGGCAAAAATGGGGCATCCCGGCGAACCATGAAAAAAGAAAAAGGTTCGGGAACAAATTAGGGATATATAAAAGAAAAATGAGTAAACCCGCTAAGTTGAAAACCTGAAAAGGCAACTTAGGAAAAAAGGGCATCCCGATGGATTGAAAACCCGTAAAGGGTGATCCAGGCAAAAGTTAAGGATTAAAGCGAAAGGCTGCGATCTGAGTAGTCTGTACATCATCTCGTTTCAACAACTGGGAATCTCCAAGGGTAGGAATCAATTCAATCGCCATTCTCGAAAAGTAGAGTATTCGGAGCGTCTTGAAGATATACGAGTCATAGCAGGATTGAAACTCAACGGGAATCCATCTTCACATTGCCTTTAGTGTAGTTTCTTTTCTTTTTCTTTTATGCAATTACCTCTTTCTAGGAATTTCTTCCAGATGTAAATGCCTACTTACAGGCTATCCAATCAATAAATTGATTTTCATTCATAGAGCTTTCTTTTTGTTTTCATATTTTACTGTTTTGATTGCAAAGAACGTCCAAATTCTTGATAAACATTGCATTTGAAAATAATGAAGCTCCACATGAACATGCGTGAAAACATTTAAAATTGCTTTGAATGTTGAGTGCCCTGGGTTGGTGAATTCAGACCATGTAATACCCTGGGACATATGTGTGTATCTTTTAGTGTTTGCAGGTACAGGTATCTGTACTCAAAGGTCAGTGTGCAAGTCAAAGACCATTTCCCCTTCTCACAGAACTGGTGAAATTGCTCAGATCTGAGAAGGAATGTCTCCCTAGTAGAAACAATCAAGATGGTATCATCCTTGACAGAGGTTATGTCTTCTTATTATCCTCCCCAGCAAGAGCCCCGAGGCTTGGTTTCCCCAGCCATGATTGGATCTATCTTTACTCCAATAAGAATTCAAGCCCCAGACAGGGCAAGGATGATTTGTTTGCTCCCCAGGCAGGATGGCATCCGCAGCAAGAGACACGCTTCTCTCCCCACAGAGTACTGATGTAATTTTCTCATTAAGTCAGGAAGCATTCCCCTCCTCAGTAGATACCTAGTTGATCTCAATTCCCCAACAGCCAGGTCAGAAGGTTGTCATTCCCCAGCGAAGTCCTATGGTTACAGACTCTCTTCAAGCAGGATGGGTTCAGGTGATGTCCTCCCAGCAAATTCATCATCCTTCGTGATTCAGAGTCCAGATGTATCAACATCCCTCCTAGCCGAGTTGTTGATCTATGATCCACCGAAAGTCAGAAGATCAGACCAGTGATCATTTCTTCAGCTCCAAGACCAATGGTTATTGGCGCCTTTTCCGTATCAGGTCTTTGGGTTCCATCATCCTCAGTTGTCATTCTTAATCCCAACGGAGTGGAAATTCTTTTCTGATTTCATCTTCAGCGGAGGTTTGAATTGGGAAAGTCATTTGATTTGTCCTCCTCAACACGGTTTGTGACCCTGAGGACAATCGAGTTTGTCATTCCCAGTGGAGGTGCCTTCATATCTTCAGCATTTATTTTGCAGAGGAGCCTCCTCGCATCTTGCATATAGTAATCATCATTGCATTACATCCTCAAAACGCGTAGCATTTCCATTTCGCATGCAGCATTACGCCATAGAAAAATTCAAACATATGCATTTGAAGCATAAGCTAGGTTTGGATATTCTTGCTGCCAGACGGTTCCCCAACAGAAAGTGGGTTAATCCAGATGGACCAGTCTTATCTTATCCCCGGTGAAGTTGCCAATGAACTTGTTCATTCTACTTATATTTCCCTGCAGAGTTGTCTGTTCAGACTTCTCTCATCCCCGGCAGAACGATATAACTGTAGCCCTCCAGCAGGCACCTTAACCAATCACTAGGGTAGTAGATCGGTCACTCATCCCTTTTTGGTCTTTTTCCCCTAGCAGAGTTGTCTGACTAGGATGCCAGTATACCCTCGCTTCCTTTTGATACCGGAAAGTATCATCTTTCGATGCCGGTAAGCATCGTTATTTCAATTTCTTCTTTGATGCAGGTAAGCATCATCTTTGGATGTCGGTAAGCATCGTTATTTCAATCTTTTCTTCGATGCCAGATAGCATCGTTATTTCAATCTTTTCTTTGATTCCGGAAAGCATCATCTTTCGATGCCAGTAAGTATCGTCATTTGGTTCCTTCTTTGATGCCGGTAAGCATCATCTTTCGATGCCGGTAAGCGTCGTTATTTCAATATTTTCTTTGATGCCGGTAAGCATCATCTTTCGATGCCAGTAAGCATCGTTATTTCAATTTCTTCTTTGATACCGGTAAGCATCATCTTTCGATGCCAGTAAGCATCGTCATTTCGTTCCTTCTTTGATGCCGGTAAGCATCATATTTCGATGCCGGTAAGCATCGTTATTTCAATCTTTTCTTTGATTCCGGTAAGCATCATCTTTCGATGCCGGTAAGCATTGTTATTTCAATTTCTTCTTTGATGCCGGTAAGCATCATCTTTCTATGCTGGTAAGCATCGTCATTTCGTTCCTTCTTTGATGCCGGTAAGCATCATCTTTCGATGCTGGTAAGCATCATTATTTCAATCTTTTCTTTGATGCCGGTAAGCATCATCTTTTGATGCCGGTAAGTATCGTTATTTCAATTTCTTCTTTGATGCCGGTAAGCATCATCTTTCGATGCCGGTAAGCATCGTCATTTCGTTCCTTCTTTGATGCCGGTAAGCATCATCTTTCGATGCCGGTAAGCATCGTTATTTCAATCTTTTCTTTGATGCCGATAAGCATTATCTTTCGATGCCGGTAAGCATCATTATTTCAATTTCTTCTTTGATGCCGGTAAGAATTATCTTTCGATGCCGGTAAGCGTCGTTATCTCGTTCCTTCTTTGATGCCGAAAAGCATCATCTTTCGATGCCGGTAAGCATCGTTATTTCAATCTTTTCTTTGATGATGGTAAGAATCATCTTTCGATGCCGGTGAGCATCGTCATTTCGTTCCTTCTTTGATGCCGGTAAGCATCATCTTTCGATGCCGGTAAGCATCATTATTTCAATTTCTTCTTTGATGCCGAAAAGCGTCATCTTTCGATGCTGGTAAGCATCATCTTTCGATGCCGGTAAGCATCGTTATTTCAATTTCTTCTTTGATGCCAGAAAGCATCATCTTTCGATGCCGGTAAGTATCGTTATTTCTATTCCTTCTTTGATGCCGGTAAGTATCATATTTTGATGCCGGTAAGCATCGTCATTTCGTTCCTTCTTTGATGCCGGTAAGCATCGTTATTTCAATTTCTTCTTTGATGCCGGAAATCATCATCTTTTGATACCGGTAAGTATCGTTCATTCAATCTTTCTTTCGATACCGGTAAGTATCACTAATTCAGTCTTTTCTTTGATATCGGAAAGCATCATCTTTCGATACCGTTAAGTATCGTTCATTCAATCTTTCTTTCGATACCGGTAAGTATCGCTAATTCAGTCTTTTCTTTGATATAGGAAAGTATCATCTTTCGATACCGGTAAGTATCGTATTTTCAAAACACTCATCCGTGTCTGTTTCTTTCTGGTGATACCGTTAAGTATCATCGTTCGATACCGTTAAGTATCGTATTTTTAGTACACTCGTTCGTGTCTGAACTTCCTCTTAATACCAGAAAGTATCATTTTTCGACACCTGTAAGTATCGTCTCTTCAGTACACAATTGCGTGTCTGTATCATCTTCCCTTTTTGACACTGGTGAGTGTCATCTCCGATGCTCATCCTACCTCGTGATTTTAAACATCGGTCTGTGTCGTGTCTTCTCCATATTATATTTCCCAATATCACCTATTCCTTGTTTTCCCCAGTAGATTCTTCCACACTCATCAGATCTTCTACCCTAGTTTATACCCCCAGAGTGAAAATTTTCGGTTTCTGTTGGTATTTAAGCCCTATCTACTTCACCTCAAAATTTTCCCTCTTATTTATACCCAATAGGTGGCTTAGACTTGACATTTCATTTGCATCTAGGACATAAACATTTGCATTTGCATCATTAGCTCTCATAAGGCATGATATCAAGAGTGTCACCATCTCTGTATTGTGCAGGGCAAGAAGAGTGAGATACTAATTCATCAATCCATTGAACCTTGTCATATCTCCAAGATAACCCATATGGTCCATCAAGTTATCAAGAGTTTTGAATTTGGCAAAGATTGAAGGAAGAGTGCATTATCATAATGGCTGATCATCAACTAGGGTTTGACCTTTTGAACTTAAGACACCTCCATGAGCAGGGTCCTTGGGTCTTTGACATCATCTCATCACATAAGTCATTTTGGTTGGAGGCAATCCACATCATAGTTAGAGGAATTTGGATTCTGAGGATCAACCATTTTCTCCTAATTGTTGGGGACCAAATTAGGGTTTTGCATAAGAGTCAGTTTATTTCTGGTTTTTTTTCAGCAAAACTTGATTTCATCATATTCCACATGTTGACAAGTGTCTATGAATGGAGTTTGAGCCCTCAGTTACATTCATAAGGGTTTCAATTGGAGGATTGACTGGAAGTCAAGGAAATTGGGAAAAAGGTCAATTAATCAGGGAAAAAGTCAACTCTTGATATTTTAAAGTCAAAATCATGTTCCTTACGTCAAATATGGTTAATGGACAAGATTTTATCATGAAATGTCAAAGGGATTCACCAAAAATTAGAAGATGTGGAAAGTTTCCAAAAATAGAATTAAGGGTTTCTAAAACTGGCAAGTTTTGGCAAGGTGTACACCCATCTTTGATGCATTGTTTCCCCATGGTCTAAGCTCCAAACGGAAGGGTTATGGAGGCCTATCAAAAGTTCACATTACAAGCTTCAAAACCATAACAAGAACTCCTCCATTGGATCAAAATTGAGGGAGTTATGATTGATTAAAGTTTAGAGATTTCAAGGCATTTTAGGTCAGCCAACCAAGTCCTGACCAGCCAGCACGCAGTAATTTGATCAAACATGTGGTGTGCGTGTTAGGTTCAATTTCAGGGACCAATTACACCATGATGCAAGCTTCAAATAAAAAAGTGTCCGACATGAAAGTTGTTCCCCTTGATCCCCTCTACAATATTGATGTTGGGAGTTTTTTCACCAAAGCAACCATTGGAGAGATAAAGTGGATCAAAGTAGGTAAGTTCCCACTAATTTTTCCACACGCATATGAGCTGATCATGGCAAGTCAGAGTGACATGCCTATGCAGTTGTGTATACACAACTTCATGACCATTTTTTAATGTCTTAGAGGCTCCCATTTCAATTTTTTTCGACATCAAGGTTGTTCTACTCCATGCCCTCTTCCTAAAGACACCAAAATCATGCCAACCGAGCCACTATCCATCAAGATATTTTTCTCCAAAGTCACTAATATGGATATGGTACATTAAGTGTTCATGCCATGCAAGTTTACCAACCATATTCCTCTTCATTCTAAAATTCAAAACAAAGTATCATGACCTTACATCCTTGATGTATGCGCATGTGTCCTTCCCTTTGCTTCAAATAACCATACCAAAACCTTACATCCCATGCACATTCTTTCACCATACTCCATATAGCCATGAAAAACAAAAACAGAAAAGAAACTTAGCAAGCAAGTTGTCTTACTGCATCAGCTAGCATTAGCAGCATACATCATCATTACCATCATTGTAGCACATTCCATGATGACCATAATACACATACATAACCACCAAACTCGTGACAAACCTCACTCTCATCTTTTTAAGCTTTCATTAACCATGCTTATAACTGATTTCCAACCATTCTCACATCATCACCACTCATCATAATTCAGTACACACTAATAATAGTGAGCTAACACACACACACAACCATAAATCTAACCCGTGCCAAGTGCTTACCACCATAACTATTCTCACTTTTCTAATCTCCTTTAACCAAAGTCCTAACTATACTCTAACCCTGATCAGTGCATTTTAACAACCTATATAATCTCTCAACTACCCTTGGTTAAGACAGTTACAACGATTTCAGAGTTTGAGCAGAGAAAAAATCACAAACTTCTTCTTGGTACCTCCATTGATGAGAGCTTCAAAAACTCATTTCTATGAAGTGATTTTTCCTAGCTTCTTTCACAATCGTCATCGCCGATCCTTCTCCTAGGTTCTGTTCGTAAGGAAAAGCTCCTGGGACTGTTAAATCTCTAGATCCGGTTCTCGCCAGTGCAACATTTTTGCGAGTTTCATCAATATTGGAAGTTTTCGAGGCATTTATTTTTCCCTATCATTGATCTGAAGAGCTTGAACGATAGAATTCCAGGTTTCTTGAAGTTCACAGAGGAAAACTTTAGTAGGTAATCACCTCTCAACATCCTGCACTAATCTTAGAGACTATAGGTGGTTAGGTGTATAAGTAACGGTTACTTGGGTCCTCTTTATAGAGGCATTGTTGTGGTGTGAAAGAGCTAGGCAAAATGTAGGTTCTTGATTTTTAGGGCTTTTAAAGATTGGTTCGATTTGGCTTGTACATGTATGATACTTGAAAAGTGATTTTAGATTCGTGCTCTACGTGAGAAGCTGATTAATTTGATGTAGTTATGTTGATTTTCTGGAAAATTCGCCACCGTGCGTGGTGGCCCTCTCGCCGAAGAAGATGACCGGAGTTGAGCTCTGGCGTCTCTCTCCTCTGAACCCTAACTGAATTTGGCCATTTCCATGTTATAATCCTGGTCGTGGGTTTATTATGATCTAACGGTTGCCATTACGCTAGCACATTAAAGTACACCCTCTATGTCACGTGCTCTTTTTATTTGGTTTTCTTTTATTTTCTGAATTTTATGTGATTGTGTGCATGATCCCCAATTTAATTACCATGATCATCCGAATCTAGCCACGTGATTGACATAAGGGTTTGATATTAGTTGACTGATTTAACCCAACGTCCCTCAATGAGTCAACCTTTTTTAATAATCCCTATAGTAAGGACTACCAGCCCACGCGCCTTGGGCCTAACATTTCTTTGCCCTTTACACCCTCAGTATAGGCCCATGCGTGCATTTGAAATGGTTTTTTACTATGTTGCACCCGCCTCCCTTTGTTTGTTATTTTTGCTTGTTTTTTGCATATATGTTTGAAAATACATTTTTAAAAATACCTGTGAATATCCAAAAATTCTAAAAATATTCATGTAGTATCTTGACACCTTTAATGAATTTTTCATGAATTTTAATTGCTGATTTGGTTTTTTTCCATATTGTTAGTGAATTTTCGTTTAAGTACATTTATCTGAACCTTCCTTGTGATACATGTTTGGTAATTCATTTTTTAAGCACACTTAGAAGAGGGATTTTTGCATGGAATTTGGTATAGGATTTTAGGACACATTAATGATCATAATGAAATTTTATAGGGTTTTTTAGGGGAAATTTGATTGGTTTTTGAATGCCATCTTAAATGTGTTTGTTCAATGACTATAGTGCATGTTATAGGTCTTGTTTAAACATGATAACAAATGATTTTTTACTCATTCTTTTGCATATGGTTTAGCCTCTGATTTCACTCCATCTCACTTGTTTCCTTTGAATTTTTACAACATTTAATCATGCTTGTGTTGATTGTTGAAGTACATCTTGTTTGTGTAGTTGTTTAGATTGTTAGTACTAGGGCTTTGTGTTCCTTGTGTAACCATCCAACATGATACTTAGGCATTCATTTGTGTACATGTTTAAGCATTTATTTTAGGTCTTCTAAAACCAAATTATAGGTCCTTAACTCTTAGCTTTGATTGATTTGTATAGACTTGATTAAACATGGATTGGCACTTGGTATTGGACTCCTCTTTGTCTACTTTATCTTATGTGTTGCATACCATATCTTCATGAAAACTTATATGACCTAAAATCCATCCGAACTTGACTTGCTTTCTATTTTAGATCACCTCTAACCATTCATGTGTGACTCATAACTTCATTTCACCAAATTGAATTCACATGACCTCAAATTGTCTTCACTCGTTCAACTTGTGCTAGTTCCCATTGTTTATGTAATATGCTTTTACTTGTTGCATCATTCCATCACACATGATATCATAGGACCCATAATATGTGCATATACTTGTAAATACTCAATTGACTCATAAAAATGCCCATTTGTTTCATGCATTCATACTTTGGTATGTCATCTCCAAATTGAACAATTGTTTGTTAATTTTGTTTGTACCTTATATGATGTATGTCTTCCATTTCTTTTAGGTGTTGTATGAGACCTATTAGAGGTCAATAGCCTCTGACCTTGACATGTCTAATATGCTCTTGACTCATTCTAACTTCATCTATCTTCATTCATTTCATAAGTCATCTATACTTGACAATGTTAGTTATGTTTTGCCCTTAACTTTTAACAAGTAATGACATGAGTTGTGTATGTACATTATAGGTATTCCATTTTGATTTCAACTTCATTTAAAGTGTGATATGCTACTGACTTGGATGCTCATGCATGATCCATTTCACTTACATGACTTCTTTTGGTTTGTTTTAGCTAGTGTGTTCATAGTTTGAACTTGTATGAACTAGTTTGTTCTTCTTCTTCAATATGCTTCAATGTGAGACTTGTGTAGACTTTATGCTTCCATTCTTGACCTCCAAATGTCATATTAAATGTCATAAGCCACTGAATTGCATTCCTATTACATGATCTTTCATCTTACATCTTCATCTCTTGCTTGCATTACGAGTATGTATTATTGTTGAATTTTAATGGTTATTTGTTCATTTCTCTTTGCTCTATTTCTTTTAATACTTACATCCATGACTTGTATGGTCATTCAATGACATTCATATGCATTCTTAAATGACATGTAATGCTGACCTTGATGCTTATATGTACATTCATCCATATTCATGGTCCATTTGCATTCATATTACATTATTAATGTTTCATTTGCATTCGTATGATTGTTTGGTGCATAGTTTGCTTTTGTTTGTTCTCATATGGTATGTTTACAATAGTAGGATCATTTAACATGTACATACTAACTTGGCATGTCCCTTAACCATTAGGACCTTTCCCTTTTGGTTTAAACTTTACTTTCTTCTTCATTTGTCTTCTTAAAACAAATAGTTGTGTTTGGTTTAGTTTCTTGCACTTATTTTCACCACTTGTGTTGATTATGCACTAACCTTTTATGTAGGGGAAGAGGTAAGTCACTTGGGTATGTGGATGTTGATCCATACTCATCTCTTCTTTCATCTCTCATCTCTTTCATTACCATTTCTCTTTTGTGAATAGCATGATATAATGCTCGTTTGTGTGGAACTTTTTCATATCCCTTAGGGATCCTAGCTCATCCTTAATTTTTTATTAAGGTGAGGTAGGATAAGCTTTAGGTAGTGCTATCCCTCTCTTCGTTTAGACTTAGGTGGTTCCTATTACCTCACATAACCATAGGATCTCCATGCATGATAACTTTAGGGTAACTAGTTCCCCACTTAGACTTTTTCCTTTCTTCCTTTGAGTTTCTTCTTTCCCATATCAAAAAAAAAAAGAAAAAACATCTAATAAAGGATTAACATGTATTGCACATGAGCCTTGCATGTGGGAAATAAGATAGTGGAGGATCTTCTTTCACTTTCTTAGAGTGTTTAGCGTACGTCCCGTCTTGGGTCGATATGCGAGGCATTTGATCCTATGTCATAGACTTTAATGCAATATGTGTTATAAACACAAAAATAATCAAAACACTTCTTCGTAAAAGACAAAAATAATCAATCATCTTCTCTTCTCATCTCCCTTACTCCACTCATAAAGGAATGCGTCATTTCCGTTCTACCGCAAACAGGTAAACGCGTAAGATTCCATACAACGAGCGGCAACACCTAAACTGCTGGAATGCGAATGTTGGCGTATTCCACCTTAAAAAATAAACAAAGCAAAGTCATCCCTAGTGAGGGGAACTACGTCGCTCTGATTCTCGCGTGCGAGCGAGATACGTAGGGTGGAGATCGTGCGAGATCTCTCCGAGCACATTTCTTTCATAACCTTACTTATCCAACTCTTTTCTCTTGCCCGTGTGCGATCGAGACTTTTTCACCAAACAATCGACCCTGTTAGGTAGAACTACGACTGCTCTGACTTCCTCTCTCCGGTCCGATTAGGGATACGTAGGCACAAGACGGTGATGTCTTGGGGAGCAACCTCCCCCATAAAACCGTAATCCGGACTACGTTGACTCTGACTTTCCCACACCAGAGGGAATACGTAGGCCTAGGACGACGATGTCCTATTGAGTCACTTTTCTTTTTTTTTACTCCTTTCATCTTCCTTTTGTTTCCAATTTCCAATCAGCAGTTGAGTTTCAGATACCCTACACCCTTTGATCGATAACAACAAGCGTCGATCCCATCGAGTACGATGGACGCGAGGGGGTGCTAATACCTTCCTCTCGCGTAACCGACTCCCGAACCCAGACGATGGTTGCGAAGACCATTCATTTCCCTTTGTTGAGGTTTTCTTCGATCGTTTCCTTTCCCTGCGTCGGGATAAATAACGTTCGGTGGCGACTCTTCTGTTCTTTTCCGCCGGTTAATTTTCAAAGATGCGACAACTGGTATGGAAGAGTTTATCTTTGTATGATGCCCAAGAGGAGGCAGGTGTTTTAAGGGATGAGAATTAACCCTAAAATTGGTCTGAGGTTTTGACTCTTTGGAAAGACTGCTCTAACAAAGGATGACTAAGTTCTGTCCTATACTTTTAAGAGGTCTTCAGGGTCCTTGTATTAAGCCCAAGAGAAGGCATGAGAACTTCTAAGAAGCCAGAGGGTCCTTGTACAAAGCCCAAGAGGAGGCAGGGATGCTTTTAGGAAGCCTGTGGGTCCAAACTTAAGAAAAGTTCAAGAAAAGTTTCACCGGGAATAATCTTTTCTTTAGTGAACAGTTCTAGGGTTTGAAGAAATTCAAGAGAGGTTTCACCGGGAATTAATCCTCTTTAGGGAAATGAATTTCTTTTGACAATTTTCTAATAGTGACAGTCTAAGAAAATTTTCACCGGGAATAATGCCTTTCTCTTTGTTCCATATTGTATAAGCCGAAGAGGAGGCAAGACTGTATCTGGAATTCTTATGGGGAACTAGTTTTGACTGTGTTAAAAGAGTGACCACTGGCTTTATCTAGTCCTAGACCTAATTGCCGGGGAAAACTCTAAGCAGATAATATACATGCATATATATATAGATAAAATATATATTGTATGTAAAAGAGGGTAGGAGGACTTACAGGTGAGCAAGCTTCAGCACAAACAAATATATATATATATATATATATATATATATATATATATATATATATTGGGTTAAATATACGATTCCCCCCTGCCATTAGGGGGAGTTTTGGTTTTCCCCCTCGAAGTTTTTTTTTGTGATTCCCCCCTTATAAAATCAATATTCTGTTTGCAGAACCCCTTATCTCTTGTTTGGCTGACTGGGCATAGGGAATCTGCATATATGGAAGGGGAATCTGTCTATGTGGCAATCCACGTGGCTTTTTTGACTTGCTGACTGTATTATTAAAATTCACGTGTCATTTTTTTAATTATTTATTTAATTTTTAATTTTTTTCAATTATTATTTGTATTAATATTTTTTTTAATTATTATTTTAAAAATTATTTTAATTGGGCCAAGACCAATGGACTTAAGCCCATTTCCAACACCACTTCTCTAACCCATTTATTCTTCTTTCGAATTTTAGTGTCCAAGATAAGTATATAAACACTTACTTAACTACTTCCATTTCCAATGTGGGACAATATCACCACACATTATTAACACAGTTGCATATGATGTCATCTACTAACTAAAAACTACAGCAATAAGTTTACTCAACAACTATATTCCTTAATAATTAACAAGTTGAAGAAATACTATATTCCTTAATCTACATCAATAAGTTTACTCAACAACTATTTTTATCATAGTGCTTTCTACATGTATGATTCATTTGTTTTGTTGTGTTCAAGGTCGGTGTGTGGAATTTCAACAGATGGTGCCAAAGTGTTTTTCTTCTGTTGTGTTATTTTTTTCATAGTTAACTTGACTAGTTAACTATGCTAATTTCACACATGTGTAATTATTCATTTTTTAACCCTTTATGAATGCTGACTCTAACTCTTCGAAAGTGTTCACAATTACCCCATAAGAACCCACTTCTGCTTCAAACAAATCACTACAAAACTGCTCCCAAGCTTCACCCTTTAAGCCTAGTCCTGTTTGTGATACATTTATTTCAAATTTTTCAGAAATTATGTTGATTGTATATGGTAAACACATATCAGAGATTATGCAACATGGTGGCGGCGTTAACTCTTCAAATATTTTTTTAGCTTCTTGTTGTAGAAACTTTGATGAATTAAGAAAGTCTGATGCAGCACCAAGTGAAGTTAGCATGTCAAGATTCTCACAAATTTCTGGTAATCCAGACTCTTTTGAAGAAAATCGAAGTTGGATATAATGAATCTGTAAGCCACATTGAAGAAAACGTTGAAAGATTGACGAGAAACGAGAAGCATTTTGTGGAGTTGTTAGTACAGCAACAAAAACATTATTGTGATGTTGTGCTAATATTTTAGCAATGTCGATCATAGGGATCATGTGACCTTGTGCCATCATTGGAAACAACACAAAGTGGATCTTTTGATCTTTGGAAGCCATGGTTGGTCGAAACTTGGAAGGCTTAAGGTTTGGTATATAAGCTGCTATAAGAAGGTTGTGAGTTTAGTCCCACATCGTTTGTGGGTGAAGAAATATTAACCTTTATATATCAACTTGACACAAAGAATTACAAATGAGTTGAAATTAATGGGCTGCTTGATTAAAATATGGGTATTAATCCCATTAAAATTATTTTACAATTCAAAATTTAAAATAAAACTTTAAATAAAATTTAAATATTAGAATTAATATAATACGAAAATAAAAAAAATTAATAAGAAAACGAAAAAAATTATAAAAAAAATAATTCTAAAGAAAAAAATTAATAATTAAAGGGTGACGTGGAATAAGAAAATGAAAAAAATTCAAAAGAAAAAAATATAAATAATAAAAAAGCCACATGGAATGCCACGTATGCATATTCCCCATGCGCAGTCAGCCAAACAAGAGATAGGGGATTCTGCAAACAGAATCTTGGTTTTATAAGGGGGAAATCACAAAAAAAAACTTCAGGGGGGAAAACCAAAACTCGCCCTAATGGCAGGGGGCATCGTATATTTACCCTATATATATATATGTGTGTGTGTGTGTGTGTGTGTGTGTGTGTGTGCGACTGTGTAAAAGAAAAGTTGTTTAAAACTTACAGGTGAGCAAGCTTCCATTGTAACATCTGTATGGTTAGCTGTTCAAGAAATTAAAGAAAGTTTTGATAACAATAATGAGTTTGAACCTAAATCAAAAGGAAAAGTTGTTTTGAAAAGATTGGGGCTTATACTCAAGAAGAGACCCAAATAAAAAATAGTAATCGTACCGTTGATCTGAAAATTATATCGGGACTTATACAATGACTGAGGCAAAAAAAAAGGTTTTCTGTAGAAAGAGATGGGTCTTACAACTCAAGGAGAGACCCAAAGTGTTTGAAAAAGAAGAGAAATGGGACTTACAACACAAGGGTAGGCCCAGATGATTTTGTTTTGAAATGGCGATCGCGCAGAGATTTTTGGAAACGTGTCGGGACTTGTACAATGACTGAGGCCCAAAATTACTTATGTACAAAGGGATGGGACTTAGACTCTATCAAGAGGCCCAAAAAATGTTTGAAAAGAAGAAAGATGGGGCTTACAACTCAAGGAGAGGCCAAGATAAAAATTGTTTCAGTAATGGCGATAGTGCCGAAATTTTTTAAAATTGTATTGGGACTTATACAACGACTGAGGCACAAAAAGATTTATTTACAAAGGGATGGAACTTACACTCTACCAAGAGGCCCAAATTGTTTAAAATTTAAAATCAAGAGGAAACCCTAATTTTAAATTAAAATAGCATTTTTCAAAAGGAAATTTAAATAATAAATGATATAAAAATATCAAATATATTCAAAAGAAATTGTATACCTTGAAAAATATTTTGAAAAATCATGTTTAATGACATGAAAGTTTGAAATTCAACTGGTTTTGAAAAATCAAAGTGGGAATTTCATTTTTTAAATGTTTAAAAACAATAAAAATGAAATTAATTACAAAAATTCTAACTATATTAAATAAATAATATAAATTGGATTTTTTTTATAAGATAAAATATTTAAACATTTTTGTGAATTTTGAGAAAAAGAAACAATTCAAAAACACAAATATTCAGAGAGAAATTAAAAGTTTGAAAAAGGGCGCCATCGGTTAAATGAAGAACACGCGCGACCTTATTTTCTGCAGATTTGCGTTTTCTCACTTTTCTCCATGATTACTCAATGGTTTTGCACGATTCAAGTATCAATCTTGTTCGTTTTTTAACAAAGATCACAACCATATAGATTAATTTCATTTATATTAAGTATGGAGAAAGAAATCAATGGAAAACTTCAAGAACCCTAATTTCAGCTTGAACACAATGAAATTCTATACACGATCGATTCATGGCAATTGATTGAGTGTTATCACTCTACATATATGCATAAACAAGATGGTAACTCAAAAATTTATTCATGATGCATGGATCATAGAGTTTGAAGGGTTCAAGCTTACCTCTTGCAGCTTGTGATCGAGTTTGATGATGGAGGTGTTGCAGATAGGTTCCAATGATCTGGACAGCTTCCTTAGGTGCCAAGGAGTGTGTTTGAATGCTTGGAGTGGATTGAAATGAGCAGGAACTGGTTGTGGTACCTCAACTACAACTCTGTCAAAAACTTCAGCAATTGGCTGGTGATTTGATGAATTTGATGTTCCAGATTTTGTGTTAATGTTTAGATCACTCAAATATGATGTTTATGAGGTGTGTGTGTGTGTGTGTGTGTGTGTGTGTGTGTGTGTGATTGGTTTGGTTGGAATCACTCTCAATCTCAAAACCCAAAAGTGATTTGAGTTAGAAGGCAAAATTAGAGTGAAAGGAAGATTTTGAGTAAAGCATCAGTTTGGGTGCTTTGGTGTACTCAAACTGATCACAAATGAGCTTTATTTATAGTAGAGCAAGTTTGTTTTGGCTGCAATAGTGAATGGCAACTGCAGCAGACATGTGGCAAATGTTGATCCAATGGAACCTCAAGTCTCCTCTAGCCATTGACTTGAGGTTAGAGCACATGCTATGAGTTCTCTGGTTCAGGGATAAGGCTTGACTGAACTTGGATAACATTGTCTTGGTGAATGCCACCTCTATGCATTAGTTAAATGCTTGGAAACAAAATTGACCATTTGGAAGAATCTTGAATTTTAGGAGTGTCATGCCTAAACATAGATCCATGGACTTGTGAGACTGGTGGATCAGTGTTTGTCCCTTGGTTGTTCCCCCTTAAGGTGGGCAGGTGGATAACCATGCTTGTTATTACACAAATTGATCAATTCGAGCAATAATGCATAAATCTGCCTTGCAAAAATCAGTGAAAAATGCCATTTTCAATGGATCATGTCTTCTTGCTCAGGTTGAGTTATGGGAGGCTCTTGTACTTTTTAAAGAGCCCTCATATGGTACTATCCATGTATGATCATAGTTTGTCTTGAAACTATTTAGATCCAACTAAAAAAAATCCCATGAACTTTGATGTTCAGGGCTGGTAACTTAGGCAGATTTTTACTAAGTGTTGAAAAAGTGTCATTTTCTTCATTTTGTCATTTTGATCACTCCATAACTTAAAATCCATGAAGAATTGGAGTTTGATGTAGTTGGAGCTTTTGTAGAGTGTAGGAAGACCTACAAATCAGGCTTTGGATCACTCAAAATGGTTGCTTGGATCACAAGTTATGATCCTTGGAAGTTGGTACCAAAATCATTCAAATTTAGTAACTTAGAAAATTTTTCAATTTTTCAAAGTTACCCCTTTTACAAGTTAACTTGTTTTCTTGATCAATTCTTGTTCCAATGACATTATAAGTCATACTTTATGAAAATATGAGTCATAAGGATCATTTTTGCCAAAAAAAAGTCATGTTTTGACTTTTGGCTCCGGAACGGTTCGGCGCGTAAAAACCCTAATTCCCGACTTTTGGGGAATGCATCCTCTGAGGGTAATTTAGCTTTTCAAATGGATTCTTAGGGTTATTTTGGGCATATTGAGTCACATGGTGAAGTCTTGACTCATCTCCTTCTGAAAATCTCACTCTGGAGGTCCTAGTCGTCCAAAATCCTAATTTGGCGACATCAGGTGTTTCGAGGCTCAAACCACTTGGAATGTGGAAAATTTGTGCTTGATTCTTGATGTGGGAGTCCTCTTGATCCCTTATGGGTGTTTGAGAGGTTAGACAAGTTGAATATCATGTCATTTCTTGATTGATCCTTTTTCTAAATGCTCAGAGAGGGCTTAAAACCCTAATTCTTGGTTGTAGTGAATGCTTAACAATCCTTGAGGAGATTGATGAGGTATGATGGCACATCGATATTGTGGCAATGATCCTCACAATGATGGGCAATCTTGGGGGTTAAAATTTGGGGTATAACAGACATAGTCGATTACGAGAAGTTGGTCCAATACGTTAATTCTTTCAAGCCCACCGAGTGCTGGACGAAGAAGGGTGCCCCGATCTATGAGGAAGATGGCGGGCAGAGAGTGGAGTGTCGTTACATAAATACGAAGGCACTTCTGGAGTGCAAGACCTCTGTGGACGCCTTTAAGCTACTTGGTAGCTTTAGCTTTTTTTTATCTTTGCCCGAATTGTAATTTCCTCGGTAGCTAACGCGTTTGTTATGTTTTTGTAGGTGAGATACCTTCTGGCCACGAGAGGATGGTGAAGAACGCTTTGGCGAGGGGCAAACCTGGCACGTCCGCCTCAAAGTCTCGGTTTACACAGCGCATGCCTCCTACCCAACCTGCTGCAAGGAGCTCTTCGCCTTCCCCTTCACCTGCCTAGGGGTCTCCGGCGCCTAGGGCTTTGAGATTCAAGCGGACCAGAGCCAGTGAGATGGTGGACCTAAATCGGGCGGCTGAGATGGGCAAGTTTGAACTTCCCCCGTGTCTTCATGACAAGAAGTTTTTCGAGGGGACCTCCCTGGTGGTCCCTCAGGCAAAGTCCCTCAAGCTCGAGAGCATGGACCGTCCAAGCAAGAGGGCCATGCTGGCGCAGGATGCCTCTGCGTTGGTTCATGTCCTGGAGATGGAGGCAGTGTATAATGAGGGGGAGTCCTCCTCTGAGTCCAAACTCAAGAAGGCCCAAGCGAGTATATCATCCCTGAGGGAGGTGGTCAAGAAGGCCAAAGAAGAGGCCAAGGCTGCCAACGAAGCGAAGAGACAATCGGACGAGGAGGCTGTCAGGTTGAGGGAGGCTAACGACACTCTGGTTGTAGAAAAGAAAGCTGCTGAGGAGCTGGTTGAACAGGTGCAGTTTGCGGCGGCCCCGACTGAAGATGAGCCCGAGGATGTGAAATCATTAAAGACGAGAGCCGAGCTTGTCGCTCGTCTTATATGGGTAGAGGAAGACGTCATTGCCATTGGGGAAGAGTCGTTCAAAAATGTCGTGGCCCAACTCCGGCTGGTGAACCTAGAGGTCCAGATATCCACAGAGGGTACCAACTTCTTGGGCCATGTTGAGAATGGCAAGATAGTTAATCCGGACTTCTTCAATATTGGTGACGAGCATGCCCAGCTTTTGAACGAGGAGACTCAGCAGCCCGATCCTAACCGTGAGCAGCCCGAGCGGATGGAGGAGTAGTCTCTTTTTATTTTTTTGTAATGTATCTGGCTTGCGTACCACTATTGATGTAATTTTATTTTGTTTAAGGGTGTGGCCCTCTTGGTTTGTAATATGCACACTTGTGGTCCTTGTTGCCACTTAAATTAAATGGATGTTTCCGGTCAGCGTGGCCGGTTTTGTATGTTGTATGTTTGCGCAGGGCTTTACTTGTTTATTTTTGCTAAGTGTTATATTTTAGCGTGTGTGCCCGTTATAGGGATCACTTTGATTTGTTTAAAGTTTCAGGGAATTGCTCGACGTAGATGTGTTCGGCAGTGAGGTGCACTGGTCGAATGACCTGGGAATGTTTGGGAGAGATATCGGAGCTCAAGTCGCGTTTGAGGCCTGAGTTCGCAGCGTGAACCTCCCATCACGAGCTGGGTGTTCTGCCTATCATGGTACTCTGAAGACGGCGAGCTCGGTTGAGGAACCGCTGTCGGGTGAGGACCTAGCCCGTTCTTGAGCGGGGTCCTGCCTGGGATGGCATGCAACGCTTGTACCTAGGCGTGCATCGTGGTCGGGATATTATGTTTGCTGTTTTGACGAAGTAAACCGATAGTCAAGGCCTTAGCTATAGTATTGCTTTAGCTTTTCGGCGTTCCATGGTCGAGCAAGTTCTTCCCCGTTGAGATGTTCTAGGTAGTAGGCCCCATTCTTCGTCTTTGCCCGGACGCGATAGGGTCCCTCCCAATTAGCGGTGAGTTTGCCTTCACGAAAGTCCTTGTGGTTCCTTCTCAAGCAAGGCTGCCCACTTGGAACTCTCGCCGTATCACTTTGGCGTTGTGCCTGATGGAAATTTTTTGCTTTAATGAGGCTTCGCAGAGAGTTGCTCCGGACCGGACCTCTTCGACGAGGTCGAGCTCTTCACTTAGTGCCTCGTCGTTCATTTCCTTGTCCAGGGGTGACTCAGTCCACCTAGATGGTATGTGTATTTCAATGGGGATTACTGCCTCAGTCCCGTAGGCCAGGCAAAAAGGAGTTTCCCCCGTCGATGAGTGTGGAGTTGTGCGATAAGCCCATAGGACGCTATGCAGCTCCTCGACCCATGCTTTCTTCGTTTCGTCTAGCCTTCGCTTGAGGCCTCGTAGAATTACTCGATTTGCTGCTTCGGCTTGCCCGTTAGTCTGGGGGTGTTCGATGGATGCGAAGTGTTGTTTCGTGCCCAGTTAAGCGACGAAATCCTGGAACTTCCTGTCTGTGAACTGTGTTCTATTGTATGTGACTATCACTTGGGGGCTGCCAAAGTGTGCGAGGATGTTTCTCTTGTAGAAAAGAAGTATGTTGAGGCCCATTATTTTGGCCAGAGCCTCTGCTTTTATCCACTTTGTGAAGTAATCAACGCCTACTATTAAGTACTTGTTCTGGTTTGATCCCACTACGAATGGCCCTAGGATGTCCAGGTCCCACCAGGCGAATGGCCACGGGGAGGACATAGATTTGAGCTTGTTAGGTGGAGCTAGGTGCATGTCCTCGTGTCGTTGGCATTTGTCGCCTTTCTTCACGTGCTCTTTAGCATCCTGCTGCATGATTGGCCAGTAGTACCCTGGTCGAAGGGCTTTCCGGGCGAGGGATCTTCTCCCGAGATGTTGTGCGTTGATTCCTTCGTGGATCTCGTGCAGGACATGGGCGACCATCTCCTCCTCGACGCATTTGAGTAATGGGATGGAAAACCCTCTCCTGTAGAGTTTGTCCTCGACTAGGACGTAGGAGCAGGCCTTGTGTCTGACCGTGTTGGCCTCTTTGGGGTCGGATGGGAGTTTGTCCCTGGCAAGGTAGTTATAAACGGGGATCATACAACAGTTAATGTAGCCGATTACCTGTACGTTGAGGGTCGGGGACGCCTTCTCGATACTGGGGTGGGAAAGTACCTCATGGATGACGGATTTGTTTCCCCCCTTTTTCTTCATGCTTGCTAGTTTAGATAACACATCTGCTCTGATATTATGTTCGTGGGGAACATCCTTCACCTCTACTGCAGTGAACTTTGTTATTTTTTCTTTGACCAAGGGTAAGTACTCGGACAGGCTGTCATTTTTGGCCTGGTACTCTCCTCGAACCTGAAGGGCCACGAGTTGTGAATCTGTGCAGATAACGACCTCCTCTACCCCTAGATCTTAGGCCAGGCGCAAGTCGGCAAGGAAGGCCTCGCACTCGGCCTGGTTGTTAGATGTGGGGAAGGATAAGGTGAGTGATACCTCTACGATGATTCCCTCATCGTTCTCCAAGATGATGCATGCCCCACTCCCTGCCGGGCTGGATGCTCCGTCTATGAAAATGGTCCACTTGCATGCTCCGCAAGTAGGGGAATCCGAGAATGTCATCTTTGCGACGAAGTCAGCCAAAGCCTGGGCTTTGAGGGCCTTCCTGCTTTCATACTGAATGTCAAATTTAGGCAGTTCTAACGACCATTTGAGCATTCTGCCGGCCATATCTGGTAGTCCCAGTAGCTGCTTTACGGGTTAATCAGTTCTGACCACGATTGTGTGGGCCAGGAAATAGTGTCTTAATATTCTTGCGGAGTTGATGAGGGTCAGCGCTACTTTCTATATTTATTGGTATCTCAACTCTGGTCCTTGCAATGCTTTGCTGGTGAAATATATGGGCTTTTGCCCCTCAAGTGTTTCATGGATAAGGGCGGCGCTTACGGCCTCGATCGCTAAGGTGAGATATAAGTATAGGGCTTCGCCGTTGTCTGTTCGAGAGAAGACGGGTGGCTCCGACAGTTCCCGTTTCAGTTGGAGGAGAGCCTGGTCGCATTCCTCCGTCCATTCAAACACTGCCTCCTTACGGAGAAGTTTGAAAAAGGGCAGGGTGTGCTGGGCAGACTTGGCCACGAAACGGGACAAAGACGCGAGCATCCCGTTGAGGGACTGGATGAATTTCTTTGAGTTAGGCATAGGAAATTTGGAAAATGCCATGCACTTGTCGGGGTTAGCTTCGATTCCTCGTTCTGTGAGATAGAAGCCAAGGAACTTGCCTGCCCAGACTCTAGACGTGCACTTTTCTGGGTTGAAATGCATCTAGTATTTCCTTGCATGTTCAAAGACTTTTCTTAAATGGGTCGTGTGATTGGTTTTCTCGTGGGACTTCACAATCATATCGTCCATATAAACTTCGAGCATGTCGCCTATTTCTCCCCGGAAGACCTTGTTCATCATCCTCTGGTAGGTTGCGACGACGTTCTTCAGGCCGAAGGGCATTACGTTGTAGTAATAATTGCCCGATTCGGTCATGAAGGCCGTGTTTTTTTTATCGCTCATTGCCATTGATATTTGATTGTAGCCCGAATAGGCGTCCATGAAAGATAAAAGTTTAAAACCTGCAGAGTTATCAATAAGTTTATCAATATTGGGGAGGGGGTAGGCATCTTTCGGGCATGCCTTATTAAGATCGGTATAATCAACACACATGTGCCACTTTCCATTAGATTTTTTCACGAGTACAACGTTGGACAGCCAAGTGGTGTACTTGGCTTCCGAAATAAATTTTGCCTCGAGGAGGTCTTTTACAACTTGTTCTACAGCCTCTATTTTCTCCAGAGACTGTTTCCTCCTACGTTGTGCTACAACTTTGACGGTGGGGGTCAATCGTGAGTTGATGGTAGGCGACGGTGGGGTCTAAGCTGGGCATTTCCGCGGCACTCCAGGCGAATAAGTCTGCGTTCTCTTGAAGGCAGGCTTTGAGTTGCTTCTTCACGATGTCAGGGAGGCTGGTCCCTATCTTTACTCCTCGCTGAGGATCTTCGCCGAGCAGGACGAGCTCGAAGTTGCCATTAGGGATATGGCGCATCGGGTGGGAGTTGTTGCTGGTCAAGGCGGATGAGCTGCTCAGGCCTGCTTGGTCCTCCTTCTGATAATCTTTGGCAAAGCGGCTGTCGAGGTCGATGGAGTCAACTTGTGGCAGTGGCTTGGTCTCCTCCGAGCTGCTGGGCAAGGCTGAGTTGCTGGACATCTTTGGCTTGGAAGTGATGGCGTTGAGTCCCTTGGAGGCTGCTTCGAAACATCTCTGCGCAGCTTCGATGTCCCCGTGTAATGTAGCGACCATACCTTTAGAAATGTAGTACTTCATTTTGAGATGGACGGTGGATGGCACAGCTACCAGCTCGGCCAAAGTTGGTCGTCCGAATATGTATTGATAGAGAGACGTGCAGTCAATTAGCAGGAACTAGACTTTAATGAATCTGGCTATCTCCGCAGATCCAAAGGTCACGATCAACTCGACGTACCCCCAGGGTTTCGTGACCGACCCATTGAAACCTTGGAGGTCGGAACCCACGTAGGAAGTAAGGTGCGATTCGTCCAGCTGGAGAGTCGAGAACAGTTGTGAGTACATAATATCAACCTGTAGCGAGCGATTTTGGACGCGGTTCTTAAGTGCTGGTCGCTCTCTGTGGTTTGAGCTTTGACTACAGGTCGATTCATTTTTTATCCTATTGTGAGCTGAATAAGGAAGGGAAATAGATGTCTCCAATTAACCCTGCTTTGCATACTGAGTTTAAACAGCGGTCTGTTAGGTTACGAATGCTATCAATGTGGGGGGGCCTTTGTACGGGTTATTTGTATTTTCGCCAATACTGTTTTCTTTCTTTTTTTAACCTGGGCAGAAGGTTTCTGGCGGGGAACAAGGATTAGGATGTTAGGACTGATGCTTTTGAATTACTGCTTTTGATTGATGGAGATATGGGATTTGGGTTTTTTGTTGATTGCGCTCGCTAAGATCTTTTCTTTCGATCTTATGCCTACGTATTCCCGTTTACCGAAACAGGGAAATCAGAGCGTTCGTAGTTCCTCCTATTCTATGGGAGGAAATGGGTGTTTTGGTGTCTTGTTCAAAGCCCAAGACGTGAAGCGAAAGGTGGTTTGTATCTTGTTCAAAGCCCAAGATGTGAAGCTGAAAGGTCTATTTGTGTCTTGTTCAAAGCCCAAGACGTGAAGCTGAAGGACCTCGGCTTTAGAGAGAATTTGTCATCTCTAAAGAGGGGAGAAGGAGAATTACTTTAACTGGGATACGCGGATCCGAGAAATGCCATAATTTCCAAAGAAAGGGTTTTAACCTGAAGGAGAAGACTTTAACTCAGTGTAGAGCAATGCCATCTTTCCTTAGGAATTTCTCATGCTAAAAGAGGGACAGTGGCGTGGATATAGATGATCCAGAGGCTTGCCGCTTACAGCGATTAGATGAAGGGAAAGGAGTTGTTGATGTTTATGTACTGTGAACGAGGCACAGCTTTGATGCTAAAAGGTTGATTGGATCAACCAGTGGTTTTCTTATACAAGGCCTAAGAGGAGGCTATTTTCCGCTAGGAAAATCATTAAACAAAGCCTAAGAGGAGGCTATTTTGTGTCTCGTACAAAGCCCGAGAGAGAGGCTAAAAGGTTTTGACTCGACGATGGAATCTTTTGGTATCTCGTATAAAGCTCGAGATGGAGGCTATTGTTTATTTGGCTCAATAAGAACCTTTTTGTATCTCGTATAAAGCCCGAGATGGAGGCGAAAAGGGTGATTAACTCAACGAGGGAGTCTCTTATATGTCTCGTACAAAGCCCGAGAGAGAGGCTGAATGTTGTTTGACTCTGCTGGGAGAATCATTGTACAAAGCCCAAGAGGAGGCTATGGTGACTGTTTCAGTTGAGTGACAGATCCAATATACTGATTTTAAAAGAGAAAATCAGTTCTTATATGAGCAACACTATACTCAAGGATTTGATTTAAGGATCAGGGATATTTCCTTCTCTTTGAGGAAACGGGAAATCCGAAGGGTATTGAGACTGTCCGTATCTACGGGTTTCCTTCCTATTCTTGAAGGGTGCTTGAGAATGTCTTTGAGACTCAAGGAAGTTAGACTGTCCGTGTCTATAATTTTATCTTTTTGTACTATGTTTTGAGAAACAGTAGTAGACTCTATGAAAGGACTGTTCTATGAGGATGACTAGGTTCTGTTCCTATACCTCTAGGAGGT
The DNA here is from genome assembly GCA_022829125.1 of Lathyrus tuberosus. Taxonomy (NCBI): domain Eukaryota; kingdom Viridiplantae; phylum Streptophyta; class Magnoliopsida; order Fabales; family Fabaceae; genus Lathyrus; species Lathyrus tuberosus. The sequence continues at coordinate 288,397 of JALAZF010000162.1, read as the reverse complement.
CGTCGGGACAATTTGTACGAAGCCCAAGAGGAGGCTGGAAACTTTTAAGAAGCCGACGGGTCCTTGTACGAAGCCCAAGAGGAGGCTTTCATTCCCGGAGGAAGAGATCATTATACGAAGCCTAAGAGGAGGCTGTGAATACTTCTAAGAAGCTGTATGGTCCTTATACGATGCCCAAGAGGAGGCGGGGTTGCTTTTAGGAAGCCTGTGGGTCCTTGAACAATGCCCAAGAGGAGGCCGATGCTTTTAAGAAGCCCGTGGGTCTATCATCTCCTTTCCATTAGGAGAGATAACTCTTTTAAAGATAAAAACCACTGGTAAACGTGCGAGGTTTACTATCCAGCGACTTTTAGCTTTTGAAGAGGGTTCCTTAGTTAAGGTCCAAGATTATGACCGTAGTGGGTACCCAAACCCCGAGACATTCAAGGCAAGCTATCCACAAGGAATAGATCAAGTTAGGAAAGTTCGAGAATTTGGAAGAAACTCAAAGATGCCATTCACGGAGAATACATTCATCTTGGGGAGTAGAGCTTCTTGACGATTCCTAAGGAGGACAGCCGAAGAGAAGACTGTATCTGGTGCTCCTATTGGGGATCTAGGCGTCTATTTCTATGAATAAATGAAACGGCGTCACCTAGTTCTAGACGTAGTTGCCGGGGAAACTCGAAATATCTATACTATTATTACACAGTAGATATGAGTTTATGAAAGGAGACTTACAGTGAGCAGCCCCACAATACAGTTTATAATATGAAAGCAGTAAACGAAAGCGATAACCACTTACTCGGTTGGAGTGCTTCCATGCTGTTTGGTTAGTTGTTCAACAAAGAAAGATTGAAAACAGCAGTATATTCAAAATCAAAGGAGAAAGTGCTTTGAAAAAGAAAGATTTGGGGCTTACAGCTCAAGGAGAGGCTCAGGGGTTTATCAGTGAGCGCACTGTTTGACTTTGTACAGCAGGACTTATACAAGTGACTGGGGCCCAAAATGGTTTTCTGTACAAAGGGATGGGTCTTACACTCTCTCAAGAGGCCCAAAAAGGTTTAAAGAAGAAAAAAAAGAGCGGGCCTTATAACACGAGGGTAGGCCCAGATGATTTTTCGGTTAAAAATTGTGATCGCGTCGAGGTTTTCTTTTAATGCAGAGGGACTTATACAATAAGTGAGGCCCAAAATGTTTTGGTTAAAAGGGGGATTGGGTCTTACACTCTAATAGAGGCCCAAAGTGTTTTGAATGGGTCTTATAGCTCAAGGAGAGGCCCAAATGATTTTTTATTTTTAAACGGGCGACGATCGCGCCGTTTACTTGTACAGAGGGACTTATAAAATGAGTGAGGCCCAAAAAGTTTTTGTACAAGGGGGGATGGGTCTTACACTCTCTCTAGAGGCCCAAAAAGGTTTAAGAAAAGGAATGGGTTTTACTACTCGAGGGTAGGCCCAATGGTTAATTTTGAAAAGGCGACGATCGCGCCGTTTATTTTTGACGGTATCGGGGCTTATACAATGAATGAGGCCCAAAAATGATTTGGTCAAAAAAGGATTGGGTCTTACACTCTATTAGAGGCCCAAAGTGTTTTGAAAATGATTTATGAGGGTTGAATTAATCCAAAACCCTAATTTGTTTTCAAAATGTATTTATTTGAATAAAAATTCAATTAAAATGATCAAAAATTGTTTAACACATGGAAAACAAATTGTGATCTTGGATTAATGCTTCAAAAATTAAGTATTGACCTACAAAATAATTAGAAAGCATTAAAAGTTGCAAAATCAATGTAGAAAAAATATTTAAAGTGCCAAAAACAATCAAAATATTAATTCTTTGCAAAAATATCAATTATATGAAATAAATAATATTTTTGGGATTTTTTGGGAAAATAAAATATTTTAACATTTTTGTGAATTATTAAAAAAAGAATCAACTCAAAATCATTAAAACTCAGAGAGAAATTAATTTTTGAATCAATTAAACAAAATCACAAAAATTCAAATATTTGAATATATGAAAAATGGCGCCAAGAACAGCTGAAGAACACACGCGTGTTCTTGGTTTCTCAGATTTGCATTTTCTATCCAATCTCCATGAATACGTAATCATATCATGCAATCCATATATCATTATGCTCGTCTCAACCTCACGATCATGTCTATGTACTTTAATTTCATTTAAATTAAACATACAACAAGAAATCACGAAGAGACCTCAAGAACCCTAATTTCTGCATGAAGGCTAGGATTTTTGATACACGATTCAAACAATGCAATTAATTGAGGGAAAACATTCCATGCATGATTATGAACATATGGCCAAATTATTGTGCGAGGAAATATGCATAGATTGAGAGATGACCAAGCATGTGCTTACCTCCAAGCCGTGACAGCAAGTTCAAAGTGATTTTTGATTTGGAGGTGTTACAGATGGGTGGTGATGATCTGAACAGCTTCCCTACACCCTATGGATTGTGTTTGGATGGTTGGACTTGATTGAAATTGGCTGGATCATTTTGTGGCACCTCAGCTGCACTTTGGTTAAAACCTTGAGCAACCAGCTGGTGATTTTGTGAAATTGATGTTTCAGAAGTAATCTAAGTGTTTGATCAGCTCATATGTGATGTATGTGAGGTGTGTGAGTGATTGGTTTGATTGGAATTGCTCTCAAACTCAAAACCCGATAGTGACTTGCCTTAGAAGGCAAAATTGGAGTGAAAGAAGAGATTTTGAGGAAAGCATCTGTTAGATGGCTTTGGTGTACTCAAACTGACCACAATTGAGCTCTATTTAAAGTAGAGCAAGTTTGTTTTGCAAGGAATAGTGCATGGTAGCTGGTAAGTAGGTTTGGCCAATGTTGGCAAATGAAAATCCAAGTCTCCTCTAGCCATTGACTAGAGGTTAGGGCACAGAGCTTTGGTTCCCTTGGTCTTGGATAAGTCTTGACTGATTTCAGATGAGAATGGCTCATTCCATGCCACCTTGATGGTTCCATTGAATGCCTCATTCCAAATTTGAAGTCTTGTCCCTATTTTGGCCATTCTAGGTTCAACATGCTATTTCTTGTTCCATGGACTTTGGAGGCTTGGCTCAGTGATTGTCCCCTTTAGATTCAATCCTCTGAGGTGTCCAAGTGGATAGGAGCAATTGAATTTGGCTGATTTTGGCAAATCGACCAAAGTTGCAAATTCTACCTTGCCTTGACAGATTTCAGCAAGGCAACTTGGCAATGTTGTATCTCATAGTGTAGGTTGAATTTGACAATGTTCTTGGATATTTTGGAAAGCTCTTACATGATACAACAACTGTTTGAACAAGTTTGGTTTTGATCTCTTTTGATTCCAAGTGAAAAATCCCCCTACATTTGGCAAAAAGTGAGGCAGAATCTGACTTAGTGAAAATTTCACTAAGTGTTGGAAAAAGTGACATTTTCACTTTTCAGCCACTTTGATCACTCCATAACTCAAACTCCTTAATGAATTGGAATGACTTGTAGTTGAAGTTTTTGTAGGTGATAATGAGGGCTACAAATCCATCTTTGGATGAGAAAAAATGGCCTTGTGGTTTAAGAGTTATGGTCCTTCAAAGTTGGTACCTTTGCCACTTTATTTTTAACTTAGAAAAATTTCTAAGTTTTATGGTTACCCCTTTTACAAGTTATCTCACTTTTCTTGATTTTTCTTGATGAATGATGATTCAAATCATACATTAACATCATTTTAGGGTTAAAAATCCATTTTGGTGAAAAATCTCAAAAAGTCAAAGTTGACTTTTGTGCACAGTTGACTTTTTATCAGATGAATTCCAAACTGTGCAATTCTTCAGGAAATCATGTCCTTGACCTAAATCAAACTTGATGGACATGTTCCATGGGTGTCATGGGGTATATTCAATCATGCATTAGGGTTTGGGAGCATGTCTTGGTCAAAAGTCAAAGTTACAGTTGACTTTTCTCTTAAAACCCTAATTGTGGTGCGGATGAAATTGAGACTTGTTGCTCAAGCTTCTTGGATTAATCCATTGTTCCAAATGGATCAATATGGTATATTAGAGACCCTCAAATCATGTCTTGATGTCTTGGCTCATGGTTTGTCCCAAAAGTCAACTTAGGGGTGAATTACGTCAAGAAACCCTAATTCCTAATTTTTTATGAATGCATCCCCTGAGGCAAAATTGACTTGATGCATGGGTTCATGAGGTTCCATGAAGTATATTAGGTTATGTTTTGGATCATTGCCTTGTGCCCAGATGAAAATTTCCATCTGGAGGCCCTGGGTGATCAAAACCCTAATTTGGTGACACTGGCGATCTTGAGGCTTGATCCACCTAGAAAGGAGCAACCTTGTGCTTAATCCTTGAAGTGGGAGTCCTTTTGATCCTATGAGGATATTTGAGAGACTAGACAAGTTGAAGATCATGTCATTCCTTGATTGATCCTTTGTCTAAGCATTCAGAGAGGGCTTGAAACCCTAATTTTGATTGTATTGGATGCTCACCCATCTTTGGGGAGACTGATGAAGCATGATGGTTCATCCATATTGTGATGATGATTTTCACAATGATGGGAAATCTAAGTGGTCAAAATTTGGGGTATTACAGATGCCCCTATTTAATCTTCTTGGACCCGAAGGTGTGAATGACGAAGGTATTCGGGCATTCGGGGTGCAAGAGGATTAAATATCGGAATACCCGAAATTTTGATGGTGTCCATGAATGGCGGATCGCATTCATCTTGTTTAACTAAGCAATGATGCTTAAAAAAGGTAAACTTCCCCTCGATCCTGGCTTCCTACCAAGGAACTTGTCTTAGTTTCTGATTTAAACTTCCCCTCGATCCTGGCTTCCTACCAAGGAACTGGTCTAAGTTTCTGATTTAAACTTCCCCCCGATCCTGGCTTCCTACCAAGGAACTGGTCTAAGTTTCTGATTTAAACTTCCCCTCGATCCTGGCTTCCTACCAAGGAACTGGTCTAAGTTTCTGATTTAAACTTCCCCTCGATCCTGGCTTCCTACCAAGGAACTGGTCTTACTTTCTTTTTTCAATAAACTTTACTGACAAGGGACGCTATTCATAGCGGCTTTCCTTCAAACTTATCGCCGAATTTTCCTGGGGAGATGCCATTTGAGTGGAAAAAGTTTTGATGTCAGACTTGCTGGGGGAACCCAATCGTCTGAGTTGTAGAGGTGCACAAACTTCTCTATTTTGGAGACGCCATTTGTCGACTCTACTGGGGGAAAGCGAGTATCTTGAGAGACTGTTTCCACTTGGGATCTTTCATCATACTTTTCTCGGGATCTTCCCGGAGAAACGCCGTATGATGGGGTCCAATTTTGAGGTGCCGATGACCTTTTCATCAGTGGTTTTTTTCGGAGCAAAACTGGCGTGCTGCCGAATCTCTGATCACGAGGCTTTCTCTGTGGATTTTCCTTAATCCGGGAAAGCAAGGATATCATCTTCAATGGCGAAGAGTGATGTTTATTGAAAGTTTTCTCTGGCTTTTCAGAAGTTCAAGTTATCAAAGTGGCCAAGTGCCAACTCTGATCTAAAGATACACTGGTGGCGAGATTGTGCAGACGCAACACTTCCTGACGAGGAAAGAACTGACAAACTCGATTGAGAAAACTGTTTATCACTAGGGGACAAGACCGGCTAGAGTGATAACGATGCAATATGAAATGTAAATGCAAATCAAAAATGCATGAAGTACGTATGTATATGCTGACAAAACAGAAGCGACATACAGACTAATGGATGAACACAATTGGATACTCGGCCATCGCGGGGCGAAGAAGTACCGTTGGTTCAAAATAGGAATTCCACCTTGCTTAGGAGAGATAGTCCCGTTGGGAGCTATGTTGATCGGGCTTAGGAGATGAGAACTCGGCCGAGGATGTCAGACGAAACAAGGTCTCTGACATTATTGATCCTTCATTTAGGAGTACTGGCTTAGAAGGAGTACTTTGATTCTGCACTTTGAAGTTCGCTTGCTTCGGGAGAAGCGATCGATGTTCTTCTGATGTTCAACAGTCAAAAGAAATGCCATCTTTAATTTAAAAGCAGAAAAAGTTTAACAAGTAAATTTATTTTTGTTTTATTTCAAGAATCGCTGATTAAGTTTAAACAACGTCGTTCTGTAAAGCTAAAACAAGTAAAGAATTACAAACAAAAGCACAAGGGCTCAAATTTTATTGATACGATGGAGATCAGCCAAGCGCGTGATTCCAAAGAGTATATACAAAGTTAGAAAATGGTAATTTACAGGGAAAAGGGCTACGTTGAAACATAACGACCACTATCCTTCTACCAACTTTGAGTTCGGGACATCCTGAGCTTCTGTCGAAGATGACCTTGACTGGAGTTTTCCTCCGATGGATGGTGTAACTGCTGCTGAGGGACTTGCCTCTGTTGAACATAGTTACTTGCCATTGTCCCTAACTTTTGCCTGGATTGTACTATAAGATTTCCAATCCATCGGGATGATTTATTCTTCATGTCTCTAACTTTTGCCTGGACCGCCCTTTCGGGTTTTCAATCCATCGAGACGTTTTTTTTTTAGTTTAGGCAAAGTATTTCTTGACTACATCAACATTCGTGGGGTAGGCAAATTCCTCTCCGTCCATGGTTGCAAGTCTCAAGGCGCCGCCTGAGAAAGCTTTCGTGACCACATAGGGGCCATCATAATTTGGGGTCCATTTGCCCCGAGAATCAGTGAGAAATGATTGTATCTTCTTGAGCACAAGGTCTCCTTTTCTGAAGATACGAGGTCGGACCTTTTTGTCGAACGCCCTTTTCATTCTCTGTTGATACAACTGACCGTGGCATAGTGCCGTGATTCGCTTCTCTTCGATCAGGTTCAGTTCGTCGTGTTGACTTTGACACCATTCAGCTTCGGTGAGCTTAGCTTCCATCAATACCCGGATTGATGGGATCTCTACTTCTATGGGGAGCACTGCTTCCATGCCATATACTAGAAAGAAAGGGGTTGCACCTGTTGAAGTGCGGACAGATGTGCGATAACCGTGAAGAGCAAAGGGTAGCATCTCATGCCAATCTTTGTAGGTTACAACCATCTTTTGAACGATCTTCTTGATGTTCTTGTTAGCCGCTTCTACCGCTCCGTTCATCTTGGGTCGGTAGGAAGATGAGTTATGGTGTTCAATCTTGAACTCTGCGCACAGCTCTTTCATCATCTTATTGTTCAAGTTAGATCCATTATCAGTAATGATCTCGCTTGGAACATCATAACGGCAGATGATATTGTTTTTGATAAATCGGACCACCACTTGTCGGGTTACATTGGCGAATGACGCTGCTTCGACCCACTTGGTGAAATAGTCAATGGCTACCAGGATGAACCGATGTCCGTTTGAAGCCTTGGGCTCAATCATACCAATCATGTCGATTCCCCATATGGAAAAAGGCCACGGGGAAGAAAGAACTTTGAGATGTGATGGCGGTACATGAATTTTGTCGGAGTATATCTGACACTTGTGAAACCTCCTCATGTACTTGTAGCAGTCGGATTCCATGGTCAACCAATAATACCCGGCCCTGAGAATTTTTCTCGCCATTGTGTGTCCGTTGGCATGAGTGCCAAAGGACCCTTCATGAATTTCTTTCATGAGCATGTATGTTTCTGGTCTGTCGACGCATCGGAGCAAGACCATGTCAAGATTTCTCTTATAAAGAGTGTCACCGCTCAAAAAGAAGTTTCCAGCCAATCTTCTGAGGGTTTTCCTGTCTTTTCTGAATGCCCCAGATGGGTACTCCTGTTTCTGAAGGAATCATTTGATATCGTGATACCAAGGTCTGTCGTCTATGACTACTTCAACCGCGAAGATGTAAGCGGGCCGTTCAAGGCGTATGATGTCAATCTTAGGTATGTCATTCCATCGACCTACACTAATCATGGAAGAGAGAGTGGCCAATGAATCAGCCATGTGATTCTCATCACGAGGGATGTGATGAAAGTCGACTCTGTTGAAGAAGGGTAACAACCTCCTTGCATAGTCTTTGTAAGGAATCAATCCTGATTGGTATGTGTTCCAATCTCCTTTTATCTGATTGATAACCAGGGCTGAATCGCCGTATACGTCCAAGTTTTTTATCCTTAAATCAATCGCTTCTTCGAGACCCATGATACAAGCTTCGTATTCGGCCTCGTTGTTAGTACATTTGAACGTAAGTCTAGCAGTGAAAGGAATGTGGGAATCCTGAGGGGTAACAATGATTGCCCCAATTCCGTTTCCATAATGATTGACTGCTTCATCAAAGATAAGTCCCCACTGGGAACCTGGTTCTGGCCCTTCACTGGGTAGCGGTTCATCGCAATCTTTCATCTTTAGATACATGACATCTTCGTCTGGGAAGTCAAACCCGATTGATTCTTGATCGTCAATCAGTTGATGAGCCAAATGATCGGCTAAAATACTTCCTTTAACGGCTTTCTGAGCATGGTACTCTATGTCATATTCTGATAGTAACATCTGCCAACGGGCAATCCTTCCCGTGAGAGCAGGTTTTTCGAAAACGTACTTGATTGGATCCATTTCGGAGACCAACCAAGTAGTGTGACGAATCATGTACTGGCGAAGACGTTTGGTTGCCCAAGCCAAAGCGCAACAAGTTTTCTCAAGCATCGTGTACCGAGTTTCGCAGTCGGTGAATTTCTTGCTTAGATAGTAGATGGCAGACTCTTTCCTTTTAGTTTCGTCTTGTTGGCCAAGTACACGTCCCATTGAGTCCTCTAGGACTGTGAGGTAAATGATCAGTGGTCTTCCTTCCACTGGAGGTGATACAATCGGAGGATTCAACAGATATTCCTTGATATTGTTGAAGGCGATTTGGCAATCTTCTGACCAAACGCAATCCTGGTTCTTTTTGAGTAACTTGAAGATCGGCGCGCATGTCGCGGTCATGAGGAATATGAATCTGGAGATGTAGTTCAAACGTCCCAGGAATCCTCTGACTTGTTTTTCAGTTTTCGGAGAAGGCATTTCTTGAATGGCCTTGACCTTGTCAGGATCAACTTCAATTCCTTTCTGGCTAACAATGAACCCTAAGAGTTTCCCTGAACGGACACCGAAGGTGCACTTGTTAGGATTCAAGCGGAGCTTGAATTTTCTTAGACGTTCGAACAATTTTGACAGATGTTCAACGTGCTCACTCTCTGTTTTTGATTTTGCAATCAAATCATCGACATATACCTCGATTTCTTTGTGTATCATGTCATGAAACAGAGTAGTCATGGCCCTTTGATAGGTTGCCCCGGCATTCTTCAAACCGAACGGCATTACCTTGTAACAAAAGGTACCCCATGGGGTAATGAACGAAGTTTTCTCCATGTCTTTCGGCGCCATTTTGATCTGGTTATAGCCCGAGAATCCATCCATGAAGGAGAAAACTTTGAACTTTGATGTGCTGTCAACCAGCATGTCGATGTGTGGTAAAGGAAAGTCGTCCTTTCGACTTGCCTTCTTCAGATCTCTGTAATCAACACACATTCTGACTTTTCCGTCCTTTTTGGGAACGGGTACGATGTTGGCTAACCATTGAGGATATTCAGATGTAGCGAGGAAACCCGCGTCGATCTGTTTCTGCACCTCCTCCTTGATTTTGATGGCCATGTCCGGGTGAGTGCGTCTCAACCTTTGCTTTACTGGCGGACATTCCGATCTTAACGGTAAATGATGTTCCACGATGCTGGTATCCAACCCTGGCATATCCTGATAGGACCAAGCGAACACATCGGGGAATTCTTTGAGAAGCTTTATCAGATCTTCTCTGGTAGTCGGACTGAGCAATGCCCCAATCCTGATTTCTTTTCTCTCTTGCTCTGAACCCAAGTTTACCGTTTCCAACGGTTCTTTGTGAGGTTCAATGGACCTTTCCTCTTGTCTGAGTAGTCGGGAGATCTCTTCTGGAATTTCGTTGTCAACTTCTTCTTCAGCCTCGAATACCGGGAACTCAAAGTTGGGAGAAGGCATCGGATCGTATGTTTCAACTGGGTTTAAAACAAGCAATCTGCATGACGTGATGATTCGTGTTTAGAAGAGATAGAGAAAATGCAAGTGTGTGCAGTGTATTTATTTTACTGCTTGCTTTTATTTTTGAATTGTTTTTTAGGATTACCATTTTCTGAAAAAGCAAAAAGAGAAAACAGTAATTAATGCAGAAATTACAGAACGACGTTATTTTATTAATGAAAAAGTCGAATCTTGAAACTACAGCCCTATAAAACAAAACTCTGTCGCTTTGGGCAAAGCAAAGAGGGAAATTTACAGAAAGCGAGCCCTATCAAAACATCCGTTTCATCTGGGCAGGGTGAAAGGTTAAAGATGGCAATTACTTTGACTGACGGACGACCTTCGGAACCTCGACGGCAACCCATTGGCGGCGAACTCCTCGGTGAATCACAAAGTCTGGCACCTTCCTTGATTTGTCTTCAGAAATGACGCTGATTTCTGGTGGAGTAGGATCATTGGAATCTGTTTCCCAGACAGAATTGTCGTAGGAGGATTCCTCTGTTGTATTTTGCATAGCATTGGTGCTCTCAGCCGTATCTCCCCATCCAGTTGACTGGATATCTTCGAGCCTGATACGAGAGCTTTCGGGAGCGGTGTACTTGACCATATAGTCGTATTTTCCACTCGGTTGTCCTAGAGTGTCCCAAACTTCTTTAGAACAGGAGAAGTCATCCCTCTCGATGACGTTGACCTCAGGAAAAGCATAGTTGATGAATTCTAGTCCTGCAAACGTTGCGAATCCATCTTCATGTTGAGTAGTTTCTGAATGACCTGAGTGTTGATCCCATGACATGGTGGGGATACAGGTATTCTGTTCAATGACGCTCAGCTGAGTTTCATTGTTCGGCTGACTCTCTTGCCCCAAGTTTCCTGGGTAAGGCTGCCACATTGGCAGACCATCCATCGGGCCATAGTAGGTAGAGTCAACGTTGTCTTTCATCGGAGTGTCTTCCTCTAATGAATTTGGCGGAGCACGGCATTCTTCCGGATCACAATCTCCGTAGATCATTTCGACATCTGATCTTGGTATAAATCTCGGACTTTCTGTAGGAAAGCAAAAAGGCATAGGCACCTCTTCCTGAGACATATAGCCGTCCTTGTTAAGGTAGGACTTCCATTCTTCATCTGTGTCAGAGGGATCTTCCTCATTGATAACATGAACTGTCTGAGACACTGGGTGAAGAAAACCTCCACTGTGGAAGAAGTTTTGAAGGGGATGAAGACTTTCATCGTTGACAGCTGTCTGGGTACATGTTGCAGAAAAAACAAGACCCTTCTTTGTTTTATTGTCAGTAGGAATGACAAGCCGTCCCCATCCTGTCGTATCGGTACTCTCGACCGCTTTGATAGCATCTTTATATGAAGAAATTGAAGTCCCTTCTTTGAACTGATTGTCCTTGCTCACCGATAGCGCTTGGAACTGAGTTCCAATAACCTCCTCGGGTTCCACACAAGTAGATGATGATAAGTTGCTCACAAGCAAGGCTTGTTCCCCACAAACCGTGACAAGTTGATCGTTCTTGACGAACTTTAGCTTTTGGTGGAGGGTTGAAGTAACCGCTCCAGCCTGATGTATCCAAGGTCTTCCTAATAAACAACTGTATGTTGCCCGGATGTCCATGACCTGGAAAGTGATTTGGAAAGTGTGAGGACCAATAGTTATGGGAAGATCAACTTTGCCGATAACTGTTTTTCTTGATCCGTCGAATGCTTTGACGACAACCTCGCTGACTCTCATCGGAGGGCCCTTGAATGATAATTGCATCAAAGTGGACTTCGGCATAACATTTAGGGCTGACCCTGTGTCTACCAGTACGTTGGCTAAAGCATCGCCCTGGCAGTTAACTGTAATGTTGAGCGCCATGTTATGACGGCGACCCTCTTCGGGTAATTCCTCGTCACTAAATCCCAAATTATTGCAGGAAGTGATATTAGAGACAATGATATCGAACTGTCTGATTGTTACATCCTGTTCCACAAAGGCTTGCTCCAAGACTTTCTGTAGAGCCTCTCTGTGTGCTTCTGAACTGAGTAACAGTGATAATACTGAGATCTTTGAAGGAGTCTGTAACAGTTGATCAACAATGTTATATTCACTCCTGTGGATGAGCTTCAGCATCTCATCTTTGTCTTTTGAAAAGTCGGGATTACTAGATTGACCGACTGGCGGATCAGGAATTCCTGCCTAAAGTTCCTTTTCTTTCTTGGATTCTCCAACCCCTCGGTTGAAGATTCGACCGCTCCGTGTTACACGACTGATGTCTGCAATATTCACGACGGAGGGTAATGGAATTTCCTTTCCATTCTCGATTATTGTTGCACTGTATTTGTAAGGGATTGCCTTAGCTGATTCATACGGTAGTGGCCCCGACAGATAGATGACTATGGGAGCCTTGTGATGACTAGAGATTGTGACAACATCCTCAACTTGATCGGCAAGGTAGTTCGGCGTTCAGTTGATGGGTCCAGAACCTGGATATGGATGAATTTCTCCATGATCGACCTGACCCTGAAGAGCTGCTCTTACAAGGTAACACCCTTGGTTACTTTCTGAACAGATGCTACAACTGTCATAGTCGTGTGGTGGCACCTGGCCACGCCCACTTTGAATACAATGTAACCTCACTAGGTTACCTTCCATTGATCGGACATCCTGACTTTGACGACAAGTAGGATTCCTGTTATTGATACTAATCTGCTGAGTATCTTCGTCCATATAGATTGGCATCCACCAGTGATTTAACAAGTGCTGAAGTGCCTCCTGGACAAGGGTACAACCTCGATCGTTTTTGCAACCTGCTTTACAGTTTTGATAATCGTGTGATATTAAGAATCCGAGTCGGACCTGCTCAGCATGTAACTCTACCAGATTGGTATTCATCACGCGGATGTCAAAGATCTGAACCATGTTGATTTGATAGGAGTTCCTATCATGGTAGTCTTGGATCCATCCAAGATCCATCTGACGCTGGAGGGCCTCTTGTATGAAAGAGCATCCCTGTTTGTTTACCGAGCAAATCATACAAGAACTGTAATCGTGCCGCGGCAGATTGTGATACTGGCTTTGCCTTGAGTGTATCGCCACCAAGTTAACATTCATCGCACGGATGTCGTTGTTTTGAATGACGTTGGAATTCGTGTAAACCATGTTACCTCCACGAACTCGGTGCTCTTGGATCCATCCAAGATCCATTTGTTCCTGTAGAGCAGCTTGCACCACAGAACATCCCTGGTTGTCTTTAGAGCAGATATCACACAGGTGATAATTATGAGGTGGCACATGGCCATATCCACTCTGTCTAGAATGCATCTTGACCAGATTGGTCCCCAATAAGAGTACATCGTGAATTTGATAGACATTGTTAATCTCTTTCTCAATCAGATTGACTGCAGCTTTCTCATGTTGAGGCAGCGGGTTCGTAAGAACATTAGGATTCGTATCTTTGAAAGATAAGAGCCCGCTCCTAACAAGCTTTTGCACGTCGGATTTGAAATTGAGACAAGTCTCAATGTTATGCCCTGAACCTCCTTGATGATAAGGGCATGTTTGATCCGTTTTAAACCAAAAAGGAGGATTTTCCGGAACTGAAAGGGGAGACTTAGTCTGAATGTACCCCTTAGCCAGCAGTAACGGAAATAGCTTTGCGTACGTTACGGGTATAGGATCAAATCCTGATGGTCGTATTGTACGATTGTTGTTATATGGAGGACGAGCCTGCTAAAGAGGCTGTTGTGTCCTTTGTTGGTCAGGTTGGCTCTGCGCAACCTGAGGTTGATACATAGGAACAGGCGCGGGGCCGATAGCAGGAGTAACAGCTGCTACTGGCTGATAACGTCGCCTTTGCTTTCCGAGAGAGATATTCCCAATATCTTGCTCTTTTTTCTTAGGGAGAGTACTACCGTATTTTTTAATACCGCTCGTTGATCCAGTGTCTTTTACCAAACGTCCTTCTCGGACGGCTTCTTCAAGACGTACACCCATGCCGACCATTTCGGTGAAATCACTGGGTGCACTGGCAATCATTCGGTCATAGTAAAATGAGCTTAAGGTCTTTAAGAAGATATTTGTCATCTCTTTTTCCTCAAGAGGTGGACAAATTTGAGCGGCAATTTCACGCCACCTTTGAGCATACTCCTTAAAGGTTTCCTTGTCCTTTTGCGACATTGATCTGAGTTGATCTCTGTCGGGTGCCATGTCCAAATTGTATTTGAATTGTTGGACGAAGGCAGTACCAAGATCTCTGAATGTACTGATCGTAGTATGGTTTAAACCCATGTACCATTTGAGTGCGGCACCGGTTAAACTATCCTGGAAGTAGTGAATCAGCAGGTCCTGATTCTCCGTCTGAGCTGACATCCGCCGAGCGTACATCACCAGATGGCTCTGAGGGCAAGAGTTACCCTTGTATTTTTCAAAGTCGGGCACTTGGAACTTGTGCAGGACTTTTACATTTGGGACCAAGCAGAGGTCTGCGGCGTCTTTTCCAAATAGATCCTGACCGCGAATGGCTTGCAGCTCTTTCTGCATTTCCAAGAATTGCTCCTAGAATTCATCCATTCTGTCAAACATAGTTTCCTTCTTACCAGAAGGTGTTGGTGGAATCTGTCCTTCCGGGACAGTGTGCACCACAAGGGGTGGTACCGTGACTACGGCAGTAAGTCTTGGCGCCTCCCGAAGTTTGTAACCTTCAGGAGTCTTGAGTATTCCCCTGGCATCTTCGCTTTCCCGAAGTTTGTAACCTTCAGGCCCAGCGGCTTCTGTTGCGATTCCCTGATCTTCAGTGATCGGCGGAACATATCCTTCCGGGATATAGTTAACAGGCATGCCCCAAGGACGATCTTTTGGCATCTGATACCTAGGATCATACTTTTCTATGATGTGCGTTAAGGTGATCTCTGAGATCGCAGTTCTTTGTAGCTGAGCTTCTGCCATGGCTTGCATGTCGTTACGAAGCTTTCTCATATCCTCTCTCAGAGTGTCGATCTCTCCTTTCAACTCTCTATTTTCTTCCTCAAGATCATCCATCTTTTTCTGACGATTGGCCCGAGTATTATAGGAATGAGACAGTTTAACTCTAGAATCGAGACACAAACGTGAGATTCGTAGGTAAGGAGAATACGCGATGTGAGAATGATGAATGCAATGATTATATTAATTATTTTTAGGTTTAATTAAAATAAACTTCGACAATTAGATTGCAAATATCAAACAGTGGGGAAACCCCTTTTTATTGAATTCCAAAGGATTACAGAAATGGAAATACAGTAGATTACAAAGTGCAGAAACAGAAACCTAAACTAATGGGTCCCGAGTCCTCTTCTTTGACCGGGGCGCTTGGGCCATTGTCGTGTTGTCATTCTTTTGCCAGGTGAAAGGAGCGAGCAAATTCCTTTGGTCATCTTGATTCTCTACAGCATGCTGCTCCAAAATTTCAATCAGAGCATGTTTCTCTTTTAGTAGTTGCTGTATTTGGATACACCCTACGTCGAGGGTGCGGTACTTGTTCTTTCAAGATCTTCTTTCCTGAAGCCTTTTGAACTTTGTTGAGAGTAACCTGAAGCCTTTCAGTTTCCGTCATGAAGTACATGACAATTTCCCTCGGCGGAAGAATTCCGTAACGAGGATAAGGCATCTTTAGCTTGAGAGCTCTAGTTTGTACCCAATGGAGATAAGGCTCCACCGAGACACAGTCCGATTTTCCCAGAGACTCTCGTCCTTTCTTATGAACATGTTTCCAAGCTTGCACTATTTCCATCTTCAGTGCTCTGTCACTTTCTCCTTCTTTGAAGAAAAGACCTTCCAGATGAACACCCAGTGGGATGTGTCTCATCGGGTATCCAAATTGACGAAGAACTAATATCGGATGATAGTTGATTCCTCCTTTAGTTCCTATGAGGGGTACGCTGGGGAAGTTTCCACAACGGTCAATGATTCTGATTCCCTCATAAATCCTATTACACCAATCTATATCAGAGTTGGTGAGGGACATGATCTTCTGCGACCAACGTAAGACACTCTTGCAATCCCAAAAAGTAGCAGACTTGGGCAAGTGAGAGATAAACCATTTATAAAGCAGAGGTACATAGCATGTGATCTCCCCTCCGCTGTACAAATTTCCCAAGTGTACAGAATGATACGCATCTGCAAGCAAAGTCGGCACAGGGTTTCCAATGAGAAAAACCTTAATAGCGTTGATATCGACGAAGTTATTGATGTTGGGAAACAAAAATAACCCGTAGGTGAGCAAGACAAAGATGCTTTCAAAAGCAGTCATGTTCCCTATACTAGCAAAGTACAGAGCTTTCTTGGTCAGGAACTGGGCTGGCAAACCTTGGGTGCCACCCTTAGTGGTCATGTGAGTCTTGACCTCAGACTCGTCCAAATGAATTGCTATTGCAATAGTCTGATTCTTTGGAATTTCTTCCAGTCCAGAAAATGGAGCTCGATCAGTGATATGTAAATCAGTCAGATGAGAATACTCCTCCAGCGTTGGTGATAGCTGGTAATCCGGGAATGTGAAACAGTGATAAACCGGATCGTAGAACTGAATGAGCGCGTCCATGATTCCCTAAATCACATGGACTCTTAACAGTGGTAGCAAACCACCGTGCTTGGCTCTGAAAGCCTCTGGGTTAACGATCATCCTCGCTAACTTTCTCAAATCCCTTAGTTTTGGAACCTTGAAGGTATACTGGTGAGTTCTCCTTCTACCGAAATCCATTAATGCAATCTTTTTCTCTGATATTTGCAATCATAGTCTTAGTTTAATTTGAAAAACAGAGAGACTAGAAGAGAAATTTTTTGAATGTTTTAATAAACACGAATAGCAATTAGGAAAAGCAGTATATATATTTGTCCTAATCATCCTAGACTTATAAAGCTACGATTCTTAAGTTCCTGACAGAAATGGGTTCCCCGGCGGAAGCCCCAATCTGTGGTTCCCGGCCTAAGAGATGGACCAGCATAGGTCAATCTTTCTCTTCGGTAGAGTTCCCATTTTCCGTAGAAAACGGGGATGATGCCCTAAGGCAGAAAAGGAGACTCCCCAGCAGAGTCGCCATTTTACAAGGAAACAGACAGAAAGAAAAACAAGGGCCCCACGGTGGGTGCCACTTTTCTGTAGCGAGCGATTTTGGACGCGGTTCTTAAGCGCTGGTCGCTCTCTGCGGTTTGAGCTTAAAACTACAGGTCGATTCATTTTTTATCTTATTGTGAGCTGAATAAGGAAGCGAAATAGATGTCTCCAATTAACCCTGCTTGCATACTGAGTTTAAACAGCGGTCTGTTAGGTTACGGATGCTATCAATGTGGGGGGCCTTTGTACTGGTTATTTGTATTTTCGCCAATACTGTTTTCTTTCTTTTTTATCTGGGTAGAAGGTTTCTGGCGGGGAACAAGGATTAGGATGTTAGGACTGGTGCTTTTGAATTAATGCTTTTGATTGCCGAAGATATGGGATTTGGGTTTTTTGTTGATTGCGCTCGCTAAGATCTTTTCTTTCGATCTTATGCCTACGTATTCCCGTTTACCGAAACAGGGAAATCAGAGCGTTCGTAGTTCCTCCTATTCTATGGGAGGAAATTGGTTTTTGGTGTCTTGTTCAAAGCCCAAGACGTGAAGCGAAAGGTGGTTTGTATCTTGTTCAAAGCCCAAGATGTGAAGCTGAAAGGTCTATTTGTGTCTTGTTCAAAGCCCAAGACGTGAAGCTGAAAGACCTCGAATTTAGAGAGAATTTGTCATCTCTAAAGAGGGAGAAGGAGAATTACTTTAACTGGGATACGCGGATCCGAGCAATGCCATAATTTCCGAAGAAAGGGTTTTAACCTGAAGGAGAAGACTTTAACTCAGTGTAGAGCAATGCCATCTTTCCTTAGGAATTTCTCATGCTAAAAGAGGGACAGTGGCATGGATATAGATGATCCAGAGGCTTGCCGCTTACAGCGATTAGATGAAGGGAAAGGAGTTGTTGATGTTTGTGTACTGCGAACGAGGCACAACTTTGATGCTAAAAGGTCGATTGGATCAACCAGTGGTTTTTTTTATACAAAGCCTAAGAGGAGGCTAATTTCCGCTAGGAAAATCATTATACAAAGCCTAAGAGGAGGATATTTTGTGTCTCGTACAAAGCCCGAGAGAGAGGCTAAAATTTTTTGACCTAGTGGGGCATATCGTTATACAAAGCCTAAGAGGAGGCTAGCAAAGAGTTGACTCAGTTGGAGAATCTTTTATACTCAGTAAGAGAGTGTTTTTGTATCTCGTACAAAGCCCGAGAGAGAGGCGAAAAGGTTGTTTTGACTCTACTGGGGAGAATTTTGGTATCTCGTACGAAGCCCGAGATGGAGGCTATTGTAACTGTTTCAGTTGAGTGACAGATCCAATATACTGATTTAAAAGAGAAAATCAGTTCTTATATGAGTAACACTGTACACAGGGATTTAATTTGAGGATCAGGGATATTTCCTTCTCTTTGAGGAAACGGGAAATCCAAAGGGTATTGAGACTATCCGAGTCTGCGGGTTTCCGAAGGGTGCTTGAGAATGTCTTTGAGACTCAAGGAAGTTAGACTGTCCGTGTCTAGAGTTTTATCTTTTGTACTATGCTTCGAGAAACAGTAGTAGACTTTATGAAAGGACTGTTCTATGAGGATGACTAGGTTCTGTTCCTATACCTCTAGGAGGTCGTCGGGACAATTTGTACGAAGCCCAAGAGGAGGCTGGAAACTTTTAAGAAGCCGACGGGTCCTTGTACGAAGCCCAAGAGGAGGCTATCATTCCCGGAGTAAGAGATCATTATACGAAGCCTAAGAGGAGGCTGTGAATACTTCTAAGAAGTCGTAGTGTCCTTGAATAATGCCCAAGAGGAGGCGGGGTTGCTTTTAGGAAGCCTGTGGGTCCTTGTATAATGCCCAAGAGGAGGCCGATGCTTTTAAGAAGCCCGTGGGTCTATCATCTTTTTTCCATTAGGAGAGATAACTCTTTTAAAGATGAAAACCACTGGTAAACGTGCGAGGTTTACTATCCAGCGACTTGTAACCTTTAAAGAGGGTTCCTTAGTTAAGGTCCAAGATTATGACCGTAGTGGGTACCCAAACCCCGAGACATTCAAGGAAAGCTATCCACAAGGAATAGATCAAGTCAGGAAAGTTCGAGAATTGGGAAGAAACTCAAAGATGCCATTCACGGAGAATACATTCATCTTGGGGAGTAGAGCTTCTTGACGATTCCTAAGGAGGACAGCCGAAGAGAAGACTGTATCTGGTGCTCCTATTGGGGATCTAGGCGTCTATTTCTACGAATAAGTGAAACGGCGTCACCTAGTTCTAGACGTAGTTGCCGGGGAAACTCGAAATATCTATACTATTATTGCACAGTAGATATGAGTTTATGAAAGGAGACTTACAGTGAGCAGCCCCACAATACAGTTATAATATGAAAGCAATAAATGAAAGCGATAACCACTTACTCGGTTGTAGTGCTTCCATGCTGTTTGGTTAGTTGTTCAACAAAGAAAGATTAAAAACAACAGTATATTCAAAATTAAAGGAGAAAGTGCTTTGAAAAAGAAAGATTTGGGGCTTACAGCTCAAGGAGAGGCCCAGGGTTTTATCAGTGAGCGCACTGTTTGAATTTGTACAGAGGGACTTATACAAATGACTGGGGCCCAAAAAGGTTTTCTGTACAAAGGGATGGGTCTTACACTCTCTCAAGAGGCCCAAAAAGGTTTAAAGAAAAGAAAGGGGCTTATAACACGAGGGTAGGCCCAAATGATTTTTCGTTTAAAAATGGCAATCGCGCCGAGGTTTTCTTTTAACGCAGAGGGACTTATACAATAAGTGAGGCCCAAAATGTTTTTGGTTAAAAGGGGGATTGGGTCTTACACTCTATTAGAGGCCCAAAGTGTTTTAAAGAAAAAGAAATGGGTCTTACTACTCGAGGGTAGGCCCAGATGGTTTTTTATTTTTTAAACGGGCGACGATCGTGCCGTTTACTTGTACAGAGGGACTTATACAATGAGTGAGGCCCAAAAAGTTTTTGTACAAGGGGGGATGGGTCTTACACTCTCTCAAGAGGCCCAAAGAGTTTTGAAGAAAAATAAATGGGTCTTACTACTCGAGGGTAGGCCCAGATGATTTTTGAAAAGGCGACGATCGCGCCGTTTAAACAAAATACCGTATGAGCTTTTAAAAGGGAGGAAGCCCAACGTATCTCACCTTCACATTTTTTGTTGTAAGTGTTTTGTGTTGAATAATGGTAAAGAGACACTTGGTGTTGGGTACGATTTTTGTCGGTGACGCGACCACCTTATCGCCATGGGTTTCTCCTCATCGCAATGGTAGGAGTGTGGTGCTACTTTCTGATTTCTTATTTATCCTGTGAAGCTGGAAAGGAAAGGGAAGCTATCTAAAACTAACCTTGCACACAAATGTTTAACTGAACAAATGTTTAAAGAGATTGGGGAGTTCGGGGTCAGGTTATACAATAGGGAGTTGTCAATTACCCATTCTATATGTGGTTATCCACAGGTTGTTAGCAAATTTCCTTACTGCTTTCTACTTACTGGTGTTTGTTTGTCGTGGGTTGGGAAAGTTTCTCCTTTGAGAGTGTTTAAGAGAGAGAGTTTTTGTTGATTTCGATTTTTCCGATGTTTTTGGTAAGGTACTGGACCTACGGTTTTTTATTAGTGTGTGAAGGTACTGGACCTAAAGTTTTTGATTGGTGAGCTCGCTAAGATTTTGCAATCTTATGCCTATGTATTCCTGTTAAAGAAAACAGGGAAATCAGAGTAATCGTAGTTATGGGAGGAAAAAGATGATGTTTTGGTGTCTTGTTCAAAGCCCAAGATTGAAGCTAAATGTTATTTGTGTCTTGTTCAAAGCCCAAGATTGAAGCTAAAGGTTTGACTGAGAGAGAATTTGTTATCTCTAAAGGGAGACATCTCGTCTGTTTATCACAACTGTTGGGTGACTAGTTATGAAGGAGAATTACTTTAACTGGGATATGAGAATCCAACAATGCCATAATTTCCTTTATAAGGGATTTGTCCTGAAGGAGGAAACTTTAATTCAGTGTAGAGCAATGCCATTTTTCCTTAGGAGTCTTTCATGCTAAGAGAGGGACATTGGCTTGGATGTAAATAATCTAGAGACTTGCCACTTACAGCAATTAGATGAAAGAGGAAGTTTTGCCAGGATAAGAGATGGACTACAACTTGGATTTTTGAATCAACAATTGTGCCACTTATAGCAGTTATCTGGAATTAGGGTTTGTTTGATTTATCTGTTTTGATGTGTGATTGTACAGAGAAATGTCTTCCTACAGAGAGATTTTTGATTTCCTCTGAGGGGATGTTAATTTTTGTATGCCTTGATCAAAGCCCAAGGTTGAAGCTAAAAGGTTGATTGACTCCACTGGGGAGATTATTATTTGTCCTGTACAAAGCCCAAGATTGAGGCTGAAAGAGAGACTGACTCTTTTGGGGATATCATTATACAAAGCCTAAGAGGAGGCTGAAAGTTGACTTTTCCGGGGAAATATTTTGTCTGTCTTGTACCAAGCCCAAGATTGAGGCTAAAAGGGAAAACTGACTCTACTGGTGAGAGGTTTTATCTGTCTTGTACAAAGCCCAAGATTGTGGCTAAAAGAAGATTGACTCTGCTGGAGAGTATGATTTGTCTTGTACAAAGCCCAAGATTGAGGCTAAAAAGATGTTTGACTCTGCTGAAGGAAATTTTATATGTCTTGTACAAAGCCCAAGATTGAGGCTAAAAGATATTTGATTGACTCAGTTAAAGATATTTTTGGGTGTTTTGTATAAAGCCCAAGATTGAGGCTGAAAAGATAATTGACTCAACAAGAGAGTGTTTTTATCTGTCTTGTACAAAGCCCAAGATTGAGGCTGAAAAGGGTTGACTCAACAAGAGAGTGCTTTTAGGAGATGAACTCAACAAGAGAGTGCTGAAAAGGTGATTGACTCAACAAGAGAGTGCTGAAAAGGTGACTAACTCAACAAGAGAGTGCTTTTGAGGCTAACTCTGCTGAGGAAAATCATTATACAAAGCCTAAGAGGACGCTGTCTTCTGCTGAGGATTATTGAGATCCAGAGGCAGGTCCAAGTTGGGGGATCAACTCTTGCTGAGGGTTTATAGAAGAGTTGAAGTATCAGATGCCTTGAGGTTCTGATTTGGGATAGTGTTATCCTGATGATAAGCTGACCCTAGCTTGGGAAATTTAGGATGAAAGACTGAGTTTTAGATCCTGTGAGGGTTTTAACTCTACTGGAGATTGGTTAAATGACCAGGGTTTTTTCCTGTGTTTGTAGGTAACTTAAGAATGTCTTTGAGATCCAAGAGGAAATTAGACTATCCAAGTCTACTGGTATGGAAGAGTTTATCTCTGTATGATGCCCAAGAGGAGGCTGGTGCTTTAAGGGAAGAGAATTAACCCTTAAATTGGTCTGAGGTTTTGACTCTTCGGAAAGACTGCTCTAAATAAGGATGACTAGGTTTTGTCCTATACCTTTAAGAGGTCTTCAGGGTCCTTGTATTAAGCCCAAGAGAAGGCATGAGAACTTCTAAGAAGCCGGAGGGTCCTTGTACAAAGCCCAAGAGGAGGCTGGGATGCTTTTAGGAAGCCTGTGGGTCCAAACTTAAGAAAATTTCAAGAAAAGTTTCACTGGGAATAATCTTTTCTTTAGTGAACAGTTCTAGGGTTTGAAGAAATTCAAGAGAGGTTTCACCGGGAATTAATCCTCTCTGGGGAACTGAATTTCTTTGACAATTTTCTAATAGTGACAGTCTGAGAAAAGTTTCACCGGGAATAATGCCTTTTTCTTTGTTCCATATTGTATAAGCCCAAGAGGAGGCAAAACTGTATCTGGAATTCCTATGGGGAACTAGTTTTGACTGTGTTGAAAGAGTGACCACTGGCTTTATCTAATCCTAGACCTAATTGCCGAGAAATCTCTAAGCAGATAATATACAGGTATATATATACAGATGAAATATATACTGTATGTAAAAAGAGGGTAGGAGGACTTATAGGTGAGCAAGCTTCCAACACAAACAAACAAACACACACACACACACACACACACACACATATATATATATATATATATGCAAGTATGTAAAAGAAAGTTGTTTAAAAGTTACAGGTGAGCAAGCTTCCATTGTAACAACTGTATGGTTAGTTGTTCAAGAAATTAAAGAAAGTTTTGATAACAACTATGAATTTGAACCTAAATCAAAAGGGAAAATTGTTTTGAAAAGATTATTGGGGCTTATACTCAAGGAGAGGCCCATGGAAAGACAGTGATTGCACCGTCGTTTTTGAAAACTGTACAGGGACTTATAAAATGACTGAGGCCCAAAATTATTTATGTACAAAAGAAGGTTGGGTCTTACACTCTATTAGAGGCCCAAAGTGTATTTAAAAGGAAAGATGGGACTTACAACACAACGGGGGCACATATGGTTTTTGTTTAAAAGGCGACGATCGCGCCGAGATTTTTAAAATCGTGTCGGGACTTATACAATGACTGAGGCCCAAAATGGTTTCCTGTATAAAGGGGGTGGGTCTTATACTCTATTAGAGACCCAAAGTGTTTTGAAAAAGATTTGTGAGGGTGAAAATAATCAAAACCCTAATTTGATTTTAAAATGTATTTTAATTGAATAAAAATTCAATTAAAATGATCAAAATTATCAAACATGTGTGAAAAATAAGTTTTGATCTTGGATTAATGTTTGAAAAATCATGTTTCATTCATATAATGATTTAAAAATCATTTGAAATTTGCAAAATCAAGAGAAAGAAATGTTTTTAAATGTTTAAAAACATATAAAACATAATTCTTTAAAAAAATACCAAATATATGAAATAAATAATATTTTTGTGAAATTTTTGTAGAATATAATATTTTAACATTTTTGGAAATTTTCAAAAAAAGAACCAATAAAAAATAATTAAAATTGAGAGAGAAATTAATTTTGGAATTAATTAATAAAAACCAGAAAAATGTGAAAAATAGCAAAAATATGAGAAATGGCAAAATGGTCTGGGTGGGTGTTGAACCCACGACCTTCCATTCAAACACACATGCGCGCTACCACTGGGGTGGTGATACATCCGTGTATCAAAACCACCCCATGAATATATATAAGATGCCTTGTTTTAGGCCTGGCCAAGGCGCCATGGTCTGCCCCTTGCCCAAGGCAAGGCTTGATTTTTGCCTCTTGCGTGAAGGCTCTAACTTCCTCATTTCTCCATGGATTGGGACAAAATTTAGGTGTATCCTGCCTAGAATTTCATGAGGAATCCAATGGTGCCTTTGGAATTTTCAGAAAATGTTCCCATTTTAAAATCCTATAGTGATTTCAAAATAGGCCTAAATTTGCATGTTCTAAAGCTATCTCATCATACAGGCAGCAATAGCATGGTAAATTGGTTCAAACACAACATATATGATATGTATGAGATGTCCATGATCAATGGACCTCAAAACAATGCATGATTTAGAGAGTTCAAGTTGTGATGCACTTACCTCTTGAAGCTTCTTGTGCTATCTGTCAAGTTCCTTGTACCAGAAGTAATTCAATTCTTTGAACACTCTTGATTGATCCCTTAGAAGCTTTTAGGATGATCAAAACCAGCTGGAATCCTCAGGAACAAGAATTGGCTCTTTATTGCAAAAGGAGCAAAAGTGACCAAGATAGTAACTCTCTCAAATGGTGTTCCAGATGAGGAAAACCAATTGGGACAGTTTGATGATGATATTTGGAGTGTGTTTGAGGCTTGGTTTAGTTTTGGAAGTGACTGAATCAAGACATGGCTTGAAAAATGCAGAAAAGTCAAATTTTGAGGTTTTGGAGGTTGACTTTCTGATTTTGGTGTTTCAGATCAAGGGTGAGTGTTTGTACAACTTATATATGATATATTGGATGTGTTTGGATCATGAGCTGTGGTGGAATTTCTCTCTAACTCAAAAACTTAGAGATGACTTGCAAAAGAAGGCATTTTGGCAAAGAGAGAGATTTTGAGGAAAGCATCAGTTGTAGTACTTTGGGGTACTCAAACTGATCATAAATGAGCTCTATTTATAGTAGAGCAAGTTTGTTTTGCAAGCAATAGTGAATGGCAACTTGGAAAGTCCCTTGGCCAATTGTAGCATTGATAACAAATAAAAAGGATAATGTTTCATTTGTCGAAACTCATACGAATTGCATTGATCCTTTATATTTTTATATGAATTGGACTAACAAAATATACAAAAGGATATTACTCTTGAATGGGTTTGGTTTTGCAGGAAATGACAAAGGAAAACATCAGTTACAAGCAAGAAGAATTTCTGCCCTGAAACTTTCGCGATGCGAACTTTCCTTCGCGTAGCGAAAGTTCGCGGTGCGACAGGAAGCGACAGGCAGCGGAAGGAAGCGAAAACCAGCAGAGGAAAACATAACCAAATTACTCATACTTCGCTTGAAGCGACAGGAAGCGACAGAGTTCGCGTAGCAAAAGTTCGCGATGCGAACTTTACTTCGCATAGCGAAGTATGGCGGTCCCAGAAAGGCGGTTTGAAAGTTCAAATCTTAATGGAGAAGAAAGGAAGTTCACATAGCGACCAGAACTTCGCATAGCGAACTTAGGCGGATAAAAACTCTATAAAAGGAGATCAGAGGCAATGCAAAAGGGAGAACTTGTACTCTATCATATAGAATACTTTGTAATAGATTAGGAAAGGAGAAATATAAGAGGTTGTAAGGAGAAGGAGCTGGATTTGCATCAAGAGTCGGGAAATCGTCGTTGACGCTCATTCAACTCAATTCTTCCATTATGCTTCAAGCTACCATGAGTAGCTAAATCCCTCTCTTGTTGGGATCGGTCGTAGTTCACCAAAACATTATGTATTTTCGTTAATCATGGTGTTATATGCAATTTATGTATGAATCATTATTGATGTTATCTTTGTTTCACCGTTTATTTCATGGATTGAATTGATATTGACAAATACGATTCTAATCTCGATCTAAGATAACATCTATTAAACCCTAAATGCTAGACATAGATTTAGGTTTAATGTTCACAAAAAGTATCGAATCTTAACGCTACCGTATTGTTTAATAGGCTGAGAAATCGTCGATTAAACCATAAGGTAGAACTCTCATCAAGGTTTAGACATGAACTTTGTTTGTAAGCGATACGTGATAATATTGAAACATGCTTAAATTGTGTATAACTGATTCGTGATATACATATTGAATCGGTGAATGAAAACCAAATTCCCAACAAGCCTATTCCTCTGAAAACTATCTTCTTTTATCATACGCATTTACTTTTCGCAATTTACAAACCAAACATCTTGAAACTTTTACTTAGAATCATAGAGAATATTGAACGGTTTTGATATCGCTGCAATTCCTATGGATACGATAAAAACAAATACTTACATTTGATTGTACTCAACATCAAATTGGCGCCGTTGCCGGGGATTGGCGTTTAAGATATTAAAACATCACAATAGTTTCTATACTTCTATGTTGTTATATATTGTATATATTCTTTTACATTTGCTGCTAACCACTTTTGTTGTGTTAGAATTGTGCTTTCTTGAATTCAAAATCAGGTATCATAAGAGCAAGTAAAGCACAAGCAAGCTAAGCAACACCAAAAGGTAAAAATTCTGCATCAACCCTCTTCAAACAACAGTCCAAGGCTGCAATTAAAAGATTGAAGTCTGAAGTAAATTTCATGGAATTGTGGCAACGTAGACACGAATCATACCAATATTACCAAGGGTATCCTTACGAAAATAACATAGATTATGTCCAAAATGGGAGACAGGATGCGGAACCATACCAGAATTTCTATCAACAGCCGCCGAATCTTCCACAACCGGACAAAATATCAAAATTGGAAGACACCTTGATGTAATTCATGCAAATGTCTATGGATAACCAAAAAAGGACTGAAGCATCACTCAAGAATCTTGAAATGTAAGTTGGTCAAATAACAAAGAAGCTTGAGGATCAACACCAAGAGACATCCATTGCTATCACACAAATCATTTCAAAGGAGCAATGCAATGAAAGTATGGCTCAAAGTGTTAACACTGCTGATGATGGTAGTAATGATCACTTGGAAACAGAAAATACTGTTGTCAATAGTGAAGCTGAAAAACAAGAGGAAAATTAAGCAGAAATTCAGAAACAAGAGGATAATGAAACTGGTCTAAAGAGAGATGTTGCAGTTAAAATCATTTTGCAAGAGCACACATCAACTCAGTTGAAGATGGCTCTCATAAAAACACTGATTTCCCACAATATAAAAAAGGAAAAACATCATTGGGACTGTTTGAAAGTAACTAAGACAGTCAAGGGAAAAATGCTGAAACATTATGGTGACATTGCAAGAATCATCATAATAAGACCTCTGAAACATCCCTAACACAGGCGTGGAGCTAATGACGTTAAACAAGCACTTGTTGGGAGGAAACCCAACGTTGTAAGTCATTTTACTTCTATTTAAGCTTTCAGTTCTTTTAGTTTTAGTTCTAATTTTAGTACTTTATTGTAAAATGCCATTGAAACTCTTTTGACAATAGTGCATACTGTAAATTCACTTGGTTTTCCTTTTTAGCACTTGGTGTTAGTATGCTGTAGTCTTTTTGAACACAAATTGCTATGTGATCCTCGTCATGAGCATGGAATACATCTTCCAAGTATTTTAAACAAAGTCCAAGTCAAGTATGATGTGCTGATAACAAAGAAGGAGAATGAGTGGTAATGATAAGAATCTGATGAACATCAAGCAAGGTACATGTTCACTTGCTTTGTAGAATCGTAGCATGATTTTTGAGTTCTGTTTTCTCTTACAACTGTCATAGCATGGCTCATTCACATTGTGCACACACTTGCTTGAATCTTTTAGCAAAGACCAGAAAAGTGAGGTGAACTCCCAATGTATACAAAAACTGTGAAATCCTTGTGTTTAACTCGGTTGATTCATGTTCAATCTAAAAATTCCATTTGAGCTTTGTAAATGTATAAAGAGGATCAAGGCAATTGTTTAATTTTGAGAAAAACCACCATAGCCAAAAATATTTTCATTAAAACCTGTAAGTGAGTGAGAATTTGTGCACCCTCTTTGAACCAGAAAAGTCAAAGGATGGATCAACTTCTGAAAATACAAAAACCACTTAGTGAAGTCATGATCCATCCAAATTTCTTTCTGCACAACCTGAACTATAATGGTTTGAATCATCAAGATGCTTCACTCATAAAAAGAAATAAGTTGGGGAGAGAATGGATGATGATGCCAAAAGGAAAAGAAAAAGAGAAGAAAGATCAAAAAAGAAAGAGAAATACAAAAAGCATAAAAACTTGGTATCATAAAAAGGAAAAAGATTGAAGAATCAAAAGAAAAGGAAAAATCATGGTGATGAAGTAAGGAGTGAAGCAAGAAAAACAAGTTACAAAAGTGGACAGATTTTAGAAAATTAGCTTTAGGAGAAAAACCATATCTTTAGGAAACCTGGTCACATTACAACCTTCACAAGCCCTATGTGATTTATGCCTTCAAGTGCTCAAGTTTCTGATTTATTTTGGATGAAAACATGAGTCGGCCCGGATGTTGACCAAGTGATCAAATGAGAGTCATCATACCACATAATTAAAACAAACTTCAAAAGTCTTCATTCCTTTTATGAAGAAGAGTGTTAAGAGGGATTCAAGTAAGTGCGTCATTATATTTTTGAGTTTATGATGTGATTTTGTAGGCGAAAACTTAATTCCATAATCATGCTCTGATTCTATAAGAAGTTGAACATGTTTCTTGCTTAACAAGTAATCACTTGAACCATTCATTTTTCAAAAGAGTTATTCTAAATACTTTCTTGAAAATACTAAGACAGTTCATGAAAAGATCATGCTCTTGATTGAGGACAACCAAGAAACTAAGTTGGGGAGAATTTGATAACAAATCAAAAGGACAATGTTTCATTTGTCGAAACTCATACGAATTGCATTGATCCTTTATATTTTTATATGAATTGGACCAAAAAAAGATACAAAAGGATATTACTCTTGAATGGGTTTGGTTTTGCAGGAAATGACAAAGGAAAACATCAGTTATAAGCAAGAAGAATTTCTGCCCTGAAACTTTCGCGATGCAAACTTTCCTTCGCGTAGCGAAAGTTCACGATGCGCCAGGAAGCGACATAACCTGTTCGGGAGTTTCTTATGGCTTCCTTCAGAAGTTTGAATAGAATTGCAGGAAGATGCATCTTGATTCCTTTAAGAGGGAGAAATAGAACACATTCATGAGTGTCGTTGAGTTGGTTTGAGGGAAGATGGTGAAACACACTTCCTTGGAGGATCCTAAACCATACTTGTAGAGAATCTTTTAGATTAGAGAATATTCAGTTCTCTGTATCAGCTACAACATTTTCTTTGAAAATGCTAGCCAGAACCTTAGCCTCTTTTTCTTCGTTTAGTTGGTTCTTAGTGATTCTCACACCACTGTTGTTATGCATCAGAAGATATGAAATAGTCTTCTCAGATATGAAGATTTTCCTTCCAAAAATGAAGGAGACAATGAGGGTATTGGATGAGTTGGCGTAGATCCAGAAATCCTTAACCAGATATCCGTAAGTTGGTCCTTCCAACCTCTTGAAGTAATTACTCCATCCTTGAGTTTCCATTGAAGGAGTAATATCACATCCATTTGACTTTAGATTGTTAAAGTTTACAACAGTTTCTGACAAAACTATGAGACTGTCAACTGGAATTTGCGTAGTTGTGGGAATTGAAGCAATTTGTGAGATGAAAGCCAATTTTTAGAGAGTGATGAGGAGAATTGACGGTGATTAGGCTGAAGATTCAGGTGAGTAAGAGTTGTGTTGCTGTCTTAGGGTTTGATGTTTTTATAGGTGAAGGAGTGAAGTAAATTCTGTGGAGAATTTGAAACCGCAACAGTTAATTTCCCTAGAAGCACTAAGCAACGTGGAAATGAAGGTTAATGATTAATTTCTTTAATCGAGAGTCGTGACACAACTCTTAATAATTGGCAATGAAAACGGTTACTTAATCATGACCTATAAGGGATTTACGGTCTCTAGATAATCCTAGACCTTTTACGTGAATTTTAAGCAGCGCTCATTGTTTTATTATTAATTAGATAATCATGATCATAAGAACCATTCAATCATACTTAGGTAAACTTAAGAACTATAGATATTAGGATTTAACATAAGTTTAGTCAAATAAGAATCTTAATTAATTAACAAAAATGACTAACTTCCTATCTTAGACTAAGAATGTCATCGATAGAAAAAACTCTAGAAAGATCTTCTCAGTCATTCCATTTCTTCTGCAGTGACTCACAACTCCCTAAAGATCGAGGATGTGGGAGATGACTCTGCAAAATGGAATTTGATAGTTTGTGTCTTCCCTAGACAAATGGATTTCTTCCTTTAGATGATTATACATGGATTGGGGTAGGTTTATTTTGACTCTACCAACTAAGAAGAAAATAAAAAATCTTTCTTTGTCAGAAAGCCATCCTCCTCCTCTTTCTCTTGGTCTTAGATAATTTACCATTAGCTTGTACCAGTCTTTGGCTACAGGATTGAAGGTGCAAGGTAGAGTGGGATGACCCTTAGTCTCAAAGATCACATGCAAATGTTTATCAAGACAAACATTGTTAATGTTATCTTCCACAGTCAAACCATCCTCGATACAATCAATGGCTTTTGCAATGATGGTAGGGTTGATCATGACAGGACAGCCAGCGACCACATATAAAATGACATTCTTGCCAAAATCATATTATAGTGATCGAGCGTTTACCCAGAACTCAGTTACAAGTGCAGGGAAGATAGGTCCATTAAGCATGGAGAAATAGTTTTCCCAGTTCTGAAATTTAATTCCAGAGAAAACACTTGTTTTGTGGAGAAGAGGCAGATGGTTCACGTTTAGAGTGTATTCCTTTAAGAGTTCTAGGTCAGTAGTTTCTCCTCTGATATTGTGTGAAGACATTTTGAGCAGGACAGTTGAGGAATAAGGTTCTAATCTACCAGGTAGTGATTCTTTCTAAGAGAGGGATAATTTTTGGTGAGGAGAACTAAGGAGTGATAGCTATTTATCACGCTTGGAACACGCATGGTCATCATTTCCTAGACACGCTATGAATAATGGTGAAGGTTAGTTGAAAGGACACATGATAGATTTAAATCGTCGTAAACCTATGGGTAGGGTTATAGTAGCTGACACCACGTAATCATGAATGTTTATTTAATTTCTTCGAAAATTGTCTAATCATAAATGCTAGAAAATCTAAATTACTCTTAGAAGAATACTAGTGAACATTTAGTGTGTTAAATTACTAATAAAAATAATCAGGAATAAAAGCAACCATACCTTAGGAATACAGAGATCTTTTGGAGACTTATCTTAGTGTTTTCCATTTTGACTCCGATCTTTCCTTCTGGAGGATTTGAGATTTCCATGCCATACCTTTTATGGATACATTCATTTCTTAAGCTTTTGATCATCATTTTCCTGATTCTGCTTACTTCTGAGTGAACTGTTGTGGGTTCTCGAATTCTTCAAAATTTACTCATTCATCTGATTTCAGGGACTCTGATTTATATTATCAGAATGACAGACCTTCGTAAAGGCTTCCCAAGAGATTACTAAGTTCAAGGTTATACATGAGCTTTTGGGAGACTTTGATAGACATCACAAACTGACTGGTTTCTTAAGCCGAATGCTTATCTTGTTCAGAACTAATTTTCATCAAACAGATGTATAACATTAGATGTGGTTTGTATGACATTTCTTGATTTCACAATGTTTAAGAAGTTTTGAGACAATTATCAGATGATCATTTGATCAATAAGGTTTGGTTCAGTAGTGAGATAGTCTCACGTTATCAAAACTTAGTTATGTTGATTCAGTCAAAACTTAAGAGTTCATTCTTGATCAAGTATTTGATGAATCCTAGACATTCTTCTTGCTGAATATTTTTTTTTTAGTTTTCTGTATTGCTCCCAAGAAAACAATATTCAGTTCTACATTGAATCTTTCAACCTTCTTGATCATTCAAGATTCAGATGTTGAGTTATTTTTAATTCTGCATATTTCATCTTGAATTTCAACATCATAGAACAATAATCTTTCTTCTTTACATGAAGAGGTTCTGAATGAGTTTTTAAACGAGAAAGTCAATGGTGGACCTAATCCGTTTCTTGAAAACATCTCAAAAACTCATAAAGAATTGATCTTCAGCAAATAAGACTTCTTGTGTTCTGATGATTTAACTTTGAGCAAATACGTGGTTCATCCACACATATCTTCCAGGATTAGCATTCAACAGATACTACTTCTTATCTGATGAATCTATCTTATCAGCTGATTCTTTAATCTTCAATAAAACATAAGTGAGGAAGGTTTAGTTATTTGACGACGGCAGAAACTTCTAGAATCAGTGATTTGCTCAAGTAGTCAGATTGATTACAATTTTGTACACAGTCAACTTCTAAACTGTTACAGAAACTGTAAGTGGATTTCAATCTCACCCAGAGTATTTCTACGCACCACATCTGGATCTTTTTTTGACACTATTAAGTGTTTTGATATCTGAAATTCTGGCCTGTATATCAGATGTCCTATCGAGATGTCGAGACACTGATATACAACAACAATGAACAAGTTCAAAATAAAAGTGTGCAGAAAATGTAAAGAACAGCAGAAATTGTTAACCCAGTTTGGATCCAACTATCCTACATCTGGGGGCTACCAAGCTAGGGATGAAATCAATATTCGGTAGTATCAATTCACTGACAACCACACTCGGTTCAATCAGCTCACTTAATCACTACCCTTCCTATGACTTCTACCTAAGACTCCCCTAGGTATGAGGCCCTCCTCAAATCCCTCTTCAATCACAACCCGTGACTGGTTCCTTACAAGACAAGTAACAATGGTCGAAACACAAATTCTCAATACTTCACAGCTTATGAGAATTAACACACAGCCACTCAATGCTTAAAAGCTTATGAGCAACCTTACGCAACTTACACTACAGTCCTTATACTGTTATCATAAGATACCAGTTAGGCTCACAAAACACAAGCACACAACCCTAAAAATACATGTAAGTTCGACACCTAAAACTAGGTTTACATCAGTCTATTTATAGCTTGAAATCTGGACTGAATTGGGCTTCAAAAATGCAGCAATTAGGCTGCTCACAAATCTGCAAAATTAACTCCAATAAAATAGGTCTTCAATCCAAAGTTTCCTATTATGTCTCCATAATTAGAAACAGCAGCAAATCCGAAAACCAACAAGTAACCCTAATCCAAAAATGCTTTGGATTCCAAATAGGATAACCAAATATTCATAGAATATTTAGTTATAAATCATAGTAACAGAATCTGCATTAAAACCTGACTTCACAGCGCGATGTCCTATGAGCAGTCATGGAACATCTTCATTCCACATGTTGAACAAAGAGTAATGAAACATATTTTTAGACATCTTCATTCAACATCTGCTGCTACATGAGTTTTAGCAAAATAATGCCAACCATAAAACCAAGGAAATAACAATCTCCCCCTTTGGCTTATTTTTGGCTAAAACTCCACACACACTTAAACACCATCAGTATCAGCAGCAGAAGAAAACACCATTAATAGCAGCAAAAAAAACTCCCCCTCAGCTGCATACACACACAGTCTAGCAAACATCTCATCATAGCAACACACACAGTCCAGCAAACATCTCATCATAGCAACTCCCCCTCAACAGCAGCAACCTCAGCTGCACCTGCAGCACACACACCTCAGCTGCACCTGCAGCACATAACAATCCCCTCAATAGCACAAGCACTTACTAATGCTGCTCCCCCTCACACTTACTACTCCCCCTTTTTAGCCACAAATATGACAAAGAGAGGTCATAGACAAATGTAACCAAATCACATAGCAGTATATTATTCAAAACCAAAAAGAATTAAGTTGTCCTAAAACAAACAAAAACCAGAAAGTAAACTTTCAGATAGCCTCTAGCTATTCAGCACTGTCCTCTTCAACCACCTCATCACTTTCACCTTCAGATTCACCTTGTCCATCATCTTCAGTCAGCTCTTGCTCTTTAGCAGCATTTCTCTTTTCATTCACACACTGCACTACCAGAACCTCCTTTAGTCTTTTTAGTCTGGCAGCCAGAAAGCACATTGATTTCTATAGGTCTTCATGAATGCACACCCCAAGTCTGCTCCTCAGGTTTTCAAACTTAACTGCATCCAGAGCCTTGGTAAATATGTCAGCAAGCTGATTTTCTGTGCTCACATGCTCAAGTGTTATGACTTTGTCCTCCACAAGTTCTCTGATGAAGTGATGTCTGATGTCAATGTGCTTTGTCCTGCTATGTTGGATAGGATTTTTGGAAATATTAATAGCACTCAGGTTGTGACAAAATAGTGTCATGACATCTTGTGTGACATTATACTCTGACAACATGTGCTTCATCCATACCAGTTGCGCATAACTACTACCAGCTGCTATGTACTCAGCTTCAGTAGTAGAGAGGGATACTGAATTATGCTTCTTGCTAAACAATGAAATAAGATTATTTCCTAGAAAGAAGCATCCACCTGAAGTGCTTTTTCTATCATCTGCACTTCCAGCCCAATCAGCATCACAGTATCCTCTTAAATCAGTCCCAGAATCATGGCTATATAGCATCCCATGGTCACTTGTTCCATTCACATATTTCAGAATCCTCTTCACTTGATTCAAGTGACTCACCTTAGGATCAGATTGATATCTGGCACACACTCCAACAGCAAAGGAAATGTCAGGTCTGCTTGCTGTGAGATACAGTAGACTTCCAATCATACTTCTGTACAAGCTGTGGTCCACACTTACTCCATTCTCATCCTTGGATAACTTCAAATGGGTGGGAGCAGGTGTCTTTTTGTGATTGGCATTATCCAGGCCAAATTTCTTTACTATGCTCTTAGCATATTTGCTTTGAGAAATAAAGATAGAATCCTCCATTTGTCTGACTTGTAATCCAAGAAAGTAGCTAAGTTCTCTAACCAAACTCATTTCAAATTCTGATTGCATTTGTTGAACAAACTGTTTCACCATAGCTTCTGTCATTCCCCCAAATACAATGCCATCCACATAAATTTGGGCTATCATTAATTTTCCTCCTTCTTCCTTGACAAACAAAGTTTTGTCAATCCCTCCTTTTCTATAACCATTTGCTACTAAGAATTCTGTCAGCCTCTCATACCAGGCCCTTGGAGCTTGTTTCAAGCCATACAACGCTTTCCTCAGTTTGTACACATGATTGGGGAATTTTGGATCAGTGAATCCTTTAGGTTGATCTACATAAACTTCTTCATTTAGATAGCCATTTAGAAAAGCACTCTTCACATCCATTTGGAACAGTTTGAATTTTAGATTACAAGCCATCCCCAAGAGTAGTCTGATGGATTCTAATCTAGCCACTGGAGCAAAAGTCTCATCAAAGTCAACTCCCTCAACTTGAGTATAACCTTGTGCAACAAGTCTCGCTTTGTTTCTTGTAACCACTCCAAGCTCGTCAGACTTGTTTTTGTAGATCCACTTTGTTCCAATAACATTCACCCCTTCTGGTCTTGGTACAAGATCCCAGACATCATTTCTTCTGAACTGCTCTAGTTCTTCTTGCATAGCATTTATCCAAAACTCATCTGTCAGAGCTTCCTTGACATTCTTTGGCTCGATCTTTGACACAAAGCAAGCATTTGACACAGTCTCCCTTCTTCTAGTTCTCACACCTTCATTCAGATCTCCAATAATTAATTCCCTAGGGTGATCCTTCTGAATCCTTATAGAGGGTCCCCTGTTAGCATCCTCTACCTCTTCATTCTCAGGTCTGGTGTTGATTTCTTGAGCACTATCTTCTACAGACTCAACGCTTGGAGAGTTTTCATTGTTCATGGGCAGACATGCTCCAACATCATCTGGGACATCTTCATCGTTGCCAGAATCATCAACCACCACATTTATGGATTCCATCATCACCTGAGTTCTGGAATTGAACACCCTATATGCTTTGCTGTTTGTAGAGTAACCCAAAAATATTCCTTCCTCACTCTTAGGATCCATCTTTCGCCTTTGCTCACGATCCGCTAAGATATAACACTTACTACCAAACACATGGAAATACTTCACATTTGGCTTTCTACCTTTCCATAGCTCATAAAGAGTGACAGAGGTACCTGATCTAATAGTCACCCTATTGTGTATATAGCAAGCAGTATTCATGGCTTCAGCCCAAAAATGATATGGAAGCTTTTTGGCATGAATCATGACTCTTGCACATTCTTGTATGGTCCTGTTCTTGCGTTCCACCACACCATTCTGCTGAGGAGTGATTGGTGATGAGAATTCATGAGTGATTCCCTCAGATAGGCAGAACTCTTCAAACCTGCTATTTTCAAATTCTTTCCCATGGTCACTTCTGATTCGAACAACACCACAATCCTTTTCCCGTTGAATTCTTTGACACAATTCTTTAAAGGCTGCAAACACTTCAGACTTTTCTCTGATAAAACTTATCCAAGTGAATCTAGAGTAGTCATCTACGACAACATAGACATACTTCTTCCCACCAAGACTTTCAACCTGCATAGGTCCCATTAAGTCCATGTGAAGAAGTTCCAGAACTCTAGAAGTTGTGGTAAGATGTTGAAGCTTCTTGTGTGACACCCTTGTTTGCTTCCCAACTTGACATTCACCACATATTTTATCCTCATCAATCTTCAGCTTGGGAATACCTCTAACAGCTTCACTTGACATAACCTTCTTCATCCCTTTCAGGTGTAAGTGACCCAATTTCTGATGCCACAGTTTGGTTTCATCTTCCTTTGACATCAAACATGTAGACAAATTTTCAGTTTCTTGATGATTCCACAGATAGCAGTTATCTTTAGACCTGGTACCCTTCATAACAACTTCATCTTTCTCATTGGTTACCAGACATTCAGATTTGGTGAAGTTTACCTTGAGCCCTACATCACACAATTGGCTTATACTGATTAAGTTTGCGGCCAGTCCTTTGACAAAGAGAACACGATCCAGATTTGGTTGTCCTGTGTATTCCAGCTTTCCAACACCTTTTATCTCACCCTTTTATCCATCTCCAAAGGTGACATAATTGGTGGAGTGAGGCTTAATGTCAGACAGGAACTTCTTCACACCAGTCATGTGTCTTGAACAACCACTGTCAAAGTACCAATCTTTTCTTGCAGATGCTCTAAGAGAAGTATGTGCTATGAGACCAGCCATCATTTGTCTAGGAATCCATCTTCTCTTCACTTTACCCCAACTCTGTTCTTTATTTTGTTGCTGAGCAGTTTTGGGATAGCCGTGCAGCTTGTAGCAAAAAGATTTTAAGTGACCAATCTTGCCACAGTAATAGCATCTTCATGGTTTATACTTTGATCTACAAACTCTTTTCTGATGCTTCATCTGATGTTGAAACATGTGATTTGACATCTCCACTTCTTGCTTTATTTTCTGAGGAACAAACTTCAATACAGTCTTCTTGGAAGTCTCTGTTTGATCGTTAAAACCAAGGCCTTGCACATTTCCAGCTTCTTTCCCATTCTGAAGGATCTCATCCAGCTGCGTGGTACCATTGTTCAGCATTCTTATAGATTTGGTCATATTGTCAAGTTTTGACTTTTGTCATTCAACCTCCTCCTTCAGATCAGCAATGGTTGATAGATGTTCTTCCTTCTCAGCTTCCAGTTGGGCTATCAAGATCTTCTGCTCCAATATAATCTGGCACCTTTCTTCATTCTTGATACACAATTCTGAAAACCTTGAGAATACTTCTTCCTTAGTGAGTTCTCCAACATAAGATTCTTTGTCAGAGTCAGATTCACAAGAAGTTTCTCCATCAGCCTTATAGACTCCAGTCAAAGCTGTCACCACTTTTGCTGATTCTTCTTCAATGTCACTCTCAGACTCTCCTTCTGACCAAGACACGGATAGGCCCTTCTTCTGCCTTTTGAGATACGTGGGACACTCAGTCTTTATGTGCCCATATCCCTCACATTCATAGCATTGAACTCTCTTCCCTTGATTAGAGTCTTCTTCAGTTCTGGATCTTCTGCCTCCATCCTGGTTCTTTCTGATGTCGAGTGACTTGTTCTGAGCATTTACTCTCGACTTCCAGTCAATCCTTTTCAACACTTTGTTGAATTGTTTACCAAGTAATACCAGATCTTTAGACACATCTTCATCTTTGAACAGTTCTCCTTCATCATCTGAGTCATCAGCATTCGACACAAATGCTATACTATTCTTCTTTTCAGTTTTTTCACTGAATCCTAACTCAAAAGTTTGGAGAGATCCCATAAGCTCATCCACCTTCATCTTGTCAATGTCCTGAGCTTCCTCTATAGCAGTAACCTTTATATCAAATCTCTTAGGAAGAGACCTGAGAATCTTCCTGACCAGCTTGCTGTCAGACATCTTTTCTCCTAAGGCACTAGAGGCATTAGCTATCTCAATAATGTTCATATGAAAATCATGAATGCTCTCATCCTTTTTCATCTTCAAACTCTCAAACTTGCTAGTGAGAAGCTGAAGCTTTGACATTTTTACCTTTGAGGTCCCTTCATGAGCAACTTTCAGGACCTGCCAAGCCTCTTTGGCAATAGTACAATGCTCAATCAGCCTGAAGATATTTCTGTTGACGCCATTGAACAATGCATTCATGGCTTTAGAATTTCCAACAGATCCTTTGTAGTCAGCATCATCCCAGTCCTCTTCTTCCTTCAGAACATCAGTAAGATTTCCTTCTCCATCTCTTACCTTTGGAGGCTCCCAACCTTTGATAACTGCTTTCCATGCTTGATCATCCATGGACTTGATGAAGGCTATCATCCTAGGTTTCCAATACTCATAGTTAGAGCCATCCAGCAAAGGTGGTTTATTCAGAGCTCCTTCATCCTTGTCCATTGTACCAGAAAGTACCTTCCCTGAATCTCACCCAGAAACAACAAAGGGTGCCAGCTCTTGATGCCAATTGAAATTCTGGCCTGTATATCAGATGTCCTATCGAGATGTCGAGACACTGATATACAACAACAATGAACAAGTTCAAAATAAAAGTGAGCAGAAAATGTAAAGAACACCAGAAATTGTTAACCCAGTTCGGATCCAACTATCCTACATCTGGGGGCTACCAAGCCAGAGATGAAATCAATATTCGATAGTATCAATTCACTGACAACCACACCCGGTTCAATCAGCTCACTTAATCACTACCCTTCCTATGACTTCTACCTAAGACTCCCCTAGGTATGAGGCCCTCCTCAAATTCCTCTTCAATCACAACCCGTGACTGGTTCCTTACAAGACAAGTAACAATGGTCGAAACACAAATTCTGAATACTTCACAGCTTATGAGAATTAACACACAGCTACTCAATGCTTAAAAGCTTATGAGCAACCTTACACAACTTACACTACAGTCCTTATACTGTTATCATAAGATACCAGTTAGGCTCACAAAACACAAGCACACAACCCTAAAAATACATGTAAGTTCGACACCTAAAACTAGGTTTACATCAGTCTATTTATAGCTTGAAATATGGACTGAATTGGGCTTCAAAAACGCAGCAATTAGGCTGCTCACAAATCTGGAAAATTAACTCCAATAAAATAGGTCTTCAATCCAAAGTTTCCTATTATGTCTCCATAATTAGAAACAACAGAAAATCCGAAAACCAACAAGTAACCCTAATCCAAAAATGCTTTGGATGCCACATAGGATAACCAAATATTCACAGAATATTTAGTTACAAATCATAGTAACAGAATCTGCATTAAAACCTGACTTCACAGCGCGATGTCCTATGAGCAGTCATGGAACATCTTCATTCGACATGTTGAACAAAGAGTAATGAAACATATTTTTAGACATCTTCATTCAACATCTGCTGCTACATGAGTTTTATCAAAATAATGCCAACCATAAAACCAAGGAAATAACAATATCCATCAATAACAGAACCGGAGCTCTGATACCAATTGAAGGTACGAGAAACACACAAGAAAGGGGGGTTTGAATTGTGTATTTACTCTTTTAACAACTTTTTGCTTCTTGTCGTTAAAGCACTTAGGATAACATCAGAGTTTGTTG
The DNA here is from genome assembly GCA_022829125.1 of Lathyrus tuberosus. Taxonomy (NCBI): domain Eukaryota; kingdom Viridiplantae; phylum Streptophyta; class Magnoliopsida; order Fabales; family Fabaceae; genus Lathyrus; species Lathyrus tuberosus. The sequence continues at coordinate 248,169 of JALAZF010000162.1, read as the reverse complement.
AGAAACTCTGACTAACGAAGTTACATTCAGACTTGCAATGCATGAAGCATGAGAACCAACAAGAGTCTGAACATTATGCGTAGCATTCCGAACTTGCAGAGCGAAAGCTTATCAGAGTTGCAAGGTTCTGACTTGCTTGTTTAAGGGTTTGATACTCAATATAGAAATATAAACAAGACATTAAGTATAAGAGTAAAGAACACACGATATATCCTGGTTCACCACAAAGGCTAATCCAGTCCACCCTCCTCAGGTGATTTCGCCTTGAACACAAGGTCTTAATCCCTATAATCAATTTTGATTGCACATGCACGGACAACAGCTGGTGACTAACAACTTGGACAACAACACTGTGACTAACTCATAATGACTTACGTCAATGTCATCTCAAGTACCCAGATTATCACATGATCCCTTGAGGCATCTATCTCAGTGAACTGTTCAGGGATCCAATCAGGATATAACGTTCACTGGAGGAATCACAATGAATTCCATCAGGGATCCCACAAGAGTCTGATCAACATATGATCCTCTTTGAGATATGACTATCATTGACCCAACGTTCCAAGATCTTCTAAGATCTCTAGCCAGGATTTCACGATGACCAACAGCCACCGTCTCCCTAAGTATTTCGATCAACCCGTGATCTACTTGAGGCTTCCATCAACAATGACCCGTTCAGGGATCCAATCAGGATATAACGTCCACTGGAGGAATCTCAATTCTTAGGTCAAATTGGCAGACTGGAGATGAGTGTGGTGCTTCCTTGTAAGCATATTCTCCTAAGTTTAAGTACAAAGAACACATAAGTGTTCGAGCAAGATGTGAGCAACATCTCCTTGCCTATCCTAAGTAACTACAGAGATGTATAATGATTGGACAATGGTTGACATCTTGTAGATCTTCTTCTTCTTCGTCTTCTTGGGTGAGCAAGCTTTGAGCAACAACTCCTTGCTTTAGATCTTCAATGTAGCGCTGACGAGAAGGTGGTTGATGACTTGACTGATTTGCAATGTTATCTTCTTCATCAACAACCTCTGTACCAATTCATTGTTGCTATGTTGAATGATGATCTTTGAGCTTCAACAACAATGGTCATGTGTAAATTGATGACAACTTTGGATATTCTAAGTGTTACAACGATAACTCATCGTTGTTGCTATCTTCACACAATGACTTGATCAGTTCATCTTTAGTGGAGTGAATCGATTCATAGACTTGATCAATTCCTTTAGAAGTGAATACTCTTTCCTTTAAATAGCCCAGTAGAAATATAGTCGTTTGAAATATTGTTGGCTGTTGGAAAAGAGACATTGCGTAATAATTAGTTGTACTGACACATCTCCTTTTTGCTGTGGGAGAAGTGACGGGATATTTCTTTCTTGGGCGCCGTGTATAGTTACTCACAACGGTAACATTTGACTTCTAAACTTCAGAGGCTTTTGATGGTAAATTGATGAAACATGAGTAAAGTCTTCTTAACAGGATATCTGATACGTCAAGTCTTCAGTCATTTGAAGAAGTCCATTAGGAATCAGTCTTCAGAACTTCAGCACTTGTCTTTAAGAACATTATCCTTTACTTCTTCAAGTCTTCCGAAACTTCAGAACTCGTCCATTAGGAATCCGTCTTCAGAGTCTTCAGCACTTAACTTCTGGAACTATAATCTTCAGAACACATAAGTCTTCAGAGTCTTTCTGCACTTGGTCTTCAGAGCCTTCTGCCTTCAGAACTTCAAGTCATGAGAGTCTTCAGCACTTCGGTTCTCTTCTTCAGAAGCTTCACTATCTTCAGAATCTCGACCACTTTCAGAGAGCATCCACAAGAGCATTGCAATAGCAATATCGGCATCCTTGGATCTGACTGATCACGATCAGATATAGAAGCACTCTTGCTTCTTACGACTTGTGTCACACATAGTAACTTCGCATATTATCAATTACGCTCATCTGGCTGGTGCTTGTTGGATCTGATAACTTCTATGAATATGATTTGCACATAACACACGTTAGAACATAAAATGGTTCTTTCATAAATATGCATTGTTATCATCAAAACATAGATTGACTTATAGAGACAACTCTTGCTCTCACAAACGGTTCATCGCAATCTTTCATTTTCAAGTACATGACATATTCGTCTGGGAAGTCAAATCCGACTGATTCCTGATAGTCAATCGGTTAATGAACCAAATGATTGGCTAAAATACTTCCTTAGACAGCTTTCTGAGCATGGTACTCAATTTCATATTCTGATAACAACATCTTCCAACGAGCAATCCTTCCCGTGAGAGCAGGCTTTTCAAAGATGTACTTGATCGGATCCATTTCGGAGATTAACCAAGTAGTGTGACAAATCATGTACTGGCGAATACGTTTGGCTGCCCAAGCCAGAGCACAACAAGTTTTCTCAAGCATAGCGTACCGAGCTTCACAATCGGTAAATTTCTTGCTTAAATAGTAGATGACAGACTCTTTTCTTTTTGTTTCGTATTGTTGGCCAAGTACACAACCCATAGAGTCTTCCAAGACTGTTAGGTAGATGATCAGCGGTCTTCCCTCCACTAGAGGTAACAGGATTGGTGGATTCAACAAATAATCTTTGATTCTGTCGAAAGCCTTTTGGCAGTCTTCTATCCATACACAACTTTGATTCTTTATGAGTAGTTTGAAGATTGGCGTGCATGTCGCGATCATGAGGGATATAAATCTGGAAATGTAATTCAAACGTCCCAAAAATCCTCTGACTTGTTTTTCAGTCTTTGGTGAAGGCATTTCTTGAATGGCTTTGACCTTATCAAGATCAACCTCAATTCCTTTCTAGCTGACGATGAACCCTAGAAGTTTCCCTGAGTGGACACCGAACGTGCATTTGTTGGGATTCAAGCGGAGTTTGTACTTTCTCAGATGCTCGAATAACTTTGACAGGTGGGTCACATGCTCCTCTTCTATTTTAGATTTGGCAATCATATCATCGACATACACTTCGATTTCTTTATGCATCATGTCATGAAATAGAGTAGTCATGGCCCTTTGATAGGTTTCCCCGACGTTCTTCAAACCGAACGACATTACCTTGTAACAAAAGGTGCCCCATGGGGTGATGAATGAAGTTTTCTCCATGTCCTTCGGTGCCATTTTGATTTGATTATTGCTTGAGAATCCATCCATGAAGGAGAAGACTTTGAACTTTGTTGTACTGTCTACCATCATGTCTATGTGTGGTAAGAGGAAGTCATCCTTTGGACTGGCTTTGTTCAGATCCCTGTAATCTACACACATTCTGACTTTTCCATCCTTTTTCAGAACTGGCACTATGTTAGCTAGCCATTGAGGATATTCTGAGGTGGCAAGGAAACCTGCGTCAATCTGTTTCTGCACTTCCTCCTTGATTTTGATAGCCATATCCGGGTGAGTCTGTCTCAGCCTTTGTTTCACCGGCGGACATTCTGATTTTAACGGTAGATGATGTTCCACGATGCTGGTATCCAACCCAGGCATGTCCTGATAGGACCAAGCAAACACATCTGGAAACTCTTTGAGAAGTTTTATCAAGCTTTCTTTGACAGTTGGACTGAGCAGTGCTCCAATCTTGATTTCTTTCCTCTCTTCTTTGGAACCTAAGTTGACCGTTTCCAACGGCTCTTTGTGAGGTTCAATGGACCTTTCCTCTTGCCTGAGTAATCGTGAGATCTCTTCTGGAATTTCTGCGTATTCTTCTTCTTCAGCCTCAAATACCGAGAATTCAAAGTTGGGAGAAGGCATTGGATCGTATGTTTCAATGGGGTTTAAAACAAGCATTCTGCATGACGTGATGATTGGTTTTTAGAAGAGATAGAGAGAAATGCAAGAGTGTGTGCAATGTATTTTCTGAAAAATGCTTGTTATTGTTTTGAGTTGTTTTAGGATTACCATTTTCTGAAAAACGAAAAGTGAAAACAACAATAAATTCAGAAATTATAGAACAACGTTTATTTATTTATGACTTTGTCGATTCTTGAAACTACAGCCCTATAAAACAAAACTCTGTCGCTTTGGGCGAAGCAAAGAGGTACATTTACAGAAAGGTGAGCCCTATAAAAACATTCGTTTCACCTGGGCAGGGTGAAAGGTTAAAACAATGACGACAATTACTTAGACTTATAGACGACTTTTGGGACATCGACAACAACCCATTGGTGGCGAACTCCTCGGTGAATCACAAAGTCTGGTACCTTCTTTCTTGGTTTGTCCTCATAAATGACGCTGATTTCTGGCGGAGCAGGATCGTCGGAGTCTTCCTCCCATGCAGAGTTGTCGTAGAGGAACTCTTCTATTGTATCTTGCACAGTGTTTTCACTCTCAAGCAGATCTTCCCATCCAGTTGGCTGGATGTCTTCGAGCCTGATACGAGAGCTTTCAGGAGCGGTGTACTTGACCAAGAAGTCGTACTTGCCACTTGGCTGTCCTAAGGTGTCCTATACTTCTGCGGGACTGGAGGAGTTATCCTTCTCAATGATGTTGACCTCAGGAAAGGCATAGTTGATGAACTCTTGTCCCACAATCTTTGCAGATTCATCGTTGTGTTGGATATCTTCGGAATGTCCTGAGTAATTATCCCATGACTTGGTGGGAACGAAGGTATTCTTTTCGATGATGCTCAGCTGATATGTATCATCGGGCTGACTCTTTTGCCCGAAGTCTTCTGGGTACGGCTGCCAGATAGGCAAGTCATCCAGGGGATCAAAATAGTCATAGTCGAAGTTGTCTTTCATCGGAGTGTCCTCCTCTAATGAGTTGGGCGGAGCACAGTATCCTTCCAGATCACAATCTCCGTACGTCATCTTGACATCTGATCTTGGTATATATCTCGGACTTTGTATGGAATAGAAAAATGGTGTATGTGTTTCTTCCTGAGAAATATAACCGTCCTCGTTGAGATAAGACTTCCACTCTTCATCTGTATCGGAGGAGTCACCCTCATTGATGGTATGTACTTCTTGAGACACTGGGTGGAGGAAGCCTCCACTGTGGAAGAAGACCTGAATGGGATGTAAACTTTCATCTTTCTTGGCAGTCTGGTTACAGGCTGAAGAAAAACCAAGACCTTTCTTTGTCTTGTTATCAGTAGGAATGATAACCTGTCCCCATCCCTTTATGTCTTTACTTTTGATCACTTCAAGACCATCTTTGTATGAGGAAATCGATGTCCCTCTTTTTGATCGATTCTCATTGCTCACCGAGAGTGCTTGGAATTGGGTTCCAACAACCTCTTCCAGTTCCACACAGGAAAATGATGATAAATTGCTCACTATTAAGGCCTATTCTCCGCATACTGTGACTAACTTGGCATTCTTGACAAACTTCAGCTTCTGGTGAAGTGTCGAAGTGACTTCCCCAGCCTCGTGTATCCAAGGTCTTCCTAATAAACAGTTGTATGCTGCCCGGATGTCCAGGACCTGGAAAGTGACTCGGAAAGTGTGAGGACCGATAGTTATGGGAAGGTCGACTTCGTCGATAATTGTTTTTCTGGATCCGTCAAAGGCTTTGACGATGACCTCGCTGCCTCTCATCGGGGCTCCTTGAAATGATAGTCGTATCAGAGTTGATTTTGGCATAACATTCAGAGTTGATCCCGTGTCTACCAGTACGCTGGCTAAAGCATCGTCCTGGCAGTTGACTGTAATGTTAAGCGCCATATTGTGATTTTTGCCTTCTTCTGGCAGTTCTTCATCACTGAATCCTAAGTTGTTGCAGGAAGCGATGTTGGAGATGATGCTGTCAAATTGTCTTATTGTCACATCATGTTCTACGAAGGTTTGCTCTAAGACATTCTGCAAAGCTTCCCTGTGAGCTTCGGAACTGAGCAAGAGAGATATCACAGAGATTCTCGATGGAGTTTGCAACAGTTTGTATACAATGTTGTACTCATTTTTTTGGATGGGCTTCAGCATCTCATCATTGTTTTTTATAAGTTCGGGATTACTGGATTGCCCGACTGGTTGATTGGGAACTTTTGTTTGAGGTTCCTTTTCCTTGGTGGGTTCTCCAACTCCTCGGTTGAAGATCCGACCGCTCCGTGTCACTCGAGTGATGTCATCAATGTTCACGACGGAGGGTAATGGAGTTTCCTTTCCATTTTTAATTGTTGTTGCATCATACTTGTAAGGGATAGCCTTATCGGATTTGTACGGTATTGGTCCGGGCAGATAGATAGCCACAAGAGCCTTTTGATTTTTCTGACCATCGTAGGCAGCCTCAATGGGTTCGAGGTTGAGAATCTTTCTACTATTAAGAGGAACTCTTGATTCATCGAGTAGAGGGTTTATGGCGCATACTTCTTTGGCCATTTCATGATTAGAGATTATGACAACATATTTACTTTGATCAGGAAGATAGTCTTATATCACGTTGATCGAACCAGAACTTGAACATGGTCGAATCTCTTTCCGGTCCAACTGATTTTGAAGAGCTGACCGTACAAGATAACATCCTTGGTTATTCTCTGAACAAACTCTACAGCGCTCATAATTATGTGGTAGCACCCGGCCACGTCCGCTTTGTATGCATTGCAACTTTACTAGATCTGTTTCCGTCAAGCGGACATCCTGACTTTGATGCCTACCAGGATTCTCGTCAGTCATACTGATCTGTTGTGTAGCTTCATCCAAGTAGATTGGAAGCCATAAGTGGTTCAACAAGTGTTGAAGTGTTCTTTGGACAAGTGCACACCCTTGGTCGTCTTCATGGCATTGTTCACAGTCCTGATAATCATGTGAAGCCAGAAAGCCGAGCCTGACTTGCTTAACGTGTAATTCTACCAGACTGGTATTCATCAAGCGAATATCAAAGATCTGAACCATATTGACTTGATGGTTATTTCTCTCCTGATAGTCCTGGATCCATCTGAGATCCATCTGACGCTGGAGGGCCTCTTGTACAAAAGAGCATCCCTGATTTCTTATTGAGCAGATCGAACAAGTATTGTAATCGTGCCGTGGCAGATTATGATATTGACTTTGCCTCGAATGCATTGCCACTAAGTTAATATTCATTGCACGGATGTCGTGGTTCTGAACAGTGTTGGGACGTGCATGGGCCATGTTGACTTCCCGGATTCGATGATCTTGAATCCATCCGAGATTTATTTGTTCTCGTAGAGCTGATTGCACTACAGAACATCCTTGATTATTCTTTGACCAGATATCACACTGGTGATAATTGTGACGCGGTACATGACCGTACCCGCCCTGTCTGTAATGCATCCTGACCAGATTGGTTCCTAATAGGAGTACATCGTGAATTTGATAACTGCGGATAAATTCCTCCTCTATCAAATTTACTACAGTCTTCTCATGTTAAGGCAACAGGTTCGTCTGAACATTTGGATTAGTATCTTTGAAAGATAGGACCCCGTTCCTGACAAGCTTCTGCACATCAGATTAGAAGCTGAGATAATTTTCAATGTTGTGCCCCGGTCCTCCTTGATGATAAGGGCAAGTTTGATCCGCTTTGAACCAAAAAGGCGGATTTTCTGGTACCGTAAGAGGAGACCTAGTTTGGACATACCCTTTGGCCAGTAAGAATGGAAACAGTTCTGCGTACAACATCGGTATAAGGTCAAACCCTGGTGGCTGTGTCGTACGATTGTTGTTGTTGTACTGAGGACGAGCCTGCTGAAGGGGCTGTTGTATCCTTTGCTGATACTGTTGTTGACTTGGTTAGCTCTGAGCAACCTGAGGTTGATACGTTGGAGCCGGTGCAGGGTTGATAGCGGGAGTTACCGCTACTACTGGTTGATACCTTCGCCTTTGCTTTCCGAGAGAGGTATTACCAATATCTTGCTCTTTTTTATTTTGGAAAGCAATACCGTATCTATTGGAACTGCTAGTTGGCTCTGCATATTTGACCAGACGTCCTTCTCGGACTACTTATTTAAGGCGTACTCCCATATTCACCATTTCAGTGAAGTCGCTGGGCGCACTGGCAATCATTCAGTTGTAATAGAATAAGCTTAAGGTTTTCAAAAAGGTCTTTGTCATCTCTTTTTCCTCAAGAGGGGGACAGATCTGGGCGGAAATTTCACGCCATCTCTGAGCATATTCCTTAAAGGTTTCCTTGTCCTTTTGCGACATTGCTCTGAGTTAATCTCTGTCTAGTGCCATGTCCAGGTTATACTTATACTGCTGAATAAAGGCAGTGCCGAGATCTCTGAAAGTATTGATCTTGGTGCGGTTTAAACCCATGTACCATTTGAGTAGGGCACCGGTTAAACTGTCTTAGAAATAATGGATTAGTAGCTGTTGATTCTCTGTCTGAGTTGACATCTTTCAAGAGTACATCACCAAATGACTTTGAGGGCAAGAGTTGCCCTTGTATTTTTCAAAGTCAGACACCTTAAATTTGTGTGGTATTTTCACGTTAGGGACCAGACAAAGGTCTGCGGCGTCCTTTTCGAATAAATCCTGGCCGTGAATGGCATGCAGTTCCTTTTGCATCTCCATGAATTGCTCCTGGAACTCATTCATTCTTTCGTACATATCTTCGTTTCCACCAGAAATTACTTGTGGAATCTGTCCTTCCGGGACAGTGTGTACCACTGGTTGTGGTATAGTCATTACGGCGGTGACTCTTGGTGTTTCTATGCCCTGAAGTTTGTAACCTTCAAGGGTTGCTGTCATCACTCTCGCGTCTTCGCTTTCCCGAAGTTTGTAACCTTCAGGACCAACGGTTCCTGCTGCAGTTTCTAGGTCTTCAGTGACCGGTGGGATATACCGTTAAGGGACAAAGTTGATAGGCATGCCCCAGGGGTGATCTTTAGGCATGTTGTATCGAGGATCATATGTCTCCACTAAGGCGTAGATGCGATCTCTGAGATCACAGTCCTTTGTTGTTGCTTCTGAGCTGCTGCCAGAGATTGCATGTCACTGTGAAGTTTTTTCAGATCTTCCTTCAGAGCGTCGACTTCTTCTCTCAGCTCTCTGTTCTCTTCCTCGAGATCGTCCATTTTCTTGTGTCGATTGGCCCGAGTATTGTACGAATGAGACAGTTTGACTTTAGAATCATGACACATACGTGAGACTCGAAGATAAGAAGAACGCGTTATGTGAGGATGATGAATGCAATGATATATTTTTTGTTTTTTGCTTTAATAAAAAAGAAACTTCAACAAATAGATTGCAAATATCATACAGTGGGGAGACCTCTTTTCTTATTGAATTTGAAAGATTACAGAAAGGGAAAATACAGTATTTTATAAAGTGTTGTAAAAGGAAATGTCTAAGTTTATGGATCCTGAGTCCTCTCTGAAGAGAATTCAGATGCTGGTTCTGGTATTTTCCTTTTCTTTGACCGGGGCTCTTCAGCCGTTGTCGGGTCGTCAGTCCTTTTCCAAGTGAAAGGAGCGAGCAGATTTCTTCGGTCTTCTTGATTTTCTACAACATGCTGCTCTAGTATCTTAATCAGAGCATCCTTTTCCTTTAGCAGTTCCTGAATCTTAGTACACTCCACATTGAGAATTCGGTACTTGTTTTTCCAAGAGCTTTTCTCCTGTTGAACCTTGTTGAGAGCGACCTAGAGTTTTTCCGTATCAGACATAAAATAAAGGACAGATTCCTTTAACGGAAAAACTTCTTAACGAGGGTAAGGCATCCTCAGATTGAGAGCTCTAGTTTGTACCCAGTGGAGATAAGGTTCCATAGAGATACAGTCTGGTCTTCCTAGAGTCTCTCTTCCTTTCCTGTGAACATGTTTCCAGGCATGGACTATTTGTTTCTTTAGTGCTCTGTTATTTTCCCCTTCCTTGAAGAAAAGACCTTCCAGATGAACATTATGCGGGATATTCTTCATCGGGTATCCGAGTTGACGGCGAACTAAAATTGGATGATAGTTGATTCCTCCTTAAGTTCCTATGAGGGGTACATTAGGGAAATTTCCGCATATGTCAATGATGTTTATCCCTTCATAAATCCTATTATATAAATCTATGTCAGAGTTGGTAAGAGACATGATTCTCTATGACCAACGTAGAGTACTCTTACGGTCCCAAAAAGAAGTAGACTTAGGTAAATGGGAAGTGAACCATTTGTAAAGCAGGGGTACACAGCATGTGATCATTCCTCCATTGTACAAATTCCTTAAGTGTATAGAATGATAAGCATCTGCTAGCAGGGTTGGTACGGGGTTTCCAATCAGAAATATCTTAATGGCATTGGTATCGACGAAGTTATCGATGTTGGGTAAAAGGAACAACCCGTATGTGAGCAGAACAAAGATATCTTCGAAAGCAATTATGTTTCCTACACTGGCAAAGTATAGAGCTTTCTCCGTCAGGAATTTAGTTGGTAAACCCTGGATTCCTTCCTTAGTGGTCATGTGAGTCCTGAATTCTGACTCGTCCAAATAGATTGCTTTTGCAATGGTTTGCTCCTTTGTTGCTGTCCAGAAAAGGGAGCTTGGTCAGTGATGGGTAAATCAGTCAGGTGAGAGTACTCCTCAAGTGTTGGTGCAAGTTGATAATCCTGGAATGTGAAACAGTGATAAACCGGATCGTAAAACTGAATTAACGTAGACAGGATTTCTTCAACTACGTGGACCCTTAATAGAGACAACAGTCCTCCATACTTAGCTCTGAAAGCATCAGGGTTGGTAATCATCCTTGCCAACCTTCTTAAATCCTCTAGTTTTGGAGCCTTGAAGGTGTACTTGTGCGTCTTTCTTCTACCGAAATCCATAATGCAATCTTTCTCTCTGATATTTGCAATTATTGTTTTAGTTTACTTTGAAAAAGAAGAGAGGAAGAAAAAGGAAGAAATTTTTCTTTGTTTAAGATTTTTTTAAATGAATGCATGAGTACAGCACACAAAAACATTGAAAAATTATGGGTTCAAGGGTTCAACGTCACGAGCATGGAGTCATGGCTCTACCCATCCCCAAAGGTTGTATTCTGGTTAATTTTTGTACCTGTCGAACGGGTTAAAGGTTCCCAAAATCATTGACCCCTCTAGGGATATCAACAGCAAGCTGGTTCACCCGAGCGACCTGTAACATCCTAGGGCAATCTCATTTGAGTGTAGCATCGCGTATCAACTATTTCCAATAGTTAGCGCACTACCAAATGGCCACATGGTTAATCTTTACTAAATCCTCAGGGTCACGAGTGCCGCACTAGGATAGCGTCTATTTTCACGACGTTAGTCGTTTAACATAGTATCCACACGGGCCCTCACCTGATTTGATGGTCTACCAGGATCGCTTATTCGAGAATCACTCCCTGTAAGTCCACCCGTCTACCAATCTAGTAGCGTCAATCGGAGGATTGTGCAACAAGGTTTGGGGATCGAATTGTGTGTGGATTGGAATCAGCCGAGCGAAGGTGATTGAAGACCGGTGTGTTCATTCAATCTAGCAGCGGTAAACGGAGGTTCATTTATCACGTTCGAGGCACTTGATTCGACTCGAATCAAGGGAAGAGAAGACATAGTATCAGCATCAACGGAGTTTCTTGAGTGTGTGATAGCTAAGCCTTCTCTTGTAAAAACAATTTGCAATTCTAGATTTAGAATTAGGGGCAGACGTACCCGAAGCGAGGACGAAAGGGGAACTGCCTAAACAAACTTGGTGTCGTTTTCTCTTTCCCTGTCTCTTTAATTTCCGAACTATTTACGCTTGTGATTGTTCAATTGATCGATAAAAATTCTGGTATATTATAGTGCAGAAAAACGATTTGAAAACATTGCACAATCATTTTGGATTGTGCTTGGTGAAAATTCTGCACTAACTAACATAGAAGGTTTAGCTTGGAGTGTTTCGCACTCCAAGTGCTCGATAAATTGAACGCTTACAAGGTGTTTGATAAATTGTCAGTTTGGTTTCATTTTTTATTGTTCATTGGAAATGCATAACATTAAGTGTTGTTGGTTAATTGATTAATAGTACAAGTTGTGATTCAATTTTCTTATCGAGTCTATGGTTCCATTTGGCTTACGCATATCCGGTCCTTTCGGTAACCTGTTCGTTTAGACGATATAGTCCTCGGTCGCTTCCGCAAACAATTTTTAAAATCAAATTTAAGCGCCGACTCACAATTAAAAAGTAGTGATCTATTCAACCCCCCTTCTAGATCAATTGTCGTCGTCTAACAGGTGAAACACTTTAGTGATGAGACTGCATTTAATGCTCACGTCCCCCAACTATACTTTGATAAAACCAAAGCAACGAATGATAACCGAAGCCTGGGCAACTATTTTCAATAGTCGTCCATGACTACAAAAAGATTCCCCTGAAACCCAGAATGTCTGGCGAGTCTTGGGGCTACTGTTTCGTGTTGGCCAAAGGCCTCGGGTCCCACTACTCCTTGTTGGCCAAAGGCCTAAGAGTATAAGTCCCGCTTATTCTATTTGTTCCATCATGCCTAAAGTATAAATACCTTCGTAAATGGTTTTCAGGTACACAATCTCTTATCTCAACTTTCATTACGGTTATGTCATACCCTAAATTGACTCGCACGTTGGAGTGCTAACCATGTAGGTACCCCCTAGGTCCACCGTATCGGAGGTTAGCAACGTCGATTCAAGATCGACACCGATCAACAATGTCAATTAAAGATCAATATTCCCGATCCAAGGAGCACCGTGTCGCAATTTTTGATTCACGGCGTCACATTGCTAATTTGCCGACAAAGTCTCATTCTATCGTGACTTCAATTATTTCAACCATTTCTAATTCTGAAACGGAATGGTAAAAATTCTACATATACATACATAAGTCCTTAAAAAAATCCGTCAAAAATCATTTCTTCAAAAATAAAATAGAACGATATTTTGGTTTATAGCTACGTACCATAAACAAAGACAGAACCTCCATATTATATATCCTTTAATTAATTATAGTTGGTGACTTGGTGCTATCAACTGTGCAGTACGTTTCAAACATGTATCAGATACATTTAATTATCAAAAAAATGTGTTTTTTGTGAAAGCTGAGCCAATAATTAGCATCTTTTCCATGCCTAAAACTAGAGACAAAGGAAGGAATTTCTTTTTTCAAACCTCTTTAAATTTAAACTTGAAGCATCGATATTCGATACTCTTTCCTACCAAACTTGTGGGTTAGCGTCTTAGGAAGCTTATTAATCACTACTTACTAGTAGTTACTACAACTGGAAATTAATCATATAATTATTACCTCATTTTCAATCAATCAACCTCGCTAAAATTCCGGGTCTACGATGAGCTGCACCAAGACATGCTTTTCCAAAGGTAGAAGAATATGCACATGCAAAAAGAATGATTGTAATCAAAGTGTTGGAGTGGCGGCGTGGCTATGTCAAAGTGTCGCAGCTACCTTTTTTGCTTCATTAGAATTGTGTTGTTGTATGAACATTGAAACAAGAGATGGTCCCGAAGATGATTCCATTTTGCAACTCAATCTTATTCCTTTTGTAGAAAAGGAGGACTGTAATAGTACCCAAATCTTGAAGCATAATTGAGAGTACTAAAGAAGAATTTTACAGCTTAAATCAGGCCAAATCAATGTTTGAGATGTGTATAAAAGTTTTACACTCGATAAATAGTAGTATCTATGTACTTAAATATAAGAGCAGATTGAAAAAATTATGAGAATTAAGAAAGGTGGTTGTGATAATTAATTTTTAAATATGTACAATTTTTTTTGTATTTGTAATTAATTATTTTAAATTTATATAGTTATTGTTGGAACAAAATAAAATTGTTAGTATAAGAAGGAAGAAGAATGAGACTATTTATAACTTGAGCAATAGCTATTAACAAACTATATGTGAAAAGATAACTGATTTTCCCGTCGAAGGAAAATGGATTGCATTGGATGATTTAAGCCATTGTATACGGAGCAGGATCCTCTCCCGGTAAAAAATAATTTTATGAGAATTTAGTTGCTTATGAATAATTTTTTATTTATAGACTAGAGTTAAAGAAAAATTTATAATTAATCTAAAGTGCTTATTATAAAATTAAATATTTTTAACAGTCTGACGGTATGATTGATTGATAATATAAAAATATTTATAATAAAGTTATATATAAATTAAATTTATTATAAAATAATTAACATAATGCGTTAATTTGCAATATGTTATATAACAAGAAGAAATAAAAAAAATACAACTCTTATAAATCGTACATAATTAAAGCTAATATTTAATATATTATATATCATTTTATTTTATTATATATTTTATTAAATATACATATAAATTAATAAAAATACAGAAATGGAAGTACATCCAATTTATCAACATAGTATATAAAATAATGAATTGCACAAAAGTTCATTTAATTACTTTCGTGCCATTAATGAAAATTGACACTTTTTCGTGTTTCTCAATTGATTCTAGAAAGCAAAACTGAAAAGTGAAAAACAAAACCTGTTTATATTATTTTGGTTTTTTAGTTTTAAGAATTGGAAAACTAAGAATAGTTTTGCAAAAGTGTTTTTTAAAACAAGTCATTCAAACAAGTTTTTTATTTTTTTATTTTTAAAAATTTAAAAACAGTTTTTGAAAACTAAATCAAATAGGCCCTAACAATTTATATCTTTCAGTGAAATTTTCACCAGAGAGGATCCATCCCATTGTATACAAAGAGCTTCTTAAAAGACTCAAAACAAACATAACTTGTTCTTCAAAGTTATGTAAGTAACTCAAACCAATCGAATGGAAACATAAAGGTTGTACCAAATTCGAAGGATACTGATTTGTAACCCTTCTCTATCTATATACTGACATAACACTTGCAGCTGCAAAACAATACATATCCATCAGAAAATGACAACTTAAAATTTTCTTCAATCTTCATATAAGAGCAACTTGATCCAAATAACCCAATTGGAGGCATGACAAATCAAGAAAAGAACATGTACGTATCAGAAATTCTCATTTGAAGCCAAAACCATATCTCTGGAAATTCAGTAGTAATACAAACACCACTAGCGGTATATCTCCATCTACAATGAAATACAATGAACTTCAAAGACAAACTTTTAAACAACTCTTATATGGCAATGATGCAAACGACAGCGATGCCTGGGGTGTTTGCAATTATGAGCTGCCGCTATCCAAAGGTTCCAAACAGTAGCAATAAGGTTTTGAAACATTAATAAGTTAACACACTTCTGCACCAAACCTTCCAAGCTAGAAGACTTGTCAAGATTGTCAAAGTAGATATGATCAAGTGCTATTTTGGCATATATTCTCTCATAAGGATTCATGATGCTTTAAAAATATTAGAGTATCAAAGGAAATACTCCTTAGAACGAGCATTGTAGCAACAATTAAACCATATACAACAACAAATGAAACCAATCTCAAAATTATCTTCAATCATCATACACGAATATTTCACCATTAATTGTTCGTTACATAAAGATGTAATCACTTAATCACAATTGTTTGACAAAAAACTTGACTGCACTCTATGAAGCTCCGACACGCCATTCACATGGTGTGTCGCTGTGTCAGACACGTGTCCGACACGGATACGCGTACGACATACGTATAACACACACGTATTTGACACATTTTTGAAGTGTCCAACACAAAAATAAATGGGTTAAATAGTGTTTACCCCCCTTCCATATAGGCGTGTTTTGGTTTAACCCCCCTTAAGAATTTTTCTTTTATTCCCCCCTCAATTTTCCCAGATTCCATTTACAAAGACCCTGATACACCCATGGGTTAAAGATTCTGTTGACTGAGCACTTGGTTGACTGCCACGTGTGATAAGTAAATTATATTAATATGAAAAGACTTTTCAAAAATCATTTCTGCTTCTACCCCCTAGAATAATTAGGGTTTATTTAGTCCCAGAATTAGGAAGGAAGGAAGACGAAGAGACGGTGAAGAAGAAGAGTCGTAAGCAACGGAAACAAGGGAAACAATCAAAGAAAAGTCGTAAACCGACTGAAGCCCCGTCGTCAACCAATGTGTGGAACCTGAGAAGCATAAGGAAGGCGATGGTGTTTCTCATGCTCAAGCTGACAAGGTTCGTATTTTTTGAAACCTTCCAATGTCGTTTCTGATATCTTATGGTTTTGTTAGGTTATTTAGTTCGTTTGTTTTGATTTTCAGAACATGCAAGTTTTCAAAGCCGTATTTCACCATGGAGGTGAATTTGTAAAGTTAAGTGATGGGGTTACCATTTATAGGGGAGGTGTATCCACATTAGTGTCTGGGTTAGAAATTGATAAATGGAGAATGGATTGTGTTCATAGGTTGGTGACCGGGTGGGGTTATGTTTTAGGGAGTTATAGAACATGGACAAAGATTATTGAAATTGATGAAAACTTTTTCCAGCTTAAGAATGATGATGACTGCTACGATTTTGCAGCATATGCTTGTGCAACCCAAGTAGAAGGGGAAATGTTTGTTGAGCATAATGTAGTTGATATAAGCGACTCAGTAAGGTCTCCTAGGTGTGTCAATGAGATTGTCGAACTGGAGGTTTGTGATGAAGAGGCAGTGGAAAGACTAGATGATAGTGAGGATGAACGAGCAACTGCAAATCTTGATGGCTTTGAAGGTATTGATGTCACTAGACCTATTAATGCATCACCCTCAATTGGTGGATTTATTAGTGGATCCAATAAAAAGAAATGGGAGGAGGATGATGAGTATGTGAGTGATGAGCTTGATAGCTCTGATCCTGATATAAGTGATGATGAGAAAGGGCCAATGTTTGAAAAGTTTAGGAAGAAGCATTTGAATAAGAATTTTAAATTTGAGTGGGGTATGGAATTTAATACTCTTGATGATTTTAGAGAAGCAATACATGAGTGGTCCGTATTAAATGGGAGGGAAATAACTTTCATTAAAAATGAGTCATACCGAGTGAGGGTTGAGTGTAGGGCCAAGTGTGGTTTTTTGGTACTTTGCTCTAAAGTGGGCCACAAGCACATATTTTCTATTAAAACCATAGTGGGCAAACATACATGTGCTAGGGTTTTGGATAACAAATCTACCAACTCTAGGTGGGTGGCTAAGGCTGTATTGAAGAAGACGCAAACATCAGAAAATGTTAGGATCAGTGACATTGTTCAGGATATGCGACAAAACTATTCTGTGGGAATCACTGTGGGGAGGGCATGGAAGGCTAAACTCATAGCAAAGAAGATCTTAGAGGGAGATGCTGACAAACAGTATGCAAATTTGAGAAGATATGCAGCTGAGTTACATAGAGTGAACCCTGGCAACACTCTAAGTATCACAGTGGAGAGACCAAGTGCTTCCATTCAACCAAGGTTTGGTGCTTTCTATTTCTGCTTTGATGGTTGTAAAAAGGGGTTCATTAATGGTTGTAGGCCTTTTGTGGGAGTGGATGGCTGTCATCTGAAAACAAAGTATGGAGGTCAGTTATTGATTGCTGTGGGAAGGGATCCTAATGATCAATACTTTCCATTGGCCTTTGGAGTTGTTGAGACAGAAACAAAGGACAGCTGGAGGTGGTTTCTTGAGTTGTTAATGGCAGATATTGGACAAGACAAGAGATATGTTTTTATCTCTGATCAACAGAAGGTAAGTTTATCTGTCAGTTTTTTTTAATCCTAGTAACATGTTTATGTTTACTGATATCTATTCATGATACAGGGATTGGTAGCTGTTTTTGAGGAAATGTTTGAAACAATTGAACATAGGCTATGTCTAAGGCATCTTTATTCAAATTTCAAAAAAAATTTTGGTGGTGGCAGTTTAATTAGAGATCTGATGATGGGGGCTGCAAAATCAACTTACTACCAAGGGTGGTTGCAAAAGATGACTGAGCTGAAACAAGTTGATCCTAAAGCATGGGCTTGGTTAATGGGAATTCCTCAAAAAGTTGGTGTAAGAATGCTTTCTCTTTCTACCCTAAATGTGATGTTCTTATGAACAATATAGCTGAATCCTTTAATGCCACAATCTTAACTGCTAGGGACAAGCCTATTTTGTCTATGTGTGAGTGGATAAGAAAGTATCTAATGAATAGGTGCTCCACATCTACCCTAAAACTAGACAAGTGGCCCCATAAAGTTGTGCCTATTCCTAGGAAGAGACTTGATAATGAGGTTGTATTGAGTGGCCATTGGCTGCCCACTTGGGCAATGGATGAGAAATTTCAAGTCACCCATTCTTTCAACACTCAGGAGTTCATAGTAGACATTGCTAAAAAATCGTGTACTTGTAATTTCTGGGAGTTGGTTGGGATTCCATGTAGGCATGCTATAGCAGCTCTTGGGTTTAGGCAACAAAATCCAGAGGAATTTGTGGATGAGTGTTATTCAAGGGATAAGTATACAATGTGTTATGGTTTTGCTGTCAGTCCAATTAATGGCCAGGAAATGTGGCCAGAAGTTCAGGATGAGGAACTGTTACCACCTAAATACAAGAAAGGACCAGGTAGGCCTAAAAAGTTGAAGAATAGAGAGAGTGGTGAAGATGGTGCTAGGAGGTTGCCTGGTGTGTCCTACAGGTGTACAAGGTGTGACAAGTTTGGTCACAATGTTCAAACATGTAAGAGCCCAACACAAGACCCAAAAGGGATGAAAAGAAAGGTATGTCATGTTGTCTGATATGGTATCTGTCTTGGTATATGTCTTGGTATATGTGTATGTCATGATGTCTGATATGGTATATATCTTGTTTTACAGAAAAAGGTCAAGGCATCTAATGCTGCAACAGAGAAAAATGATGCTCCTACTGTACCAGAAAATGCTCCAGGTGATGCTCCCACTGTACCAGAAAATAAAATAGATGCAGGTGCTGCAGATCAACCAGGTGACTATTTTGGTGACATTTCTGATGAGCTTATTTCAAGCATACCTGATGCAACTCAAACACAGCCACCTGCTGCAAGTCAAAGTGAGGTGATTCAAGGAAATGCACCTGCTGCCAAGGGTAAAGTTAAGAAGAAGGGGAAGGATTTCATGTCAATCAAGAAGAGGGCAAGTGAAAGAATCAAGCTGAAGTGGTTTCAGAAACCAATCATAGGACCTGGTTCAAATTCTAACCAGCCTATCTGTGTACCATAACAAGAGGGAGGGGTTTTAACACAAGAAGAAGGTGGTTTTTCTAGAGCCAAGAAGAAAATGAGGAAATAGTTTCAGGGCTGTTTTGATGGTTGCAATCTAGGACTTAGTTATTAGTTATCTTGGAACCTTTAAGTTATGACAATGCCACTTTGTTATGGCCTTTATGTAATGACAACATTATTTTGTTATGGCTAATGCCTTTTTGTATTGACAATGCTATTTTGTTATGGCCTATTTTGAAAGACATGAAATCCAATGTTTTGAGAAAACAATTTGTACACATTGTGCTGAATGACTTTAAAAATGAAGCTTTACTAATTTAACTCAAGAATTCATTACATAAACTTCTTAGTACATGGCTGCAACCAATTCATACACTGATTCAAACAACTAAAATCCTATAGCACATACTAATGACAGTACAATAGCATAAAATCAGACCAATACAGGACAGCTACAAATACATGGCCTTGTAAACTACTGCAAACATAATCAAAGACACCCAAATGGCTAATTTCAGTTGGCAATTTTTCCTCTTCAAAACAGCTATCTTCAACTTGGCTTTTTGAAGCTTATTTGCAGTCATATCCAACTTCAAATGTACCACATCACAGTTTTTGCAACAGCTACCATTATTTGACAAGCCATTCATGGAGTTGTCTATTTCATCATCCCAAATAAAAAGCTCGCAACTACCACCCATCTACAAAAACCAACAACATTAATGAAGCATTATCCAAAAAGGAGAACAAACAGTGTTTCGAGGAATTCCACTCACCCCTGTGTTTCGACACTTCCAAAACCTCCTATTGCGGTTTTGTATGGTCTTCGCCACCAACATCTTCATCGGACGACGACAGCCACACAAAGGATCGGTTGGATTTTCACAAGAATTGCTGCTATCAACGCTTTGACTTCTATCCATTTAGGTTTAGGGTTTTTCCAGATGAACAACGAAGAAGAAGAAGAAGAGCAACTTTCAGGAACGAAGAAGAAGTAGAAGATGATGCTGTCACGTATGAAGAAGAAGAAGAAGATGGTGTTACTTTAACGAAGAAGAAGATGGTGCTACTTTAACCTAATTATGAATCACATGTGGCAGTCAACAAAGGGCCCAGTCAGCAAGGTCAACGTGCCCAGTCAGCAGAATCTTTGACCCATGGGTGTATCAGGGTCTTTGTAAATGGAATATGGAAAAGTTGAGGGGGGAATAAAAAAAAATTCTTAAGGGGGGGTAAACAAAAACACGCCTATATGGCAGGAGGTAAATACTATTTAACACAAAATAAATTTGAATCACAACAGACATAGATACGACACCTTATTTCAAATAAAGAACACGGTCCGACTCAAAAAATTTCATAATTAAAAAAAAACTAAAAAATTTTCAATTTTTTTTTTAAAAAAAGAAGAGATTTTTATCTTTCATATTTCACTTTCTCACTATTAAAACAACACAATTATGATTCTTTAAAACAACACAATTATGATTCTTTATTTTTTCTTATTCCACTGCTGTTTGTGTTGAAAGAAATTAGAACATATATTCATTTATCCATTATGTGAAGAGAAGCAAGATAGCACCACATCGAACGGAAGCTTTAGTATATATGCATAGTAACCTTCCACTTCTATCAAAGAGCACTCCCTAATATTATCAAGAGGAAACTAAAATGTGGGGTGTAGCCGGAGATGAGTTTGGAACATTAGATGACAGTGAATTTTTTGAAGTTGTTGACTTGTCTTTTGATGAGTCAGGTTTAGAGGCTAATTTTCTCCATGTGAAGTAACTATGATATGATTTGTATCATTTTATTTTGGTGGATTTATGTCTTTTTTCGTTGATTGAAATTACTAAGTTTAAATAAATATAAATTTTGCTTTTCATTTTAAACTCTATAAATTGTGCTCATAAATTGCATTGTTATATTAATATATAAAATATATATAGCCGTGTCCGTGTCCTATGTTTTTTTATATTAGCGGAGCCCTCGTGTCCGTGTCTGTGTCGTGTCCGTGTCCGAGTTCGGGCTTCATAGACTACACTTATTGTAGGATTGAAGGATATCACAATACAGTAGCAAATACAGTAGCAAAAACTTGAATATGTCTTCAAAGAATCCAAAATAGTTTCAAGATATGCCATCACAACACATCTTGTATCACAAAACAGTAGCAAAACATTTTTAAGTTGATAATACTCCAATTGTAAACATGGCTAATGATGAACTTTATGGTAAATAAAACAACGTCGACAATTCAATGTATGTAGCTTCTTTCAAATAATTGGTTCACACCAAATTTTCATCAACAAATTAAAAAAATGTGACCATTGTACTGGCTCAAACATTATCAAGAATGTGACCATTGTATTAACTCAAATATTATCAAGAAGCCAACACCAAACTCAGTCCATATACTAGCACTTGCCAAATTTGGAAGAGTGAATTATAACAATGTTGAAATGAGAAAGATCAAGACTATGAGAAATACCAAAATCGGTAGTAAAAGTAAACTCCAAGGATCTGAAATCAAACCTTTAACAGCAGCAAGTGTAATTAGATGTGAGCTGCAATACATAGAACTTAGTTGAATGATTTGTAGAACAACCGACTCACTGACCCAAGCGAACAAAGGCGATCATCAAAATTATGAGAATTAGATATGAAATCGGAAATGAGATGCACATGAATCAAGAGAACTCATGCTCCACAATCATCATATGAAGATGGAGCATCACCACTGTTTACTGGGAATTTCGACGCCATGATTTGATGGAGTATGATAAGCAAAAGAAATGTTTTTGAGTTGTTTTGGAATTCGACGGGAGTATGAGTAAAGGTTTTGGTCGAAGAGGTTCTTGTATGAAGGATACGTTTGATAAATACTTAGAAATATTTTCTGAGTTTAGATTGCCACTTCGGCGGAGGCAATGCTGAAGGTTGCGTTCAACGAAGAATTTGAATTTTGAATAAGGATAATAACTAACTTTTGTCCTTATCTGTTTCTCAAAAGTGACGCGTGGAAAGTTGTGGCAAATTGGAGACATGCAAGTGAAACGTGTCATTTTCTGGAGAAATGAGCGTTGATAGCGGTTATTTTCGACGTATTATAAATATGAGTCTTAGTGTATAGGAGTTCGTGTGTTCAATCATTGTACAAATACTCACAAATTACTCAAAGTATCTAAGTGTAATTGAGAAAAGAGTTCGTTGATAATGTACGTCGGAAACACCATATTTTCATTTTAATTGAAGTTATTTTCAGTTTTATCAATTACCTTTTCCATTGCAATTTACTTTGAAGTTTTTATTGCAATTCATTTACAAATTCTGCATTTTACCTTTAAACTTTCAAACTTTAAACAACATTCTCTAATCATGAACATTGTCGAAGTGTTCATAGACTTTCAGAAATTGTTTTGAACAATAACACATGTCCTAGAATTCACTGGTTGATCCTATAAGTAAACCATTTTGGAGACCAGCGGTTGTTTACCAATTTTCACGGTAAACAAATTGGCACACCCAGTGGGACAGTGTTATTGTTAAAATCTTTCTCTTCTTGAAATTGTTTTGTATAAGCTCTTCATTTTTACTATCTCTCTAAATTTGTTGCATGAGACTAAGAAGTGGTAGAATTGCCATAAACAACGAGGGAATACCAAGGAGAAGATACATAAGGAGGATGGTGAATCAAAATCCTCCAAATAATCAAAATCCACCAAATAATGGAGAACCACCCCCTTCATCTTCGACATGGGAAAATACGGTTCTAACGTCTGTGTCTGAAACTGTACCATCCACGGCAAACACGACGCATGTGCATTTGATTGCCCAAAATGGACCTATTTTGTCTTATGTATGGACATAGGGTCCACCAGTGACCCCCCCTCTAGTGGAGAATAATTTATTCAGGCCTTATGTGCCTGGGTTTTCAATGCTTCTAACTACTTGCAAACAACGTTATGGCATGCCAACTTCAGTGATGGCAAGTTTGCATAATACAACTTCAACGTTTGCAGACCCAGTGGTGAATGTCACTTCGCCACTACAAGGATCAAGTTTAGGCATTAACAATGTGGGTCGAATTAGCTAGCCCTTAGGGATAGGATTTCCCACCCAAATGCCTAATATCACTAATAATTCTGCAGCGTTGATAAGGCAACAAATGGAAGAAAACAATCACGAAATAGTTCAAATGCTTGCCCAACAAATGGGTGTGATATTTAATCGTTTAATCCAGAACACTAAATGATGTGCATTTATGATTTCTTTAGTGTTCCACAACCCCCTAGACACCCTCAAAGGGAATGGATGATAGAAAATCAGGGGGAAGTCTTGGAAGAGAACCCCACCATTAACCAAATCCAACGAAATGTACCCCAGGCGAAGGTAAATCAGGGAGTAGGAGTCGAACCACCTAGGGTCGAACCTCCTAGGCTTGAACTACAAATTCCAAGAGAAAGGTAACCAAGGGTAGTGATGGTGAATAGAAACCAAAATGCAGTCGAAGTCATAAATCAGGTTCGACGTGATGATATGGCAGTAGACAATAACTTAGCAATCATGGTCGAAAGAATTATGGCGCGGAATGGGGTAAATATTGGCCTTCATAGGCCAAATTACACATCACCATTATATGAGTACGTTCTGCAATCAGAATTACCCCCTAGGTGCAAAGTCCCCTAGTTTACTAAATTTGCTGGGGACACTAGTGAGTCCACTGTCGAACACGTGGTCAGATACCTAATCGATGCAGGGGAAATTGCAAAATAATGAGAACCTAAAAATGAAATATTTTCCAAGTTCCCTTACAAAGAATGCCTTTACATGGTTCACCACGTTACCAGCAAATTTAATTCATAATTAGACTTAACTGGAAAGATTGTTCCATGAGCAGTTCTATATGGGACAGTTGAAGATCAGTTTGAAGGAATTGGCCACTATCAAACGAAAATTCTCTGAGCCAAAAGATAATTACCTGAATAGATTCCGTTTGCTTAAGGTCAGATGTTTTACACAAGTTCCTAAGGATGACTTGGTTAAAATGACCGTTGATGGCCTTGACTACTCTATTAGGAAGAAACTGGATACCCAATACCTGAGAGACATGGCCCAGTTAGCTGACCGAGTTCGACAGGTAGAACGCCTGAAGGCTGAAAAGACCAGGGCAAATAAGAATAATAGAAAGGAAAGGGTAACCTATGTTGAATTTGATGAAGATGATCAAGAAATAAATAGTGATCCTTTGAATTTCGAGAGCAAAGTTATCCTTGCTGAATTGAAGCAAAGACCACCTTATTCTTGTAAAGTCCTAACACCTTCGAATGGAAAAAAATCCAGTCGAACCAGAAAAGATTGATATGCTCCCTAAGAAAACTTATACCTTTGACGTCACCAAGTATGACGAAATCTTTAATTTACTAGTTAAATATGGCCAGATGATAGTTCCTCCTGGTGCTAAAACACCTCCTTTAGAACAAAGAAAAAAGAGAGGTTTCTCTAAATATCATAATTTTCTGGGCCATAAAACTTCCCAATGTTTTCTTTTCAGGGATCTTGTTCAGAACGCTATCAAAGAAGGAAAGCTCAGGTTCTAAGACAAATCGAAGACTCAAATGAGGATTGATTCTGATCCTCTCCCAGTGGCAGATGCGTATTATTCTGAGCCATCCATGATCAATATGGTGGAGGTGTCTGGGGACTTCACCAACGAAGCTATGATGGTCGAAGTTGCTGAGAGCTTCGTCAAAGGAGTCACTGAGGACTTCAACAAGGAAACCGCTGAAGGTTTCATTCAAGAAGCTACTAAAGGCTTCACCAAGGAAGCTATTGAAGGTTTCACCAAGGAAGTCACTAAGGACTTCGACATGGAAACCACTAAGGGTTTCATTCAAGGAGTCACTAAAGGCTTCAACAAGGGAATCACTGAAGGTTCCAGCCAAATTATCACAACAACTAAATCTACTGAGGATTTCATATAAGTTAATAAAATAACTGAGGCAACTGAAGGCCTTAGAGTCAAATTGCAAGATTTGGATATCACTAAGGATACCAACTTAGGGGTTAATATGGTTGAAGTAACCCAGGATACTACAATGGAGGTTGATGAATAGAGCCTCAGGCAAGAGGAATATGTCAAAGTGGTCTATCCCAAGTAGGATGAGAATCTAGTCGAATTCCTTCATAGGTGCCAAAGGAAAAACTATGAAGTAATGTTGTGCCTAAGGTGCAGCTCAGTCTTCGATAAAAAGGATGCAGAAAAATGGAGTGGGTTCGACGAGCCAAAAACTGGTATAACTGGAGAGACACTCATAACCGATTTGCCTTCGACAAAGGGGGAAGACCCATGAAGCAAGAGCAAGGTGTACAAGGACTGTGTGGTAACAATCCAGCCACACTCAAGCCTACTACTGACGCCCCTAGGGGTAAGTGGGTGAAACCTATCGAAAGAATGGAACAAGGCCAAAAGAAATGGCAAAAATTTAAAGTAGAAAGAGGTTCCTCACTGACGTATCGTAAAGAATTCCAAGCCTCAAAGCAATTAGCGTCGCACTCTAAAAATTACAAGGGTAAAAACCCAATATCCATGTCTCAATGGAGGAGACGACAGAGAAGGCGAAAAGCTGAAAGAGAGGCTGCAAAAAAGGCAAAGGCTGAGTCGAAGAGAGAAAGCCTGTCGAAAGGAAGTTATTTACTTCCCAAAAGGAGGTTGTGGAAGAAAAGTCTGACCAGCCAGCAGACGATTGTATGCTGATGGATGATTTCGACTCAGGTTCAGAGCCTTCACTGGATATTGTTTGCAACGTGGTGTCTGTATTGCCTAGGTAATACGACCAAGTCACAGAGATAGAGGAGCCTTAGGATGCAATTGAATTGGAGATGGGCAAACACAGGCCAGTTTGCTATTACATACTTAATAATCGATGTGTGGAGGAACAAAAAGCATGTTTTGAAAGGCTTGACGAAACCATGAAGAACCATTTGAAGCCCTTATTTATTAGAGGCAAAATAGAAAACGTTGGAGTAAATAAGATCTTAGCTGATGGAGGAGCAACGGTGAATTTAATGTCGTATTACATGTTGAAAAGAATTGGAAAAGATGAACTGACACCAAATCCCATAACGTGGTTCTGTCGAACTATCACTACGCCAAAATTCGCTTTTGGCAGCACTACAAAGACAGCGTTTTTATCACAAAGCGCTGCTACAAGTTTTGAAAAAAAATCGCTAAAAAAAAGTGCTGCTAAAGGCTACCTTTAGAAAGTGCTTTCTAAAAGCGCTGCTAAAGGCCGTACATAGACCCCACCTTAGAAAGCGCTTTTACAAAAGCGCTGCTAAAGGTATAACCTTAGAAAGCGCTTTTAAAAAGCGCTGCTAAAGGGTAACCTTAGAAAGCGCTTTTGAAAAGCGCTGCTAAAGTCCCTAAATTGGCCCCTACATTTGAAAGCGCTTTCTGAAAGCGCTGCTATAGGCCAATGAAAAGAAAGCGCTTTCTAAGGAAAAAGCGCTGCTAAATCTAGCACCTAAGAAAGCGCTTTCCAGAAGCGCTGCCTTAGATCATTTAATAATTAAAAAATAAAAATACGCTTGTTTTCAGAAGAGCCCTAATCATTTTTTCTAATCGTTTTCACTCCTTTCTCTCTCGCGACTGTTCTTCCTTTCTCCTTCCTCCTTTCTCCGAACGCCACTGAACTTTCTCCGACCGACATCATTCTCCGACCGCCACTGTACTTTCTCCGACCGCCATCGTTCTCTCTCGAGTCTGCTATTTTCGTTTTCGTTGAAACAAGAAGAAGAAGAAGCAGAAAACGAAGGAGAAGAAGAGGTATGTACCATTTTCGTTCTCTTTCGCTACTGTTGTTGTTGAATGCTGCTTCTATTGTTGTTGTTGATACAGTGTTGGTTCTGTAGTTGTTGTTGATACAATTTTGATAAAATGTGGTTCTGTATTTTATGAATGTGGTTCTGTTGTTGTTGATACAATGTTGGTTCTGTTGTTGTTGATACAATGTTGGTTAGAATATTTGTCGTTTCGTAACTCTCACACCAAGTGTTCGGTGAAATGCTTGAACCAAGTTTAAAATGCAGTTCGGTTATGAGCTTTTAAGTTAGTTGTGTAGTTAGTTTGAAACGGTTAGCATGAATATTGAAAAATATGTTTTGTGAAATTGTTGTATGTGGAGTGTAGTATGCTTTCACTAGTGTGTACAACGTGCTTCCTTTTTAAATTATTACTGTTCACCATTTTTTTACCAGATGAAGCAATGTCTTCCTGATTCATTGATTGATAGAAGAGTGACAGAAGCGTTTATCTATTAAAAATTACTTAATACAACAGATAAAAATTTAAAATAGTATCCTATTCATTCTAGGATGAGTGTCCTATTCTTTGAAAATGAAAATGAAATTGTTGAAATTAATTGATTCTTGAGACTTTGACTTGTTTCTCCGATATATCTTGGTTGTCCTATTATATACTAAATTTGTCCTGTTATATTTGGCATACACCATCAATTCTAACTTAGTGAATTTGCTATAGGGGTTACTTGTGAAGAGTGAAAGTCTGATTGTTTCCAAGAATCTTACACTGTGTTGGTCCAGAAGCTGTTGACTTCTCTACAGGTAAATAGTTTTTATTTTGTTGTTGTTTAGCTTAATTAGTGAAACCATGGATAAGAAATGGATGTCTTCAAGTCGATTGTCGAAAGAGTATGAGAATGGGGTATCAGAATTCGTTAAGTTTGCTGTTGCGCATGCCAAAGACTCCAGTCGAATGACATATCCTTGCTTGGATTACTGTTATGGGAGTCGGGTTGACGCGGTTCAGTTGGAATCACATTTAATGAGGAATGGAATTGATCGAAGTTATACATGTTAGAATTTGCATGGTGAGAAAAGTAACGGGAATGTTGAATCGGGGGATAATACGACCTATGCTTCAAACGACAATTGCATAGATACATACGATTGTGATCGAGTCGAAGAGATTGCAGAAGCACTTGAAGAAGATCTTAAGGATTGTCCTAAAATGTTTGAGAGGTTGGTAAGCGATGCATAGAAACCGTTGTATAATGGTTGCACTAAATTCACAAGATTGTCTGCGGTATTAAAGTTGTACAACGTAAAGGCGGGCAATGGATGGTCGGATAAAAGTTTCAAAGAGTTATTAGCCCTTATGAAAGATATGCTTCCAGAGGATAATGTTCTTCCCAATCGAACATATGAGGCCAAAAAGATGTTGTGCTCTATTGGCATGAGCTATGATAAGATACATGTCTGTCCAAACGATTGTGTTTTGTTTCGAAATAAGTATACAACGTTAAATGAGTGTCCTAAATGCGGTGTATCTTGATATAAGAAAAAGTTGTCTCCAGCAAAATTCTTATGGTATTTTTCTATAATTCCGAGATTTAGACGCATGTTTCGTAGTGAAACCGATGCAAGACACTTGACTTGGCATGCAGATGAAAGAATTATTGATGGAAAGTTTCGACATCTGGCAGATTCACCACAGTGGATGAAAATTGATAATGATTATCCTAAATTTGGAAAAGAAGCAAGAAACCTTCGCTTGGCATTATCTACTAATGGAATGGAATGAACCCACACTATCTTCAAAGTATCTCACATAGCACATGGCCTATGATTATTATGATTTATAACCTACCTCCATGGCTATGTATGAAGCATAAGTACATGATGTTATCTATGCGCGGGATTCTATTTCGTGTCTTCCGCATGTATAATACTGGCAACGGGTTAGTTTTTCATTTTAATTTCATTCTAATCTTTGTATCTTTTTCATTCTAATCTTTGTTATGATACTTGATAAAACAAGACATCTATATATTCTTATTTGTTTTTATTTTGTTAGAGCAATACAAGTATAGATTGCGATTATTACGTTTTGAGGTTTATGAGAGAAATCCTTCATTTGGATCAAATAGAGACTCCAATCATGGTATGGATCAAATAGGATTTATTACGTTTTACGGTTATTACTGAAAAAGCGTTGTCTAAAGGGGGACAATAGAAAGCGCTTTTTCCTGAAAAAGCGCTGCCTAAAGATGCCAATAGAAAGCACAAAAGGCCAGAAAAAACGCTGCTAAAGGCCCACTTTAGAAAGCGCTTTTCCAGAAAAAACGCTGCTAAAGGCCTACATAAGGCAGCGCTTTTGCATAAAACAAAAGCGTTGTCTTTACCTATAGCAACGCCACCTTAGGCAGCGCTGTTAAAAGCAAAAAAAAAGCGCTGTTTTTTTTCCTTCCGTGGCATAGTGTATAAGGGAAAAGTGGGTACTAAAATGGGGGTAATCCAGGTGGACCTCACAGTTGGCACCATTACAAGGCCAACTATGTTCATGGTCATAGCGTCGAAGGCCGACTACAATCTACTCTTAGGTCGAGAATGGATCCATGGCATTGGCACAGTTCTTTCTTCACTACATCAACACATTTCAATTTGGCAAAGCGTTGGAGTGAAGAATATAGAAGCTGACCAGAGCTATTACATGGTTGAAGTCAACCAGGTGAATGGGCGGCATTTCGATAAGAACCTGACCCACATTGCACCTTGCAATCCTGCAGGGTACAACTTTACGCCCACTGACAATGCATTTTGTTCCCTTTACCTGCACCCCACCCATGGCTTTCAATGGGATAGAGAAGTAGTAGGTGAGGAAGATTTCGTATTTGGAACAAAAGGAATCCAGCCAACGGGTTGGGGAAGAGAATTTGACGACGATGATTGAGTCAAAGACGTTAGAAAAGATTTCGGCTTACATAGCCGAAAACAAGTTAAAAGTAGCCTTTAAGGCTGAAGTGAAGTACATGGCTGTCGAATCCAAAAAGAATGAAGAGCACTTGGAAGGTCCTGGTAAGGACTTCGATCCTGAACCACCTGATAAGGATCAAGATGAAGTGCAAGGTCGGAGGCTTGACGCCATATATGATGACGAGCTTTTGGGCTTCGAAAAGGATTCGTTGGTAAATAACATGAAGATGCTAGTGCAAGATCCTTTAGATGAGATCGACTTGGGAGAATGGGCAATAAAAAGGCCAACATAAATCAACACCAACATTAGCCCACAGCTCAGGGTCGAAGTAATCCAACTATTGAAGGAGTTGAAGAACTGCTTCGCGTGGGATTACAATGAAATATCTGGTTTAAGCAGAGACCTGGTCGAACTGAAGCTACCTATAAATCCTGAGAAGAAGCCAATCAAGCAGACTCCAAGGCGTTTTGCACCTGAAGTTCTGTCTAATATCAAGGAAGGGGTCAAAAGGATTTTTAGATGCAAATTCATTCGTAAGACCAGGTATGTCGAATGGATTGCTAATATTGTACCATTCATTAAGAAAATGGCATTTTGAGGGTTTGCATTGGCTTAAGAGATTTGAACGCTGCAACCCCAAAAGATGAATATCCAATGCCTGTGGCAGAGATGTTAGTCGATTCTGCTGTAGGACATGAGTATCTGAGCATGCTCGACAGGTATTCTGGATACAACCAAATTTTCATTGCTGAAGAAAATGTGCCCAAGACGGCATTTCGATGCCCCAGAGCCTTAGGCACCTAAGAATGGGGGGTGATGCCTTTTGGACGAAAAAATGCTGAGGAAACTTATCAAAGAGAAATGAACTCTATATTTCATGACTTTATTGAAACTTTCATGAAAATTTATATTGATGACATTGTGGTTAAGTCTGTTTCAGGAAAAAGTCATATAGACCATCTTCGACAATCATTTGAGAGAATGAGGAAGCATGGTCTAAAGATGAATCCTCTTAAGTGTGTTTTTTGTGTGCAGTCTGGGGATTTTCTAGGCTTTGGGGTCCATAAAAAAGGAATCGAAATCAATCAAAACAAGATCAAGGCCATCATGGAGACGAAAGCGCCATCAACGAAGAAGGAGTTGCAGTCATTACTAGGGAAGATCAACTTCCTAAGGAGGTTCATCTCAAACTTAAGTGGCAAGACTCAAGCCTTATCACCTCTACTTCGACTCAAGAAGGAAGGTTTTTAATGGGGGCAAGCGCAACAAAAGGCTTTTGACAAGATTAAAGACTACTTTGCCCATCCTCTAATTATGGAACCTCCTTGTAGGAATAGAAGTATGAGATTGTACATATCTACATCTGATGTGACTTTAGGGAGCATGTTAGCTCAAGAGGATGAAAATGGCGTCGAAAGAGCCATTTACTACCTTAGTAGAGTCTTAAATGATGCAAAAACTAGATATAGTGTAGTCGAAAAATTATGTTTATGTCTATACTTTTCATGTACAAAGTTAAAACATTATATAAAGCCAATTGATGTTTACATTTCGTCTCATTTCAACATTATTAAACATATGTTATCCAAACCAATTTTACATAGTCGAATTGGTAAATGGGCTCTGGCCTTAACTGAATATTTTTTAACTAACATGCCTTTAAAGGATGTTAAAGGACAAGTGGTTGCAGACTTTATAGACGACCACTCCATAGTCGAAAACTCCCAAAATTATTTAGAGCTTGAACCTTGGAAGTTATACTTTGATGGTTCTAGTCAAAAAGACGGAACGAGTGTGGGAGTACTGATTATTTCTCCTAACAAAATTCAAGTACAAGGTTGAGGGCCTTTGTTCAAACAACGAGGATGAATATGAGGTTTTGATAGCCAGACTTGAAATCTTGTTGGAATTGGGGGCAACTCGAGTCGAAATATTGGGTGACTCAGAGTTGGTTATAAAACAAATCACAATGGAATATAGATGTGTTAAGGAAAATCTTATAATATAATTTGTGATAGCCAATAGAATGTTACTAAGATTCAAAATGGTAAGCACTTGAAACATACCTCAACTTGAGAACCAAGAGGCCAATGACTTGGCCCAAATTACTTCTGGGTATTAATTTTCAAAAGAAATATTGCAAGATGCAATCGAAGTCAGAGGAAGAGTTGTGTCAACTAGATTATCCCCATTAGATTTGGAAATGACAAAGCTGGGTTATGCTGGCGAAGAGAATTTTGTGATACTTGCCATAGATAGTTTAACAGACGAAGATTGGAGAAAGCCAATAGTACAATACTTAAAAAATCCAACATCATCTGTTGAACGAAAATTCAGGTATCGTGCTTTGAGTTATATTCTTATGGGGAACGAATTATTTTAAAAAAAAACCCTGAAGGAGTCTTGCTCAAATGCCTTAGTAAGTCTGAGGCATACTTAACCCTCTCTAATGTCCATAGTGGGGCATGTGAGGCACATCAGGTGGGTCATAAAATGAAATGGGTGTTGTTTCGACAAGGGATGTATAGGCCTATCATGCTTAAGGATTTTATTGAATTCGCCAATGGATGCCAAGAATGTCAAATATATACAGGTATTCAACATGCGACTGCAAGCAAATTACGTTCTATAGTGAAGCCTTGGCCCTTCAGAGGGTGGGATTTGGATTTAGTTGGAGAGATTCGACCAGCATCATCCAAAAGTCAAAAGTACATTCTTGTGGGGATATATTATTTCACTAAGTGGATTGAGGCTATACCATTGGTGAATGTTGACCAGGAAGCAGTGATCGAACTTATCTAAAAACATATCATTTATGGGTTTGGAACCCCATAAACCATTACAACTGATCAAGGATCAATTTTCACTGGTCAAAAAGTTTAGGAGTTTGCTAAAGAAATGGGGTTCAAACTATTGACATCCACGCCTTATTATGCTCAATCAAATGGTCAAATCGAAGCAGCAAATAAAGTAGTGATTGGCCTAATAAGAAAACACGTGGGGAAGAAGCCAAGAAATTGGCATAAGACATTGGTCCATATTCTATGGGCATGTCGAACCTCCCCTAAAGAGGCTACAAATACTACACCTTTTCGACTGACATATGGTCACGATGCAATTTTACCAGTCGAAATTTACCTACAGCCAACTAGAATTCAAAGACAGCATGAAATCCCATCTGAGTCTTATTGGAACATGATGTTAGATGACTTAGTTGATCTAGACAAAGAAAGATTAAATGCCTTAGAACTATTAAAGAGGCATAAGAAAAGAGTAGAGAAATCATACAACAAAAAGGTTAAAGTTAAGTTGTTTTCGACTGGAGACCTAGTTTGGAAAGTGATCCTACCCATGGATCGAAAGGATATATCGTTGGGCAAATGGTCCCCTAAATGGGAATGCCCTTTTCAAGTTATCCAAGTTTTTGTAATGGTGCATATGAAATTGAAGAATTAACTGAGGATCGAAGAGTCTTGAGAGTGAATGAGAAATATTTGAAAACATATAAGCCTGCACTTCAAGAAATAAAAATAGCTAACTTGTAATTCACACACAACAGTCGAAGACAAAATGGTAAGTCAAAATGCGCAAATTCCCAAAATGGCTAAGTCATTACATAAAATGCCACGAAGGGCTTAAAGTCATTACATAAGAAACCAAAATTCTTCAAAGACAAAGTTCGACAATTGTAACCAGGTTAAAAGGGAAGGGAAGCCGTCATCTTCTGATACTTCTACTTTTCAAGTTTTAAGTGCCGCTCACAAATAATCTTGTTGGAAGTATGGCCATCAATCTTCTTTCCAAGCTTTTGAGCCCTTTCGACGTGATGCATCCCAACCTAGATTTCCTTAGCCAGTTGATCTTGATCAATTTTGTGGCATTCATCTTTGCGCTCCTTGGCCTTGTCAATATTGGTTTTTAATTCTTTTATATGTCGATCCCAAGCTAGGATGTTCTCGTTGTAGGTTTTGACTTCTTTCTTGTTTTGTTCAGAACCTTTCTCTAATTCTGCAACTTTGGCAATAGATTCAGTGGTTGTGTCCCATTCAGCTGCCTGGGTTTCTTATTTGTTCTTAATTTTGTTCGAAGCCTCCTTTATTCGATTAATATATGCAACAATTTGATCAACCAGCAACCCCAAGTCCATAATGATGTCTGCAACTTCTGGAGAAACTGTCAAGACATCAACTTGTTTCAGGAGATCTTTGATCCCAAAGAAAGCAGAAGTGTCAGCCTCTAAGAGTTGGAACAAATCAGTGTCGAATGCTTTCTTTTTAATCTTGAGAAGCAAGTCATCACCAGGTTTGCTTGCAGATTGATCACTTGACGCAGTTAAAGTACTGGCACTCTTCTCAGTCGAACTACCCCTGGCATTGATCATGGCCTTCAGATATTCTAATGTTCTGCGATGCTTCGGTGATTCTAGCTCTTCGTGGGAGAGGGTAGCAGTAGTTCTAGTCGAAGATGTTGAATTCTCTTTGGCAGCATTAGGATTTTGGTTGTTTTGAGGTGTCTGGTGAAAGATCATCATCATCTGATTCGATCACCTGTACTTGGGGCTCTTTTTGTTTTCTTTTCTTGGGAGTTGGTGGTGGTCTTCGACTAGCTTGAAAAAGAGATGTCTCGGGTATCAAAACATGAAGTCAATATATAAATAAGAATAATGATAATAGACAAGGTATACCTTTGTTATTGTCTTAGTAGCTTTGTCTTCATCCTTTTTTTCGACGACGTCCTTGTCTGTGCTAACAGGTTTCTCGGCAGGAATCCTCACAGCTGAAAGAAAATCAATACAATTATAACAAGTAAAAGAAAATAATAAAAAAAGGAATTGATGAAAGAGGTGAGCCGAAAAACCTCCCATTCCATACCTTCTTATATTGGAGACTCTACGCGAACGTGTTCTATGCCAATATGAAGGTGCCCTTTGAAACTTTCTAGAGTATGCTTAGTCGGAACCACCCGCTTGACATGTTTCTGAGATTCTTGTCGAAATTTTTTACAAAATCCCCATAGACGAACCAGTCTAGGAATGGAGGACTAAAAGCAACACCAAACTCAGCACTTGGTAGTCGAGAAAATTTTGGGAGATACATGTTAAAAGCTAGATCGTACCGTTGTTCAGGTTAACGTACGAAGGTAGTTTTAAATCCTCCAGCTTCTTTGTAAATTTTTCTTTCAAGGTGACTGCTGCTTCATGAATGGTTTGACTAAAATCATCAGGTCTATAGGCAGTTTCAAAGTATTTTTGAAATGCTTGGATTTCTTTGATGTGAGTCAAAGTACCTTTCTTGACTCTTTCCTGCACAGAGGCAAAAGCATGAGTTAGATGTTGAGTAAAAGCAGGAATTTCGAAAACTTCTGTAGTATAATAATCTTTCCACCAAGTATCAAATTCTTTGGTGCAAAGGAAGGATGGCCTGAAGGTTACATGAGTAAACTGTGTAATGCCAGTGTATTTAACCAATTCTTTATTGCATTGGGATTCTGTGTGGATCATATTATAGAGAATCAGGGAGTTTTTCTTGGTGAAAAGTGGTTGTGGTTTAATCTGAATAAGACTAAACTGTCGAGAGACAAGATTGGGTTGATAGCTGAGGAGAGTAAATCGAGGTCTTAAAGGTGTGAGTCTTATGGCCAATAGTCTAGGGGTGAGGAATGCTTCCCATATTGCAAGGGATTCTATTTCTTGGTCCTTTGATGGGGCAAGGAAAACTTCTTATAAACCATTCAGGGCCATGCTTTCTATTAGCAAAGGGAGCCATGTTCGACGTAAATTTGTAACGCTTGGCAAACATCATGACATACCCAGTGAATGTTTGTTGGAAATTTAACCCTTCTTTACTAGGGGTTAGCAAAGCAAGACGTGTCCCTTCGACCCTCCTGTTCTTTATTTCATCAGCTTCTGCGTTGATAGGATCGCGAACAGGTAGGGATGCTTAAAAGTAGTATTCATCCATAATTGCAGCAACCAGAAAGGGCCAGAGAGAAGCAAGTTTCCTTTGGAATTAATGGTCTTTATAGCTCTGACGCCTTCCCCTAAGGACTCATAGAGGTTGGCCGAGATCATTTTGCTGAGACAAAGGTTATGTCCAACATAAAGTTGGTTTGCCATTGTTAGATCCCTCTTCACCACTTGTAGGGATCTTGAGCAGAATACATAACGAGATAGCCATAGAGCAAGGAAGGCAATGTGCTCTTGGTCAGAGACTTCGTCAGATTCCTTATCATGATAATATGCATTATAGGTTGTGAAGGAAGCTTTGGTGGTGTCGAAACCTATAGAGTCTTCAGCCAGGAAGTTTGGGTCATAGGTTTCCTCGACTGGTTTAAGCCCAGTAATGGCAGAAATTTCAAAGAGGGTGGGTGTTACCATTCCACAGGGAAGGTAAAAGTTATTATGGGTGTTATCCCAGAAATACAAATAAGCAATTAGCATAGACAGGCAATAGCCAGGTCCAACTTTCGATAGTTGGATCATGTCGAGGATACCCATATTTTTCCAGACTTGGGATTTTGCCTTTTCTATCTTCTCTAACCAGGCAAGATAATCTGATGGATCCTTAAATAAAGGACATGATCGAAATAACCCAAAACTATTATTCATATATTCTAGATTTATGGGTTCTTTAGAGGCCTCTGTCGAAGGTGAGCCTTGGTTATCAACTTTCAGTTTTTCATCGGCCTCAACATTTTCACTAGCCCTAGGTCCTTTTCCATTAGCTATGGGTTTGTAACGATGGTATGTTGAGAAAATTCCTTAAGTCGGTTAGGGTTAGCAGAATGGTTTGGTAGGGGACCTTGTGAGAGCATGAATTGTCTATAGAAGTCAATCTATGTTTTGATGATAATAATACGTATTTATGAAAGAACTATTTTATGTTCTAACGTGTGTTGTGTGCAGATCATAATTATAGAAGATATCAGATTCAACAAGCACCAGCCAGATGAGCGAAAATGATTATATGCGAAGTTACTATGTGTAACACAAGTCGCAAAAAGCAAGAATGCTTCTGTATCTGATCATGATCAGTCAGATCCAAGGATGTCGATATTGCTGTTGTAATGCTCTTGTGGATGCTCTCTCAAAGTGGTTAAGATTCTGAAGATAGCGAAGCTTCTGAAGAAGAGAACCGAAGTGCTGAAGACTCTCATGACTTGAAGTTTTGAAGGCGGAAGGCTCTGAAGACCAAGTGCAGAAAGACTCTGAAGACTTATGTGTTCTGAAGATTACAGTTACAAAGGTCAAGTGCTGAAGACTCTGAAGACGGATTCCTAATGGACGAGTTCTGAAGTTTCGGAAGAATTGAAGTAGTAAAGGATAATGTTCTTAAAGACAAGTGTTGAAGTTTTGAAGACTGATTCCTAATGGACTTCTTCAAATGATTGAAGACTTGACGTATCAAATATCCTATTAAGAAGGCCCTACTCATGCTTCATCAAATTACCATCAGAAGCCTCTGAAGTTTGGAATTCAAATGTTATCATTGTGAACAACTGTACACACTGCTCAAGAAGATATCTCGTCACTTCTCCCACAGCAAAAAGGAGATGTGTCAGTACAACTAATTATTACACACCGTCTCATTTCCAACAGCCAAGAGTATTTCAAACGGATATATTTCTACTGGGCTATTTAAAGGAAAGAGTTCTCGCTTCTGAGGGTATCGATTCAGTCCATGAATGGAGAATTGATCAAAGTCATTGTGTGAAGATAGCAACAACGATGAGTTCTCGTTGTAACACTTAAATATCAAAAGTTATCACCATTTACACATGACAATTCTTGTTGGAGCTCAAAGATCAACATTCAACACAACAACAAAAAATTGGAACAAAAGCTGTTGATGAAGAAGACAACATTGAAGATCAGTCAAGTCATCAACCACCTTCTCGTCAGCGCTACATTGAAGATCTGAAGCAAGGAGTTGTTGCTACAAGCTTGCTCACCCAAGAAGACGAAGAAGAAGAAGATATACAAGATGTCAACAACTGTCAAATCTTTATACATCTTTGTAGTTTCTTAGAATAGCAAGGAGCTGTTGCTCATATCTTGCTTGAACACTTGTGTGTTCTTTGTACTTAAACTTAGGAGTAATTTTCTTGTTAAGAAGCAACTATGTAATCTCCTGTTAACTAATTCTTGGTGAATTAGGATTCCTTTAGTGGTCGGTGTGACCGGAGACTCGAGAAGACAATGGCGAGATGTCATTGTGGGAAATCCTGAAATAGGGTCAGTAGCGTTATATTCATTGTGATGAATCCCTGAACGTCTAGCTGTGAAAGCCTAGCAGTAGATATTGCGAGATTGGAACCTGCAGGTCAATGTTCGTTATATTCATTAAGTTGAATCCCTGAACGATTCATTGCATGTTAGTCACTGTGCGGCTGTGTAGTTTGTTAGTCACCAGCTATGTGCTCGTGCATCTGTAATCGAGAATTGATTATAGTGGATTAAGACCTTGTGTTCAAGGCAAAATCACCCGAGGAGGGCGGACTGGATTAGCCTTTATGGTGAACCAGGATATATCGTGTGTTCTTTACTCTTACGCTTAATATATTTGTTTATGTTTCTATGTTGAGGATCAGAACCTTACATAAGCAATTCAGAACCTTGCAACTCTGATAAGCTTCCGCTCTGCAAGTTCTGAATGATGTACATAGCGTTCAGACTCTTATTGGTTCTCATGCTCTAAGCATTGTCAAGTCTGAATATAACTTCGCAAGCCATAGTCTCTCAACGAACTCTGATGTAACGTAAAGTGTCTTATTGACAAGAAGCGAAAAGTTGTTAAAAGAGTAAATACACAATTCAAACCCCCCTTTCTTGTGTCTTTCTCGCACCTTCAATTGGTAACAGAGCTCTTATTCTATTATTGATGGATATCAAACACTTAACAGTGTCAGAAAAAGATCCAGATGCCGTGCGTAGAAATACTCTGGGTGAGATTGAAATCCACTTACAATTTCTGTAACAGTTCAGAAGATGACTGTGTACAAAATTGTAATCAATCTGAGTACTTGAGCAAATCACTGATTCTGGAAGTTTTTGCAGTTGTCAAACAACTAAATCTTCCTCACTTAAGCTTTAATGAAGATTGAAGAATCAGCTGATAAGATAGATTCATCAGATAAGAAGTAGTATCCGTTGAATGCTTATCTTGGAAGATACGTGTGGATGAACCACGTATTTGCTCAAAGTTGAATCATCAGAAAACAAGAAGTATTGTTTTCTGAAGATTAATTCTTTATGAGTTTTTGAGATGTTTTCAAGAAACGGATTAGGTCCACCCTTGACTTTCTCGTTTAAAGCTCATTCAGAACTTCTTCATGTAAAGAAGAAAGATTGTTGTTCTATGATTTTGAACTTTAGAATTAAGTCTGATGAAGTCAGAAATCTGATAAGTTCAAATTCTTAGAAATGATTCAACATATGAATCTTGACTAATCGAGAAGTTGAAAGATTCAATGAAGACCTGGATATTTTTTTCATGGAGAGCTTTGCCGAAAACTGAAAGAATATTCAGGAAGAAGAATGTCAAGGATTCATCAAGTACTTAATCAAGAATGAACTCTTAAGTTTTGATTGAATCAGCATAACTAAGTTCTGATGGCTTGAGACTATCTCTCAGTTGAATCAAATGTTATTGATCAATTCACTCTCTGATATGTTGGTCAAAACCTCTCAAGCACTGGATTCAGAAGATGCTAAACCAGACACTTAAGCTTTCCACTTAAAGTCAAAAGGATTTAAGTTGTTGATGTTTTCAGAATGAAGAAATCAGTTGACATTCTTTTAGAAAAACATATGATGTTGATCTTTGATGGACTAAGTCTATAGTCAAGTTAAATCAGCATTGTAAGATCAAGAAGTGTCATGCAAATTATATGTTGTGCTACACACATGTTTGATGATACTTGTTTCTAAACATGATCTGCATTCGTTGAAGAAACACAGTCAGAAGACGTCAATCAATTCACTTTAGCTCAAAACCTCCCAAGCTGTTTATGATCAAGCTAAGTTTTATTGATGTTCTGAAAATTTGAAACTTGTTGAAATACAATTATTCTGATGTTCAAGTTCAGAACCTCAGATTAGCTGTTCTCAGAAGTCAGATGAACAGCTCTGAACAAGAAAAGAATGGATCATCTAAAATATGATTCTTATGATCAGAATGTAGGAGATATCTACATTGTTCAAACTCAGAGTTTTACATAATTCAGCAATATCCGGTAGCTCTCTCTAAAAGAAGTTGAAGATGAAAGATGATGATCAGGTGGCTTAAATTGGAATGCACTCAATTACAGTAGGAAATAAAGTCGACATATTTTCCAAGAGAGGAAGATCAGAGTCAGAGTAAAATAATGTATGTATCTTTGAGAAATCTGAGGAGCATGATTGAACAAGAAGAAAAGGATTTTTGCAGATTGATTCTAGCTCTTAATCTAGTATCAGAAGTTCAGAAAATGTTCATATTCTTTAGAAACCAGAATGCAAGTGAATTGTGAAGAATCCAAGAACCCACATCAGTTCTCTCATAAGAAGGTAGAAGCAGAAAGTTTTGATCAGAAGCTCAGAAGTCAGAATGAAAAGCACACAGCTGAAGAATTTCAGATTTTCCAAGGTACGACTCTCCTTATCAAAAGACTGATTAGAACTAAAAATTATCTTGTAGGTAAAAACATTAATGAGATTCTTTCTTTCAAGAAAAATCTTTTGATCAGATCTCTGGATAATGTGTTCACTCATTATAACATCTGTCATAATTGCATATCTTAAGTAATCATGATATATCCTTAGGAACATAGGTTCTAGTGAAAAATATACAAAAAATTTTTTTCCGTCTGACAACATAAGCTAACTTAAAATCTTATTAAAATATTTTCGTACCTGATCTATGTTTTCCCTAGAGTAGGCACAAATCATCCTATCTATTTATGTGTATAAAAATAGCTTCTCCCGGTCAAATAATTTCATACCTAAATCCTTATCTCATAAAACATAAGGGTCAAAACTCTGTTGTCCAACCATCATCATGTCTCCACTAACCTTCCTAGGAAACCAAGATCTCCTTGAACTCATTCCTGAAAAACAGTTTGTAATCAACACCCCTCCTCTTCTGAGTTACATTGCTTGCAGTCTAGCAGATGTGATGTACACTCAACAATGGACTAGGTACTCCATGATGCTAGAAAAACATATCTACATAGATCTTGTTAAGGATTTTTGGAAACATGCCTTCCTTGATCATGAAACTAGACTTATCTTAACCTGTGTCTGTTACATGCATGTTATGTAGTAGTTTAAATCGTTGTACTCATGTCAGTTTTCTCTTAAATTATTTAGGTCTGAGGAATAGTTAAAATTGTGTCTGTGAATCTTATTACAGTATCTCCTTTTTCAGTTAAGTCAATGGTTATTTCTAACATTTAGTATATCACTTTGCACTGCCTAAAGTTTAATTTGAATAATTCAAGAATCTGATATATCTTAAGAGGAATTTGGACTTACTTTAAAAATTCTCGAATGCAATTACACATGAATCTATTAAAAGACATATGAAAGATTTTGAGTTCCTCGAGAAACCACCATCATTAAAACGTGTCTATCACCCTTGCCGCTCTTAGGAGAGCAGTTATCATCCACGTCGGTTGATACTTCGTCATTAACTGCTCCTTTTCATTTTCCATGTGTCTATGTCTCATAGCATACCCTAGGCAATTATAACTTACCTAGGAAATAGTAAATACAAATCTTTTGTATTGATTCAGACGTTAGTTTCTTCCACTCTCATCCCCTTATAAATAGTAGGAATTCCCCTTTTCTCATTCCATCCTCAACCTAAAGCTGTCATCCTTCTAAAACCCTACTTGAACTTTAACAATGTCTGCTCTAACCTTTACTGGTAACATAGAAACCGTAGAAGTTATATCAGAAAAACAACCAAACCTTGCTCGACTCAAAAACCACGGCATGGACATAGTTAGAAGCATGCAAATTCAATCTTGGTATGGGTACTACGCTTTGCTAAACGGACCTATCTATCCTGTCCTTTTAAAGGAATTTTGGAAATATGCCAGAATCGACGATGATGGTAACACTGTCTGGTCGGAAGTTTATCGACTTCCAATCTCTATCACCTTGTCCTCAATCGAGAAGATCACTAACTGTGTCTCATCTGGAGTCACTATTGAAGACTTTCAATATGATCTTGATATGGTAGAGAAGTGCAGGATCCTTTTTGATGGTTCAACTCCTTTTGAACCAAACAATCCTGAGTACCTTCTTCCTTCTGCCAAGACTTGGTTTAGATTATCTCTAACTAATCTTCGCCCTCGAGCAACAGCAAGATCCACTTTGTCTAATGATGACAGAATCTTTGTTTTTCTTTTTACGCATCATGTCAAAATTAATATTCCCAAAATCATCTTCAATCACTTGAAGCACTCCATTGAGGTTTCAAGAAAACAGACCCAATCCTTTATTCCATACGGAAGGATTATATCTGAAATTATGCTTAGAGAAGGTTTCTGGGGATTGTTAAGTAGGATTGGACCAGAGCATGCGGTAACAGAAACAAGATGATCTAGAGTGGACGACATTGAAGACTTTGATGATTAAAGTCTCTTTACGGATGTATAACAAGTTCTTGTTATAATTAGGACTAAGTTCTTGTGATTAACAGTTTTATTTTGTTGATTCCCTATACTCGTGTTTAAAATTAATATGTGTTGCATTATGGTCTATTCTTGAATTATTTTCTTCATACTTATAACTGCACTGCTCTATCATTTGTATTAAATGAAATTAACTCCGGATATTCTCATTATCTATTTAGTCATGATTTAAACACTTAAAACATTATCATAACCCAACGATGATCGATAAATTAACATACTTCAAGGATGATGCTACCACAAGAATTCAGAACTTAATAGATGCTTCCAGTTTAATCATAGATCCATTAGAAGTGAGAAACATCTGGACTGAGTTCCATGAATGGATCTCAGAGGAAATTGTGAAGAGCAAGAAATTGGCTGTCACTCAAGCAGAAGAAAAGCTGGATTCCTCAAGAACTGATGATTCTAAAAGCTCACTCTCATCTTCCTCATCATCATTAGGCTCCTTTTAGTCTAATCCTTAGGAACCTATCCTCATTAGATCTATGTTTTGAGTATCTTGAACCTTTTAGGATTAAGCTCAACCTATACTTTATGTTTTAAAACTACTTTGCAGTTCTGCGTTGATGTTTCAATTTAATTGTCCATCAATGATAATGCCTTATCTGATCACTAGAACTATTCCTTATCATATCAATCTTCATATGATTAATGCTTAAATGATAACATACTTTGAGTCTAGTTATGTTCACTATCATATTGATCTACATATGCTTAAATGCTCAGACACTCTAAACTTTTTGATGATGTCAAAAAGGGGGAGAAATATAATATGATTTTGATTGGAAAGAAAAATCTTAAAACAGAAAGAATGCAAACTCAAACAAGTAATCAATCATATAAAATGCGTTACTACTAACATTTGTTGCTTGATGTTTATCCGAGGAAGTTTAAACAAGTTCACTAGGCATTCTAAGACAGGTTAAGAAAGAAGAACTTTGTTAGAAGTTCCTATGAACTGTTGGTCATATGATAGAAGTTGTATACTTCGTGAACATGTGTTCAGAATCAGATCTACCCAGTATTGTTCAGAAGTTGAGAACTGTCTGAAAGTCAAAGTTTATCTTGATCTCTGTCTCACTTGGTTTAGAAGCTATAAGTTGTCTAAGAATATGAGATTCCGAACGTAAGAATCAGAAGAAGAAAAATTTGAAAACAGTCAAGACAAAGTCTACATCTCAAGATGCTTATTCAGAAGGACTGTGCAAATCAGAAGTCAAGGACTGTCTAAAGATCCAGATTGAAGACTCAAGAACAAGTAGTTCTGATGTCTGCAAAGAACCAATTAAGAAGAAAATGATTTGGTATCAGACTAAATCAACAAATGGTAATCAGACTCAGTATACATAAAGATTGATATCAGACTCAGTCTGCAGTAATATCAATCAGAGCTAAGCTGTGAAATGTTTTCTATACCTTCATTGGTATCAATCTCAACACACTAAGGAAATAACTTTCAAGTGGTATGAAAAGAATTCCTTCAGTTGGAATC
The DNA here is from genome assembly GCA_022829125.1 of Lathyrus tuberosus. Classification (NCBI taxonomy): domain Eukaryota; kingdom Viridiplantae; phylum Streptophyta; class Magnoliopsida; order Fabales; family Fabaceae; genus Lathyrus; species Lathyrus tuberosus. Next base: position 204,201 of record JALAZF010000162.1, on the reverse strand, counting down.
AGACACAACATACTCTGGTATAACTCAGTACAAGCCTAAGATTAAAACTTATGTACCGAATTCAGAATCAAGCGTTGATCGATCACAATAATTAACCTTCAATTGGTATCTGATCAAAAATCAAGCTTTGATGAACCACTGAGTTGTGGCAGTAACAAGGTTCTGAGATGAAGACCTGTGTTCAAAAGTCAAACTCTGAAAAAGTCATGATCCATATTGGTGATTAAAAACTCACATTCCTGAATTACGATTCTAAAGATCCCAATATCTGACTTATGGAAATTAGGGGGAGACTACCCATAAGATTCAATTGCAAAATCTAAAATCTTCACAAAGTCTGAAACTCAGGGGGAGTTTCTCAAAAGACAGTGTCTGTCTCTGATGAATAGCGATGCTATGTTATTAGATAAAAACTGTTCTGTTTGTGCTTAAATGAATCTGCTGAAAAGTAGAAATGCTTCAGATGTCTCTGAAGGTTATAAGCTCTGATACAACTACAAAGGAATTGAGTTCTGAAGATCTGAAGATGGAAGTTCTGATGAACTAGTCCAGATGCTGAAGACTTGTGTCTCCTTAAAGACAAGATAGAGAAGTAGTCATTTTTTATTCTTTGTTCTGGCAACTCGAGTTGTTATTCTGTATGTCTTTGGATCATATAAGATTCTAGATGATCACAGATAAAACTTTGAGGATAACACATTCAGGGGGAGCTGTTGTTCCAGACTCTGAATATGTTTGTTTGGTGATTACCTTGTATCAAATGTACAATCAAAATACTTGGTTTTGTCATCCTCAAAAAGGGGGAGATTGTGAGAGCAAGAATTGTCTCTACAAGTCAATCTATGTTTTGATGATAATAACATGTATTTGTGAAAGAACTATTTTATGTTCTAATGTGTGTTGTGTGCAGATCATAATTATAGAAGATATCAGATTCAACAAGCACCAGCCAGATGAGCGAAAATGATTATATGCGAAGTTACTATGTGTAACACAAGTCGCAAGAAGCAAGAATGCTTCTGTATCTGATCATGATCAATCAGATCCAAGGATGCCGATATTGCTGTTGCAATGCTCTTGTGGATGCTCTCTGAAAGTGGTTAAGATTCTGAAGATAGCGAAGCTTCTGAAGAAGAGAACCGAAGTGCTGAAGACTCTCATGACTTGAAGTTCTGAAGGCGGAAGGCTCTGAAGACTAAGTGCAGAAAGACTCAGAAGACTTATGTGTTCTAAAGATTACAGTTACAAAGGTCAAGTGCTGAAGACTCTGAAGACGGATTCCTAATGGACTAGTTCTGAAGTTTCGGAAGACTTGAAGTAGTAAACGATAATGTTCTTAAAGACAAGTGCTGAAGTTCTGAAGACTGATTCCTAATGGACTTCTTTAAATGAATGAAGACTTGACGTATCAGATATCCTATTAAGAAGGCTCTACTCATGCTTCATCAAATTACCATCATAAGCCTCTGAAGTTTGGAAGTCAAATGTTACTGTTGTGAACAACTGTACACACTGCTCAAGAAGATATCCCGTCACTTCTCCCACAGAAAAAAGAGATGTGTCAGTACAACTAATTATTACACAACATCTCTTTTCTAATAGCCAACAGTATTTCAAATGGCTATATTTCTACTGGGCTATTTAAAGGAAAGAGTTCTCGCTTTTGAGGGTATCGATTTAGTCCATGAATGGAGAATTGATCAAAGTCATTGTGTGAAGATAGCAACAACGATGAGTTCTCATTGTAACACTTAAATATCAAAAGCTATCACCATTTACCTATGACAATTTTTGTTGGAGCTCAAAGATCAACATTCAACGCAACAACAACAAATTGGAACAGAAGTTGTTGATGAAGAAGACAACATTGAAGATCAGTCAAGTCATCAACCACCTTCTCGTCAGTGCTACATTGAAGTCTGAAGCAAGGAGTTGTTGCTCAAAGCTTGCTCGCCCAAGAAGACGAAGAAGAAGAAGATCTACAAGATGTCAACAACCGTTAAATCTTTATACATCTTTGTAGTTTCTTAGGATAGCAAGGAGTTGTTGCTCACATCTTGCTTGAACACTTGTGTGTTCTTTGTACTTAAACTTAGGAGTAATCTGGTTGTTAAGAAGCAACTATGTAATCTCCTGTTAACTAATTCTTGGTGAATTAGGATTCCTTGAGTGGTCAGTGTGACTGGAGACTCGAGAAGACAATGGCGAGATGTCATTGTGGGAAATCCTGAAATAGGGTCAGTAGCGTTATATTCATTGTGATGAATCCCTGAACGTCTAGCTGTGAAAGCCTAGCAGTAGATCTTGCGAGATTGGAACATGCAGGTCAATGTTCGTTATATTCATTAAGTTGAATCCTTGAACGGTTCATTGAATGTTAGTCACAGTGCGGCTGTGCAGTTTGTTAGTCACCAGCTATGTGCTCGTGCATCTGTAATCGAGAATTGATTATAGTGGATTAAGACCTTGTGTTTAAGGCGAAATCACCCGAGGAGGGTGGACTGGATTAGCCTTTATGGTGAACTAGGATATATCGTGTGTTATTTACTCTTACGCTTAATATCTTTGTTTATGTTTCTATGTTGAGGATCAGAACCTTACATAAGCAATTCAGAACCTTGCAACTCTGATAAGCTTCCGCTCTGCAAGTTCTGAATGATGTACATAGCGTTCAGACTCTTATTGGTTCTCATGCTCTAAGCATTGTCAAGTCTGAATATAACTTCGCAAGTTAGAGTCTCTCAACGATCTCTGATGTAACGTAAAGTGTCTTATTGACAAGAAGCGAAAAGTTGTTAAAAGAGTAAATACACAATTCAAACCCCCCCTTTCTTGTGTCTTTCTCGCACCTTCAGACCTAACATAGCATACGTTTTACTAGTAACAGAGATAGGGATTAGTACCTGAGATTGATAGATTCTTCTCTTTTTTTCTTCAAGAGGAGGTTCATGTATGTACTGTTGGTTACCCACAAGTGTTGGGCCCAAAATCTTGTGAACTGGAGCAAGTTCTGTGGATTTCTTGGATTCTTTGGTGTTCTTGCTTGAATCTTTGGAAGTTTTAGTAGAAGACGCCATTGATGCAACAGAGATTGAGAATATAGGGTATGCGTTTGTGAAAGATGAAGAGTTGAAGAGAAAGTTTGTTCTTGCTAAAATAAATTCAGAAGATGGAAAAGTTGAAAAAATGGTAGTGTTTAACTATTTATAGGCTGATGAAGTGGAAGCGGTTCACTTCACGCATTAATGGTTGAAAAGAAAGTGGGACACGTGCCACTCAGAGATCGAGTGATGAGACGGTGGCAGTTAAGCTATCCCACGATCTCCTAGGAACTAGGAGCGTGATGATTGTAAAAAATATCCGTGCATGGGCTTGAGGAGACTTTTGAGAAAAGTGTTATGATGACTATGATGTCATAGCATACAAAGAGTTTGTGGCGTCGAAAGAAGATTTCAAAAAATGCCCTTTTCTCCATTTCAGTCGAAAATGACATTTTTTGGGGGCAATTTGTTGGCTGGAAATTTCGAAGCCATGATTTGATGGAGTATGATAAGCAAAAGAAATGTTTTTGAGTTGTTTTGGAATTCGACAGGAGCATGAGTAAAGGTTTTGGTCGAAAGAGGTCCTTGTAAGAAAGATACGCTGGATAAAGACTTAGAAATATTTTATGATTTTAGATTGCCACTTCGATGGAGGAAATACTGAAGGTTGTGTTGGTTGAAGATTTTGAATTTTGAATAAGGATAATAACTAACTTTTGTCCTTATCCGTTTCTCAAAAGTGACGCGTGGAAAACTGTGGCAAATTGGAGACATGCAAGTGAAACGTGTCATTTTATGGAGAAATGACTGTTGATAGCGGTTATTTTTTATGTATTATAAATAGGAGTCTTAGTGTATAGGATTTCGTGTGTTCAATCATTGTGCAAATACTCACAAATTACTCAAAGTATCTAAGTGTGATTGAGAAACGAGTTCATTGAGAATGTACGTCTGAAACACCATATTTTCATTTTAATTGAAGTTATTTTTCAGTTTTATCTATTACCTTTTCCATTGCAATTTACTATTGCAATTCATTTACAAATTCTGCATTTTACCTTTAAACTTTCAAACTTTAAACAACATTCTCTAATCATGAACATCATCGAAGTGTTCATAGACTTCTAGAAATTGTTTGGAATAATAGCACATGTCCTAGGATTCACTGGTTGATCCTGTAAGTAAACCATTTTTGGCAACCAGCTGTTGTTTACCAATTTTCACGGTAAACAACCACACACAAGGTCAGAACGATGTCAGGGAAATTCGATGTTGGCATCATCAAATCTCAATTTCGGAACCAAGTTCAAGATCGAAAACTTCAATCGAATTTATAATCTTGAATCTCAAAGGGAGTCGATGTAATTGCAAAGCGCAATTTTGCAAGAGTCAGAAGCAAGAAATCACAAACGATAACCATTATATCAAATGAAATAAGAACTCAATAGATACAACTTATCTTGCTTTATGCATACAACTAATTCTAAATCTTCTTTAAAAAATTTCAATACAGTCTTTACTTGATATGAATAAGAATTCTAACTTCACAAGTAAAGGATTCAGAATGCAAACTCTTCCATAAATTGATATTGAAGATTTTTTCAGTAAGTACAAATTCAAATCTTGTATTTAAAAAAAAATCTAATTAAATCTCTTCATGGAATATTTGTTTAATTAAATCTTCAATCAATATCTTTACATATCAATTTCAACACAATTTTGGGTAAAATAATTATGAATTCAATCTTCCTTCAAAGCTTATTCAAATAAATCTTTTATTCAATGTAAATTTAATCAAATCTCCTTTGATAGAATCAAATCCAAATCTTTTGATTAATTCATATCCAATTAAATCTTCTTCAACCAATATGGATTATGATTTAATAAAATAATTTTACAAACTGATTTGGATTAACATACTTCTTCCAAAGTAATCTTCTGATCGTATTGGAATTGAAACAAATTTTCTATCCAAAAGCTGAAACAATCATATAATGCAGTCTGAGTAGTACACACGCCAAGATGTCATACAACATGTTTAAGACATCTTACCAAACAAATTGCATACAAAATTTAGCCAATCAATTGTAATAACAGTATTCAAGTTTCAATTTGTCATTGTTTATTTGTTTTCTTAACAAATAAAATCTCATTTCAATGTGCTTACTTCTTTTATAGCTAATTAATATTTTAATCGATGGCGATTTTTTTATTGACTAGAAACTTAGTTCTTACAACTTTATGAGCCTTTAATTATTTAAATAACATCTCAATCAGTTGTAATTGACAATGTGCAAATACGGCTGCAACATAGTATGCCTCGTATAGTGAATTGAGAATTATTTGATTGATTTTTTTAACTCCAAGAAATGGGTGTTCCAACAACCAAAATCAAATTTTATGTAATTTCATGTTATCTTGATCACTTCCTTAGCTATAATCGAAGTAACACCATGCAATTTCATCCTGTAAAAACTAGTAGCAAAAGGCCTAGCCAAGAGATTAGGAGAGATGATAAATAAGCTTTTATGTCCTTACCAATAAGCTTTTCTAAAAGGTAGAATGTTGGTTGATAGAGTGGTGGTGATTAATAAGTTAGTTGATTCGTTCAAACGCACTAGAAAGTTTATCTTATCTTTAAAGTCGATTTAGAGAAAGCATATGACTCTGTCAGTTATAGCTTCTTAAATTATATGCTTATCAAATTTGGATTTAATAGTAAGTTAAGATCCTGGATTAGAGTGTGTGTCTTCATTGGTAATATTTCTATGTTGGTCAACGGTTCTCCAACCCAAGAAATTAAAATTCAAAGAGGTCGAAGCAAGGCGACCCCCTAGAACCATTCCTCTTCCTCCTTGTGGCTGAAGGCCTGAATGGGATGACCAGGAGGGCATTACACTCGAGAATTTTGTCTAGTTTTAGATTTGATTCATCTAGTCTTGAGATTTCCCATCTCTAGTATGTTGATGATCCACTTATCTTGGTTGAGCCTTCAGTTGAGAATCTGTGGACCATAAAAGTTATTATTAGGGGTTTCGAGCTAGCTTGGAGTTAATTTTTATGAGTGTAGTCTTATTGGGATAAATTTAGATCATTCCTTCTTCTTAGAGCTATATAAGGACTTTCTTCATTGTAGGATTGAGTCTCTTCCTTCACAGTATCTCGGTATCTTAGTTTGGCTTTCTGTTAGTTCTTCCTAGTGATCTTAGTATTCATCTTGAGGTCTTTCATTCTCTATGTTTTAGAGCTAAGGATAGAAAGGGTTTTCTATGATTTAGAACATTGTGGTTTGGACAAGTATGTATGTGTGTAATAATAATATTTTCTCCAGTGTTTCAACAAATGTGAAAGCGGTGGAAGATAAATGTATCTTTTTGGCTTGGACCTGGTTTTTTTTAAGGTTACTTGTGTACACCTTCCTCTTCTTAACCCTATCTTATACTTAAACCAATAATGGTTCCATAGATAGTTCCATTTCCTAAGGTACATAGTGGTTTTGGTTTTTGCCTACTGTCCCTTATTTTGTCGTTGATGGAGTAATAGTTTTGAGCTCTAGTCTAATTAGCTTTTAGGGGAAGTTGCGACAATGGTTGGTAATAGAGGTTTCTCTATTTTTGTGGCTCTGGGTGATCTAACTGGTTGTTTTCCCTTTATGTTTTTTCTTTGTTTATGGATTAATGTTGGCCTTTGGCTTTTTTTGCGTCTTGTATTTGACTATTATTTATGGGTTTTCCCCTCTTATTTATATGTGTGTGTGTGTGCGCGCATTTGTGTGTGCATGTGTGGGTAGTAAGGGCTTTTCCACGACGGCAAGAAGGCATGTACGATGGTTTTTTAGGCTGTTTAAGGGACCAGCTCGCATGAGGCTTTTCCACAATTAAATCAATCACACAAATCCAATAACATAATAATTAATTAGCAAATGAAACTATACATGCAGTGTATTCACACTACGCCTAAATTCGCTTTTGGCAGCACTACAAAGACAACTCTTTTATCAGAAAGCACTGCTATAAGTTTTGAAAAAAATTCGCTAAAAAAAAGCACTGCTAAAGTCTACCTTTAGAAAGCGCATTCTAAAAGCGCTGCTAAAGGCCGTACGGAGACACTACCTTAGAAAGCGCTTTTATAAAAGCGCTGCTAAAGGTATAACCTTAGAAAGCGCTGCTAAAGGGTCGCCTTAGAAAGCGCTTTCGAAAAGCGCTGCTAAAGGCCTTAAGTTGACCCCACATATGAAAGCGCTTTCTGAAAGCACTACTGTAGGCCAATGAAAAGAAAGCGCTTTCTAAGAAAAAGCGCTGCTATAGGCTAATCTATGAAAGCGCATTTAAAAAGCGTTGCCTTAGGTCATTTGTTAATTAAAAAATAAAAAAGCCCTAATCATTTTCACAACTTCTCCCCCATTTCTCTCTGGCGATATCGCATCTGTTCTGTTTCCGACCTCCATCGTTCCCTGGCCGCCATTGTTCTGTTTTCCGACCACCATTGTTGTGTTCTCCGACTGCCATCATTCTCCGACCGCCATTGTTGTTCGTTCTCCAACCGTGGTACATTTTCGTTTTTCGTTTTTTTCATTATATGACAGTTAGTGAAATTTTTAGAATGTGTTAGTTTGGTTAGGAATTGTTAAGACTATTTGTTAGAACTTTTAGAAACTCAACATGAACTAGTAATAATCACTTGTGTTTTAGCTTTTTTGATCATGAAGCAATGTTGCTTGCTGTTACTAGTGCCTGATGAAATGTAATGAATATTCTTTTTGATTATATGTTTCATCGGCTAACTTATTATACTAGAACACCATAATAGTGAATGTCATCCAAATAGAATGAATGAATGAGTTTGTTGATAAAAATTATGATGATATACCTGAAAATAATGAGTTAAATCAACATGCACAAATCACCAACAAAACTGACTTCTATACTGGTATGCTTCTTCAGAGCTATTACCATTGAACCTTGTAGTGGTTTTCTGTTTCTAATGAATGATTGATCAATCTTTTTTTTTTGGTAAAATGTATCAATTAAGCATTTGTTGAAATTTGCAACTGATATAGATTAGATTCGTGAATGATTAATTAAAAATTAGAATATATAGTATAGTTAACCTTTGAATTGAAAAGAATCAATTGTGACTCTTTAGGATAGAAAATAGGAATGAAAATGACAAACACTTGCAAATGAATTCTTGGACCAAGCGATTGTAGCTTTTTCTTAATAATGAACATCTTGAAATATATTCTAATAACTAATAATCAAATATTATAAAAATTTATTGATACAGATTGCTAATGAATCTAATTGTTAAGATTGTTAAGATTGTTAAAATGCTAATGAATTGAGTTTTTTGGATTATTTATTTTTTTTCTTTACTACAGGTCAAATGGCTAGCATAACCAGGATACAAATGACTCACACGATACAAATGATGCAAATGATTCAGCTCAGAATGTAGAAAGAGAAATTACACGAGGAATAACAATTATGAAGTCAATAATTCGTGCAAGAGATAAAGGAATCAAATATGATGTACATTGGAGTGTTGAAGACCAACTAATTGAGCCTAACGGTGCAATGTTGACAAGTTACATAGGTTCACTTGTTCGTCAGCACATACCAATCATCTGTGATAACTAGAGAAATCCAGCGTTGCAAGCCAGTAAAGAAAAAAATATGGACTGAGATACAGGTACGTACCATATATGATTGATGTTATTAGATTTTTGTTGACGATCATGTCTTTAAATTACTTATACTAACACACTCTGTGTATGTTTTTCGTAGAGGCCTTTTAACATTGATGAAAGCCGAAAAAAGTATTGTCTTCAATTGGCCGGAAAAAGACTCAGAGGGTTTCGAACTTTTTTATCAACCACTTTTCTAAAGGATGAGCAAGGGAAGTTTGTTGAAGCAGAACTTCCAATGAAGTATGCGGACTTGATTACACCAGAAGAATGGGAGACATATGTAGCCAAACGAAGAACCGAAAAATTCCATGTAATGTTAATTTGTCATGTCTATTAATTGTATTGTATACTTGTTGCATTAGATTGTTCTGATATGACTAAAAATTGTTTCTCCAGGAAGTGAGTGACATAAATCGGCAAAGAGTATCAAAACCGGCGTATCCATACAAAAAAGGGCATTTAGGATATGCACGCTTACAGCAAAAAATGGTAAGTATATAATAATGCTATGATCTTATTAATTGTCTCAATGTGTTATAATTGATGATCTTATTATTTTTCTCAATGTGTAGTTAGAAGAGAGTAAAAGTGAAGAAACATCTCTTCCGGGACATGTTTTGTGGAAGGCTGCTCGTGTCGGCAAGGATGGAGTTGTTAGGGACGATGTTCAACATGTTTTTGATGAATGTGTAAGTATAACATTATGTCTTTAATTAAATCAAAAGTTTACTAACATATAATTAATTTTTAATCCCCGCTAATAATTGTCGATATGTAAATGAATTTCAAGAGACTCTATCTCAATCCTTAACTACAGGTGAGGACGAGGATTGCAAGAGCATACTTAGTCGAGTACTAAATGTTCCTGAGTATTACGGCCGTGTCAGGGGTAAGGGATTTGATGTGACTCCATCATCCTTACATAAGCATCCAAAGAAAAAAATCCTAGCAATCAACAAGTGATGCAATCGTTGGAGGAATTAAAAACGCAAGTCCGTGAATTGCAAAAGGACAAAGAAAGATATATGGCGGAAAAACGCGGTTCAGAGTTGAAAGATACTAGTGACAAAGCTAGTATCAATTGTCAAAAGAAATTTCCCGAGGTAATTATATATGTTATTATGAAATTAAATTAGCTCATTCATTTTAATTGACATATATACACATTAACAGTAACATATTTATTATTGGTTTAGGGTATTTCATCTTGTCAACTATATTTATTGCCACCGACTTATCGCATAGTTGGCAAGGGAAAAATGCATAACACTTTGGGGGATTTACTTCACCATAAATCGCTCCCTGATGGATATCTGAAAGTATCGGTTGATATTGCATTACATCCGGATGCATTGCTACCGATACCTGACGTTGTTTCAGAGACAACATTACGGCGAGATGCAATAGGATCGTTTGTTGCATGGCCGTCAGACCTCATTTTCATAGATGAGGAGGTATGTTGAAAACCATTATGAATGTTTTAGTAATCAAATGTCAATTCTGAACCATTATGAAAAGCATTCTGAACCATTACGTACATTTTTTTTACATGGTGATGTTAGACTCCTACAAAACCCGCATCTAGGGATAAAGGGATTTTGCAGCACAACGAGTCTGTTGCATCACAAAAAGAGGTACATTGAAAGTGTCAATTCTGTGATCCGAATGCAAAAGCTTCATGATTTTATACTTTACCTAACTTATATGATTTTTAGGTTCCTGCTCAAGAGTCACAACAAGTCAGCAAGAAAATTAGTAACGTATCCAACAAAAAAAAATGATCTTCCAAGGACCGGATCAAAAAGAGCTTATGTTGCTCGATTTAGGATGTGTCTTGAAACACTTGTGAGAACATCAGATTTGATGCATGGTGCCATTCGTCAAATAGATATGGAGGAAGGTATTTTTGGTTATTCTAATTTCGAAACACTTGCAAAAAAGGACATGGATCAGATTTTTTGGCATCTTGAATTAGGCATCGGTGTTATGCATTCATATATCTGGTACGTCGATCAATCTATTATCTAATTAGTTGAATAATTTAATTACACATTTCAATGAAAATATTCTAATGTTTATTATGTTTCTATTTAAGGTTCTTGTATGACAAATTTATACGCGGGAATCAATTGTCAAACATATTCTATTTTGCGTCTTGCGCCCGTGTCAATGCACCATTAATTGTTCAGGATCCAGATTCAGTAAGAGATCACTTAGTCGAGAGATTTATGGCCAGCAGTACAAAAAGTTTGTATCTTTTACCGTATAATACTGGCAACGGGTTAGATTTTCCTTCTAATTTCATTCTAATCTTTGTATCTTTTGCGTAGAAAATTTCCATCTAAACTTTTGTTTTATTTTACAGTGGTCACTGGTTGTTGGTTGCTATTAATCCTACAAAAGAAGTAGTGTATTATCTGAATTCATTAGATGGTGATTGGACAACATATCCGGATATGAAGAATATGGTTGATACGTAAGTGAGATTGTTCTAAATATTCGTGTGTATTTGTATATTTAATTATTTCATTGAGATTGTTCTAAATATATGTTTTTATTTTGTTAGAGCAATACAAGTATTCCGATCACAAAGAGAAGCTCAAGTACCACGGTCTAAAGCAAACAACATTACTTGGATCAGAGTGGAGGTATATTAATTTTCACAATTTTGCTTATAATAGTGATGGTAGTTGATAAAACAAGACAACTCTATATTCTTATTTGTTTTTCTGTGTAGTGTGCTCGTCAGCGTAATGGTATAGATTGCGGTTATTACGTTTTGAGGTTTATGAGAGAAATCCTTCATTTGGATCAAATAGAGATTCCAATCATGGTATGGATTTATAACTTAGAATTTATTTTAGTGTTTATCGAATATTTCATATAATTTATGACTTTTAACTAAATCATGCATATTATGTTTTATTATGTAGTACTTTGATGAATACAAGTGTGCTCATTACTCGAAAGATAAGTTGGAAGAAATCAAGGAGGAATTGTGTGAATACTTTATTGAGAAAAGAATCATATAAGGTATGGAAGTTGTTGTGTAGTTATGGAATGTTGTATAGTTTTGGAAGTGGTTGTATATTAGGAATCTTAGGCTTGAATTATAATGGATTATATATTTTGAATGGTTTTGAATGGTAATGGTGTATATATTTTGGAGTGGTTTCGAATGGATTATATATTTTGAATGGTTTTGGAGTGTTGTATGGTTTTGAATGGTAATGGTGTATATATTTTGGATTATAATGGTATATCAAAGGCTTGACTTATACAGGTTTATGGTATTATTTCCAAAAAAATGTTTTCTAAAAAATAAGGAATAGGCAGCGCTTTTAAACAAAAAACGCTTCCTAAATTTTGATTTTAAAAAAAAAGTGCTTTTAAAAAGTAAATTTTACGTGAAGAAAAGAAAGCGCTTTTTAGAAAAAGCGCTGCCTATAGTACATAATAGACAACGCTTTCCATTAAAAGCGCTGCCTTAAAGTGAAATAAAAAATACATTAGACAGCGCTTTAAAAAGCGCTGTCTAAAGGGGGACAATAGAAAGCGCTTTTTCCTGAAAAAGCGCTGCCTAAAGATGCCAAAAGAAAGCATAAAAGGCCTGAAAAAGTTCTGCTAAAGGCCCACTTTGGAAAGCGTTTTTCCAAGAAAAAGCGCTGCTAAAGGCCTACTTTAGAAAGCGCTTTTCAAGGTAAAGCGCTGCCTAAAGTAGGCCTTTAGCAGCGCTTTTGTATAAAAAAAGCGCTATCTTTACCTACAGCAGCGCCACCTTAGGCAGCGCTTTTAAGCGTTGTTAAAGGCCAAAAAAAGCATTGTCTTTTTCCTTCCTTGGACGGAAGTTCTACTCATCACTGGACCGAATTCCTAACTTGTCACTGGACATAAGTCCTACCTATCTCCAATATACATGATGCATGAATACTACACAAAGATATGCAATGCTCATCTCAACCTCCAACTTCAATACTTGTCGCTGGACATAAGTCCTACACATCACCGGTTCCTACGAACCTAAAACTCAGCATAAATCATCGCCAATGAATGGCCACATCAATGGTTCCACTAAACTAAAACATCTCAGCATAAACTCAACATTTTTGCTCTTCAAGAAGCATTCGCCATAAACTCAACATAAGAATTAGAATACATAATTTTCTCATCAATACTCATCAACAATGCATATTCATGAGTTAGTTAACAACTAAACAACAATAACAGAACTCATACTAACAACTTGTTATTCATGTGTTTAAGGTTACAGACATATCCTTTAAGACTTTAAAACAACCATAAATCAACTCAATTACTTATCAATTCAACTATAAACATATCAATAACTCAAATCCAAGTTATTTATAAATGTATTCAAACTCCTTAAATCGCTCCAAGGGTTTCCAAAACTCTTTCCCTTCTAAGTTTACCCTTAGGGTCCCTAAACCTTTAGTTTAACTCTAAAACAAAATGTTCAACTACACAATAGTGCCAAATATTATAGACTTGTGATAAAATTATGAAACTCTCCAGTTTGAAAGTTCTTTAAACTCTCTTTCAAACGCAATTGATTGCATCTCAGTCAGAGTATTTTAACTCTAGTTCTATTCATTTCAATTCAACCATATCATAATAGTTATTGCATAAACTCTAAAACAGAATGTCTAACTTCACAATAGCACCAAATATTATAGAGTTATGATAAAATTATGAAACTCTCCATTCAAAAGCTTCTTTAAACCCTCTTTCAAACACAAGTAATTGCATCTCAATTGGAGTTATGAAACTCCGGTTACCCGTGAGACAAGATGACCAATGCATGACTGAAATTTGAATATGCTTCTGGTATAAAAACCAAAGAACTCCTACTAGTCTAGTGTGTTAGAACAAGATTTGTTCATGACATATTTTCCTTGGGATTTGATGATAACAAAGTATTGAAAGAACAATGATTTATTTGATGTGTGTTACATGTGTGCAGGTTCTAATAATTGTAAATATTATTGTCTGAATCTATTCTACATTAAGTACACTTTGAGAGTTGATGAATTGCTAACTTCTGGTGGCAAAATCTGAAGAACACATGCTAAGTGATGTCTCGCGTAGACGTTGAAGATGAAGGTCTCAGCATCAGAAGAAGCAACATAATTGTCTCTACACTTAGTGAATGCAAATTGGCTTCTGGTACCATTCTGAGTTGGTAATAAAGTTGAAGTTGTCTATACTGCAGAAAGTAAGTTGTATTGTCAAATACGTTTGTCAGCTAGAGTCTACAAATTTCAAGGCTCAAGAAAGGCTAAGATGCTTTATAGATATCTATTCTCAACGACTCTAATAGTGCAGAATCTCTTGAAGACTCAAAGGTTAAACATGTTACACATTGGATTAAGATCTTCTGGTGTATCTATCTTCAATGGCTCTTGTATTATGGAGTAATAGCAAAGACTCTTGATCAAGTTACCTCTTCAACGGCTAGTTTCTGAAAAGGCTATAAATATGGCTGAAGGTTCAAACTAAATCTTTAACAAGGATCAACCAGAAATAGAAGTAACAAGATCAACAATTATCAACTCATTGTATATGCAAATTTTTATGATGTAGGTTGTAATTGTAAAAGCCTTAAGATTTCTTACACATTGAATATCTTAGAAATCTTAAGTGTTTTAGGCCTTTGTTATGGTGATTTCCCGTACCTCTGATACTTGTATCATGTACACCTTGTTCTCTATTCTCTGAGCTTGTTCAACAGTTTAAATAAAAGTCTTGTGTCATTGGGATACAAGCAAGGAAGTCTCGAGCCAAGATGATTGAGCCATGTAAGTCTCTTTCTATGTGCTTGAGCACTGAAAGTCTTAATCAAGTAGATTGATTGAGCAGGAAAGTCTTGAGCCAGCGTGGCTTGAGCAGGATAGCTCGATTCATGAAATTTAGAGCAGTAAGTCTTGACCGGTAGGGTTCAAGCAGAGAGGCTTGTTTCATGGGACCTAGAGCAGAAGTCTTGAGCCTGAGGGGCTTGAGCAGGAATGCTCAGTACATGAAATTGGAGTAGTAAGTCTTGACCTGAGGGGTGCAAGCAGAGAGGTTCATTTCATGGGACTTGGAGCAGAAGTCTTGGGCTGAGGGATTGAGCAAGGAAGTCTTGGGTTCATGGAACCTGAGCAAGAAGTCTCGAGTGAAGAGCTTGAGCATAAGCCTTGGACCTTGGGTCTGAACAATTGTAAAAGTCTTATGAAGAATCCATAAGCGATTGTAATCATTTTTTGATTATAGTGAAAATCTCTTGTGAAGCAATGGGACTGAACTACTCTCACTTTGGAAGGAAGCAATATAAATCTTTGTGTCTTCTGTTATTATTTATTTGCTTCTGTTATCATTCCGCTGCTAAGAATTAACCAGAATCTAAACACCACTTTATATTCTAAAATTTGATCAGATGTAAACTAAGAAAATGGAAAACACAATTCAACCCTCACCCCCTTCTTGTGTACTTTTCTCACCTTTAATTTATATCAGAGCACGGTTTGTGCTTAACACTTAACGGTGGCGTAGATAATGATCCAATAATAAAATTATGTCTATCAAAGACTTTCCTTCAAGAAGGAATCAAGTGCCACATGGAAAATATTATACTACTTTTCCTACCATATTCAATGGGTGATTCCACTGAGTTTAAATGATGGAAAAGAAAAACATATTTTTAACTCATTGGTCTTGATAAAAGAGGTTTCTGAAGGTCTATAGAATATCCTTTCAAAAGGTATTACTATAGAATTTTATGGTTTAGAGATAATCTCTTTGAAATTCATTATCACCAACTCAGAAGAAGCTTATTGAATATCTTCAGAGGTAGTTAAATTTCTGGTAGGTGCTCTATCTCACTTCTGGGTATGTCAACATCGTTGATAGGTCTGATGCTTGGACTATCTTTGAATACTTATGCTCATATTTGTGGGAATCCATTTTGAAACTTGTCTAGTTACACTCCATCTGATCTATCAAGCAAATTCTAAGAAGTTTGGTTTAGATTCAAACCCGAGGTCATAATTATTCAAGAAGTTATACAACTTGAATTTATTGTGGTCTGTTGGTTTGTCTTGCAAATCTTCGAAGAAAAGAAATAAAATTAGATGATAAAAAGCTATCTAACAAATCACATTTCCTAAAGCCTGGTTCTTTGGAATGTCTGATGATAAGGAACTTATATTTCTTGTCAGAAGTACTTCTTAACCAGCTAGACGGGTTGTAATGTCTGTTTATAGAAGAGTAACTTTAGAAGCTTATGAAATACTTGTATTTCAACTGATTTCCCATATCAGAAAGCAAGGAGAAACACTACCAGAACCTAATGTCATTTAATCTTCACTGGATATTCTTTTGAAGATGATATTAGTGAAAGATTAAGATAAAAGAGTAATCTGGATCTTCTAGTCATTACTGCTTCTGAAGAAGCATCTGAGTCTGAAATAAAAATCAAGTATTGAAGAGAAAGAGATTTTTCCAAATCTATCTTGCTTCAATAGTTGATAATAAGGAGTTTGCTCTTTAAGTTGATATCTTAAGAGACTCCATTTCTCCTTGATTGAGGGTCATCATGGAATTTGTATTAAAGGACAAGTCTATGAGAAACCTTCAATTTTTCTTTGTGTTCTGCAGGTAATTAGATGATGGTGCTTTAATTTATTTTATGCCATTCTCTGATAGCTAACACTATCTGGTTATTTGCTTATCAAAGATCTCAAATTCTTAAGTCAAGACAATGAAATTAATGATTCTGCTAAGAACAAGATCTTGTTCATATTATGGTTTATTCTAGACTGATACTCTGGAATGAATCATGACACTGCTATCAGAATGTGGCATAAGGCGAAGGAAAGCCTTACTGAACATTTATGAATGGTCTCATAGAAATATGAGTCATGATTTAAATTTATTTGCTGTAGATATCAAAGAAATGGGCTGAGGCATCTTCCATGGCATTTATCAAAAGTTGGTTACAATATTTGATGGAAGAAGATCCCATAACCCAGACTCAAGCGCTAGAGGTACTGAGTTTGGTGAGAGAAGTAGAGTCATTGGTTTAACAACCATTGAATCAGAATCCACCCAAAGCGGTGTTCATACTCTATGGTCAAGTTTGAATACTGCTACGAGTCTGACCGAAAAAATAACAAAAAAAAGGGTATGCTTGTTCTTTTCTGGTTTATCATTTGATTCAATGAGTTATTTGTGTAGGTGTAAATACAAAGTTTCTGTTAGATTTCTAGAGAAGCTCTTTTGAAAGGGTCTTCAGAAATCTTTAAGAAGAAACTTTGTTGTATTTATCTATACTGAATATTTCATTAAGCTAGATGATGATCATATTTGTGGAAACAGTTTCCTCACTTTTTGTGATGTTACTATTGTTTGTTAGCTGTCAAAGGAAATAATTCAATATTCATCTATCACTCATGATTCTTGCTTCAAGAGGAAATGTTGGTTCTGAATAGAATCATAGAGACTTATGACTGACAGAAGATATATCATTTTCTCAATCTAGTTCAACTAGACTCTGATGGATGATAGCTTCTAAAAGTTGTCAGATTCTGAGATTCAAAAGAGGATTCTTTACTTCTGATAAAGAAGTTTAAGTAAAAGGTTTTCCAAGACTTTTATAATACTTAAATTTTTCATAAAGGTGAAATTCATCTAGTGGATTCAAGAAATGTGCTGGATAAGAACCTTTGGGTAATGATGTTTTCTTCTTGGATACTTATTGTCACTATCCCCGGTCTTGTGAAACATTATTTTATCCTTTTTCTGACAAGATTCTTATTCTTTTAGGAATCTTGTTCAGTTCTTTTTCTTTTTATTTTCTCTGTGGTTGAGTGTTGATCAAGCCAAACTTGAGATGTGTTTCCTAGTCAATTCTTCTTTGAATCAACTAGTAGTCATCAATGAACAGTTTGTAGATTTTGATGAGTGGCTTAAGTTAGGCTTTAACTTCTAGAAGACTGTGTGTGAACAAGGATTTAATGGATACTTTGAGATGCTCCATGGTTTCACTTATCCAGATCTTGTCAAAGAGTTTTGAATTAATGCTTCCATTGTTGAGCTGAATTCTGAGTGTGTTATTATGTCTAAAGTAACTGGTGTTTCTATAACAGTAACCTCTAAAGCGATTGCTAATGTGATCAATTGTGAAGAAATTGGAGAAATCCCAAGAACTCTTGTTTGGGAACATTATCTTCATACTTGGCGTATCTTTGTAGATCCATCTAATACATCAATGGTCTCAAATCTTTGTCCTGATGCTGTTGTTAGGAATCAGATTTTGTATTCAAAATTACTTCCTAAGGATAAGGATTAGGAACTTGTGGACCCTATTGAAAAAGATATGCTTCTACTTCTCAATTCAGACTTGCAAATTGATCTTCCTCAAGTTATGTTTGACTATTAGAAGAATACTATTTCTTCCTTTCAAAAGGGAAATATTTTCTTCATTCCTTTTGGACGAGTTCTTTCAGAATTACTTGTTCAGCAGGGAGTTATCATAAGTTCAGAGGCTGATTTGTCTAAAATCTGGAGAGACGAGTTTGAAGCTATCTATGAAAGATTCTGATGTTAGATTTCTGCATAGTTATGCCTTGTAATTATTAGAACCTTTATATTAAGTTATCTTATTATTAATTCAAAGTTTGTTCATGTTGTTGTTCAGTTACCTGTTGATTATATTTATTTATGGTTGTTCAAAAGAATTAAAAGTAATGGGAGTACGAACTTAATGTTTACAACTTTTATTATTAATAAGAAGGAAAAGATTACAAATTATTTAGACATTCTAGTCTGTTGGATTGGCCCTAGGGTATTCCTAAGATCATCTAACATGTCCAGATTATCTAAGTAATCTTGCCATTCTTCTTTGGCAAACTCCAAAGCCTCTTTTCTCAGTTGATTTCTGTGTCTGTACCCAGAAGATCTTCTTCTTCTATGTGTCTTCACAAAGGATGTTGAAGAGTTGAGAGCGTCTGAAGTCATCTGCTTGCTAGTAGATCCTTCTGCTGCTGCTTTGCTTTCACTTTCCTGAGTTGCTACATTCAAGATAGCTGTCTTTCTGAAATATCTCTTTCGAACCCAAATTTGCTTCTGTTTGTACATCTTGGTGTTTTGAGGATTAAGTGATTATGAAAGTAAGCCTAATATGAGTTCTTATATAGACGTGTTACATACATTGTTCCAAGTATCTGTTGTTTTAATATTAAGTCTTATCAATATCTTAAATGATATATCTTGAAAATGTTATCTAACAGTCTAATCTATTAAAGATTCTTTAACAACTATGAATCTTATGGTTAAAACATTTAACTGTTGCTTCTTGTATTAGTTTTACTTCATTAATGTTTATCAGATTATCTAGTGGGTAAATTGAGTGTTTGTATGATTGCATAATATTTACTGGTCAAAATAACTTTTTTTTTTCATTAATCAAGCTTAAAAGGATTACATAAAAACATAAGAAACTGGTTTGATCTTAGACTAAGCTCTATCTATGTCATCCAGTGCCTTATAATAGAAGTTATTGCCATAATTATAATTTGGCTCATCTGCACCAATGTTCCCGTCTTCTGCTTCTGGAACAAAGCGGTGAAACATCTCGTTGAGCCTCTTCTTCTTTGTCTTTTTCATTGATATCTTCAGTAGCTTCAAAACAACTATTGATGGTCATGCTTCTGAAGGTCTCTGAGGTACTACTGATGAGGTTTCATCTGAAGTATTCAGGAATGAAGGCATAGGACCAGTTGCAGAAGCTTCTGAAGCTGCTGGCTTCTAAGGTTTTTGGATACTCTGTCTTATAGAGCTCTCATAGATTTTTGTCATGACAGAAGCTTTATGACTCTCAGCAAAGGACTCCATAAATGTGGTGAATGTTGAGGAAAATGAACTATATTTTGGTTGCTTTTATAATAGCTTATGAGTAATCTAAACGTTTAAATAAAATCCTTTGCTTGATTCTTGAAATTGTTATGACCAATAAGCATGCACTATACAATCCTTAATGACCCTATGTTACTTGATCATTTTTCAATTCCTTGGAAACTGATCATGTAATGATGATCTGTGATGCATTTATGACTGCAACTCTTTTCTTCTTCTCTTTTTATTTCTTTTTGATGTGACAAAAGGGGGAGAAATAATGGTAAATATTTAATTAGAAACTGAACCCATTGAGTACCTATTCAGTTGTACATATTGGTCATTTATAATTTTGTTATTTGTATTTATGTTTTTATGGTTATCTTGCCCAGACGACACATTTTGAGCAGTAAGTCTTGTCCGGTGGGGTGCAAGCAGAGAGGATCGTTTCATGGGACTTGGAGTAGAAGTCTTGAGCCTGAGAGGCTTGAGCAAGAATGCTCAGTACATAGAATTGGAGCAGTAAGTGTTAACCTGAGGGGTGCAAGCAGAGAGGCTCGTTTCATGGGACTTGGAGCAGAAGTCTTGGGCTAAGGTCCTGAGCAAGGAAGTTTTGGGTTCGTGGAACCTGGGCAAGAAGTCTCGAGTGAGGAGCTTGAGGAGAAGTCTTGGATCTTGGGTCTGAGCAATTGTAAAAGTCTTATGCAGAATGCATAACCGATCAATCATGTTTTGATTATAGTTAAAATCTCTTGTGAAGCTAGGGGACTGGACTACTCTCAGTTTGGGAGGAACCCGTATAAATCTTTGTGTCTTCTGCTATTATTTATTTGTTTCCGTTAACATTCCGCTGCTAAGAATTAACTAGAATTTGAACACTATTTTATATTCTGAACTCTGATCAGATGCAAACTAAGAGGGTGATTTACAAAGGCTCATAGTTATATAGAAAAAATTGCCTCACCGTGTATTGATCAATCATGATAACTTAATCAGAAATAAATCAAACCAGATAAAATAACAATGCATGGATACACTCTAAGGAAGAAAAAGTGAACAATGGAAATATTTAGGCTCAAACCTTACCAAATGAGGTATCTCCAGGTTGAGTACAAGTCGGTCGATTCCTTTCTCTTCCCTTGCCTTTAAGTGCTCAGTTGCTTTCATTATGATCAAGTCATTTCTCTTTTTTTTTTCTTGGATTATATGTTCAATGCTAAAGTTAAACTTGTAAATCTGAAGAAAAAAAATAGCTGCAACTTGTTTATTAAGGACAATTTTTGCTAGTACAAAGGGGAAAGGAAAAACCACTAGGAATGATAGCTCTTCTCTAGGCACATTCATTAAAACAAAAGAAAAATTCTCAAAATAAGAAGCTAACCTACATGGATTTTCACATATCGTCATCGCGGAAAAGATCATGTATGTCGTTCATAGTGTTGTTGAACTAAGTGTTTTCTCTGTTCCATTGCGCATGTGGTCCCTCCTTCTAGCTTGCTCTTGGTCTTCGTTGATGGATTAGTTGTAACACCCCCAATTAATAAAAAACAGTAAAAGAAAATTCGAAATTTCGTCAGAGTATATTTAAATTATCATGGCATAGACCGGGAGGGTCACATCAATCTGAAAACAATACATACAACACCTGCTCATAAAAGATATGCAACAGTGGGGTAGCAATCAACAGAGAAACTCAGTTCCTTACACCCACATTTCAGATTTAGAATAAAAACGGAAAATCTAAAACTGAATAACATACATATATATATATCATGAAAAGTAGGTCATACATCAAGTTGTACATGCACAAGCCAAAAGATATACATATACATAATATACAATTATCGCAAACGGCCTCCCTAACTACCCCGTGTCACATATCAGAGCCGACCGACAAAAGAATGAAGACGCAAAGCTTCACAAAAATACCTCCAGCAACTCTAATCTGCAATGCCTCATAGAGCATTATAAAACAGCAGAAGGGTGAGAAAAACAACCATAATATAATTGCATACAATTATATATATAACACAAAAATACACATGTATACGATTCTCACCACAACTCACGCTATAATTCAAAACACAAGGCATTACAAGACACAACACATCTCTCCATCACCAACACATATCCATATATCACTTTATCCACAAATCCACACATAATTAACCATAAATGATTTATGCAAATGCAAGAGACCGACACACGACTCTATGCATATGCACATGCGGTACCGACTTCCATTGTTTCTCATCACTAGTTCACTCAGGAACTCTGCTGGAACCATCGCTCGTTACATCACTGTAACTCCCCGTTGGGCCTACGATGTTCCCCACCGCTCACACCCCACACGGGCACACGGTGTTTATGGATCGCTCACACCCCACACGGGCACACGACCCGATCGCTCACACCCCACATGGGCACACGATCGTCTATAATCATCGCTCACACCCCACATGGGCACACGAAGTTATAGCGAATTCCCTCTGGAATCCAAACCGTCACTCAGGACGTTCAACAATGCATATCATGATGTTTGGCATACAATGACCCACAACATTTAATATGCACACACACACATATTCATTTACATCGATAAAATCACACTTTGCACTTATGCCCAAAACAATGCATTTAATTTCCATATGGCCACAAATCATCACAACATCATCTAAACACATACGTTTACATCATACAATAGCACCTTACACAATACACATCAATTACGCACAAGTATAACGACAAAAGTCGGCAACCGACACTATTCCCGACTTTCCGACATAATTAAATCGGCTAACAATTCCAAAATCATCATAATAAGAAAGTACAGCTCAATAGCTACGCAACGATACCAAGAATGTAAAAATCGGATAAACGGATCAAAAGTTACGAACGAAAACGAAAAACGATATTTTGAAAAGTCACATTTTGCAAAAGTCCTGTCCATACGCGTACCACCATGACCCATACGCGTATGAGCAGAGATCTCATTTTTCCCAAAGTTCACGAGTAAATGACCGTACGCGTAATGCCCAAGCCCGTACGCGTAATGACCTAAAAAGCTACGCGTATCATATGCAAATGGGCAGATGGCCGAGAAAACAAGCAACCCATACGCGTATTGACCCCATGGCTCGCCCATCATACGCGTATTGCAAAGGTTCATACGCGTATGAACATGCCCCATACGCGTATGACCTGGAAATCTCAGAAAAATTCTTCTGCATAATTGTTCATACGGGTTCCAATCCAAAACCCTCCAAATCTTACCTATACACCAGAAGATTGCCAATACAATGTCCAATAACAAGTATCTATCATGTATCAACAAGAATGAACACTTAACACATAAATTTCTACACATTTAATCAATTTCTACTCAATTTTACCAAAAATGGGTTTACTAAAATATTTCCATTTCAATCCAACAAACATCACAAATATACATACATAATCATATACCAGTATACAATAATTGAATTTCGCACCCTTACCCGATTAAATCGATACTAGAAGTTGATTTCTCTTGATTTTTCCAAGTTTTCCACTATTTCTCTTCTTCTTCTCTTTTCTCTCCTTTTTCTTTCTTTTCCTTTTCTTTCTTTCTCTTTTTCTCTCTACTATTTTCTATTTTTCTTACTTAATCAAAAATATCCTAAAATGACCAAAATACCCCCACACTCAAATATCTCACAAACAATCCCAAAACCTGATAAAATATCACAACATTGAAAAATAACATATTTTCAGATAAAAGTCGAAAATAAAATAAAATAATAATATAATAATCAAACGACTCGATTAAATAAAACGCATACGAAAACTGGGTCGTTACATTAGTTCTCCATATCTTCAACTGATGTAAACCGGACTCTTAAGCTTTGAGCTGACATGTGGTCTTTTTGCTGGTTGTAGAAGTCTTGGAATGTTGGAGATAATCTTGGAGGGTTAGCATACAAGGTTGGTGAAACTTCCTTAATCCATCGCGTAACTCCTACAACATGAGCTTCCATCCTTCTCTAAAATTCTGAAGTGACTTGACCTTGCATTTATTGATCTTGATGTTGCATAGGTGGTTGGTTGAACTCTCTATCATTGCCTTTTTGGTTGTCATCTTGATCCTGTTGAGCAGCTTCTCCATGATGTGTGTTCTCCAACCTTCTTATAGTTGATGCGTTGAGGGGTGTTTTTGAAAGAATCCTCTCATCTTCGGGGTACTTGGGGACACCTGCTCTCTTGCATAATTCATTTATAATACAAAAATGTCCACAAGCTCGTTGTGAAGCATTAGCCAAATCAATAGGTTCCCCCTTAAGAATAGCAAGCAGCCCTAAGCACCGCTTCATAATAAATTGTGATTGGTTAGATGCAGCCTCTAAAGTTTGAGCAAAATAAGACGCCCACGCTCTAGGAATTTGTTGGAAGTTGGCAGTTCTGAGACGCAACATTAAGCCATGCTTAATATGCCACACCGCGCCAGGTCTAAAAAAAAGTTCCAATATAACTTGGCCTAATTCCTCAGTAATAACTTTATAATCTTGCCTATATGTTCTAAGGGCGTAAACAGGAGGGGATTCTATATTAAAAAGATAGTTAATAGAGGTAGGAGAGTAATCAATGTACTTACCTCACACATATGATTGATAGGTACCTTGCGTGCCATAAGCAGCATTTACATAAAATTCCAATCCTATAGTTTTATTGGTTTCATGGATCAAGTTCAAGCAAGTATGACCATTATCTTTTTGTTTACAATCATCATAGTTTTACCTTGTATGCTCTAGTGTATGTTGATGACATAATTCTCACAAGGTCATCTTCTACCTTGATTCATAATATGATTACCGAATTGTATGAGAAGTTTTCTCTCAAGAAGCTTGACATTCCTCAATATTTTCTAGGTATTGAAGTCACTACCAAGAGAATGGATCTATGGTGTTAACTCAAACAAAATACATCAAAAATCTATTCTTCAAAGTCAATATGGCAGAAGCAAGCAAATGGTGTTAGCACTCCTATGTTTAGCTCGTGCAAACTAAGCATGCATGGTGATGATAAACTCTCAAATCATTTTCTTTACAAGTCCACTGTGGGAGCTTTACAATATGTTACTCTCACACACCCAAATATTGCCTTTTGTGTCAACAAAGCCTGCCAATATATGGCTGAATCATTGGAGTCACATCGGAGTGTAGTAAAACGAATGCTTAGATACTTGAGTGACACGGTAACTCACAGCCTCATCTTAACACCTGAGAATTCCCTGCACAAATTCTTAGTAAGAGCCTATAGTGGTTCAGATTGGCCCAGTGATCTAGATGATAGACATTCAACAAGTGACTCGTGTGCATACTTTGGACTAAATTTAGTTACTTTGAGTTCAAATAAACAGTCACTTGTGTACACTCCAGAACAAAGGCAGAGCTTTAAGTCACACAACATCTGAAATGTTATGAATCGAGCCTCTCTTGAATGAGCTACAAATCAGTTATTTGTCACCCACACTTCTTTGTGAAAATCTCAACTCAGTGATGATATCTCATAATTCAATCTTGCATGCTCGCCCAAAACACATTGAGTTGTACATTCATTTTATTCGTGAAAGAGTTATGGCACAAAGACTACATATCCAACATGTTCCAATTCATACAAAAATTGATGACATACTTACAACACCCTTACCCATAGTCTCTTCATTAGTGTTTGTGACAAACTCAAGGTCACTAAAGTAAGACGATTTTGCTCTCTTTCATTCTCTTCTTCATCATACATTCATACACATCAAACACTAATTCACTCTCAAATTTATTAAACTTCCCTATATATTTATAATTTATAATAATGTCTAATATTAATAGTTAATACATATTGTTAACAGAATTATTATTTATAAAAGAATAAAAGTTTTGCAAAGTTGTTATAAATCACACAATATGAGGCAAAATAAATTTAATCATAACTATAATTGAGCCAAAAAATTATCCCCAACTCCAACAACTATGAAAATATATGACCATATTAAATTTAGCAGGAAATATCACTTGTGAGGATATTTGAGACTTGTATGCGAGTTTTTAGATAGATGTATAGGAATGGCCATATAGATGTCATTATCCACTTAGATCTAAAGTTGAATTGGTGGTTGAGGTATTAAAAATAAAAAAGCAGAGTGATAGATAGATCAACTGTTTGAATCTCACTTGAACATACTACTAGTAAACTTTCCAGGGTGGTATGGGCGGCCATATGCATTTGTAATAAAATATTTATTAAATATATAAATAAATTATTAAAATAAAATTTTATTTAATTTTAATAATAAAAAACAACAAAATTATTAACACTATTGCATTGCTTCTGTAGGAGTAGGACCATTTATATGTAGTTCTGATGTCTTTTATTGACTTTTGATTTTGCAATTTAAACATTTTCCCTTTATCATATACTTTAATATTATTATATATTTATGGGTCAAATACATTTTTAATTCCTTTAAATATAATAATTTTTACTTTTAATTCTTCTAAAATTAAAAAAAAATAATAATAATTCTTGGAATATTTTTTATCCACACTTTTGTTTTCTGATAACTGTTGTTAACAAAAGCGGACATGACATATCACATGAAATTTTTTTGATGACTGGACATGCACATGACAATATCAATGTGACAAAAATGATGACGTGGATGTCATGTGACATTTTTTCCCACTTTTTATTTTTTATATTAATTAAAATTATAGCGACAGAAAATTCGTAGCTAAATCCATCGCTAAGATTATCGTATAAATAAATTCAGGATTTGTAGTTAATTCCTAGCTAATTTAAACACATCATTCTTATGATCAATAATTTATTTTTTACATTATCTTTTGCATGGAAGTTTATTTGAAATGAATTAAATATTAATTTTTTAATGCCGATTTTCTATGAAACAAAAACAACACAAATGTTAGAATATGATTGAATTTTGAGATAATATTTTGCTAAGACCTATCTAATAATACATAAATGGATCTGCAAAGTTTCATGACATTCCTAATAGGTCTCGATTTATTTTAATTTTTTATCGAAACACATATATACGTGTTTCGTTCGAAAAATTAAAATAAATCGTGACTTATTCAGAATGTCATGAAACTTTGAAGATCCTTTTAATGTGTTAATATATAGGTCTCTGCAAAATACTAGCTATAAATTTAATCATATGTCATCGTTTGCGTATTTCATAGAAAAGGTGCACTTAAAAAATTCATATTTAATTTATTTTATGTCAAAAAAATTTCAATTTTTATGGGAGCGATACTTATAATGCGATAAACATTCATAAAAAAAATTATTAAACAAAACGAAGTCTAGATTATAATAATGATTTTCGCCTCTAGAAAAAAATACATTTAAATGTGTTTCTATCGAAAAATCAAAATAAATCGATACTTATTCAAAATTTCATGAAATTTTGCGTATCCATTATATGTGATATGAGATCGGTCTCCGCAAAATATTATTTCAAAATTAAATCATATGTCAATGTTTGCGTTATTTCTGTTTTATGGAAAATCGGCGTTAAAAAATCATATTTAATTCATCTCAAATAAAAAAATTCAATTTTTGGGTCAGATATCCTTATAAGGTTGTAAATGTTTATGCATAAAATCCTGGAAAAAAATGAATTTTAGATCATAAGAATGGTGTGTTTAAATTAGCTAATCTTAGTGACAGACTTTTCGTCGCTATAGTTGTAATTGATATAAAAAATAAAAAAATGGAAGAATTGCCACATGATATCCACGTCAGCATTTTTTGTCATGCTGATATTGTCACGTCAGTTTCTGTTAACAGCAATTAGTATGAAATATCAAAAGTAAAAATAAAAAATATTAGAAGGATCATTTTTTCGAAAAAAAAATTAAAAAGAAAAATTAAATGATGTGATTTTTCTAAAGACTTTTAACATATTTATTCCTATATTTTTAGACATGTACTAATATTCAAATTTTGGATCAAATATTTAAGCAAGTATTTAAGGATATATCATTTGTATCCGACATAAAAATTAAATATAATATTTTTAATGTAATTAATGAAGAAAAAATAAATATTATTTTTTTCATTAATTATATTAAAAATATTTAACTTTCATGATACAAATGGTGTATCCTAGACTACTTGCTTAAGTGAGTGAACAATTACATTTTTGTTTTTTTCTTAATAATTTTTCATTCAATGTAGATGGTATTTGAGGTGTGTTGAACACTACATATGCAAGCACATGTGCCTAATAGATTCTGAACTTTACATTTTTATTATTAAAATAACTTTTAAAAATTTGTACAAAAACAATTTTAAAGAATGTCTATATAGAGTCAGAGAGATGAAGTATTTCTTTAATGTAAATACTAGTACGAAATATTGTGTGATACTGATGAAAGCGATGATTTGCTCTGTATTTGTTCCCTGAAAGTGAAGAACAAATTGCTTCGACCTTTCGCATGCAACAAGAGGCAGATAAACTAGATGTATAGCTGAGGTGAGAGGAATGTTGTAGGCTTGTAGCTATCAAAAATAAATATTGGATGAGGAAAAGAAAGAAATTAAAACATCAACCTTTATCGGTGTTTTTTTTTAAATTAGTTTATCAACACGAACTAAATATTGAATCAGCATATGTTTGCACAATAAATGTTAACCAGAGAAGTCTCATAATTTTGGAGGTTCGTTTAAATTATTCACAATTTAATAAAGGTAAAATACATAGAATTTCTATTTAATTTTGGAGGTTCATTTAAATTATTCACAATTTAATAAAGGTAAAATAAATAGAATTTCTATTTAATTAGGATTTAAACGGACAAGTATCACTTAATTTTGAAAATTTTGAAATCATTTGCAGTAGAGTATTTTTCAAAAATAATAAAAATAAAATTAAAAAGTAGAGTGAACAACTTTTAGTGTTTCTTCTTTTTCTTTTGCTTTTAATGCAACCTTTATTGGTCTTTTTAAGTTTTCTTCCCCAAGACCCCAACTCCCATGACTATTCTAGTAACCTATAGTAGATTCTCAAGCTATAACAATGGAGACTTTATTTATAAGATTATTGCATGCCTTAAATGTTCATTGTTGTGCCAAATACTATTAAGGGGTGGCAAAGTGGGCGGTACATCCCATTTAGGCCCTCCCCATTTAAATCTGTTCAAAAGTGTGATGGGATAGGGCGAGCTAACTTGCGTGTTCGAGCTCTAAAGTCAAATCCGCTCCATTTACTAATGAGTAGCCAGGTTGACGGACCGACCCGCCAATTTCCTTTTTACAATTTGATTTATTACATAATTTACAAAATTTTTAATCATTATCAAAGAGACAGACAAATCTTAACAACACATAGTAAAACTTTAACAAGTCTTAATATAAATGTCATATTTTTCAACATAAAAAAAAAAAAAAACATAGCTATAATACCAAAAACATAAAATAAACACACTAAAATCACAAAATAATCCTTTTGGTTTAAAAAAATCAACAACCACAACCTAGTTAAGGATATCTATGGACATAAATCAAGAAAACAAACTAGCACAAACTAAACAAAGATAACTAAGAACCAATAACAAAAAACTAATCTTAAATACTCCATGACAAACACTTCATCAATAATCATCTTTGTCGTGAACATATGAAGCTTCAAATGATATCGTAACCACTGGATGAAACCTACCACCATCTCTCTCCTTGTCGTCACCCACTATTTAATAATCATCTAGATCAACAACATCAAAAATAGTAGATTTATCAATGAAAGCATCACAAAAATAAAACAATCCAAGAAAAAATCAAAACTTAATTATTTAAAAATTATCAATACAAATAATAAGCACTTAGTTGAGCATTTTAGTGTCAAAAAATAAATAAAATGAGAATTCAAATAGAATAAAATACAAATAAAAACTTTATTATCATAATGAGAAACAAACCCCACTGTGAAAAACTTACCTTATAGCTTTAGAACCCAACTCAAATGACAATGAGTAATAGAAAAGAATGTATTCTCTATGTTTTGTAATAAAAACTTTTCCTACTAAGAGTGAAAATAAATAAAGAAGCAGAGACCAATTAATGTCTTCAAAATGAGTTGTTTGTGGTTATATGAAAAATGATCATTAGGGTTTGAAGAAATGAGGGTTGTTTTAAAAGTATGTCTACTAAGACCACGTTAATATTGTTTTAAGACCATAGCTGCCAATTCTAAGTCACGCGTAGGATAATTCCTTTCATGAACTCTCAATTGTCTCAAAGCATAAGCAACAACCTGTCCATTCTGCATCAGCACTCCACCAAGACCCATCTTCAAAGCATTACAATACACCACAAAAGATTCATTCGGATTAGGCAAAATCAAAATCGGAGTGGTTGTCAATTTCTTCTTCAATTCCACAAAACTCTCTTCATATGCAACATCCCACACATAAGCCTGACCCTTACGAGTCAAGTGCGTCAATGGTAACGCCAACCTAGAAAAACCTTCTATGAACTTGCGATAGTAACCTGCCAACCCAAGAAAACTTCGTATCTCAGTAGCAGACTTTGGAGTCTCCCACTGTAACACAACATCGATCTTAGAAGGATCAACATCAATCCCACCACTTGAAATCACATGGCCAAGAAAACTCACCTCTTTCAACCAAAATTCACACTTCGGCAGTTTTGCATATAGCTTCTTCTCTTTCAAGACTTGTAACACAGTCCTCAAATGCTCGGCATGCTCTTCTTCAGATTTAGAGTATATCAGGATATCATCAATGAAAACCACAACAAACTTGTCCAAATACTCATGAAAAATGCGTGATTCATATACTCCATGAACACACCAGGTGTATTGGATACACCAAATGACATCACAGTGTATTCGTAGTGATCATACCTTGTTCTGAAAGCTGTCTTCAGAATATCATCAGGCTTAACACGAATCTGATGATAACCAGACCTCAAATCAATCTTACTGAATACACAAGCACCTACTAGCTGATCCATCAAATCGCCAATTCTCGGAAGTGGATACTTATTCTTGATAGTTACCTTATTCAATTGTCGATAATCAATACACAACCTCATGATACCATCTTTCTTCATCACTAACAACATAGGAGCACCCCCACGGAGAAATACCCGGCCGAACAAACTTCTTCTCAAGCAATTCTTCCAGTTGTTTTTTCAATTCACTTAACTCAAAAGCCGACATCCGATCTGGTACCAAATCAACCGCAAACTCTACTTCACATTCTGGAGGAAAATCACTTATGTCATCCGGAAACACTTCATGAAATTCGCAGATGACAGGTAATTTGACACTCGCAGCTTCATGATCAACTTGCAACAATGCAAACAGCGCAAACATAAAGGCTTTGTCTTCAAAGAGTTCATCTACTTGCTTAGCAGACAAGAACATCAACTCGCCATTATCACCAAACTCATGAAACTCCACAGTCTTATTATAACAATTAATGTGAACATAGTTGAACTCCAACCAGTTCATCCCCAGAATTACATTGATTTGGTGTAAGGGCAAACACACCAATTCCATCACAAAACTCTTCTCATAAATCATCAAAGGACATCTCGAACACACAAAAGTAGTAGTAACAGAACCATTAGCAGGAGTCTCTATTACCATACTACCATTTATATTAGACAATTTCAAACCCAATCTATTTGCACATTCAAGTGAAATAAATGAGTGAGTATCACCATTATCAATAATAGCGACCAACTCAACGTTATTAATAAAACAAGTACCTCGAATCAAGTTATCCTTCTTAGGAACCTCTTCACCACTCAAAGTAAACACTCTGCCATTAGTCTGAGCCGCAGTTTTTGGCTTCTGACACTGAGTGCTGATGTGACCCTGTTCACCACAGTTGAAACAAGTTAGATCCTCATCTTTGCAGTCAGTAGCTCTGTAGCCTCTCTTAC
Organism: Lathyrus tuberosus; assembly: GCA_022829125.1. Classification (NCBI taxonomy): domain Eukaryota; kingdom Viridiplantae; phylum Streptophyta; class Magnoliopsida; order Fabales; family Fabaceae; genus Lathyrus; species Lathyrus tuberosus. The sequence goes on along the minus strand of JALAZF010000162.1, from coordinate 172,611 downwards.
CACATCTGTAGCACCTCAGCACACTATTGTTGCAAACTTCAGCACGATGGCCTTGTTCGCCACACCTGTAACACTTCGCAGAAGTGGGGGCTGCTCCCCCACTTGTCTTTTTTCCCATCTGAAGCCTTCTGTTTCCCTTTGTCAACTGGAGTCACATAAGGCTTTCCTCTGAACTGTCCCTTCTCTTTCTTCTCACTAAGTTGCTTGTAGTGAGCAGATCGAGCTCGGCTATCCTCATCATAGATTCTACTCTTATCCACCAGCTCAGCATACATTCGAATCTGTTGGTAACTAATACCCTGCTTGATCTCTGGTCTCAGCTCATTCTCAAACTTAAGGCATTTGGACATCTCAGCATCCGCACGATTATAATGCGGACAGGACTTCACCAGTGCTTCGAACTTCACCGCATACTCAGCCACAGTCATGTTCCCTTGTTTCAGCTCAAGGAATTCTACCTCCTTCTTACCACGAGCATCTTCAGAAAAATATTTTCCCAAAAACTCTCTCTTAAACACATGTTATCTCAGTACCGACATCCTCCAGCCTCTGACGGGTGTTATCCCATCAATCTTCAGCTTCTTCGGACAACATATGAGTACCAAACTGAACCTGTTGAGCATTCGTACACTCCATCACCCGGAAGACCTTCTCAATCACCTTGATCCATTTATGCGCACCCTTTGGATCATGAGTTCCCACAAAATTCGGCGGATTATTCCTCTGGAATTTCCCCAAAGTACGGAACTCATCATGAGCTTCACCATTCTGATTGTTCTGAGCCATCGCCTGAGGAAGTGATTCCAATGCATCAGCAATAGTACAATCATTTCTTCCAGCCATTCTGCACATCATCAACAAGGTTAGAAGAAACAAAACATCGACAGTGTACACACACTCATTGACTAACAGGGAACTGACATCATACAACACCTGGCCAGACAAACCGACCTGCTCTGATACCACTAATGTAACACCCTTCTACCCAACGGATATTCACGAATAAAATAACATCAATTATCAGAGTAAAGTCCCAAAAAAGTGTCACATTTCGTCATAAAACATCAAAATTAACGTCCTGCTATGTAACACGGATTATAACATCAAAATTAAAATCAAATATGTCGCAGCGAAAAAACTTCAAAAAAAACATCATCATAGTTTATAACTCAAAAGTGTTAAGACAACTTCAAAACATCATAATAATCATCAAACAAAAGAACACTATGGTTCGACTCAAACGTCCCGACCCGATGTTACATATCAGAGCAAGACCCTCTACATCGACCAAAATAACCAAAAGTATTTCAAGTAAGCTCTTCACGCACCAAAAGCTAGTCCTGATCACCTGCACGTTACCCAAGTGGAGGCAACATTCAAACAGGTAGGGTGACTAATCATAAACCATTATACAAGATATAAGATAAGAAACAGTATTATAGCATTCATCAGAATAACCAACATCATCATTATCATCGTACATCATTTACAGTCATGTCATAAATCACATCATCATTCACAACACACAATGCCACATAAATATGAAATGCATACACAGACTCATGCATGCGGTACCAATTCGTCATAATTGATGGACACTGGGCCATCACCCTTAAAAGATCCCCACCAATAGGATCAATTCTACACAAGAAAAGGAGCAACGACATACACTCAAATCCGCATAATGGGATTGAAGCCACCACTGGACCGAAATCCTAAAACCGTCACTGGACCGAAGTCCTAGAATGCTATGAATACATGATGCAACATCATAAAGCGTCATCGTCACAAAATTGTCATATTGCATCATCATTCATTAAAAAAATCTCATTAAGAATCATGGTAACACCTCATTATCATACATCAAAAATCGATATAAATCGTCATGTTATCACATCATCATCATGCATTAAAAATTGACATAAATCATCATGTTATCACATCATCATCAGACATTCAAATTCATCATAAATCATCAAGATACAAAGCATCACGAGGTAGAAAAGAAAATAAAAGAAAAATAAAAGTACTGCTCCTCCTCACCTGAAGCTCGCCCGGCGAAGCAGCGTACTCGCCAGGGTTTCGTCCGGCGAAGCAGGGGCGAAGAGCCTTTCCCATATAAAATCCAGCAGCTCACATTTTCCCTCTTCCCTTCGATTCTATTTCGCCTGGCGAAGCCACCGGCCCGCTTGGGTGTTCGCCCGGCGAAGCTGGGGTGAAACATTTTCCCCCATACAAAATCCAGAACCCCCTTTTTCACACTACCCCATTCGCTTCCACTTTCTCCCAACGAGGACGGGACGAATTCGCTTCGCCCGACAAAAGTGTGCGAACCTACAACTCTCAGTTGTGTTTCTGCACTAACTCAGACCCTAGGAGGTATGCGATTACAGCACCAAATCAACCAGTTTTCATTAGAGTTCATCATGGAACAACACAACAATCCCAATACATCAACATAGGTTTATTCCTAACATCGATTATGTCCCAAAAACCCCAAATTTTTACATGAACTCATCAAACTCCCGAAAAACCTACTACCTACACGTTTCTACACCTATATCAATTATAATGATAAAAGATTTCTCCCCATACCTTAGAAAATCGCTTCTGAAATCTCCTCTCTGAGTTCTTCAGAAGCCTCTCTGAACCCTAGCTTTCTTCTCCTTTCCTCAGAATGTTTTCTCCAACTGATCGTATCACCAAATGACTTCTCACTCTCTCTAATTCCTTTTTGTCCAACTTACCCCTATGACCCCTAATACTTTTTTCCAACCTTGTCCTCACTTAACTCATCCAATTTTACCGTCTTGCCCCGAATGTTTCACTTAATTATTTATAATAATAATAATAGTAATATTTCATATAATTCCACATAATTATTACTAAAATAATATTAATATCTCTCATACTTCTAAATACCCTCAGCATCCCTTAACATCATCATACTACACAACATAAATCATCAGACATCACAATAATTCACCAAAAATATGAATATTTATAATAAACCAATTAAATAAATATTTTATTGATTTCGGGGTGTTAAATAAGTCAACAGAAGGGATAAATGCAATAAATACCTCGAGCATTTCCTTGGTTTTCGTTTGGATTTTTAGACTGGATTATTGGTTTTGTTTGTCCTTATCATGAGTGGCTGGATTTGTCTATGGCTCTTTGGCTAGTCCAGCAGTCGAAGGTTGATTATCCTTCGCAGGCTTACTCTTTCGAGTAAGGCCTTTCTTGATTTTACTGGTACTTGGTTTAAAGAGTTATTGTGGTTTTGGTTTCGAAAAAATTTGAGTATTTTCGCTGCTGTCTGAACTTTGACCATGTTTTCAACCCTAGAGGGAAAATACGGAGTTCAGACTGTTTCAGAATTATAGAGAAACAAACCTGGACAAAGCTTACTTTCTTTAGTTTGTCTTCTTGGCCATCGACAACAATGGACGTGCCTTTAGTTTTTTCCTATTTAGATTTGGGTGTAAATAAGTACATAAGAAAGTTGACATACAAAATTAAATTGTTGGAATTTATTGAAACATGTACTTGCTTTGGTTGTCAAGATTGCTTGCAAAATAGAAAGAACAATTGACAACCTTGTAAAAAAGGTTGATTCAGAAAAAGTGTTGTAGAAGTAAGTCGACCACCATTTCTAAAATTCTTCAATGGAATAGAAAGAATTTTGAAATTTAAAAGTGGTTAGCTCAAGGACCTGCTAGCGTTGAAATTTAAAGCAGTCCTGATACTCTTCTGGAAAAAAATTCTGCTCCGACCAACAAGTGTCATCTGCCCATGTGTAGAGGGACTTTGGCACCATTTTGCTAAACCCAAATTGTCTCGCCACTAAGTTTGGTTGGTAATTGTAACCTAAGCCTGGGTTTCCTGTTTTGATTCTGGTTGATTCTGCCCAAACGACATTCGACATAGCAACAACGGCAGGAGAAACATCGGGGAACTTATTCCTAAACCAAGTAGGACCGACATTTCAATCCACGAAGGGTGCCATGGTCGAAACGAAAACTTTTGTGTCGAGAAATAAAGATATATACCTCATGAAAACTTGATTGTTGAAGTTGTCTTTAGGGGTAACCTAAATAAGTCTGGTACCTTTAATGTGTCGTGCATTTATTTCTACCATAAGTTCTAATGATGTAGTAAAGTCCAACTTTGCCTCAAAAGTGGCATTTAGCCAAAGTTGTAAGTGCCACAAGGGCCCATAAATGATGTATTTCCTTTTGACCTCAGGGAGATATTTTAATTTGTGAGAGACATTACCTAGTGACTGGTACAGATCTTCCAGTTGTAATTTTCCTAGGGATATTTTTTGACCTTCATAAAGCTAAATTGGTAAATGGATATATCCTTTAGCTATTCGCTAAGAGCCTGAGCAGAAACAGTAATGAGAAAGCCAAAGGGTTAAAAAGGCAATATGTTCCATGTCGGAAACTTTTGCGTTGGTTTTGTCATGATGGTCGATGATGTATTGTTTGAAACAATATTGTCGAAGTTGAATTCAATATCGCTTTTCAGCATGAGATCAAAGTTTTCTCCTAGAGGTGAAAGTCTGGGTATAGTTGCTGTGTTAAATAGAGTTGGCATAATCATTCCACAAGGAAGCTGAGATGTATTTTTTGATCCTTCCCAAAAGAAGATCGAAGCAAGCAACATACATTGGTTACACTTATGGTCAGTCCTAGATATGTGGATTGTGTCAAAAATTCCTAAGTTTCTCCATTGTTCTTTTTGTTGGTTTTGCATTCTGACAAGCCACGCGATATTTTTTTGTTGTTGGGTGTAGAGGCTGATCTAAAAACGCATTCAGAAGGGTCCAGGAATTTTAAATCAAGCCTGTGTTGTTCAAATGTAGAAGGCATGTGGGGATGTAACAAGGAAACAATTCCGTTACTTTCTCAGGGCGCGATTTTGGGGAAGGATATGGACCTAAGAATGCTAATAGTTTATCAGAGATAGAGAAGGGTATAAGTACCTGAGGTCTCTAGATGAAAACTTTCTCTTTCTCTAGTGGTGGTTCAAGGATAAAGCTTTGTCTTCCCTCTGATTCCGGGATAGCAAATGCCATAGGATTTTTGTCAGTATCCGCTTTGAGATTTGAAGTAGAAGATGCCATGAATGAGTTTTTGAAGAAAGTTTGATGCAGAAAAATAGAGTTTTTGTTCTTTTTCTTTGCGTGGAAACGGTTTGGTTAAGAAGTGCAAAGTGAAAAAGATTGAAGAAGGTCTTGAAATGGGTATTTATAGAAGCAATTTCCCTCAAAGTGATGGACATGTGGTGAACGCGTGTCAAGCAAAAAACATTTTGTTCTTCTAGGAAGTAGGGGTTGATGGAAGTTAAAAATTGTGGCACACCCACGATCTCCTAGAAAATGGGAGTAATAATGAGATATTTTGTAAAAGAATCCATTGGAAATGAGAACTTGCATTAATGTTCTAATGATGACACTGATGCCAACAAAAAGGTTTGAATAATGTCAAAAATTATTTCACAAATTCCACCTTTCTCCTTTCTGATTAATGGAAAAGTCGAAACATGGCATTTTACGGGAAAATTTGTTACCTCAAATTTTTCGACACAAGCTTTAGATGTGGGGATTTGACAATTTTGGAAGATTGTTTGATGACTTTGGTTTTTACCTAAGTCGAAGTGGTCAATTGCAACCATAGAATCAGATATGCATTTCAACGTATTCTTCCTATCGAAGGGTGATGGTGACCTTGGTCAAAATTTTCAAGCAAATAGTTAAAGACCAGAAATACATAAGTTATGGACTTAGTGAAATTTGGAGTTTCTAAAATGATGTTACTAACTGCACGCGGTCGAACAAGGCACAAGTAGATAAGACTAGAAGGTTATCCAAGAACACGTGTAAAGCTTGTAGAGGCAAAGGTTGCATGGAGTTGGAACATTGCGTAGTTTGTTGAGTTGATTATTGTAGACGGTTACATTAGGACTAGTATATAAGCAATGTTTGTTTGTTGTTTTGGGGTCTTCAATTTCACACAAATTCTACAAACTCGAAGTACCCAAGTGTTTAGTGAGAAAAGAGTGATCTGAAAACGTATGTATTTGAGTTCCACTTCATGAATTAAATTCTTTATTTTGAATTCATTTACTGCATTAAGTTATTTTCAAGTTTCTTTTATTTTTGATTTTAACGTCAAATGTGTTTCAAACTTATAATTTTTGCACAATCCATTCTATGATTTTTCCAAGTTTAATCCATTAAGTAAAATCAAATTTGTTTTTGATTACCACAATTTAAAGTAAACAGTTACTTGATTTACATATGCTTATTAAAAAGAAACATATTAACGAGACAACTTAAGCCATCAATAATAAAGATGTTTTTGACTGGTATGCATGATCAATTCGTGGATTCAAATTAGAGAAAACTCATTTTTTTAAAATATTAAACCAGGAACCATGTATTCATAAAATTAAAAAAATAAAAATAACAAAAAAACACGAAAACTACAAAATAAAGAGCTTTAGTAATGCATTAATGCAACAGAATTGAGTTAAACAAAAAAAAAACCCTTGCCTGAGAATAACAAATTAAAAAGGACAACTCAAATAACAACGTTATGTAAAAAAGAGAAAAAAAAACACCGAGACAAAAACAATCACTAAAGAATGCTCACTTAATCCAAGTTTTGACGGTAACTTCACAATAAGAAAAATATCTTGAGGTAGAAATAAAGACAACAAATAGGAATTTAGATCTTCTCATGTATATTCTCTCGTGTTGTTCGATCCGCTTAATCAACCATTATTTATCTTTGTTTCATTTTTATCTTTTTGTATTCTTAGTTTTATTTTAATCAATTAACCGCTAAAATATATAAATAAAAGATGTTTGAGAAAAAACATGAAATAATCTAACTATGTTAAAAAAGGAGATGCAAATAATATACATACATGGAAGCTTCAATACACGAGGACTCGAGGAGTAGAAACTAGATTATGGTTCTTAATGTCCAAGGTGTTGAAATGGAGGATGTGAAGGAGATAAATGTGTAAATTAAATATTATTTTGAGAAAAATTTGTTGAAAACCACTTTTGAGGCATTTCAGTTGTGGTAATCGGTTACATGCTTTGAAAAATACGTTGTTAGTTACTGGAATGAGGTGTAACCGATTACCCCAAATATGATAGCCGATTACACCGAGAGTTTTTTCAGTTTCAGCTTATTTTTTAAGTTGTTTTGTATTTTTTTTCCCAATTTTGGATATGTTGTATAAATAGCCTTCAGTGCTCCCATTTGGGTTTCATGTCAATTTTAATTCTCACTCTCAATTACTCTCTCTCTCTCTCTCTCTCTCTCTCTCTCTCTCTCTCTCTTTTCTCACTTCATCTTCTCCAAACTAACTCAATTCTCCATTGATTCACCATTGAAGTTTTGTATGTTCTAACATTTGGCATCAAGAACACTGGTTCTGATCCATTAATCAGCTGCCACAATGAATACTGTTTCCAACAATAGAATCCTCGCCAACCTTCCAATTCTTAATTCGAAGAATTATGACAAGTGGTCCAAGCAAATGAAAGCTTTGTTTGGGTATCAAGAAGTTCTTGAGGTGATCAACAATGGAATCACACCACTTGGGGCAGAAGCTACAGATGCTCAGAAGCTACATTCAAGGAAGAAAAGAAGAAAGATTACAAGACACTCTTCTTGATTCATTCTTGTGTTGATGGTGACAACTTCGAGAAAATTGGCGATTGCGAGTCGGCAAAGCAAACTTGGGAGATATTGGAAAAAGCTTATGCAGGGGATGTTAAAGTAAAGGTGGTGAGGTTACAAACTCACAAGAGGCAATTTGAGTTAATGCAAATGGAAGAGAAGGAAACGACAAATGATTACGTGACGCGTATTACATGTTTGGTGAATCAAATTAAGGCATGTCGAGAAACTGTTTTGGAGCATAATGTTGTGTCGAAGATCTTGTGTTCTTTAACGTCAAGATTCGACAACATTGTAGTGGCTATCGAAGATTCAAAGGATCTTGTGACGTTGAAAAAAAAGGAGCTTCAAAGTTATCTTGAGGATTATGAGCAAAGGATGGACGAAAGAGGAAATGATAAAGCTAAAGCGAAGATTGCTTTACAAGCGTGGCTCAATGAGAAGAGTAAAAGATCGAAAGGAAAATGGGCTTCAATAGGGAAGCAAAATTTTCAGAATTCGGGTGGAAGAGATCCACAAAATTCAAAGGTTTAGATGGGAGAATGAGGTGAGAGCAGCTCTAAAGATAGTGGTAAAGGCAACAACTTCAAGAAGAATGACAAGAGTAAGGTGAAGTGTTACAATTATCATAGACTTGGTCATTTTGCGAAAGATTATAACGTGAAACCAAGGGAAAATCAAGGCGATGAAGCTAAAGTTGTGAGGAAAGAGGTGGAAGATGAAAACACGCTTTTGGTTATGATCACAGAGGAGAATTATGGCACTAAAGAGCTGCTGGGCAACAGCGGTAGCAGTTGCAAGTTGCGGGACAACAGCTGCAGCAGTTCAAAAAATATTGCAGAAACGCGTCCGGAGCAAAACGTTATGGTAACAGTTCAAAAGGAATTCCAATAAATTGATGAGTGGTACTTGGATTCTGGTTGTTCAACGCATATGATATGTAGAAAAGTTTGGTTTGTCAAAATCAATCAAGCCACGAAGAATAAGGTGAAATTTGCGGATGATACCACTTTAGCGGCCGACGGGGTTGGTGATGTTTTGATCATGAGAAGGGATGATGGCCATTCCTTGATCAAATATGTGATGTACATTCTAGGAATTAAGTGTAATCTCTTAAGAATTGGCCAATTTCTTGAGAAGAATTACATAATTCGCATGAAAAACAAAATTTTGGGCGTTTTGGGCCGAAATGAGGTTTTAGTCCTTAAAGCTCATATGGCTGCCAATAGAAATTTCAAGATAGAGTTGAGAGTGATGGAGCATAGGTGTTTAGCTACAACGTCAAGTTGAGAAGAGTGGTTATGGCACTACCGGCTTAGGCATCTCAATTTTCGCAATCTCAAAGCGTTGCAACAAAATGGTATGATTACCGAGCTGCCACACATTAATATTCTAGCTGAGTTGTGTGAAGAATGTGTGAAAGGAAAGCAACACAAGGGGAGCTTTAGCAAGGATGCGGGTCATAAGACCAAATCTCACCTTGAGGTGGTATATTCCGATGTATATAGGCCGATGCAAGTTGACACGTTGGATAGCAATAGGTATTTTGTGACATTTATCGACAATTTCAGTAGAAAGCTATGGACTTACCTTATCAAGAGGAAGGATGAGGTGTTTGACGTGTTCAATAAGTTTAAGTCCATGGTGGAGAGGCAATGTGGTCAAAACCTCAAAGTGCTCAAAATGGACGGTGGAGGTGAATACGTCTCAAATGACTTTGGGAAGTGTTGTGACCAAGAGGGGATAGTGCATGAGGTTGTACCACCCTATACACCACAACAAAATGGTGATGTTGGGAGGAAAAATTGATCGATTATGAACATCGTTCGTAGCATGTTAAGTGGAAAGAACTTGCCGAAGGAGCTATGGGGAAAAGCGGTCTCTACAACCACTTATTTGTTGAATAGGTGCCCTACTAAGAACCTTGAGAAGATGACACCGAAAGAGGTATGGTCTGGATTCAAATTGAATCTAAGCCATTTGAGAGTTTTCGATATGGTGGCCTATCGACATGTGTCGGGTCAACATAGAAAGAAGTTGGACGACAAGGGTGAGGCGATGATATTGGTAAGATATCACTTTACTGGAGGATACAAGATGTTTGATGCGTAAAATTGGTAGATTGCGATAAGCTGAGATGTGATTTTTAATGAAATAAGTGTTGCAGGTCCCAGTGTAACCGGTTACATGAAGGCAGTGCATTCTGATGTAACCGGTTACATGCATAAAAACAAGTCTTCCACTTTTGCAGGACAAGGTGTAACGCCCTTCTAACCCCAAAGAATAATTCACGAAATATTAAGGATAACTCAACATAATTCACCACTCAAGGGTGCCACACTTCATAAAAAACATTCATAACCATTCATCCTGCTTCGTAACACGGGTTACAACACTTATAACATCATTTTCTTTTATAACTTCAACACATAAATTGAAACTTCGCAGCGGAATCATAATCATAAAATAAACTTCATTCATCTTCATAATACCAAAATATCTTAGTCTCGTCAAAATTTGAAATTTTAATCAATTTAACATCTCAAATTCATGAAATATGTCAACCAAAATAACATAACATCAAACTCGAGCATTCTCATCCTGATGTTACATATCAGAGCAAGACACCTTTATAAATAACAGAAATAACATAAATTTCTCCAAAGCTACCTTCACGCTTCTACGAGCTATTCCTGAATAACTGCGTGTTACCCACGTGGGGGCAAAATTCAAATAGAAGGGTGAGTAATCATAATTCATTATAAAAGATATAAGAAAAGATTTAGTAGTTGAAAATATCATTATATCAACACATGTTATACAATAATACATCTTGCTCATTTACACAACATCACAACAATAACACATCTTTCATCATCAAAGTCATCATATACTCACATAGTTCATAAGGTTCATCACGTCACAACTCATCAACAACAGTTTATGCAATGCCACATAGGATGCAATAACATTTTGACTAAAATGCATTTGGTACCAATTCTTTATGAACACCTGGTTCATCACCCTTTAAAGATCCCCACCATAGGATCGATTCTCTCTTGAAACCAGAGTACAACATAAACACACTCAATTCACACAATGGGATTGAGGCTCAACATAAGCGTACCAACATCCAAACAACACGAGCGGACCAACGTCCAAAATGCTATAAATGCATGATGCACAACAACATTAATAATTCGACCACATCTAGTTAATTGCATCATCATTCACGTATTCATCATATAATCAACATTACATAACATGTATACACTTTAACATGCATATCATCAATTTCAATCATCATAGCAACATCACCAACATCAACATCTTAGCAACATCATCGTAACAACATCACCAACATCAACTTCTTAGCAACATCATCGTAATAACATCAATATAATAACATAATCAAACTTCATCATAACATTTAATATTACTCACCATTCACAATAATCAACAACCGACATCATTAGCAATAATTTTACATTTGCACAACTATATACACTCAATCATGTTACTTCATTATAACTCCACGATTCGCTAATCAAGCATACAAACCTTTACAAACATCCATATAATAGACACCTGAATATTAATAAAACATTTCACCAATCTTTTTCATGTTATAGCCCTGTGTGTTAGCCTTCTAATGCTTCGAACGGTACTCGATTTGGACTTACGGTTCAAAAGTTATGGCCAATATGATTTTGCAGTACAAAATCGAGGGATCTACTACGGCCACCCATAGCAGCAGCTACGGCCCGTAGCACGCCATCGCCAAAAACTCGCTTTGGGCACATTTCTGGTGCCAAATTTGAGGGGGCTGCTACGGCCACCCGTAGCAGGTGCTACGGCTTGTAGCAGGTGCTACGGCCTATAGCAGGGCCCAGAAAACCCCCATTTTCTTGCGATTTTGTGCGATCTCTCCTATTTTTCCGCCTTGCAACAGACCCTAAACCCTATATTATAACCTCAAACAATCCCAAAACATGTCATATCTGTCATACCCCAAATTTTGACCACCAAGATTTCCCATCATTGTGAAGATCATTACCACAATATGGATGTGCCATCATACCTCATTAATCTCCTCAAGGATTGTTGAGCCTTAACTACAATTAAGAATTAGGGTTTTGAGCCTTCTCAGAGAACTTAGACAAAGGATCAATCAAGAAATGACATGATCTTCAACTTTTATAACCTCTCAAACACCCATAAAGGATTAAGAGGTCTCCCATATCAAGGATCAAGCACAAGGTTGGAACATTCCAAGTGGATCGAGCCTCAAGATCGCCAGTGTCACCAAATTAGGGTTTTGGTCGACTAAGGCCTCCAGATGAAAATTTTCATCTGGGCATGAGCCAATACTTCAAAACATGATCCAAAAAGCTTAAAGGGACCTCATGGATCCAATCATCAAGTCAAAATAACCTCAGGGGGAGCATCCATAAAAAATCAGGAATTAGGGTTTATTGACCTAATTCACCCCTAAGTTGACTTTTGAGACAAGACATGAACCAAGATCTCAATACATGATTTGAGGGCCTTAATTACACCACATTGATCTATTTACAACAATGGATTGATCCAAGAAGTTGATTCACAAGTTTCAATTTCATCTGGACCACAATTAGGGTTTTGAAGAAAAAGTCAACTGTATCTTTAACTTTTGACCAAGACATGTTCCCAAACCTTGGGACATGATTCAAGACACCCTAAAACACCTATGGAATCTATCCACTAGGTTTGAATGAGGCCAAGAACTTGATTGCATAGAGGATCACAAAGTTTAAAATTCATATGACAAAAAGTCAACTGTACCTAAAATAAAGTTTGACTTTTTGGATTTTTTCACAAATGTGGTTCCCCTAAGTCAAAAACAATGATAATGTATGGTTTTGATCATCATTCATCAATAAAAATCAAGAAAAGTGAGGTTTCTAGCAAAAGGGGCGACCTTAAGAAACTTATAATTTTCTAAGTTATGGAACAAAAGTGATTTGGTACCAACTTTGCAAGGTCATAACTCACAAACCCTAAGGCCTTATTCTTCCATCCAAAGCTTAAATTAAAGTTCATATGACATACTTCAAAAGTGTCAACTACATCAAATTCCAAATCCTCATGGATTTTGAGTTATGGATTGATCAAAATCACAAAAAAGTGAAAATGCTTCTTTTCCAACACTTAGACAAAATTTTGTCCAAGACAGATTTTGGGTAAAACACCAAAACTTGGGAGATGTTTACACCTAGTTGTAAGATGAATTAATCTCAAATGTAAACATCAAAGTTGCTATACATGTTGCCAACAATCCAAAGAGATCATTGGCATGAAACAACTTAACTTGAGCCAAGAGTTATGGCTGCCACAAGAGGCATTGTTGCAACTATTTTCATGACAGTTTGGATATTTTCTTGCTAGCCACGATATTTAAGTCAAATGCAATGATCATTATGCCAAGCCAATTTAATGTGATCAGAGTGACTCCTCATAAACCTGCAAGATAGTGCCAAAGAGCCAAGGAAAAATCTCATGGGAATGATGAAGTTTTGTCATGGAAGCCTTGAATTTCAAAGGCAATTATGAGCAAATAGTGCATATTCAATATTCCTATCCCTTGTAGTTAAGATGCTCTAATAAACAACATTTTAAAGGACTGCAGAATGTGGATTGATTCAATACAGAGCTAAGCTATTTGGGACTGTTATTGTACCTTGTGTAAGAAGCAATTATGCCAAGCCAAGACCATTGAATTCAGTTCGTATCCTTCAAGTTCCAACTATTCATGCTTGACAAATATGTGAGAGCAAGAATTGTCTCTACAAGTCAATCTATGTTTTGATGATAACAATACGTATTTGTGAAAGAACCATTTTATGTTCTAACGTGTGTTGTGTGCAGATCATATTCATAGAAATTATCAGATCCAACAAGCACCAGCCTGATGAGCGAAATTGATAATATACGAAGTTACTATGTGTGACACAAGTCGCAAGAAGCAAGAACGCTTCTGTATCTGATCGTGATTAGTCAGATCCAAGGATGCCAATATTGCTAATGCAATGCTCTTGTGGATGCTCTCTGAAAGTGATCGAGATTCTGAGGATTGCGAAGCTCCTGAAGAAGAGAACCGAAGTGCTGAAGACTCTCATGACTTGAAGTTCTGAAAGCGGAAGGCTCTGAAGACCAAGTGAAGAAAGACTCTAAAGACTTATGTGTTCTGAAGATTAGGGTCCTGAATATCAAGTATTGAAGACTCTGAAGATTGATTCCTAATGGACAAGTTCTGAAGTTTCGGAAGACTTGAAGAAGTAAAGGATAACGTGCTCAAAGACAAGTGTTGAAGTTTTGAAGACTGATTCCTAATGGACTTCTTCAAATAAATGAAGACTTGACATATCGGATATCCTTATAAGAAGACTCTACTCATGCTTCATCCATTAACCATTAGAAGCCTCTGAAGTTCAGAAGTCACATGTTACCGTTGTGAGTAACTGTACACGGCGCCAAAGAAAGATATATCCCGTCACTTCTCCCACAGCAAAAACGAGATGTGTCAGTACAACTAATTATTACACAATGTCTCTTTTCCAACAGCCAACAGTATTTCAAACGGATATATTTCTACCAGGCTATTTAAAAGGAAAGAGTATTCGCTTCTAATCGACGATACAATCCACATATCGATTCAGCCATGAATTGGGAATTGATCACAGTCATTGTGTGAAGATAGCAACAACGATGAGTTCTCGTTGTAACACTTAGAATATCCAAATCTATCACCATTTACACATGGCCATTGTTGCTGAAGCTTAAAGATCATCATTCAACACAACAACAATGAATTGGTATAGAAGTTGTTGATGAAGAAGATAACATTGCAAATCAGTCAAGTCATCAACCACCTTCTCGTCAGCGCTACATTGAAGATCTGAATCAAGGAGTTGTTGCTCAACGCTTTCTCACCCCGAAGACGAAGAAGAAGAAGATCTACAAGATGTCAACAACTATCAAATCATTATACATCTCTGTAGTTTCTTAGAATAGCAAGGAGTTGTTGCTCATATCTTGCTTGAACACTTGTGTGTTCTTTGTACTTAAACTTAGGAGTAATCTGTTTGTTAAGAAGCATCTTTGTAATCTCCTGTATAACTAATTCTTGGTGAATTAGGATTTCTTGAGTGGTCAGTGTGACCGAAGACTCGAGAAGACAATGGCGAGATGTCATTATGGGAAAAGCCTGAAATAGGGTCAGTAGCGTTATATTCATTGCGATGAATCCCTGAACGTCTTGTTGTGAAAGCCTAGCAGTAGATCTTGCGAGATTGGAACCTGCAGGTCAATGCTCGTTATATTCATTAAGTTGAATCCTTGAACGGTTCATTGTATGTTAGTCATAGTGCGGCTGTGCAAGTGGTTAGTCACCGGCTGTTGCACGTGCATCTGTAATCGAGATTGATTATAGTGGATTAAGACCTTGTGTTCAAGGCAAAATCACCTGAGGAGGTTGGACTAGATTAGCCTTTACGGTGAACCAAGATATATCGTGTGTCCTATACTCTTATGCTTAATGTTCTTATTTATGTTTCTATATAGAGTATCAGAACCCTACATAAGTAAGTCAGAACCTTGCAGCTTAACTCTGATAAACTTTCGCACTGCAAGTTTTGAGAAATGGATTTTATGTTCAGACTCTTGTTAGTTCTGAAGCCTCATGCTTAGCAAGTCTGAATGTAACATTGCCAGTCAGAGTCTCTCAACGAACTCTGATGTAATCCTAAGTGATTCAACAACAAGAAGCAAAAAGTAGTCAAAAGAGCAAATACACAATTCAAACCCCCATTTCTTGTGTCTTTCTCGCACCTTCAAAATCTATTCACCTATAAATAGAGCTCACTTATGATGTTTGCAAACACACCAAAGCAACTTACAACATAGCTTTCTCTCATTTCCTTATTAAGCACAAAAACTCCATTTCTTGAGAAGACACTATCGGGTTTCGAGTTGGAGACCAATGCAACTCAAACCAATGGTTCACACACCTCATATACAACATATAGAAGTGATCCAAACACTTTGATCACTTCTGTAACACAAGAATCAAGATCTCACTAGTCAACTTAATCCAAATACAACTGAGTTCCAGCCAAGTGATCTAAGGAGTTCCAAAGGGCTTTGAAGCTTGTAATGTGACGCCCCCAATCTAATACCCCCAATTAGCATGCATTTAAAGCAGTTAAAAGAAAAATTCAAAAATTGATCAGAGTACATTTGAAAACACGGCATAGAAAGGAGACATCCCATCAACGTAACCAAAATATACACATAACATGCAACACCTGCCCATAATGATATGCAACTGTGGGGTAGCAATCATACAGAGGAAACTTCGTTCCTTACACCCACTTTTCAGAAATTAGAAATAAAACGGAAAATCTAAAATCTGATTAACATATACACATATAAACAGTTTGTCATACATCAAGTAGCATATGTACAACCAAAATATAATATATCATCAGATATACAAAACAATAGCACGCGGCCACCCTAACTACCCGGAGTCACATATCAGAGCCGACCGACCAAAATAATGAAGATGCAAAGCTTCACAAAAAGAATACCTCCAGCAAACCTAATCTGCAACGCCTCATAGAGCGTTATAAAACAGCAGAAGGGTGAGAAAAACAACCATAATATAATTGCATAAAATTATATATATTAACACAAAAATACACAAGCAACACATTCTCACCACAAATGCTCAACAGTCGCATATAATATCACACGGTACAATTCTCACTTATCGTATACCACATCACATCAATCATTCACAATACAATCAAACACGTTCCAAGCACAATTACTCATGATTTATGCAATGCACATAGACCGACACAACGACTCTATGCACATGCCATGCGGTACCGACTTCAAATCTTGTAATTCATTAGTCCCCCAGGAACTCTTGGAATCATCGCTCGTTACATAGAGTAACTCTCCGTCGGGCCTACGATGTTCCCCGTCGCTATAAACCAATATTTCAGGGCGAACGACGTTTATGGATTGCTTTCTACCAGTATTTCAGGGCGCACAATCCGATTGCTTTCTACCAGTATTTCAGGGCGCACAATCAATTGGGATTAATCGCTTCTACCAATATTTCATGGCGTAAGACTATAAAACTGATTCATCTATGAATCTTCCCATGCAAGAATACATATCATGATACTTGACACATTAATGACTCATGCCAACATCAAATACTCATGCATCAACAATATTCATGTATTTCAAGTGCACACAAAGTAATGCACACAATTGCCCAAAATGGCCACAAACACCAATATACCACACTTAGCATTTTCTTTCCTCTCGGCCACAAATCGTCATCACAACAGCACATAAGGCATACACATCCAAAGCACAAACATATAACACAATACAAGTCAAATACGCACTATTAAAAACGACAAAAGTCGAGATTCGACACTATTCACATTTTCCGACCAAATTTAATCGGCTAACGATTCTCAAAACCTCATATTCACAAAGTACAGTTCGATACCTTTCCAACGACACCAAGAATGCAAAAATCGGATAAACGGAACAAAAGTTACGGACAAAACCGAAAACACATTTTGAAAAATCACATTTTTGACATTCTCCTGTCCATACGCGTATCACTCATGCCCATACGCGTACGGACAGAACCCATTTCCTTCACAAATTCCTCGTTCCAAAACCCATACGCGTATTGGCCCATGGCTCGCCCATGTTACGCGTAATGCCAAGATTCATACGCGTATTTGCCCAAAAACAAGCCAATGATACGCGTATCGCCTTGGCTCATACGCGTATGGACATGCCCCTTACGCGTATGGCCAGAGCATACCCAGAAAAATTCTGCAGAACAATTTCTGCGTTTTCCTACCCAACATCAACCAATTTCTTCACCTAAAACTCAGAAAAACAGCAATTTGAAGTGTAATAGCATACCACAAACATGTATGAACAATCAGCAATGCATTCAACAAGATTTTTACCACAATCAAATTCATTTCTAATCAATTCTTACACAATCTAAGTTTTACTAATATTCTCCAAATTAATCCAAAAACAACAACAAAACACCTACATAATCATATACAATCATAGAATAATCGAGTTTCGCACCCTTACCCGATTAATCGATTCCTAGAAATTGTTCTTGATGATTTTTCCACTCTTTCTCCAATTTTCTCTCTTCTCCTCTTTTCTTCTCTTTTTCCTTCTTTCTTCTTTCTTTCTCTCTATTTTTCTTTCCCTTTTCTTTTCTATTTTCTTTTCTTTCTTACTAACTTAGTAAAAATATCTATGAAATGTCCAAAATACCCCTACACTCAATTATCTCGCAAATGTTCCCAAAACGCGATAAAATATAATCACGACGAAAAATAACATATTTTCGCATAAAAGTCGAGAATAAAATAAAATAATAATAAAATAATCAAAAAGGACTCAACAAACAAAACTGGCAAAACTGGGGCGTTACAATTCTCCCCCACTTAGAAATTTTCGTCCTCGAAAATCTTACCTGATTCAAATAACTCTGGATACGATTCTCGCATCCTACTCTCCAACTCCCACGTCAGATTACCATCAGCAGCGCCTCCCCACGCCACTTTCACAAGTGCAATCTCTTTACCCCTCAACCGCTTCACCTCGCGATCCACAATACTAACTGGTAATGCCTCGACCGTAAGGTTATCTCTTACCTCAACCTCGTCCATAGGAATCACATGTGAAGGGTCTGAAACATACTTCCGCAACTGCGAAACATGAAACACATCATGCAAATTCGACAGATTCGGCGGTAACGCCACCCGATACGCCACAGCACCAACTCTCGCAGATATCTGGTAAGGACCAATAAATCGAGGAGTAAGTTTCTTAGATTTCAAAGCACGACCAACACCCGTAACCGGCGTAACCCTCAGAAATACGTGATCACCCTCTTGAAACTCAAGATCCTTCTGTCTCTTATCATGATAACTCTTCTGCCTACTCTGAGAAGCCTTCATTTTCTCACGAATAAACTTTACCTTTTCCGTCGTCTGTTGCACCAATTCCGGTCCAACCACAGAACTCTCACCTGTTTCGTGCCAACACAACGGCGTTCGACATCTTCGCCCATATAAAGCCTCAAAAGGTGCCATTCCAATACTAGAATGGAAACTGTTATTGTACGTGAACTCAACCAAAGCAAGATAACTGTCCCACGTACCACCTTGTTCCAAAACACACGATCTCAACAAATCCTCCAAAGACTGAATAGTTCTTTCGGTCTGACCATCCGTCTGCGGATGATAAGCCGAACTCAACTTCAATCTAGAACCCAAAGCCTTCTGTAGACTCTCCCAAAATCTCGATGTAAACCTCGGATCTCTATCAGAAACAATGCTCAACGGGACACCATGCAATTTCACAACCACACCGACATAAATCTCAGCTAACCTCTCCAAAGAAAAACTGATGTCAATCGGAATGAAATGCGCCGATTTAGTCAGCCTATCCACAATCACCCAAATAGCATTATGCCCTCGCTGAGTATTCGGTAACCCCGTTACAAAATCCATCGAAATGCTATCCCATTTCCACTCAGGAATGTCTAATGGTTGCAACAAACCACTAGGCCTCAAATGTTCCACTTTCGATTTCTGACAAGTTAAACAAGCATAAACAAATTGAGCCACATCTCTTTTCAAACCAGACCACCAGAAAATCTTCCTCAAATCTTGGTACATTTTATTCGCTCCGGGATGAATACTTAAATTACTCCGGTGTCCTTCCTCCAAAATCATTCTTTTCAACTCCGCATCGTCAGGAATAAAAATACGATCACGAAATCTCAAAACGCCAAACTTATCAACCTTGAAATCCTCATTCTCGTTCATCATCAAATCAACAAATTTCAAATCCAGCTTTTGTTTCTCACAAATCGACAACAAAAACTCATTCGTAACTTTCAACATACCAAGTCTCACACTCACCGATGTCACTTCGCAAACTAAACTCAAGTCTCTAAATGATTCCAAAAGTTCCCACTCTTTCGCCATCAATGCGGACATATGCAAAGACTTACGGCTCAATGCATCGGCTACCATATTAGCTTTACCAGGATGGTAATTCAAGCCAAAGTCGTAGTCTTTCAAGAATTCCAACCATCTCCGTTGCCTCATGTTCAACTCTTTCTGATCAAATAGATATTTCAAGCTTTTATGATCACTAAAGACTTCGAACCTCGCACCATAGAGATAGTGTCTCCAAATCTTTAACACAAAAACCACAGCAGCTAATTCAAGATCATGAGTAGGATAGTTTTTCTCATGAACTCTTAATTGCCTTGAAGCATAAGCTACAACTTTACCTTCCTGCATCAAAACACCACCCAAACCAATTAAAGAAGCATCACAATACACAACGAATGGTTCATTAGGATTAGGTAAAATAAGAATCGGAGCTGTCGTCAATCTTCTCTTCAGCTCACAAAAACTCTCTTCACACTGAATATCCCAAATGAACGCTTTGCCCTTACAAGTCAACTGCGTCAAAGGTAATGCTAGCTTGGAAAAACCTTCAATGAACCTCCGATAATAACCAGCCAAACCCAAAAAGCTTCGAATTTCAGTAACGGATCTAGGAGCCTCCCATTGTAGAACTGCTTCTACTTTAGATGGATCCACAGCAATACCATTACCTGAAATCACGTGCCCGAGAAAACTCACCTCCGACAACCAAAATTCACACTTGGACAATTTGGCAAAAAGCTTCCTTTCTCTCAAAACCTGCAAAACAATACGTAAATGCTCTGCATGTTCCTCACGAGACTTAGAATAGATTAAAATATCATCAATAAACACCACCACAAAACGATCCAAATGCTCGTGGAAAATCCGATTCATGTATTCCATGAACACACCAGGCGCATTAGAAACCCCGAACGGCATCACAGCAAACTCGTAATGCCCGTAGCGTGTCCTAAAGGCCGTCTTCTGAATATCTTCTTCTTTCACCCTTATCTGATGGTACCCCGATCTCAAGTCAATCTTACTAAATACACAAGCACCAACCAACTGATCCATCAGATCATCAATCCTTGGAAGCGGATATTTGTTCTTAATCATCACTTTATTCAACTGGCGATAATCAATACATAATCGCATACTCCCATCTTTCTTTTTCACCAACAAAACTGGAGCACCCCAAGGAGAAACACTTGGTCTTACGAACCTCTTTTCCAGTAAGTCATTCAACTGCTTTTTCAACTCCACCAATTCAGATGCCGACATTCGATAAGGTGCCATAGAAACAGGTCTAGTACCAGGGACTAGATCTATCGAGAATTCCACCTCTCTCTCCGGCGGTACATCTGAAATATCTTCAGGAAATACCTCAGGAAAATCACACACAACAGGAAACACCTCAAGAGAAACTTTACTCTCCACCGACAACGATGCAAACACACCGAACAACTGAGCCTCATCCGCCAAAAGTCTCTTCAACTCTTTGGTAGATAAGAAACTCGAGTCTTCGTCTTCCTCCAGAGAAGGAAACCTTACTAGCTTATGATAACAATCAATGTGAACCCGATTAAATTGTAACCAGTTCATTCCCAACACCACATCTAACCCTTCCAATGGTAAACACACCAAATCCATCACAAAATCTTTACCATAAATGGCTAAAGGACAATTTAGACAAACCATAGAAGTAGTTACTGATCCCATCGCTGGAGTATCAATAACCATCTCAACACCCATCACAGACAACACAAGATTCAAACTCTTCGCGCACTCAGACGAAATAAACGAATGAGTCGCTCCAGTATCAATAATAGCAATTAAAGGCGTATTATTAATAAAGCAAGTACCTCTAATCAAACGATCTGCATTCGAGGTCTGAGTTCCTGCTAGTGCAAACACTTTTCCTCCAGGTTGAGCCTGTCTTGGTTTCGTACACCTTGTACTAACATGACCAACTTCCCCACAATTATAACATGTAACTCCATTCTTCCTCCTACAATCAGCAGCCACATGACCTTTCAAACCACAACTAGCACACATATCCACATTATTCATTTTCCTCTTACATTCCGATATACGATGTCCTAAACCACCACAATTGTAACATTTCACAGCAGAATTCATTCCTCCACCACTAGGCTTCCTATCAAAAGCAAACTTCTGTTTCCCTTTGTCAACAGGGGTAACATAAGGCCTACCTCTGAACTGCCCCTTTCCTTTCTTATCATTCAGATTCTTGTAATGAGTAGCACGTGCTTTGCTATCCTCATCAAAGATCCGACTCTTGTTCACCAACACTGAAAACTGTCTTATCTCCTGATAACCGATACCCTGCTTGATTTCTGGCCTCAAGCCATTCACAAACTTCAAACACTTCGACCTCTCTGAACCCGCTGTATTATAATTAGGACAGAACTTCACAAGTTCCTCAAACTTAGCAGCATAATCCGCAACAGAGGAATTATCCTGTTTCAGTTCAAGAAATTCAATTTCCTTCTTACCTCTCTCATCTTCCGGAAAATACTTTTCGAGAAAAGCATCTTTGAACACAGCCCACGTAACCACTATTTCATCCTCCTCAAACCTCTGAGAAGCATTTATCCACCAATCTTCAGCTTCCTTTTCCAGCACATGAGTACCAAACTGCACTTTCTGATCCTCGGAACACTTAATGAAACGGAAGATCTTCTCAATCTTCTTCAGCCAAATCTGTGCTCCCTCAGGATCATGAGTACCATTGAAGCTCGGTGGGTTATTCTTCTGAAACTTATCCATACTACGCGACTCCTCGTCCGCCGCAGCATTCGGTAAATTCTGCATCGCCTGCGCCATAGCTTGCATGGCCGCAGTCATAGCAGCATCACGTCTTCCAGCCATAATCTGAACGTTTCCAATGATAACAAATTATGGTTAAACAACAACTCGTCCAACGTAACTCGCCCAATATGCCAGACACAACAACCACAACTGACACAAACTGACACAAACAGCTCTGATACCACTTAATGTGACGCCCCCAATCTAATACCCCCAATTAGCATGCATTTAAAGCAGTTAAAAGAAAAATTCAAAAATTGATCAGAGTACATTTGAAAACACGGCATAGAAAGGAGACATCCCATCAACGTAACCAAAATATACACATAACATGCAACACCTGCCCATAATGATATGCAACTGTGGGGTAGCAATCATACAGAGGAAACTTCGTTCCTTACACCCACTTTTCAGAAATTAGAAATAAAACGGAAAATCTAAAATCTGATTAACATATACACATATAAACAGTTTGTCATACATCAAGTAGCATATGTACAACCAAAATATAATATATCATCAGATATACAAAACAATAGCACGCGGCCACCCTAACTACCCGGAGTCACATATCAGAGCCGACCGACCAAAATAATGAAGATGCAAAGCTTCACAAAAAGAATACCTCCAGCAAACCTAATCTGCAACGCCTCATAGAGCGTTATAAAACAGCAGAAGGGTGAGAAAAACAACCATAATATAATTGCATAAAATTATATATATTAACACAAAAATACACAAGCAACACATTCTCACCACAAATGCTCAACAGTCGCATATAATATCACACGGTACAATTCTCACTTATCGTATACCACATCACATCAATCATTCACAATACAATCAAACACGTTCCAAGCACAATTACTCATGATTTATGCAATGCACATAGACCGACACAACGACTCTATGCACATGCCATGCGGTACCGACTTCAAATCTTGTAATTCATTAGTCCCCCAGGAACTCTTGGAATCATCGCTCGTTACATAGAGTAACTCCCCGTCGGGCCTACGATGTTCCCCGTCGCTATAAACCAATATTTCAGGGCGAACGACGTTTATGGATTGCTTTCTACTAGTATTTCAGGGCGCACAATCCGATTGCTTTCTACCAGTATTTCAGGGCGCACAATCAATTGGGATTAATCGCTTCTACCAATATTTCATGGCGTAAGACTATAAAACTGATTCATCTATGAATCTTCCCATGCAAGAATACATATCATGATACTTGACACATTAATGACTCATGCCAACATCAAATACTCATGCATCAACAATATTCATGTATTTCAAGTGCACACAAAGTAATGCACACAATTGCCCAAAATGGCCACAAACACCAATATACCACACTTAGCATTTTCTTGCCTCTCGGCCACAAATCGTCATCACAACAGCACATAAGGCATACACATCCAAAGCACAAACATATAACACAATACAAGTCAAATACGCACTATTAAAAACGACAAAAGTCGAGATTCGACACTATTCACATTTTCCGACCAAATTTAATCGGCTAACGATTCTCAAAACCTCATATTCACAAAGTACAGTTCGATACCTTTCCAACGACACCAAGAATGCAAAAATCGGATAAACGGAACAAAAGTTACGGACAAAACCGAAAACACATTTTGAAAAATCACATTTTTGACATTCTCCTGTCCATACGCGTATCACTCATGCCCATACGCGTACGGACAGAACCCATTTCCTTCACAAATTCCTCGTTCCAAAACCCATACGCGTATTGGCCCATGGCTCGCCCATGTTACGCGTAATGCCAAGATTCATACGCGTATTGGCCCAAAAACAAGCCAATGATACGCGTATCGCCTTGGCTCATACGCGTATGGACATGCCCCTTACGCGTATGGCCAGAGCATACCCAGAAAAATTCTGCAGAACAATTTCTGCGTTTTCCTACCCAACATCAACCAATTTCTTCACCTAAAACTCAGAAAAACAGCAATTTGAAGTGTAATAGCATACCACAAACATGTATGAACAATCAGCAATGCATTCAACAAGATTTTTACCACAATCAAATTCATTTCTAATCAATTCTTACACAATCTAAGTTTTACTAATATTCTCCAAATTAATCCAAAAACAACAACAAAACACATACATAATCATATACAATCATAGAATAATCGAGTTTCGCACCCTTACCCGATTAATCGATTCCTAGAAATTGTTCTTGATGATTTTTCCACTCTTTCTCCAATTTTCTCTCTTCTCCTCTTTTCTTCTCTTTTTCCTTCTTTCTTCTTTCTTTCTCTCTATTTTTCTTTCCCTTTTCTTTTCTATTTTCTTTTCTTTCTTACTAACTTAGTAAAAATATCTATGAAATGTCCAAAATACCCCTACACTCAATTATCTCGCAAATGTTCCCAAAACGCGATAAAATATAATCACGACGAAAAATAACATATTTTCGCATAAAAGTCGAGAATAAAATAAAATAATAATAAAATAATCAAAAAGGACTCAACAAACAAAACTGGCAAAACTGGGGCGTTACATGTAACACAATCCATACCATCAAAGGAAGCTGAGAGGATCATCATTTCCCTTCTGTAACACCTTTGGAGCAAAGTTCCATTTCTTCTTGCAAAGAGGTAAGCCTTGACTCTCTAACTATGTGTAGCATGCATTATCTGTTAGGCCTTAAGTTTGTCTTAAGTATATAAACATGTGTTAAGCAATTCCCCTCAAACAATTGAACCAAAATCATCATGTACACAATTGCATAGTTTGTTTTGCATATCTTAGGGTTTATCTGATCATCGCGATATAACTTATTGCACACTAAAAAGAAATGAAATTAAACCATATTACTGAGTTCCTGGCACAAAAGTACACAACTTTCATGTTTATTTCATTCAAAACCATTGCGAAATGAAGGAGATAGAGTAGTTTTTGCAACCTGCGAGCCAGCTCAAGGAAGAAGATGGCCATGGCGCCATTTTCTGGTTTTAGAACCAAACAAAGTATATATTATTCCCTTGCCAATATATGTTTGAATTGGCATTGCGCCCTAGTGGAAACACTAGTATTTGTGTGTGTGTGTGTAGCGAGCGAGAGGTCTGGGGTTCGAATCCCCCTTGCCCCAGACCTTTTTGTATTTTTTTTGAACCATTTTCAAAAGAAGGTTTCCTATATTATTTACTCTTTCCATTCTCTATCAGCCAACACACATGGCTCAGATGGTAAAGTTTTAAACTCTTCACCCCAAGGGCGTAGGTTCAAACCTTGGGAGGACCATCCCATATGTTTTACCACTTAATTCCTTCATTCTTTTTACAACTTCTAAAATAACTTCAAAATTTCATTTCTCTTTCAACTTAAATCATTTTCGAATAATTCTTTTTTTCAAAATTCACAAAAATGTTAAAATAATTTATTCTACAAAAATTTCACAAAAAATATTATTTATTTTTTATATTTGATATTTTTGTATAGAATTCCTTTTTAATTATTTTTTTAACATTTAAAAATATTTCTTTCTCTTGATTTTTCAAATTCAAATGATTTTCAAATTATTTTATGGATAAAACATGATTTTTCAAATATTAATCCAAGATCATAACTTGTTTTTCATACATGTTTGATAATTTTGATAATTTTTGTTAATTTTTATTCAAATTAAAATGATTTTTGAAATCAAATTAAGGGTTTTGATTGTTTTCACCCTCAAAAACATTTTTAAAAACTTTTTTGGGCCTCTAATAGAGTATAAGACCCATCCCTTGTCACATAAATAAATTTTGGGCCTCAGTCATTGTATAAGTCTCACTGTGTTTTTCGAAACCGCGGCGCGATTGTCGCCTTTTAAACAAAAATAATCTGGGCCTCCCTTTGGTTGTAAGTTCCATTTTTCTTCTTTTTTTCAAACACTTTTGGGCCTCTAATAGAGTCTAATACCTAATCCCCTTTGTACATAAATAATTTGGGCCTCAATTATTGTTTAAGACCCGATACGATTTTCAAACAACGGTGCGATCACTGTTTTTAATCTGGGTCTCTCCCTGAGTTATAAGTCTCATTCTCTCTTCTTTTTTAAAATACTTTTGGGCCTCTAATAGAGTGTAAGATCCATCCTTTTGTAAATACAACAATTTGGGCCTCAGTCGTTCTATAAGTCCCTCTGTAATTTTCAAAACTACGACGTGATCGTCCCCTTTTCAAAAGAGTTCATCTGGGCCTCTCCTTGAGTATAAGCCCCAAACTTCCTTTTAAAACAGCTTTCCTTTTGATTTAGATTCAAATTCATAGTTTTATCAAAACTTTCTTCAATTTTTTGAATAATTAACTATACAACTGTGGCTACAATGTTGGAGCTTGCACAACTGTAAGTTATACCATTTTCTTCTACATACTTGCTTATATATTTCATCTTTATATGTATGCCTGTATATACCTGCTTAGATTTTTCCCCAGAAATTAGGTCTAGGTTTAGATCAAACCAGTGGTTACTCTTTCAACACAGTCAAAACTAGTTCCCTATAGGAAATTCCAGATACAATCTTGCCTCCTCTTGGGCTTATACAATATGGAACAGAGAAAGGCATTATTCCCGGTGAAGCTTTTCTCAAGACTATCACAACATAGAAATATTTGTATAAGAAATTCATTTCCCCAAAGAGGATTAATTCATGGTGAAACCTCTCTTGAATTTCTTCAAACCCTAGAACTATTCACTAAGGAAAGGATTATTCCCGGTGAAACCTTTCTTGAACTTTTCTTAGGTTTGGACCCACAGGCTTCCTAAAAGCATCCCCAGCCTCCTCTTGGACTTTGTACAAGGACCCTCAGGCTTCTTAGAAGTTCGCAGCCTCCTCTTGGACTTAGTACAAAGACCCAAAGACCTCCTACAGGTATAAGACATAACTTACTCATCTTTTGCTAGTTCAATCCTCCAGAGAGTCAGAATTCCAGAACATCATACCAGTTTAGGGTTGATTCTCATCCCTTAAAACATCAGCCTCCTCTTGGGCATCATACAAAGATCGTCCTCTAACTAAGAGTTAAACTCTTCCTACCAGTAGACTTGGAAAGTCTCATCTCCTCTTGGGTCTCAAAGAAACCCTCAAGTTTCCTAAGAGTACAGGAAAAAAACCTGATCATTTCATAAATCTCCAGCAGAGTTAAAACCTCCATAGGTTTTAAAACTCAATCTTTAAACTCTCATTCTAAATTCCCCAGCTAGGGTCAAATTACCATCAATAAACCCTCAGAAAAATCAGAACCTCAAGGCATTTGATATTTCAACTCTTTTTCACTCCTCAGTAAGAGTTTATTCCCCAATTTGGACCTGTCTCTGGATCTCAATAATCCTTAGCAGAAGTTAGCCTCCTCTTAGGCTTCATAAAAGAAATTCCCCAACCAGCCTCCTCTTAGGCTTTGTATAATGGTTCTCCCTCAGTAGTTTTAGCCTCAATCTTAGGCTTTGTACAAGACAGATCATATTCTCGAGCTGAGTCAATAATTTTTAGCCTCAATCTTGGGCTTTGTACAAGACACATATAAAACTTCCCCAGTGGAGTCAATTCTTTTAGCCTCAATCTTGGGTTTTGTACAAGACAAACAAAATATTTTCCAACTGAGTCAATTCTTTTAGCCTCAATCTTGGGCTTTCTACAAAACATATAAAACCTTCCCAGTGGAGTCAATCTCTTTTTTAGCCTCAATCTTGGGCTTTGTACAAGACAGATAAAACATTCCCCGGAAGAGTCAATCTCTTTTCAGTCTCAATCTTGGGCTTTGTACAAGACAGATATAAAACTCCCTAGTAGAGTAAACCTTTTAGCTTCAACCTTGGGCTTTGATCAAGGCACACAAAAATCCCGTCAGAGGAAATCAAGAGTTCTCTCTGTAGGAAGACATTTCTCTGTATATCACACATCAAAACAGACAATCAAAAAACCCTAATTCTAGATAATTGTTCTAAGCGGCACACTTATTGATTTAAAAATCCAAGCTGTAGTCCCTCTTTATCCTGGTAAACTTCATCTTTCATCTAACAGTTGTAAGTGGCAAGCCTCTGGATTATTTACATCCAAACCAATGTCCCTCTCTTAGCATGAAAGACTCCTAAGGAAAAATGGCATTACTCTACACTGAGTTAAAGTTTCTTCCTTCAGGACACTTCCCTTATAAAGGAAATTATGGCATTGCTGGATTCCATACATTCCAGTTAAAGTAATTCCCCTTTAAACCAATCCTAACATATGTGATGAATAGGTGAAATATCTCCCTTTAGAGATGACAAATTCTCTCTCAGTCAAACCATCTAGCTTTAATCTTGGGCTTTAAACACGACACAAATAACCCTTTAGCTTCAATCTTGGGCTTTGAACAAGACACCAAACATCTTTCCCTATTTGAACTATGATTGCTCTGATTTCCCTGTTTTCTTTAACAAGAATACGTAGGCATAAGATTGTGAAATCTTAGCGAGCACACAAATAAAAAAATTTAGGTCCAATACCTTACCAAAAACATCGGAAAAACCGAAAACAACAAAAATACTCTCTCAACACTCACAAAGGAGAAACTTTTCCAACCTATAATAGATAAACACCAGAAAGTATAGAAAAACATGCCAAACAACATCTATGGATAACCATATATATGCTGGGTAATTGACAACTTTCCATTGTATAATCTGACCCCGGACCCCCCCCCCCCCCAATCTCTTAGCATTTGTTAAAGAAAACATTTGCGTGCAAGGTTAGTTTTAGATAGCTTCCCTTTCCTTTCCAGCTTCATAGGATAAACAAGAAATCAGAAAGTAGCACCCAATTCCAACCATTGTGGTAAGGTGGTCGCGTCACTGACAAAAATCGCACGCTACAATATCATATAGTAAATGAATCAAGGAAAGTAAATGCATCACAACATCAAATCATCATCTCTAAATCACCATTTAACACACTTAAGATCATAATTATATCAATGGCATATCAAACATCATAATCAACACTTACATCATGTTATTCATCAATCAACCCACACATACAACAACCTACATCTACCTTAATTCATATCAATCATAATAAACCAGATCACCCCCTTACCTCAATTCCTAGCAATCAATCTCTCATCCTTCGCGTTTCCTACGGAAATCCCTTTTTGGTTCTCTATGTCCAAGCCCTTTCTCCATAGTTTTTCTCCAATCTCACGATCGTACATAATGAACCACACTCTGTAATTTTCTCTTTTGTCTTTGTTACCCCTAGGACCATTTTTATGGTATACCTCTTATGCCCTCACTTATTCCCAACAACATTACCATCATGCCCTCATTCTCCTTTTTCACCTTAATATCTATTTTATTATTATTATAATTCCAAATAATATAAAGTAAATTATTTAAATCTATATAATTTTATTCATCACCCAATATTCCTCTTATTTCCCCACCACACATCAACATACATCATATAAATAAATCAGAATTCACAAATAATCATTTAGATAAATAATTATAAATTTTTGGGGTGTTACAACTCTCCCTCGCTTAAAAGATTTTTGTCCTCGAAAATTACTTGAAGAAAACAGAGTCGCGTAGGACTCCCTCATTTGATCCTCACGCTCCCAAGTCATACTTCTGTTAGCTGGTCCACCCCACACTACCTTCACTAAGGAAATCTCTTTACCCCGCAACTGCTTCACTTCCCGACCTTCTATCCGCAAGGGTGATGCTTCAACTGTCAGGTTATCTATCACCTGTAGATCATCCATTTGGATCACATGCGAAGGATTCGGAATGTATTTTCTCAATTGTGAAACATGAAACTCTTCATGAAGATTCTCAAGTGGCGGCGGCAAAGCAACCAGATAGGCGACATCTCTTATCCTCTGCATAATCTGATATGGACCAACAAAGCACAGAGTGAGCTTTCTAGACTTCAAAGCTTGACCAACACTAGTTACCGACATAACTCTCAAAAACATGTGATCTTCCTCTTGGAACTCAAGTGATTTCCTCCTCTTATCATGATAACTCTTCTAACGACTCTGTGAAGCTCTCATTCTATCTTGGATCATCTTGATCTTCTCAGTCGTCTCCTACACAATCTCAGGTCCGAGCACAA
The DNA here is from genome assembly GCA_022829125.1 of Lathyrus tuberosus. Taxonomy (NCBI): domain Eukaryota; kingdom Viridiplantae; phylum Streptophyta; class Magnoliopsida; order Fabales; family Fabaceae; genus Lathyrus; species Lathyrus tuberosus. The sequence continues at coordinate 141,904 of JALAZF010000162.1, read as the reverse complement.
CACTCTCGCCTGACTCATACTAACACAATGGAGTGCTACACCTCATACCATACAACGCTTCATATGATTCTATTCCAATACTAGCATGAAAATTGTTGTTGTATGTAAACTCAATCAATGGAAAGTGGCTATCCCAAGATCCTCCTTGGTCCTACACATAAACCCTCAGCAAATCCTCCAAAGACTAGATAGTCCTCTCTGCCTGACCGTCCGTCTGCAGATGATATGCAGAACTCAACCTCAATATGGTACCCAAGGCATTCTGCAAACTTCCCCAAAACCTCGACGTAAATCTCGGACTTCTGTCTAACACAATGCTCAAAGGTATCCCATGAAACTTCACAATTTCCTTAACGTACATCTCAGCTAACTTTTGCATAGAATGATTAATCTCCATCAGTAAGAAATGAGCTGATTTAGTCAATCTATCCACAATCACCTAAATCGAATCATTTCCCCTCGCAGTCTTTAGCAAACCCGACACAAAATCCATGGAAATACTGTCCCACTTCCATTCTGGAATATTCAACGGTTGCATCAGACCCAAAGGCTTCTGGTGTTCAATCTTTGACTTCTGACAAGTCAAACACGAGTAACAAATTCAGTAATATCCTTCTTCATACTTGGCCACCAAAACAACTTCTTCAAATCCTGATACATCTTTGTGGCACCAGGATGAATACTTAACCTACTTCGATGTCCTTCTTCAAGAATACTCTTCTTAATTTATGGAACATCTGGAATACATAATCTATCTCTGAACCTCATCACACCATCCTCATCAACTCGGAATTCAACTCCGTTACCTTGGTTAATTAAGGTCAACTGATCAACCAATCTCAAATCAGATTTCTAACCTCCTTTGATTTCTTCAAAAATACCACTAGTAAATTTTAACATCCCCAAATTCACACTGTTATAAGTCACTTCACACACAAAACTCACGTCTCTGAATTGCTCGATCAATTCTAACTCTCTCACCATAAGCATCGACATACGCAATGACTTCCTACTCAAAGCATCAGCTACCACATTTGCTTTACCAGGATGGTAACTCAAATCAAAGTCATAATCTTTCAAAAGTTCAAGCCACATTCTCTACCTCATATTCAACCCTTTCTGATCGAATAAATACTTCAGACTCTTATGATCACTGAACACCTCAAATTTAGAGCCATAAAGAAATGTCTCCAAATTTTCAACACGAATACTACAACTCCTAATTCTAAGTCGTGCGTAGGATAATTCCTTTCATGAACCTTCAGTTATCTGGAAGCATAAGCAACGACCTGACCATTCTATATTAGTACCCCACCAAGACCCATCTTCGACGCATCACAATATACTATAAAAGACTCACTCGGATTAGGGAAAACCAATACTAGAGTAGTCGTTAACTTTTTCTTCAATTCCATAAAACTCTCCTCACACGCAACATTCCATACATAAGCTTGACCCTTTCGAGTCAACTGAGTCAAAGGTAATGCCAACTTAGAAAAACCTTCAATAAACTTGCGATAATAACCTGCTAGCCCCAGGAAAACTTCATACTTCAGTAGCAGACTTCAGAGTCTCCCACAGTAACATAACATCAATCTTAGAAGGATCAACAGCAATCCCGCCACTCGAAATCAAATGGCCAAGAAAACTCACTTCCTTCAACCAGAATTCACATTTTGATAATTTTGCATACAACTTCTTCTCTTTCAACACTTGCAACACAGTTTGCAAATGCTCAACATGCTCTTCTTCTGATTTAGAGTAGATCAGAATATCATTAATGAAGACCATGACAAACTTATCCAAATACTCATGAAAAAGCTTATTCATATACTCCATGAACACACCTGGTGCATTGGATACGCCAAACGACATTAGAGTGTACTCATAATGACCATACCTCTTCCTAGAAGCTGTCTTCGGAATATAATCTAGTTTAACACGAATTTTATGATAACCAGACCTCAAACCAATATTGCTGAACACACAAGCACTGACTAACTGATGCATCAAATCCTCAATTCTCAGAAGTGGATATTTATTCTTGATAGTCACTTCATTCAACTACCTATAATCAACACACAACCTCATACTGTCGTCTTTCTTCTTGACTAACAACATAGGAGCACCCCACGGAGAAACACTCGGTCGAGCAAACTTCTTCTCAAGCGATTCTTCCAATTGTTTCTTCAATAGACCTAACTCATAAGTTGACATCCTATAAGGAGCCATTGACACCTGACTCGTACCTAGTATCAATTCCACTGCAAATTCTACTTCACGCTCTGAAGGCAAATCACTTCTATCGTCTAGAAATACATCTGCAAATTCACAGACAACAGGTAATTCAACTCTTGTAACTTCACGATCAACTTGCAACGATGCAAAAATTGAAAACATCAAGGCTTCATCTTCTAGAAGTTCATCCACTTGCTTAATAGACAAAAACATCAGCTCCCCACTATCACCAAACTTAGGAAACCTCACGGTCTTATTATAGCATTTGATATGAACATAATTGAACTCCAACAAGTTCATTCCAAGGATGACATCAATTTGGTGCAAAGGTAGTAACACCAAATCCATCACAAAACTCTTCCAAAAAATAGTCAAGGGACAACCCGAACACACAAAAGTAGTAGTAACAGATCCATTATCAGGAGTATCTATCACCATACTGCCATTCATATCAGACAATTTCAATCCCAACATAGTAGCACATTCAAGAGAAATAAATGAATGAGCAGCACCAGTATCAATAAATGCAACTAACTCAACATTATTAATAAAACAAGTACCTTGAATCAAGTTATCCTTCTTAGGGACTTCTGAACCTTTCAAAGCAAACACTCTCTCATTCGTCTGAGTAACAGTAGCAGTCCTCTTCATCCTCTGACATTGGGTACTAATGTTCCCCTATTCACCACAATTGAAACAAGTCGGACCTTCATTCTCGCAATCAATAACTCGATGACCTATCTTACCATATCTGTAACATCTCAGCACGTTATTATTGCAACCATCATCACAGTGGCCCTGCTCGCCACACTTGAAAAACTTAACAGAAGCGGGAACCCCTCCCCCACTTGTCTTCTTCCCATCTGAAACCTTCTTCTTACCCTTGATAGCTGGAGTTACATAAGGTTTTCCTTGAAATTGTCCTTTCCCTTTCTTCTCACTAAGATTCTTGTAGTGAGCAGATCGAGCTCTGCTATCCTCATCGTAGATCCTACTCTTATCCACCAGTTCAGCACACCTATGAATCTATTGGTATCCAATACCTTGTTTGATCTTTGGTTTCAGCCTATTCTCAAACTTGAGACATTTGGAAATCTCAGCATCAGCACGGTTGTAATGGGGACAAAACTTCACCAGCGCCTCAAACTTTGCCGAAAACTCTGGCACAATCATGTTCCTTTGCTTTGACTCAAGGAACTCTATCTCCTTCTTGCCCCAAACGTCTTCGGGGAAATACTTCTCCAAGAATTCTTTCCTGAATACACAGGTTATCTCCATGCCAGCATCTTCCAATCTTTGACGTGCATTATCCCACCAATCTTCAACTTCCCCTAACAACATATGAGTACCGAACTGTACCTTCTGAGCATCAGTGCATGCCATTACTCAGAAGATCGTCTCAGTTTTCTTGATCCATACCCGTGCACTCTCTGGATCATGGTCACCCTTGAAATTTGGTGGATTGTTCCTTTGAAATTTCCCCAAAGCACGAAACTCATCAGGAGCTTCTCCATTCTGATTGTTCAGTGCATTCTGGGACATCACTTGAGCAAGAGATTCCAACGCGTCAGCAATAGCACAATCGTTTCTCCCAACTATTCTGCACACCAGCAATTAACATTAGAAGAAACAATGCGTCGAGAGTATACACACACTCATCGACTAACAGGGAACTGATATCATATAAAAACCTGGTTAGGCGGACCTACCTGCTCTGATACCACTAATGTATTACCCTTCTAACCCCAAAGAATAATTCACGAAATATTGAGGATAATTTAACATAATTCATCACTCAAGGGTGTCACACTTCATAGAAAACATTCGTAACCATTCATCCTGCTCTGTAACACGTGTTACAACATTTATAACATAATTTTCTTTTATAACTTCAACACATAAATTGAAACTTCGCAATTGAATCATAATCCTAAAATAAACTTCATTCATCTTCATAATACCAAAATATCTTAGTCTCGTCAGAATTTGAAATTTAAATCAATTTAACATCTCAAACTCATGAAATATGTCAACCAAAATAACATAACATCAACCTCGAGCATTCCCATCCCGGTGTTACATATCAGAGCAAGACACCTCTATAAATAAAGGAAATAACATAAATTTCTCCAAAGCTACCTTCACGTTTCTATGAGCTATTCCTGAATATCTGCACGTTACCCACGTGGAGGCAACATTCAAATAGAAGGGTGAGTAATCATAATTCATTATAAAACATATAAGAAAAGATTTAGTAGTTGAAAATATCATTATATCAACACATGTTATACATCAATACATCTTGCTCACCTACACAAAATCACAACAATAACACATCTTTCAACATCAAACTCATCATATACTCACATAGTTCACAAGGGTCATCACGTCACAACTCATCAACAGCAGTTTATGCAATGCCACATAGGATGCAACAACATTTTGACTCAAATGCATGTGGTATCAATTCTTTATGAACACCTGGTTCATCACCCTCCAAAGATCCCCACCATAGGATCGATTCCCTCTTGGAACCGGAGCACAACATAAATGCACTCAATCCGCACAATTGGATTGAGGCTCAACATTAGCGGATCAATGTCCAAACAACACGGGCAAACCAACGTCCAAAATGCTATGAATGAATGATGCACAACAACATTAATAAAATTGACCACATTTAGCCAATTGCATCGTCATTCGCATATTCATCATATAGTCAACATCACATAGCATGTATACACATCAACATGCACATCATCAATTTCAATCATCATAGCAAAATCACCAACATCAACATCTTAGCAACATCATCGTAACAACATCAATATAATAACATAATCAAACGTCATCATAACATTTAATATTACTCATTATTCACAATAATCAACAACCGACATCATTAGCAATAACTTTACATTTGCACAACTGTATACACTCAATCATGTTACTTCATTATAACTCCATGATTTGCTAATCAAGCATACAAACCTTTACAAACATCCATATAATAGACACCTGAATATTAATAAAACATTTCACCAATTATTTTCATGTTATAGCCATGTACGTTAGCTTTCTAATGCTTCGACGGGAACTCGATTTGGACTTACGGTTCAAAAGTTATGGCCAAAACGATTTCACAGTACAAAATCGAGGGATCTACTACGGCCGCCCGTAGTAGCGGCTACGGCCCGTAGCACGCCTTCGTCAAAAACTCACTTTGGACACGTTTCTGGTGCCAAAATCCAAGGGGCTGCTACGGCCACCCGTAGCAGGGCCCAGAAAACCCCCATTTTCTCGCGATTTTGTGCGATCTCTCCAATATTTCAGCCTTGCAACAGACCCTAAACCCCATATTTTGACCTCTAACAATCCCAAAACATGTTATATCATATAGTACACGAATCAAGGAAAGTAAACACATCACAACATCAAATCATCGTCTCTAAATCACCATTTAACACACTTAATATCACAATTATATCAATGGCATATCAAACATCATAATCAACACTTACATCATGTTATTCATCAATCAACCTACGCATACAATAACCTACATATCCCTTACTCCATATCAATCTTAATAAACCAGATCACCCCCTTACCTCAATTCCTAGCAATCGATCTCTCTTCCTTCGTGTTTCCTACAGAAATCCACTTTTGGTTCTCTGTGCGCTAGCCCTTTCTCTACAGCTTTTCTCCAATATCACGATCATACTAAATGAACCAAAACTCTCTAATTTTCTCTTTTGTCTTTGTTACCCCTAGAACCCTTTTTTATGGTATACCTCTTATTCCCTCACTTATTCCCCACAACATTACCATCATGCCCTCATTCTCCTTTTTCACCTTAATATCTATTTTATTATTATTATAATTCCAAATAATATAAACTATATTATTTAAATCTACATAATTCTATTCATCACCCAATATTCTTCTTATTTCCCCACCACATATTAACATACATCATATAAATAAATCAGAATTCACAAATAATCACAAATAATCATTTAGATAAATAATTCTAAATTTTTTGGGTGTTACATAGGGTGTAATCGATTACACCCAGCCAGTTCATTCTAGTGTAACTGGTTACATGCAGAACAGACAAACTTCCAGCAACTTTGTTTTTTATGATCCAGTCAGTTCCGAAACAACTGTTGAGCCACCGATTAAGGTCTGAAATGAAGAGAATATTAAACGATCAACATGGCAAAGAATGTTACCTCAAAGACTCCAAGAATGTGAGAGATTCCGAGATAATGAAATCAATAATAATGGTGATTTTGTCAACTTTGCGCTTATGGCCGAATCCGAACCGGTGAATAAGGATGAGGGTCTAAGCGATCCAAAGTTGATTTGTGCAATGAAGAAGGAGCTGGAATCTATTGGGAAAAAATGGTACTTGGGAGTTGGTTTATTTACTGCTTGGAAAGAAGTCGATTAGTGTACGATGGGTCTATAAAGTGAAGGCAAATCCCAAAGGCGAGGTGATCAAGCATAAGGCTCGATTGGTAGCAAAGAGATTCTTGCAGCGTGAAGGTATAGAGTTTGAGGAGGTGTATGCACCTATGGCTAGGCTAGAAACCATCCAATAAGTTATTGGCATTGCGAATAACAACGATTGGGCGATATATCAAATGGACGTCAAATCTGCATTTTTGAACGGTCCACTTGATGAAGAGGTTTATGATGAGCAGCCCCCCGAATTTGTCGTAAAGAATCAAGAGATGAAGTTCTAAAAATTGAATAAAGCATTATATGGTTTGAAACAAGCTCCAAGAGCTTGGAACAAACTCATTGATGGCTTTTTAATTGATATTGGTTTCAAGCAGTGCGTGTCCGAACATGGAGTATATGTGAAGATGGATGCAAATGAGGGTGTGATCATTCTTTGCTTGTATGTTGATGATCTGTTGATTACCGATAGCTTTGAAAAGAGTATCTCTAAGTTCAAAAGTGAACTTATGGATGAATTTGAGATAACATACCTAGGTATTATGATATATTTCCTTGGCATAGAGTTCCATAAGTCAAAAATGGGTCTGCTCATGCATCAAAGGAGATATGCTCTTGAGATATTGAAGAGGTTTGAAATTGAGCATTGTAATGCGGACATTACACTATGTGAAGAAAGGTTGCAGCTGTCCAAGAGTGAGGATGAGCAAGATGTGAATCCAACGCAATATAGGAGATTGATTGGATCATTGCAATATTTGTGCAATACGTGACCGAACTTGGCATTTAGTGTCGTTATTGCTAGTAAATCATGGAGAGACCTAAGGTGTCTCACTTGGCAGTGGTCCAGAGGATCCTTAGATATGTTAAAGGAACTCTAGGTTACGGAATTCTTTTTCCTACATCGGATACGGGCCAAAAATGCGATTTACTTGGTTTCACTGATTCCAATTGGTGTGGAGATAAGGATGATAGAAAGTCAATGGCTAGATACATATTTATGTTCGGTAGGACACCAATATCTTGGTGTTCAAAGAAGGAATCAATGGTAGCACTTCCGTCTTGTGAGGCCGAGTATATTGCAGCATTATTATGTGCGTGTCAAGCTATGTGGCTCATGAATATATTGAAGGAATTAGGTAGCAATGAGGGAGAGGCTACTACACTTCTTGTTGACAATTTTTCTGCAATAAATCTTGTGAAGAATCTGATTGTACACAGAAGGAGCAAGCATATAGAGTTGCAATTCCATTATTTGAGGGAGCTAGTGAGTGAAGGCAAGCTAAGATTGGGATATTGTCAAAGAGAATACCAAGTTGCAGATTTGTTGACTAAGGGAGTAACAAATGAGGTGTTCAAGAGGTTGAAGATGAGCTTGAGCATACTGGACTTGGAACAACTGAAATGAGGTGGTGTGTTGAAAACCAGTTTTGAAGCATTTTAGTTGTGGTAACCGGTTACATGCGTTGAAAAATACATTGTTAGCTACTGGAATGGAGTGTAGCCGGATACACTGGGAGTTTTTTCAATTTCAGCTTATTTTTTAAGTTATTTTGTATTTTTTTTTTCCAATTTTCGATATGTTGTATAAATAGCCTTCAGTGCTCCCATTTGGGGTTAATGCCAATTTTAATTCTCACTTTCAATTACTCTCTCCCTCTCTCTCTCTATCAATTTTCTCACTTCATCTTCTCCAAATTAACTCAATTCTCCATTGATTCACCATTGAAGTTGTGTATGTTCTAACAAAATTTAAAGAACTTGTTATTAAGAGACCTTTTTTAGAGGGGTGTATTTAAGTGTTAGGTTAATGTTTTATTTGATCCTTATAATATTGAAAAAGTCTAGTTTTAGTTCATGTAATATTAAAAGTTTAAATTTCATCTCTCTACCATTATGTTCTTCATTTTAATTCCTCATTTAACCTTTGCTCATTTGAATTTGGGGACATGACATGATTTTGTTTCACTGCATATTATTTTAATCACATGTGACAAATTATATTATGTGATTGCTTTTTATTTATTTGAAAAAATTAACCTTTAGATTCAACTTCTTTTAAGTGAGTAATCTTTTTTTTATTTGTTATTCTTGAACCTGCAGACCACTTTTTTTTATTTCTTCATCTTTGTCAGTTATTGGAACCTGTAACTTCTTATGTTCCCTAATCTATCCATCATCCAAAAATTTTCCATAACCCAAATCGAACTATTCACTATTCACAATGTATTTTTTTTTTCATTTGGTACCGACAAACCTTTATCAAACCTATTTATTTTAGAAAATGAGCTTTTTTAATGTAGTATTTTACCATGGTGGTAAGTTTTTTTTTGAGATAACTACTTATTTTCTAGAGGAGGGTTGAAACAATCATATCTAGTTAAAACTATTACAAATGGAGTTTTTATGAAGTTATTAGTATCGTGAAGGATTAGAGCTATAATGAAGTTGATTTTAGGTTATGAAGAAATAGTAACAGGGTGGTTGAATGTTTCAAACCAATGTTTCAGTATTCACATGCCACGACTATTGGTATGCATTCGCTTGCTAATAAAATTGATGGAAACATATTGTTATTATATGCTATTTTAACTATCAATTTTAATTGCTTCTAACATCAAAACTCTGTGATGGTGGTTTAAACTCCTAATCCTATCCAGTTGGTTTATTGTTTTTCGTTTGGAGTGTTCGTGGTAAGTTAGTTTGGTTAATTAGGGATGAATGTAAGAGACTGGATGGAGGTGAGGTGGAGGAAAGAGAAATGTGAGATCTGGACTAGAAGCTCGGTGTGGACGGCTAAATAGGGTAAGGGAGTAAATGGAGAAGATAAAGTCACATCATTTTTCTTTATTGAGTTTCCAGAATCATACGATGCAAAGGCTATGGCAGATGTATTCAAGGAATTTAGTTTTATTTCGGAAGTCTTCATTCCTGCTAGGAGAGAAAAAAGAGGGAGGATATATGGTTTTGTCCGATTTCGCAATGTGTATGAAGAAAGGATTATGGCAGCAAAGCTTGATAGCATCCATATTCATGGGAAAAAGATGTTCGCAAACATCCCTAGGTTTTAGAGGGTCAAGGATGGGGATAAGGTCTCTAACAAGGAGAAGAGGATGCCGGAAGTCAAACTAGTTCATGGCCAATACAATAATTCGAAAGGGTGTGTTGGTAGACCGAAAAGGTCTTATGCAGAGGTAGTGGGGAGATTTACTACTCATGACAAAGTATGGAAAAATCCATCTGAGGGTCGCAGAACTAAGCTCGTCGAAAAACCAAGTTTTTCCCATCTCTTTTTCAAAGTTGAGGAGCATGAGATGGAAAGATTTGAGAAGGCTTTGTAGGTGTTATTCATAAACCTTGGTCCACCTATGGAATTAAAGAAGCATTATACTAAAGAGTTCAGTTTAGTGTTAAGTCAACGCCTCTAGGGGCTAACCTTTGCCTGTTTGAGGAAGTGGAACTGGGAGTAATTAAGGTTTTGGTATAAGAAGATGAGGAATGGGTTAGAAGATGGTGTGAAGATATCCATCCATGGACCCATGAGGATACAAACAATGAACGTATTACTTGGGTTAAGTGTTGTGGCCTTCCTTGTCACGCGTGGAGCAACCGTTTATTTAAATTCGTCGCTGGTTGTGTGGGGGAGTTTATTTGTTGTGATGACGAAATAGAGAAACAACTGAATTTTGATGTGGCAAGAATCCTGATCAAAACCAAATATTTAATAAATCTGAGTGAAGTATTTAATGTTGAGATCAATAGTAAGGTTTATAGGATTAAATTGGTGGAAGATCATCATGGCCCTAAATGAATAGTGGTAAGGAAGGACATTAAGGTGGTAAGCGAATCAGATATGTCGAATTCTGAAGTGAGTGGTGGCATGTGGGAAATGTCTGATGAATCAAAAAAATAAAAAAATAGGGTTGACACAGTTGTAGGGAGTAGCAATGATGATGGCTTCAACTCCCAAAATTCTGGGGAATTAGGTGCGGCGGGTCAGATACTAGGGTATGCGCCTGAAGAAACTGATGCGGGGAATATTTTTTATGGTGAGTGGTAGCAGGGACTTGGAAGGTGTAAAGTCTCTTTTTGGAGATATGGAAACTGACAAAATAGGGGAATGTGTTTCAACGTCAGTCATTAAGGGAAAGAATCCCAGAGATATGAGATTTGACGTAGTTGGGTCTATCGTGGCATTGGATCCCTTAAAGGGTAATTAGGTGAATAATCTAGTAAACTTAGGCCCATATGTGGAATCTTTGACCTAATTCAATGCACCGAGGTTAGGATAATTGGGCCGATTGTTGGACTAAGGCAAAAGAAGGTTAACTTGTTAAATGAGATATATTATAGTATCAAAATTCTATTCTCCCCATCTTATTTCTCTGCATTGCTTCATCATTCAATCCCTCAGAATCCAAATGTTCTAGGAGTCAATCATGCCCAACAGCGTAGTCAAAGTGATTCGAAGGTAGAAGAAGCATCCTCACTCTATTCTGGTTTTTCAATTTTATGTTGCGACTCAATTAGTGATTCTGACTTCAATCATGGTTATAATAGGATTAGAAATTCAATTGAAGGGGTTCCAAAAAAAATTTGGCAAACAATCAGAGCATTGAGAGTGGAAGGTGAAGAATATGATGAAGTGTTTGAAAGCATTATTAGGTAAATGGAAGGAAGATACAGAAAAATATACGAAGAGAAGAAGGGGATGAAATTAGGGTTCCATGAACCTCTTATCTTACAACATACGTAGGTGTGGTTCATCAATTAAATATAGGAGGGTTTGCCAAATTCTATCTGAAGGTAATGCAGATATTTGCTTCATTTAGGAAACTAAATGTCAAGCGATGAGAGAGAGTTTTATTCAGAGTATGTGGTATAGTGGTGATACAGAGTGGTCGTCAATAGCAGCTATGAGGCAATCTGGTTGAATTCTGTCTATGTGAAAGAAGGAGTCATTCTCTTCAGAATTTAGCTTTAGAGGATTGGGATTTCTAGGTATTTGTGGATATTGGAAAGGGCTTAAATGCTACTTAGTAAACGTGTATTTGCCATGTAACATTATAGATAAAAGAAAGTTGTGGTCAGATCTTACTGCTGCGAAATCTAAATTCCCTAAGGGAGAATGGCTTGTGGCTGGTGACTTCAATGCCATAAAATCAAGGGATGAAAGGAAGGGTTTGGGTAGAACCAATGTGTTAGAGATGAAGGATTTGGCGACATTCATTGAAGCCCTGGATCTTGTTGATGTTCTGGCAGTAGGATACAGGTACACGTGGTTCAAATCAAATGGTAGTTGCAAAAGTAGGATTGATAGGATTCTGATGTCTGAGGATCTTATCTCTAAGTGGGGGGTGGTGGCGTAACAATTTGGGGAAAGGGATGTATCAGATCATAGGCCTCTATGGTTGAAAACTAATAAGGCCAATTGAGGCACTAAACCTTTCAATGTCTTTTCATGTCGGTATGATAACCCTTCCTTTTTGGATTTTGTAAAGGAAACCTGGAATTCTTTTCGTTTGGAAGGACATCCTAGTTTCATACTTGTGGAAAAACTAAAAGCTTTATGAAGTAGACTGAGGTGGTGGAACAAGAATATCTTTGGTTGGGTATATTTGAGTATCGATGAAGGGGTGAAGACTGAATAAATCAAGTTGAGAAGCACTATCATTGGAGAAATTTGGAGTAAACTTAGACTCAAGGAAAACATGATAAAGCAAAAGTCAAGGACAAAATGGATTAGGGATGTGAATACAAATTCCAAGTATTTTTACACTATGATGAAGTCAAGATTTAGGAGAAACAACATTTTTGTTATGAAATCAGGTAATGAGCTTGTTGAAGTTGTTGACTTGATTAAGGAGAATGTTAGGGAATTCTTTGAGGTTAAATTTAGAAAAGTTGTTGGGGGTAGGTATGCACTTGGACATGTCAGATTTAATGAAACTTTCTGAAGCTGATAACGATGTGTTGTGTGAGCCATTTTTGGAGGATGAAATTTTGGAGGCTATTTCAGGTAGTGAAGATAGAAAATGCCCAAGAGATGTCTTCAATATGGATTTCTTAAAGAGATGTTGTGATTTTGTTGGAGAATATGTGATTAAAGTCATCAGACACTTCCATGAATTTGGTTACTTGCCTAAAGCAATGGCCCCATCCTTTATTGCTCTTATACCAAAAGTTGTTAATCCCCAAATATTAGAGGAATTTAGAATAATTAGTTTGGTGGGCTATGTATATAATCTGATCTCTAAGATGATGGCATCGACGCTAAGTATAGTCATTGGTAAGTTGGTCTCTAAATCTCGAACTACCTTCATACCAGGTAGGCAAATGTTGGATGGTGTGCTTCTCACCAATGAGATTCTTGATCTAGATAAAAGAAGAAAATAGAGATGTTTGGTGTTGAAAGTGGAATTTTCCCAAGCATATGATAGCGTGGACTGGGACTTTCTTAAAGAGGTGATGAAAGCTATGAATTTATGCCCTAAATGGTTGCAATGGATTCATGGAGAAGCATTAAATTTTCATCTGTCTGTTCTTGAAAATGGGGGCACGAGTAAGGATTTTAAGGCTTCAAAGGGTCTAAGGCAAGGTGACCCCTTGTCACTTTTTCTATTTACAATAATAGCTAAGGGACTTGCTTTGATGGTGAGAAAGGCGCATTCCAAAGGTATCTTCAATGGTTTTAGCGTGTGTGATGAAGAGAATGTAAACATTGTCCAGTTTGCTGATGATACAGTTTTGGTTAGTGATGGCTCATGGACGGATATTTGGGGTTAAAAAGTGATTCTTCGTGGGTTTGAAATGTTTTCAGGCTTAAGGATAAACTTATAGAAAAGTAGGTTGTTTGGTATTGGAATAGAAAAATCTTTTATGCTGGCTGCTGCTCATTTCCTTTGGTGCAAAACAGGTAAGTTGCCATTCATTTACTTGGGTTTGCCTGTAGGTGGAAATCATAGAAGGTGGGAGTTTTAGAAACTGGTGTTGGACTATTTTAGATCCAAGATTACTATATGGAAAGGGAGGATGCTTTCCATTGGGGGGAGGGTTACCTTAATTAATTATGTATTGTCCTATCTTCCGGTCCACTATTTTTCTCTATTTAACGCTCCTTCTAAAGTGTTGAAGGCTTTGATTGGAGTCCAAAGAAAATTTCTTTGGGTTAGTGACATAGATAAATATTGTATAGCTTGGGTTAGTTAGGCAACTGTTTGTCAACCTAAGAAGAGAGGAGGGTTGGGGATAAAGGATATGTTTGCCTTCAAAAAAGCATTTGTCTTTAAGTGGCTGTGGCATTTAATTAAAGAACCTGATGCAATATGGAATGGTACTCTAGTAAGTAGGTTTGGTTGTGTCATTACAAGAATATTACTTATGCAGGAGCAAAGGGTAGATAAATTTGACTCATTATGGTGGAAGGACTTATTGAAAATAGGATATTCTATGGATGCGGGGGGATTCTATAGCTAGCTTTCTTGCAAGTTAGGTGAGGGTAGATTGGTTTCCTTTTGGCATAACTGTTGGCTTAGTGAATATCCCTTAAGAACTCAGTTTTCGGATGTGTATCATCTTGATGCATTAAAGTGGGCCTCAGTTCAAGAAATGGGGGTTTGGGAGGGAGTTGAGTGGGTTTGGAAGCGGGAATTATCTGTAGAGGAGTTGGAAGGGGTTCTGCATGAAGAAGCTATGGTTTGGTTATTGATGTTATCAGATGTTAGGCCCTGCAAAGGAGTCATGGACATCTTTGATTATAAGGGTTGTCCTTATAAGGTTTTCACTGTCAAATCGAGCTATAAGGCTTTTACGCATCTTGAAGGTGTGCCTGAGATTGAGATTAGGCTCAAGACTGCAATGGATGTTTTGTGGCAGACAAAGGTTCCTCTCAAGGTAAGAATCTTTGGCTGGAGGTTAGGGTTAGATAGGATTCCAACAAGAGCAAACCTTGCGGCCAGGGGTATAATCTCTAGTCCCCATGCCACTGTATGTGTTTTTTTGTTTTAACAATGTTGAAGAAATTAATCATCTTTTTTGTTCTTGCCCTTGTATATGCCTTGTGTGGAGGAAATTGCGGATTGGGTAGGGATTGAATGGATAGTGGGAAAAAATGTGTATGACCATTTATTAGAATGGTTTATGAAAATGATGGGTAAGAGCTCTAAGGAAACTGCAAGTGTTATTTGGTTTATTTCGTGCTGGATAATTTGATGGAGGTGCAACCAGGTGATCTTCAATGATTATGTTGGTAATCTGGCTAATATTTCCCTTAGAGTTATTCATTGTTCATGGTGGTGGATGGATCATTAGTCCCAATCAAATGTAAAATGTTCATATTATGATTGGTATAAGTCTCCTGCATATTTTTTTATGATATGAGGGCTCTTTAGATTATTGTTGTAGGGGTGTTAAGTTGATGTAATACAGATTGGTGTACTCCCAGTATACCGCTTTTGGAATATATCATTGCTTATAAAAAAAATTGATGGAAACATTTATGTTGAGCACAATGTGATAGACATTTTTAAAAAGGCTACAAAATATCAATGCGCTAATGTACAACATTACGTTGGGGAGGAAAAAAATTGTTACATTAGAAATGAAGAGGTTAAGTAAAATTTTTTTGATGATAGTGAAGAAACAAAGGCAACTGATTCGAGGTTTGTGGAAGTGAAAAAATATTTGGAAGGTTCTTCAAGATCCCTAATTAATCTAAAATAATTTGGAATTAAATAAAGTGAATTGTGTTGGTGTAAGCTCTAGAGGCCGATAATTTTATTAGAACTTGTTACTTTTATCGAATTATCTATTAGTGATTAAGAATTTATTTATAAAAATAATAAAGTCCTTAGAATAATATTTTGTTTGATGAAGCAATAAGTGTGACTTAATCACGAGAACTCGTTAAACATAAGGACACTATTCTTAAAGTATCTGCAATCAAAGTTTATTGTCAAGTGGAATAACATTAAATCATTGAGACTATTATATGGATAAGCTGATGATCACATCTCACAAATTATGGATAAAGAGTTATCAAGTCTTTACATAGATATACATATTATGAGTAATAATTATATTGGATTGATCCACCATTAGAATTCTACATATAATGTTATGCAAATATTATAAGTTATTCTCATGGTGATAATGATATGTAACTTCCTTAGACTTGAAACCATTATAGACCCTAGATATGGAGTCGAGTACTTTATTTTTGTTCAAACATTGTATGTGATAAGATTACTATAAAGATGGTTGATAGGTACTCTACATATCATACTGAGGGACATGATTAACCGAGATGAGATTTTCCTATCATGCATAACACAAATATTAAGGGTACTTTGTTCGTATAGACTCAGTAGATGTGTTGTTGTTCGTTTAGCACTCATGATCCTTCTATGGATTTTGTATCAACGTTTAATCCCCGCAATGGATAACCATTTTATCATTGATCATGTTTATTCGTAAGGATAAACTTAAGGGAAATTTTTTTTCCACTCCTTATTTTAATTGTGATTTCCCTTCATCTTAGATCACTAACTTTTACAAGAGTTGTTAGGGATTATAAAATAAAAGCTCATTTTAACAAGTTGATGATAACAAATATGTTAGTGATGGTTTAGGAAGTTCTGACCTAAATATGTATGATAATGAGAGTGGACTTAAATATAAAAAGGTTAGAAAAAAACAACAAATTAAGGATTGTGACTGTAAATTAGGCATGTAATTTAATGATTAAATAAAATTTAAAATGTAATTAGAATGGTCACTTTTGAATGGTTTATTTAGCTCACGAACCGAATCTTGGTTTTATAGCAGGTTGAACAAGAACTTAATAGATTTTAACATCGGGCTGATCTCGAACTGAAACAAGATTTTAACACCGATGGGCTTGAATAGAATCTTGGTTTTATATCAAGATAACAAAGAGCCTGTGAGATTTTAACACCAGGATGATCTCGAACCTTTGAAAGCATTTGAGCGGGCTTAACTTTCAAACCTAAGCGGAGACTTAATTAACCAATCCCAAAACCAAAGCTTTTCACGGTTTTAGCTTTGAACCCAAACAAATAAAACCTAATTTAATAAAAAATTCAATCAAGGTAAAACAAACTCCCTTTGCGAATTTACAAATCTATCCTTCGAGAATTACAACTTCCTCACTTACAAAACAAATTTCTCGAAAGTGATACAGCTAAAATATTAGTGAGAGAAAGTAAATAAAATTATTTTAGAGAGAGAGTGAAAAGTGAGGAATGAGAGCTCAAATTTATGGATGTGAAAATATGTTAGAAGGGGCATCTATTTATAGGCTAGTGTTTGGCACAAAAAGGAAAATTTGGTGGCCAATAATGATGAGGAAATCGATTAGCCTAAGGCCTTAATCAATTGTTAGTCCTAAACTTAATCAATTAATAAGTTCAAAACAGTAAGAAAAGATATTTGGTAATTACCATTCATTAAGGAACTGTCCCAATATCTTAGGGAACATTTTATAACTCGTCAAATCGATTGGACATTAGTGCCGATTGATTGGCAAGAACAAAAACTTGCCCATAGCTTTTATTAAAGTTCCTAACTTATATGTCACGACTTCAAGGATTTTTTAGAACTAATTTCTTAAGAAAAATAAGTTTGAAAATTTGCTTTGTGTGTGTGTGTGTGTGCGCGCGCGCGTGCGCGTTTGTGTGATTATCTTTATAACTTACGAAGAAGCCCTTATGCTTTTACAATGTATATTCCCTTAGGCTTTCATGTACTTCAAGACTTGTCAGATGCTTCTTTCTTGTAGACACTTTCATGATCTTTAATTTTGAGATAAGGCTTGAGTTATATTCCATTTAGTTTTCATCATCAGAGAACTAAACTTATCAACCTTTATTCTCTAGTTGCATAGTTAACCATTTTACACTTGACTATAATTATTGTCATTAAGGACTAGTTGTAATCATCAAAAGCATGTTCTTCTTTTAGAGGACTTCCTTGGCAAATAAATATAAAAACAACGTTCCACAAACACCACATATGAAGGAGGTATTTGAAGAAAAAAAGAAGAGCCATATGTAGCTATGCTTCATAGAAGCCCCCAATCTCGTTCCCACTGACGTTTGAAAAAGTGAAGATTGAGAAACCGTTTAAGAAATTTGTTGAGTTACTCAAGAAGCTCCATATTTAAAGCTAGCAGGATTATACCTGAGTGAATCGCACACTCAAATATACAACAGAGTCGCCACCGAACTTTATTTAGTCCCAAAGGACACGGAAAATATTGATAAAACCCAAGAGGAAGAGAAACGGGTAAGGGGGTCGGTTATTCGAGAGGAAGGTATTAGCACCCCACGCATCCGTCGTACTCGACGGGAACCATTTTGCTTGCTTCTAGGCTCGGATGGGTACTCTATCTAAAGGCTATTAACTAAAAGAGGGAAGGGAAAAAGGACAAATAGAGTGCTCATAAAGGCTTGGGGCCCTCGTGCCTACGTATCCTCATAGTGCAATGAGGAATTCAGAGCTCCGTAGTTCATGAAACCAGGAAAAAGGAAGAAGAATGAAAGAAGGTAGAAGGTAGGTTGAGAACGAAGGAAGGTTGCTCGCCAAGATCTCGCAATCGCGTGCCAACATGTCCTCATAGTGCAATGAGGAAGTCAGAGCTCCGTAGTTCTGGGAACTAAGACGGAAAAAGAAAAAGAAACGGAAAATGGTGTTAAAATGAAGAGCGAAATGAGGTAGAAAGACTCCACTAGGGAAAACAAATGAATGGTGTTAAAACCAAAAAGGAAAGGCAAAAGAATGGTGTCAAAACTAAGAGAATAAGGGAGCAAAGGAATTGAATCGAGATAAGATAAGACCCACATGGGTTTCGGTATATTAACTGACAAGCAATGGTTAACCGAAGAAATAAAAGATTATGACTCTGTGGGGGAAAGAGTTGGTGTCAACAGATGGACTGTGATAAAATGAAAGGAGAGTATTAAACCAGGAGAAGGTGTTTGACTCTCTGGAGACTCAGTGTGTTAACTGATAAATAGTGGTAAACCAAAAAGAGAAAGAAATTGTTCTCTAACCGATAGACGGTGATTGGCCAGAAGAATGAGTATTAACCAAAAGGTGATTAACTCAACAAGGAGATGAGAAATTGGTTTTAACAGACAACATGTGATCAACCAAAGGACGGGTGTAGAACCAAGCGAAGGTTATGACCCAAGAGAATGGGTGTTGAACCAAGTGAATATTGTGACCCATAGGACGAGTGTGGAACCAAGTGAAGGTTGTGACCCAAAGGATGGGTGTGGAACCAAGCAATGTTTGTGACCCAAAAAGACGGGTGTGGGACCAAGCGAAGGTTGTGATCCAAAGGACGGGTGTGGAACCAAGCGAAGGTTGTGACCCAAAAGGACGGGTGTGGAACCAAGCGAAGGGTGTGACCCAAAGGACGTGTGTGGAACCAAGCGAAGGTTGTGACCCAAAGGACGGGTGTGGAACCAAGCGAAAGTTGTGACCCAAAGGAGTTAGGTACACTGACTGAACAAACAGTACTTGAGCGAAGAAAGGGTATTTAAACCAAAAAAGGTTACTAACCCAAAGGCACGAGTATTTGAACCAAAAGAAGGTTACTAACTCACAGGGGTATTGGTTTTAACAGAAGGATTGTGATCAACCAAAAAGAATGAGTGATTAACCAAGAGACGGTGATTAACTCAAGAGAAGCTCAGTATGTTAACAGACGGGCTGTGGTTAACTGAGGAACGGATGATTAACCAAGAGGTGATTAACCCAAGGAAGATTGTTTTAACAGGCGGACTGTGATTAACCAAAGTACAGGTGATTAACCAAGAGAAGGTGATTAACCCAAGAGGAACTCAGTATGTTAAGAGACAGACTGTGGTTAATTGAGAAAAGGAGAAAATTGGTGTTTTAACTGACAGGAAGTGATTAACCAATGAAAAGGGAGAGAGAACCAAGGAAAGGTTGCAAACTCTGCTAGGGATTAAGTATTTAATAGGAAGACTATGATTAACCGAAGAAAAGGATTGCGACTTCGTTGGGGAAGAATAGAATTGGTTTTAACAGACGGATTGTGATTAACCAAAAGAACGGGTGATTAACCAAGAGAAGGTGATTAACCCAAGAAAGATTGATTAGTGGGCGAGTGTTCAATGATCAATTCGATTGAGGATTGGGAAACACTACAGTCTGGAGATAGAGACGATTATTCCAGGCATAGGTTCATTTGTCCCCTACCCAAAATAATCAGAATGAGTGTAGGAATTCTCCACTCTCATCCCTTCCCTAGCACTCAGAGTATAGTGCAGAAATTAAAATCGATAGAGTAACAGCACAATCTTGTACAGTGCTTCAATGCGTTGTGTAGACCTCCGACTCCGCAGGGGACCAAGAAAGAGTAACTCTAAAAATATCCTATGGAGAAGAGAGAGGGAAGATTAACTAATCGAAACAAGGTTTTGATCAATCGATCAAAGGGAAAGAACAAGCCAACAATCTTTCAAGCGAGTCGAAAGATCATCAAAGCAAGCATGTGAAGCAATGATTATACAAAATTAAATTTGTTTAATAAAGAACAAACTTAATACAATCAAGAATGAATTTTCTAAGCATTAGCAAACATCAATTAGCATGTATCACTAGTCATGTTAACACATAGACAAGAGTATGCCAAAAACAACATGATTATACAACTTTACGAATGCAAACAATTTCATAATCGATAAATCGTGCATCAAAGTTTCACATATGTACTTCAACCAGAGGCTAAACAACTCAAGAAAAATTCACAAATATCAAATATATCAAACCATGGAAGTTAAACGAGGAAAGAAATTCAAACAAGCATGAAAAAGCACACAAAAAATAGCTTCTGCAACAGTGTTAATCAATTAACCAGTTTTGCCTTGTTAGTTTCTTGGATTGGATAGAATTTTGGTAAAACAAAGTATGTTCCATGTTTGATGTCAAGGTGGTGATGTCACAACATTGAGTCTTAACACTGGGCTGTGTTAAGTGTTTAAGTTACTGGAGTTTGGATGTCTGATGTCACAAGCGATGTTGTGACATTAGATCTACAGAATTAATAACATTAGGTTTTGTGATGTTGTTAGGGTTTGCGTGTTAGCTGGAATTGTGGAGAGCAAGCTGTCTCATTGGATGCGAATATCTTGGGATAGATATTCTCTGCTACATAGGAGATCTGGTGCAGATTTGTAGGAGCTTTAAAAGGTTGAAGATTTGAAAAGATTTTAGGAGAAAATCTGTTTTGAATATTTAGTTTTAAATAACAAATCAGGTCAGATATTATAGCAGGTCCAAGTCCAATTCAAGGAGCTATATAAAGCGCACCAGTACTGAAGAAAAAGCAACGAAGAAAGAGAGCTAAAGACTGAGTGTCGATTTTGTCTTCGTGTATGTTTTGTAAACCATTCGAGTGTGAATTGGTATTGTTATTTTGAGTTGTTCTTGATCAAAGCTGTGAAGCAGAATCAAGTAGTGTTATTCAAAGTGTGTGATCTTTGAAGTATATCACTGAAGTGTTTTAGGGATTGAGTAGTGTTCTCATATCTAAGTGGTTTCTTAGGTAGAAAGTCACTAGTAGGAATTAAGATTAGGAGATTGTCAACTGGGTTGTTGAGTCTGTAATTTAATTCTACAAGTAGTGAATTTCATCCCTGGCTTGGTAGCCCCCAAACGTAGGTAGTTAGACCGAACTGGGTGAACAATTTGGTGTGTTATTCTGATGTTTATTTTGTCCATTGTGCAGAGTGTGTTGTTGTGACATCGCACTTAACATCACACATCTGATACCAGAATTTCAATTGGTATCAGAGCAGGCATCCTGTCTGTCTCTGGGTGAGATCTAGGGAAGTTACTTTCTGGTGCAAAGATGGACAAAGAAGTTGGAGGATTTGTCAATAGACCCCCTATTTTGGATGGATCCAATTATGATTATTTGAAGCCAAGGATGATCATGTTTTTGATATCCTTGGATAGCAGGGCTTGGAAGGCTATAATCAAAGAATGGACAACACTTGTTGTGTTTGAAAAGGATGATGCTGGGAAAGACAAAGAGGGCACCTCAAAGCCGAAGCCTGAAGAAGAATGGACCAAGGAAGAAGATGAGCTTTCCCTTGGTAATTCCAAAGCTCTGAATGCAATCTTCAATGGAGTGGATAAAAACATATTCAGGCTGATCAATACATGTGAAGTTGCTAAGGAAGCATGGGATATTTTGAAGGCTACACATGAAGGAACATCTAGAGTTAAGATGTCAAGACTTCAGCTTCTAACATCGAAGTTTGAGAGTCTGAAGATGAAGGAAGATGAGACTATCCATGACTTCCATATGAGTGTGCTTGAGCTGGCTAATGCATCCAGTGCCCTTGGTGAAAAGATGTCAGATGAAAAGCTTGTAAGGAAGATCCTTAGGTCCCTTCCTAAGAGGTACAAGATAAAGGTAACTGCTATTGAAGAAGCTCAAGACATCAGCAAGATGAGGGTTGATGAGCTCATTGGATCCCTTCAAACTTTTGAGCTTGGGTTGAATGAGGAAGAACCAGAAAAGAAGCCAAAGAGTATAGCCTTGGTGTCAAATGATCAAGAAGAGAAAGGGAATAGTGCTGAATCCCAGGAGGATCTATCTCAGGCTATTGTTATGTTGGGAAGGCAGTTCAACAAAGTGATCAAGAGGATGAACAATAACTACAAGCCTAATGTCAAGAACATCCTTTCTGATATCAGCAAGTCAAAAGAGAAAGATGAAGAGAAGACTGCCTAGGATAAAGGTGTTCAGTGCTTTGAATGTGAAGGGCATGGACATGTCAAGAAAGAATGTCCCACATTCTTGAAGAAGCAGAAGAAGGGCATGTCAGTTTCTTGGTCTGAATCTGATAGTGAAAGTGAAGGTGAGTCAGCAAAGCATGTTAGAGCCTTAACTAGAATTGTTGTTTCTGATGATGATAGTGATGGAGAAATAACTTATGAGGAGTTAGCATCTACTTATCAAGAGCTGTGTTTAAAAAGTGCTGAGATTTGCCAAGAAAATAAGTGTCACAAGCAACAGATTGTTCAGCTTGAGAATGAAAAAGCTGATCTGCAAATTGAAGTTGTACTAGTTAAATCTCAACTTGATCAGATGACAAAATCCGTTAGGATGATGAACAGTGGTACAACTACTCTTGATAATATTCTTCAGTCAGAGAAAGTTGCTGGAGATAAATCAGGTATAGGATATGTGGCTAACACTTTAGGAACAAAGAAGGAGGTGTCTCAACCATTGTCTCAACATCAAACTAAGAGACAGGATCCTACACCAAAGAAGGTTGTTCAGCCACAGAATATTGAAAAGAAAAGTAGTACTCATCAAAGGAAGGGGCAATCTCAAGGAGCCAGTCAGTATATGCCTCCTCAATATCACAAGAGCATGGAGGCTGTTAGGTCTAATCAGAACAGGTTTCATCAGATGTCTCAACATCAAGGTAACTGGTATGGATATGAATACAACAATGTTGTGCCTCATTACTATGGAAGAAGGAAGCCTCATCACCATATGAGACAGCCTAGAAGACAGCATCCTCAGTTCAGGAGACAGTCTACCTATGGTAAAAGACAACAGCACCATAGAAGACAGACCAACTATGGAAGTAGGAGACAACATTATGGGTAGGAGCCACAGCAATATCATCATAATGGTAGAAGATATAACCAATTCAGAGATGACAGAGTTAGATGCTTCTATTGTGGAAGGTTTGGACATATGCAGTACTCTTGTTTTAAATTGTATGGTTATCCACAATCTGCTCCTTAAAGCAAACTCAAGGAGGTCAGACCTAAAGTTGCTAAACAATAGGTTCCTAAGGAGAAGGTGAAATGTCTTTTAGCCCACACCTCAGATAGCCAGGTTGATAAGGATACATGGTACTTTGACAGTGGATGTTCAAAGCATATGACTGGATTCAGAACTCTGATAGTTGAAGTCAGTCATTGTCCCTCTCATGAGGTTATGTTTGGCAATGGTGAAAAAGGTGTAGTTGCAGGAGTTGGAAAAGTGAAAGGTGATGGTAGACCTGAACTTGACAATGTTCTGTTTGTCAATGGTTTAAATGCAAATTTGATCAGCATAAGTCAATTGTGTGATGAAGGGTATAAAGTTAACTACACCAAAGATGAGTGTGTGGTTTCTGATTAGCATAATCAGGTTGTGATGAAGGGTATAAGATCCAAAGATAATTGCTATCAATGGATACCAAAAGAGGTCAGCCTATATGGTAATGTTATGATTGATGTTGTAACATCAGATGGTAACATCAAGCATGAAAGAATACTGAAAGGGGAATCAGAATTAATGAATTCTGACATAAATCCTTTTAAAAATTTAAAAGAAAAGTGTGTATGGAGGGAGAATGTCATTGATACTCAAAATCAAGCTCCTTGCCTCAGACCCTCATTTCCTAGTGTTGCAACATCACGCCTCTTCAAAGCTCTGTTCTCACAACTGTTCATCTTCTTCGCCTTCAAGAATCAACCCTCACTAAATCTCGCCTATCTCTAAGGATTCATGGCTTCTCCATCCAAGAAATCTGCGAAAGGAATAGCTAGGGTTTCCACTGACGAAGGTTCAGCATACGATCCTATGAACATTGAGCCAATCTCAACAATTCTTCCAGAATCAGGTACTTCGAGACCCACCAAACTAACTCCTAAGAGATCTGCTACTGTCTTTAAAAATCTTGAAATAAAGAAAGTTGTTACTAGTGTGTTATTTGGCGACAAAACTATGCCAAAATCATCTACTTCTCAGTCTGTTGAAGAGAAGTTTGATTTGACAAAAGGATGGATAATCTTGCCTCAAAAATTCTGGACAAAGGCATCCCTGTTAAAGGAATTTCAATTCCTCTGAATCATAGGCCAACTGAGAAAGATAACATGCAAGGAGGTAAGTCAAGTCTTCAACAACTTGCAATAACAGCTATTGAAGATGCTGATCAGAGTGAAGACATACATGAAGAAACAAGTGTTGAGGAGAATGTCAGAACATCACCTGAACATCTTTCTGGTAGTAAAGATAATGCTGATATAATCAATGTAGTTGATTTATCAGATGATGAGGTGATAGCTAGAACAGTTCCTAATATTGCAAAGAGGTTAAAAACAAGGAAGGGAAAGAAGGCTGAACCCTATCCTAAGAAGTCATCTGATAATAAGAAGAAGACCATTGTTGTTGGACCAGCAAAAGCCTGGAGTAAAGGGGATGTAAATCCTAGAAAGAGGAAGGCTGTGGAGCATTCAGAGTCTGACTATGATGTCGAAGAAGATGTTCAGGACATCACGCCTACCAGGAAAACTATTCTAAAGAGAATATCTGATAAGGTCCCTGAAGTTCCAACTGAAAACATTTCTTTCCATTATGCCAGTAGTGCATTTATGTGGAAGTTTGTCTGTCAGAGAAGGCTAGCCCTGGAAAGGGAACTAGGTAAAGAAGCTTTAGAAATGGTGGAAATTATGGAACTAATTAAGACTGCTGGACTGGAGAAGACTGTGACAAAACTTCCTAGATGTTACGAAGGGTTTGTCAAAGAGTTTATAGTAAACATCCATATCAACATTACTGATAAGAGAAGCACAGACTTCATGAAAGTCTTTGTTAGAGGGAAGTGTATAAATTTTTCTCCTAGCATCATCAACAAATATCTAGGTAGACATGATGGAGAGTGCAGTGATCTTGAGTCTACTAATAATGATATCTGCAAGGAGATTACTGCTGGCCAAGTGAAGGTTTGGCCATTGAAAAGGAAACTGAAGACTAGCAAACTCAGCATAAAGTATGCCGTGCTTCACAGGATTGGTGCAGCTAACTGGGTGCCAACCAACCATAAAACAACAATTGTTGTTGGTCTTGGAAAGTTTATCTATGTTGTCGGTAAGAAGATGAAATTTGACTTTGGAAGCTACATTTTCAACTAGGTGGTAAAACATGCTGAAACCAATGCTGTCAAGTTACCTATAGCATTCCCCTCCTTGGTTTGTGGAATCATTTTAGATCAGCAACCTGAGACCTTAACAAGCTCAGATATAGCTTGCCAGAGGAAGACAGCCTTATCCTTACACCCTAAGCTGTTTACTGGACATCATGTTCCAGATATTGTTGTGACATCAGAGGCTGGTGGAAACAGGAAAAGTACAAAGGCTGAACTGCTTGAAGAATTGAAGACCATGTGCAAAGACCTTGATGCAGTCATCAATACCAGTCTGGCCAGAAAAGAAAAACTTGAGAAGCTGATCCAGAAGTTAGAACAAGACAATGGTGATGATGTTCCTGTTGAAAGTGCCAATGAAGAAAATGATGAATCTGATAAGGACAATGCTGATTACTCAGAAGAAGATGACGAGGATGTTGATCATGGAGATGGATCAAGTGAAGACTAGTTTATTTGCTTTTGCTTCTAAGTAGTTTTAGTTTTATTTCTGCTGCTTTTGTTTCAGCACTTAATGTGCTTGGGTTGTATTTTGAATATTGTGTTGTTATATGCACCCTTTATGTTGTTGTTCTATGATTTGTTATGCTAACTGTGAGGCTAACAATGAGGGCTAGGGTAGTACTAACTGTAGGGGTTGTCAAATTATGGCTAAAAAGGGGGAGAAGTAGCAAAGGAGAGCCAAGAATATCAAAGAGTACAAATTTCAAAGGAGAGCCAAGAATATCAAAGAGTACAAATGTCATAGGAGTTGATAGCGGTTGCTAAGGAATGAAGTCGAAGTGTATGGGCTGATTGCTGACAGAGCAGAAGTGAAGATATGAGGCTTCTGCAGAAATTTAGGGGGAGTAATTGCTGAACAGCTGTGCAGAAATTGAGGGGGAGCAACATGTATGATTGTCGCAGTTGCTGTTGAAGATGGTGCTGCAGCAGAGTGAGGTCTTTATGTTTTGAAGATGCTGCTGCTTGATGTTTTCAAAATTAGTCAAGTTAATTCCGCTGCTGAAGTCTTTGAAGGTGCAGAGATTGTTTTAGACAAAATTAGCCAAAGAGGGAGATTGTTAGTTTCTTAGATTGGCCAGAATTTTGGTAAAACAAAGTATGTTCAATGTTTGATGTCAAGGTGGTGATGTCACAACATTGAGTCTTAACACTGGGCTGTGTTAAGTGTTTAAGTTACTGGAGTTTGGATGTTTGATGTCACAAGCGATGTTGTGACATTAGATCTGCAGAATTAATAACATTAGGTTTTGTGATGTTGTTAGGGTTTGCGTGTTAGCTGGAATTGTGGAGAGCAAGCTGTCTCATTGGATGCGAGTATCTTGGGATAGATATTCTCTGCTGCATAGGAGATCTGGTGCAGATTTGTAGGAGATTTAAAAGGTTGAAGATTTGAAAAGAGTTTAGGAGAAAATCTGTTTTGAATATTCAGTTTTAAATAACAAATCAGGTCAGATATTGTAGCAGGTCCAAGTCCAATTCAAGGAGCTATATAAAGCGCACCAGTAATGAAGAAAAAGCAACGAAGAAAGAGAGCTAAAGACTGAGTGTCGATTGTGTCTTCGTGTATGTTTTGTAAACCATTCGAGTGTGAATTGGTATTGTTATTTTGAGTTGTTCTTGATCAAAGCTGTGAAGCAGAATCAAGTAGTGTTATTCAAAGTGTGTGATCTTTGAAGTATATCACTGAAGTGTTTTAGGGATTGAGTAGTGTTCTCATATCTAAGTGGTTTCTTAGGTAGAAAGTCACTAGTAGGAATTAAGATTAGGAGATTGTCAACTGGGTTGTTGAGTCTGTAATTTAATTCTACAAGTAGTGATTTTCATCCCTGGCTTGGTAGCCCCCAAACGTAGGTAGTTAGACCGAACTGGGTGAACAATTTGGTGTGTTATTCTGATGTCTATTTTGTCCATTGTGCAGAGTGTGTTGTTGTGACATCGCACTTAACATCACACATCTGATACCAGAATTTCATGCCTTACAAATGGTTAATCGAATAAAAACTATTTAACAACTGAAAATGGCGGTGTAATAAGGTGTTAATTGATTAACCAGTTTTTTCTTGCAAATGGTTAATCGATTAACATTGCACCAGAAGCAGAAAATTAGCTTTTCAAAAGAACTTTTAGCAACAAATCACTTCTCCAATCATCCACATGTTATGGCATGCAATTGTACACAAAAATTAAATCAAGTAGCAACAATTAAGCATCAATTGAATCCATCAAACATCAAGCTCAACAATTAAACAATTGAATGATCAATTCAAATCAAAAATCCATTGGATCTACAGTGTGAACATGCGAAAGTGATTGAAAACATTAAATCGAGTAAGAATTACCAACCTACAAGGCGGAGGATTTCCTTGGTAATTGTTGTAAGTAAAATGTGGTGAGAATAAGCAAAGAAAACCAGAGAATTCCAATCTTGAGATCGAATCGTAGAGAAATCGATAAAAACGCGATAAATGCTCTGAATACGAATTTGCACTAAAAAGTTTGATATGACTACTTGAATTGAAGTAGAAACTACTATAAATCCAGAAATCCAAGTAGAAATGTAGTGGAATAGATGTTTAGCTTAAGAGAATAACAATTTCGATGTGAAGATTGTTACACTCTAATAGTGGAAATTGAGCTTTTGTGTGTGGTTTGGGGAAGAAGATGAAGATGAATTGCACATATTTCAGAGAGAATTGATAGAGAAAAGTGGAAATAAGAGAGAATTGAGAGTGAAAATAATGAAAATGGTTCAAGGTCCTTGCAACAAAGTGAAGGTTTCTTTATATAGAGTGGAGGTTTGGAGTGGGATAGGTTTGGAACTTGGTGTGGAGCTAGCTAAGGAAGGTTTGGCATTTGGTTTGGAGTTAGTTACATATAACTCACTGAGTTGGAAGTTGACTCAGTTAGTTATTTGTTAACTCGGTGGGAACATCCCAATTCAAGTCCAAAATCCAATGGTTCACATGTTTGGAAACAAAGGTGCATGGTGGTCTTGATTGA
The DNA here is from genome assembly GCA_022829125.1 of Lathyrus tuberosus. Taxonomy (NCBI): domain Eukaryota; kingdom Viridiplantae; phylum Streptophyta; class Magnoliopsida; order Fabales; family Fabaceae; genus Lathyrus; species Lathyrus tuberosus. The sequence continues at coordinate 113,207 of JALAZF010000162.1, read as the reverse complement.
AAATGATGTATTGTAGCGAATGCAAGTGGATTTTTGAAGTGTCTTGAAGTGTCTAGAATATTCCACATGATACTAGAACCAAATAGACCAAAATTGTGAAGGAGAAGTTGCTGCAACGCTGTAAAATGTTGGAATTCTGCAGAACTTGCAGGTGTATCAATTAACTGTTATTCAGAAACTAAAAAACAGCACTGTAAAAGGGTGTTAATAGATTAACCAGTTTTGCCTTGAAAATGATTAATCAATTAACACAGGCAAAATTTGCCCAGTTTGGCTTGAAGCAAATGTGTTATGATCGTGGCTTTGAACATCGACTCTTTGCTTTGACAAATAGGCATGGAAACCCTTGTATTTTGCTTGTATTGACGTTGTGATGACTTTGTAAAGATGTGATTAATCAGGCTTTGAAACTTTGAATGTCCCTACAACAAATGTAACACCCTTTTCTACCCCACGAATAAACACGGCAAAATATATAATTTATCAGAGTAAAGTCAAAAACCACCTCGAAGGGTGCACATTTCTCAATAAATTCAAATTAAACACTTGCTCCGTAAACACGGGTTTTCCTCAAAAATACTCAAAAGCCTTCATATGGCAGCGGAACTCAATAATTCAAAATAAGAAGGTTTTCAACAAAAGCCATCACAGCTAGCAGTAGAACCACCATAACCACAATAATAAAAAAAGGTTTCAAAATAACCCCTAGTCATCAAATACCACAAAACAACAACTCAACAATGGTTTGACTCAACAACCCAACCCGATGTTACACAATCAGAGCAAGGCCCTATACATCGACCAAAAGTAAAGTACAACTCCAAAAGTCCTCGAAGGCATCCATAACTAAACCTGATCACCTGCACGTTACCCACGTGGAGGCAACTTTCAAACGGGCAAGGTGAGTAATCACAATTCATTATAATCAATATAAAAACAGGATATGCAAAATGGCGTCATCATCATATACAACATCATCAGGGTCATCATAAGGGAAAACATCATGAATCACTATATCAAAACATCACGTCAATGCCATATAAAATTCAATTCAAAACAAGACTCGTGCATATGGTACTAATCGTCACAGAAGATGGACACTAGGCCATCAACCCTCCACAAGGGAGCAAGTCATAAACACCTCAATCCACACGATGGGATTGAAGCCACCACTGGACCGAAGTCCTAACATCGTCACTGGACCAAAGTCCTAACATCATCAATAGACCGAAGTCTAAATGCTATGAATGCATGATGCACAACGTCCTAATCATCATCATCAACAAAAGTCATTACGTGCATCATCATCCATCAAACTCACATATTCATCATATCATCAAATACGTCATCAAAACATCATTAATCAGCATCTCGTAATCATCAATATAACTCATGGTAATTCACATCAAATAGTCATGTATCATCGTCATAAAATCATCAACATATCTCATAGTAATTCACATCCTTAATTATTCATCAAAACATCACAATATCATAACCTCATATTCATCAATATCATCATGGTAAATCACGTCATCATTTAATCGTCAAACATCATATATCATCATCATAAAATCATCATTCATATTCACAACAAGTCATCAGAACAATCACAACTCGAAACATCAAAACAACACAGGAATCACAAGAGGATTTCATGAAACTACATTCGTTCGCTACCAAGTTTGCTGTGCGAACTCATTCGCTGGGAAGTTCACTTTGCGAGCTTCCAGTGAATCCCAGAATCCCAAACAAAACCAGAAAAACCCTCATTCTGCCTCTTCTCGCCACCCTCATTCGCTTAGCGAAGTCATTCACTGGGAGGTTCACTTTGCGAACTCCATCTCACCCTCAGAATTTCACATCAGTATTTCAACTACCCTAATCACACATTCGCTACTCCATTCGCTTTGCGAATCTGGTGCGAATGTTCACCTTGCGAAGGAATCCTTCGCTTTACGAACCTGCGATTTCAGGAATCGCTGCAACGCATCAGTAGCACTTCAAATCACCAAACTCTTACGGGTTCACCCTTAATTCACTCCAAAACATCCCCAAAACCTTCCTAAAGCATCATGAAAATTAAAGCCATAAAACCTACAACTATTAGGTATAATAATTTCGCTTTCCTAACTCAAAATCACCTAAACCTTCACAAACTCTCAAGATTCTCATAAACCTCCATAAATCCCTTTCCCTTCAAGGTCAAAACAACATCAACAGAAAAATTAGCCTTGAAGGCCTACTTTTATCCTATTTAATCTAACCCTTCGTATTCATCATCAATCCCCAAAAACAACACCTAAATCGTCAATTTACTCATAAACCCACAAAATCACATAAATCTCAAAAATCAACTTTAAATACATCGAATCCCTATATTGAAAACAATGAAAGGTAATACTCCCCATACCTTAGATTGTCGATTCGAAGCTCTCTCTCTCCGAGCCTTCGGAAACCTTCTCGAATTCCTCGCCTCCTCCTTTTTTCCTCAAAGCTCTCACCTTCTTCTTTTCACGGTTTTCCAAAAAAATGAAACCTATTCTCAAATCCTCCTTTTATATTCAACCTAACCCTTGGACCTCAAAATTTGGCTTTCTCCATAATACCCTCACTAATCCTCCTCAAAAGTCCAATTTACCCTTAATTCCTCTAATATTATTTAAATTAATAGTAAGACATTATACCCCATAATATATAACCAAAGTCCACAAAATTCCACGCAATGCCCCAAAACACTAAAATTCCCCAAAAATCACGAATATTATATTTAAATAAATTAAATAAATATTCTTACGAATTTCGGGTGTTACAACTCTCCCCCACTTACAGAATTTTCGCCCTCGAAAATTACCTCAAGGAAATAGAGTCGGATACGACTCTCTCATCTGATCTTCACATCTCAAGCCCAACTTCCTTGAGCTGGTCCTCTCCACAATACCTTCACCAAGACTAAGTCTTTACCCCGCAGTCACTTCATTTCTCGACCATCAACCCGCACAGGTAATGGTTTTACTGTTAGTTTATCCCTCACTTGTACATCATCCATCTGAATCACATGCGACGGATCCAGAATGTATTTCCTCAACCGAGAATCCTGGAACACGTCATACAAATTCGCAAGCCACGGTGATAAAGCAATCTGATAGGCTACTTCCCCCACCCTCTGCGAAATTTGATACGGACCAACAAAACGTGGAGTGAGCTTCCTAGATTTCAAAGCTCATCCCACACCAGTCACCGGCGTCACCCTAAAAAACACGTGATCTCCCTCTTGGAATTCAAGTGTCTTCCTCCTCGTATCATGGTAGCTTTTCTGGCGGCTCTACGACGCTCTCATCCTTTCTTGGATTATCTTAATATTCTCGGTCATCTCTTGCACCATCTCAGGTCCGAGTACAACACTCTCGCCCGATTCATACCAACACAATGGAGTCCTACACCTCCTTCCACACAAAGCTTCATACAGCGCCATCCCAACACTAGCATGAAAACTGTTGTAGTAGGTAAACTTGATCGACTACAAATAACTATCCCATGGTCCTCCTTGGTCCAACATACAAGCACTCGGAAAATCCTCTAAAGATTGGATAATCTTCTATGTCTGTCCATCTGCCTGCGGATGATAGGCAGAACTCAACCTCAACTTAGTACCCAAAGCATCTTGCAAACTCTTCCAAAACTTCAACGTAAATCTCGGGTCTCTATCCGACACAACATTCGACAGGGTCACAATTTCCTCAATATACATCTTAGCTAGCTTCTGCATAGAATGATTAATATTCATCGGTAAGAATGAGCCGATTTAATTAATCCATCCATAATCACCCAAATAGAATCACTCCCTTTCTCAATTTTTGGCACTCCGACACAAAATCCACGACCATACTATCTCATTTCCATTCGGGATTACTCAACGATTGCATCACACCCAGGGCTTCTGATGCTCAATCTTCGACTTCTGACAAGTCAACTCAGCAATATCCTTCCTTAATGAATACTTTCCTTGATTTCTAGAACGTCTGGAACGCACACTCTATCTCGAAACCTCGTCACACCATTCTCATCAATCTAGAATTCTCCTCCGTTACCTTGGTTAATCAAAGTCAATTGGTCATCCAACTTCAAATCCACTTGCTGACCCGCTCTGATTTCCTCCAAAATACCACTTGTCAGCTTCAACATTCCTAACTTCACCCTGTCAGGAGTCTCTTCACACACCAAACTAAATCTCAAAATAGTTCGATTAATTCCAATTCTCTCACTATAAGCATCAACATATGCAATGACTTTCCGCTCAACGCATCAGCCACTACATTTGCTTTGCCAAGATGATAACTCAATTCAAAATCAAAATCCTTCAACAGCTCTAACCACCTTCTCTGCCTCATATTCCATTCTTTCTGAGCAAATAAGTACTTCAGACTCTTATGACCACTGAACACTTCAAATTTAGAGCCAAACAGATAAGTCTCCAACACAAACACCACAGCGGCCAATTCTAAGTCATGCTTAGGATAATTCCCTTCACAGACTCTCAATGTCTCGAAGCATAGGCAACAACTTGTCCATTCTTCATCAATACTCCACCAAGACCTATCTTCGACACATCACTGTACACCACAAAAGATTCACTCGAATTAGGCAAAATCAACACTTGAGCGGTCGTTAATCTCCTCTTTAATTCCACACAACTCTCTTCACCAGCTCCATCCCACACAAAAGCTTGACCCTTTCGAGTCAATTGAGTCAAAGGTAATGCCAACTTAGAAAAACTCCCAATACTTGCGGTAATAACCCGCCAATCCCAGAAACTTTGTATCTTAGTAGCACACCTCGGCGACTCCCACTGCCACACCACATCAATCTTAGGAGGATCAACAACAATTCCACCACTTGTAATCACATGGCCGAGAAACTCACTTCCTTCAACCAGAACTCACACTTCGATAGCTTCACCTATAACCTCTTCTCTTTCAACACCTGCAACACAATCCTTAAATGCTCAGCATGCTCTTCTTCAGATTTAGAGTCTATCAGAAGATTGTCAATAAAACCCACTACAAACTTATCCAAATACTCAAGAAAATTCCGATTCATATACTCCATGAATACCAGGTGCATTAGACACACCCAATGACATCACAGTATACTCATAGTCACCATACCTCGTCCTGAAAGCCGTCTTCAGAATATCATCAGACTTAACACAAATCTGATGATAACCAAACCTCAAATCAATCTTGATAAACACACAGGTATCTACTAATTGATCCATCAATTCCTCAATCCTCGGAAGCAGACACTCATTCTAGATCTTCACTCTATTCACATGTTTATAATCCGTACACAATCTCATAATACCATCTTTCTTCTTCACCGACATCACAGGGCACCTCACAGGGAAGCACTCGGTCGAACAACTTCCTCTCAACAACTCTTCCAACTATTCCTTCAATTCACTTATTCAGAAACATACATTCTGTACGCAAACACCGACATCGAGCTTGCATCGAGTACCAGGTCGATAGTAAGTTACACTCCACACTACAGTGGTAAATCACAGATATCTCATGGGAACACCTCCAGATAGTCACACACCACCGCATCCCTTATGCCTTCCAATAATCCAACATCATAACACCTTTGCACCATCTTTCACAGACTCACCCACTTGCTTCACAGAACAACCAACTCTTCACCTTCGTCAAAATTAGATTCAGGTGATTATCAGGAATTACACACCATCGGCATATCACTAGCCATCACCCTGTTCTCTATCCCTCCAAAGCGGACATCAACAATGCCTGATTGTTCTCCCAAGATATCCCAACTGGACTGTCAGACAAAAAACTCGAATTCGCCTCATCCTCAAGTCTATTAGTCTGCATCGACTCATCAAAACAATCTGTAAGCACCCAGCTTAACTCCAAACAATTTACTGCGCACACTAATCAAGCTCGCAAGACACGTCTATCCCATCCAACATGAACCCATCTATTATCAACAAGAGATTAAGGGTGATCAGTTCCTCAATTTGTCAATAACATCCGATTTCATGAGGCGATATAAACTATTTCCACCAACTATCGCAGCATCCAACACCACACTTAGCCAACGCTCCACACTCGAAGCACCTTGGAGAAGCACCATCTTCTCCCCCACTTGTTTCATTCCCAGCCTGCAAATGGAAAACAAAATAAGTATCGGCAGTGTTTTCACACACATGTCGCACACTAGGGAATAGACAACATTAGACAACTTGGCCGGACGGACCGACCTGCTCTGATACCACTAATGCAACACCCTTTTCTACCCCACGAATAAACACGGCAAAATATATAATTTATCAGAGTAAAGTCAAAAACCACCTCGAAGGGTGCACATTTCTCAATAAATTCAAATTAAATACTTGCTCCGTAAACACGGGTTTTCCTAAAAAATACTCAAAAGCCTTCATATGGCAGCGGAACTCAATAATTCAAAATAAGAAGGTTTTCAACAAAATCCATCACAGCTAGCAGCAGAACCACCATAACCACAATAATAAAAAAGGTTTCAAAATAACCCCTAGTCATCAAATATCACAAAACAACAACTAAACAATGGTTCAACTCAACAACCCAAAAGTAAAGTACAACTATCAGAGCAAGGCCATCTACATCGACCAAAAGTAAAGTACAACTCCAAATGTCCTCGAAGGCATCCACAATTAAACCTGATCACCTGCACGTTACCCACGTGGAGGCAACATTCAAACAGGCAGGGTGAGTAATCACAATACATTATAATCAATATAAAAACAGGATATGCAAAATGGCTTCATCATCATATACAACATCATCAGGGTCATCATAAGGGAAAACATCAGGAATCACTATGTCACAACATCACGTCAATGCCACATAAAATGCAATGCAAAACAAGACTCATGCATGTGGTACCAATCATCACAAAAGATGGACACTAGGCCATCAACCCTCCATAAGGGAGCACGCCATAAACACCTCAATCCACACGATGAAATTGAAGCCACCACTGGATCGAAGTCCTAACATCGTCACTGGACCGAAGTCCTAACATCATCAATAGACCGGAGTCCAAATGCTATGAATGCATGAGGCACAACGTCCTAATTGTAACACTCCCAATTCCCATCTAGCGAATAAATAATACATAGTTAGATCAGAGTGAATAAATATTTTTTTCGACAGAAATAGGGATGCCACATTTAAGAAAAACCTAATTCACCTGCTCATAACTTTGATACATAACACAAAATGGAATAAATAATAATAAGAAACTTTTTCCAACAAAAGGAAAGTTCAATTATGGAATAAAGCGGAACGATCCATAATTGATTCGTTTTACAAAATAAGTTGTTCCATAACATCAAAATCTACGTACAAGTTATCCAAAATACATATATATATATATATATATATATATATATATATATATATATATATATATATATATATATTCACATATATAAACATAAATAACAAAACGTTTTCCCCCGACTCTCGTGTTACGTATCAGAGCAGACACCAAAGATCTAAGCAAAATAAAGATCTAACTCTTCCACTTGCCTCCACGCCTCTACAGCAGCTAATCTGCACTATGCCATAAAAGCATATTCCAGCAGAAGGGTGAGAAATAACAACATAATCAAGATTATATAATAATATGTAATCAAATAATTCACATATATACCTCAACTCACCCACACCCTACATGCTAACACATATAGCATACAACGGTATCATATATTCATATACACAAGTTATGACAAATATATATATATATATATATATATATATATATATATATATATATATATATATATATATATATATATAAACACATCACATATATTCATATCCACAGATGTGACATATAAATAACACATCAAAAGTGGTTCTTCAAGAACCCACCAATCCCACAGGAAACACGGATACATCGCTATACTTCCCACTGGGCTCACGATGATCCTGCACAACCAAACATAATAATGCAATGCGACTCAAGGACACAATGCAATGCAAGTCAATGACACAATGCAATGTAACTCAATGACACAATGCAATGCAAGTGGTACCACACAACATGGTTCATTCAATCGAACCCGATTCATAATAGAATCCGGATAGACCACATACACCTCTACCTGGCAATGATCTATCTCCAAAACAACAACACATTGGAGTCCAGACAAATCATATACACTCCTCATGAGCAATGATTTATCCCCACCACACTCCACAATGGAGTTTGGATGAATCACATACACTCCTCCTGAGCAATGATTCATCACCACCGACACCATGAATGCACGACAATAAATACGCATACAACACACATGTATGACAACAATCATACATCTTCACGATCCTCCTGATCACACGTAAGCCATACGCTTACCGTAATTCACAATAGTATCACCACAACTGTCTAATCGATTCAACATACCACATACATAACAAGAATTATGCACAAAACACCTATATATCAATTAGTTATACATATACACGATCCTCCTGATCACACTAGTATTACTACAACTGTCAAATTTATTCATCATAATACACACAATTAAGGGAAATACTTCACGAGGCCTTAATTAGTTAATTATCTAATTAATCCACCTAAATTCAATTTTTAATTATTCCCACTACCAATCCAGGGTTCAACAAGTTCTGACACCTACCTCAACCTCTCAGACCAAAAAGGAACCGCATCAGACGCGAAATCGGGAAAGAAATCGCGAACGACAAAATTCTGCACTCTTACTGGTGATACGCGTATTGCCCCCAGCCATACGCGTAATGCCCAGTTTCTACCGCCAGTCATACACGTATTTCCCAAACCCATCCGCGTATTGTCCAGCTCGCTCGCCCTCCATACGCGTATTGCCCAGCTCGCTCGCCCTCCATACGCGTATTTCCCAAAGTGTTACGCGTATGAGCAAAGACTGTTTTCTCTCAAAAATTCCATCTTGATTCCATATTAAATCCATTACGCGTAATGCCTACCTCCTTACGCGTAATGCCTTACCCCTTACGCGTACCATTACGTGTTTCAACAGAAGGCCGTGTCAAAATGGGTTCCATACGCGTAATTCCCTCTTATAGCCCTTTCCATACGCGTAATGCCTTGTCCATTACGCGTATTTCCTTGGCCCTTATGTGTATGGGCAGCGAAACACCCAGAATTTCCTGCATAATTTCTGCTATGGGTTTCACTCAATTCTCCTCCAAAATCTCATCTAAACATCACTATAACCCAAAGTACATACATAGCAACCTATATTCATCATGTATCATCAATTGGGAACCTTAAATCATGATTTCCACTCAAATTATCGTTTCTATCAAATGTTCACAATTTCAACCAAATGGAAAACATATATTTTTCAACCACACATTCAAATAAATACATACATACACATACACAAGCATGATATAATTGGGACTTCTCACCCTTACCCGATTAATCGTGACTGAAACAGAGTTTTCTCCAATTTTCCTCTTCCTCCTCTTCTCTCTTTTTCCTTCTCTTCTTTTTCCTTCTTTTTCTTCTTCTTCTATCTTTTTCTTTCTTTTCTAACAAATATATATATAATACTTATTATATAATATAATCCAACAGGGTAAAATACCTCCAATTGATATTTTGTCATCTCAACCCAATTGATCAATTATTAGAGTTACCTTAAAATACTCTCTTGAACTAATAATTATTGATCTGTCTCTTTCATTTAATAATAGATCTCTTCAGAGTTCTCCAGTTGCTCTATTGATCCCAATCCGTTAAGTACACTACACCTCCGCGCTCAACTACACACACCCTAAACAGGACAAACAAATAAAATAGTACACGACGATTAAATAAATTAAAATGGGGTGTTACACTAATCATCATCATCAACAAAAGTCATTACGTGTATCATCATCCATCAAACTCACATATTCATCATATCATCAAATACGTCATCAAAACATCATTAATCAGCATCTCGTAATCATCAATATAACTCATGGTAATTCACATCAAATAGTCATGTATCATCGTCATAAAATCATCAACATATCTCATAGTAATTCTCATCCTCAGTTATTCATCAAAACATCACAATATCATAACCTGATATTCATCAATATCATCATGGTAAATCACATCATCATTTAATCTACAAACATCATATATCATCATCATAAAATCATCATTCATACTCACAACAAGTCATCAGAACAATCTCAACTCGAAACATCAAAACAACACAAGAATCACAAGAGGATTTTGCGAAATTGCATTCGTTCGCTACTATGTTCGCTGGGAAGTTCACTTTGCAAGCTTCCAGCGAATCCCAGAATCCCAAACAAAACCAGAAAAATCTCCATTCTGCCTCTCCTCGCCACCCTCATTCGCTTAGCGAAGTCATTCACTGGGAGGTTCGCTTTGCGAACTCCAGCTCACCCTCAAAATTTCACATCAGTATTTCAACCACCCTCATCACGCATTCGCTTCTCCATTCGCTTTGCGAATCTGGGACGAATGTTCGCTTTGCGAACCTGCGATTTGAGGAATCGCTGCTACGCATCAGTAGCACTTCAGATCACTAAACTCTTACGGGTTCACCCTTAATTCACCCCAAAACATCCCCAAAACCTTCCTAAAGCATCATGGAAATTAAAGGCATAAAACCTACAACTATTAGGTCGAATAATTTCGCTATCCTAACTCAAAATCATCTAAACCTTGACAAACTCTCAAGATTCTCATAATCCTCCATAAATCCCTTTCCCTTCAAGGTCAAAACAACATCAACAGAAAAATTAGCCTCGAAGGCCTACTTTTATCCTATTTAATCTAACCCTTCGTATTCATCATCAATCCCCAAAAACAACACCTAAATCGTCAATTTACTCATAAACCCACAAAATCACATAAATCTCAAAAATCAACTTTAAATACATCGAATCCCTATATTGAAAACAATGAAAGGTAATACTCCTCATACCTTAGATTGTCGATTCGAAGCTCTCTTTCTGAGCCTTCGAAAACCTTCTCGAATTCCTCGCCTCCTCCTTTTTCCCCAGAGCTCTCACCTTCTTCTTTTCACGGTTTTCCAAAAAAATGAAACCTATTCTCAAATCCTCCTTTTATATTCAACCTAACCCTTGGGCCTTAAAATTGGGCTTTCTCCATAATACCCTCACTAATCCTCCTCAAAAGTCCAATTTACCCTTAATTCCTCTAATATTATTTAAATTAATAGTAAGACATTATACCCCATAATATATACTATTATTTAATTAAATAACCAAACTCCACAAAATTCCACGCAATGCCCCAAAACACTAAAATTCCCCAAAAATCACGAATATTATATTTAAATAAATTAAATAAATATTCTTACGAATTTGGGGTGTTAAAATAAAACCACAGAGGAAAAAATGCTAGTGCGTATGTCGGCAATGGGAATGCACATGCTTATGCAAAAAGGCAAAAAGGGATGTCAAATTTCGGGTTACGGCAATATCAACATACCCTTCATTGAGGAAATAACTCAGATACCCTCATTTTCCAAATTGTTGAAGGAAATCTTATTAAATAAGCGAAAGCTTGATGACATTGGTACATTGGCGTTCACACAGGAGTGTAGTGCAATCATTTAAAATAAGTTGGCTCGAAAGCTGAAACACGCAAGAAGTTTCTCAATTCCATGTGTCATTGGTAATACTTTCCTCGACAAAGCCCTATGTGATCTTGGGCAAGCCTCATTCTGATGCCTTTGTCTATATGTAAAAAAAATCAATATTGGTGAATTCAAACCTACACAAATGTCCATACAACTAGCCAATAGATCTATAAAATATCCGGTAGCAATACTGGAATATGTTCCCATGAGAATTGGTCAGATGTGCATTCCCACCGAGTTCATAGTCATGGATATATAGGAAGATACTCACATTTCGATCGACCTAGGAAGAGTTTTTTTGGCCACTACTAGTGCCATAATTGATGTTAAGAGATGGAAACTTACTTTTGAGGTAGAAGATGAGAAAATCGATTCATCATGTCCAAGTTCATGAAGAATTCATCCATTAGTGATTCATGTTTCTTAGTTGAAAACATAGATGAGTGTGTCAATGAGTATTCATTAGAACCACAACGTGATAGACATTTTTAAAAAGGCTACAAAATATCAATGTGCTAATGTACAACAATAAGTTGGCGAGGAAGAAAATTGTTACATTAGAAATGAAGAGGTTAAGTAAATAAAATTTGATGATAGTGAAGAAACATAGGCAACTGATTAGGGGTTTGTGGAAGTGAAAAAATATTTGGAAGGTTCTTCAAGATCCTTAATTGATTAGAAACAATTTGGAATTAAATAAAGTGTATTGTCTTGGTGTAAGCTCTAGAGGCCAATAATTTTATTAGAACTTGTTACTTTTATCGAATTATCTATTAGTAATAAGGAATTTCTTTATAAAAGTAATGAAGTCCTTAGAATAATAGTTTGTTTGATGAAGCAATAAATGTGACTTAATCACGAGAACTCGTTAAACATAAGGACATTATTCTTAAAGTATCTGCGGTCAAACTTTATTGTGAAGCGGGATAACATTAAATCATTGAGACTATTATATGGATAAACTGATGATCACATCTTACAAATTATGGATAAAGAGCTATCAAGTCTTTACATAGATATACATATTATGAGTAATAATTATATTGGATTGACCCACCATTAGAATACTACATATAAAGTTATGTGTAATACCCCAAAATTTGCTCTCCCTCTTTGTCATCATAGCATGGCATTATCATCTATCATATCATATCCACCTCATTAACATTACATTGCATTTAACATAGAAAAATGAAGCATAGCATCCTTCTTACCATCAGGGCATGTGATCAGGTGGAAGGTGGACAATCAAGGAATCATTCAAAGCACAAAAAGGTCAATCAAGTTTCCTCAGGGCAAGCCAAGAGGCCTTTCATGTCTCATACTATCTCAATGGAACATCCACAACCTCAAGAATGAGAGAATCAATGGGAGATTGAAGCACTACATCTTTCACTATGCAAGAGGTTCAAAAAATGAAGGAAAACCCTCAAAAGAGATAACTCATTGATCCAAAATCATCCTCAAATGGCATATATCATCATCTTTTAAGAGGATACATAACATACTCTGAGGAATTGGAAATTGAAGACTGCACATTTTTCTCCTAGGAGGTGGGCACCAAAACTAGGGTTTCTAATAAAATCAGGGAATTTTTGATTTTTTGGACCAAATTTGATGTCATGGTATTTCATATGTCCCTAAGTGTATGGAGGTGGAAAATTGCTTCTCAATTGGTTTTGGAAGGGGTTCAATTGGAAGAAAGATCAGAAATCAGGAAAATTGGGGCCAAGTCAAATAATCAGAGGAAAAAGTCAACTCTTGACTTTTTGAGCCCAAAATCATGAAATTCATGTTACATATGTCCAATGTACAAAATTTGATCAAGAAACTCCAAAGGAATCATGAAAAAATCAAGATGTAAAAAGTTGCCATTTTTGGATGAAGAAGGGTTACTAAATATAGCAAGTTTTGGCCATTTTGCATCAGAGTTTGAGCCAAGGCCATTTAAAATTGGGGCATCAAATGAAAATTCCACTCGGCCACAACAAAAGATCTTGTTTTAAGCTTCAAATCCATGTGTGGAACATCTCCATTGGATAAAAATTGAGTGAGATATGATTGATCAAAGTTTGAGCAAAGTAGGTTCAAAACTAGGTCATGACCAAGATTTTCAGGGCACGCGCGCAGTCATTTTAACAAACATGTGGTGGGCCAAATGTCCACTCATTTTTCTCATGGTTAAAGGACTCAAATGAAAAATCTTTCAACATGAAAGTTGTTCATCTATGTGAGATCTTTAAGATTGGTGTTCATGTGTTTTTCATTTGGTCAAAGGTCAAGAAGTTATGTTGAGTCCAATGTGCTATGATCATGCTGAGAACCTAGGTGCCATGTTACCTTGTCAACCAACCTTTGCCACACCCTCATACCAGTCCCAAGCTTATGTTTTATAAGTCATTTTGCAACTTACTCCAAACCCCATTTCAATTCAATTTTCATATCAAAGTTGTCCTATTACATCCCCTCTTTTCAACGTCTCCAAGAACTCATTAGATCATCCACAATGCCAAGAGAAAATCACCATTAAACATCCATGTTTGCATTATTTCCAAACTGTCACAAAAAACCAGAAAAATGAATGTTGTTGTTGTGGTCTCAGTTTGCCCGTGCATTGCTCACTCTCCAACTCTTTCTTCATTTAACCAAACATTCATCACATGTCCATGCACATGAGCACGTGCATTACATAAAAATAGAAAGAACAACTTGCTGAGCAAGTTTCACCTACACAAGCCGTGCCATTTCATTTCTCTTCACCTCCACCATAATTTATCATGGGTTATCATCACCATAGCTTTGCTCTCCCTAACTAACTTGACTCAGTTAGTTAGGGATGACTCACTTAACTCAACTGTGACTCACTTAAATCACTCATTAAACCATAGTTAACCCACACTATAAAACAAAAATCTCACTTCACATTTTCATTCAGCTTCATTTTCTCTCATTTTTCACTTCAAAACACTTCAAACTCTCCCTCACATTCTCTCTACTTTCCCTCTGATTTCACACGAGCTTCACCATCTTTCCTTCATCTACTTCATCTTCATCATCATCAATGGCATTGAATTGAAGCCTTTCTACACAGTCCTCAAGATTTTGCAAGCATTGTTCAACATTGAACCTCTCTGCTCTCAAGACCATTGGTTGTATAGCATTTATTTTGCTAAGTTTGTGAAGCTCCAAGGTTGCAGAACAAGTATTTCCTCTGGTTTTCTCAAACTATACAAGAACTGCAAGATCAGGTTCCAAATCTCACAAACTCTTTTGTCACGATTTACTTGTTTATTTTGTTGTTTTAATGTTGATATGAGCTTAATAAAAGCATTCCAAACTCTGGCTAGTTGATAGGCCTTCTAAAGGCTTAGTTGCAAAACCTAGGGCATGTTTTACTCTTCTCTGTTCTCCATGTGCACGTGTATTATGTGGAAAATAGTGGTAGATCCATGATGTGCATGAGCTCAGCTTTAATTTGGTATATGATTTGTGCATCTTGGTGAGATATGAGGGTTGCAAAGGTGGTGATTGACCGGAGAAGGTGACCGGAGGTCCCTCTCCGGTCAGTGATCGTTATGTTAGGGTTTCTGGTCAGAATTAATGTGGACCATTTGATGTTCATGATCCAATGCTCCAAAACGTGAAAACGCATTAAAAGGAACGTGCTCCTCACGTGTTTTTTTCTGATTCTCATTTAAACGTTTTATGGTGCAGTGCATGTTAGTTGTTGTGTTCCTCCACGCGTGATCATTGATTTTGTTTACTTTGACCTTTGTGTTGACTTGACCTAATCTGATGGTTGTAATTGCTTTGACTTGTGTTGACTGGGGAGCATGGTAGTTATTGTGTTATGCGAGCTTAGTGGACCTAGTCAGATTGATATCCACACCCCCATGCCTTAAGCCCAATGTAATTTGAACTGATTAATTACTAGTCACGCACCCCCATTCCTTTTTGCATTGCATTTTATTTTTCCATTTTTCTACACGTTTGTTTTTTAATTTTTAAAAATATTAAATAGCATCATAAAATTCCACAAAAATTCATGATCCTTCTTTAAACATTTAGAAAATTTTTCATGATTTTATTTTCTGATTTTATGACCTTTTTGCCCCTGTTCTATATTTTTCTTTGAATTTCTTTGGTGTGCATTCTTAATGTGGTACATGATCTTGTTTAATTTTGTTCTTGATCATTAAAAATTGTTTTGATTCTCTTCTTTTTGCATTGAGTCATTATCATCTTGAAGTATGTTGAATGATTTTTATTTTATTTTTTAGGTCATTTTATGGCATGTTTGGTGTTCACTTTTGTGCTACTTTGTATGATATGTCTATTTGACCTAAGTGCATTGTTTGACATCATTTTGCCTTGGTTCCTTGCATGCTACTTT
This sequence comes from Lathyrus tuberosus, assembly GCA_022829125.1. Classification (NCBI taxonomy): domain Eukaryota; kingdom Viridiplantae; phylum Streptophyta; class Magnoliopsida; order Fabales; family Fabaceae; genus Lathyrus; species Lathyrus tuberosus. The sequence continues at coordinate 97,110 of JALAZF010000162.1, read as the reverse complement.
GATATGTGATTCATCTCTGAGTAGTGAACTTCAATACCATGTTTTCATAATTTTCATGAGGCCATTTGATTTTTTTTTGATGCATTTCATTTAAAGCATTATAACATGTCATATCATTGTAATCTTTTGTGCATGTTTACATGTTCTCTTTTGTGTATACTTGCATGATCATTTGCCTATTGGGTGAGCTACACTCTTGACATTATAGGTCATTGGTACATATTATATGTCATCTTTGCTTGTTGATTATCATTTGAACCTTGTGCACCTTTAACATGTTGTGTTTTCACTTTCCTTTGTTTGGAACTTCCATTTCAATTCTACTTCTTCTATCACTTCTTAAATGTCTTGACGTGCTTCATGAATACTTATGAGATGTTTGTGAATCATTTTTCATTTCATTTCAATTCTGATCCATGGATTACATGTTCCATTTATGCACATTTCTTCTTTTTCCTTTCATCTTTCATTCTCCCTTTTCTTATGATATCATGTTCTAATGTCATGGATGATGTTTGTTGCCTATCCACTTGAGTTTGCTTGATAGTAATAATTGGTTTTCTATATGATGTACATTCTGGTTGTGGCTCTAGGATTTGATTTCTCATTTAATTCTTTTGAGTTTTATGATGCATTACATGTTCTTTTACTTCTTATACTTCTTATACATGTTTACTAACCATGTAGGGGCTTTGGTAAGTTTCAATTGAGTGTGGATAAGGAATCCACATTCAACTTCTATCCTTTCTCTTTTACAATTCCATTTTATGTTTTGTTAAGCACTTATGTGCTTTCTTTTAATAACTCATCACTTTCCCTTTGTGAATTACAATTCATCTTCTGCTTTAGAAGTGAATTGTTTAATTCATTTCTTTCTTTAGACTTTAGGTTGAAACCTCACAAACCTTAGGATCACTCCCTTAACTAATCAATTAGGATTGAGTCTTGGTCCATATAGATTTTTACCTTTATCCTCTCTTGAGTCTCTTTTCTCATCTCAAAGAAAATTCAAAATATCTAATGAAGGTAGGCATTTATTGCATTTAGGCCTTTCATATAAAGAAAAGGTTATAAGGGGTCTTCTCTTATAATCTTAGAATGCATAGCATATAGCCCATCTTAGGTCAATGTGTTAAACATTTGATCTTGTATGAGGGACTTAAATGCAATACTTGTTGAAGGTACAAATAAAAAACAATTCTTCATTTCTTAATTAACAAAAACACTTAATAAACACAAGTATGCTAGTGTGTTTGAACCTTGACAATTGGAACTAAGGGTGAGGGTCTTCTTCACTCTTAGTCTGCTTTCTTACCCATTCCATCTTGGAATGTGAGAATGTACACATTCCAATGACTAAGATTCAGATACACTGTCATATGCAAACAAATCCAAAACGCTTCCTTCTAAAAGACAAAAAACAAACAATAACGTCTTTCCTTCGGGAATTCTTTTCTCACCTCATTCACTCTTAGCGTACGAACGCGCTTCTACTCGTTCTCTTGCAAGATGGTAACGCACTCGGACCAGCGAGTCTGCAACACCTGAGCTAGAACGTAAGCCGTTCTCTAAAAAACACAAACAACTTTCCCTTAGGTGAGGGGAACTACGTCGCTCTGATTCTCATGCTCCCGATGAGATACGTAGGCAGTGGGGTAGGGCCCATGCGAGCACTTCTTTTATTTTCCCTACATTTGTTTCTCTTTCTCTTTCTCTTTCTTTCTTTCAGTTCCTTTTTTTTTCAGCATTCTTCTCCTACACCCTTTGATTGAGGCAGCAAGCGTGGATCCCATCGGGTACGATGGATGTGAGGGGGTGCTAATACCTTCCTCTCGCGTAACCGACTCCCTTACCATTTCTCTTGGTCGTAAGACCATGTTCTTTCCTTCTCTCAGGTTTATGCAGTGTTTCCTTTCCCTCTTTTGGGATAAATACACATTGTTGGCGACTCTGTTTTGGTGCCACTTTCACGTTTGTACCAGGATGAAAATCCCGGGAGCGACAGCTGGCGACTCTGCTGGGGAAAGATTGACCTATTGCTGGTCCATCCTAAGCGAGTCAATCCTAACGCTTGTCTGTTTTTCTTTCATTGGGTGTTTATTGTTGTGCTGTATTTACCGTTTTACTATATATTACTGTATATTACTGTATTTACCGCATTTTAGCATTTTTATTTCATATATTATGCTATACTGGACTGTGCTGTTTTCTGTTTGGCGGGATGGGATTTCTGAGAGATAAGCCCATTACACAGGCTTGAGTATACACTTAGAATTAGAGTGGAGAGTAGTGGGACCTACGTGCCGTTTGGAGTGCGTTGGGTGTTCACGAAATTCACAGCTAGACGAGGCTATCTTGGGACACGTCGTGGCATGCGCATCTTGCGTATTCCAGGATGTAGATCTAGAGAGCTGTCGACTCTAGTGACCGATCATGAGGACCTTAGTGGAAACATCCCTCTTTAGCCGTGACAATGGCAGACCACATTCTGTGGCAAACCCATTCGCACCCGAGGGCCCACTTTGGAACTTGCATAGGATGACTTTTATTTTCTAAGGGGAGTCAGTGGACGACCTCTTTGATTGGCATAGCATTGTATCCTACGGGCTAAATGTGCTATTGCTTCTCAAACCTCCGAAGCTGACAAGCCTTATTTTCTAAGAACCACATGTGAGTATGGGCGGGATGTTTACAGGTTTGCAGGAAACCCAGCCTCCTACCTACCTTACTTGTGATTCTATGATGATTTCAGACATTGTATTCTATGATAGTGATTTAAGTGTTCATCTCAGATATTGCCAGATTCAGTACAGAGACACAGTGCACACAGTTCAATACAGACACAGACACCTGATTACCTGATCACATGCCCTTTTGCATTGCATTATCATATCATAACAGTTATGTTTGTCATTTTCAGGTGCATAATACATTTCTGATTCCAATCCATGGGTTCAACAGAGATCGTTGCCGAGAGAAAGAACAATGTGTCTTACAAGTTTCCAGATCCTGTTTTGGATTCATTGCTCAAAGTTATAGATATGGCTGGTCCGGGTATTCTTGATAGGTTTCAGAAGAGCTACGGGAATTTGGTTGGGATGGTCCGTACAATCACCAAGTATGAACATGATGCTTTGCACACTCTGCTGCAGTTCTACGAGCCTTCGCTGAGATGCTTTCTTTTTTCAGATTACATTTTGATGCCAACACTGGAAGAATTCTCATTTATTTTGGGAATTCCGATCACGCCGGCAATACCATTCTTCTCTGGTAGTTCTCCCAGCGTAAAAGAAATTGCTGCTGCTTTACAAATGGATCAGGCAGTGGTAAAGAGTGGTGTGAGCAGTAAAAATGGAGTTAGCGGATTTCATTTAGAATTTCTGTCTGGACAAGCCCAAGAGGCTGCAAGTTCTAAAAATTGGACGGTTTACAATTCTATTCTGGCTCTCTGCATATATGGCCTAGTTTTCTTTCCCAATCAGCAAGACTTTGTGGATATGCAAGCAACGAGAGTTTTCGTCCTTAAAAATCCAGTCCCTACTTTGTTAGGAGATTTTTATCATTCCGTGCATTACAAGAATGAGAAAAGGAGGGGAGGATCTGTTAGTTGTTGTACTCCACTGCTGAGTCATTGGTTTTTCAAACATTTGCCTCAGACAGGTGCCTTTGTGGAAACCAAAGATGTGGCGAAATGGTCTAAACGATTGATGGGTTTAACTGCTGATAACAATGTATGGTTTGACCACCGGTTATTGAGAATAGAGCTTGTCACAAGATGCGGAAATTTTCCAAATGTGCCTTTGATTGGCAGAAAAGGAGGGATCAATTATAATCCAGTTTTGGCCATCCGACAGTTTGGGTATGCTTCCAGGGATCCTCCTACAGAGCAAGATGTGGAAGAATCTTTATTCTTTACAGGAACTAAAGATGCGAAGGTGGTAGAAGTAGTGAATGCTTGGAAAGATAAGCACAAAATTGGAAAAGCAGTTTTTGGAAAAGGAGATTGTAGATCTTATCCTGAATATGACAGGTGGATTGAGACGAAAGTAAAGGAATTGCTTTTACCCTTTTCAAGGGGACCTCTTTTATGTTCAGTACAGCCAGAACAACCCACTATGGTGGCTATTGAAGAATGTGAGAAGTGGAAGAAAATGGTCAGAGAGTTGCAGATAGAGAATTCTGGAATGAGCAGATGTCTTCAGAAAGCTCTAGCTGACAACAAAGAGTTGGAAAAGAGAGCCTTGAAAGCGGAAAAAACCTTGGCTGACAAAGAGGAAGATTTTGATGACAGAGCTCGGTACTTTCGGAAACTTACTTTGGGAGCAGATGACACTAGTCAGGCTCACAAGATTACAAAACAGGCTTTAGCCCGAAGCAAGGATTCATTAGCTTAACTTCGTCAAGCTTGGGATGAAGTCAGAATTGAAAATGAAGAGTTAAAGGATCAGTCGAAGACTAAAGACGAGGAGCTAAAAAAGGCACATGAGCAGAGGAGAAAGTATCGGGAAAGTCTCGGTAAAAGTCAAGAACAGTTAGAAGAAGCTAGAAGCCAGCTGAAGAATACCAAGAAAGAGCTTGAAGAAGCCATGATAGAAAGAGAGATACTCAAGACGCAAGCTGGCGTAAAGAGACACAAAGGAGTGCATGATGACGAAGCTCTTATGCTGCATATGGGTTCTTTAACTGAAGCTCTTGAGAAAAGGCATGTCTTGATCAAAGAAATGATTGAAAAGCCGACTCACCAGCGTACCCGTATACTTTTTGAGGAGATCAAATACTCAAGTGACAGGCTGAAGGATGTGTAATTGTCAGATTGATGTTCTTTTCCTTATTTTTTGTTATTAATGGTTACCATCAGGCTTGTTGATGGATCCATTTTTCCTTGTTACGCATTTGCGGTTGAACCTTTCTTAAATGTACTTGAATACTTCGTTGAATGAGTATGAGCAGTTTTATTCAGAATTATTCCTTATCAGATAGTTGCACACAAGCACATGACCACTACACGTCTCTTTATATCACGATTTCTGGTCTTCAGATTTCCGTGGTTTGGATTGGAATCAGGGTGTAAAGCACTTTGGAAATGATAAACATAACATTGCATGGCATTGCATAACATTCTGAATTTATGTTACTTGCTTTTCAGGTACTCGTTGCAGGGTCTCTAACCTTTATTTGGTTTCAGGCAGTATAGCGGAGAGTCATATTCACCGATATTCGACGCGAAGAAATCAAGTAAGAAGCATGGATCAAGTGCAAAGTGATTTGGCCGAAATGAGGGCGCGTATGGACCAGTTCATGACCCTCATGACTGGCATGGCGCAAAATCAGGAGAGATTGAGGCTTCTGGTCGAGCGTCCAGACAATGGGCCCGAAGGTGATCAGCATGACAATTCACAGGGACACGGCATCCCTCCTCCCGGTGGCAACCCTCCTCCTGGTGGTAACAATCGGGGTAATGGAAATGGTAGGCATGCTGGTGTTACTCTTGAAGATACTCTGGAAGACCAATTTACTCTACTAGATGCTGATGTGGGTAACCAAGGTGATCGAAGGTATGATGAGTTAGCAGAAAAGATCAGGGCCATAGAATGCAAGAACTCTATGGGTATTGATGTTACCAGCTTGGGGCTGGTCTCAGGAGTCAGAATTCCCCCTAAATTCAAACCTCCTACTTTTGATAAGTATCACGGCAATGCGTGTCCCCAAACGCATCTTCAAGCTTACTTTGGGAAGATTGCAGCCCATACGGATGACGAGAAGCTATGGATGCACTATTTTCAGGACAGTCTGGCTGGGGCGTCCTTGACCTGGTATATGAAGTTGAATAGAGCTGCTGTGAAGAGTTGGAAAGATCTGGCAGAAGCGTTCTTGAAGCAATACCAGTATAATATTGACATGGCGCCCAACCGCACTCAATTGTAGGGGTTGTCACAAAATGCCAAGGAGAGTTTCAAAGAATATGCACAGAGGTGGAGGGAAATGGCTGCCCAGGTTCAACCTCCCTTGTCAGACAGAGAAATGGCAGATATGTTCATGGGCACCTTGCAAGGGGCCTATCTTGATAGATTAGCTGCTTGTCCGTCAACTGGATTTGCTGATATTGTGATTGCGGGAGAAAGAATAGAAAGTCTGTTAAAGCTTGGAAAGATCCAGGATGTGAGTGGGGCTGGCTCTTCGGGGACGAAGAAACCGTTTGCTAGTAACCAGAAAAGAAGAGAAGGTGATACGAATGCTGTGTTTAGAGGACGAGGCAAAGGGCGTTCTCAAGCTTATTATCAGGTAGATGTTGTAACAATCCCCACACCGTCTGTTCAGAAACAACAACCCCAACAACAAGTTCAACAACAACAACCTTTTTTCCAGCAAAGGTCTAGGCAGAGGGATCGTAAGATGGATCCTCTCCCTATGACTTATGCCGCGTTGTTGCCCCGGCTACTCGAGTTAAAGTTGGTAGAACTCCGTACTATGAAAGCTCCGGTTGCTGGAAACCTGCCACCTAACTTCGATGCTAATGCTCGTTGTGAGTTCCACTCAGGTGCTCAGGGGCACTCCATTGAAAAATGCTGGGCTTTCCATCATAAAGTACAAGATTTGATTGATGCTAAAGCCATCAATTTCTCTCCCGCTCCTAATATTACTCAGCATCCCATGCCTGATCATAGTGCAGCAAATGTGTACGCTATTGAAGATGGGAGGAGATTGAATCTGGTGACAGATATCCATCAAGTGAAAACTTCTTTGTTGGTTGTAAAAGATCGTTTATTGAAGGGACAGGTGTTCCCGGGCTGTAATCAAGATTGCTCTGAGTGAATGAATCAGGAGAACGGCTGTGATAAGTTGAAGATGGGTTTACAGAATCTGATCGATGAAGGATGTCTACAGTTCGACAGAGTCGTGAAAGACACTGATGAGATATCAACCGTGACCATCTATTACACTCCCGCTGAGATTCAAATGCCGGTCAATGCAGTTCCCGTGGCGAGTGTTGCGCCAGAAAGACCCAGTCCTGTCACTATCACGGTGCCAGGACCAATTCCGTTCACGTCTACGAAGGCTATCCCATGGCACTATGGGGCAGATGTATATTACGAAGGTAAAAAGCAGGAAGTTGAGTCGTCAGTCAGCCCAAATATTGATAACGTAGGGGGTGTAGGGGGCTTTACAAGGAGTGGAAGGTTATTCGCTCCCCAAACCTTGAGAAGTGATAAAGAGGCAGAAGCCGCAGCAAAGGCTAAAGGTAAACAGGTGGTTGAAAATGCGCCTACACCTGAAGCAGAGACAAAGATTACTTTTGATAAGGAAATGGAAGAATTTATGAAGATAATCAAGAAAAGCGATTATAAGATTGTGGACCAACTGAATCAGACCCCTTCAAAGATTTCAATCTTGTCACTATTGATGTGCTCTGATGCGCATCGGCAGGCGTTGTTGAAAGTGTTGAAGAGTGCATACGTGCCACAAGAAATTACTGTTAATCAGCTCGAGGGCGTAATCTCCAATGTTAATGTTAGCCATGGCTTGGGCTTTACAAGTAAAGATTTGACTGTTGAAGGAAGAAACCATAATAAGGCTTTGCATATCACGATGGAGTGTAAGGGCGCAGTGTTATCTCATGTACTGGTAGACACTGGTTCATCACTCAATGTCTTGCCCAAGAAGGCATTAATGAAGCTGGAAGTTGATGGGTTGATCTTAAGGCCTAGTGAATTGGTGGTCAGAGCATTCGATGGAACTAGACGATCTGTGTTTGGTGAGGTGGAATTTCCCGTACAAATTGGACCACAGGTATTCAAATCCACGTTCCATGTAATGGACATACAACCTGCATATAGCTGCCTATTGGGGCGCCCTTGGATTCACGGAGCCGGGGCTGTTACTTCCACTTTACACCAAAAGCTAAAGTATGAGTTTGAAGGGCAGGTTGTGACGGTGTGTGGGGAAGAAGACATCTTTGTGAGTCACTTGTCCACATTCAAGTACATTGAAATGGATGGGGAAATTCATGAGATGCTGTGCCAATCATTTGAAGCAGTCAATATTGACGATGCACCTGAGTCTTCTTCTGTACCAATTGGGGCCGGTACCTCCATTTCATCTTACAAACAAGCTGTCGAAGTCGTCAGGGCAGGCAACGCCCAAGGTTGGGGCAGGTTGATAGAGACCCCAATGAAGGAAGACAAATTTGGTATTGGTTATCATCCCTCTACAACTTCAGATGCGGGGAGCAGGGGACCCATTACTTTCAATAGTGGGGGAATTATCTACACGGACCAGTCTTGTGCAGCCACAGAGGATAGTGTTGACAGTAATTGTGACCTGGACAACTGGGTACGCCCTCATGCTCCGGGACAACAAGTGCAAAACTGGTCCGTTGAAGAAGTCATCCGGGTTACTCTTCAGACAGAGTAATTTTTCTTTGTTTTTTTTCTAACCATAATGCATGTCAAAATCTTGCGCTCTGCCCAAGGCGTATAGATTCATTTGTAGGGCCACCATGGTTGCATTTGCAATGTTTAATCATTAATAAAGGACATTTTGCAATCAAATTTTGTTCTCTGTCTTTCAGTTTTTATTTTTGCACAAAAAAATAAAATGGCAATGTTTCATTTTCTTTTGTTTTGCTTAAAAATAAATTCTAAAATAAGGCATGAACCCGTTGATGCAGACTTGATCCTCCGGATACCACTGATAACGATTTTGATATGACTATGTATGACTTTGACAATCCGATTTATCAAGCCGAAGAAGGGGATGAGAAAGATTGTGAACTCTCTGAAGAACTGGCCAGATTGTTGAAACAAGAAGAAAGGGTCATCCAGCCTCATCAGGAGACTGTAGAAATCATCAATATTGGTACCAAGGACGCCAAGAAAGAGATCAGGATTGGTGCCAGCTTGCAAGCAGATGTGAAGCAAACTTTGACGGAAATGTTGCGCGAGTATGTTGACATCTTCGCCTGGTCGTATCAAGAGATGCCGGGGTTGGATACGGACATTGTCGTGCACAGGCTGCCATTAAGAGAAGAATGCCCGCCAGTCAAGCAGAAGCTTCGTCGGACTCACCCCGACATGGCTTTAAAGATCAAGGAGGAAGTCCAGAAACAGTGGGATGCTGGTTTTCTTGCTGTGACAAAATATCCTCCGTGGGTAACCAACATCGTGCCAGTACCGAAGAAAGATGGAAAAGTGAGAATGTGTGTGGATTATCGAGATCTTAATAAAGCTAGCCCAAAAGATGATTTTCCACTACCTCATATTGATGTGCTGGTCGATAATACAGCTCAATTTTCAGTGTTCTCCTTTATGGATGGGTTCTCCGGGTACAACCAGATCAAGATGGCACCTGAAGATATGGAGAAGACCACGTTCATTACTCCGTGGGGTACATATTGTTATAAAGTAATGCCTTTTGGTTTGAAAAACGCAGGGGAAACGTACCAGCGGGCGATGGTGACATTGTTTCATGACTTGATTCATAAGGAGATCGAATGTTATGTAGATGATATGATTGCCAAGTCGAGAACAGAAGAGGAACATCTGGTTAACCTGAAAAAGCTGTTTGAAAGGTTGAGAAAGTTCCGTTTGAGATTAAATCCAAACAAATGCACGTTTGGGGTGCGTTCTGGAAGGTTGCTAGGTTTCATTGTGAGCGAAAGAGGAATCGAGGTTGATCCTGCCAAGGTGAAAGCAATACAAGAAATGCCTGAACCGAGAACAGAAAAAGAGGTTCGTGGTTTCTTGGGTAGATTGAACTACATTGCAAGGTTCATATCTCACTTAACAGCCACATGTGAACCAATATTTAAACTGCTAAGAAAGGATCAAACGGTCAGGTGGAATGACGATTGCCAATTGGCATTCGATAAGATAAAGGAATATTTGCAGGAACCTCCGATTCTAATGCCTCCAGTTGAAGGGAGACCGCTGATAATGTATCTGACAGTGCTTGAAGGTTCCATGGGTTGTGTTCTCGGTCAACATGACGAGACAGGTAGGAAGGAGCATGCTATTTACTACCTGAGCAAAAAGTTCAATGATTGTGAGTCCCGATACTCAATGCTTGAAAAGACATGATGTGCGCTTGCATGGGCCGCTAAGCGATTGAGGCAATATATGGTTAGGCACAAAACCTTGTTGATTTCAAAAATGGATCCTATCAAGTACATTTTTGAGAAACCAGCATTGACAGGCAGAGTTGCACGGTGGCAAATGGTCTTGACAGAGTATGACATTCAGTACACTTCACAAAAGGCCATCAAAGGAAGTATCTTGTCCGACTATCTTGCGCAACAGCCGATTGATGATTACCAACCCATGAAATTTGACTTCCCTGATGAGGACATCATGTTTCTCAAAGTTAAAGACAGCGAGGAACCACTTCCGGAGGAGGGGCCAGACCCTGAATCCAAATGGAGTCTGATGTTTGATGGGGCTGTCAATATGAATGGGTGCGGAGTTGGAGCAGTTCTTATCACGCCGGAAGGTGTTCATATGCCTTTCACTGCCCGAATAACTTTTGGATGCACCAACAATGAAGCAGAGTACGAAGCTTGTATAATGGGGATCGAGGAGGCGGTTAATCTACGGATTAAAACCCTTGATATATTCGGTGATTCAGCTTTGGTAATCAATCAAGTGAAAGGGAGTTGGTACACGCACCAAGCAAATCTAGTGCCGTATAGAGATTATACAAGGAGATTGTTGACATTTTTCACAACAGTGAAACTGTACCATTTTCCTCGAGATGAGAATAGGTTCGCTGATGCCTTGGCCACTTTGTCTTCCATGATCAAAGTGCAAGGATGGAACCATGTACCTAAGATTGAGGTATCCCGCCTTGACAGACCAGCATTTGTGTTTGCGGTCGATGCAGCGTCTGATGACAAGCCATGGTTTCATGACATTAAGTGTTTCTTGAAAAGTAAAGAGTACCCGTCCGGGGCATCGTCCAAAGACAGGAAGACGTTGAGAAGGTTAGCTGGTAGTTTCTTCTTGAACAAAGATGGCGTGCTGTATAAAAGAAATTTTGACACGGTCCTGCTTAGATGTGTGGATAAACATGAAGCAGACTTGTTGATGATTGAAGTGCATGAAGGCTCTTTCGGTACCCATGCCGGAGGACATGCAATGGCTAAAAAGTTGTTAAGATCGGGATATTATTGGTTGACTATGGAGTCAGATTGTTGTAAATATGCCCGTAAATGCCATAAATGCCAGATCTATGCAGATAAGGTGCATGTGCCTCCAAATCCGTTGAGTATTATGTCGTCGCCTTGGCCGTTTGCCATGTGGGGCATTGATATGATCGGAAAGATTGAGCCTACAGCTTCCAATGGTCATCATTTCATCTTGGTGGCAATTGATTACTTCACCAAATGGGTTAAAGCCGCATCCTATGCCAATGTTACAAAATAAGTGGTCGCTCATTTCTTAAAACGGGATATCATTTGCCGATATGGAGTTCCCGAAAGAATCATTACTGATAATGGTTCTAATCTGAATAATAAGATGATGGCTGAGTTATGCCGGGACTTCAAAATCGAACATCACAATTCTTCTCCGTACCGCCCAAAGATGAATGGCGCGGTCGAAGCGGCCAACAAAAATATCAAGAAGATTGTGCAGAAGATGGTTGTCACGTACAAAGATTGGCATGAGATGTTACCATTTGCTTTGCATGGGTATCGAACGTCGGTACGCACGTCCACTGGGGCAACCCCATTCTCACTTGTATATGGTATGGAGGCAGTACTACCAGTTGAAGTGGAGATTCCGTCCCTCAGAGTCATGATGGATGTTAGGCTAGATGAGGCTGAATGGGTACGAGCCAGATTTGATCAGTTGAGCCTTATTGAGGAAAAGCGATTGGCGGCTGTATGCCATGGGCAACTATATCAGCGCAGAATGAAGCAGGCATTTGACCAAAAGGTGCGTCCTCGGGTTTACAAAGTCGGAGATGTGGTACTCAAAAGGATCCTTCCTCCCAATACAGATCACAGGGGCAAATGGACTCCTAACTATAAAGGTCCATTCGTGGTTAAAAAGGTCTTTTCGGGCGGAGCTTTATTGCTTACAACCATGGATGGCGAAGACTTTTCATCCCCTGTCAACTCGGACGTAGTAAAAAAATACTTCGCATGAATAGACCCGCTGGATAATAAAATGAAAAAAATCCAGGCAAAAAAGGGCATCCCGGCGAACCAAAAACAGAATAAGGTTCGGGCAAAAATTAGGGATATAATTGAAAAATTGTACACCCGATAAGTTGAAAACCCGAAAGGGCAACTTAGGCAAAAAAGGGTATCCTGGTGGATCGAAAACCTGAAAGGGCGGTCCACGCAAAAGAGGGATTTAAGCGAATGACTACGGTCTGAGTTATCTGTACCCAATTGCCGTTTGAACAACTGACGTTCTGAAAGATAGGAATCGGTCTGATCAGTCCTCAGAAGGCAAGGTCGGGGAGTTTTGAAGACATACTGGTCATAACAGAATGGGAACTCAGTGGAATTCCGTTTTCACATTGCCATTAGGATAGTTTCTTTTCTCAATTTTCAGCGATCACCTCTTTCCAGGGATTGCTTCCTGATGTAATTGCCTATTCTGGGCTCTCAGTCAATAAATTGAATTTCAATAAAAAGCTTGCTTTTTTGTTGTATTGCTTTGTTTGCAAAAACGTCCTAATTTTTGATAAAATATTGCATTTGAAAACATGGCGGCCTTACAATAACATGCGCAGAAAAAACATTTGAAATTACTTTGAATGTTGAATACTCCCGGATGGTGGATTTTAGCCACGCAATAGTCGGGGCATGTGTGCATATTCTTTTGTCACAGGTAGCAGGTGCAGATGATTTTAAGCACAAGACCAGTAATCAATTACCCCACGCAAAAGACTGGGGCAATTACAGGTAAGGAGGTCGGCGTTCATCGTTCGGTCGACGGTCGTTCGTAACGGTTCGATATCAGTGAATTAAGTTCAACTGGGTACCATCGTATCTTATTAAGTCGATTCTCTCATACAGTACTTCCAACAGCTACAAGCTTTTCTGTGTCGATAACGGTCACAGGTTCCCCAAAAGAGTGGTCTCGTCGACACCGAAACTGATGGTCTTTCCCCAGCGAAGTCACAAGAGTTTGAAGAGGCTAAATCTTCTGTAAAATTCTCTTATGACATCCTCTTCGGGGACGAATTGTTGGTTTGTCCAAGCATGGGGCATGATTGTTTCCCCAGCATGAAGTGTTGATCATCCCCAGTAGAGTTTGAGGACAGTTAGTCTTCTGTAAAATCCTCTCAAAAAGGCATTCCCCAACGCGAGACATTTTAAAGCAGTCTCCTCCAGCAGAGTTTGTTATAAACTCGTCATCCCTAACGGAATTGTCTAAAGGGAAGCTCGCCTAACATGGGGCATTGTGGTACTTATCCTAAGCTCGACAGTCATATTCTTCAGCAGACTACTGTGGATTTGCTTTGGGTTTCCCCAACAAATCTCTAAGGACTCTTTCCTAGCAAGTTGCAGTGGAATGTTTTAACTAGGATTTGCATATCCCTGGTAGAGTAGCCCTGATCCCCAGCAAGATTGTGTCTTTGGTAATGATCCCCCACAGAGGTCAGCATCGAATCTTGTCAGCAATACTCCCCAGCTGAGTTGTTGTTCTCCCCGCAGAGGTTTATAAGATCGGCAGAATCTATTCCTCAACAAGGATGGTACAGCCTTTCCCTAGCCAGGTCAGAAGGTGGATAACCCCTACAAAGGGTCTTGGATTGGATAGATCCCCAAGCAGAGTTTTTATGACTTTTCTTCCCTAGCAAGATGCCATGCAAAGAAATTCTCATCCCCAGCGAAGTCGCTGTGACCAGAATTCATTCCTCCAGCAGATGAAGTGATTACTGGCAGATTTATTATTCTTCAAGTCCAATTTATTTTTGGCAAACTTGACAATTCGAAGCAGACGGATTGTTCATTTATTCTCCAGCAGAGATGCTATCCTCTCAGGAACCTCTAAAGTCAAGTCATTGATCATTGTTCCTCAGCAAAGTCGGCAGAGATGTCTGACACGGATGCAGAGTGTAATCCAGTATTGGAATTTTGCGAAAGTCCACCCGTAGTGTGGCAAGCCAGTAGTCGTCTGGCATTGTTAAAAGACGTTAGCAAAGTCCAACCGTGGATTGGCAAAAGTCCGTCTTCGGGTGGCAAAAGTCCAACAGTGGATTGGCGAAAGGTCCATCTAAGGGTGGCATATTCTAAAAGTCCAACAGTGGATTGGCAAAAGTCCGTCTTCGGGTGGCAAAAGTCCAACAGTGGATTGGCAAAGGTCCATCTAAGGGTGGCAAAAGTCCAACAGTGGATTGGCGAAAGGTCCATCTAAGGGTGGCATATTCTAAAAGTCCAACAGTGGATTGGCGAAAGGTCCATCTAAGGGTGGCAAATTCTAAAAGTCCAACAGTGGATTGGCAAAAGTCCGTCTTCGGGTGGCAAAAGTCCAACAGTGGATTGGCAAAAGTCCGTCTTCGGGTGGCAAAAGTCCAACAGTGGATTGGCAAAAGTCCGTCTTCGGGTGGCAAAAGTCCAACAGTGGATTGGCAAAAGTCCGTCTTCGGGTGGCAAAAGTCCAACAGTGGATTGGCGAAAGGTCCATCTAAGGGTGGCAAATTCTAAAAGTCCAACAGTGGATTGGCAAAAGTCCGTCTTCGGGTGGCACGAAGCTGCAAAGTCCACCAGTAGCGTGGCAGGCCAGTAGTCGTCTGGAATTGCATAAAAGACATTTTTAAAGTCCACCAGCAGTGTGGCAAGCCAGTAGTCGTCTGGCGTCGTTCAAAAAGACATTTCTAAAGTCCACCAGTAGCGTGGCGGGCCAGTAGTCGTCTGGAATTGCATAAAAGACGTTATTAAAGTCCACCAGCAGTGTGGTAAGCCAGTAGTCGTCTGGTGTCGTTCAAAAGACAGTTTTCTCCGACAATGTTTCATTGAAGATTCTATCCAGCAATGTCGGGGAAGTTTCTTCCTCATCATCCAGAGCAAATTTTTGGTTATATTTGGTATTCAATCGCTATATACCTTGAAAGTCCGAAAGCAATCGCTTTCAGGCATTCAGGTCTACAGCGCTTGAATAGGGGCAGCTGTAATACCCCAAAATTTGCTCTCCCTCTTTGTCATCATAGCATGGCATTATCATCTATCATATCATATCCACCTCATTAACATTACATTGCATTTAACATAGAAAAATGAAGCATAGCATCCTTCTTACCATCAGGGCATGTGATCAGGTGGAAGGTGGACAATCAAGGAATCATTCAAAGAACAAAAAGGTCAATCAAGTTTCCTCAGGGCAAGCCAAGAGGCCTTTCATGTCTCATACTATCTCAATGGAACATCCACAACCTCAAGAATGAGAGAATCAATGGGAGATTGAAGCACTACATCTTTCACTATGCAAGAGGTTCAAAAAATGAAGGAAAACCCTCAAAAGAGATAACTCATTGATCCAAAATCATCCTCAAATGGCATATATCATCATCTTTTAAGAGGATACAGAACATACTCTAAGGAATTGGAAATTGAAGACTTCACATTTTTCTCCTAGGAGGTGGGCACCAAAACTAGGGTTTCTAATAAAATCAGGGAATTTTTTTTTTTTTGGACCAAATTTGATGTCATGGTATTTCATATGTCCCTAAGTGTATGGAGGTGGAAAATTGCTTCTCAATTGGTTTTGGAAGGGGTTCAATTGGAAGAAAGATCAGAAATCAGGAAAATTAGGGCCAAGTCAAATAATCAGAGGAAAAAGTCAACTCTTGACTTTTTGAGCCCAAAATCATGAAATTCATGTTACATATGTCCAATGTACAAAATTTGATCAAGAAACTCCAAAGGAATCATGAAAAAATCAAGATGTAAAAAGTTGCCATTTTTGGATGAAGAAGGGTTACTAAATATAGCAAGTTTTGGCCATTTTGCATCAGAGTTTGAGCCAAGGCCATTTAAAATTGGGGCATCAAATGAAAATTCCACTCGGCCACAACAAAATATCTTGTTTTAAGCTTCAAATCCATGTGTGGAACATCTCCATTGGATAAAAATTGAGTGAGATATGATTGATCAAAGTTTGAGCAAAGTAGGTTCAAAACTAGGTCATGACCAAGATTTTCAGGGCACGCGCGCAGTCATTTTAACAAACATGTGGTGGGCCAAATGTCCACTCATTTTTCTCATGGTTAAAGGACTCAAATGAAAAATCTTTCAACATGAAAGTTGTTCCTCTATGTGAGATCTTTAAGATTGGTGTTCATGTGTTTTTCATTTGGTCAAAGGTCAAGAAGTTATGTTGAGTCCAATGTGCTATGATCATGCTGAGAACCTAGGTGCCATGTTACCTTGTCAACCAACCTTTGCCACGCCCTCATACCAGTCCCAAGCTTATGTGTTATAAGTCATTTTGCAACTTACTCCAAACCCCATTTCAATTCAATTTTCATATCAAAGTTGTCCTATTACATCCCCTCTTTCCAACGTCTCCAAGAACTCATTAGATCATCCACAATGCCAAGAGAAAATCACCATTAAACATCCATGTTTGCATTATTTCCAAACTGTCACAAAAAACCAGAAAAATGAATGTTGTTGTTGTGGTCTCAGTTTGCCCGTGCATTGCTCACTCTCCAACTCTTTCTTCATTTAACCAAACATTCATCACATGTCCATGCACATGAGCACGTGCATTACATAAAAATAGAAAGAACAACTTGCTGAGCAAGTTTCACCTACACAAGCCGTGCCATTTCATTTCTCTTCACCTCCACCATAATTTATCATGGGTTATCATCACCATAGCTTTGCTCTCCCTAACTAACTTGACTCAGTTAGTTAGGGATGACTCACTTAACTCAACTGTGACTCACTTAACTCACTCATTAAACCATAGTTAACCCACACTATAAAACAAAAATCTCACTTCACATTTTCATTCAGCTTCATTTTCTCTCATTTTTCACTTCAAAACACTTCAAACTCTCCCTCACATTCTCTCTACTTTCCCTCTGATTTCACACTAGCTTCACCATCTTTCCTTCATCTACTTCATCTTCATCATCATCAATGGCATTGAATTGAAGCCTTTCTACACAGTCCTCAAGATTTTTCAAGCATTGTTCAACATTGAACCTCTCTGCTCTCAAGACCATTGGTTGTATAGCATTTATTTTGCTAAGTTCGTGAAGCTCCAAGGTTGCAGAACAAGTATTTCCTCTGGTTTTCTCAAACTATACAAGAACTGCAAGATCAGGTTCCAAATCTCACAAACTCTTTTCTCACGATTTACTTGTTTATCTTGTTGTTTTAATGTTGATATGAGCTTAATAGAAGCATTCCAAACTCTGGCTAGTTGATAGGCCTTCTAAAGGCTTAGTTGCAAAACCTAGGGCATGTTTTACTCTTCTCTGTTCTCCATGTGCACGTGTATTATGTGGAAAATAGTGGTAGATCCATGATGTGCATGAGCTCAGCTTTAATTTGGTATATGATTTGTGCATCTTGGTGAGATATGAGGGTTGCCGAAGGTGGTGATTGACCGGAGAAGGTGACCGGAGGTCCCTCTCCGGCCGGTGATCGTTATGTTAGGGTTTCTGGTCAGAATTAATGTGGACCGTTTGATGTTCATGATCCAATGCTCCAAAACGTGACAACGCATTAAAAGGAACGTGCTCCTCACGTGTTTTTTTCTGATTCTCATTTAAACGTTTTATGGTGCAGTGCATGTTAGTTGTTGTGTTCCTCCATGCGTGATCATTGATTTTGTTTACTTTGACCTTTGTGTTGACTTGACCTAATCTGATGGTTGTAATTGCTTTGACTTGTGTTGACTGAGGAGCATGGTAGTTATTGTGTTATGCAAGCTTAGTGGACCTAGTCAGATTGATATCCACACCCCCATGCCTTAAGCCCAATGTAATTTGAACTGATTAATTACTAGTCACGCACCCCCATTCCTTTTTGCATTGCATTTTATTTTTCCATTTTTCTACACGTTTGTTTTTTAATTTTTAAAAATATTAAATAGCATCATAAAATTCCACAAAAATTCATGATCCTTCTTTAAACATTTATAAAATTTTTCATGATTTTATTTTCTGATTTTATGACCTTTTTGCCCCTGTTCTATATTTTTCTTTGAATTTCTTTGGTGTGCATTCTTAATGTGGTACATGATCTTGTTTAATTTTTTTCTTGATCATTAAAAATTGTTTTGATGCTCTTCTTTTTGCATTGAGTCATTATCATCTTGAAGTATGTTGAATGATTTTTATTTTATTTTTTAGGTCATTTTATGGCATGTTTGGTGTTCACTTTTGTGCTACTTTGTATGATATGTCTATTTGACCTAAGTGCATTGTTTGACATCATTTTGCCTTGGTTCCTTGCATGCTACTTTGATATGTGATTCATCTCTGAGTAGTGAACTTCAATACCATGTTTTCATAATTTTCATGAGGCCATTTGATTTTTGTTTGATGCATTTCATTTAAAGCATTATAACATGTCATATCATTGTAATCTTTTAAGCATGTTTACATGTTCTCTTTTGTGTATACTTGCATGATCATTTGCCTATTGGGTGAGCTACACTCTTGACATTATAGGTCATTGGTACATATTATATGTCATCTTTGCTTGTTGATTATCATTTGAACCTTGTGCACCTTTAACATGTTGTGTTTGCACTTTCCTTTGTTTGGAACTTCCATTTCAATTCTACTTCTTCTATCACTTCTTAAATGTCTTGATGTGCTTCATGAATACTTATGAGATGTTTGTGAATCATTTTTCATTTCATTTCAATTCTGATCCATGGATTACATGTTCCATTTATGCACATTTCTTCTTTTTCCTTTCATCTTTCATTCTCCCTTTTCTTATGATATCATGTTCTAATGTCATGGATGATGTTTGTTGCCTATCCACTTGAGTTTGCTTGATAGTAATCATTGGTTTTCTATATGATGTACATTCTGGTTGTGGCTCTAGGATTTGATTTCTCATTTAATTCTTTTGAGTTTTATGATGCATTACATGTTCTTTTACTTCTTATACTTCTTATACATGTTTACTAACCATGTAGGGGCTTTGGTAAGTTTCAATTGAGTGTGGATAAGGAATCCACATTCAACTTCTATCCTTTCTCTTTTACAATTCCATTTTATGTTTTGTTAAGCACTTATGTGCTTTCTTTTAATAACTCATCACTTTCCCTTTGTGAATTACAATTCATCTTCTGCTTTAGAAGTGAATTGTTTAATTCATTTCTTTCTTTAGACTTTAGGTTGAAACCTCACAAACCTTAGGATCACTCCCTTAACTAATCAATTAGGATTGAGTCTTGGTCCATATAGATTTTTACCTTTATCCTCTCTTGAGTCTCTTTTCTCATCTCAAAGAAAATTCAAAATATCTAATGAAGGTAGGCATTTATTGCATTTAGGCCTTTCATATAAAGAAAAGGTTATAAGGGGTCTTCTCTTATAATCTTAGAATGCATAGCATATAGCCCATCTTGGGTCAATGTGTTAAACATTTGATCTTGTATGAGGGACTTAAATGCAATACTTGTTGAAGGTACAAATAAAAAACACTTCTTCATTTCTTAATTAACAAAAACACTTAATAAACACAAGTATGCTAGTGTGTTTGAACCTTGACAATTGGAACTCAGGGTGAGGGTCTTCTTCACTCTTAGTCTGCTTTCTTACCCATTCCATCTTGGAATGTGAGAATGTACACATTCCAATGACTAAGATCCAGATACACTGTCATATGCAAACAAATCCAAAACGCTTCCTTCTAAAAGACAAAAAACAAACAATAACGTCTTTCCTTCGGGAATTCTTTTCTCACCTCATTCACTCTTAGCGTACGAACGCGCTTCTACTCGTTCTCTTGCAAGATGGTAACGCACTCGGACCAGCGAGTCTGCAACACCTGAGCTAGAACGTAAGCCGTTCTCTAAAAAACACAAACAACTTTCCCTTAGGTGAGGGGAACTACGTCGCTCTGATTGTCATGCTCCCGATGAGATACGTAGGCAGTGGGGTAGGGCCCATGCGAGCACTTCTTTTATTTTCCCTACATTTGTTTCTCTTTCTCTTTCTCTTTCTTTCTTTCAGTTCCTTTTTTTTTTCAGCATTCTTCTCCTACACCCTTTGATTGAAGCAGCAAGCGTGGATCCCATCGGGTACGATGGACGTGAGGGGGTGCTAATACCTTCCTCTCGCGTAACCGACTCCCTTACCATTTCTCTTGGTCGTAAGACCATGTTCTTTCCTTCTCTCAGGTTTATGCAGTGTTTCCTTTCCCTCTTTTGGGATAAATACACATTGCTGGCGACTCTATTTCGGTGCCACTTTCGCGTTTGTACCAGGATGAAAATCCCGGGAGCGACATTATGCAAGTATTATAAGTTATTCTCAAGGTGATAATGATTTGTAACTTCCTTCGACTTGAAACCACTACAAACCCTAGATATGGAGTCAAGTACTTTATTTTTGTTCAAACATTATCCGTGATAAGATTACTATCAAGATGGTTGATAGGTACTCTACAAATCATACTGAGGGACATGCGTGACCGAGATGAGATTTTCCTATCATGCATAATACAAATATTGAGGGTACTTTGTTCGTATAGACTGAGTATATGTGTTGTTGTTTGTTTAGCACTCGTGATCCTTCTATGGATTTTGTATTAACGGTTCATCGTCGCAATTGGTAACCATTTTATCATTGATCATGTTTATTCGTAAGGATAAACTTAAGGGAAATTTTCGTTTTCCGCTTTGTATTTTAATTGCGATTTCCCTTATCTTAGATCACAAACTTTTACAAGAGTTGTTGGTGATTATAAAATAAAATATCATTTTAACAAGTTGATGATAACAAATATGTTATTGATGGTTTAGGAAGTTCTAACCTAAATACGTATGATAATGAGAGTGGAATTAAATATAAAAATGTTAGAAAAAAACAACAAATTAAGGATTGTGACTTTAAATTAGGGATGTAACTTAATGATTAAATAAAATTTAAAATGTAATTAGAATGGCAACTTTTGAATGGTTATAAATCAATTTTGTAAAAATTGTTAGTTCTTTATTTTTAAGGGTTGGCATTAATTTTGTAAAACAAATAATAGCAGCAATTTGTTAGATAGGATAGTTGATCTTGCTAAGGAAGAACAGGTTGAGCAAGGAGTTCTAGTGTGCAATGGAACATGTTGAGCTGAAGTAGTTTCAACATCTGGTATAACATGTCGTATCAAGATGTCCCATGCAGGTTCATTCGACATCGCGCCATAACTGAAGAGAATTCAGAATTCTGATATGTCTTAACAGAGGCAGAAGATTCAGGAAATATTATGCAATTTCTATGTGGCGCTGAATTAATAGGTCTGAAGATTCAAGTCTGAAATTGAGAAGAATATTGGAAAATATACACTTTCTAAATATGGAGATATTTTAGGAAGTTATAGATTGAAGTCCTATTCTGTAGCAAAAGTTTCTGCTGATCTGCAGCAGCTTATTTGCTATGTTTTTGTAGGCCCAAATCCAGTTGGGAATAGGTTATATATAGATGTTTTGTAACCTAGTTTTGTAACGCAGCCAAAGATGTAAAAGTTCTAGTATTAGGGTTGGTTCCTGTACCACTCGACCTGTGAGTTGGACAGTTTGTAAGTGTGATCCTCGAAGCTGTTAAGTAATAGGAGTATTGTTCTTGGAGGAAGCTTTTAAGTAACTCTAAGTTGTGTCTTGGAAGTGTGTCTTCCTTGTTGAATTGTTGTATAGGTAAAGAGTCGTTGATGCAGTGGCGGATTATCAACTGCTAAACATCATTGCGATGATTGGGAGTGAGAAGGGTTTCTCATATCTAGAGAGGATCTAGGTAGAAGGTTCATTAGGTAGTGATTAAGTGATAAGCTGTAAACGGGGAGTTTAGCTTTGAATTGATATTCCTGATAGTGGACTTCATCCCTGGCTTGGTAGCCCCCAGAGTAGGTGTGTTAGACCGAACTGGGTTAACAATTCTGTGTGTTTTGCTTTTCTCTTTTCAGTACCATGATTATTGCAATATACCTTGCCCTTTTGTGATCATGTCAGACCAGATGTCGAATTGCATGTTCTAGGACATATGACTTCTGCACATGTACCAGAATTTCAATTGGTATCAAAGCAGGTCATTCTGTTCTGTATCTGGATGAGATCCAAGGGATGATACTTTCTGGTTAATGGTCAAGGTAGAAGCGTTCTACTGAAAAGTTGTTTGAACTTGGAGTAGTTCATATAGGTGTGAGAATGGTCCCTAGAAGTGGAGGATGGACTGTTCGTGATAGGCAGTGGCATATGCTGAAGGCTTGGAGGAGTGGTTGAAAAGCTGCTGTGTTGAGGTTTGATTTCAAACCTATGGTATTGTGGTGTCACCTGGACTATGATGCTAGGGGTGATATGTGACACCTGAAGGTTTTGAGGAGTTTGTATTTTGATCCGCTGCGTATCTATCTGAAAACTCATGAGGTTGCAATTGAGGAGGTTATTCTTCTCTGAATGTATACACTATGGTGATGGGATATATGCAAAACTGCTTCAACTTACATTGTCAACGATACTTGAAGATTATGGTTCAAGTCCACTCATAAAGGCATTGATAAGTGATGTTATAAGGAAGAGATCTGAGAAGTAATTTACTTTTTCCTTTAATCCTAAAAGGGCTAATCTCCAGTCCTTGATCTCCTTGTGTGTTCCTTGAAATGATGTCCTATCTTGTATTAGAACATCACATCAGAATTGTGCTGTTTTTGTTGTCTGAAGGAATGGATTAGCAGATGTTCTGGGTGCTAAACTAATGTGGGTTGATCACATGAGTTTGGAGCCTACTCCTGATCTGGAAGAGGAGGCATCTGGGTGGTATGTCTCAGAAGTTTCTGGTCCTGATGTGTGAGTTGGTCAAGGTGTGATCAACATGTTACTTACTCCTGAGGTCAGTTTATTTATGGTCCTTGCTGCAGGAGTGAAGACCCTAAAGTTTTTATCTCTAGCAGACATCTTGAACATGAAGGTCAAAGATCAAAAAAGGGCATGTTCTGAATGATCTTGTGAAGCTAGATAAGTATTGACTGTGTGCACTTAGGATTGATATGATCTAATCACAGTCTGTGCTGTTATTAAAGGGGAGAATGTATGAAGTGCTCTTGGCAGTCTCTGAGGGAGAGTACCTGATGTTTTGGAAGACCTAGAAGACATGTCTTGACATCATTGTATTAAGTATTCTGGATGATGAGAGTTGGATGAGAGAATACTACTCTCATGCTTCTGTGATGTGATGAGTTATGATGGTTGGTCCCAAGGCTTAAAAAGGGAAGTTTGGAGATTCTGGTTTTGGAATGGGGTGTCTTTCTTAGTGCAGCTGGATTCCTTTCATGATGTCTAGACAGATGTCTTAACATCTGTTGGCAGAACATTCTGTTCAGAATGTTATGGTGGTTGTTCCCTGAGATCACAAGTCTCTACTTGGTTTACGTACTATTGTGGGGGTAAAGCAGTATGCGAATGTGTTCAGCATGTGTGTTGAATAGAGAGTGGGCTCTTGAAAACATGAAGATGAGTCTCATGTTCTCCATTCATTTAAGGCATTCTTCTTGTAAAGGGGTTCTGGTGGTCTTAAATAAAGAAAAGTTGATCAGATTGGGATCATGTGAGTATTGGTACAAGTGATGATTGTGTTCAACTTGTGAGTTGAACAAAGAGTGAGCTCTTGAAGACATGAAGATGCGTCTTATGTTTTCCATTCTTTAAGGTACGAAGAAGCACATGTTATTCTTGATAGGGGGAGAGTGTTCAATCGTATACAGCTGGACCTGTGATGTTAAAGGGGAGATTGATAATTCTGCACATTTTGGTGTTGACATTCTTTTTGCAAATTCGCATACATGAGGATTAAGTGTGCTGTGATGATCCTTATTGTATTTGTCTAGAGAATTATGCAAGTCTGCAGTCTGGATATGATGGTTTAGGAATTTTTTTGAGTGGTTGTGATTGATGACAACTAGAGGTAGCCTTATCAGCTGACTGTATCAGAAGCATGTGAATGAAGAAGTGAGCATCATTTGCTGTTTGGTTGTGAATCTCTCTTGGATAACAAATACCTTGTTGGGAGCTTGGTAGTTATCTAATGTGTGGATGCAATTCAGATTTCTGAATTGTGTGAGAGTTTATTTCTCTCTGTTGTGATCAGGTGGTTGTGATTACCTGAATAAAATGCAGAAGGTGTGATCTTTTATCCAATGCTGATGTCCTACATAAATTTACAACATCATTGTTTGGTGTGCATCCTGGATGAAGGTCTGGGACTGTGCTTGTGGAGTTGGAAGAAGCAGCATTATTGTCTGAAGTGGCAGTTCTCACATAATGTGGATTAGAATGGGCAGATTCTGATCTTGATGTTAAGTAGGTTGTTCTGGCAATACATGACTACCTTCATGATGAAGACTTCATTAGATGCTTGTGAATGTAAGGACAGAAGATTCATTTCTTCTAATACAAGTAAAAGGTGGTGGCAGTCCTTATCTTGTGTTGCAAGTAATCTAAAGACATTTGTTATAGAATATGTGTGAAATTCCAAATCAAGTGGGATTTTATATTGGACTTGGCATAAACATGGTGAGATTATGCTCAATAAATACAAGAAGTGGCAGTTCTTAATGTTGAGAATGTGGCAATATCATCTGGTGTCAAGTGTTCATCTGCATAAGGGGAATTGGTTGTTCATGACAAGGGGAGTTAAGGCTGTTGTCTATGGTCTATTACTGCAAGGGTGCATATTTTTGTGAAGCATGCGTGTTGTCCAAGTTTGTTCAGAGTAATGTCAAACAACATGAGGAGACATGTACTACTGAGTGTGGTTGGGTGTTCTTAAGGCTAGTGTGCTATCCTAGCTGTGTGAAACTAGTGCTTATGCAGGAGGAGTCTGAAGAGCAGAATTGTTGTATCAGGGAGAATTTATTTTTCTCTGCTGCCCTGAAGGAATCTAGAAGGGAATGTGAGTTGCGCTGATCGATAGAAGTCGTCTCAGAATCTAAAAGAAAAGAAAATGTGCTTGTGTTTTGGAATGTATAATTTTTTGTGGAGTTTTGGGTGGATAATGTTATGAGCAAGCAGACATTGTCTGATAAGATGTCAAAACATGGTACAGGACATGTTTTTCTTGAGCCAAACAAGGAATGACTCTGGACGGTGGTGTAAGGATAAGGCGAAACACGTGTCTCTACCTATGCATGGAGCATTATTGGTCTAATTTATGGTAAGATTCAGTTGAGAAACATTTAAGGCAGTCAAGGCAGTTTTGGTAGGTAGGCATTGAATTTGAATGCAGTTTTTTGATACCTAAAATAGCGTTTCTTTGACCAAGAACCTTGACATATTCAAGGCTCGTTAATTCCTAAGTTACTGGTCAGCTATTTATAGGGGATGTTCTCTTCTCCTCCAGCCAAGTGAGTGTTTTGTTTCATTAGTCTTATAGAGTTTGTTCGTATTTGGGTAAGCGTCACTTGGGTCTGGTTCTATGAGGGCCTTCTTTGCCAAGTTTTGGCTAAAAAGGGGGAGAAAGGGTGTGTGAAATGGGTTATGCAGATGCCTTGTTTGGAGTCTGCAGTTCCAATTCCTTGCGAAGAAGGTGTCATTTCCTTGAGTTGGTGTTGAGTTCCAATTGTGACTTGTGTCCTGAGTTATGAACACAGTTGTGACATGTGTTCTTAGTTACTCGGGTTAATAGATTGATACTTCTTAAGTTTCATCTTATGCCACAGGTTGACTGGGGGCGTATGATAAAGTAAGGTGTGCAGAAATCTCGTATGCCACCATTGGTCTTTTGTGTGAAGACAGACGTTTCTTTTCTGGAGGAGTCTTCTACAATTATCCAGGTCTGAGCTGGAAGGAAAAAGAAATGTGTGGGATTAAGGGGGAGTCAGAAATCTTCTTCCTCATGTACACCAGATATCTTCTTCCTCATGTGCATAACTTTGGGACTTTCTACTTCTTACCTCCTGATGTCCTGCCTGAAGTAATTGTGCTGTGGTGCTCGAAGGTGATGTTATGGAGCTCATAGAAATGTGCTGCCAAAAGAGTTGTCAAACATGATGTCCTAACATCATTCAAGTATTCCCTAGAAGAAGATTCTCCAGGATTGCTGTTCACAATAACTACTGATGGTTACTGTTAGGATCAGTAGTTGTTGATGACTACTGACATTAGTATATAGTTGTAATTGCTGCTGTACTCTGAGTTGTAATGTTTATGTATTTGTTTTAGCGAAAATTTGCCAAAGGGGGAGAATGTTAGTTCTTTATTTTTAAGGGTTGGCATTAATTTTGTAAAACAAATAATAGCAGCAATTTGTTAGATAGGATAGTTGATCTTGCTAAGGAAGAACAGGTTGAGCAAGGAGTTCTAGTGTGCAATGGAACATGTTAAGCTGAAGTAGTTTCAACATCTAGTATAACATGTCGTATCAAGATGTCCCATGCAGGTTCATTCGACATCGCGCCAGAACTGAAGAGAATTCAGAAATCAGATATTTCTTAACAGAGGCAAAAGATTCGGGAAATATTATGCAATTTCTATGTGGCGCTGAATTAATAGGTCTGAAGATTCAAGTCTAACATTGAGAAGAATATTGGAAAATATACACTTTCTAAATATTGAGATATTTTAGGAAGTTATAGATTGAAGTCCTATTCTGTAGCAGAAGTTTCTGCTGATTTGCAACAGCTCATTTGCTATGTTTTTGTAGGCCCAAATCCAGTTGGGAATAGGTTATATATAGATGTTTTGTAACCTAGTTTTGTAACGTAACCAAAGATGTAAAAGTTCTAGTATTAGGGTTGGTTCTTGTACCACTCGACCTATGAGTTGGACAGTTTGTAATCCTCGAAGCTGTTAAGTAAGAGGAGTATTGTTCTTAGAGGAAGCTTTTAAGTAACTCTAAGTTGTGTCTTGGAAGCGTGTCTTCCTTGTTGAATTGTTGTATAGGTAAAGAGCCGTTGATGCAGTGGCGGATTGTCAACTGCTAAACATCATTGCGATGATTGGGAGTGAGAAGGGTTTCTCATATCTAGAGAGGATCTAGGTAGAAGGTTCATTAGGTAGTGATTAAGTGATAAGCTGTAAACGGGGAGTTTAGCTTTGAATTGATATTGCTGATAGTGGACTTCATCCCTCGCTTGGTAGCCCCCAGAGTAGGCGTGTTAGACCGAGTTGGGTTAACAATTCTGTGTGTTTTGCTTTTCTCTTTCCAGTACCATGATTATTGCAATATACCTTGCCCTTTTGTGATCATGTCAGACCAGATGTCGAACTGCATGTTCTAGGACATCTGAATTCTGCACATGTACCAGAATTTCAAAAATTAATAAAGTTTGAGTGAAATGTAAGGGAAAATGTTGTTTATTTAGCTCACTAACCGAATCTTGGTTTTATACCAGGCTAACCAAGAACTTAAGAGATTTTAACATCGGGCTGATCTCGAACTGAAACAAGATTTTAACATTGGGATGAGCTTGAATCGAGTCTTGGTTTTATACCAAGATAACAAAGAGCCTGTGAGATCTTAACACCAGGATGATCTCGAACCTTTGAAAGCTTTAGAGCGGGCTGAACTTTCGCACCTAACCGGAGACTTAATTACCCAATCCCGAAACCAAAGCTTTTCACGGTTTTATCTTTGAACCCAAACAAATAAGACCTAAATTAATACAAAATTCAATGAAGGTAAAACAAACCCCCTTGGTGAATTTACAAATCTACCCTTCTAGAGTTACAACTTCCTCACTTACAAAACGACTTTCTCGAAAGTGATACAGCTAAAATATTAGTGAGAGAAAGTAAATAAAAATATTTTTGAGAGAGGGAGAGTGAAAAGTGAGGAACGAGAGCTCAAATTTATGGATGTGAAAATATGTTGGAAGCGACCTCTATTTATAGGCTAGTGTTTGGCACAAAAAGGAAATTTTTTGTGGCCAATAATGATGAGGCTATCGATTAGCATAAGGCTCTAATCGATTGGTAGTCCTAAACTTAATCAATTAAAAAGTTCAAAAAGGTATGAAAAGATATTTAGTTGTTACCATTCATTAAGGAATTGTCCCAATCTCTTAGGGAAACCTTTACAACTGGTCCAATCGATAGGACATTAGTGCCAATTGATTGGCAAGACCAAAAACTTACCCATAGGTTTTATAAAAGTTCCTAACTTATTTTGCACGACTTCAAGGATTTTTTAGAAATAATTTGTTAAGAAAAATAAGTTTGAAAATTTATTTATATGTGTGTGTCTGATTAGATGTATAACTTACGAAAAAGCCCTTATGCTTTTACAATGTATATTCCCTCAGGCTTTCATATACTTCATGACTTGTCAGATGCTTACGAAATATACTTCAAGACTCCCACAAACACCACATGTGAATGGGGCATTTGAAGAAAAAAAGAATAGCCATATGTAGCTATGCTTTCATATAAGCCCCCAATTTCTTTCCCACAGATGTTTGCGAAAGCGAAGATTGAGAAACGGTTTAAGAAGTTTGTTGAGTTACTCAAGAAGCTTTATATCAGCCTACCATTCAATTAGGAAATTACTCAGATGCCCTCATATTCCAAATTGTTGAAGGAAATCTTATCAAATAACCGAATGCTTGATGACATTGGTACATTGGTGCTCATAGAGGAGTGTAGTGCTATCATTAAAAATAAGTTGGCTCCAAAGCTGAAACATGTGAGAGGTTTCTCAATTCCATGTGTCATTGGTAATACTTTCATCGACAAAGCCTTATGTGATCTTGGGGAAAGCATCAGTTTGGTGCCTTTGTCTATATGTAAAAAACTCAATCTTGGTGAAGTTAAACCTACACAAATGTCCATACAACTAGCCGATAGATCTATAAAATATCTGGTAGGAATACTGGAATATGTTCCCATGAGAATTGGTCAGTTGTGCATTCCTACCGAGTTCATAGTCATGTATATAAAGGAAGATATTCACATTTCGATCCACCTAAGAAGACCTTTTTTGGCCACTCTAGTGCCATAATTGATGTTAAGAGAGGTAAACTTACTTTTGACGCAGGAGATGAGAAAATTGAATTCATCATGTCTAAGTTTATGAAGAATTCATCCATTGGTGATTCATGTTGCTTGGTTGACAACATAAATGAGTGTGTCGATGAGTATTCATCAGAACCACATCCAGCTGATGGGTTGGAAGCGTGGCTGATTGGAAACATTATCCACAAGAATAACGAAGAAAATTCATATAGGAATTATTGGATAAAAATCCAAGTGATCAAGGCCAATGCTTGGAGTTACTCACACAGACTGAAAGTCGGGAAAATCCAAAGATGGAACTAAAACTACTCTCGCAGAACCTCAAATAGGATTTTTTTGACAAAGAGTTAAACCATCCAGTCATCGGCAATGCCGAACTAGGAAAGAATGAGACTGATTAACTAGTAGCTATCTTAAAAAGATACCCTAAAGCGATAAGGTACACCATCCATGAACTTAAAGGAATCAGCTCCTCTGTGTCCATGCACAAGATTTTTCTAGAAGAGGATAGATACCCTCAAGAGAACATCAGAGGAGGTTAAACCCTAACATGAGTGAGGTGGTTAAGAAGGATGTGCTGAATCTCTTAGATGTTGGGGGTAATATACCTGATCTCAGATAGTAAGTGGGTCAGCCTAGTTCAAGTAATACCCAAGAAGGGAGGGATGATTGTAGTAAAGAATGAGAAGGGTGAATATGTTGCTACAAGAACATTAATGGGTGGTGCACGTGCATTTACTATAGGAAGTTGAATAAAGCTATAAGAAAGGACCACTTCCCACTCTCGTTTATTGAACAAATGCTTGAGCGTCTAGCTAAGCACTCCTATTTTTTCTATCTTGATTGTTATTAAGTATTTTTCCAGATCCCCATTCAACCAAGTGATTATGAGAAAAAGACCTTCATTTTCCGTTATGGTACATTGGCCTACCGGAGAATTCCATTTGGACTGTGTAATGCACCTACAAATTTTTAGTTGTGCATGATGTCGATTTTCTCCGATTTCCTGGAAGAAAACATGGAAATTTGTTATGGACAATTTATCGGTTTCTAGGTCATGATTTGATGATTGTTTAGCCAACTTATTAATGAGTTCTCCTTTTAATCGATTATACAAATATCATAATTAATTAAAAGACGAGTTTCACTACATAATTAATTAAGTAAACATCATAATTGGTTATACTTTAGTTTTATAGAGTTCTTCCCAAACCAAAGTGATTTTAAAAGAAGTTTTGAATACAAATGATGTTTGAAAAATAAGTATGTGTGTACTATGTAACACCCTGTTTCCCCAATGCATAATTATAATTAAATCAAAGATTTTTCACAACATTCACATATAGGATGTTACACATCTCGAAACATACACATATTGGTCACGTAAAACTTAATTTAAATAAACATGCAAGACCTGTCATCACATGCTCACCTTCACTTAGGGTATCAACCCAACAGAAATTCTCATAATAAAGAATGTAATTTAATGAATCATTTAATTTTGAAGACTTTATAACATAAAAGAAATCATAATTTCAATCTCTTCAAAACCTCAAAACATCAACCATGAGAGTATACTTCAACTCTCTAACAAAAAGATTAAACAAGAGTTGCAAAACATTCCCAGTGTTACATATCAAAGCACATGAACTAAACGCAGAAAGAAAAAGAAGAAACAGCCTCATGTCATCCTCCACTCTAATGCTGCTACTCAGTTACCTGCTTATCTGTACCCCAAAGAGGAGCACAAACCACAACAATAAAAGGATGAGAAATCACAAACAATAATAACCGGCATATACTACAAGGTAGAAAAATAACACAACATCCTCTACACAATTTCATTCACAATATATCTCATCACAATCTCACACAAAAACTCATCAATCAATTACAACTCAACAATTATGCATATAACTCATTATGCAATACAACTCGACTATGAAACTCTATGCATATGCATGTGGTACCAACTCAATATTCGGTTCTCTCTAGATCTGGGTCCCCTCTTCGGAACCCATGATCCCCCTCTTCTGAGATCCAAGCCCACTCTTTTGAGCTTGGGACAAGTCATTAGTCCCCTCTTCTGAACTAGCAGACATGCTTCTTGACATAACTTTTATGATGCATGTTCACATCGTCAAATCAATGCCAATTTACATAATTAAATCAAAACTCAATGCCCTATTGGAGGTTAAAGACTCCTCTACCCTACCCCTCATGCATAAGCCCTATTGATAGCTATTCTCCCCCTTACTTAGAATTCCAGCAAGCAAGTTCTTCTCCAATGGTTTTCCTCTTCTATTCTAGCTCTAGGGTTTTCCTCTTACCTCTTTCTCAAGTTCTCTAAGAATTGGATGAAACCTAACTCTTCTTCACCTTTTATTATATATATATATATATATATATATATATATATATATATATATATATATAGGATTCTCTACACAATCTCTTCTAATTACCTCATTAGCTCCCAACATTTTTAATTCACACTATCACCCCAAACTCTCATTATTCTATTTTTTCTAATTTAATTATTAAACTCATAGTAATAATAAATTTAATTTTCCACCCAATCTTTTATTTATAAATAAAACTTAATTCTCCATTTAGGGATTTCCCTTACTACCCCTAACTTATTCTCCTAAATATCCTAATTACCCCTTATTTCTCTACTAACTTCTATTTTCTCTATTAATTAATCAATTAAATAATTTCTATCATAAAGTCACACTTTTCTATATTTAATTACTTTTTTCTTATTATTTTATCTCTAACAAAAAAAAATTAAATTCACTAAAAATGCTACTACACATATGATTCTATTTAATAATTTTTAAAACATTATTATTTAATTATTCTACCACTTCTACACTATCACCATACTAATCTATTCTTGCCAATCATCTCACTACATTCCACACACACAAAGCAAACATTCAATTTAAATCAATATGTAAAATCATATAAACATGCTAAATCACTTAAATACATAAATTAACTTAATTAAATAATTAAACGAAAAAAATCAGGGTGTTACAACGAAGATTGTGTGTGCGTGCGTGCATCTGTGTGTGTGTATGTGTGTGCGTGTGTGTGCACGCGCGCGCGCGCGTGTGTGTGTGTGTGTGTGTGTGTATGTCTGTCACATGCGGGGTTTAAGCATATGAAACCATTTCTTGATGATGTTCTTTAACATTTGATTCTTTTGATTTTATCATCAAATACTTCTCCCTTTGTTATTTGATTATAACTTTTGTTGAGTTGTAATTCCTTGTGTCGAAGCAGTTTAGGTCGACAGAAACAAGGAGCAGACGAATTGTGATAATGTACGTGTCAAGTTGTAATAGTGTGTAGAAGTGTCGAAGGAGGTTCCTTCACACAGGATTTTGACTTAGGCCTATTTTAGTAATGTTACTTATTTTGGGCTTTTATAGTTTTGGGCCTTGGCTTGGGGTGCAAGCTAACCAAAATCTATAAATAGGGAGAAACCCTTATTTTTTATAAGAAGAAGTAGAACAGACTCAAAATTGAGAACTTGTATTCACAGTTTGCAGTTGCAAGTGAAATAACAGAATTTCCACAGTTTGTGGGCAGATAGTTCTCTGCAGAAAATTGTTCATCTTCTCCAACATTTCTTTCTCTCTTTCTTTTCTTTTTGTTCTTTCTCAACCCACTTTTCATTGCCATTGCGTGTATGTTAACAATCTTGAGATCAAGATTGAATAGGAATTTCCAAAAGGTTTTGGGTTAATTCCAACATCTGGTATCTAGAACTCCGGTTGCGATTCAAGGAAGGAAAATCGTGATGGCGATGAACTATCCGAATGGGTACTTTCCGGCGAGTCTTCCGATTCTCAAGAAAGACAATTATGAGAATTGGTGCAAGCAGATCAAGGTGGTTTTCTGTTATCAAGATTTTTGGGATCTTGTGAAGGAAGGAGTAACACCACTTGCAGAGAACGCGACTGATCAAGAAAAGGCCGCACACAAAGAGTTGAAGAAGAAAGATTATAAAGCCCTCTTTATAATCCATCAGCGTGTTGATCCAGATAACTTTGAAAAGGTTAGTGATGTAGAGTCAGCAAAGGAAGCGTGGGAGATTCTTGAAGAGTCGTTTGGAGGCGCAGAGAAGGTGAGAGAGGTGAGGTTACAAACTCACAAGAGAACCTATGAGTTACTTCAGATGGAAGACAATGAAATTATAACAGATTTCTTCACCAGAGTTACAAAGCTGGTGAATCAAATCAAGGTATGTGGAGAGGTGTTGACATCATGATCAGTTGTTGCAAAGATCTAGAGGTCATTAGCTTCAAAGTTTGACCACGTGGTAGTAGCCATAGAAGAGTCGAAAGACTTGTCAGTATTGACGAAGGAAGAGCTTCAAGGGACGCTTGAGTCTCATTAACAAAGGATGGCTGAAAGAGCTGCAGGAAAGTCAAAGAGCGATATGGCTTTGCAGGCGCAGTCAGAAAAGGAAAGGAAAGGCAAAGGAAGCTGGAATGGCAACAAAGGTAGAGGAGGAAACTGGTCGAATTAGAAAAAACCCTGGTGTCATACCCCAAATTTTGACCACTAAGATTTCCCATCATTGTGCAAATCATCATCATAATATGGGGGAACCATCATGCCTCATCAGTCTCCCCAAAGATGGGTGAGCATCCACTACAATCAAAATTAGGGTTTCAAGCCCTCTCAGAGCCTTAGACAAAGGATCAATCAAGGAATGATATGATCTTCAACTTGTCTAACCTCTCAAATGCAAACAATGGATCAAAAGGACTCCTACTTCAAGGATTAAGCACAAGGATGCTCCCTTCTAGGTGGATCAAGTCTCAAGATCGCCAGTGTCCCCAAATTAGGGTTTTGATCGACCAGGGCCTCCAGATGGGAAATTTCATCTGGGAACAAGCCAAAGATCCAAAACATAACCTAATATACTCCATGGAACCTCGTGGACCCATTCATCAAGACAATTTTGCCTCAAGGGATGCATACATAAAAAATCAGGAATTAAGGTTTCTTGACCTAATTCACCCCTAAGTTGACTTTTTGGGCAAATCATGAACCAAGACCTCAAAGGAGGATTTGAGGGTCTCTAATATACCATATTTATCCATTTGGAACAATGGATTAATCCAAGAAGCTTGAGCAACAAGTCTCAATTTCATCTGCACCACAATTAGGGTTTTAATTAAAAAGTCAACTGTAACTTTGACTTTTGACCTGGGCATGCTCCCAAGCCCTAGGACATGCCTCAATATACCCTATGACACCCTTGGAACATGTCCATCAAGTTTGATTTAGGTCAAGGACATGATTTCCTGAAGAATTGCACAGTTTGGAATTCATCTGATAAAAAGTCAACTGTGCACAAAAGTCAACTTTGACTTTTTGATATTTTTCACCAAAATGGATTTTTAACCCTAAAATGATGTTAATGTATGATTTGAATCATCATTCATCAAGAAAAATCAAAGAAAGTGGGATAACTTGTAAAAGGGGTAACCATAAGAACTTAGAAAATTTTCTAAGTTATGGAAAAAGTACCACTAATGCACCAACTTTGGAGGACCATAACTCCTAAACCACAAGGCCATTTTTTCTCATCCAAAGATGGATTTGTAGCCCTCATTACCCTCTACAAAAACTTCAACTAGACCTAAGTCCAATTCATTAAGGATTTTGAGTTATGGAGTGATCAAAATCAAGAAATCACACTTTGTTCCAACACATAGTGAAAATTTCACTAAGTCAGATTTTGTTTCACTTTTTGCCAAATGTAGAGGGATTTTTCACTTGGAATCAAAAGAGATCAAAACCAAACTTGTTCAAACAGTTGTTATATCATGTAAGGGCTTTCCAAAATGGCCAAGAACATTGCCAAATTCAACTTACACCATGAGATATGACATTGTCAAGTTGCCTTGCTGAAATCTGTCAAAGGCAAGGCAGAATTTGCATTTTGGCTTGATTTGCCAAAATCAGCCAAATTCAAATGCTCCTATCCACTTGGACACATCTGAGGATTGAATCTAAAGGGGACAATCACTGAGCCAAGCCTCCAAAGTCCATGGAACAAGAAATAACATGTTGAACCTAGAATGGCCAAAATAGGGACAAGACTCCAAATTTGGATTGAAGCATTCAATGGAAGCATCAAGGTGGCATGGACTGGGCCATTCTCATCTGAAATCAGTCAAGACTTATCCAAGACCAATGGGACCAAAGCTCTGTGCCCTAACCTCTAGTCAATGGCTAGAGGAGACTTGGATTTTCATTTGCCAACATTTGCCAAACCTACTTACCAGCTGCCATGCACTATTCCTTGCAAAACAAACTTGCTCTACTATAAATAGAGCTCAATTGTGTTCAGTTTAAGTACACCAAAGGCCTACAACACTTGCCTTTCTCAAAATATCTTTCTCTTGGCAAAAATGCCTTTCTTAGCAAGGTAACTATCGGGTTTTGAGTTTGAGAGCTTTTCCAATCAAACCAAACACTCACACACCTCACATACATCATATAGAGGTGATCCAGACACTCACATAACATCTGAAACACTGATTTCACAAAATCACCAGCTGGTTGCTCAAATTTTCAATCAAGTTGCAGCTGAGATGCCACGAATTGATCCAGCCAATTTCAATCAAGTCTAAGCATTCAAACACACTCCATAGGGTGTAGGAAAGCTGTTCAGATCATCACCACTCATCTGTAACACCTCCAAATCAAAAATCACATTGCACTTGCTGTCACGGCCTAGAGGTAAGCATATACTTGGTCATCTCTCAATCCATGCATATTTCCTCGCACAATAATTTGGCCATATGTTCATAATCATGCATGGAATGTTTTCCCTCAATTAATTGCATTGTTTGAATCGTGTATCAAAAATCCTAGCTTTCATGCAGAAATTAGGGTTCTTGAGGTTTCTTCGTGATTTCTTGTTGTATGTTTAATTTAAATGAAATTAATGGACATAGACATGATCGTGAGGTTGAGACGAGCATAATGATATGTGGATTGCATGTTATAATCAAGTATTCAGGGAGATTGGATAGAAAATGCAAATCTGAGAATCTCAGAACACGCGCATGTTCTTCAGCTTGTTCTTGGCGCCATTTTTAGAAATTTGAATATTTGAATTTTGTGATTTTGTTTAATTGATTCAAAAATTAATTTCTCTCTGAGTTTTAATGATTTTGAGTTGATTCTTTTTTTAATAATTCACAAAAATGTTAAAATATTTTATTTTATCAAAAAATCCCAAAAATATTATTTATTTCATATAATTGATATTTTTGCAAAGAATTAATGTTTAATTGTTTTTTGACATTTTAAATATTTTTTCTACATTGATTTTGCAACTTTTAATGCTTTCTAACTATTTTGTAGGTCAATACTTAATTTTTGAAGCATTAATCCAAGATCACAATTTGTTTTCCATGTGTTAAACAATTTTGATCCTTTTAATTGAATTTTTATTCAATTAAATACATTTTTTGAAAACAAATTAGGGTTTTTGGATTAATTCAACCCTCCTAAATCATTTTCAAAACACTTTTGGGCCTCTAATAGAGTGTAAAACCTAATCCTTTGTAAATACAACCCTATTTTGGGCCTCACTTATTGTATAAGTCCCGTTGTATTTCAAAAAGTTCGACGCGATCATCATCCGTTGAAAAACCAACCTTGGGCCTCTCCTTGAGCTATAAGACCCATCCAAAACTTTTGGGCCTCTAATAGAAGGTAAGACCCAATCCTTTTTTGACCAAATCATTTTTGGGCCTCAGTGCATTGTATAAGTCCCGATACCGTCAAAAACCAACGGCGCGATCGCCATTTTTAACGAAAAATCAATTGGGCCTACCCTCGCGTTATAAGCCCCACTCTTTTTCTTTAAACCTTTTGGGCCTCTTGAGAGAGTGTAAGACCCATCCCTTTGTACAGAAAACAATTTTTGGGCCTCAGTCACTTGTATAAGTCCCTCTGTACAAATTCAAACAGTGCACTCACTGATAAAACCCTGGGCCTCTCCTTGAGCTGTAAGCCCCAAAACTTTCTTTTTCAAAGCACTTTCTCCTTTGATTTCGAATATACTGTTGTTTTCAATCTTTCTCTGTTGAACAACTAACCAAACAGCATGGAAGCTCTACAACCGAGTAAGTGGTTATTGCTTTCATTTACCGCTTTCATATACATATAACTGTATTGTGGGGCTGTTTCACTGTAAGTCTTCTTTCATAAACTCATATCAACTATTTAATAATAGTATAGATATTTAGAGTTTCCCCGGCAACTACGTCTAGAACTAGGTGATGCCGTCTCGTTTATTCATAGAAATAGACAACTAGATCCCAAATAGGATCACCAGATACAGTCTTCTCTTCGGCTGTCCTCATTAGGAATCGTCAAGAAACTCTACTCCCAAAGATGAATGTATTCTCCCTGAATGGCATCTTTGAGTTTCTTCCAAATTCTCGGACTTTCCTGACTTTGATCTATTCTCGGTGAATAGCATTGCCTTGAATTTCTCGGGGTTTAGGGACCCACGGGCTTCTTAAAAGCATCGGCCTCCTCTTGGGCATCGTACAAGGACCCACAGGCTTCCTAAAAGCAACTCCGCCTCCTCTTGGGCATAGTACAAGGACCCTACGACTTCTTAGAAGTATTCACAACCTCCTCTTAGGCTTCGTATAATGATCTCTTCCTCCGAGAATGATAGCCTCCTCTTGGGCTTAGTACAAGGACCCGTCGGCTTCTTAAAAGTCTCTAGCCTCCTCGTGGGCTTCGTACAAATTGTCCCGACGACCTCCTAGAGGTATAGGAACAGAACTTAGTCATCTCCATAGAACAGTCCTTTCATAGAGTCCACTACTGTTTCTCAAAGCATAGTACAAAAGATGAAACTCTAGACATGGACAGTCTAGTTTCCTTGAGTCTCAAAGACATTCTCAAGTGACCTTTCGTTAAATAGGAAGGAAACCCGTAGACTCGGACAGTCTCAATACCCCTTGGATTTTCCGTTTCCTTAAAGAATAGGGAATAACCCTAATCCTCGCATCAAAAATCCCTGAGTACAGTGTTGCTCATATAAGAACTGATTTTCTCTTTAAAATCAGTATACTGGACCTGTCACTTAACTGAAACAGTTACCATAGCCTCCTCTTGGGCTTTGTTCAATGATTCTTCCCAGCGAAGCAAACGTTTAGCCTCCATCTCGGGCTTCATACGAGATACCAAAATTCTCCCCAGCGGAGTCAAACAACATTTAGCCTCTCTCTCGGGCTTTGTACGAGACACATAAGAGACTCCCTCATTGAGTCAATCACCCCTTTCGCCTCCATCTCGGGCTTTGTACGAGATACAAAGACTCTCTTGTTGAGTCAAACCTTGTAGCCTCCATCTCGGGCTTTGTACGAGATACAGAGACTCTCTTGTTGTGTCAAACTTTTAGCCTCTATCTCGGGCTTTGTATGAGATACAAAGACTCTCTTGTTGAGTCGAACTTTTAGCCTCCATCTCGGGCGTCGTACGAGATACAAAAACACTCTCTTGTTGAGTATAAAAGATTCTCCTATTGAGTCAACCCTTTTAGCCTCTCTCTCGGGCTTCGTACGAGACACATAAAAACTCCCTCTTGTTGGGCCAATAGCCTCCTCTTAGGCTTTGTATAAGAAAACCACTGGTTAATCCAATTAACCTTTTAACGTCAAAGCTGTGCCTCATTCACAATACACAAACATCAACAACCCCTTCATCTAATCGCTGTAAGCGGTAAGCCTCTGGATCATCTACATCCATGCCACTGTCCCTCTTTTAGCATGAGAAATTCCTAAGGAAAGATAGCATTGCTCTACATTGAGTTAAAGTCTTCTCCTTCAAGTTAAAATCCCCTTTAAAGGAAATTATGGCATTGCTAGGATCCGCGTATCCCGGTTAAAGTAATTCTCCTTTATAACCAGTCACCCAACAGTTGGGACAGACAAACCCTTCTTTAGAGATGACAAATTCTCTCTAAAGACAACACCCTTTCAGCTTCACGTCTTGGGCTTTGAACAAGATACAAATAGACTTTTTAGCTCCACATCTTGGGCTTTGAACAAGATACAAACCACCTTTTCGCTTCACGTCTTGGGCTTTGAACAAGACACCAAAAACACCCATTTCCTCCCATAGAATAGGAGGAACTACGAACGTTCTGATTTCCCTGTTTCGGTAAACGGGAATACGTAGGCATAAGATCGAAAGAAAAGATCTTAGCGAGCACAATCAACGAAAAACCAAAATCCCCTATTAAAAGCAGTAATTCAAAAGCATCAGTCCTAACATCCTAATCCTTGTTCCCCGCCAGAAACCTTCTGTCAAGTCCTAAAAAGAAAGAAATCAGTATTGGCGAAAATACAAATAACCAGTACAAAGGGCCCCCCACATTGATAGCATCCGTAACCTAACAGACCGTTGTTTAAACTCAGTATGCAAAGCAGGGTTAATTGGAGACATCTATTTCCCTTCCTTCATCAGCTCAAAATAGGATAAAAAATGAATCTACCTGTAGTTTTAAGCTCAACCGCAGAGAGCGACCAGCGCTTAAGAACTGCGTCCAAAATCGCTCGCTACACCTGGAATCAAGGCAACCAAAGAGGTGGAGCTGCAGGTAAAGGAAGAGGTGGTGGTTGAAAATCCGACAAAAGTCACATTCAGTGTTTCAATTGTCAGAAGTATGGCCACTATTTTAGTGACTGTCCAGAAAAGAAGAAAAATCAAGAAACTGATGCAAAGCTGGCGAAACATGAAGAAGAAGAGCGTTGCTGATGGTCACAACAAGAGATGAAGAAAGATTCCAAGATCAGTGGTACTTGGACTCAGTATGCTCATCACACATGACTGGAAGGAAAGATTGGTTTGACAACATGAAGCCCTCATTAAAGAACACGGTGAAGTTTGCAAATGACAACACTCTAGCAGCTGAAGGTGTTCGTGATGTTCTGATTATGAGGAAAGATGGCAAGAGGTTAACAATTTCCAATGTGTTGTACATACCAGGCATGAAGAATAATTTGCTCAGTATAGGGCAGCTGGTCGAAAATAACTACAAGGTAGTTGTCAAAGACAAGATGATGAGAGTCCTCGGTGCAGGTGGTAGGTTGATCTTGAAGGCTCCAATGTCTCAGAATAGGACCTTCAGGATTGAACTCAAGGTGATGGAGCACAAGTGTCTAGCAACTGCAGCCAACAGAGATGAGTGGTTATGGCATTTTTTACTTGGCCATCTCAACTTCAATGACATCAGAGAGCTCAAGAGAAGAAATATGGTTTCAGGATTACCAGAAATCGACATTCCAAGTGAAGTCTGTGAAGAGTGTGTTCAGTCGAAACAACACAAGAATAGCTTCAGCAAGGATGCAGGAAAGAAGTCGAAGGCAATTTTGGAAGTCATATACTATGATGTATGTGGTCCAATCCAGGTGGATTCGATTGGTGGCAACATATACTTTGTCACGTCCATAGACGATTATAGTCAAAAGTTATGGACTTACCTCATCAAGAAGAAAAGTGATGTGATCGAGGTATTTGACAGATTCAAATTCATGGTCGAAAGACAAAGTGGTCGAAAGTAGAAAATTCTGAGGACTGATGAAGGTGGAGAGTAATTTTAGAAAGAGTTTGATGCATTATGTGAAAAGGAAATGGATTGTGCATGAGGTAGTTCCACCCTACACTCCACAGCAAAATGGAGTTGCAGAACGAAAGAACAGAACCATCATGAACATGGTGAGAAGTATGTTGAATGGAAAGCATTTACCCAAAGAATTATGGGGTGAAGCGGTTTCGAAAGCAACATATATTTTGAACAGATGTCCGACGAAGAAGCTTGAAGGAATCACACCAGAAGAATGTTGGTCTGGTGTCAAGCCTAGCCTCAGTCACTTGAAGGTGTTTGGATCTATAGCACATAGACATGTGCCAGATCAATTGAGAAGGAAGCTTGATGGCAATTCGAATCAGATGATCTTGATAGGATATCATTCGACTAGAGGTTACAAACTGTTCAACCCAGTGAATAAGCAGGTAGTGATCAGCAGGAACGTGCTCATAGATGAGCTTAAAGAATGAGACTGGACTGAGAACGCCAAGAAGGATTCAGTGAGAATCTCTTGTGAAGAACCAGCCACTGAAGTCGAAAGAGAAGTTCGACAGGAACCGGTCAGAGATGAAGCAGGTCCAAGCAGACCTCGGCAAACAAAACACTTGCCTGCAAGGTTGCAAGAATGTGTAATTACATCAGATGATGTGGTTGATGAAGAGTGTGAGCTGGTACATTATGCTTTCTACGCAAATGTCAAACTAGTCAATGCAGCTGAGGTATTGAAAGAATTGAAGTGGGTGAAAGTAATGAATGAGGAGTTAGAGTCCATCGAAGTCACCAACACCTGGTCACTTGTTGAATTGCCTCAAGGCAAGAAGGAAATTGATGTGAAGTGGGTTTACAAGGTGAAGGTGAATCCTAGAGGAGAAGTAACTCAACACAAGGCAATACTTGTGACGAAAGGATTTCTACAGAAGGAAGGAATCGACTTCGATGAAGTGTTCGCACCTGTTGCTAGGATCAGAACAATCAGGTTGGTTGTTGGTCTAGCAAATATGAACAATTGGCACACATGTCAGATGGACTTAAAGTGTGTATTCCTTAGTGGCCCCTTAGATGAAGAAGTTTATG
The DNA here is from genome assembly GCA_022829125.1 of Lathyrus tuberosus. Classification (NCBI taxonomy): domain Eukaryota; kingdom Viridiplantae; phylum Streptophyta; class Magnoliopsida; order Fabales; family Fabaceae; genus Lathyrus; species Lathyrus tuberosus. The sequence goes on along the minus strand of JALAZF010000162.1, from coordinate 55,245 downwards.
TTGCCCAACTAGCTGGGTATGTGAAACGAGGCGAAGAAGGAAAGGTGTACAGGCTGCATAAAGCCCTGTATGGACTTAAGCAAGCTCTAAGAGCTTGGAATAAGAAAATCGACAGCTTCTTAAGGGAGAAGGAGTTTGTGAAGTGTACGACTGAGCATGGAGTGTATGTAAGGAGAAGCAATAATGAATTGCTTATACTATGCATCTATGTCAATGACCTGTTGATAACAGGGAGTTGCAAGAAGGAGATCGAAGATTTCAAACATGACCTAAGTGAGGAGTTTGAAATGTCAGACTTGGGAAATCTCTCATATTTCCTTGGCATCGAATTCTACAAGACTAGTAGAGGTTTGATGATGCACCAAAGAAGATATGCAGGCGAAATACTCAAGAGATTTGAGATGCAAGAGTGCAACCCAACTTCAACTCCAGCTGAGACCAGACTGCAACTGTCGAAGGATTCAGATGAAGATGATGTCGACCTAACCCAATACAGAAGACTTATTGGGTCTCTTAGATACCTTTGTCACTCAAGGCCTGACTTAGCATACAGTGTGGGTATGGTAAGCAGATTCATGCAGAAGCCAAAGGTATCACACCTAGTAGCAACGAATCGACTACGGCATTTTGTTTCCTGCAGCTGATGAAGGGAAAGAATGCAAGTTAGTGGGATACACCGACTCTAGCTGGTGTAGTGATGTTGAGGATAGAAAATCCACAGCTCGATATGTGTTTATGTTAGGTGGTGCACCAGTTGCTTGGAGTTCGAGAAAGGAGCAAGTAGTGGCATTGTCATCATGCGAAGCAGAATATATAGTTGCTTCTCTTTGTGCATGTCAAGCAACCTGGATGGTGAACTTGGTCAAAGATATTACAGGGAAGAGTCATGGAGCAATTACCATGAAGATCGACAACATGTCAGCTATCAACTTGGCGAAGAATCCAATAGCACACGGTCGAAGCAAGCACATCGAAATGAGGTTCCATTATCTTCGAGAGCTGGTAGCAGAAGGGAAGATGAACTTGGAACACTGCAGAACTGAGAATCAGATTACAAATATCATGAAGAAGGGAGTGCAAGTCGAAGTTTTCAGAAGACTAAGAGCCATGATAAATGTAGACAACATAGACACAATGAATTAGGTGGTGTGTGTCAAGTTGTAATAGTGTGTCGAAGTGTCGAAGGAGGTTCCTTCACGCAGGATTTCAACTTAGGCCTATTTTAATAATGTTACTTATTTTGGGCTTTTATAGTTTTGGGCCTTGGCTTGGGGTGCAAGCTAACCTAAATCTATAAATAGGGAGAAACCTTTATTTTTTTTAAGAAGAAGTAGAACAGACTCAGAATTGAGACCTTGTATTCACAGTTTGCAGTTGCAAGTGAAATAACAGAATTTCCACAATTTGTTCATCTTCTCCAACGTTTTTTTTTCTCTTTCTTTTCTTTCTGTTCTTTCTCAACCCTCTTTTCATTGCCATTGCATGTTTGTTAACAATCTTGAGATCTAATTGAATAGGAATTCCCAAAAGGTTTTGGGTTAATTCCAACAATTTCATTTTATGATGCTATTGGTATCTTGCTTTGATTCCTTTGTCATTAACATAACCTATTTATACATGTTCCAACACATAAAACCCCAATTGTATTCCTTATATGCATCACATGATTAGTCCATGCTACGATAAAATTTTCCTTATGAAGAATCAAACAATTATCTTTAACGTAGCCAATAGAGTTTATTTTATCAACACATGCTTTATCAAAATGTAGTAAGATCTGCTCATACTATGTCTCGTTAGTAAAATAATTTTTTTCCATAAATCAACTTCCTACGAAATAAAATTTTGTTAGTATATGTCGCTAATTTTTTGTCTATGTGAAATAAACAAAGAAACTTAATTGGATATGGCAACAAAACCTCCATTGCATTCATGTAAGCAAGTTCTTTGTCTATCACAAGTACTTAAGAAATTAAATTATCTGAAATAAATAATTGCTTTAATTTTTAATTCTCAACACATATTTTCTTGATGCTCCAATTCCAAACAAGAAAATATCACAGAAATATGTTAACTCTATTGAGGCGATATCTACATCTTCAAACAATGATAGTTTGTATTTGTTCATTATAAATGTATTATCATGATATATAAAGTAATAATCATGTTTAACAACTTGATGAAATTTGAATGAGTCAAAATAAGTGACTCATAAGATCTGAGTGTTAAAATATTATACCCAGATAGACATTCTTCTCAACTTGTATAAGCTTTGTTAATGTTGGTTTTAAATTTTAGGGTCTCTCAAACATTATAAAAAATAGTATATTTCAAGACAAAATTTTCACCTCGGCCAATTAAAAAACGAGGTCAAATAATTTGGAACATGCCTTTTTAATTTGTTTTTTTTAAATTAAATCTTATCACTCAGTTTTTTAGAAAACTGACAGAAAATGTAGCTTAGGGTTTGAGCTTTAATTCTCAGCTCCTGCAATTTCGTATTTTATTTAGAACCAAAATGACGCCCTTATTTTATAAATCATCTTTTTCCTCGGTTTTCTTAATAACCAGCGTGAAATGTTGATTTATATGTTATTTAATTAAATTGATCTCAGCTTTTACCTTAGTTGTTTTTCCTCGATTTTTTCTACCAACCAAGATATAAACTTTAAACAATATTTTATTTCGACACTAGAATGTTAAGTCTCATTTACTTTTCCTTATTTCTCATAAACGTTTTGCGCCCTAGCGAAAGAAAGAAACACCATTGTGTCATACCCCAAATTTTAACCAAAATATTTTTTATTTTTTCATTCATCTGACTGTATTTTCACTTTGCATCGTCTGCATAGCATATCATGTATTTTATCATGCATAATGTCCGAATTATAAACCAGAATAAATTTTTTGGATTTACAGTCATTTTGGTCAAACTAAAGGTCAACTGTGCGTAAAATTAGTGTACGGAAAGTTTTAAAGTCGAGCTTGCAGACATTAATTATATTAATATATATTTCACATAGTTTAACCTGGTGTGCTCGTTTTAATTTTTCAACTGCTTTTCGGGCACATTTTTGATACGTCTGAACCTTTTAACCGAGTACAATTTATTTCAAAATTTGACCAAACGCTGTATTTTTCTGAATCGTTTATTTTGCAGTGATCATTTTGGTGTATTAATTTTATTCTTTTGGACACTTTGATACCAGACTGTTTTATCGTTTTTTAACCGGTTTCAATTTTAATTTTAGTTAATATTATTTTTATTAATCAAATGTTAATTTTTGTTTTTAATAACTTTGTTTTATCATCATTTCTTCTTTTTATATAATATTTGTTTTATTTTTTTACCATTTTTTTAACTTAACTTAGTTTCTACTTAGGTTAGTCTTTAGTTAGATTAATTTTTAAGCTTATGTATATGTCATGTATTATATGTCACAAACTGCATATGCAAGTAAGTTTTGCTATAAAAGGAGAAGTAGCAATACAACAACAACAACAATCCAACACCCTCCTCTCTTTATTGTAAGTTTTTATTTCTTTTTTTTTTATTCATATCATTTATTTATTATTATTATTATTATTATTATTATTATTATTATTATGTTAATAATTATATTTTAAATGAATTTAGATGAAATAGTGGGCTCGTGTTACATGCCTAGACCCATTTAACTTTATTCATTTTTATTTATTTATGTTGTATTTAATCCAATTTTAGTTTTTATTTTAATAATTTGTTTAATTTTAGTTTAGTTAATTTTGTTTAATTACTAAATATTCTAAAATAACCAATAAAAAATATTCTTCATTATTTTAAATTATCAATTAGTTTATTAAATTCATGGCCATATAAAAACATGTTTAAAAAATGATATTCGTGAATTTATTATTTTATTTTGACTTGTTATTTTCTCTTATTGAAATTTGGTCCTTGTGATGCCATGCTTATGATTATTTGGATTGATCTTGATGTATTTTTTCCTTGATGAATTTGAATTGTGATGATATTTCTTCTTGATGCTTTATCACTTTGTTCATTATCTACACGGTGTTTTGTCGTGTATGTTCATTTATCACGCGATGTTTTGTCGTGTATGTTTATTTATTCCACGATGTTTTTCCGTGTATGTTTTCACTTTCATGTGATGATTTGCTACATGTATGTGTCTCTCATTTTAATTCTTTATCACGTGATGCTTTGCCATGTATGTATATGTATCTGTGTGATATCACTTATCGCCTGATACTTGTGATCCTATTTCTAAGGGTAGGAAATGAATGTTGACGTTTTAGTCAGGTACTTTCCTTTGTATCAAACCTTTTCTCTCGCCCCGTGCGATCGAGACATTTCCCCTTTATTGTTTTGGTTCTTAGAACCTTAACAATTCGTAGTTCCACGAACTACGAACACTCTTATTTCTCAAGTTCCTTTTGAGAATACGTAGGCACAAGGTCTCAATCCTTGGCGAGCACTCTTCCCTTTTTTTTACTCTTTTTTCTTTTTCACCATTTTCTTTTTATACATGTAATCTCTGAACTACAATTGCTCTGACTTCCTCTTAAGGATATGTAGGCATAGGATTGCGAGATCCAAGCGAGCTACCTTTTTATTCAACCTTTTATTCATACATATTAAAAAAAACAACAAAGACATTTCCCACTCTCATCATCACTTAAAAACAATCAACCTTCCCAATCAATAGCAAACAACTTTAGCAAAAACATAGATATTTCAAGAGGTTCTTGTAGAGTACTATAGATGCTTAAGATGCTAATACTTTCCCTTAGTATAACCAACCCCCGTACCTTTGATCTCTTATTTGGTTAACCTTTAGTCTTATCTTTAGCTTTGCATATTTATTTAGGGTTTATTCGTTCTTTTGCCCTTCCCTTGGATAAATTAAAGTTCGGTGGTGACATCTTTTGTTTTGTGAGTCAAGTTAATGTAATAGCTTGGTCTCCGATTCTCACCATGTACAGAGATGGCGTCTCTGCTGGGAAACATTCCCCCCAAGAGGGTTAAACCTAACTTGTTTTATCTATGTTTTGCTATTATTTACTTGTATTGCTTAGGCATATTTTGTTTCTTTCAAGTGATGATCTATATGAGTGAGATAAGTCCTAAGCCTGACTTATGTGTACATTAATATAGGATGGTATAATCAAAAGATACATGTCTGGAGTAATCCTACGGATGAGTAACATATGATACAATCACGCTCAGTGGAGGCCCCTTTGGAATTACTGATGTCATTTTGCGAGTAGTCGTAATGTCATTAATTTTTCCGATTTGGGAGCCTGAGAAGCTGAGGACCTTAGTATCCCTTTACTCCATTTGGCCTTTTAGGATGTAGTGCGGTGATTATCCTGGTGTGGACCTGAGGTAGTTAATACACAATACTACACTTAGACGAGTTTCTCTTGAGAATATTATTGATTCCTGAGTAGCCGGTGTGTCAGTAATATCCGAAAGATGGATTAATGACTCTGGGAACCTTGTTAGAACTCGTTCAATAGGTACAAGAAACCTTAGTACACACCTTGTGTTAGTTCTTTGCTCATACTCCATGCTTGTGATCCTAAACCTTAGATTATATTACATGTGACCTGCATCCTGTCTTGAATAAACATTGCATATTATTTGCATTCTTTGCGTGATTCATGCATACATCTAGGTTGTCCAAGCAACTTATTCCAATTCTCTACCTTTCAGTCATCTGCTTGTCGTCAAGCTGATTCCTTATCATAGATACCAGACTAGAGCTAACATCAGAAGAAGAATGTCAAAACAAGAAGTGCACAACGTAGAGATCAGAATGGAAATTGATGACCTAAAAATAGGCATGACTAATTGCTAGAGGGGAGCCACCTTAGAGAACTGTCATCCAAGAGATTGCATGTGCTGCTGTTGATCCTCAACCTACCCAGATGCCACCTTCTACATGGCCTGAGTTTGGTTTGCCTCACAACTTCTCTCCACCACATGTCACTACCTCTTTGATTGGCCAAACTTCTAGACCAGGGTTTCAAGCTCCTGTGTTCTCAGAATCCAGACGTGTGGTACATACTGCTGGAGCTCCCCATGAGAATCCTATATTCAAGTACAATGTTCAAAGTGGAGATAATGAGGTTATTGAACCTGAATATATCAATGAACAATATCAGACCTTGGAGAAAAGACTTAGAGTTGTGGAAGGAAATGACTTCTTCAGTATTGATGCAGACAATATGTGTCTTGTGCCTAACCTTATCATGCCTGCCAAATTCAACACTCCTGAATTTGTAAAATACAAAGGTCACTCCTGTCCAAAGGCCCATTTGGTTATGTACTTTAGGAAATGGCTGCCTACACCAACAACCAAAAGTTGCTCATCCATTGTTTTCAAGACAGCCTGAGTGGAGCTTCACTCAAATGGTACATGAGCCTTGAACAAAACAATATCCACTATTTTTAAGATCTTGCTAATGCTTTCATGAAGCAGTACAAGTACAACCTTGACATGACTCCAGACCGTCGTCAACTCCAGAACATGACTAAGAATGAGAGATAATATTTCAAAGAGTATGCTCAATGGTGGAGAGAGTTAGCTTCTTAAGTTAAACCTCCTCTGGCAGAGAAGGAACTTACTAGAATGTTTATGGACACTTTGCCTCCCTTTTTTTTGGGAAAAGATGATTGGCAGTGTCTCCTCAAGCTTAAAGAAGGCATCAAGAGTGGGAAGGTATCTAAAGTTGCCGAATCTTCCAACGTTGCAAAGAAACCCAATGGGAACTTCCAAAAGAAGAGGGAAGATCAGACCAATGTTGTCTTGGATGAGGACAAAAGACCTTATCACAAACCTTAACATTCTAATCGAGCTTATATTTCTGTTGTCACTCTTGTGATTGTTTCTCGACCAGCTCAAACTCCTCAACGCCCAGCTGTGGGAAAAAACCAGTACCGTAATAGGAATCAATTTGATCTTATTCCCATGACATATGCTGAATTGTATCCTACCATGGTTCAAAAAGGATGGATTACCACTAGGACTCTACATCCTCCTCCAAATCCTCTTCCATCCGGCTATAGGGCTAATCTTCATTGTGAATTCCATCAAGGTGGTGCAGGCCATAACTTGGAAAGTTACTATGCATTGAAGGCTAGGGTGCAATTGCTGATCAGAGACAAAATCCTCACCTTTCATGATACTAATCCTAATGTTAAGGACAATCATCTACCAGAGCATAAGAAGTGAAGCTTCATTCAACTTCATCTAGACTACTTCCTAAATCCAGTGTTTCAAGACAAGACGACTCATCCTTGTTACTGATTAGTCACTAGGCCATGTTTCTTTCCATTTTGCAATTTCTTTGTTTGTATCATATTTATTTTCTTTCAAGCTTGTTTATCTTTAATGTCAATTTTAATGAAATGAGAATTTGCAATATTCTGATTTAATTCATCTTTTTATTCGCATCTTTATGCTTTCTCTTTCAAAAATATACACCTCTTTTTCAAACTTTTTGTTTATACAAATATTTGAGGGAGGATGATAAAAATGTAATACCCATAATTATTGTTGGTATGCTTTCAAATAAACTTTACTGACAATGTAAGGCATTGTTTCAATTCCCAAACATTGGAGAAATAAGGAAGTTAATCCCTCGTCAACCCCTTCGAGCCTAGAAGTAGGAGTTTCTTTCTATACAAAAAAACCGCAATCTTAACCAAGAGCAGGTTAGTTCTCAGTTTAACCTTGTTGTGAATTCAAAAACTTCATGCAAGACACCTAGCAATAACGGTTGCATTTACAAACTTTCCTTCACACACAACAAGCAAGTGTTGAAGGTATCTTTCAAATCAAAAGCCAATGATGGTTCACTGTAATCATCAAATTACGCAGTCACTTTCTTTCTAAGAAGAAATATCGAAAGAAAAAGCCCGCTAAGTCAAAATCTATGAGGGAGACTTAGGCAAAAACTGGGGCATCCCGCTGACTAAGTTTCAAAAGAAACAGTTCAGGAAAAAGTTATGGATAACACAGAGACGAAGTCCTTAAATCCTCAATCCTTACCATGAAAGTCCTCAATAACAAAAATAAATAAATGTTGTAAAGAAGCAGTGACTGCCATCTCAAGAGTCCCTTGACTTCCGAATCATCACCATCACTATCTTCAGTATAATTCCAAACCTTTTGGAACCTGAGTGCATAATCTGTGTTTAACTGAGTGTAGGACTGGAGATCATCACGAAGATTGGGTGGGTACAAATAAATCTTTGAGCCTTTATCCTTTGTTTCATAAACCGTGAACCAGGCCACGTTACAATCCTCAAAAAACCTAACTGAAGCAAGATTATTTTAAAAGTATACTACAGCAAGGTTGCGTAAACTGACTCCAAAAATATTTTTGCAAATCATTTGTTTTGGTATCATACCTTTGCTTTACTTTTCATGCTGAATGTTATAAACCATTGTGTTTTGACCAGCGATTCATATTGCTTTGCATTTTCTAACCATGATTTTATTTTCAAAAGGTTGCATGAACTTTGCATTAAAATTACCATGTTTGAATAAACACTTTTGATTTCAAACTAGATTTCCTCTCAAGGAATTTTCAAAACAGTTTAGAAACTTGGTCAGTGATCCTATCAGGGGCAAGTTCCTTCCAGATCATGTTTAGAATCAGTTCAAAATTTGTTGTTCAGTGCAAGTCCTTCTCGGAATTGGTTTATCCAGAATATTTTTTCAAAACTCATTACTGGGGCAAACCTTCCAAGCACATAGTAAAATAATCTTTTCCAGAATTAGTCAAGCTAAAGCAATGATCGTTTCATCCACAACAGTCAGTTAGTCTGGGGAATTTTACTTAAAGAATCTCCAAGCAGCTCTCCATCCTTCCTACAAGGATTATCAACTTAATACAATTTACTAGTGTGGCAAAGATATGTTCAACAACAGCATCTTCAGTCCCCCAAAGCAATGACAGTGATCTCCGTGTTGAGGAATCAGTCTTCCAATCTTGTCCACTCCCTAAAAGAGTCAAGCCTTGTTGTTAACATTTGTATTACATACAGCACAACAAATTCATATACCATGCATAGCAAGAATGTTTTATTCTCATTTGCATTTTTATAGGTCATGTTACCATCAACATATTACCTTGTGTCCAAAGTCCAACCTTACTTGGCACCATCTAATGATGTCTTGGATATTATGTTTCCTTTACATCCAATGCTTTCTTGGATATTCGTATTGTTACATCCAATGTTGTCTTGGATATTGTTGTTTCCTTTATATCCAATGCTTTCTTAGATATCCATATTGTTACATCCAATGTTGTCTTGGATATTGTGTTTCCTTTACATCCAATGCTTTCTTGGATATTCGTATTGTTACATCCAATGTTATCTTGGATATTGTTGTTTCCTTTACAACCAATGCTTTCTTGGATATTCATATTGTTACATCCAATGCCACTATTGGATATCTTTATCACTTTTTCCAAGTATTACAGGATACTCCTTGTCACCCTGATAGATTTCCATAATATCTTGTATATCCTCAATTGTTACTTATTTCCCAAAAATTTTAAAGCTTTTCCCTAGTGAAATTTTGTCTTGTTGGTCTGTCTTCTGTGGTATCATTCCCCACAGAGTTCAGAGTCATTCATAATATTACATATCATATCACTTCATCTACATTCATGGCCAAAATTTTGAGTATTCTGATATTTAATCATCTTCTACCTTGAAGTTTTTGCTATTCATACCTTCAGGTTCAAGAAGATTAAATAAGGGCATCTGTCATACCCAAATTTTGACCAAAACATTTTTTATTTTTTCATTCATCTGGCTGTATTTTCACTTTGCATCGTCTGCATAACATATCATGTCTTTTATTATGCATAATGCCCGAATTATAAACAAGAATGAATTTGTCGGATTTACAGTCGTTTTGGTCAAACTAAAGGTCAACTGTGCGTAAAATTAGTGTACGGAAAGTTTTAAAGTCGAGCTTGCAGATGCAGTTATATTAATATACGTTTCGCGTAGTTTAACCTAGTGTGCTCGTTTTAATTTATCAACTGCTTTTCGGGCACATTTTTTATATGTCTGAGCCTTTTAACAGGGTAAAATTTGTTTCAAAATTTGACCAAATGTTGTATTTTTCCGAATCGTATATTTTGCACTGATCATTTTGGTGTATTCATTTTATTTTTTCGGACACTTTGATATTGGACTGTTTTATTGTTTTTAACCGGTTTCAATTTTAATTTTAGTTAATATTAATTTTATTAATCAAATGTTAATTTTTGTTTTTAATAACTTTGTTTTATCATCATATCTTCTTTTTATATAATATTTGTTTTATTTTTTATTTTTACCATTTTTTAACTTAGCTTAGTTTCTACTTAGCTTAGTTTTTACTTAGCTTAATTTTTAAGCTTAAGTATATGTCATGTATTATATGTCACAAACTTCATGTGCAAGTAAGTTTTGCTATAAAAGTAGAAGTAGCAACACAACAACAACAACAACAACAATCCAAAACCCTCCTCTCTTTATTGTAAGTTTTTTTTATTCTTCTTATTTATTTTTATTATTATTATTATTATTATTATTATTATTATTATTATTATTATTATTATTATTATTATATTTTAAATGAATTTAGATAAAATAGTGGGCTCTTGTTACATGCCTAGGCTCATTTAACTTTTATTCATTTTATTTTATTTATTTTGTGTTTAATCCAATTTTAATTTTTATTTAAATAATTTATTTAATTTTAGTTTAGTCAATTTTATTTAATTACTAAATATTCTAAAATAACCAATGAAAAATATTCTTCATTATTTTAAATTGTCAATTAGTTTGTTAAATTCATGGCCATATAAAAAATGTTTAAAAAATGATATGCATGAATTTATTATTTTATTTTGACTTGTTATTTTCTCTTGTTGAAATTTGGTCCTTGTGATGCCATGCTTATGATTATTTGGATTGATCTTGATGTTTTTTTCCTTGATGAATTTGAATTGTGATGATATTTCTTCTTGATGCTTTATCACTTTGTTCATTATCTACACGATGTTTTGCCATGTATGTTCATTTATCACACGATGTTTTGTCGTGTATGTTCATTTATTCCACGGTGTTTTTCCGTGTATGTTTTCACTTTCATGTGATGCTTTGCCACATGTATGTGTCTCTGATTTTAATTCTTTATCACGTGATGCTTTTCCATGTGTGTATATGTATTTGTGTGATTTCATTTATCGCTTGATACTTGTGATCCTATTTCCAAGGGTAGGAAATGCATGTTGACTTTTTAGTCAGGTACTTTCCTTTGTATCAAACCTTTTCTCTCGCCCCGTGCGATCGAGACCATTCCCCTTTATTTTTTTGGTTCTTAGAACCCTAACAATTCGTAGTTCCACAAACTACGAACGCTCTGATTTCTCAATCCTTAGCGAGCACTCTTCCCTTTTTTTCACTCTTTTTTCTTTTTCACCCTTTGCTTTTTATACATATAGTCTCTAAACTACAATTGCTCGGACTTCCTCTTAAGGATATGTAGGCATAAGATTGGGAGATCCTAGCGAGCTACCTTTTTATTCAACCTTTTATTCATACACATTACAAAAAACAACATAAACATTTCCAACTCTCATCATCACTCAAAAACAATCAACCTTCCCAATCAATAACAAACAACTTTAGCAAAAACATAGATATTTCAAGAGGTTCCTGTATAGTACTACAGATGCTTAGGTTCCTGTAGTGTATGATTTTTTTTCTTTTCAGAAGCTATATGTGATTATGGATCGTAGTTGGATGAAAGTCAATAGATTAAGTAAAGAGTATTAGAATGGAGTGAATCAATTTCTTGAATTCGCAGAAAAAAAACCTTCCAGACAATAATGGGATTTTTTCCTTGTAAAAAATGCTAAAATATGCACAAAAAACATTCAAATGGTGATATATTCAATCATTTAGGTTGTGATAAAGTTATTCAAAATTAAATGAAATGGATATGACATGTTGAAGTGACAAAATAAAGACATAAGGAAGCTATTAATGTTTTCTTTAACAAATGCGAAAAGATCCAGAATCGGGGTTTGGTTATACAAGAGGAAGCTATTAATACCCAGAGTATCCCTAGTTATCCATAGGAACCTTTATTTGCGGGTATTTTCTACTGTTTGAAATGCTTTTTTAAGTCTATCTGCTATTGATTGGGAAAGTTTCTCCTTTGTGAGGGTTAAGAGAATGTTTTTGTTATTTTCAGGTTTTCTATTGTTTTTGGGAAGGTACTTAACATAAGATTTTGTAATAGGGTGCTCGCTAAGACTTCGCAATCTTATGTCTACGTATTCCCATAAAGAGATCTGGGGAAATCAGAGCGATCGTAGTTCCTCCTAAATCTATGGGAGGACAAAAATTTGATGTCTTGTTCAAAGCCCAAGATTGAAGCTAAAGTGTATTTGTGTCTTGTTTAAAGTCCAAGATTGAAGCTAAATGAGTGTATTTATGTCTTGTTCAAAGCCCAAGATTGAAGCTAAAAGTTGACTAAGAGAGAATTTGTCATCTCTAAAGGGAGATATCTCATTTATTCATCATAGATGTTGAGTAATTGGTTATAAGGGAAATTACTTTAACTGGAATGTATGGAATCCAACAATGCCATAATTTCCTTTATAAGAGAAATGTCATGTAGGAAGAAGCTTTAACTCAGCGTAGAGGAATGCCACTTTTTCCTTATGAGTCTTTCATGCTAAGAGAGGGACAATGGCTTGAATGTGAGGAATCCAGAGGCTTACCACTTATAGCTGTTAGATGAAAGAGGAATTTAACCATGATAAAGGAGGGACTCCAGCTTGGATTTTGAATCAACAAGTGTGCCACTTACAACAATTTATCTGTGAAAAGATTTTGATAAATTTTTTTTATATGTGGTGTATAGAGGAAATATCCTCTTACAGAGAGAACTCATGGTCTCGTCTGTGCGGATGATGGATTTTGTGCCTTGATCAAAGCCCAAGGCTGAAGCTAGAAAGGAGTTGAAAACTGACTCCAATGGAGATGTTTTATTTTAGTATCTTGTTTGAAGCCCAAGATGATGAAGCTGAAGAGTTTGAGTGTAGTTTCAAAGAAAACTAACTCAATTGGGGAGTATGATATATGTCTTGTATAAAGCCAAGATTGAGGATGACTGTGAAAATCATTATATGAAGCCTAAGAAGAGGCTGACTCTTGCTGTGGATTGTTGAAATCCATGAGAAGGTCTAAATGGTTTTAGGGAATCCAAAGGGAAACTAACTCTTGTTGTTGATTTGAACATAGTTGATTTACCAGATGTCATGAGGTTCTAATTCGTTTGAGGATTTATTGATGATAAACTGACCCTGGCTGGGGATTTTTAAGGTAAAAGTTAAGCCTTGTTAGGGGTCAAAGGGGTTTAAAGGTGAGTTGGAAAACCTTAGAGGTTTTAACTCTTCTGGGGGCTGATGTATTGGTAAAATGATCGGGATATATCCTATGCTTTTAGGAAGCCTATGGGTCCTTATGTTAAGCCCAAGAGGAGACTATGAGGGAGAAACTTTCCAATTCTAAGTTGTATGAAGCCCAAGAGGAGGCTGAGACTATCCAAGTCTCTTAAGAAGAGGTAGACTCTGGTTGGAGAGAGATCTTTGTATGATGCCCAAGAGGAGGCTGAGAGTTTTAAGATCAACTCTTGATGGATTGGATGTTCTAGAGTTTTGACTTTCCTGAGGTTTGAACTAGTAGAGATGACTGAGTTCTATCCTATGCTTTTAGGAAGCCTTTGGGTCCTTGTACCAAGCCCAAGAGAAGGCTAGGGGAACTTTTAAAAAGCCTGTTGGTCCTTGTACTAAGCCCAAGAGGAGGCTGTGGGAAACTTTTAAGAAGCCTTTTGGTCAAAGCCTAAAAAAAGTTCAAGAAAGGTTTCACCGGGAATAATCCTTTCTTTGTTGAACTGTTCTAAGGTTTTAAGAAATTCAAAAGAAGTTTCACCGAAAATTAATCCTCTCTGGGGAAATGAATTTCTTATATATGTTTCTAAGTTTTGACAGTCTTAAGAAAAGTTTCACCGAGAATAATGCCTTTCTCTGTTCCATATTGAATAAAGCCCAAGAGGAGGGAGACTGTATTGGGGAAGTTTTCTATAAGAGAACTAGTTATTGACTAAGTTAGAAGTATCCTACTGTTTGACCTAAGGACGACTTAACTGTCGGGGAGACTCTAGACAGATAAGTATATACAAATAAGTGAATTAACATGTATATAAATATGTATGCATTGAATAGAAAAGATGTTGGGTCTTACACTCAGAAAAAAGGCCCAAGTGCATTGTGATTGGTTGTATTGACTACAACTATATGATTAGGGTTTAAAGAAATTGAAGAAAGTTTTGAGAAAACTCTGCATTTTGAATTTAAATAAATGTTGTTGGTTATTTGAATTGAAAAGAAGGTTTGGGGCTTATAACTCAAAGAGAGGCCCAAGTGGTCTAAGAGCAGTTTCACCGGGAATAATGCTCCTCTTAGTACCAGTTTTAAAATAGACAGATGATTTTGAAGATAGAGGTATAGGACTTACAACTCAAGGAGAGGCCCAAGGAAGTTGTTTATTGTTTAAAACAAGGTTTATGTACAAAAGATTAGGGCTTATACTCAAGGAGAGGCCCAGATGATTTATTTTGAAAACAGTGATCGCACACTGTACCGAAAGATGTTGTGGGACTTATACTATAGCAGAGGCCCAAAATTTATTTATGTACAAAGAGGTCGGGTCTTACACTCTATTAGAGGTTCAAGTGTATTTTGAAAGAAAGAAAAGTGGGGCTTATACTCAAGGAGAGGCCCGTTTGAAAAAAGAGTGGACGCACCGTTATTTTGAAAATCACACTGGGACTTATACTATGACAGAGGCCCAAGATTATTTATTTACAAAAGGGGTTGGGCCTTACACTCTATTAGAGGCCCAAGTGTTTGTTGAAAGTTTGAAGATTTAAAATAAGGAAGAAAACCCTAGTTTTAATAAAAAGACATTTTTTCAAAGAAAATTAAATAAAAATGATACAAAAATATCAAATATATTTAATAAACATGTTGTGAACTTTGATAAATATTTGAAAATAGATATTTTAATCACATGATGGTTTGAAATTCAATTTGTTTTGAAAAATCAAGAGAAAGAATTTATTTAAAATGTTTAAAAAACAATTAAAAAAGGAAATTCTTTAAAAAAAATAAAAAATATATCAAATATAAAATATTTTTTTGATTTTTTTTTGTGAAATAAAATATTAAAATGTGTGGGTGATTTTTGGGCAAAAAATCATTTCAAAATAATTAATTTTAAATATTAAAACAAATATTTGAAGTTAAATAAGAAAAATATGAAAAATATGAGAAAAATGGGAAAAGTGGCAAAAATGACATAGGTGGGGTTTGAACCCACGGCCTCACTCTCCAACTCACAAAACACACCATTGCCAACTGAGTCAGCATGTGCTGGTGACAAAAACACCAAACCAATACATAATATATGAAACCTGCGTGGCAAATTCAAATTTCGCGCCAGACTTCATCTTCTTCCTCGAGCCAACTTCTAATTTGCAAAACCTATGTTATCTCTCTAAATACGCAACCATTTGACACGATGTAAAAACCAAAGTTGTGTGTTTTTCAACAAGGAATTGAATGGTTCTTTTTAATTTCATTTATTTTAAGTGTATCACAAGATATCATGTATTAATCAGATGAACCTGAAAAATGCAAGAACTATATGAAATCTTATACACGCGAGATAAATAGCAATTGATTGAGGGTTATCAATCTATGAACATCCAGAAACATGTTAGTAACTTGAAACAACATTTATTATGCATGATTCATGGAGTTCAATTTTGAGGATGCTTACCTTGCTAGTGAGAATTGAATTATGCAATGTAGGTGTTACAGATGCAAGATGATGATCTAGATAGCTTCCCTGACCCCCAAGGATGGTGTTCCAATGATTAGAATGGATTGAAACCTTCTGGATCACTTGGCTCGACTCAATCTGCAGCCTTGAGGAAAATTTGAGCAAAAGGATAGTGACTTGGTGATTCTGATGTTACAGAAGTGTTTTGAGGTTATGGATCACTTCTATGGTGTTTATGTGAAGTGTTTGGATGCTTGGTTTGAGTGGAATTGGACTGGTTTGGGAATTCCAAGTTTTCACTCTTTGAGAACTTTGAATTTTGCAAGAGGAAGATTTGTGAGAAAACAAGCATTGTAGTTAGTTTGGTGTGATTTGAATGATCGGAATTGAGCTCTATTTATAGGTGAATAAGTTTGTCTTGGAGGAATAATGTTGGCTTGAAGGATAAGAGCTTGGTTCAATGGTTTTGGATTGGTGTCATTACTTCTCAAGCAAGGTACAATAGCTCTCTCAAGTGCCATAGCTAACTTTTGACCAATTCCACATTCCTCGGATGTTTTTATTGTTGTTTATGTGAGCATCTTGACTGAGGAGTGTGGAATATTTGAATGTACACTATTGTACATAAATTCCATTTGAATTCAAGGCATCCATGACAAAATTTCATCATTCTTATGAGAATCTTTCTTGGTTCTTTGGCACTATCTTGCAGGTTTGTGATGAGTCATTCTGATCCATGTTGGAATGGCATAATTATGATCATTGCAATTTGACTCAAAAATCGTGTGGTGCAAGAAATGACAAAACTGATTTTGCAAAACAGTTTGTAGCAAGGCATGTTGATCACTCCATATCTATTTGCTCAAATGAAGTTTGATGATGTTCTTGTACTCTTTGGAAAGCTTGCACATCATACTTTAACTTTGATGTATGCATTTGGTCTTGGATCATTGTGGATCATGGAGAAAAATGACCTCAAAGTTGGCTAAAACACAAACAAATTCTGTCCCAAAATTTTACTAAGTGTCAAAGTGGATATCCCATGAAACCTTAACTTTAGGGCTTCATAGCTCAAAATATATGCACTTTTTGGGGATCCACCCTTAGTGACAAATTTGTAGTATGTAATGAGAGCTTTCATTTGAGATTTGGATGGAAGAAAATGGATGATTGGATCACAAGTTATGGCATTGCAAAGTTGGGTAAAAATCACCTTTTTCCATAACTTAGTGAAATTTTAAGTTTCTTAAGATTACCCCTTTTGCAAGTAACCTCACTTTTCTTGATTTTTCTTGATTGATGATGATCCAAATCATAAGTTAACATTGTTCTTGGCTTAAAGAGGCCATGTTTGTCAAAAAATCTCAAAAGTTAAACTTGGTTTTTTATCACAGTTGACTTTTTATCAGATGAATTTCAAACTTTGTGATCCATTATGAAATTAAGTCCTTGGGCTAAATTAAACCTAATGGATGGATTCCATAGGTGTTTTAAAGTGTCTTGAGTCATGTCCTAAGGTGTGAGATCATGTCTTGATCAAAATTCAAAGGTGGGGTTGACTTTTTCTCAGAAACCCTAGTTTGTGGTCCAGATGAATTTTAATCCTTGCATTGCTTGTGAATCAAATTCTTTGAACCAATACAAACTTGTAGATGGATAAATATGGTGTATTTGAGGCCCTCAAAGTATCTCTTAAGGCCTTGGCTCATGCCTTGCTCCAAAAGTCAACTTAGGGGTGAATTAGCTCAAGAAACCCTAATTCCTGATTTTTGATGAATGCATCCCCTGAGGCCATTTTAAGCTTATAAATGGACTAATGAGGTCCATTTGAGCTTCTTGAATCATGTTTTGAAGTATTGGCTCATTCCCAGATGAAAATTTCCCTCTGGAGGCCTTGGTCGACCAAAACCCTAATTTGGTGACACTGATGATCTTGAGGCTTGATCAACTTGAAATGTTGCACTCTTGTGCTTGATTCTTGATATGGGAGACCTCTTTATCCTTCATGGATGTTTGAGAGGCTTGACAAGTTGAATATCATGTGAATTCTTGATTTATCATTTGCTTGAGTGCTCTGAGAGGGCTCAAAACCCTAATTCTTGGTTGAGGGGGATACTCAACAATCTCTGGAGGAATTGGTGAGGTATGAAGGTACATCCATATTGTGGTGATGATCAATGATGTGAAACCTTGTGGTCAAAATTTAGGGCATGAAAACATGCGTAACATAGATTTGAAATTGACAAATATATGAATGATACTCTAGAAGATATGATCCGTGATATTCGAGTATATGCTTTTAAGAAAGCCCGTGAGGATGATACTTTGCAAAGTGACATTGAAGATTCATTATTTTCGGGATGTAAAAATATTACAAGATTGTTAGACGTGTTAAGACTATTTAGTATTAAGGCAAAAGGTGGGTGGATCGATAGAAGTTTCATTAAATTACTTGAATTATTTTAAGAAATTATTTGAGAAGGTAACATGTTGTCAAATCGTAGTTATGAGGCCAAAAAGATATTGTGTTCAACGGGTTTGGACTATGTCAAAATACATGCATGTCATAATGATTGTACATTATATAGGAAAAAGTATAAAAACTTGAAGGAGTATCAGAGGTGTGGGGAGTCACGCTACAACCTGAAGGATAATCGTGTTGAAGATGATGATGGTGTAACTAGAAATGGTGTTATTTCTAAGGTGAGGGTGGTACCTATCAATAATTCAAAGGTTCAAGAGATTATTTGATAATGAAAATGATGCAAAGAATACTAGATGACATGCAGATGAAAGAGTATGTGATGGAAATATTCGCCATGTAATTGATTCATTGCAATGGAAGAAAATTGATTCGTTGTTTTCAAATATTGAGCTAATGGACCTTAGGCTTGGATGTGACACCGACGGAATGAACATGTTCAGTAATATGAGTACTAATCATACTTCATGGTTTGTTCTTCTCATATTTAAAACTTATCTTTCTAGTTGTGCTTGAAGTACAAGTATATGATGTTATCAATGATGATTTCTGGTCCAAAATAACCAGGGAACAACATAGATGTTAATTTAATTCTATTTATTGAAGATTTAAAATTTTTTGGGAGGAAGGTGTTGATGTTGATGGTGCATATACGGGTGATAACTTTAAGATGTGTGTCATGTTATTTTGCACAATTATTGATTTTCTTGCATACAGTAATTTGTCTGGGTACAACATCAAGGGACATAAAGTGTGTGCTATATGTGAAGATGAGACATGCTCCCCCAACTACAAAATGGAAAAAATATTGTTTAACTTGGGCATCAAAATTTTTTAAGACCTAATCATCCATACCATAGATTGTAGAAGGCTTTTAATGAAAAACAGGAGTTTAATATCGCTCCAAAACCCTTAATCGGAAAGGAAGTTTATAAAAGACAAAAACACATTAATGCTGTCTTTAGAAAGAAACAAAAAGGTTCTGTGGAGAAAAATATTTGGAAAAAGTGGTTGGCATTTTTTGATCTTCCGAATTGGTTTAGCCTCGATGTAAGACATTGTATTGATGTGATGCATGTGGAGAAAAATGTATGTGATAGTTTGATTGGAACACTTCTCAACATTAAAGACAAGACAAAAGATAGTAAGAAATCCTGTTAGATATGGTGGTGATGGGTATACGATAAGATTTATCCTCAAAAGAAATAAGAAATGTAACATATTTCCCCCAGCATGTCACACCCTATTTAAAAAAGAAAAAAAGTTTTTTCGATTGTTTGCAGGGTATCAAATTTCCCCAAGGGTACTCATCAAATGCGAAGAAACTTGTGTCTATGAAAGATCTCAAATTAGTTGACTTAAAATCTCATGATTGTCATGTCTTGATACAACAACTTCTACTAGTGGCTATCAGTGACATTTTACTAAAAAGTGTAAGGGTAACAACAACCATATTGTTCGTATTCTTCAATGATATGTGTAGTAAAGTCATTGATCCTAGAAATTTAGATGAGTTAGAACATGAGACTGCATTTATCTTATGTTAATTAGAGATGTATTTCCCTCAATAATTTTTTGACATTATGGTTCACTTAATTGTTAATCTATTAAGAGAGATTAAATTTTGTGGTCTAGTTTATTTAAGGTGTATGTATCTGGTAGAGCGACACATAAAAAATTTAAAAGGTATACAAAGAATCATCACCGTCTAGAAGTTTTGATCGTTGAACGGTACATCACAGAAGAAGCTGTTGAATTTTGTATAAACTATTTGTCAGGAAAAAAACTCTATAGGAATTCCCGAGTCTCATCATGATGAAAGATATGGAGGTAGAGGTACTCAAGGTTTAAATGTTACAACAATGGACTGAGATGTAGTTCTTCAAGCTTATTTGTATATATCAAATAACATTGTTGAAGTTCAACCTTACTTGTTCGCTCACAAAAGTCTTATCTAGGAAAAATTCCCCCGGATGAGTGAAAATTTGATGTTGACAGAGCATAACAAATCTTTCATAAATTGGTTTAACAAAAAGTTTTCTAAAGAGAGTAGTGCACCAGAGATAATTAAATGGATCTCATATATGTATAAGTTTAATGCAATAACCTGGAGTGCATATGACATTACTAAATTTCCATTCCATACAAAATCAAAGGATGATCGTAGTACCATGCAAAATAGTGGGGTTATGGTTGAATCTGAATCCAAGTACTTCTCTAGTATTCCTTCATTCATTACTTTTGTATTCTTTTTACTAATATTTATTTTATTCGAACATGTAGAGATGTTGAAGGATATTGTATGTTGCATAATTTTAGAAGTAAAAGTCAGAAAATTAAAAACCCCTAAAGCAAATGTTATATGATGCATGTTATTGATATTGAAGTTTGAATGATGTTATTGTTGTTGAGATTCAAGTTTAAATGTTTTTTTTTGTTATTATTGTTAAGATTAATGGTTTAAAGATTTAATATTGTTCTTGTTGATTATCCTAATTGGTTTCAAATATTCTTCAAATTATAGGTGCTTAACGACCGATTATAAATCACATAAGAAAACTTTTGGAAGGTCGTTCAAGAATTTGCATTTTGGTTTTTCGCTTTTGCTGGATAATCATTTGTTTTTGTTTTGTTATAAAATTATAAGGTGTGTGTCATTTTGGAATTGCAGTTGGTGTAAAGAATGAATATTTTAGGTACAATATGTGTGTTTCATAAATGAACAAAATGTCAATGTTTCTATTTTAGAAATAGGAAAAAAGATTATGTAATACAGATTAAAATGTGTTAGTGTGTGAGACACTTTTAGTGATGAGAGAGAGAGACAGACAGACAGAGAGAGAGATAATGAAGAATAAGGATTGTTATTATTGAATGTGATGATTAAAATTGAATTACAAATATGTGTATATATGTACAACTATGTTACTTGTATACTAAGTAACTAACAAACCCTAACCCTAACTATCTTGGGCTTGGGCTACAACTTGGATTATAACACAACATACTTCCTTATAATCAAGGTAGTCAAACACAAACTAATCATAGTCGATTTGAATTATTCCTAATTTCTTTCTAAAAGTTAGGAATCTGTCAATCTTCAGTCCTTTGGTGAAAATGTTAACCAATTATGCTTTAGTCGAGCAACGCCTCACTTCAAGTTCACCCTGGATTCTTTTCAAGATTAATGGCTGACTTGTTGTCGATCTGCAGCACCAGAGGTTTCTTCACTTTGACCTTCATCTCTTCCAACACAGATTTAATCCAAATTCTCGACAAACAGCATAGGATTTTACTATATATTCATCCTCACATGATGATAATTCCACCACAGGTTACTTTCTCGAGCACCGTGAGATTATGGCACCAAATCCTTAAAAGAAGTAACCAATTGTGCTTCTTCGATCTTCCTTATCTCCATACCAATCAATATCAGAATAACAAGTGATCTTAGCTTCTTTGCTTTTAGAATCTTGTGGAAATAGAATTCCATAGTTTGTCGATCCTTTTAAGTATCTTAGGATTTTTCTTGCCGCCTTCATATGTGATACCCTAGGTTCACTCATGCATCTTCTCACTAATTTGACTAAGAAACCTAATTCAGGTTGACTGATGCACACATATCTCAGAGATTCGACAGTTTTTTTGAACAAAGTGGCATCAATTTTTTCTTCCTCTCCATGTTTCTCCAGCTTCAAAGTTGTTTCGATAAGTAAGGATGCAAGATTTGAGTCTTCCATCCTAGATCTCTTGAGTACCTCTTTGACATATTTTCTTTGATATAGCATCCTACCTTGCTTCGACATTTGAAATTCCATGCCTAGGAAGTACGACAACTTTCCCATATCCAACATTTCAAATTCCTTCTTTATCGGCTCTTTGAACTTCAACAAGTTCACTAAGTTATTCCCAGTTACTAGCAAATTATCAAAATATAAGCAGATGATTGTTATATCTTGTGCAACAACCTAAACATATACACCATACTCAAATTTGCATTTGATGAATCCCAATTTGACCAAGTATGAGTCGATCTTTTTATTCCATGTCGTAGGTGCCTGCTTGAGGCCATAGAGCGCTTTGTACAGCCTGTATACCTTCTTTGCTTCATCCTATAACACAAACCCAGAAAATGGTGTAACATATACTTCTTCATCTAGAGGACCATTCAAAAATGTTGATTTCACATCTAAGTGAAATGTCGACCAACCTTGCTTACATTCCAAGGCTACCACCGATCGACCAGTCTCCAATCTTTCTATTGGTGCATATACTTCAGAGTAGTTGAGTCATGCTCACTGAAGAAATCCTCGAGCTACTAATCTTTCCTTATGTCTTTCTATCGACCCATCAACATTATGCTTCAACTTGAACACCCACTTCACTTTGATAGCTTTTGTATATATGTGTTGTTTCTTTCTATTGCTTGTAACTCTTCGATCATAGCTTCATTCCATTGTTTATCTTTGAAGGCCTCACTATAATGGATTGGTTCAACACCTGCAAGTAAAGCAAAATAAACCAAATCTCTATCTGGTGTGACTTCATCATCACTAACTACTTCACCGTCTTGAAGCCTTATTGAGAGTACTCTGGTTCTTTGAGGTCTTTGGCTTGTGCTAGCCACACCCTTTCAATATTTTGCTTCAATTTTGACTTTTTTATCATCTTCGACTTCGACTATTATTGAAGTGCCATTGACTGGAATTTCTTCGTTCTTAGTACTTCCTTCATCAACTTCATAGCCCATAAATGACTTGTTAGTCACATCACCTGAATTCCAATCCCAGGTAGAATTCTCATCAATCACAATGTCTTGACTCATCACGATTTTATTGTTCATTAGATTGAATAGCCTGCATGCTTTAGTCTTATGATATTCTACCAAAATTATAGGTTCACTCTTATCATCAAGCTTCCTTCTTTTGCATCAGGAACATACTTGTAGCAAATAGAGCGAAACACCTTCAGATAAATCACTGATGGTCATTTGTCACTCCATACTTCTTCAGGAACCTTGTTCTTCAGCTTCCTTGTAGGGAATCTATTTAGAATATAAATAGCAGTGGTGACAACTTTATCCCATAAGGACTTTGGCATGTTCTTCTGCTTCACCATGCATCTCACTATATCCAATATAGTCATGTTTCTTCTTTTTGCTATTCCATTATGTTGAGGCGTGTATGAAGCAGTTACCTCATGATCAATACCATGTTCTGCATAGAACTCCTCAAATATCTTGGATGTATATTCTCCACCCCCATTTGTTCACAGTACCTTGAGCTTCTTTTCACTCTGCTTTTCAACAAGCATCTTGAATCTATTAAAAATTTCAAATATTTTGTCCTTTCGCTTGATAACATAGATCCAAATTTTTCGACTACACTCATCAAAAAATGAGACAAAATACCTATTTCCACCTATGGTATGATGCTAGAACGGGCCATACACATTTGAATGTACTACTTCAAGTATGCAAGAGGACATCATTGGCATAGTCAAAACAAAAGACTTTATGGATTACTTCCCTACTAAGCAACCTTCACAGAGTTTGTCGGGCATCCCAAGACTTTGTATACCAGTTATCATATCTCGAGTAATCAGTTGATTGAGTGACCTAAAATTTAGATGGCCAAATATTAAATGCCATAACCAATTGTTCTTGTGGTTGATAACTATTTTTAGGTATTGTACCTTAGTCGAATTGATCATGGTCTTAAATGTCCTATTCTTTGACAGAGGAGATTTTAAGACCAGATTATTCTGAGTGCCAAATAGTTTCAACGCTCCATCTTTCATAACCACTGAGAAACTTTTTTTGACCAGTTGTCCAACACTTAGCAAATTGCACTTCATTCTAGGTACATAAAGTACATCTTTGATCATAGCTTTTGGTTCATTGCTCCTTTGAATAATTATGTCGCTAGTACCTTCTTCTTTTAACGTGTTATTATCACCAAGTTTGACCTTGATATTTTTCGACTCATCGAAATCTGCTAACCACACTTTTTGACCAGTCTCATGATTTAAGCAACCTGTGTCGAGAAACCAGATCTTGGTGTCGACATGCTCATATACACCTGCAGCCATAACCACCATGTTTTTCGAATCATCTGAATCTTGGCGTGCAAGGTTTTCTCCTTCATTATTGCCTTTCTTTTACCAATAATTCTTGGCTAAGTGACCCCATTTTCCATAGTTACAACACTACACACCTTTTTTCTCTTCTTTGTCTTTCTGATATGAGTTTCCTTCTCCTCTTTTCGAGGATTCATAAGCCTTATTATCGACCTTATGCTTTTGAGGGTCCGACCAAGACTTCTTTCACTGAGTCTTGTCTCCTTTGCCCTTGAACTTGTTGGAACCGCCATGTTTCTTCCATGTATGAGCCTGTAGAGCTTGTATCGAATCTTGAACGCATTTCCTTTCGAAAGTCCTCATCTCATGTGCCTCCAATGAACCAACCAAATCTTCCAATTTCAATGTTTCAAGATTGTTGGTTTCTTGAATAACAATGATAACGTGATCAAAGTGAGAGGTCAATGTACGTATTACCTTCCCAATTATCATCTTATCAGTTAGGGTTTCACCACAACCTTTCGTGAGATGCACAAGATGTTACATCTTCGAGATATAACTTTCATTCTTTTCTTCTTCTCCCATCTACAGTAATCCATACTACCTTTTCAATGTCTGCAATTTGACGACTTTAACCTTCCCACCTCCTTCGTAATACTTAATAAGAATATCCTATGCCTCATGTTGAAAAGTATTTTCGGGGGTGTTTTATCGTATCCACAGGGATTGTGTGATATTAATGCATGTCGTTCAATAGTTTACCGTTTTAAGTAAAGAGTTTTTCAAATGATTCTTGGTTTTGTAACATAAGTTTGTAGCAAAGAAGTAAATTAGAGCAAAGATGTTGTAAGTTTGAGAAAATCATGTCAAGAATAGATTTTTCTAATCCTTTTTATACGTATCCAATTAATCAAGCATATGAACTTAGTTTCAATCAATACAATGTATCCTCGTAAATCAGCTTATGTCTAAAGCAAATTCATGGGTATTATTGTTTAAATCGTTAGATGATGTCTCATGCTAACAATCGAAACAATAAATGTTAAGACCAATACAAAGCGAATATTAAACCCCAAATCTATATCTAGAGTTTGGTTTTCAAGAGATGAAGATATTAGGCCAAGCTTTGGAAAATCTATGTCTAGAGTGATTCAAACCATAAATATGACAATAAAAGCAAACAACTTCATCATATATTGATCATCAACCTTGTTCATATACAAAAGATCAAAATAAATACATACAATCAAGATTAACTACCTCTAATCTTGACACAAATTGTGTTTAGCTACACATTTTCATGGTAGCTTGCTTCACAAGTTTTGGGAGGAGATGAAAAAACATCTGCGTCGAATAATCAAGATCGGATGCAAATCCAGCTTCTCTATGAGAATTATCACCCTTGGATGAAGAAAAGTCAGAAACTTAGTTTATGGTGTGAAAAAAACAAGTTATGACCCCAACAAATATCAAAAAGTGTATTTATACATCACTTGAAATCTGCCAAGTTCTCACTGCGAACTTTTTATTCGCCTAGCGAACATTCGCTGGCAAGTTCACAAAGCGAACTTACTAAAGTTTCTTCATTTCTTTGGCAACTTGGATCCTTTCTTTTTGTCTTACTTCTTTGATAAATTAATTCCTTTTTCTGCACAATAACACACACATTACAAGCATCAAAGGTATTTTCACAAGGTTTGAAGAATGACAACAATTCAAGAATAAAATCCAACAATTCAACATAAAAGAGTTGAAAAATGCCAAGTATTAATAAGAAATATAAGGCATGTTTGACATCTAACAAACTCTCCCCAACTAACTCTTTGCTTGTTCTCAAGCAAAGTATGCCTCTCATTGAAAACAAGAGGATTTGCTCAAGCATTTAACTCAACCAAGAAAAGAGTTAAGGTGCAAATAAACAATAATTGCAAACAAGCAACGATTACAAATTCCTAGAATTAAACAATGCAAAAGAACTTGATTCTTAAACAAATATCAGACAATGTTTCAAGTAACAACTAAACTATCATGCTCATATCACTCTAACACTCCTCTTCAAAAAAGAATTGAAGGAAAAACACGGTTACAAACGCGGGGAAATTTCGCTCATCTGACAAATGATGCAAATACAAACCAATTCATACAATATCTAAACGATCAATAAAGAAATCATGGAAGCAAAAAGATCACTAAGGGCTTTTAAAGTTGTAGCTTGGTCAGTTTAACAATAAAGGGACATTTCTAAAGGCCATTGAATCGAAATTTTTTATGCAAAAGAACAATCACTATACAAGGTATTCACACATCTCAACTTCATTCACCATTTTCATTCCTTTATCACAAAACTTCTCAAACTTCCTTATGCACAATTATTTGGTCTCTATTTTTCTCTTTTAAGCAAGCATTCTTTTTCTTTGTTTTTCACATTCATATTCACATTTTCTTTTTCTTTTCATGCTTGCTTGAAATTTTTCAAAAGTTTGAGCAATTTACCAATCTTCTTTTTCATTCTCCCCAACTTATTTTCAACTAAACCTTAAGTGAATGCTCCTTGCTTTTTAAGGCAAGGAAATCAATAAAAACAATGTTCCAAGGTTCAAGAAGAAATTATTTTAGAATCTCTCAAAAATTCAATGATGAACTTAATTTTAAAATTATGTACATACAAAAAGTTCATCACTAAGACGAGATCTAAAATGTTTAGGCTCATAGGGCTAACGAATACTCACTACTCACAGGTAAATCACTGTTTGGAAATGGTTATTCTCATTATCAACAAATGCCTTGATCATTTCTAATGCTTCCACAAAATCACACAAATCATAAGATAAAGCATGAATTAAAAGTATAAAACAAAATTCATCAGAAATCCTATGCATTTAGTAGACTATGGAGGTTTCTCACCATTTTAGTTTTTGGACCTAAGTGACATAAGCAATCAACAAAGTTGCAACAAGAAACAAAATTACTTGCAAAAAGACAAGTTCTAACGCATTCTAAATCCTAGAAATAGGTAACCATGTACCTTGCCAACAATTACATGTTTAAGTACTATCATTGCCATCCAAACTTGGAAGAATCTTCTTTGATGAACAACAACACCAACCTAGAAAATCTTTCAATTCCACACCCATAAATGGAAACATTAAATTTCCACAAGCATACCAACATAACACAATAATAAGCATACCAACATAATTTAAGAGTTGAACATTCGTTAACTGAAGAATTCAACTCTTAACAACAATAATTAAAAAAACGAAAATAAAAATAAAAATAAAAACTAAATAATTCCACTGAATAACCATACTAATAATAATATTAATAATGTCATGGTGTTAAGACACCAACAAAAGTAATCAGTACCTCACAAAGGTACAAGTACATCAAATATCCCAAAATAATCCATATAGTGGATGAAGTACAATAAAAACTGATATAAAAAAACATAATTATAAGAAAACTTCACTTTGAAGATCAAAGGAAGCACAAAATGACATCATCAAAAACTAGTCCTCCTCGGACTCAGAACCAGACACCTCAATCTCCTCATCCTCGGAACTAGACTCAGATCCAGAAACCTCCACAACCTCATCATCATCATCCGCATCAGCATCAGCATCATCCTCAGCATCCCCAGGCTCAGCTGCCTCTGCTCCCCCTCCAAAAAATGGCCTGGCCTCAGGCCAACCAGCATGAGCTAGGAATTGCTCCCTAGTCATCATAGAGTGATCCACGGAGGGCTCTCGAATCTGCAGCTACAACACCTGCATAGAATAGTGCAGATCCATCATGCGCACTGAGAAGCTGCCATCCAGTCCCAATTGTACTAGCATATCTCTTACTGATACGGGTAAAATCCCTGAAATCTAGAACCACTCGACCCATCACCAGTACCTGTGCCGGCATCAGTACTAGCACCAGAAGACTCGCCTCGCAACCCTTTCGGTTTACAGAATTTGTCCACGTACCTATCATCAATAGCAGCCGAGATTGTAACCTGATGGCGGGTGGGTACATTTACCCCCGCATGCACACAAAGAGTCATGATTAAGCACAGAAAGACAAGAAGACAGTTCTTTCGTGAGGTCGAACCAAGTCCACTTTCCATAACAACCCTCATCTCGTCAGTAATAATCCTGGCCACATCAATTTGGACATTCGTCATGATGCTATTGACCAAATGAACAAGGGGAATGGTAATAGTCAAAAAGTGAAACTTCGGCTTGATGTTTGTTAGAACCAATAATAAAATCAACTGAGCCAATGGACGCATGTCCTCTCGACGGTACCTATCTGCAACCCCAGATGGGTTCAACTTAACAGTTTTGCCTTCATGCAATAAGTCTTGAGTGATTTTATCTTTGTCTCTATGTAATCTCAAGGTTCGGTGGTAGGTATCAATCTCATTTTCTCTCAAAGGCAGCAGGTTCCCAAGACCATGTTTATTGTCTCCCGATTAAACATCACATCTTTTCCTAAAACCAAAGTCTTCCACCCAAATTCCTCACCATCATCCGGGAGTGCATTTGCGTAGAATTACCGGATCATCTCAACATTATAGCTATCAACTGGAGTTATCAGCTTCCCCCAATTCTTTCTTTCAAGGAGTCCAGCTACCGCCCGGTAGGTTCCTTGCGGGTTCAAGTTGAATCTTTTCTCAGGCAAGATAGTCCTTCTCTCGAGTGTCAAGTTGCGGGCAGCCTGCTTTGCCCCTCTAAAATGGACATTATCAAACTGTATAGGGACTGGTCGTGCAGAGCTTCCGGTCTTTCTTTTTTTCGAAGGAATAACTTTTGGAGCCATCTGCAAAAACCATCAGACAAAACAACAACCAGCCAGCAAATAGTTCATTAGCAACGGAACAAAACAGTAAAACCAAAATTCTGAAAGAAAACAGCAAAAAAATTTGGAGAATTATGTTATGTTCGCTAAGAAGTTCGCAAGGCGAAGCCCTGGCGAACATTCATCCTAGATTCGCTAGGCGAAGTTCTGGTGATTGTTTGCCCCAGGATCGCAAAGCGAACTAGTGGCGAACCTACGATTTTCAAACTTATCAGTTCTGCCCACTTTTCCAAAACAATTTTTCTTTCATAACCCAACCTCTATTCTTAATGTTTGAATAAAAAAAATCAACATGCAACAACAAACAAACCTTCAAAAAAGAGGTGCATTGGTACCACTTCAACCTAGAATCTAATTGGCCCCTAAGATCAACCTAACCTAACCACATGTTCTAACAAGAATTAAAAGAGAGAAAGAGAATCAAACCTGAACTTTGTGAGAATACTTGGAAAAATTTGTGAGAGGAAGCAGGAAACAAAGAGAGCTCTTGAGAGAGTAAAATGTGTGTTTGTGAGAAAGTGAAAGTGGCAAAGTGAGGGTAGGGTTACCTCACAACTTCAGAAAATAAAGATGGGTCATGTGCCCAGGTGTCTGGCCCACACTTTTTAAAACCCTTTTTTATAATGATGTGGCAGCAGACAATTTGTGTTTGTCTCGCTGAGTTCGCAATGTGAACTGGCCAGCGAACACTCCCCCAGGTTCACAAAGCGAACTATCCAGCGAACAAGACAACATTTTGAAATTTTTTCTACATGCTTCTACCACACTTCATACCAACTCTAAACAACTCAATACATAAAAACAG
This sequence comes from Lathyrus tuberosus, assembly GCA_022829125.1. Taxonomy (NCBI): domain Eukaryota; kingdom Viridiplantae; phylum Streptophyta; class Magnoliopsida; order Fabales; family Fabaceae; genus Lathyrus; species Lathyrus tuberosus. The sequence goes on along the minus strand of JALAZF010000162.1, from coordinate 25,098 downwards.
TAAGAAATACAGAAATACTTACAATGTTGGGGTGCCTCCCGACTAGTGCTTTGTTTAACATCGTTTGAGCTCGACGGTCAAATGCAACCTCAAGGATCGCAAAAAGGCACTACGACAGTATTCCGCTCGAAATCACCGCCAAGATAAACCTTCAACCTCTGACCATTTACAATCCAACTCTCATTTGACTGCATGTCTTCAATGACAATCGCCCTATATTATTTGATCTCCCTAATCCGGAATGGACCAAACCACTTAGATTTCAATTTTCCAAGGAACAGTTTTAATCGAGAATTGAAAAGTAAGACCAGCTGCCCTACTTCAAACTGTTTGGTCATTATCTTTCTGTCATGGTAAGTTTTCACTCGATCTTTGTACAGCTTGTTTGAGTCATACGCTTGGAGGCGCAATTCCTCCATTTCATGCAATTGTACCTTTCTTCTTTCTCCGCTTAAAGTTGGATCAAAATTCAGAAATTTCTAGGCCTAAAATGCCTTATGTTCCAACTCCACCGGCAAATGACAATTCTTACCATAGACGACTTTGAAAGGTGTGAGACCAATCAGAGCCTTAAAAGTTGTCCGATAGGCCTACAAAGCATCGTCTAACTTGTTTGAGCAGTCTTTTCTCGAGGCCGACACCTTTTTTTCCAAGATCCTTTTAATCTCTCAGTTTGATACCTCCACTTTCCCATTGGCCTGTGGATGGTATGGTGTTTCAATTTTGTGCTTTACACCATACTGCTCCAAGGCTTTCTCTAGCTGAGTGTTGCAAAAGTGGGATCCTCCGTCACTTATCAACACCCTCAGAGTACCAAATCAAGAAAAAAATGTTTTTCTTCAAAAAATTTATCACAATTTTTCCGTCCGCTTTAGCACATGCTATCGCTTCTACCCACTTGGATACATAGTCAACTGCAACCAAAATATACTCATTGGAAAACGATGATGGAAAAGGTCCAACAAAGTCTATTCCCCAACAATTAAACACCTCGACTTCCAACATGTTTTGTAACGGCATTTCATTCCATTTTGAAATTCCACCACTTCTTTGACACTTGTCACAATTTTGTGCATGCGCATGCGCATCTTTGAATAAAGAAGGCCAATAAAATCCCGATTGGAGGACTTTTGTTACTGTTCTTAATCCGTTGAAATGCCCTCCATAAGGAGAGTTGTGACAATGCTAAAGTATGTTAGTGGCCTCTTCTTTTGACACATATCTTCTCAAAATGTTATCGACACCAAGCTTAAACAAATATGGTTCGTCCCAAACAAAGTACTTGGCGTCAAATAAAAATTTCTTTTTCTGATGATGAGTTAGACTTTTCGGTATTAATCCGGCGGCTTTGTGATTTGCCATGTCGGCAAACCATGGTCTAACTTGCACCATTTACAACTTTTCGCCTGGAAACTCCTCCTTGACCTCTAATTCATTTTTGGTCACCTCAACATTCACAAGGAGGGATAAGTGATCTGCCATCAAATTCTTAGATCCCTTCTTGTCACGAATTTTCAAATCAAATTCTTGTAACAAAAGGACCCAACAAATTAGCCTTTGTTTTGAATCCGACTTGGTAAGCAAATACTTAATCGACGTGTGATCCGTATAAACCGCTACTCGAGACCCAATTAAATAAGACTGAAATTTCTCCAATGTATACACTATCGCAAGCAACTCTTTTTCAATTTTTGCATAGTTTACTTGAGCTTCATTCAAAACTTTGCTCGCGTAGTGTATAGCATGAACATTTTTTGTTCTCCATTGACCCAATACCGCACCTACCGCATAATCGCTCACGTCACACATGAGTTAAAAATCGATTTTCCAATTTGGCGCGATGATTATGGGTGCGGTAGTCAAACTTTGTTTTAAATAATTCAAAGCGACCATGCAAGACTCATCAAAATCAAAGGACTTATTTTTGTTGAGCAAATTGCTCAAAGGCTTTGCTATCTTTGCGAAATCCTTGATGAACCTCCGATAAAATCCCGCATGTCAAAGGAAGGTCCTTATACCTTTTACATTCAACAGTGGTGGCAATTTCTCAATAACATCCACCTTGGCTTGATCCACTTCAAGGCCCCTTGAAGAAACTTTGTAGCCGAGCACAATTCCTTCGGTTACTATGAAGTTGTATTTTTCCCAATTGAGTACCAAGTTGGTTTCCACACACCGTTCCAATACCACATCCAAGTTTTTCAAACAAATATCAAACGATTGCCCAAAAACCGAGAATTCATCCATAAAAACCTCAATTGTCTTTTCGATCAAGTCCGAGAATATTGCTTGCATACACCGTTGAAAAGTCGTCGGTGCATTACATAAACCAAACGACATCCTCCTATAAGCGAAGATTCCAAAAGGGCATGTGAAAGCAGTTTTTTCATGGTCCTCCAGGTTCATAATAATTTTATTGTAACCCAAATAACCATCTAAAAAACAGTAGAATTCTTGACCGGAAAGTCTCTCAAGCATTTGGTCCATAATCGGAAGAGGGAAATGATCTTTCCTCGTAGGTTGGTTTAGCCTATAGTAATTGATGCACATTCTCCACCCGGTCACGGTTCTTGTCGGGATTAACTCATTTTTCTCGTTTTGGATAACCGTCAATCCTCCTTTCTTCGGTACCACTTGCACCTGGCTAACCCATGGGCTATCAGAAATCGGGTAAATCATTCCGGCATCTAAAATTTTACCACTTCCTTCCTAACCACTTCTTTCATGGTGTTTGCCGTGAAAATTGGTAAACAACCGCTGATCTTCCAAATCTAACTTTGGTGACTCACAGGATCGATCAGATTGATCCTAGGACATGTGCTAATGATTGATCTAAAGCGTATTCTAAGAAAATAAGTACTTCGACAGAACTCATAAAGAAAATTGGTTGAAAGCACAATCTAAACAATGTTCTAAAAATGTTAAATTAAAAGACTGAACAATGGTAAAAGAAAAAGTCGAAAGCGTGCAGAAAAGGTTGAAATAAATTGCATTGAAAGATAAATGGTGTTTACATCACGTACATTCTCACAAGACTCTTTTCTCAACACACAGATACTTTGAGTGAATTTGGAGTTACATGTACAAAGTGAACACAACACCCCGAATCCTATTGCTAGAACCCTTATTTATAATACCTAAAACTAACTGTTATAAACTGCCTGAAATAATAAGCGAATGACAAGTGTCGTATTGCATGCCTCCATCACTTGGATGTACGCCACCTGTCCTTCTTCAAGAGCGAACCATAATAACTACTCCCTCCTTTATTTGAATTTGAATTCCCAGCGTCGGACGTCATCAGCAACCTCGGTCGAAGGTACCCTCTTCAACTCTTGGAAATATTTTCTAAGTCCCAAAAAGACATCTTCTCCTCCTACGAGCACATTCGACTGAAACCTATCACACAGATCCTGTCGGAAGCTTCTCTAAACCTCTTCAAGAGCTCAACATTCCCATCAACACTTCCAACTTCATATGAGCGTCGAATTTACGAGCAAACACATGGTAGGATTTAAGCGGCGTTGCTGTTGAGCGACCGGTTTGAAACCTCTTTCATGAATATTCGATGCATACAATAAGAAGGACTTATTCCTTTTAAATCGGAAAGAGTCCATCCCATTTCTTCTTGATTCTTCTTCAAAACACAAATCAATTTTTCCTCCTCAATTGTGGTTAGCTCCATGCTTATGATCACCAGTTTATGCCCCTCGTCATCAAGAAAAACATATTTAAGATGAGATGGAAATAACTTCAATTCAAGCTTAATCTCCTCGTTATTTTCCTTTTTCAAAATTTCCACCTTATCTTTCAAAAGAGGAATTTCATCCAATTCTTCTAGTTCTCGTAAACACTTTTGGATCTCTTTTTCTTCGATTTCATTGATACTTTGAAGAGCATTTGTGAGAACTTTTTGTAATGGGGTTGGAACTTGTAATTGCCATTTTAATTCTTCAATCACCTTTTCCGTTGCATCGATTCTAAAACAATCGCCTTTGTCCTTTGAATGCTTCATGGCTTCAAATAGATTGAAATAAATCTCCTCATCTTGGACTCTAACCTTCATAAGACTGTCATCCATATCAATGGCCATTCTAGCGCTTTTCATAAAAGGTCGTCCAAGAATCAATGGAGCGTCTTGATCTTCCTCCATATCAATCACCACAAAGTCGATGGGAAACAAGAATTTGTCTACCTTAACCAATACATCTTCCGCTACACCGTGAGGACGGGTAGTGGATTTATTGGCAAGTTACAATGTCATTTGAGTAGCTCTCAATTCCATATGTCCCAACCTTTTCACAATAGACAAAGGCATCAAATTGATACTAGATCCCAAATCGATCAACCCGTTTCCAACATAGATATTTCCTATTGTAACCGACAAAGTGACTCGTCCCGGATCACTTTCTTTCTGTGGGAGAGTCCGTTGAATGATAGCGCTACAACTAGCATCAACCATGATAGTTTCTTGATCCGTATATCTTTTCTTTTTGGTGAGAATATCCTTCATGAATTTTGCGTATTTTGGCATTTGCTCCAATGCTTTGGAAAATGGAATGTTGATTTGCAATTGCTTGAAAATGTCCATAAACCGAGCATAGTGACTCGCACTATCTTTTTTTGACGGAGCATGAGAATATGGCAAATGTTGGATTGGAATAGTACTCATAGGTTCCTTCCCCTTCCTAGTTTTTTTCAATTTTTCTTCTCTCACTCTTTTTTCTTCTTCCTCACTTTTTTTCTTTTCATTTTCAACTAAATCTCCCTCAACTTCTTTTTTACTTCATTCTCATCAATATCTTTTTCTTTTTCAACTACTTTCTCTTCTTCCACTACAACCTCACCTATGCCCATATCAATCTCTCTTCCACTTCTTGTAAGAATAGCTTTGCAATGCTCTTTTGGATTTGGTTAAGTATTCGCCGAAAAAGTTCCTTTGTGTTGGTCGGCCAATTGTTTTGCAAGTTGCCCAACTTGATTTTCAAGATTTTTGATTGATGCTTCATTAGTCTTTTGATTTGCCATTGATATTTAAATGAATTGGTTGAGAGTTTCTTCTAACTTTTAACTACCACCTTGTGGTTGTGTCGGTTGATAAAGATTTTGTCGGTATCCTTGTTAATTTTGATAATTCCCTCTTGGTTGGTATCCTTGTTGATTTTGATAAGGTTGTTGTTGCCTTTGATAACCTTGTTTTTTATTTTGATTATTCATGTAATTTTCTTCTTCATTCTCCGGAGGACAATAGCCAGTGGGGTGACCTCCTTTACATAGCTCACAAATGGAAATTTGCACATTCTTGCTCGGTAAATCTTGCATCTCTTTAATTTGTTGAGGAAGCTTTGACATTTGTTGCGTTAACAACTCCACTTGTTGAGATAACAATTTTTCTGAGTTAGAATTGCATCATTAGTCCCCAATTCAAGCACTCCCGGTTTCTTTTGCGGTTGGTCGCGGTTATGATTCCCTTGATGATCATTTAGTGCCATATTGTCGATGATAGAAATGGCTTCCTCGGTGCTTTTTGTCATTAAAGATCCGTCTGCGCTAGCATCCAACAAGGTCTTGTGAACCATTTGGAGACCATTTCTAAAAATATGCACTTGCGTAAGCTCATCAAAACCGTGCCCTTTGCATTTTCTAAGCATGGATTTGAATCTCTCCCAAGCTTCGTTGAGGGATTCATTTCCACCTTGTGTGAAAACCGCGATCACCGTTTTCGCTTGCATGAAAAAATTATGTGGAAAAAATCGTTCCAAGAATTTCTCTTCCAACATATTCCAATTCGTCATAATAGCTGTTGATTGGTCAAGGTACCATTCCTTTGCCTTCCCAATTAGGGAATGCGGAAACAGTCTCTTGAACAAAGACTCTTCTTCAGCTTCAGGCGCTCAAGTTGCACCCGCAATTTCATAGAAATTGATCAAATGTGTGAAGGGATCCTCGTGATCCATACCGATGAATGAATTCTGGTATAGAAGAGCAAGGATGACAGTCTTCATTTTAGAGTGCCTTTCGTTATGGACATTGCGTGCGAACTGAGTTGTGTGCCTCAGACTATTAACACATGGTGTTGAAGCAGGTGGTGGTGGAGGTGGTGCTTCCATGGTTGGCGTTAACTGTGGTGTTGGTGTAAAAATCGAACTTTCTCCTCTTTCTCATCTTTCTTTAGCAAGTTGCCTCCTCCGTCTAGTTTTGCAATTTAAATTACGCGTAGTTCTCTCAATCTCAGGATCAAAAAGAAGTTGATCTGTGGGTAACTTTTCTCGCATAAATAGAGTCTGCACAACTTAACCAAACAAATTAACAAAAACTGAAAAAGTTATACAAGCTTAAAACTTAACAACTATTGTAATGCTTGCAATATTAAACAATAATCCCCGGCAACGGCACCATTTTGTTGAAAAGTATTTTCGGGGGGTGTTTTATCGTATCCACAGGGATTGTGTGATATTCATGCATGCCGTTTAATAGTTTACCGTTTTAAGTAAAGAGTTTTCAAATGATTCTTGGTTTTGTAACATAAGTTTGTAGCAAAGAAGTAAATTAGAGCAAAGATGTTGTAAGTTTGAGAAAAATCATGTCAAGAATAGATTTCGCTAATCCTTTTCATACGTATTTGATTAATGAAGCATATGAACTTAGTTTTGATCAATACAATTGTGTATCCTCTCAAATCAGTTTATGTCTAAAGCAAATTCGTGGGTATTATTGTTTAAATCGTTAGATGATGTCTCATGCTAACAATCGAAACAATAAATGTTAAGACCAATACAAAGCGAATATTAAACCCCAAATCTATATCTAGAGTTTGGTTTTCAAGAAATGAAGATATTAGGTCAAGCTTTGGAAAATCTATGTCTAGAGTGATTCAAACCATAAATATGACATTAAAAGCAAACAACTTCATCATATATTGATCATCAACCTTGTTCATATACAAAAGTTCAAAAGAAATACATACAATCAAGATTAACTACCTCTAATCTTGACACAAATGGTGTTTAGCTACACATTTTCATGGTAGCTTGCTTCACAAGTTTTGGGAAGAGATGAAAAAGCATCTGCGTCGAATAATCGAGATCAGATGCAAATCCAGCTTCTCTATGAGAATTATCACCCTTGGGTGAAGAAAAGTCAAAAACTTAGGTTATGGTGTGAGAAAAATAAGTTATGATCCCAAGAAATATCAAAAAGTGTATTTATACATCACTTGAAATCTGTCAAGTTCGCATTGCAAACTTTTTATTCGCCTAGCGAACATTCGATGGCAAGTTCGCAAAGCGAACTTACTGAAGTTTCTTCATTTCTTTGGTAACTTGGATCCTTTCTTTGTGTCTTACTTCTTTGATAAATTAATGCCTTTTTCTGCACAATAACACACATATTACAAGCACCAAAGGTATTTTCACAAGGTTTGAAGAATGACAACAATTCAACATAAAGAGTTAAAAAATGCCAAGTATTAATAAGAAATATAAGACATATTTGACATCTAACACCTCATTCTCTAATTCAACATGAGAAATCTGATCAAAATTTGTCACATCTACCATCGGTTGAATATAAAACGCAACCTTGCAGTCTTTCTTCTTGGCCTCCTTGTTCACGACTCTCTGTGTAACACCCTTTTACCCCACATTAGATATACTAATAATTAATCAATGAAATCAGAGTAACATCATCCAAAAGGGCGTCACATTTAATTCATAACATCAAACAACACTTGTCTTGTCCCATAACACGAGTTTTCATTCACCAATATCAATTATCTCAACACTAAGCAGCGGAAAAGAAAACATACTTTCATATAACTCAAAATCTGAATAGTCTAAACAACATAATTCCAACATTTAAATCAAAGAAAAACAAACGAACTCGATAGTTCACAATCTTTCCCAACCAGATGTTACATGACACAGAGCAAGACACCATCTTACATCTAACGGAAACAAATAACGGAAAACACCTCAACCTACCTCCAAGCACCGCAACTATTCTTGAGTATCTGCAGGATGACGTATAAATCATCACCAAACACAGGCAGGGTGAGTAATCAACATTCATAATAATAATATAACAAAAAGAAACATTTAGAACAACATCATATCGTCATTTAAATATTCATGAACAACTACTAAAGTCACCATAACAAACACACCAAATTATGCAATGTCAATTAGTATGCGTCATACATCAATGCATGTGGTACCGACTTCATCAACATGTAATGGGCACTGGGCCATCAACCCTCCGCTAAGGAGCTCAACATAAACAACATAGTCACTTTAATCCACACAATGGGATTGAAGCCATCAACAGACCGAAGTCTCAACATAGGATGCTATGAAATGCAATGATGCGTTATTCCTTCAATTCATCATAAATCAACATATTCGACATGGTGCATCATCATTTCATGCTATCAAAATAATTCACATTATATCATGCATCATCATCATTTTCTTCAAATTAGACAACATTATAATCAAGCATCAGCAACACAACCAAAAACAACACAAAACGGCAAAGAAAACAACAAAAGAACAACACCACAACACTGCGGCCTCCTCCCACCGCCCGACGCTGCACGGGTGCCAGCATCCCTCAATTATTCCCAAAATTCCAGTAGCATTCCTAGCTTCGCCTCCTCTTGCATTGCCCGACGAAGAAGCCAATGCCCGAAGCTTCGATTGCACCACCCGATGCTACGAGCGCGTAGCAGAATTCTGCTACCAGAATTCCTGCTATCATATCAGTCCCAATTCTCCCAATTTTCACTCCTTTAGGCACGAAAATCACCTCTAATTACAGCAACTTTCAACAACAATAACAATAACATACAACATCTTGTAGACAACATTATTAACAATTCCTATCATCCTAACTCATCCAAATCTACCCATTCTCATAAAACCCCATCAAAACCCCTAAACCCCAAAACTATCATGATCAATTCATTATACTAGAATAATAAACACTGATTCTCCCCATACCTTAGAGTAGAATCTGGTTCCTCTTCTCCTTCTGCAACACTTCAACCCTAGCCTCCTTGTTCTTCAGAGCCTTTTTACTTCAGCCACCAAAACACGTATATGAGAACCTCTCTCACTATTTCCTCTCTTAACTCCCAAATACCCCTAATTAGGCTCTTCCATCTTTACCCTCACTTATCCTCCACAAAAGACTAACATACCCTCAATACTTCCACTTCTCTTTTTTTAATTAATTAATAATATATAAATAATATACTATACATTATTAATATATCACTATCAATTAAAATAATTCCATCACTACAATTAAACCACACAACAACATATCAACATAAATGCCATATATTCACAAATAATTACTAAATAGTTAAATTATAAATTTCAGGGCGTTACACTCTGGGCATCAATTGCATTCTCGGCAAGCTTAGGGATGCCATTAGTAACAACTTCTAGGGTTTCATGAAAGGAAAACAGAGATTGCATCTCTTTCTCTATCAAATCCAATTCTTGCCGTCAAGAATTGGAAGAGAATTCAGAATGTCATTATTACCATTCATCTTTGCCGCAAACACGATTAACAACCAACAATCCTGGAAACACTGTAACGCCCCGATTCTGATTATTTCCATTTTGTTGAGTCTTTTATTTAAATTGAGTGATAAATTACTTTATCTATGTAATTGGTGTGTTAATATGCTATGTTGACATGTTGTGATATTTTACCGTTTTCGAGAGTTTTCGGGAAAATTAGAATGGAGGGTATTTTAGACATTTCTCAATTAATGATAAGTTAGAAATTTAGTGGAAATAGAATTGTGTGAGAAAATGAATTAATTTGGTTTGAGTAGAAAATAAGAAAATAGAAAAGAAAAAGAGTTAAGAAGAGAAAATAGGAGAGAAAGAGATAGAAAAGAAAATAGAGAGAAAAAGGAGAGAAAGAAAGAGGAAGAGGAGAAAAGAGAAGGAAAAGAGGGAAAAGCTTGGAAATCAAGGAAACAACTTCTAGGAATCGATTAATCCGGGTAAGGGTGTGAAATATTATTATCTTATCAATGTATATCATTATGTATGATTGTGTTGTTGTTGTTGATTTTTGTGAGTTTTGGTATAAACCCATTGTGTAGAAAATGGTAGAAATCGATTTAATCGTGTTGGAAATGATGTTTTCGTGTCCCTTGTTGTTGGTACATGATAGATACATGATATTGTACATCAAATTGGTATTTTTCTGAATTTAGATGATGAATTTGAGTATGGTTTGGGTGAAAAACGCAGAAACACGTTCTGCAGAATTTTTCTGGGTTTGCCCTGGCCGTACGCGTAAGGGGCATGTCCATACGCGTATGAGCCCAGGCGTTACGTGTATCATTGGCCTGTGTTTGTGCCATTACGCGTATGAAATGTGTCTTTTCCCGGCCATCTGGTGATACGCGTATGGTGTTGAGCATACGCGTATGGGCTTTGAAACGTGAAATTTGTGAAGGAAATGGGTTCTGCCCATACGCGTATGAGCATTGGTGATACGCGTATGGTCAGGCCAATTGTAAAAATGGGATTTTTCAAAATGTGTTTTCGTTTTCGTCCGTAACTTTTGATCCGCTTATCCGATTTTTACATTCTTGGTATCGTTGTGAAGCTATTGAGCTGTACTTTCTTATTGTGATGATTTGGAAATTATTAGCCGATTTAATCATGTTGGAAAGTCGGGAATAGTGTCATTTAGCGACTTTTCCTGTTTTGAATGTGTGTTTTGGAAGTGAATCATACAATAGTGCATCGATGTGAATGTATATAGATTGTATGTGATTGTATGAGATGAATGCATGAATATATTGTGAATACGTATGCATTTCAAGAGTGTCTTGATTCATTTTGCATGTGAAGCATAATGATGTGCATTCTTGTGTTGTGTGATTCTAATGAGAATCCGTTGTAACGTCGTGTGCCTATGTGAGGTGTGAGCGATGATTACAAACGATTGTGTGCCTAGGTGAGGTGTGAGCAATCCATAAACATTGTGTTCCCATGTGGGGTGTGAGCAATGGGTGAACATTGTAGGCCCGACGGGGAGTTACCTTGGTAACGAGCGATGGTTCCAGCAGAGTTCCTAAGTGAACTAGTGATGATTGAGTCGGTACCGCATTGCATTTGCATAGAGTCGTGAGTCGGTCTCTATGATTTGCATTTATCATCTTTGTAATTGTGAATTGATGAATAAACATAAATATGTATGTTTAGGTGGATTGTTAAGGATTGTGAAAGTATGCATGATAAATATGCTTGGCTTTGTATATATATACATTATAATGTATATGGGTGAATTGTGATGAATTGTGGTGAGAATGTGGAATATGTGTATTTTTATGCTAAGATATATAATTTTATGCATTGTTATTATGATAATATCTCTCACCCTTCTGCTGTTTTATGATGCTCTATGAGGCATTACAGAGTAGGTATGCTGGTGGTCTTTTTGTGAAGTGTGTCTTCATTCTTTTGGTCGGTCGGCTCTGATATGTAGCACCGGGTAGCTAGGATGTATATGATTCTTTTGTGATACATTTGTACATGTATCTGTTGATGAATGTTTATGTAAACATGATTTATGTTGGTGGATAATACTTGATGATGTATATATATGTTATATATTATTCAATGTTTAGATTTTCCGCTTTTATTCTAAATATTGAGATGCGGGTGTAAGGACTAAGTTCCTCTGTTGCAAAGTTACCCCACTGTTGCATATCAATGTTGAGCAGGTGTTGAATGTTTTAATTTCACGTATAATGTGACATGCCTCTTTTATACTGTGTTTATAATTATACTCTGACGAAATTTTAAATATGTGCCTAAATGATTATATGATTATTTGGGGGTATAGAAAGGGGGTGTTACAAACACAATCACCAACATATGATTCTTAAAAACACGATCAAGAAACTAACCGGAACTTTGATACCAATTTGATAATGCGTGAAACATTTTTAGTGAGGAGAGAAAGAGAGAGAATGACAAATAAAGATTGTTATTATTGAATGTGATAATTAAAATTAAATTAAAAATACACACACACACACACACACACACACACAAAGTAACTAACAAACCATAACCCTAATTAATTTAGATTTGAGATACAACTTGGATTATATCACAACAAAACTAAAATATAGAAAAAATTAAGGTTTAAATGCAGTTTTGGTCCCCCTTTATTCATTTTTCTGAACTTTTAATCCACCTTTAAAAAAAGCTAGGTATTAGGTCCCTTATTTTGATGTTTTTTGGGATTATTTTGGTCCCCTCTCAGTTTTGCCTATGTGGCAGCCTTAGTTATGACGTGGCAATGGTTACTTTGACCAGGTTTGAAAAACTCTTTGCCACATCATTATAATATCATTTTAATTCTGAGTTTATTTTAATAATTTAATATAACTTTATTTTATTAAATTAACATAATATGTGCCTAATATTTATAAGAGAATGAAATATTCCCTTTATTCTAACGCACAATCCCCAAATATTATTGAAGAACCCTAAACTCACAATCCCCAAAATTATGAACCCTAAAATCTCGCTTGCTCATAATCGTTCAACCGTTCTTCCATTCTTCCATAATCATTCGTCATCAAGCTTCAGGAAGGGTGGAAATTTCTAGCCGTTAGCCATGGAGAATCCTGTTTCGACCGAGAAAAGCAAATAAGGGGTGAAATTTTGTCTCAGGTACGTATTATTCTATCACTTTGTGTTTTAGGGTTTCTGTAGTTTTGTCTTTTAGGGTTTGTGGTCATACCGTTCTTCTTTTTTAATGTCTTGTTTGTGTAAACCTTAAAGAAAGAACTTGTGCTTGTAGGAAATGGCAATATTTGGGGTAACAAATGATATAGAAACATACTGTGTAAACCTTAAAGAAGGAACTTGTGCTTGTAGGAAATGTAACTTGTCTAGTATCCCTTGTAGCCATGCAATTATCATGCATATTGTAACACCCTAAATATTCTCTGCATAATTAAATAAAAATCATAGTAAAAATTTCACAAAAACATATTTAGGATGCCACCATCCAACAAAACCTGCTCATATACATGATATGCAACACGTCACTTTTAAAATTATTTAACACCAATAACCATACTAAAATATTATCCAAACTTCAAATTTTATTAAAATAGTGAAAACATCAACAAGATAATTATTCCAAGCATAAGCATGGTTTACATCTAAATAAAATAACTAAAGTTAAGAGATATCAAAAATATCAAGCAAACAAAACATAAGAAAGTATAATGTTCCATAGCCCCAGTGTTACATATCAGAGCAAACACCAAACTAAAAGAATAAACTGAAGACTTCATCTTCCACTCATATCTGAGCTCCTACTGCGGATTATATGCATGTTACACGCGTGAAGGCAACATTCAAACAGAAAGGGTAAGATATCATAATTATATAAAAGAAAGCATGATAATAAGTAAGCAATAGATTATCACATGCACATCACCCATTCCACACATCAACAACAACATCCAGCATACAACTACAACATTCAACATACAAGTATAACATATAACAACAACATCCAACATGCTACTACAATATTCAAGCACAACAACAAATGCAACCAATATGCAATGCAATGAGACTCACAACCATACTCAGTGCATGTGGTACCAATAGTAAACTCTCAGGTTCACTCGCTCCGATCCACACCATAGTATCAGGGTCCACAAAAATCGTCACCATCACCATAGGAAACGCATCACTGATTCCCACCTGGAACCAGCTACTCGCACTTGATCCATCACGATGGGATCGAGGCTCACCAAAATATTGTTACCATCACCATAGGTAACGCTTCACTAATTCCATCGCCATAGGAATCAGCTACTCGAACCCAATCCCCATCATAGGATTGAGGCTCACCAAAACGGACCACCGTCCAAACACCATGATGCATGATTCATACAAGATATGCAACAAAAACAATATGTACAATGATGTTCACCATTAATCAATGTATTACGCCAATACTGGCCACCAGTATCCAAAAGCATACTGCAAGCATTATACGATAGCATAGAAATCAACAACGATACATTTCGAATTATGCCACATCACAACACTAACACTACAATTGAATTTAAGCCATCACACAGAAACATAATCCACTTATGGAACATAAACCATTTTTAGAATCGGACACCCGAAACTCAAGTTATGAATTTTTGAAGTGTTGAGTCCCTGCTTCTGAGGTTGGCATTAATTTTGGTAAAACTAACTTAGCTGAAAGATGTTGGACAAGATGTCCCAACATGTTATACTAACTTCAGGATGAGATGTTAAACAAGATGTCATATCAGGAGGATTCAACATCTTTGTCTGTTACTGTTTTGGATTAACTGTCTTTGTTAACAGGTGTGGTTGGAATATGACTAGGATTCCAGGTGGCACCTGAGATTGGGGAATCAGAGATTCTGATTCTAATTGTATTAGTGATTTCCTTGTGAAGGAGACATTTTTGGTAACTTGGGATAGAAGAAAGAATTAGGTCGCTAATTCTGAGGAAGTTATCTGTTGCGCTTTTGAAGCCCAAGTCCAGCTGTGGCTTACAATATAAATAGGTTAGAGTTAACCTAGTTGTGGTTGGTTGTTGCAGCTATTTTAGAAGTACTAGGGTTTGTAGTTGTGAGCCTCTTATGTATTGTGTGAATATTTGAGAAGGACGTTCTTATTGAGTTGTAATATTTTCAGTCACTGCTGTGATTGAAAGGGATTTGAGAAGAGTCTCATACCTAGGAGTGTCTTAAGTATAAATATAGGAAGGGTAGTTTCTAGGTACTAAGTTGTAAACGTTTGAGTTTAGTTTAGAACCAATTCTACTTAGTGATTTCATTCCTGGCTTGGTATCCCCCAGACGTAGGTGTTGTTGTTCACCGAACTGGGTTAAGAATCTCTGGTGTTTTTACTTTCTGCTGTTTACATTTGTTCTTCCTTAGATCCTTGTGAGAAATAGAGATCAAGTGTCACGACATCCTGTCTGACATCTTCGTGATCTGCTTAACCAGAATTTCAATTGGTATCAGAGCAGACATCCTGCTTTGTATCTGGGTGAGATTCAGGGACGATACTTTCTGGTACGATGGATAAAGAAGGAGGAGTTATGAATAGACCACCAATACTAGATAGTTCCAATTATGATTATTGGAAATTTCGTATGGTGGCGTTTATCAAATCTATGGAAGGAAAGGCTTGGAAGTCTGTGGTCAAGGGGTGGGATCCACCAAAGATCAAAGACAAATATGGGAAGCTCACTGAGGAGCTGAAACCAGAAGAAGATTGGGATGATAAAGATGATAAAATTTCTCAAGGAAACTCTAAAGCCTTGAATGCCTTGTTCAATGGGGTGGACAAGAACATCTTCAGACTCATTAAGAATTGCACTGTTGTAAAGAATGCGTGGGAAATTCTGAAGACTGCACATGAAGGTACCTCTCGTGTAAAAACCTCAAAACTTCAGCTGCTTACTACTAAGTTTGAGAACCCGAGGATGAGAGAAGATGAAAGTATACATGACTTTCATATGAATATTGTTGATATAGCCAACATATCACATGACCTTGGTGAGAAGATTCCTGAAGCCAAGTTGGTTCAGAAAATTCTAAGGTCTCTTCCCAAGAGGTTTGACATGAAAGTGACAGCCATTGAAGAAGCTCAGGACATAAATACCATGAAGGTAGATGAGCTTATGGGATCCCTTCAAACTTTTGAAATGGCTATTAGTCAAAAGGATGAAAAGAAGAAGAGTCTTGCCTTTGTGACCAACAAAGAAGAGGGTGACACCAAGGAGGGTTTATCTAAAACTGTGTGATTCCTTGAAAAACAATTTCATTAAATGGCAAAGCAATTGGATGAGAAGTCGAATTCAAATGTCAAGGCACAGACTTCTGACTTCCATAAATCAAGGAATTTTGGGAGAAGACCCAGCTATGATAGAAAATTCAATTGAGGGAAGGGAGTTCAGTGTTATGAATGTGGAGGACATGAGCACACAAGGGGTGAGTGTCCTACATACTACAAGAAGGAGAAAAAGGGTATATTCACCTCATGGTCGAAGGATGACTCATCAAGCGATGGAGAGACTACTAAGAAGGTGGCTGCAATGACAGGAATGTTTGATATAGATTTAGAGATTGAAAATTTATCCTATGATGATCTTGTAAAATCCTTCAAAGAAGTCTATAAGATATGCACTGAAATATTCCAACTAGGAGAAGGACAACCCAAGAACATTATGCTCCTTGAGGCTGAAAGAGAAAAACATCTTGATGCCATCTCTGATCTTGAGGAGGAAGTGGTTATGCTAAATTCCAAACTGGAGAATGTGACCAAAAATGTCAGGATGCTCAATAGCAGTTCTGGGATCCTAGATGAAATTCTCCAAGCTGGGAGAAATGCTGGAGAAGTCAGAGGACTTAGATACAATGAACAAGGGTGCAGTCATAACTCAGTCAAAATAAAATAGACAATGTTAAACGGAATGTCTCAACATCATTCTAGACATCAAAGGAGACAAAATTGGAAATGTCATCACTGTGGCAAGTATGGTCATATTAAACGATATTGCTACAAATTACATGGATATCCAAAAGGCAGGAGCACTGGAAAGAAAAGAAGTTACAAGAGTGAGTCTATGGCTCTGGTAGTCTGCTCATATCAAGAGGAGTATCCTGAAGAAAGATGGTACTTTGACAATGGATGTTCAAGGCACATGACTGGTGTCAGGGAATATCTAATGGATTTAAAGTCTCATTCTTCTAACTGTGTCACCTTTGGGGATGGATCCAAGGGAAAGATTAGAGGAGTTGGAAAGCTGGATTTCGCTGGGAATCCTAGATTAGATGATGTCCTGCTTGTAAAGGGACTGGCTGCAAATTTGATCAGCATTAGTCAACTTTGTGATCAAGGCCTAAAGGTGAATTTTACCAGATCTGAATGTCAAGTCCTGGATGATAAAGGTAGAACTATTATGAAAGGATTTAGATCAAGAAATAACTGTTACGTGTGGACTGCCTCACAGACGGAGAGACTTCAAAGGACTTTTCAAAATACAGACATTAGAAGATTAACTCAACTAACATATATGAGGATACAACGTCAGACTATAGCAAGGATGGAGAATCTTCTTCAGAAGGCTTCCAAGTTTAGGGAAATGACTGGAAATAGATGTTCTTATGTCATCACAGCGAACACAGATCCTGAGAAAAGAGATAAGAGTAGCTGTCCTTAAAACCTTGGTTCAGAAAAGGTTTTGCTATAGAATAATGTCATATTAAATGTTACGACATTTAACAACAACATCCTGAATCATTCAAGGGATACAAAAATAAAAAGAAAATCCCTAAAAGACAAATTAGGGTTTTACTTAATGAGTGGGAACGGTATACAAGGGTCTGCCTGTTTTGAAAAACAAATTACTCAAAATCTTCCAAATCATACCTATCGTCACTTTGCTCTAATCCTCTCAAACTCAGTCATCTTGCCAATTGAAGAACAAGCATATTGTGTGAATATGTCTCAACAACAACCATCAACACAAGCTATCAAGAAGAACTCAGAAGTGGTATCAGAGTCTAAAGAGATTCACGCTGAAGAAGGAATTGATGTTGTCCCACTCACTATCATGCCATGCAAAATGGACAAGCTTCTGATCAAAAGATCCACAAATATTGCTCCAGGTAATCCCTCTAATACTTCTGATGCTTTTGTGAGTTCTAGGGAAGGCATAGAAAAATTCAATACAGAGGAAAGGATTGGGAATATAATAGAGAACCTCATAAGCAAGGGAGACAGAGTAAACATTGCTGGAATCACCAGACCTCTTGCACAGATTTTGCCACCCAATTTATCTCAGAATTCGGATGCTACCAAGAAAAATGTTGACAAAGAGGGAGTTGATGTTGAACGTCAGAAGGGAATATGCATACCTTTGCTGACTCTGTCATTGAAAACACTGAGGCAGATGATGAAACATTCTCGACTACACAAGAGACTTCAGCACAAGTTAACAAAATCATCGATTTAGTTGACACTCCTTCTGACAATGAGGTCATTGCTACAAGCCTCAAGCCAAGTGTGTCGGAACGACTAAAAAGAAGGAAAGGTAAAGGTGTAGCCATCTCTAACAAACAATCTAAGAGACCTGCAGTTGGCCCCCATAGACCCTGGAGCAAAGTTGTTGTTGAAAATAAGAAAAGGAAGGTAGATTCTGAAAGTGAGTTAGACTATGAAGAGATAGAGGATGGACAGGACGCCATTAAGAAACCAGCTTCCAATAAGATTGCAGGTTCGCTTCCCAAGGCTCCCATGGACAACATCTCCTTTCATGATGTTGTAAGTGTCAGCAGGTGGAAACATGTCTATCATAGAAGAATTGCTATAGAGAGAGAGAACTGGGACAAAATGTCCTTAAGTGTGAAGAAGTGGTGAACTTGATCAAAGAGGATGGGTTGATCAGAATTGTTTCTCATTTTGATTCCTGTTATGAACAGCTGGTGAAAGAATTTGTTGTAAACATACCAGAAGGCTGCAATGATAGAAGGAGTGAGGACTGATTCAAAGTGTATGGTAGAGGAAATGTTGTGACATTTTCCCCTACTGAGATAAACAAATACCTTGGCAGATCTGAGTGTGCTCAGGCTGAAATTGAAGATACAGATGACCAAATATGCAGAGAAATTACAGGGAACACTGTAAAGAGCTGGCCAAACAAACAGAAACTGTCTGCTAGGAAGTTCAGCATTAAATATGCCATTCTCCATAGAATTGGTGCTGCAAATTGGGTTCCTACAAACAACACTTCAACTATCTCCACAAAACTTAGAAAGTTTATCTATGCCATTGGTAGAAGGAAATCCTTTGATTTGGGGGCATATATATTTGATCAAATTCTAAAACAAGCTACTTCACCAGCTATAAAATTTCCAATCTGCTTTCCATCACTCATTTGTGGAATGTTACTTCAACAATATCCTAGGATTACTCAGCCGGTGATGTCATCATGAAGAGAAAGCCGCATTTGTCTCTACATCACAAGCTTCTTGCTGACAAACATGTTCCAGACATTGTCTCAACATCTACAGCTACATTCTCAGAGGAGGATACCATTGTTCAGCTGAAAGCCACATGCAAAGAGCTTGATGATATCATCAAGAAAAACACTGCCAGAAAAGAGAAGCTCGAAAGATTGATAGAAGCTCTTGCTATTAAGCCGACCAAGGAAGATGAGAAAGGTGATAAAGAAAAGGAGGAAGATGCTGATAATGGCACCGATGAAAGTGCAGAAGGAGAAGAGGATGATGAGGAGACTGAAGATGACCTCTGAGAGTTGTCTTATTCTTTACTGTTTTCTTTACTGTTTTGTTATTTCTTTTTGGTTGTGTAAGGGTTGTGTGCCCAGGATAATTTTTCATTTTCTGTTGGGTGTGTAACTTCATTATACTGTGAACTATTTTATTGGTTTTTGAGTTAGTCTTTCTACCTTTGTCATATTGTGGCTAAAAAGGGGGAGAATTACTAACATCTCTAACCACTGCTGACTGCTGAGTATCTACTAACCACTGAGGGGGAGTAGATCTGATCTGATTGAGGGGGAGACTATTTTGATTCCGCTGCAACTCTGTTAGTTGTCTCTCTGATGTTTTGTTTCTGCAGGTATATGGAAGTTAGTTTTAGACAAAATCTACCAAAGGGGGAGATTATTGAGTCCCTGCTTCTGAGGTTGGCATTAATTTTGGTAAAACTAACTTAGCTGAAAGATGTTGGACAAGATGTCCCAACATGTTATACTAACTGCAGTATGAGATGTTAGACAAGATGTCATATCAGAAGGATTCGACATCTTTGTCTGTTACTGTTTTGGATTAACTGTCTTTGTTAACATGTGTGATTGGAATATGACTAGAATTCCAGGTGGCACCTGAGATTAGGGAATAAGAGATTATGATTCTAATTGTATTTGCGGTTTCCTTGTGAAGGAGACATTTTTGGTAACTTGGGATAGAAGAAAGAATTAGGTCGCTAATTCTGAGGAAGTTATCTGCTGCACTTTTGAAGCCTAAGTCCAGTTGTGGCTTACAATATAAATAGGTTAGAGTTAACCTAGTTGTGGTTGGTTGTTGCAGCTGTTTTAGAAGTACTAGGGTTTGTACTTGTGTGCCTCTCGTGTATTGTGTGAATACTTGAGAAGAACGTTCTTATTGAGTTGTAATATTTTTAGTCACTGCTGTGATTGAAAGGGATTTGAGAAGGGTCTCATACCTAGGAGTGTCTTAGGTAGAAATCTAGGAAGGGAAGTTTCTAGGTACTAAGTTGTAAACGTTTGAGTTTAGCTTAGAACCAATTCTACTTAGTGATTTCATTCCTGGCTTGGTAGCCCCCAGACGTAGGTGTTGTTGTTCACCGAACTGGGTTAACAATCTCTGGTGTTTTTTACTTTCTGTTGTTTACATTTGTTCTTCCTTAGATCCTTGTGAGAAGCAGAGATCAAGTGTCATGACATCCTGTCTGACATCTTCGTGATCTGCTTAACCAGAATTTCACGAAGCTTTCCAAAAAAACAGTTCTAGTGTAATCGGTTATCACAAAACTGGTAACCGCTTACACCCCCCAAAAATCCAATTTTCACGTTTTCAGTGGTAACCGGTTACCACATTTAGTGTAACCGATTACACCTGCTACATAAGCACTTTTTCTGTAACTTTTTACACGAAAATCACTTCTGAACCCTTCCAAAACTCAATTTTTCTTATAAATCATTTAGAACACATTTTAACACGAAAAAACACTTTTCTAAAGTCGCAAACCCCAAATCTTTTTCATCAAAATTACTCATAACCTTGTTCTGACTTTGACTCGTGATCACACACGACCACAACTTCTACAATATCATACGGATCATCAATCATATGATTTCAACAACAACAATTGCATCAATGTATCATTCTAACAATAATTACAACAACAACAACATCAACACATAACATGCAATTCAATCATAATTTTATAATTTACACAATCATTCATTAATCAAGAACATGGATAGAGAAGAAAACACAAACCCTACATGTTATGATCTACCCACCATTCATCATGTAATCCCTTAGATAATTAAAACCCCACCCTTACCTTAGAGTTCTTGTGACAAAGCTTCCTCTACCTCAAAAATGGTGATTCTCCCTTTGCCCTAGCTCTCCTCTTCTCAACTTTCTCTCAAAAACACGTACTGACACTTTTATTCTCAAATCCCTCTTATTATATTATTATTATTATTATTATATTATTATTATTATTATTATTAATTCCCAACTAATTAAATAATAATAATAATAATAATTATTATTATTATTATTATTATCTAATCCAATTAATATTCACTTTTAATTAAATGATTACTAACCAATATTACTAATCATAT
This sequence comes from Lathyrus tuberosus, assembly GCA_022829125.1. NCBI lineage: Eukaryota > Viridiplantae > Streptophyta > Magnoliopsida > Fabales > Fabaceae > Lathyrus > Lathyrus tuberosus. Next base: position 3,630 of record JALAZF010000162.1, on the reverse strand, counting down.
TTACTCTCCACACCACTCATCTCTACACAATTGCTCACACACCCCCAACACCTTAAACTCTAGTCTTTAAGGTCACTACCCTCCCAAAGGGTATCTATAACTACAACAAAACACAATAAATCACATACACATACACAACATCATTTAATTTAATTACGAAAAATAATTAAAATAAAACGGAGCGTTACACATATGGCACAACAAAAAACACCCAGAAGAATATACTTCTGATTATTACATGTATGTTTGAACTATGTTATGCAACTGATTGTGTTATTGTGAATCAGATTTTTGAATACTGTGTTGTAACTGTGCAGGAAAACAACTTTTCAAAAAGCCTACTCAAGCATTATCTTCCCAACTAATGGTCCCCAACCATGGCCTGTAGATAATGCATTGGTAGTCAATCCACCTGTGATGAGTAGGGCAATTAGACACCCTAAGAAGATGAGAAACAAAACAAACAATGAACCAAAAAACTCTCATGTTCTTCCAAGGAAGCTTCAGACTGTAACATGTCACAAACGTGGATCTATGGGCCATAACGGGAGAACCAGCAAGGGAAAGAGGGTAGCAGATAGGGCCATGCCAAAGGGAGGCAACAAGAAGCAAAAAACTGCCAAGAAGCAAAAGAAGAAAAAGGGTGCAAAGTTGTAACTGTTATGACTTATGTTGTCATGAACAAAGTTCTGGTATTTTGGTTTTATGTTTCAATGTAATGCAAACCTATGCAATATTGTTATGCAACTTTCAAGTGTTTAATGTCAATATTATGTGTTGCTTTGGTTCAAAATTCAAGTGTCGAAATATCAACTGTCATGATGTAATCTTCATCAATTTCAAGTGTCATGAACTAAACTTGTACATAACATACTCAACAACTGTTATGAACTAATGTTCAACTGTCATGAACTAATGTTCAAGTGTCATGAACTAAATTTGTACATAAGATACTCAATAACTGTCATGAACTAATGTTCAATTTCAAGTGATTAATGTAAATTGTGTTCAAATTAAAATGCATTAACAACTTAAACATAAAGTACATAACATCAAGTACATTACATTGCACGTAACTTAATAGACCCATCCTAACATTATCAACTTAACCTAACGTAATCAACTAACTAATATACTTAATTGAATACATTTGCTACAACAAATCCAATTAAAAACACTATTGTCAACCCCATTGTAAATTTGTTCATCATCTTCAAGAACTTGATCTTCAACTTCAATTTTTCCTCTCTAATAAGGGCTTCATTTAGCTTGGTCTTTTCTTGGTTTGACTTTTGGTGCATTAAAACTATTATATCCTTAGTCCTTTGACCCATCTCCTCATCATGCCAAACGAAATGATTGCATCTCTTATACCCCTGTATCTACAATTACACAAGAAGAAAGTTGGATTTTTTGGAAATCATAATAATGCATAACAAGTAATTTACATATAAAAAAATTACCTTGTACATCCCGCAGCCAAAAAAACGACGCTCCAGGTTCAAATCTGTCCAAGCAGTCATCAATGGAGATGGAAGACCACATTTGCATTCGCCATTAGAGGATCGAGAGAATGAGCGACTCTTACATGTTGAATATTGTGACATCGTGGAGAAGAGTGACTACTGAAGGTGATACAATTTGGGAAAGGACACGAAGAAATCGGAAAAATTAGGGTTTTATTTGGCTACGAATTGGGGAAGAAGATGAAGGACTATTAGGGCATCTGGGTTTGCAAAATCTAATCATGGCATCCTTATTTATTTGTTTTTTATTTACTTTGTTTTAATTAAAATGATATTATAATGATGTGTAAATAGTTTTTTAAACTTGATCAAAGTAACCATTGCCACGTCATAACTAAGACTGCCACATAGGCAAAACTGAGAGGGGGACCAAAATAATCCCAAAAAAATATCAAAACAAGAGACATAATACCTGACTTTTTTTAAAGGGGGATTAAAGTTCAAAAAAATGAATAAAGGGAGACTAAAACTGTATTTAAGCCAAAAATTAAATAATAATGTTTTCTTTATGGTTAGTGTATTAAATCGAGGTAATAAGACGAACTATATTATCTCGGTTTTTCTTATAACCGAGAAAAAATATAGGATGTGTCATCCATTTCAGAAAATAATAAAAATCCAGTTGTTGATGATCGTATTCATGACCATTAAATCTTTTTTTTTTTCGGTGGAGTCTTGCGAAAGAAAAATGATATGTATTTTATGACATCTTTCGTTACTTCGTGTTTGAAATCGGAGTTAACCACAATTTCTAAGCGAGATAAAAGAGGTTTTTCGTGGTTGTGAAAATTGATCAATATATACTTTGTATTTTATAAATTTAAGTGATAATAGTTTGATTGTCCTTGGTTCAATCTTGCAAGGACTTTAATATGTGTCTTGCATTGTCATTATCATGTGTCAAACTTATGAAATGTTGTAAATGTACCGGTCATATATATAACTTCTTTTTATCCATTATTGCATATCATAAGTGAAAAAAATGAAAAACAACTATTTTAAAATTTGAAGGATCAGTTTGAATATTGAATACATGGTATAGTGTCTTGATAGCATATTACATGATTTTAAATTTGTATTAAGCTTTTTCTTTTTTCCAAAAAAACTGAACACGCTTAAAACCAATCTTTAGAGGGTCCATTAAACAGCCCCAATTTTAAAAAGAGATGTGACGCAATGCCCCACAAGGATTCACATACCATAGTGCAAAATGACTCAAAAGCCATGCACTGTAAATAAATTTTCAGACAAAAACACCCTTGCTAACTCACATTAATTACCACAAATTTTCACCATAAATAAGGGTACCCTCCTCTACTTTTCTTCCCTTTCTCCCTCCTCCCTTTCACCCTTTTCTAAATTACCAAAACCTCCGCCACCCTGCCGCCACCATGCTCTCCACCCTCCCTCCCTCCGACCCCTTTCTCGACAACCCATTTTCCGCCTTCTCCGGCGGTTTCCCACCTTGGGATTTCCATGACCTTTTCTCCGACGACCTCGAATCCACCACTCCCCTACCCATCACTTCGAGCTCCGGTTTCAGACGAACCGAACCAAACCCAAAAGAAACAAAAACCGGACTCAGCCGAACCGAGCCACCGGGTCATAGACGAGCGAAAGCGGAGACGCATGTTATCGAACCGGGAATCTGCCCGAAGATCACGGATGCGGAAACAGAGACACGTGGAGAATCTACGGAACCAGTTGAACAAGTGTAGAATCGAAAACAAGGAACTGAAAAAACCGGTTGCAATTCATCGTGTTTCACTATAACCGCTTAAGAACCGAAAACGAATGGCTCCAGTCCGAGCGAACCGTGCTAAACCAAAGAATCAACTACTATACTCAAATTTTGGTTTACCAACAATTTCAACCTTTCTCTTCTGCATGGACATGTAACACTACTACGGTGGAATAAACAAAAGTAAATTAATTATGATTAATCAAGTAATTAATTATGATTAATCAAGTTAATCAAAATTTTTAGACATAAGTCATAATTTGTGTGTAAAATATTAAAATTAGGTAAAAGAGTCTGGGGATTTTCCGTGCTATTTTTGGGAAAAGCTAGGGACTGGTTTTGGAAAATATTGTTGATTTTTTT